>OU744450.1:6620512-7921053 GCA_916610825.1 Haliclystus octoradiatus
GGACAGGGATTGAACCAGAGACCCTGCGGGCCGTGGTCCAACACCCTAGCCACTACACCAAGGCCGCACTTGTTAAATGTTAATGTTAAATGACCCGAAGTTTTCATTAACAGTTCATGAATGTTAAATGGCCCCAAATTTTGACGAGCAGTTCATGAATGTTAAATGGCCCAAAACATAATGTGAAATAGAAATTTAATGCAACGTCTATAGATTACCCAGGAGACTGCGTTTCGATTCCTCGTCCAAAATGTATTTTCTTTACGTAACGTCGATCCCATAACATCTCATTCTAATTTCAATTTGTTGTATATAAATGTAACTGCTGTTAAGTCCTTTTTCAACACACAAAACAAGCTTTTCAGTTGATGTGGTGTATAATGCCTTATTGTATATATGTATGATTATATGTTGTAAATTATGTCATGTACGGAGCAAAAGAGAATTGCACACACACCCAAACAATTTCCAGTGTTTATTATGAAATTACAAAGATTGAATGAATTAATATATTTAAACTTGTAACTTGTATTCTACAAGTAACAATGGAAATAAATGAAAACACACATTAAAATACATTTCAAAAAATTGAATGAAGATATATATTCCAAAAGTTCCTAACAAAAATAATTGATTAGTGAGATAGGAT
Source organism: Haliclystus octoradiatus (assembly GCA_916610825.1). NCBI lineage: Eukaryota > Metazoa > Cnidaria > Staurozoa > Stauromedusae > Haliclystidae > Haliclystus > Haliclystus octoradiatus. The sequence goes on from OU744450.1 coordinate 6,621,162, forward strand.
CCAAAATAGATCTTTTTCTTAACAAGTTTCGTCAACCGGCGTAGCCCCTTTGAAAAACAGTTGAGGAGTTCATGAACAGTTCATGAAAATTTGGGGCCATTTAACGTTCATGAGCTGTTGATGAAAATTTCTGATCATTTAACATTCATGAACAGTTCATGAAAATCTAGGGCCATTTAACGTTCATGAACAGTTCATGAAAATTTAGGGTCATTTAACGTTCATGAACTGTTCATCAAAACTTGGGGCCATTTAACGTTGATTAACTGTTAATGAAAACCTGGGGCCATTTAACATTCATGAACTGCTCATGAAAATTTCGGGCCATTTAACGGTCATGAACTGTTCATGAAAATTTCGGGCCATTTAACGTTCATGAATATTTGGGGCCATTTAACGTTCGTGAACTGTTCATGAAAATTTGGGGCCATTTAACGTTCATGAACTGTTCATCAAAATTTGGGGCCATTTAACGTTGATGAACTGTTAAGGAAATCCTGGGGCCATTTAACATTCATGAACTGCTCATGAAAATTGGGGCCATTTAACGTTCATGAACAGTTCATGAAAATCTGGGTCCATTTAACGTTCATGAACAGTTCATGAAAATTTGGGGCCATTCAACGTTCATGAACTGTTCATCAAAATTTCTGACCATTTAACGTTCATGAACAGTTCATGAAAATCTGGGGCCATTTAACGTTCATGAACAGTTCATGAAAATTTAGGGCCATTTAACGTTCATGAACTGTTCATCAAAATTTGGGGCCATTTAACGTTGATTAACTGTTAATGAAAACCTGGGGCCATTTAGCATTCATGAACTGCTCATGAAAATTTCGGGCCATTTAACGTTCATGAACGGTTCATGAAAATTTGGGGCTATTTAACGTTCATGAATATTTGGGGCCATTTAACCTTTCATGAACTGTTCATGAAAATTTGGGGCCATTCAACGTTGATAAACTGTTTATGAAAATCTGGGTCCATTTAACGTTTGTGAACTGTTCATGAAAATTTGGGGCCATTTAACGTTCATGAACTGTTCATCAAAATTTGGGGCCATGTAGCGTTGATGAACTGTTAATGAAAACCTGGGGCCATTTAACATTCATGAACTGCTCATGAAAATTTGGGGCCATTTAATGTTCATGAAATGTTCATGAAAATTTGGAGCCATTTAACGTTGATGAACTGTTCATGAACTCCTGAACTGTTTTTACAAGGTCTGATCTGTTAATGGTAATCTTTTTGTTAAAACTTTCTCCTCAATAGTTTCGGTAACCTCATCAAGAGTAACCACAGGGTTCATGAACATCAAATGGCTAAATGTTACAGATCTTGAAAAGGTTCACGAAAATGGATCATTTAAAGTTGATGAACTTTAATTCATTAATGTACAATCAATCCTGTTTATAAAGGTCACCTCCCTTTTGTGGTTAATATTCTCTGATCTCATGACTGGTCGTTATATATAGACATATTTCAATGTACAGTGAAACCTGTATATAACGGCCTGCTAAGAGAGGTAGATAAATTGACCACTATAGACAGGTGGCCTTTATATACAGGTTTGATTCAATAGAAAATTCTATTTTAGACATTGAAAGAGTGACCACTATAGACAGGTGGCCCCTACATAGAGGTGACCGTTATAACAGGTTTGACTGTACTAGGAATCTTGTTTCAAGAAAAACGTCATTAAAAGAACACCAACCAACCACATAGATACTTTAGGGTATATATTCCATTTTGATATCATTTTACAATATCAGCAACAGATTAAAATATATTCAATAGCAATTATATAGCACTAGCATTAGATACATCGAAAAAATAATTAAGTACTACTACACATTACAATTACAGCATGATATTAGTTATATCAGAGACACTTAATGAGTGAAGGTAATTGTTGAAATAATATCAAAATATTAATACACTTTGCCAAATACATAACATTTTAATACCATATTGAACAAAAGAGATAAATTAAATTAAACGTCTACCTACCATAAAAGTTGACATGATATATAAATTCAAGAAGTAATATTTAATTTCATGATGGTATATGCAATAAAAAGCACACAATAATTGGCGCAACAGTTTCGATTTAATCTAAAATCATCTTCAGGCAATGTAAAAAGAGAGAGTTCAAAAATTTTTTAAAAAAAGATTAAAAACTCTCTCTTTTTACATTGCCTGAAGATGATTTCAGATTAAATCGAAACTGTTGCGCCAATTATTGTGTGCTTTTTATCGCATATACCATCATGAAATTCATGTCAAGTAAACCTTTACGAAAAAATAATATTTAATTAGATACATTAAACAGATTGCTATATAAATAAGTCTATAACAAAACACACAATCAGTATTTACAAAGAATTTAGAATGATTATCTTGGCCATATATAAATGATATTTTAAATTGTAATTGTTTGTGCAGTTTTAGGCTTTATTACATCTGCTTTATAGCTATATAGTTATAAAGAAATATAAAGATTGTAAACAACTCTATATAAATGATAAAAATTTCACAATGGAAGTTTTGAACGCCATCATGTTTTCAACAACTTGAATGCATATAGTCGTTATTGTGTTGATTGTTATTTATTTGTACATAAGGATTCGATTGATAATAACATTCATGCTAAGATTAGCCAGAATAATAAGAGTAAAGCTATCCAAAGAAATAATCTCGATAGGAAATGTTCTTCTTGAGCTTGAGGGTTACCAGGAACACCTGTAATAAAATAACAATAGAAATACAAAATAATATTACAACAATTAAACTAGCATCATCATTATAAATATAATAATTTAAAGTTTCATAGAAAATAAAATAAAAATTATTTATTTTTGAAAAAAACCCAACTAATTTGTGATTTTTTTTCGCTATCTTTCATACTAAAATCATAATAAATGGATCAATGTTACTTGATGCCATCACATCTGTGTCAGGATGTATGATATCATGAGCTATTCATAAACATCACAAGCTGTTCAAGAAACAGTTCATAGTATGCAAGCTGTCGACTGAGAAATGCTTTTTTCTTTCTCTGACCTGTGCAGATTTTTGATCAGCATAATACTCTATGTGGCATCATCAAAAGAAAACTATAAAACTATAGTAAAAAGTTCCTAGTTTCTCTCCCCAGAGCTGCTGTTTTAGCATCTTTGCTCTCTTATTAAATCTATCTGCATTTGCTCTTTATTTCTTTGCTTTATACTGAAATTCTCTATGGCATTTTTCACTATTGTGTCCGATTTATCAGAATGGAGCGTTGTTTTTCCATGACAACGAATCATCTGAGAATAAAAATCGCCAAGCAAGATTTTAAAATTATCTGTAAAGAAATGTAATGAAGATAGGCTTACTGATAGGAACTTTTTGTACCAAATAGTCAGATCTTCACAAGTTTATACGCATCTTAGACATTTGAAAGAACAAACATCTGCACATAGTAATGATGATGATGATGATGATGATGCACATAGCAATGTCACATTTTTGCATAATAGCTTGTGTACTAATATACATGTTACGTGTATGAGCATTTCATATAAAGTTTTTCACAAGTCTTTTGTCTGTTTACAAACAGTTCATGAACCATTCAAATGAGGCTATTCAAGGTTCATGAACTTGGATTTATTGTGTGATACACTATAATAAGTAGTAACCTAATTTTAAAATTTAGTTACCTAATTTTACACTACGAAATTATTATAAAATGTGGTAATATTTAACAAATAACAGCTGTGAAATTAGCAGCAAATTGTTCAAATCAACAACTTTATTGTCGTCAGATTTGCTTTGCTAACAAGGAATGACAGATTAATAGGTAGACATTTGCAATTTGGTAACCATCAAAAATGATCAAAAATTCATCATCAGTCAATAATCAATTTGAAATGTTACCTTGGTTGTTGTTGTTGTTTAACCCCTTCAATAAATAAAAAGGGACATTAAAAATAATCTAATGGTTAATATGATTAATATTATGGACACAAAATCTGTAGTTTATTTCAAGTCCATCATCATTTATCTTTAAGCCAACACCCAAATAATAGTGGTAACGTTTTGCAAAGGGATCATACATAATAAACAGTATATAACTAATTAAGTTAATGAATAATTGAATAGAAATATTTATTATAAATATCAATTTACTATTCAATAGACTAAAACTCTTTGAAAGGCAGTTAGCATATACATGAGCTGCTCATTAATGAATTAGTTGTTGAGACGGTATTGCCCTAACCAAGGCACACACCCGTACCACTCTTCTATTTGGATAGGTTTGTTTTCGCTGAGAGCAATGATGTTCTTTGTGAATCTCAGCCATGACTTTGCAGATCAATTTCAACAGATGGTATAGCACATAGGTATCGATTGTCAATGCGCAACGATGCACCGCAGTTATTCACAATGCAATTCCCTCTGGGAAGTTCCATTCGCCATCATTAGATGATACTCATTGATGCTTTAGATAAAGTCAAGGCTGAGCGGACCTTTGGGGGATTTGAACAACAGTTGATCAGATACGATTACGATCAGATTTGGGGTTCGGTTGCTCTGCCATCGGAGCTAATCAATTTTATCATTAATGAATACAGAAGTAAGATATTAATCCTCATTTGAATACATCACAGACTCGGCAACTAAATAATTCTGTGATAGCGGTGTTTGTGAAGAGTTAAATATGACAACAAAACTGTATAGGTTGTAGTTCTTACCGTTGTAAACATTGAAAAAGGAAATGCACCAATACCAAACGACACTTGAAATCCGCCACCATTACCAAAACCAAATCCTTGAAATGGCTGTGAATAGAAAATAGCAATGTAAATATTGCATAATGTATGATAGAGATATGAGCTGTTAACAGTTATTAAATGATCAGTTTTAGTCCACTCACTCTCACTGTCTATACAGTGAAAATTGCTTATAGCCTTTCATAACAGATTGCTGCGTTAGTGTTTGTAGCGTATTGAATTTAACTGTTCTTCCCTGTGGAATTTGTTTTGTTCTTCTTATGAATAAGTGGCTATAGTGGCAAATCGCCTATAGAGCACTTTTGAAAGTTTCCAAGGGGTACCGTTATAAATAGTGTTTACTGTATTGTAAATAATGGTTACTCTGAGGCAAAATTAACGAGTACCAACAACTATTTATACAAAAAACGTGAAACGACTGATTAGATAAATCAAAAAGGAGCCCATTCTAACATTAAATTTAATTGAGTAATATTCTAATACTTACGTTATATGAAGTTTCCGGTTCAGGGCGCTGACCAGCAGGTCTTGGAGGAAGCTTCTCCCTATAATAAAATACAAATCATGTCTTTCAACTTTCATTCACAGAAGAACTCTCGTATATCTGGATACAATCAATGCTGTTTTCACTGGTAGTCACTGTAGAGGGTAGAAATAAATAGGCCCCAAAATTTTTGTATGTATATTACTACAATGAAACTAATGTATAACAGCCACCTATTAGGTGCAAAATATTGGCCGCCATAGACAGGTGGCCTTTACATACAGGGTTGATTCAATAGACAATACAATTTGAACAATGATAGAGTGAAGAAGATAATTTGTAGTGTTTCATATGAGATACAATTGCTAAAAGAAAATGCTGTCAATAAAATATTATTTTAAAGTGATTAATTCTTAGTTGCAGGATTGATTGATTTTAATTCAATGAGTAGAACTGGACTGGACCAAGAATTTAACAACATTGTTGTCAGGGGTCTGACAAAAGGTTCAGCCTTCTAGAATCCGAGAGGCATTTCAACATTTTCTTCTGAATTTGTTTGTTGATGTTTGACCAATAAATCATAAAAATATCAATTTTCTTCTGAATTTGCTATAACAGTTCGGAATCTAGGATTCCAAGATTCCTACTTTTGTCGGACCCTGCTGTTAGTTATGTAATTTTAATTGTTAGTACACTCATTGCTCGATTGAGGAATGACAATATAGTAAACCCATCTATCAATATAAATGTTGAATAGCTGTCGATATATCTTCAATGATTGAAATAAAATTTTATGTAGTACACTCTTCTATATTTGTCTGTCCTATATTTTATGACAAATAAATTATATTGCATCACAAATTTACCTAGGGTCATTTGTCTTTGTACTCCCACGTCCATAAAGTGGAATGACTTTGTCTTTACTAATACCAGCCTTGCAAACAGGACACACAGATCCATTTGGACGCGTTTCTAACCACTAATAAAAACAAAACAATAATAAACAATTTCAACATGTTATCAACAACTGCACAGTCAGGGGTAAAAAGTAAGGACTGCAATAGAATTATCTTCATGCATACTGTTTAGTATTTGTTGTAACTAACCCTAGATTTTTCAAATAAAACTGTTTTGAACAAATTTGAATCCAAATATGTGTTTAAAATGTATATTGTGGATATTGGGAGATTTTTTCTTAAATAGACAGAGAAAATGCTTCGATTTGTACATGTTATTGTGTTTTTGCTTTGCATAATCGTTTCCTTATCAAAAATGCAGTCAAAGTTATGATTATATGTCATGTTTTTGTCTGCGTTGAAGAAAAACTTTGCATGCTTGTATCACTGAGGTTGAACCCTGAAACAATCATTCAGAAATCATATCGTTATATGCTGTGTCTGCTTTTGGTTCTTGATATTGTAAAAAGAATGAGACACAAAAATAGCCCAAAATCGTAACTTTGACTGTGTCTGTGAAGGGGGAATGATCGCGCAAAGCAAAAACACAAAACAACATGGACAAATAGGAAATTTGAGATCCTGCATATAGAATTTAATCAAAACAATTCTTTAATATATTTGGTTTCTACAATGTTCAACAATCTGATTATGCATCTGTGCAGTGCTGCACATCAGGTTAAGGCTCCATACCCTCCTTCTACTGTAAATAGGTAAGGTAAGTATACTAGGTATTCCACTGACTTAACAGTGTGACTGGTGCTTGGTATTGGTGGTGGCAGGTGTGCTTTCTTGGTAGCCTAGCTTCTACTATTAGCGATTCTGAGTCCCGCCAGCCAAGCACCAAATGCCAAAGAACATAATATGTAATGTAGAAAACGATTTTAAACTGTTATAAATTATCTACAGGCTACCTATAATGCGTAACTTTTCAAGCAAGATATTTGAGTTTTATATCATTTGAAACATTGTTTTTCAGTCTAGCTTGGACAAGCTTCAATATGTAACATATACGAGTTAACATATTTATTATTGCTTAACCTCGGTTATTTCTGTGAATCCGATATATCAATACTGTTCGTGTTTTGCTTTCGTAATTTTCGAGATCTGAGACAAATGATTTTCGATTTGGTGTTTGCTTTCAACAGCTAAAAATACACTTTCTCACTATTAAAGCATATTTATTTGTGAATGCATAGTGTTTTGAATGTTGGTCAAGTTTTTAAAATTCCTTAACACAACAGGAAAATATTAATACAATACTATCTCAGATCATATGTGATGCATAGGCCTACAAATGGAAGAAACAATTTTCGTAGTTTGATGTTGTTTCTCTGAGATCAGCTGCTTGGCTTTGCAATAATTCTGCAGAAGTGTGCTTCAAGCAGGGTCCGACAAAAGTAGGAGTCCTGGAATCCCAGATTCCAGAAGGTTAGAGCAAGTTCAGAAAAAATTGCTATTTTTAGTCATTTATTAATTAATCATCAACAAGACAATTCAGAAGAAAATTTTGAAATGCCTCTAGGATTCCAGAAGGCTGAAGCTTTTGTCAGACCCTGGCTTTAAGGCTAATATTTGTATAATATCATCTCTAGCAAATTATCATATTTCTTACCTGATGAAGACAAGGCCAACTGAAACAAACAAAATAGCATAATCAGATTATACTGCTGAAGAAAGGAAGGAAAGGAGGAGCAATTTTTTACCACATAAACAAAAGGCCTACCATCTTTATCTTGTTGCTAAATTTATAAAATATCGCACTTGAACGATATTGTATATAGGCCTCCCACAAACATTCCTCGCAATTTGTATCTACATGTAGTTAGGTAGGCCTAATACTAATAGACCTTCAGTGACAAAAATCACCAACTTTTGAATTGAAACGGAGTCAACATATTTTAGCAGATATTTGACTTGCTCCAAGTCTCACTTATTTTTATGACGATTTTGATATGTTGGTAAGTGAGACTTGTGTCATTTGCACATCCTATTGTTTTCCAAGACAAAAGAAACGCATCAAATCATGCGAGATGACGTAAAATATTTTGAAGTTGTCCAGGGGGTCGTCTTCATTCCAAATTCGTTTTTTCAAACATGGCGTGCAATTTAAATATGATTTAAACGATTTAAATTTGGCTTCATGATCATCAGTTAAATCTTTATAGCTGCCGGAAATATTGTAACTATAAAAAAAAGTTGGTGTTCTTGCTTCAACAAACTGATTCTGGCAAGTTGTTGCTCTTTAATATACTGCATATTTCTCAGTTTTGAATGATTGTTGTGATGACATGGAAAGCCATAGATTTATTCCTGTATTCAGTGTATTAGTACGTATGATCAAAAATCAAACAAGCATTAAAGAGAAATTATATAAACTCTTAAAAGGTAAATGTTTTTATCCATAACTTTGACGCCATGTGAACCTCCAATTATTTCATCTTTCGAAGACGTAACAATTTATAAAAACAATAAGATCACAAAAGCCGGCGTTGGGCAGATTGACAAAGGACACAAGTCCCGCTTACCAACCATCAAATCTCTGCACATCAAAGTAAGTGGGACTTGGAGCCAGTCAAAGCAGATATTAGCTTTAATTTAAATCATTCTAAATTGCTCACAGTTAAGCTTCCCGGATATATGCGTGTTATTATGGACTTTCGTTGGTTGCATAAAAAATTGGGAGGATTAGCTCAGATGTCAGGTCGAACTTCAGATCAGGGTCCGAAAATTTTAAAGTAGGAATCCTGGAATCCTAGATTCCGGAAGGTCAGAGCAAATTCAGAAGCAAATTGATATTATGATTTATTGGTCAAACTTCTATAAAAAATTCAGAAGAAAATGTTGAGATGCCTCTAGGATTCAAGAAGGTTGAATATATTGTCTGACACCGCTTCAGATCTGATCATATCTGGTCGACTGCAATTCAAATCCTCTGGAGGTCATTACCCCTGTGAAAAACAGTTCAGGAGTTCATGAACAGTTGATGAACGTTAGATGGCCCCAAATTTCAATAACTGTTCATGAGCTGTCATTGAAGGTTCATGTAGTGTTTAGAGACAGTTTATGAGCAGCTCATGAAAGTTGGAGCCATTTATCGTTTCGTTCATGAACTGTTCATAAAAATTGGGGCCATTTAACTATCATGAACTGTTTTTGGCAGGGGTAGGTCTACTCCTTGACTTTATCTAAAACATAAAATGAGTACCATCTTCTGATGGCGGATGAAATGGTCGACAGGGAGTTGTAGGCATAATTAGTATTATGAGTAGGTCTGGCTGCGGCATATAGCTGCACGTTTATAATTGAGGAATATCTATCTGCAGTGAAACCTGTTAAAAATTATCTGCAGTGTCGCGGCTGAGATCAGTAAAAAGCATTTACAATCATGGCTCTTAGCGAAAATGCCACTCATCTCGAAATAGGAGACTAAGGAGAGTGGTACGGAAGCCTTCAGTAAGGAAATTACTGTCCCAATTACTTATAAAATAGTAACCGAGGAAAGATAAGTAAAATAAATATGACAATAATTCCAGAAATAAATAGATGTAATCATGCTTACATGACCACATCTGTGATGAAAAAATCAGAAAATCAGAAGAAAAACATTTAATTGGACCATGTTGGCATGTTTGTTACATTTCTGTTAGAAGATACAAAATTTGGATTTCCAATTGCAGTCAAAATTCTGTTTCCAGTTCAATTGCTCAACAATTCGGTTGGTCTGCTGCCATATGACAGCGCTTAATTTTTAGATATATGTTTGACTTAGTTTGATGTCAAAATGTAAATGTAAATTTGATTTTTCATATTTTCTAATGGTTTTAATTTTATAGGCCTAGATTGCAGCATTTTGTCTTTCCTGCTGAATATTCCTAGCCTTCCTAGGACTCCGTCAGAACCTGGCTGGCGTGGTTTATTGTCTGTTATTTTTAGTGATTGCCTAATATGTTGGTTTTGATTCTCAGCAAATCCCAGATGCTGCTACAAAAAAAGGCATTTTTGAATTCAATTAATAAAGAACTTCGCAGAATTAACAAAGAAAACATCAATGCTCTCAGCAAACCAGAATTAGGAATCATATTTTTAATGCCTATCATAAGATCTAAATAATAAAATCTATGTTATTTCTAAATTCAGAATGTCAAATCGAAAATCAGTCTTTAGCATATTTATCAAACCATTTAATAGCCTAAGCACTTTTAAGATTTGAGTAATTATGACTGGAAGTAAAGGGTTATCCTTTTTTCTAATTTTCAACGATTCTAAATTTCTATAGAAAATTTGATGATGAATGACGTGTACTATTTCAAGTCTATCCCCAGTGTGTAACAAACATACAATGACGCAATAATATATGAAAACATGGTAGACTTGGTAGACTTTAGAACATGAAATTACATGTGTAGAATAGAAGCTGAAGTATGATATATGATGAACATTGGCCGAGGATGTATATTTTAATAAGGTAATTAGTCGAATCGATAAATAACATCGTGGATTTCACTTGTTTTGGCAAGTTTCTTGCTTCTTCTGAGAGAGAGGACATTTAGTAGAGCACAACAACTTTGAACTTACCAAAACAAATGACCACACAAACTTATAACAGCATCTTTTGCTACATCTAAACATATATTACATTCAAAGTTACTATTTAGATCTTCTTCATTATTTCCATTATTTTGTGTTGAGTCAGAGGTTGGTACTTCTGATTGATTATAAACGCCCGACGCCATGACGAGAAGTCGTACTGTTTCAATCAAGATTCAGAGACGTTTCAAGCAGCTGTGACGACATCAAACCACTAATGAAAATTTCACCACTGTGATCACATATGACGTCATTTCAGATATTTTACACAGTATTTGAAGAAAATTAAGCTATTTTTACTGCATGAAAGTATAAGGGGTGCCAAAAATCAATATTTTGCAGCATAAATAGTGTCACTGAATGGAAATTGAAAATATTTATGAACAGGAGCTCTGTAAAAGGTGAAGTTTTTATCTAAAAAGATCTGCTCCGATCCGCGAAGACCAAGTCTAGGCGAGGCAAGCTTGGATTAACGAGGTCAGTCATTTAAATCAAACTTTCAAAATGGTGGCAACGATGGTAAGTAAAACTCAAATCTTTTATCGATTGAGATATCAAATGTCCTGTATCGGTATGTCTCTAAAATATACGTATTTTCCCTTAAATTTTATCGAATTAATGTTCTCACTGAATGTGGGCTTTTACTGTTGGGCTGAGTTAGGGCTTCGGGGCAGTTGGCAAATATAACAACAAATCAATAAGTTTTTCTAAAGTTCAATTCAATTTCCTCGAAGCTTTGCTATGTGAGCAATTACAAATGCGTACACTGGAACATAATGCTGCAGAAATTTGTCAGAAAATTTCTCGTTTCAGCTAATGATTGGGGCTAGCACAGCCTAGAGTAGGCCTACTGTTAAACGTAAGATTAATCAGAAATATTTATTAGTTACCAGGTATATGGTGTTTCACATTCCATTCATTTCATAGGGCCTATAGGATATCGCTATTTCATGATCAAATATTCTGTAAAGCATTATTGAAAGTAGAAATGCTATGGATTGGTCAGACATATCAGACTAGCAACAAATTGTGTCTTTGTGGGTGTGTTTGTCTCAATCCAGTCTGCAGATTATGGCAATGGCGCACCCGAGATTCAACGATATTTAGATATTTTACGGTCAAACGTCAACAAATTATTTGCTGTTGCGCACCTGAGATCTCGGCGAAAACTGCCATTATCTGCAGACTGGGTCTCAATCACACAGCAACTTTGATTTCACCATAGGAATTCAATTAAAAATCAAATTCCATCTTGACGATATGTATGGAATGCCTTGTGCGGAAAACATTTTTATTGAAATGTAATTACTGAATTCTGTTAAAATGTGCTGAAAAATCTGCACAATATTTCGTATTAATACGTATGAATGCATAAGTGTTTGCGGATAATTTCATATCAATTTGAATTAAAGCAACTTAAGTTAAATTTACGTAAGGTTTTTTACTTGTGTATTTCTTCCTAAGAACCAGTAACCTATATTGATGGGCCTACCATTTTCTTCATTAAGCGAATAAAATAAAATGCAAGAGGGCAGCCTACAAATACTGAAACAAGGTTGATGTTATACTTTATTTAAATAAATTGTATTTATGTTTGGAGTTAATAGCATAATATATAGATTGATGGCCTTTTCCTGGGGAAATATATAGGCCTACTATGTCAAATATGGTGGCAAGTGGTGTGGTAGCCCAGTTCCGCAAGGCCCAATGTTATTCCGCTACTCTACATCTGGGCCTTGTACGCCTACAATTTCAGCATATATGTAGCCTAGTTTTTCAAATAGTTTTTCATTCCCTAAAATAATCAGTAATTGGTATGCCTAATCATAATTACATTCAAAGGAAAGCTTATTCATTTGTAATTGTATCTCGCTACCAGTGAGCTTTAAATATGCATATTGTTTATCTTCTAAATGTTATTAATTGATCAATTTGCTCTCATCCTATTTCTGCAATAAATTAAAAAAGGTTATTACTTGTATTCTCCCATTGTTTCATATAGGAGGTATTTTTAATGATTAAACGAAAGAGTGTGACAATATTCCTTGATTCGTCAGAGACTGCTACTGTGTTAGAAGTGAAAAAGATGTTACAAGGCATACTCAAACAGGAACCTGATGACCTACGTTTATTTAAAGGTAGCACTGTACTAGAAGATAATAAAACATTGGCGGATTGCGGGATAAATACATCAAACTCAAAAGCACAGACACCTGTTCGACTTGGACTTTCATACAAGGGAGAAGGTACGGAAAATAATTTAATAGTGGTGGTCCGGTTATGGATTTTTAAACACCGATTAACCATTTAATTTTCGGTTAATTGAACACAAACAACAGAACAATAGAACAACAATAAACTTGACGAGAGACAATAGAGAATGTGCACATAAATATTTTTGAATGCTAGACAAACAAGAATTGCAGATGCAGAACAGAATCCAATTATAATTAAATGCTTATTTTTGTTTAGCAACAATAGGGCAGCTATGATTGATAATGATTATCCCCTCACATGTAATGAATTAGACAGCTTGTATTGTATGAAGTTGAAAAGGTTAACAAATCATGTGGTATTGAAATCTGCAATTGTTTTGTTGATAACCGCATGTCTAATTCATAATCGATTAACCGGTTAATCCGTAAACCGGCCCACCTCTAATTTTAATAGATTTAGCAAACCGGAGAAGTTTCAGATTTTTGGCGGATTCCAAACTAATTTTTACTCTTACGGAACTCTATTTATCACGTTTTTCCAATTGAAATTGATTCAAATTGATCAATATATATCCTAAATTTAAGAATATTGATTTGAATAATGCAGCAGGTATAGGTCCTACCCAGTGTCCGACAAAATGTTTTACCTTCCGCAATCCTTAAATCTTTGGATAAACATTCAAGTAATTCTACGGACATAAAACTTAATATCCACATATGAGAATTTTCAAACTTTTGGCAGATTACAGACTATTTCCAAACATCTTTACTCTAGAATGTTGCATTTTCCCTTTGAAATCCATTACAAATAACTAGGTATCTTTCAGATGTCAGACTATTTTTGAAATTTGAATTCTCATGTCTGAAATCAAAAGAAACGTTTTCCTAATTTCTCAGTTATTTTAGCTTCATATCCAGCATTTTGCCTTTTTCTTCTGAATTTTGCTAGACTTCCGCAAACCAGGTTTCCAAGTTTCTGGACTTTGTCGGAACCAGGCCCTACCATCGTGGCGGCTTATACCACTCTTCTATTTCTAGCGTCTCGTTTGGCTAATAATAATGATTGTACTTTAATTTTAAAATTTGGGATGCAAATGAAACCTTCTCGCAGTGTAGGCTACTCAGAATTCAAAATCTGAAAATTAAAGGCACTAGATTTCGAGATGCATGCAAATGCATGCTTGTTTTGAGTTGTGAATCATCTGGCGGCTTAACTGGTTCAAAATAAATGAATGAAGAAATCTATGTAGAAATGCCGATCAAAGTCGCAGTTTCATTGAGAAAAAATTCATATTTCATATTTTGCTGTTGAAAGAAGCAGAAAGTTTAGTAAGTGAAAAATGGAAAGCTCATTATTTTATTTACAAAATTTGGCACTATTTAGTTTATTCCAAAGCATGTGGAAGTAGTAGCCATATCCCCCCAAAAAATCCAAGGGAAACATTACTAACCCGAGTGTCATAAAGTTGCAAGGTAACAATTTGTCGGGGATTTGTTTGAATTAAATTGCGTTTCACCTATACAACACCGACACAGCCCCGAAAAATTTCAATAATTGTTCACTATTCATAACGTGTTTATTTAACATTTGATTCAAGTGAGTTCTGAAAAAAGTATAGAATGGGAAACTATTTATTATTTCTTTACATCTTATTTCATTATTTATTTTTAGCCATGAACAGTAGGCTACTTTCTAAATATTTTAATTTATTTGTTGCCAATGAAGAAGTGGAAGTTGACATTGCAATTGTTTCTACATTTTATTTCTATTCATTGAAGTACAATTACTGGCTGTAGGCTATTAATTATCAGGAAATATTTTATATCATTGTAATTTAGTTTCCATAACGCGGGTTTGTTTGCAAATTTGATAACGTTCTATTCCAAATCGTTCTCCAACAATAATTCCTGATTATACAATTTCCAACTAAAGATCAGATGATAATACATCTAATTATTTTCACTTTCGTATAAATATGTGATTTTGTTTGTTTGCGTGAGAAGTTCATTATGAGAATTACTACGATGACAATACACAACTTATCTCTGAAGTCACAAAGCAAAGGATTGGTTTTGTTTTGTATTTGCGAGACAATAGAAATTTATTCAAGTGCAAACAATTTAGTTTGCGCTTCAGTCTGAGACATGATTGTTGTTGAAAAACTGCTTAGAACTCTAGAAACAGAAGAATGGTGCATGCGCATTTGGTAGATTGATACCTTCTGCATTAAGTCTTGCTTCCATTCAGAATCAGGAGGCGCTGACGGCAATCGCCGGTCTTCTCCTGAATATCAAACATATCAAAAGTATTTGATTTTTGGGAGAGAACCGGCGCTGAATGTGTTCCATTTGTTTCCTGTGTGTTCAATTATCAGCCATTGCCTCAACAATTTTCAACCATGTCTCAACTAGAGTCTAGACGAGTAGTCTATCAATGCTGGGATCAGGGCCTGATGTAATGTTTTGTTTTCTGGACATGGGCCGACAAAAGAAGTAGAGAGCAAATTCAGAAGAAACTCAATATTTTTATGTAGCTGTAAGTGATCTAGGATTCCAGAAAGCCAAAACATTTATTCTGAAATCTTGCTTAATTTATATAAATCATTCTGCACTAACTTTTTGAAATTTTTGATTGCAGGATTCCCCATTGTTGTTAGACCCTGGATATGACATACGGTATATCATATACCTAGGATATACCCACCAGTTGACAATATTTGATTGAATACTGAATAGTTAATTTTGTTGTTGTTTCTTATCCATGTAGATGGTAATTTTGAAGAATTGGTTATCGATCCATTATCTACACCACCAGAATTACCCGATGTCATGAAACAAGAAGATTCAGCTATTGCTAAATCATAGCTTCACATTTTAGCAGGAAATATTTGTGGGTATTTTGTACTCTATTTAATTAAAATTACTTTACGTAATAGCATGTCCATTACAGTACGATATTGACATTATATGGATTAGCATCTTCAAGGAATATTCCATTTGTATAATAAACTTTTCAATTATCAATCATCTTGAATTGATTCATCTAATTAATTATCTTGACTAAAATAGATACAACAGTGTGTGTCATTGGATACAGTCTGATTGCTAATTGTGTTTTAAGATAGGCTAATTATATGTTAAAGTAAACTTTTTGAAATATTAAGAATTTTAATCTTGTTATAATCAAGAAGATAATCAAATCATTTGTTATTTCTTTTTCAAATGCTTTTTGAGTTATACCCTTTTTTTTAAGAACCAGTTAATTTTGACTGAGGCTAAGTATTCTTATTTTTTTATCATTTGAGCCTCAAAAGTGTTTTTAACCTATTCTTAATTTTTGTTTTGTTTTTTAAATTGATAATTTATTACATCTTTAAAAAAGAACAATCCATGAATTTTAATTACAACTTGAGAAAAAAAAGCTAACTATCTATCTATATTAAATAATATTAATATGATCTGGTATCAGTATACAAATACAAAGTTCTTAAATCAGAATTTTGTTTCTCTGAATTCAATGTTTTATTATTATTCATTTTATAAACAGTACTGTGAGCCTACTGCACAGTACTGCGCATGTAATTTTCTTGCTTCGTACAGTACAATATTGTATGTAATGTAATGTACACAGCAGTTCCCAGCAAAATTACTTCCTACATCTAAAAATGATTGCTTCCTAGAAATTTAGAAATTTTATTATTGTTATTGTTGAGAATTTATATTTTTGTATTCAAAATTTAATCTGAAAAAATATGAGCCCTCAGATGTTCTTAATTTGTTCTTAATTTTTTAATATTTGAGTCTCAGTGTATACTTACAAATAAAGATTGTAATACTGTAGTGATGCAGGCAGTAATTCTACTTTATTAATTTGAAAATGTATCGTCAAATATCGATGTCTTATAATTTTATTTCTATAAAGTTATATAAACCATGACAGCGTGATCAAACTTTTGATATGTAAATTTTCGAATTTGGTGGGGTGGTGGGAAGGCTGGCGTAGTCCTGGCCCCCGACAACAAAATCGTTAATAACTGTAAAGCTTTTGTTTGATCAGTCTTAAAAACACCTGATCACAACTGATCAACTACTGATCAATGTATTTATGACGATTTGGACAAAATTTGAAGAGGTGGGGAGCCAAGACTACGCAGGTCTCCAACTATCTTCAAATGACCTTGATGAACTGGAAAAAGGTGTGAACTCTGAATTACTTTCAGTTTCAAAATCGATGGCCATGGCATTGAACAATGTGGGGGGTAAATTTCAAAACTGAAACTATCGAACCGCAAGGAGTGTGTTTTGTGTTTCTAGATAATGAGTTAAGTTGGCGGATCTTTTTACCCATGCATGTTCCAAAGTTTGAAAAACTTCTTACCTAACCTTGCGATGCAGACGCCTTTCAACTCAAAAGCAAAAATTCAAATCTTCATGACATTATTGAAGCCACATTTTGAGTACACATTACGCATTTGGGGGTCATAGTCCAAATATTAACTTCTTGAATAAACTTCAAAAGCATTGTAATAGAATAATCATGGAAATTAGACCGAGACCACACACTGAACCCCTTTTTAAAAAGCCAAATCTGCTTAAATTTAAAAACTTGCATATATTGAGTATTTTAACTTCCCGTATAAGGTCCTTCCTCGGAAATGCACCCCTGTTGTTCCTGAAATTTTGTTTTCTCACACTTTCGGCAACAACGTAACTTCTGTGTTCCTTTTACCAAATCTGTGTGTTTACAAAATTTACCTACATGAAAGCTTCCCAAATAGTTCAGTTAATAAATAGTTCGGAACACTGGGAGGAGTACATCCGGAACGGCAGCTACATTGGGGAATGGGGATCCAATCTCAGTTTGAAGCGCCCCTACATTTTTTTTTATCCTTAAATTCACAACTCAAATATTTTATTAAGCCCATTATTTTTCTCGATACATATAATTTAATGGAATTATAAACTTTGTGCTTTTGCATCCTAACTGTTTGCTTATCTGGAAAACAAATGCCCCTAAGCTTTTGACATTTTTTACATATATATATATATATATATATATTAGATATTATCTAATAGCAAAAAATAGTGCTCGATGTCATTTGACAGAGCTAAATATAATAAAAGGAGTCAAAGACTACACATGCATAATTGTTACTAATAGTTTCATGCTTACGCAATCATCAGACAAATAAACTAATTAGTTTGAAACTAAAAGCATGAAACTATTAGTAACAATTATGAATGTGTAGTCTTTGACTCCTTTTATTATATATATATATATATATATATATACTACTATATTGCCCACTACTTCGGTAGTTTGAGCACTCTGGTATGGCACAGATGTTTTTTCATGTGATGAACTTTTTCACCACATTTATAACTCATCTTGACTTGGGTTATATACTGAAGTCAGTTCCTTGTTCGCTCACTGAGCAGTACTGATGAAGGCTAATGGCCAGAAACATGTACTTGTCTGCTGCTATGTATGTCTCAATTGCGCATGCGCAATTTTGAGCACTATCGACTTGGGATGTGTCTATACTATTTGCGATATGCATTGCCCACTACTTCGGTAGTTTGAGCACTCTGGTATGGCACAGATGTTTTTTCATGTGATGAACTTTTTCACCACATTTATAACTCATCTTGACTTAGGTTATATACTGAAGTCAGTTCCTTGTTCGCTCACTGAGCAGTACTGATGAAGGCTAATGGCCAGAAACATGTACTTGTCTGCTGCTGTGTATGTCTCAATTGCGCATGCGCAATTTTGAGCACTATCGACTTGGGATGTGTCTATACTATTTGCGATATGCATTGCCCACTACTTCGGTAGTTTGAGCACTCTGGTATGGCACAGATGTTTTTTCATGTGATGAACTTTTTCACCACATTTATAACTCATCTTGACTTAGGTTATATACTGAAGTCAGTTCCTTGTTCGCTCACTGAGCAGTACTGATGAAGGCTAATGGCCAGAAACATGTACTTGTCTGCTGCTATATATATATATATATATTATATACGCAAACAATTTTTAGAGATCACGAAAAGTATCCTCATTACATTTCTCTTCTAGTCTGGAAATCATACGAAGTTATATCTATCCAGGGTTCTAAAATTCTATCACTAATAGCCAGTAGAAATTCAAAATCTATTATATTTATATTGAATGATGAATAGCATGGAAATCACATAAAAAATTCAAAGTATAGAAAATACTTATAAACTACTAGCAATGAGTGACCCGCGCTGCTGGGTCGATCCTGTAGTGGATTAATTTATCAGCCTCTCTATCAGGCAGCTGATATTAGCTTATCCTCCTTTTGAGGTAACCTCGTTTATAACCATATAAAAACCAATGTAAAGTATATTATTAATTAGATTCACTTTGACAAGCACTGGTATCAGTTTATCATTACAATTATATTCAACATATATTATCTTGTGGGAGTTCTTAATTCAATATGAATACAAGGAGTCAGATTACAATAACACCTAGAAGATCACCCATTAGAGTGATAAGATCTCCTACAATCCATTCATTTTCAAGACTGCAAGTCCCCGTTACTTAGATTTAGAATTTGATTGACAGATTTCATCAATAGAACAAAAGAATAATCGCGTGGACAATAGAGAATGGTCAATAATGCACGTGAATTGAGAAGGACAAATTGCTTTGTTAAACTAAAAACATTATTAAACTCGCGCGATGACATTGATTCTAATGATATATTTTACGAAATTTTTACGTAACAATTGACAGAGGAAAACAAAAAACAAATCCATGGTCGCGACAACACGCGTACACACACACACAGACTTTGAATTAGTTCTCATCTATAATTAAAACTCTAGAACTCTTTCAAGACAGCATGTTCTGAATTAATTGTCATGCATTGAATTGTTTCTTAAACAAGAAACTCTCCATTTGTTTGCCAAAGTCTGTTTTCTCTTTTGTGTAAAAGTTATTACTTTCTATCCAACTTTGAAGTGATATGATGGACTTGAAATACAACACATCTGATAAACAGAATGTGACATTAATTCTGCTTGGAATACGTTGATAAATTTTTTAATCAATTAAAATCGTATTAAATTGGCAATTGATTAAGCAACATATTATCGCATTTATCTTGTGTACTGAGTGTTTTTTCTTCCTCCAGATATCAACGATCTATTGTAATTACACAGTTGCTATCCAGAGAAACACTCAAACGTGCAAATTCTTCTATTTCAAATGACCATGAACTGGTTGTGAATCTAGGTACTTTCACAATAGTGCTAACTTTATTGGTTTGAGTACCAAAAATTAATAAATCATTATCAAGCATTGCCATTGTTATTCCTTTTTTCATTTCACATTTCAAATCGCTCAGATCAATATTCAGTTTTTCTATCCATTTATGGTTTCGTGTATCAAACTCATACAATGGATGTTTCGGATCAAGATCCCACGCGTATATAGAATTTCCATGGCTAATAGCACTGACTGCAGTTTCTTTTAATAGAAAAGGTGTATGCATGTTTTCATAGCTGTGATATTGATCGATCCTTGGATCGAGTAGAATATTATCATGCAATCTTACTGTATTATCTAAAGAATAGCCACCAATGGACCAAAGACATCCATTGCAACACGTCAATCCCATGGATCTCTTTCTAAGTTGGGGATATGATATCCATTGCCCCCTGAAAATAAAACAAAACCGCTAAATTTGATTACAATGTAGTCAGCTGCACCACCTCAGTGCCTAAAGGAGCATAAAAATAATATTTAGATCAAAACATAACGACAAATGCTAGCGCTAGAATTTAGGTGGAAAAGAAAAATAGGTTGTAAAAATCATAATGGAAATTATTCCAAAATAATTTACGATTGATATTTGTCCAAGTGAATCTCGTTTAGCAAATTTATACGGTCCACCAAAGACGCAAACCATTTTTCAAATGAGACCAATAGAAAAAGTTACACGACCTTGCAAAATGTCTGAGTGAAAAACTTTATCCGATTGACAAAAGCGACAACACAATTAATGACACAGAACTATGCACATTCTTAAAGGGTATATCTCGGTTTTCTTTAAACGGATTTGGATAGAACTTTTTTTTTCTATTGGTACGTGTAATTGTTGATTTTTTACTCAGCGCGATTTTTCCCCGTCAAATTGACCTCAAACATGGCATTTTGGAGATTTTCGTGTCCCATTTTCTGAAACCAAAAAAGGAACGATTTTATTTTTCATAAGAGAGTTGAACTGTGATTTTTTGCCAACATTCTACGTTTTAATTGCTACACGCAAAACGAATGTCGGAATTGTTTCACTTTTTTTCATTAAAAATTTAAGTGTTCATCATGATCCTGCCAGCTATCGTTCCTTTTTTGGTTTCAAAAGTGGGAAACGCGCGAATCTCCAAAATCGAATTTTCGAAGTAAAGACAGTTTTGAAGGCAGCCAAAGATATTATTTCATTAATAATAATAATACGCAAACCGTGTCGGTGATCAAATCACCATTGTTTCATTATTGTTAAACTCCTTTTCCGCAGAGCACTTTCCAAACTTCTTATACGCTTCTGGGTTATCTATAGGCCTTTGGCTATCCGACGTTTTGTTTTTACAGCTTAAAATGCTATAAATTGCTCATAAATTGCGATAAAAATTTCCAAAATCGTGATATTTCGACGGAAGTTATGTGAAAATAAACTGCTTTCCTTGGTGTATCCCGTCATGCCTAGTAACATCACGAATTTTAGAGCACGCTTTATTTTAATGGCTGCCAATATTTTGTAAAAGTGTTTCATATTTTGCAAAAGTATTCCAATATGCCTAGAAGGAGATGAGGTCCAACAATACTCCATTTTACATCACAAACAGAAGACACCATTCTCGGTAAGTAAAGTCTGTCGAAGTCACTTTTACCGTGGTTTTTACCCTGTTGCATGAGGGCTTACAGGACTCTAATGGCAATTGTTTATACTTTTAGTTTTCATAATCCCCAATAGCCTACTTTGTTATCAAGTCATCGTTGGCCGAAGAGATTTCTGTGTCACTGTATTTCTGTGCCATGATAGCTTGATTTGCTATGAAAGGATTTACTGTGTCACCGTTTTATGTCAGCAGTTCTGTTCTGTTATCCACACTGCACACACACAGATTTGACCCATAACAAATACACAAATTCAGAGAATTAGTGTGGTACTTTTCAGTCGTCAAGCAGTTGTAAGTTGTACAAATCATTATTATAAGACGTAGGTGTATGGTGACCATTATAGACATGTTTCCTCTCTGTGAGAAGCTGGCTTAAGTTAATAAAATATTAGAGTTTGGGTATCTCATTTATGTAATTTGTGTCAATTCATCTCATTACTGTATCAAATTTCAGAATCACCTGTTGTTATTGCCACTCAATGACTCATGCTGAGATTCACTCAACCGATTCAGCAATAATATTTACATACCAATGCCTTTCACTGTGAAAACAAGTTCATTAACTGCTTACCTAACATACAATCCAAATTTATTTAATTTGAACTACATAGTCAACATAAAATTTACTTATAGATAACCTATATTTATTTGATTTGAAATATGTAATACAATAGAGTATCAATTTTCTCCTTTTCACTATGCTTTACATGTACGTAAGGATTAATTATCAAAACTGAAATTAGTTATCAGTGTTGTTCTGCATTTTTAATTCCTTCTCATGACTATTTTGTTTCATTGACATTCTCTTTGACAAGATTTACTGCAGGCTACTAACGGGAGCGAAGCGACCTCTTTGAGGAAGCCGAAGGCTGACTGGCCCCGGGCGCAGGCCGCAAGCCGAAGGCTTGTATTACATTAATACAGCTGATTAATATTCCTTACAAAATGAGATATAATCACTCGATCCCCCTTGATCACAGATTGCATTATTTCCAGTATCTACATGCATGGGAATATTAACCTCGTATTTTATTAATGATTTCCTTCTTCAGGGGTATAGGTCAATCCCTCTCTTACGACAGTCAGTTTGGAAGTGTAGATTTAGTGTTGGTACAGGTACGTTTACACCTTTCTCGTTGTGCATCACTCACGCGCTTCGGGGAATCCCCTTAGTTGCTCTGAAATCTGTACTGACCTCCAGTTTCAAAACTCTTTTCTGCGCGAAACATGAACCACGGAGAACGTGTTTCGTTCTCGTTTTCATTGTTTTGGTTTGTTTCGGTTTTACATTCACTGTTTATGGATAACATTATATTTTCCCTACCAAATTGAAGCATTACATCATAGTGAATATTGTTTTGACAAAAACATACTAGTATAACCTAGTCTTTCTCTCGACTTAACATGAACTAAAACCAGTACTCAAACCTCCCTAGTTTGAAATTGTGACATAGCCAATGTTAGCTACAAATCATGTTCGATGTACATTTATCAAGGCAGCAAATTATCAAGACAACAAACTATTAATAATCTAGTTAATCTACCTTTGTGGATCATATTTTTGATCCATTGCCAATGGTTGGCTCTCCTTATTCAAACCACCAACTGCATACAGAAATCCATTGCATTCACATAAACCGAAACCATATTTACCTTGTTGCATGGGTGTACAGGCTGTGCACTTTTTTGTATCTGTATCAAACAACTCCATGTAATGAGGCTCTGTTTGCAAATGACCTAGTTGAATAAACACTATTTAGTATTATTGCCTATTGGATGATAAAAATGTGTCACAATAGCAATATGTGTTAATAAATGCATAAATGTTAGTTTTCTACCTAATATATGCTGGTAGATTCGGTAATTTCAAATTGAAAAAAAAGCAGCAGTTGTGCATATAGAGCTTCTTCACAGGCTCGCAATGAGTCCCTGGAGAGTTATTTAAAGAAAAGATTAATAACCCTGGTTGTGTATTTCGAAAAGACTGTGACACCTAGATGTATTGTTATGGCCGAGAAATAAATAGATATACACAATCACAACA
Source organism: Haliclystus octoradiatus (assembly GCA_916610825.1). NCBI lineage: Eukaryota > Metazoa > Cnidaria > Staurozoa > Stauromedusae > Haliclystidae > Haliclystus > Haliclystus octoradiatus. The sequence goes on from OU744450.1 coordinate 6,645,164, forward strand.
CACCGATATGTAAATTTTAAATGAGTAATTAAATTGATAATGATTGTAGTCACAGAAGTTGTGCATATGAAGTGGCCTTTTTTTATAATAAATAATTTATTCAAAATCGAATTTGTAATTTAGCTACTATCGTTTTATCGAAAAGTACACTTTTGATGAGGCATACATTGACAACGTCAACACATTGTTCACGTTAATCATCAACATATTTATTTATGTATGTATTTTTGTCGAATATGACGCAAGCACACAGGGATATACATACACTTATGTGTGCCGCTGAATAATTAATAGCTAAATACGAGTGTTTTAATCTATTTTTAATCATTTGTATAACGAATAATATGATAATTTTTATTGTATTTATTTATTTTTTAATTGTATTTATGTTTATTTATTTATTATTAATGAGTTTTGAGAAGTAGTGCTAAATTAATAAATCAATTTAAATAAAATTGAAGAAGAGGTGTTAGTAAAAAGTACAATATTGACTCAGGTCTAATTTATTCAGCTCTGATATAAAACTTGAGATATTTCCACAACTCACTACATTATTAGGAAGATCGTTCCACCATGAAATCGTTCGTATGGCGAATGCATGCTGGACGAGGTTGGTTTTAGGGACTTCTTCATATTTTAATTGCAGAGAATGTCCGCGAAGGTCATATTTTGTCTTTTTTAGACTAAAAATATCATCAAAGTTTAATTCGACTAGTCCTTTAACGATTTTAAATACCATACATAGATCTTGCTTTAATCGACGTAGCTCAAGCGTCTCAATGTCTAAAGCTTCTAATCTGTCGTTGTAGGAATCGAATTTGATTCCAGATACCCAACACAGATAACGTGTGATAAGTTATATATTATATTTTAGATAAATTATATTTTCGCAGATGTTGAAGGATATCTTGTGTAATAAGTTTTTCCATAACTTTACATGCAATAAATATTAATGAGATAGGTCTATAGTTTTCTTTCATACTTGATGGTCCTCTTTTATATATAGGTGAAACAATAGCAGATTTCCAAATGTATGGTAATTCTGCTGTCAAAAGCGACAACTCGAAAAGTAAACTAAAAGGGTGAGAAATTTCATCAGCAATTGACTTTAGAAACAAAGCAGAATATCCATCGGTCACCGTGACCGTGATGTCTTTGAAGGAAGATTTTTCAATACGAAAATTCAACAAAGCTTATTGATTTGTTTTCACGAACACGTCTTGCAAAAGGAGGACTAATACCATCATCATTTGTAAATACACTAGCAAAATCGTCGTTCATTAAATTTGCTTTGTCATGATCCTCAGTTCCATGAGATCCATTAGATGCTAACAAAGATGGAATAGATTGTTTTGATTTGAGTTGATTTTGACATATGAATAAAACTTTTGTAATGAAGGATCATCAAGTAGGTCTTTCTCAGATTGTATTTTACTTTCTTTTACTGCTTTTTCGTAGTCGGAGGCATTTACTTTGTAAGATTCACTTGACGAGATATGTAGCGGGTGGAATGAGTCGATGACTATTAAATACCACACGCGTACATAGACGTTGATTAGATATATATTTGATGTAATAGTTGTAGCTGGCCACCAACAGGGAGAGGATGAATGAAGGGTTAATATGACCGTTGATAAACAGAGCCTCTATGAAGGTGGACCCAGAGCCATCTATTTACAAGAGTTGGGACACTTCTGCCATTTTTGTATCTTTTTGCCTGGACCCGAGCACGTTTTTAACAGTGCGCATGTGCAGGAGAATGTTGTGTGTTTTTTCAGCCATATTGTATTGTATTTTTTCGCGCGTTTCACTTGAAATGATTGAGAACCTGTTTCCGAAAGTACAAAGATGGCATCCAAAAATCACGTGACTGGCATATGTCCAATTGGAGACGATAGCGGCACATGAAAGCGTGTCCCAACTCTTGTAAATAGATGGCTCTGGGTGGACCAGCTTTGCTGATGTAGGTGCTGTCGCCACGGCGAATTTTTTTTTCCGCGACAGTCAGCGCATCATCGATAGTCAGGCGCATCATTTCTTGTGCGTTTTACATCAGTAAACGACTCTCTCCCAGGCTATCAAATTAATATCTTAGTGAATTTGAGCGCGATTACACATAATTTTGAAGTTTGTAAGTTTTATAGCACATTGTTGAAGTTTAAGCTAATAATTATGGGTGATCTTAGTAACGACTTGAAATGTGTCGTGTGCAAAGGAGCAATCACTGCTGCTCATGTATGTGAAAAATGTAAGGAGCCTCTGCATACATTATGCGGGAGTAGAAAAGACGGAGAAGAAGGATACGGGGTGGCACTAATATGCAATAACTGTAATGACAAAGAAGAAGAGCCGAAAATTGCTGAAAATATATCAACAACAGCCGGGCAATCGAAAAAGATCACGGGATACCATGCTTTTTTGAAGAAGGCTTCTGTAAGTAAAAACTTTTATACTTACCTGCGTAATAGTTTTTGTGTAAAAATGTTATTGTTGGGTTAACGTTATTGTTTGACATGGTTTTAGAACTTCCCAGCAGGCAAACCGACGTTGGAACAACGTTAGATTAAGGTTGGATACAACGTTGGTCCAATGTTGGATAAACAAAAGAGCTACGTTGTATATGAAAGGTGGACCGACCGACCTATCTGACGTTGGAATTGGGTAGATATCCGACCCTCGACCAACGTGGACCAACGCTGATCCAATCTTAATCCAACTTAAAGAGCCTATTGTTTCAGAAGTCACGGTTTCTGTCCAAAAATCACGCCATCTCTTAAAAAGTCTTCCTGTCGTGAAAACAATATGAATGCGCGAAGAGCGAGGCAAATTGAACACGTCTGACAACTTTTTGTGGTGTCGTATATATTAATAATACCGAAAGAATAACAATAACGAAAGCTAATAAAAAGACAAAAGTTTACAGAATAAAAGTTTACAGTTGTTTACGAGGTTTTACAATGGAAAATCTTGCCGTCTTCTTATTCCTCCATCTCGACGGTCAGGTGCGTATTTTAACCTGTCAGCAATATACTTTTCAACATCGGCCCTCGTCGCTTTACTGTGGTGTTGGATAACTGTTTCTAAGGGATTAATCAACAATCATGGTTTGAAATAAAATATGTATTATATCGATTTGAGCAAAATTTCAGTTCTTGTTTTATAAGACAATCAATAAGCCTATGCTAAACCTTACAATTTTCAAGGAACTTATTAGGAAACTGAGAAAAACTTTTTGATCAAAATGTCTTTTACATGCCTTATATATTCACAGCTCTGAACATTGATAAACTGAAATCCAACTGAACACTGAAATCCAACAAAAGTTTAATAGTACTATAGTACAGTCTAGGCTTCTATAACAAAATATGTGTAAATTCGAAGAATTATATACAGTACTTAAGTTTCTTGAAATTTCTAAAGGCCCAATGATATTGCCAATTGATTAGTTTCTTATAAAAGGATTTCTTATTAAAATATACGTGTATAGGCTAGTAAATGTGCAAACAATAATTGTTAGACCTTATTCTACTGTACATATATACATGATTTACACAAACACAATAGGCCTACACAATAATATTTTTATATTTCAATTAAATAGGCCTACTTACCCACTACTGCCTGCATAATTCTTGAGGCTCCAACGCCAACCTTATTCCTCCTTTTTCCTCCCATATTCATTTCTGCCATTACTTTGTCAGACAAAAATCTATTAAGAAAATAAAGGTAATCAATTAAAAGGTGACATGTGACTTGAACCCACCTCGAATAATTATAGCAGCAAATTGTGTAAACCCAGCTCGATTGTACTAGCTAATGTTCTTACAATTTGGTGATTACATTCGTATATACTTACTTCTTTAGAATATTTGCAACTTCTTCTTTAACAGAATTCCCCCAATAGTAGATAACTGAGCCACATTGTGATAAAGAAAACAGTTTTGTAACAAACATTGTAATTGATTTGCTAGTCGAGCTTAGATCAGTAAATTATGGGGCTGTAGAGAGTCATGTGAAAAATGCTTGTGGCTTATCAGGTTCTGAATAATTGATAAAGATGATAATGATATGTTTATGATTATTGTTACGCCCACTCTATATGTGCTGTAGTGCGGGTAAGTAATACATTGCATGCGTCACATAAAACAGACCCCAATGTTCTTAAATTGTTTTGGCTTGTGACACAAACCAGCATAGCCAGTTCAAACATTCACTTTACTTTAAATGGGAGTTCAGTTTTGTTTTGAAAATGTAGAATTATTATTATTATTATTATATGGGATAGCTTCATTTGCTATGTTGATCCCATGTTGAGATTCATTTTTCAGGGCAGTATTGTGCAATCATATTTTACTTACAAAGTGTTGGTACTCAGTGTCAGACTCAATATCATTTTCCAACTCATCAAACTCCTCCATCAAATCAACATACTTCAAGTTCCTAGCCGATAAACCTAGTGAACACACATAGAAATGATATTACATTGATTGGCGAAACGAAGCACAGTAGTAAACATAGATCAACCATATGAAAGTATTGACTATTTGTTGTACTTTGGAATATTTTATTTAAATATTTTGTGCCGAAAGACTTACTGAAACCAGATCATGATGCAACATTTATTAAATTCAAGAATCAAGATGGGTAATTTACTTAATAGATTGTTGTGTCTGTTATTAATTATGCCTATTCGTTTTAAAAAATTACATTTCCCGGGGTTTTTCTTGGGGGCTAAAGATCAAAATGTGCAGAAGAAGACAAATCTACTTCCCCCCAGGGAATCCATTTCTCGGCAAAACCCGACTAATCCCCCTCAAGAGCCTAGGGACGACCCCTCCGGGAACTGGGAAGCCACTGATACAGTGATATATGCATGAGAACAGAAAGTCACTCATAATACCGTACAATGTTCTCAAAATAAGTTGATCTATGGAACAAACTAGCAGTACCTTGATTCACTTTTCAAAGGTCTATTTATGTATTGACTATAAATGCAGTATCATTAGTTCTTCTGAACCTGTGTTCAAATTCATGATGTCATAGAGAGAGGTGCCTGGGTTATCTTGGATAATATAATAAATTATAAATGCTTGTACTCTGCATCATCAGCCATATTATTATGATAGTCATAGTAGCCTAGCCTATATGGCCTACACTGTGAGGTGTGAGGTGACCTATCTCATTCAAAGGGATCATTAGGCTCATTATTCTCACCTGATTTGTTTAAAGGAGCAAAAATGACCGGCAGGCGCTACGCACTTAGGATCACGTGCACGCTTATTGTTATAACACAATTTTCATTGTTGACATGAATTTATAACAAATTAGGCCTGCGTATAACAATAGTTTCAAAGCGAGACGGTTGAATTATGCTAAGCTTAAATTCAACTTGAGCTCGCAGCGGTCGCCGGTCAATTTTGCCCCTTTAAGCAATTGTTTAAAATATGGATGACATTGGATGTGTATGCACAGGTCTCTGTATCTCTAGCAAAAGGCAAATTCCTTGTTTCTGAAAATCATAAAGTAAAAACAACATAAAACTACGGAGTATCAACAACATTTAATATTTCCAGGTAAATAATGATTCCACATATAGATTTCAAGGGGTTCAAATTTTAACAAAATTATTAGCCTACCGTATCACTGCATTGAGTAGGCCTACCAATTCCTCCATCCATCAGTTGGTTTGAAGAGCTGATGAGTTAAAAAGTAGTATAAACAAAATATGCTGATATAATTGGACATTGCCTCACTTATTAATTTGTTGGCCTACCCATATACTCTATCTGTAGGTAGACTGCTACTATGCTTCACTTTTTCAGATGGTTAGGCATTCAATGGTTGTTAATATTGATTCTAAATTAAATCAATAAATAAAGAAATGGGATGAAAATATGTTTAATTGTTGTTATCATGTAACTATAATAATTGATAATGAGATTGACATGCATCGCCTACAACACCAGGCCTGCTCATAAATATGTAAATCGATTACCAGTTAGGCCTACATTTCAGTGTGTTCGCTTATTCCTTCTCGTTGACATTCTTTACATATTGATGAACTCAGAGCTGCAGTTTAACAACATAATTTAACTTAGTAACTCATGATCCAACTAAACTATCTGCATTCTGCAGGACGAGCTACAGATCTCCACATCTTAGTCTCTAACTAGTATCAGCATACATTCTCAGTTTGAGTTCTATAATAGCAATGACAATCCATAAAAATCCATAAATTTTAACAAAACAACATCAGCTTACAAGTCAATGAATCACAAATTTCATTTCTAGTCTTACCTTGGCTCTGTGTTAGATTCAAGCATTTGTGGGGATTCCAAATTCATCATGCAAGAGCTATCCTACAAACACAAATTAAATTGTTGACGGATTGGTCTAATTGTCAATTTGTCATGCACATGCTTTTGCTTGTTAAATAGCCTAGTCTAGTACAGTAGCTGGCTGGCTTACCTGATTTATTGATAAAAAGAAGTTATTTCCAAGCCAATGCAGTAATAACGATCCAATATTTAATGTGATGAAATTATATGGGATAGATTCAACGTGATTTAAGATAAATATAATACTTCTCGAAGTTTTCGTCCTCTGATAAAATCTTGCAAACCGGCATTTTGAATTCTAGACTGAGGTCTGTGTTATCTTTACAAACCGCCAAGTTTTCAAATAATCCTCCTGTTTGCAGACCTGTTCAATAATGACGCTTTCGATGTGACCTAGTCTCCTTTGCGTCATGGTCATTTTATCCAATATATATGTATATCGTTTTATCTTACAATTAAAATGTAAATTAAAATTAAAATAATTATGATAGATATCAAATTATTTGTAAACTATATTTCTCCGTTTTTGCTGCACCAGATAAATCTCACATTTTCAATTACAATTTAAAATGATTCTCAGATATATAGTATATAGGGGGTGCAGATAAAAAATTGGAACAATCTTTCAGAAAAAAATAAATAAAGGCACCTTCAGTAGGGCGATCTACCAGCCCAGCATTCTACTTATTAGGGTTTTCAAGCCTGAAATTATTTTTTTAAGGGTAATGATATTTGACAAATATTTCATAATCTATATTTTGGTTCCTCTCTGACGTCTTACCGGAAACCTTATATGATGCAAAATAAAATTGAAAATGAAACTGATCTTTGACTCTCATGATATTTATAGAGGTGTGGTTGGGCATGTGTCGGCTTTCTTATGTCGATCCAACCTTATTTACTACACCGTTGGATCTTCGTTGTTATCCAACATAAATCCAATCATTCTTATGCACCGTTGGATTTCTGTTGGGCAAATGACGTTGGAGCAATGTTGGATATTCCAATCCAACGTCAACCAACCAACCGACGTTGGAACAACGTTGCTCCAACGTCGGTGTGTCTGCTGGGTTTTAGTGCATCTCTATCATGGTTGTAGACTGTATTCAGGCCTATTTGAATGTATTGTCCTATTAAAACTCTGTATTTTTCTCATAAGCATAATGATATATGTTTACTTACTGTACCTTACAGGGAATTATCACTGACAAAATTCCTGATGCAGATCTCTCAACAATCAGTCACAATGCTTCATTGATGTGGCAAATGTCCGACCCTGAAGTCCGAAAGGTGAGTTTATTTCAATATATTCTAGTCATAAGTAAGTCACTCTACTAGCTTAGGGTAGCCTAAGCTACAAATTTTTTGATTCTATAAGAGAGAACACCCTTTATAGGAGCACAAACCTGAAGAAATGTCCAAGGTTAAGAACAAATATATTTATTGTTTTCAATTGTAGGCCTACTGTATCCAGGTACCAGGTTCAGTAGTTGTATATTGCTGTTTCGAATTAGTATGACCACTAGTAATTATAATCACACAATCAAAACAAAAACACGTTATGTAAACCTTTCAAGGCATAGTACACATATTTTAATAGCTGTATAGCATACAATTAAAATAGATATAGCATGAGCCTGTTATCAAGAAAATAAGAAACGATTAAATTTTCCAATGCAATCATTTCTAAGAACACATAGTATCACGTAAATGTCCACACCTTATAGGCCTAACCAAAAGCGGTTTATATAACAATAGTAATACTTCTATCCATCTAGATATTGGGCCTTTGTAATGTTCAAAATCAACTAGGTAAAGATAAATGCAGTGTCAGTCGAGGCTATTCAATCAGAAGATATCTGTCATCTCTATGAATCATGAAAAGGTCAAATCAGCGCTATACTGCAGTTACTTGAATCAGTGACCACCCCGCTTAATTCACAGCATCAACCTGATTTAAATAAATTTTCCACGTCAATCTTTATATTGTAGAGGCAATATTTATTTCATAGATGTATAATTTCAATTCACAATTTAGCCACATTTTGTGTACTTGACATTATGCCAGATGTTATTGTTATTGTTGAAAGATGACATCCAGCATTCATCATGACGATAATAATCTTAATTTTTAATTTGGCAATTGTTAGGATTGGCAACGTCAGGGTCAGCTGCTTCGAGAAGACATTGATTGTGGAATTGTCAATTACAGTTGTGGAAAATGTAAAAAGACTTTCAAAAGAGAGAAAGATATGAAATATCATGTGAAAAACTGTGTTTCATGTGCGTGTGATGTATGTGGCAAACAATTTGACAATCTGACATCCTTAAAAAGGCATATACCTGTTCATACCGAACAGTTCAGATGCAATGTTTGCTCAAAGCAATGCTCAACGAAATTTATGCTGAACAGACACTCAGCAAGTCACAGTGACGAGAAAATATTTAAATGCAGTATTTGCACATCTGCATTTAAATCGTCTTCAAATCTGCAAAGACATAAACGGCAGCAGCATTGTTGAATGCTGATTTATCAGATGATTAGTTAGTACTTGCTCATTATAATTTTCATCTTAAGTAGCCTAGTAATAATTTCAGATACTATACAGTCAAACCTGTTATCACGGCCACCTCTATACATCGACCGCCTGTCTATATTGATCACTCTAGCAATGTTTAAAATATTCTTTTCTATTGAAACCGTAGTTAAATTCTCTGGGTTGTGAATAGTTAAGTTACATTCATGTAGTAACAAAGTAGAAAAATGGCAAAGAAAAGAAACGTTTTTTTGCTTCAAATGTTTCATAATTCAACTTGATTATCAAGTAAATATCATCTATGTACAATTAAATACCATTATTATATCATATCTTTATCTATACTTAAGAATGTATACGCACACCTGAACATAAATGCATGGAAGTTTCTTCCTTTGTCTGCCTGTAAAAATAAAACTTTGGAGAAAATGTTATTATTGTCAAGTCAATAGGAGGCATTACCACAGCAGCACAAGTTGAATAATGTTGCAATAAAGTTAGGTTGAGCCTAAGATAACTAGCTGTTCATCCTGACACCTGTATCATCAACAGTTTACCTGTTACCAGACTATAGTATGAAGTACACTGTTAACTACATCTTCATGCACTGTTGTTATTCAGAAGGGCAGTTTTGAGACTGGATTACCCTCGGTGAAAACTGTTCATGAATGTAAAATGCCCCAAATTTCATAAACAGTTCATGTACTCGGTGGACGTTTTCGAAGGGGTTGAACCTTGAAACAAACATGTTCAGGTGTCTGCAACCAAATAATTTCCTTTGAAAGTGTCTGCAAATAGTCTTCTTGAGTTACTTTCTTGCGAAAGGATACTATTTTAGTCAGAATGACATAAACAAAATGAACAATATTTTCTAATTCAGAAAAACGGATAATGCTTTCATATTCTGCAATTTTGAAAGTTACGGTCATTCTATTGTTCTCAAAATGCGCCTGGGACTGGCAGTCCTCATTTTATTGCTCGGCATTAGTTCTTAGTCAACATCGTCCCTGTGAAAACAAGTTGATTGACTTTCAGGCAATTTCATATCCACAGCCGGTTGAAGTGTCATGAACTCTTCGTGACTGTTTATTGACCCACAAGAAAATGTCCATGAACTCATGGATTTTTTTCACAGGGGTAGATCCCATCAGTGCCTACCTCTACTGTTTCATCGAATAGTTGTTAATTAAATTCAATAGCATGTGAAAGCAGGGGATACTGTTGAATGAATTATGGAGAGATGTTTGTTACAGTTTTGTAGCAGTTCGGAGACTGAATTGCCTTTCCTTTCTATAAAAAAATTCATGAACGTAATTGGCCCAAATTTCATAAACAGGTTATGAAAAGTTATATCAAAACCATTAAATGTTCATGAACTGTTTATAAGATGTCATAAACTCAATGAATTTGTTTGCAGTGGTAGAACCTTTAACCATCTGTTGGGTACCTTACTAGAACAGTAAATGGTTGGCTGATATTGCCGTATTGAAATATGATTATTTCATTGTTCTGTGATGTAAAATGTACAGTATAAATTAATGGATTTCATGGACATTAATGACAACTTTATAACAAGTTCAATTCGTGAACTTTTAAGAAATACTTGATAAAAGTTCATCATAAAAGTTAAACCGCTAATTTTTATGATATTTTTCACCAGCCTATCATTAGCAGTTCATGAACATTGGCTATGTAATGTTCATGAACTCCTGTAAAGAGGGGGCTAGCCCATAGTTCAATAAATGTTTTCTAACAATTGCTTGGGTTCCTATTAAAAAGATGTTTTATATTTTTAATGTGTTAGATTAATGCAAATCACAGAATTAACAAAAGACTGACTGTTAGAGTTCTAATAACATATACATTTTATTACAGGTTTGACTACTTTTCTTTTGTAAATCTTGTGTGCGTTCTCATACTATTCCCAGATTTTTTTGGTGCTTTTTGATTTTTTTCTACATTTTCAATTAATTTATGGGGTCTTTTTGGTTTTCCCAGAACTGGCTGGAATGGATTATTTTGAATGCTTCCTTTGTTCTGTTTTTGCCTGGAGCCAGAAGGAGACGCCCCAGATTGTTTCCTCTTTCTTTTTGCTACTGCTGCTGGCTGCACACCTATTTTCCCACGGGAATGTTTTTTAAGAGACGTGCCAACTCTATTGACACTTGGGTTGAGCGCATCTGCGCAAAAGGAATGCAGGCCACTCGCAACTCGAGATTTAGGAAGTTTATTTATTTTGCTTACAAATTTCATCACCCCTTTCCGGAAATTTTGGTCATCAACTTCCATATAATTTTTCAGGATAGCTGACGCTTGCTCAAAAGCAGAAATACAATTTTCTTTGGAAATTGAGTCCATTGATTCACTGCTATTGGAAGCCATTTCTTGTTGCTGGGATGGAGACTCAAAGTAGCTATTATCACTTGGCAAACCATCGTCTTCATTGTACGAGGCTGGCATTCCTTGCGTACATAACATGTCTAAATTGCCTAGGTTGAGTTGACCGTGAAGATCTTCGAATCTATCCAAAGGAGCATAATATCCCAATGAAATGTAGGCAAACATTTGCCTTTGCTCTTTTGAAAACTTAGGCAGAAAGTTTACAGAGTCAGTAACAACTTGGTTTGACCATAAAACAAATTGGTGTTTGCATGGAGAACCGTCCCTTCCTATTGGGCACTCACAAAAACCGCAATTCGTGTCAACCATATATTGTTTCCCTTCATCTGTAGCGCTTGGCACAGAAAAAACCCCTTCACCATGGCAAATGACATTTTCGAACGCAATAGAGGAATTTCCTTTTTTTTGTTTACCAGCAAAAGATTTAAATCGTCTGCTGTATATTCCATCAAATCGGCCTGATGCAACTGATAGGAGCTTATTGCTGTAGTGCTCATCGAGTGATGTAGTAAGCTTGTCTAATAAGCCAATGACATTAATTTCTTTCTGCCTGTGTAGCATTTCATCCTTCATTACTAGAAACTGAGCCTCACAGTAGTTATTTGTGAGGTTTCCCCTCATCGGAAGATCTTTTCTGTGGTAGAGGGCCCAAAAAATTTTATAGCTATAAAGCCCAGCCAAATAAGCAAGAAAATTGGGATACTTTTTTATATTTTTATCGTTTATCATTGCTTCATAGCTTAATTCAAATTGCTTTTCATCTTTCTGGTAAAGCATCGTCTTGAATTGTTTCAAAATAGAGGGTTTTTCTTCATGCTTCACTCCATTTTTTGTCTCTTGAAGCCAACGCCACACCTGCTGCAGCATATGAAAAATGCACAAAAGTGTTTCTGAGCAGGGCCATATTGAAAGCAATGCATCTCGTAACTCACAGCAGTTGTCTGTCATAAAAACTTTAGGATAGCCAGAGCCATGAAATGAATATGATGGCAAAGAATCTGCAAACATCTTGAATGCAGTTATCAGAGTTGATGTAGTTTCGTCGCTCGTGATAACTATGCCGAGGGGTAAAGCACCACATACGCTATGGGTCACGAAAATAAATACACGCAAATTGTACTCTTCCATGTTGGAAGATGAGTCTACAAATACAAGGTCTCTAGCATTCATCACCTGCAAAATAGAGACAATTAGTGATTAGATAAATGATGATGTGAGGTTGTCCACACTTGTGTGGGTGTAGTGCTCAATGATAAATATTAAGAGCTTTTGATTAATAAAATGAGTTAAAAAGAGGCCCTCGCTACTTCGAATTTCATGCATCAAGGTGATCATCAGGCAAGTATACACCTTATAATTTACTTACTACTTATTATTTAACTATGATTTGATTGTTACTTTATTATAATAAAGTCTATAGCTGCCTGATGATCGCCGTATGGCGTGAAACTCGACATTAGTGATTAAAAAATATGTTTTAATTTGCAGAGCTTCAATAATGGTAGCTTGATATGGTAGAAATAATTAAATGTCAATACATAATAATCTGATTGGTTTGAAGGTAGAGCTACTTTGTTGTAGATGTTGTGCTAGCAAATTTGTGTAGTGATCTGCTGCCTTTGTAATCAATGTCTCCTTGCCTAAAATTTGTACAACGTTTAGTAGAGCGTAGCAGGTATATTATTGTTCAGTCATTATATTGGCTAGATGATCACCAGTTATATTACTATATATATGACATTATGTCTATCCTTGTGAAAACAGTTCATGAACATTAAATGACCCAATTTCATGAACAGTTCATGAGGTTCATGGTAGTTTTTGAAGTTCATGAACTCAGTAAAATATTTCAAACCATAACCAGCTAAACACTTAGAGCATGGAATAGCATGGAAAGATGAATGTTCAGCATGGTTATGATCTCATTCTAGTTCTATGACCGTCTGGAGTTTGTTGTTGATTTTTATTATGTTTTCACATATCTCTCAATACCCTTGTGTAAACCAATTCATTAACTGTGTATGAATAGCCCATGAGCATTAAATAATGACTTATTGTTTGTAAACCAGAAGTATTTGTTCATAAATTCAAGAAACGTTGACTAAACGAACACATTCTATAATATAACGTTCATGAATTTCATCAGTCACGTTTTGCAGTCTCTCGTTCGGAGCGTCTGTTCAGGGAAATTGTTCATTGAAAATTAGCAGACATGTTACCAGGAAGAGCTTTTAATTATTGACCAAATGTCACAACTAAGGGGATTATAAAGTACAGTCAATTGTTGTTTGATGTTCAGGGGATTTCCAGCTCAAATTTCAATGTAGGCTTATAATTAGGCACCATTGTGAAATTTTTGAAACAATGACTAATATTACAACTTACCTTATTGTGGACTCTTTGCATTAGAGGAGAGATAACGGTTAAAATGAATGGCTGTTGCAGCTCTTCATCAAATCTTTGATGGTTAATTATATAACCACATTCTTCTTTTTTCAAATTTTCAATTCTCTGCTCCAAAATAGCAAACATATCAGCCAAACAACCTGTACCATATTTTTCAGATTTGAAGTGATTATAAATAGCATTAAAATCGGCTCATCTCGGTACAACAGAACGGTCGGCAAGCCTTTCTTGGATCTCTTGCATCGATGAGCATTCACTTCTAGCTTGAGATAAAAAGTATTTATAGGCTGCACCAGGCAACATATGCCTTTCTTCGTAAAGAGATCTAATGTCACATACAACAGATGATTGTATATCCTTGAAGCTCATAGCATGAAAAGAAGTAACAGCGTGATTATGATCCCATTCTAATTCTATAACAGACTGGAGTTTGTGGTTGACGGTTTCAGTATCTTTTAGCACTTTGACAGTTAATGAAAATGGGCAATTGGTGTTTTTCAAACGCTTGCATGGATTTTCTACCAGGATCTTGCTTGTAGAGCGTGTACTTTCATTCCTTGTGTTATGCTGGCAACGGTAATACTCAACAAGCTTGTAAATACCTGACATGAAAGACACAGATTTCAAATACATAGGGAATTAATATATCCTCATAATCATCACTTATAACATCTTGTAGGCCTAAATAGAATAGAAATGGTCTGAAAGCCCATTGTTGTAGCCTATTGTTAGCCTCTTTTAGAATCACATCAATTGAGGTTCATCCTTATGGCGCACGCAGCAACTATCATCAATACTTTACTTGACTCCAATGGTTGATTTTTATAATTTGTCTGTCTGTTGCGTTATGTTATAACGTATAGTATTGAATAAAGCGTTGGGTGTTGTTTAGAGTACTGATTTGTTATGCCTGCTTCTTATATTGTGCATTTCTCTCCAATGTGGGGATTGTCGAGGGAAAAGATAAAATGCCATTTCCATCTATTATGGAAGTAAAAGAAAACCACCTGACTACATTGCATGGCAATAAAACTTATATGCCAACCAAATAAAATACATATGTGTTAAAAAATTTAAGAGAAATTGAAGCTTGGGGATATATCAACATGAGAAAGACATATACAGACCAGAACGTTTTGAGTTAGGCTACATGGAAATAAGTAATATCACAGCAGTAGACATTACTTGTTTGCTATTGAGTTTTTATGCAAAGCTTCAGGCTACATTTCTTCTTAGTTTTTATATTTATTAATGGCATTTGCATGAAAATGCTCAAACTCGAAAGTACAATTTAAATAATGATAGTAATAAATAATTTTTGATCTCATTGTCAATATCTAACATCTACATCTGTAGATGATGATTCTATGATTTTCTTACAAATATAAATGACAATTATGTTTGTGATTAAACTGTCACACATTTTGGATACATCAAGCATGTCTGTATTTTGCCCATTATTACAGTATCAAATTAATTTAGGAAGATGATTAGTCATTAATTTATTACATCCTGGATTCTAGCTCCATTAAGGATCTCTCAACATTTGTTGACATTCTGCTGGAATATGAAATTATTAAATTATGTTGTCATTGTACTTTCAATTGTTCTTACTGCGTAGCCAGTTAGATAATATAATACATCCAAGGTCTAAACGTTTTCAGAATATCATCCCTTTTCTCTCAAAGTAGGCTGTAACTATGAGTCTTCTGGGTCGTTTATTTGCGACTACTTTTATCAACATGAATTAACTTTACAGTGGATAGGAGATTTTGCATGCTAGGCTTTAAGGCTAATTATTGCGTATTATACACAAATGTATATTTCCAGAGCTTATAGACTACATAGCAAGCTAATCTTTCTTATTTTAATTACAAAACATCAAACATCTAGCAAAAACAAAGCTAATGCATGCATGGTCTTCTGCAAACCCTGTCCCCACAGTATGAGTCAATAATTAGCCTACCTGTGCGAGGAATGAGAATGAGGAGGAAGTTTATACTAATCAAAACAGTAGTAAAATGTCAATGTAATAATTATATATTATTAAATTAAAAACATCCTATACTTATCACAAAGTTTTTATGTCTATAATAAACGAACTATCTATCTATCAATAATTACAGTAGGCTTACCTGTATTTTCTCGTCTTCGAGTAATGCGTAGTGTTTCACCATTTTTTATACCATAATCATCCACAAATAGTTTAACATCTTCCTGAGTTTTCAAGTTAGCGTGGATCACTGCTATAAATTTACTTGTTTTCCCAGATACATTAACAACCTCAAAATTACCTTCAAACGGCAATATTTCGTTTACACAACAGCGTAGTTCCAATGTATTGCAATCACCAGAAAATCTTTTTTCAGAAAAAGTGATAGCTTCCTGGAGTAAAGCATCCATACTTAATACTATTAAAATTTCGAATAAACGGCAATACAAACTAACTTGAAGTTACTCAATAATCATGTTCAAAATATATTAGCTTAAACTTCAACAATGTGCTATAAAACTTACAAACTTCAAAATTATGTGTAATCGCACTCAAATTCACGAAGATATTTATTTGGTAGCCTGGGAGATAGTAGTTTACTGATGTAAAACGCACAAGAAATGATGCGCCTGACTATCGATGATGCGCTGACTGTCGCGGAAAAAAAAATTCGCGTCGCCACGAAGGGCAGACGTGAAGAGGGTTGATATATTACATACAGTGATTTACATTACAAGGTATACGTGATTACAAACGGAAGCTTTACATTTAACAAAGGAATATGATAAACAATAGGCACAAAACAATCCACTACAGATACCATTTTTCGTTAACCATCAATATATGAGATAGGTGAATGGTGAGCACTATAGACAAGTGTTCTCTCTGTGAGATTCATTCGAAACTATGTAGTCAACATACTATTTCTACTTAAATTACATATCCCATATTCATTTAATTTGAAATATGAGTATCAACCCCAATCTGACTATACACTTTACAAGTATTTAAGGATTATTTATCAAAACTGAAATGCAATATCTGTGTTGGTCTGCATATTTAATTCCTTTTCATGACTCTTTTTCTTTTATTGACGTTCCTATTGACAACTTTTACTGCACGCTACTAAAGGGAGCGAAGCGACCTCCTCTTTGAGGAAGCAGAAGGTTAATTGACTGGCCCCGGGCGGAGGCCGCAAGCCGAAGGACTATTAACTATAAAAAGAGTAGTTTTGGAACCTTAAAAGCTCTAAAAAAATATGATATTGTTAATCTAGAGTATAAAACACGAAAAATAGAACAAGCAACAGTGTAAAAAATGTTGCATATATTTTTAACAATGAGACTCCGCGAACATTGAATCGAAACTCATGTACTTACCCCCACAAACATAAATCATCTTCTTGTAGGAACACGCCACAGGTTTTCTGTCATTTCTCTTTGTCATTGTACCACATTTTTCCCATTTGTCAGCACTTGAAACATAACTGTGAACGAAATTGGAACTAAGGATTGCTGAGTTCTTGGTTATCCGATAGCCTCCCATAGCATAAACTTGTGGTGAAAGGCAATCATTATTTTCTGCAATAAATATATAAATTACAATTTCAAAATTTTATTGGTGGTAAAACATCAACGGAGTTCTCGATGCTGGTATGCAGAGCAGTATAGAATTAAAGTCAAAGATTAGACGCTGTCTCCGTTAGTCAGAGCTTCATGAGATAGTAGACGTCATCAGAAGATTATTTTCATATATTTTATGTATACGAGGAATAAAAAAACCACTTGATAAGCGCTATCACTCGAAACTCTGACAAGTCTGAGAAACGAAGACAACATCTTATGTTTACTTTTATTTCTAATTCACAATATGTGTTTAACTTTTAAAGCTGTATTTTCTTTTTCTTATCGTTTTTCTACAAACCGTGTGAGCTAGTAGCTTTTCCATCGGGTGGATTTTTTCACTTGTGCTTTCAAGATTGCTATTTCAAAACAATCGAAAGGATGAAGTTTTAGTTGGAGCGATAATGAGTTTTAATGGCAGATTGTTTTCACTATTGCAATAGAAAGTTTTGCTTTGTCTGCAACACAAATGGTTGATTTTTCCAATGATCCAAATTGCTCAGATAGGTATGCTTCATCTTTTAACCTTAATTCTTCCATAATAGTCTCGATATCATGGACATTTGATTGATTTGACAGTATCTACTACGTTGTATATCCTAAGCGCGTACGGTAGAGACGAATGGTCACCCTATACAGTCTCTGACGTCACATCTCCAAAACGAGGTCACTATTAAGATTGAAGTCTTTCTATATCTGAAATTCTGAACTTCACGTCTGGAGTCAAATCCGAAATAATATTTGAAAGATCTTGTCGAACTGTCATGGCGATAAAACAGTTTTTCTAACAACTGTCACCAACTTTGACTTTATTTACAATCAAATTTTTATTACATATTTTGCAATTTTTGTAGTGCTACTTTATTGAACCTTGCATCAACATTGTGGATGTTAAGTTTTATATGATGTACAAGTAATTATTTATTTGGAACAATTTTTCACATACTGGAAGCCAAACCTCATCCTCCTTCCTGTCAAGGCCGTTTTCATACCAGCTCAAACATCAAAGCTACAGTGTTTACATTTCACTTTTGTTTCGAAATAAATTGATTCGTGAATAGTGATCCCCACAAAAAGATGGCGTGTTTAAGTTTTGACATAAATCAAATAAGTATCAAATTATGAATCAGATATTTTCGAGTAAATATGTTAGTTTAATTTTTCTCACTATCGATTGTTATTGGAGGGAAGTAAAACCGTGTTTCTATAGGCATTGCCTGTTGTTTGGTCACTTATGACATCCAAATTAAATTTCTTCCGCTTTCTTTTCAAAAAGTTGTGGTAAAATAATGGTGCCAAAAGGCGCGCTTTCTCGAACTGAATGCTCACTCATTATAATAGTTCCTTGCAATCATGGATATGATCCTATAAATTACCTGGGTAGTATAGTAATAAAGCCAAAAACATTATTTGTAGAAATTAGAGATAATATCTTGCTATAATAGACTTGAAAATAGTCCAATCTGTAGGCATTAATTGTTACGTCGCTTTCTAAATTCTGTCTTCATAATCAGGCTAGGGTTATATGGACGCACCGAACTCAATTCGAATTAGGTGCGACACCGAATTGCATTAAATTCGCATTTGGGGTTATACAGACGAACCGAATGTCGACGATCTTTAAAAACTGGCCAAAATGTCACGTGATAGGAAGTAGTTTTCTTGGAATTATACCGCATGGTTTGAAACCAGAGTGTTTTGTTTGCATTATTTTTCATTTTCAGCGATTTTTCCGCTCTATTTTGCCTATCTATAGTTTGAAACTTGTATGAACTAGTAATCTCACAGGTTTTCAAGCATTTTTATGGGAGACAGTTTTTGTTCTATCAAGGCATCGTACTCAGAGCAAATTAAATGCAAATTTTCATTATAATAACATATTATGATAAAAGCGACCCCAATTCTAGTGCTGATGCATTGTGATTGACTGAAATAAAACGTTTTTAAAATGTTTTAAATCATGATTTTGGAAAACATCAGCTTCAATGTCAGCCATCTTTCAATCATATAAACAAGTCACCATAACAACATCCCAAAAGCGATGTTCTTTCTATCGTATTGCCATGGAAACATCCTTTAAAATAATTTATGATTTGCACATCCCCCGGTTTATTGCCATATAAGGTTGATATAGGAGCTCAGTCACGGCACCGTGAGTGGAGTGTATTTAGTTCGGTGCGATGATAGCTCGCTCGTATAACGCGGCGATGAATTTAATTCATGGAGAAGAGCTCCGCACGTCAAGCCTTATATGGTAAAATACATTCCACTCACGGTGCCGTGACTGAGCTCCTATATCTACCTTATATGGCAATAAACCGGGGGATGTGCAAATAATAAATCATTTTAAAGGATGTTTCCATGGCATTGCGATTGAAAGAACATCGCTTTTGGGAAGTTGTTATGGTGACTTGTTTATATGATTGAAAGATGGCTGACAGGGAAGCTGATGTTTTCCAAAATCATGATTCAAAACATTTAAAAACGCTTTCTTCTAGTCAATCACAATGCATCAGCACTAGAATTGGGGTCGCGTTTATCATAATACGTTATCTAAATGGAAATTCGCATTTAATTTGCTCTGAATACTATGCATTGCTAGAACAAAAACTATCTCCCATAAAAATGCTTGCAAACCTTCGAGATTACTACTTCATACAAGTTTCAAACTATAGATAGGCAAAATAGAACTGAAAAATCGCTGAAAATGAAAAATAATGCAAACAAAACACTTTGGTTTCAAACCATGCGGTATAATTCCAAGAAAACTACTTCCTATCACGTGACATTTTGGCCAGTTTTTAAAGATCGTCGACATTTTGTTCGTCTGTATAACCCCAAATGCGAATTTAATGCAATTCGGTGTCGCACCTAATTCGAATTGAGTTCGGTGCGTCCATATAACCCAGGCCTCAGTCTTACAAATAAATTGAATAATGAATACGTAGCATCAGTACAGCAAAATATCCCATTTTACAAAACTTAAATCCATCGACAACAAAAACAAGTAATCTATTTAATAATTATTCCAAATCAATTGGCGGTATGGTGACAAAATAAAATGAAGGACATTTGTTAAAATTGTGGACCGCCATGCCAGTCAAATAGTTTGATTGAGTTGTGAGTGAATTCGGATTTGATGAGATTCAAAGGAAATACAATCCAAAGGGTAGTCTCGTTTTGGAGATGTGACGTCAGAGACTGTATTGTGCTCGCAGCGGTCGCCGGTCAATCTTGCCCCTTTAAAAAGTGTGCCAGAAACCAAAAATATGGTGTGCCCAATCACAGCGCACCTTTGTATCACGTGAATTTTTATCGAGCGCTGGTTGGTGAATAAAACACTAATAATGTAAACAAACTTGCTTGAATCATTTTCAAAGTTTATATTTCGATCGCTTATCCTGTCATATTGTCAATTTTTAATTCTATATTTACGGAGAAATGGAATTTTGAATCAGAGTAATGCTGTATGTTGGAGAATTGATTTTAAGTTTTGAATATTTCTTTGATTTTGATTATTTAAATCATGATTCAAAACGACAGAAGTGCTTACAATTTTCCAATGATGGCGATCGCTCCGTCAAAACATGATGTTTTCTGCTGTTATTTTGTATTCTACGCCCTCAAAAGGTCTTCATGATGTTCATACAGTCCTTCGAGATAATGTAATCTATTATTTATAATTCTGTTGCTCCAATTTGATCCAAAATAATACCGTAAACTTGACTTTTTTTAGTTTTCTTCGACAGTTTGTTTACAAAATGTTGAAATTCAAAATAGCTGAATTCAGCAAATTGCAATTCTTGTTCACACCTCGTTGTATTGTTCTTCGATGGGCCGACCAACCAACACCTGGCTGTAACTCACATGACACCAAGGTGCGCTGTGATTGGGCACACCATATTTTTGGTTTCTGGCACACTTTTTAACCTTAAATTTTATTAGGCCCTCACTGGAGCGCCGCGCGGAAATGAGGGCCGTGATGGAATGAGGCTATGTACAGGCCATGTGCCTGTTATCCAAACGAGGCTCCAACACGCGTTCCAGTAAGGTCAACGCAGCTGCTGACTCATCATTTTGACCGAAACGAAATATTCACTGCTTAAAATAATTTATCTCAAAATGAGATGAATGACTTTTCCAAACGACGAAAGGATTTCATGACCACGCATAATGAGATTACCACTGCACATAACGAATTTACTACATCACCAAATGGTTTTTCGACCGCACTAAGAAAGATGGGGGACAGGTCGTTGCGAAGAAACTCGTTGCGAAGAACAGTCGTTGCGAAGAAAATCATTGCGAAGAAAATTCTTCGCAATGAGTTTCTTCGCAATGAGTTTCTTCGCAACGACGAGAGCTCAATTTTCTTCGCAATGAGTTTCTTCGCAATGAGTTTCTTCGCTATGAGTTTCTTCGCAACGACTATTCTTCGCAACGACTGTTCTTCGCAATGAGTTTCTTCGCAACGACATGAGCTCTATGAGTGCATATCGTTGCGAAGAAACTCGTTGCGAAGAAACTCGTTGCGAAGAAACTCATTGCGAAGAACAGTCGTTGCGAAGAATGGTCGTTGCGAAGAAACTCATTGCGAAGAAACTCATTGCGAAGAAACTCATTGCGAAGAAACTCGTTGCGAAGAAAATAGAGCTCTCGTCGTTGCGAAGAAACTCATTGCGAAGAAACTCATTGCGAAGAATGGTCGTTGCGAAGAATGGTCGTTGCGAAGAAACTTATTGCGAAGAAACTCATTGCGAAGAAACTCATTGCGAAGAAACTCATTGCGAAGAAACTCGTTGCGAAGAATAGTCGTTGTGAAGAAAAGTCATTTCGCTACAGAGAGGAGCCTTCAAGCACCGAAAGGTTGTCTTGAATAAAGTCACCAGTTTATGAATGAATGAATGAATAATATATATTTGTCGAATTGGAATATAATATGTCTTTCAAACGTTTTACAGATAAATATTTCAAGTAAAGTAAACAGCATGAAGGTGCGTATTACACAATTTAAAAAGGAAGAGGACATATTTGCTTGCATCCTAAATTATATGTAAAAATATATATAATGGTATGCTAAATTTATGAACGCTTTCAAATAAGCACTCTTTTGCATTAAAAATCAGTATAAATAACCATGATTAATATTAATTTTACTTAGAAAAAATTATCGAGTGGTTTATTCTCGGTAATTTTTATTTTTATTTAATTAACAATTAGTAATGCTGATCGATTGTTTTTATACAGTGCCATGCTTTGATGACCTTTAATGCAAATGCCTCTCGCAATGAGGTGAGGGACTCCACTTTGTTGCACGATGCATATATTATACAAACTAAATCAATTAGATTTCTTATTTTAATTATCATGTACGTACTTGTTTCATTTAATTAATTTCAACATTTACCACCGGCAATCACAATATAGCATACAACATTATAGATATGAATGGTCATTGCATGATTACTGCTATTCCATAATAAATAAATCACGGGTAGGTAACTCGCAATGACGACAATACTAGGAAATGCCACTTCTTTTCGATGGTCCATATTCCAGCTGAGAAAATACTTTTTGGGTAGGAAATATCAGCTTTTGGAAGTGTTTGTGCCCCTTTTTGAATTTGTAGAGAATTTTGAAAGAGACATAAAAAATTCAAGCACTTTTTTAGATTTGTGGGTAGCATTTTTAAGTTTTTGGAGCTTTTTGGTTAGCTTTTACATGATTTTTTGTACTCCACTTTTTAGTATACATTTTCCTGTAGGAGACCTTCATTCAATATGAATACAAGGAGTCAAATCACAATAACGCCTAGAAGATCACCTATATACTCACGTTATTAGATCTCCTACATATATACATTAAACTCAGGATCACATCGTCAATTCAACGCTTCTAATACATTTCAAATATTCCGCAACGAAATAGATAAATTGTTGTGAACCAAAATGTTTTATTTTTCTACTTTGAATTGAATGATTTCTTTATGTGAGAAATTTAAGGGACGGGGGCTGCCAATTTGAGTCAGAAATTTGCCCCCCAAAATTTTGTTTCTCCAAAGTTGATACTTCAAATATTTTACTCAGGCCAAAATGTATACGCTAAATCTTTATCGACGCATAAATTGATTACAATTTCTTGGGTTTACATTAACATTTTTGCTCAATGAAAGACAATACCTCTATTATTTTGAAAAATTGGTAATAGATACCCCGAAAATTTCAAAAGATCATGAAAAGGTACCCTCGATAATTGGCATGTATCGGTATACCAACAATTGAAGTTACTCCCTGAGGTTTGGAGACAGCTGGCAATGACACTGCTGAAGATGTATCAGAATTGCCCATTTGATTGTTTGCTGCTAAGATTGCTCGTTCCCCGTCACGGTAACATGCTGTGTTTTCCCTTTCTGTAAGAAAATATACAGCTTCCCTGGAGGGCGTGGTACTCATTGCTTTATATATAACAATATCTCCAGGAACATGATCAGAAACAAAAGGAGTTTCAAGATTTATTTCCATCAACATCATATTTTTATTAGTAGTTTCTTAGTAAAACATTTTAAAGTAAAGGATAGCGACAAGAGAAAACTCTGAGAAACTCGAAACGTCGCAATTCTCAGAGTTTTTTCTTGTCGCTATCCTTTACTTCAATATCATATTGTGAGGGTTATTCTCCGCGAGCCTTTGAAGTAGCTCTGTGCATCAGTAAGAAAAAATCGAAGGAAACGCGTAAATTCCAATGATAAGCTTTCATATAGCGTCTCACCGTCTACACAGCTAGCACAAGAGGGATTTGATTTGAATATGATTATTCTAACTTTCCAATTATTATTTACAGGCAAATATGACTTTTAAAAGGAGGATTTTTATCAAATGTAGCACAAGTCGATACTCCAAGCTTTACAGACCGATATGCTTCAGACGCTCGTGATAGCAGCTTTTATGATGCCCTAACATTCTTTAATCTACATAATAGTTCTGCTTATTCATTATTTGCAATAGCAATCTTATTTTGCAAAACCTCTTTCATAACCGGGTTCTTAAGCCTCATAACTAGAGGTTTGCACCGGATTGAATTAGGCATTAATAATCCAAATATAGGCACGAAATTTTAATCCGAGTCCGATCCGATCAGGGACGACATAATTCGAATCCGACCATTGAATCTGGTGGAAATTTTCAGGATGTGAAACGTATGTCCATAAATTAGCCGTGGATATGTAGCTGATCGCGATGAAACAAGTATCATTCGGTTTCATCATAGTCACTAGTGACTATAGTTTCATAAAGATATACACAGCAACGAATGTTTATGAACTATGAACCATAAATTACCTAATTAAAATCTCATTGTAATAAGTATAACTTATGATTTCTTTGTGTTTACATAGATATAATTACCAAATTTACAGACTACAGATAATCATTTATTTGATATAAACTTGTTTAATAATCATTAATTTGAGAACACTGTCATACGAAAATAAATTGCAATCAATGCTTGTATATTTAATTTTGTATGCAATTGATAATGTCTGAAAATATTGATAGCATCATAACTCATTTTATATTCACTTTTCTCTTAAAACAATATGGAGAGTTAGTAGCATAGTAGTATAGTAGGCATATAGTAGGGTTACATATAGTATCAAAAAGTTAATATGCATTTGTAGCAGTATCGAAAGCGGAGAGTAATCCTCAATATTCTAGGATAGGACGTATACATATATGATATAGTTGGATTTGTAAGAAAGTATGTTTCTGGAATAGAATACAGGATTGATAATGATGGGAAGTTTGTCCCAGCCCATGCAGGACTATACGGGGTTTTAATAGGAATTAATTGACATGGTGTCTGCTGACCGTCAGTCAATGGGTAATATTTATTGATATTTCAAGGGAAATTTTAAAAATATGTAACTCGCAAAGGATAGTAAAAATAATCAATATATATATATTGCATGATAAATTTAGCTGATCCAGAGGATTGCTTTAACTTTAGCCTACTGGCAGTCAGTGTTATTTTATTTAGTCAGCATATTCATGATGCATGGTTGTTAATATTGCTGGCTTTGGGAACTAAAACTGTTATTAATTCATTTACATTTTCGATTGGATATATATACATTCAAAGGGCACCATATATGAATTACCACAATCTTCTAGCAGACTCGAACTTACACCAGTTCAGACGGCTACAGAAAACCGGAATCGAATGATGGTTGTAAGACTGTAGAGTCAGTGTGAGAGAGACAAAAAGTGACAACGCTTCTTCTTTACATAAATATGAATGTAGTTCCTTCTTCAATCACTGTCTTCATGTGACTCTCTCAACTCTCATTTACAACATCTCTTTTTTACTATGGTTTATTAGCAGCTACTTACAATAATAACGACAACAATATCTTACAGAAACCACACTCGTTCAGCCACTCCATCACATACACGACATCAGATATCAATTCTTTATATAACATCAAGACAACATATATATTAAAACATACAATGGCAATGATTAGTAACCACACTGAAGCCGAGCTAAGCAGTGCAAATCTTATCTTGTGTATGAAATTATTAATGAGCATAATTAAAGTTGAGCTTGAAAAAGTGATTCATCATAGTTTCCTTCCCAATCAAAGATTAAGAATCCGGATATCTTAGCAAGCTGGATATATGACAAATAAATTGACTATCGCTATTGCATATTAGGCACATTATATATGTATATCCTTTGGGATTGCCTTTGAGATAATATATGTTACAAATTGACATTTCTATATTTCAGCCAGGGGATATGTTTAATTCTCGTGTAATTGATTATTATTTCTGAAAATACGATAATCCAAAACATCGTTAACATAAATAAATGCAATGCTTTAACCATTTACAGTCTCCATTTCTACTCCTCCTAATGTACTTAATGAAGAGCCTGAGAGTTAGTCGAGAGATGACGTATCACAAATTCTGGAAGGTGACTACGTGATGATCGCTACGTAGACGATTGCGTAACAGAGCAATATGTGTCACTATGAAGAAAATCTTTACGAAGAATAGTCGTTGCGAAGAAAATAGAGCTCATGTCGTTGCGAAGAAATTAGAGCTCATGTCGTTGCGAAGAAACTCATTGCGAAGAAACTCATTGCGAAGAACAGTCGTTGCGAAGAATAGTCGTTGCGAAGAAACTCATAGCGAAGAAACTCATTGCGAAGAAAATTGAGCACTCGTCGTTGCGAAGAAACTCATTGCGAAGAAACTCATTGCGAAGAATTTTCTTCGCAATGATTTTCTTCGCAACGACTGTTCTTCGCAACGAGTTTCTTCGCAACGACCTGTCCCCAGCTCTATTTTCTTCGCAACGACATGAGCTCTATTTTCTTCGCAACGACTATTCTTCGTAAAGATTTTCTTCATAGTGACACATAGTGCTCTGTTACGCAATCGTCTACGTAGCGATCATCACGTAGTCACCTTCCAGAATTTGTGATACGTCATCTCTCGACTAACTCTCAGGCTCTTCATTAAGTACATTAGGAGGAGTAGAAATGGAGACTGTAAATGGTTAAAGCATTGCATTTATTTATGTTAACGATGTTTTGGATTATCGTATTTTAAGAAATAATAATCAATTACACGAGAATTAAACATATCCCCTGGCTGAAATATAGAAATGTCAATTTGTAACATATATTATCTCAAAGGCAATCTGTAACATATCTCAAAGGCAATCCCAAAGGATATACATATATAATGTGCCTAATATGCAATAGCGATAGTCAATTTATTTGTCATATATCCAGCTTGCTAAGATATCCGGATTCTTAATCTTTGATTGGGAAGGAAACTATGATGAATCACTTTTTCAAGCTCAACTTTAATTATGCTCATTAATAATTTCATACACAAGATAAGATTTGCACTGCTTAGCTCGGCTTCAGTGTGGTTACTAATCATTGCCATTGTATGTTTTAAGATATATGTTGTCTTGATGTTATATAAAGAATTGATATCTGATGTCGTGTATGTGATGGAGTGGCTGGACGAGTGTGGCTTCTGTAAGATATTGTTGTCGTTATTATTGTAAGTAGCTGCTAATAAACCATAGTAAAAAAGAGATGTTGTAAATGAGAGTTGAGAGAGTCACATGAAGACAGTGATTGAAGAAGGAACTACATTCATATTTATGTAAAGAAGAAGCGTTCTCATTTTTTGTCTCTCTCACACTGACTCTACAGTCTTACAACCATCATTCGATTCCGGTTTTCTGTAGCCGTCTGAACTGGTGTAAGTTCGAGTCTGCTAGAAGATTGTGGTAATTCATATATGGTGCCCTTTGAATGTATATATATCCAATCGAAAATGTAAATGAATTAATAACAGTTTTAGTTCCCAAAGCCAGCAATATTAACAACCATGCATCATGAATATGCTGACTAAATAAAATAACACTGACTGCCAGTAGGCTAAAGTCAAAGCAATCCTCTGGATCAGCTAAATTTATCATGCAATATATATATATTGATTATTTTTACTATCCTTTGCGAGTTACATATTTTTAAAATTTCCCTTGAAATATCAATAAATATTACCCATTGACTGACGGTCAGCAGACACCATGTCAATTAATTCCTATTAAAACCCCGTATAGTCCTGCATGGGCTGGGACAAACTTCCCATCATTATCAATCCTGTATTCTATTCCAGAAACATACTTTCTTACAAATCCAACTATATCATATATGTATACGTCCTATCCTAGAATATTGAGGATTACTCTCCGCTTTCGATACTGCTACAACTGCATATTAACTTTTTGATACTATATGTAACCCTACTATATGCCTACTATACTACTATGCTACTAACTCTCCATATTGTTAAGAGAAAAGTGAATATAAAATGAGTTATGATGCTATCAATATTTTCAGACATTATTAATTGCATACAAAATTAAATATACAAGCATTGATTGCAATTTATTTTCGTATGACAGTGTTCTCAAATTAATGATTATTAAACAAGTTTATATCAAATAAATGATTATCTGTAGTCTGTAAATTTGGTAATTATATCTATGTAAACACAAAGAAATCATAAGTTATACTTATTACAATGAGATTTTAATTAGGTAATTTATGGTTCATAGTTCATAAACATTCGTTGCTGTGTATATCTTTATGAAACCATAGTCACTAGTGACTATGATGAAACCGAATGATACTTGTTTCATCGCGATCAGCTACATATCCACGGCTAATTTATGGACATACGTTTCACATCCTGAAAATTTCCACCAGATTCAATGGTCGGATTCGAATTATGTCGTCCCTGATCGGATCGGACTCGGATTAAAATTTCGTGCCTATATTTGGATTATTAATGCCTAATTCAATCCGGTGCAAACCTCTAGTTATGAGGCTTAAGAACCCGGTTATGAAGGAGGTTTTGCAAAATAAGATTGCTATTGCAAATAATGAATAAGCAGAACTATTATGTAGATTAAAGAATGTTAGGGCATCATAAAAGCTGCTATCACGAGCGTCTGAAGCATATCGGTCTGTAAAGCTTGGAGTATCGACTTGTGCTACATTTGATAAAAATCCTCCTTTTAAAAGTCATATTTGCCTGTAAATAATAATTGGAAAGTTAGAATAATCATATTCAAATCAAATCCCTCTTGTGCTAGCTGTGTAGACGGTGAGACGCTATATGAAAGCTTATCATTGGAATTTACGCGTTTCCTTCGATTTTTTCTTACTGATGCACAGAGCTACTTCAAAGGCTCGCGGAGAATAACCCTCACAATATGATATTGAAGTAAAGGATAGCGACAAGAAAAAACTCTGAGAATTGCGACGTTTCGAGTTTCTCAGAGTTTTCTCTTGTCGCTATCCTTTACTTTAAAATGTTTTACTAAGAAACTACTAATAAAAATATGATGTTGATGGAAATAAATCTTGAAACTCCTTTTGTTTCTGATCATGTTCCTGGAGATATTGTTATATATAAAGCAATGAGTACCACGCCCTCCAGGGAAGCTGTATATTTTCTTACAGAAAGGGAAAACACAGCATGTTACCGTGACGGGGAACGAGCAATCTTAGCAGCAAACAATCAAATGGGCAATTCTGATACATCTTCAGCAGTGTCATTGCCAGCTGCCTCCAAACCTCAGGGAGTAACTTCAATTGTTGGTATACCGATACATGCCAATTATCGAGGGTACCTTTTCATGATCTTTTGAAATTTTCGGGGTATCTATTACCAATTTTTCAAAATAATAGAGGTATTGTCTTTTATTGAGCAAAAATGTTAATGTAAACCCAAGAAATTGTAATCAATTTATGCGTCGATAAAGATTTAGCGTATACATTTTGGCCTGAGTAAAATATTTGAAGTATCAACTTTGGAGAAACAAAATTTTGGGGGGCAAATTTCTGACTCAAATTGGCAGCCCCCGTCCCTTAAATTTCTCACATAAAGAAATCATTCAATTCAAAGTAGAAAAATAAAACATTTTGGTTCACAACAATTTATCTATTTCGTTGCGGAATATTTGAAATGTATTAGAAGCGTTGAATTGACGATGTGATCCTGAGTTTAATGTATATATGTAGGAGATCTAATAACGTGAGTATATAGGTGATCTTCTAGGCGTTATTGTGATTTGACTCCTTGTATTCATATTGAATGAAGGTCTCCTACAGGAAAATGTATACTAAAAAGTGGAGTACAAAAAAGCATGTAAAAGCTAACCAAAAAGCTCCAAAAACTTGAAAATGCTACCCACAAATCTAAAAAAGTGCTTGAATTTCTTATGTCTCTTTCAAAATTCTCTACAAATTCAAAAAGGGGCACAAACACTTCCAAAAGCTGATATTTCCTACCCAAAAAGTATTTTCTCAGCTGGAATATGGACCATCGAAAAGAAGTGGTATTTCCTAGTATTGTCGTCATTGCGAGTTACCTACCCGTGATTTATTTATTATGGAATAGCAGTAATCATGCAATGACCATTCATATCTATAATGTTGTATGCTATATTGTGATTGCCGGTGGTAAATGTTGAAATTAATTAAATGAAACAAGTACGTACATGATAATTAAAATAAGAAATCTAATTGATTTAGTTTGTATAATATATGCATCATGCAACAAAGTGGAGTCCCTCACCTCATTGCGAGAGGCATTTGCATTAAAGGTCATCAAAGCATGGCACTGTATAAAAACAATCGATCAGCATTACTAATTGTTAATTAAATAAAAATAAAAATTACCGAGAATAAACCACTCGATAATTTTTTCTAAGTAAAATTAATATTAATCATGGTTATTTATACTGATTTTTAATGCAAAAGAGTGCTTATTTGAAAGCGTTCATAAATTTAGCATACCATTATATATATTTTTACATATAATTTAGGATGCAAGCAAATATGTCCTCTTCCTTTTTAAATTGTGTAATACGCACCTTCATGCTGTTTACTTTACTTGAAATATTTATCTGTAAAACGTTTGAAAGACATATTACATTCCAATTCGACAAATATATATTATTCATTCATTCATTCATAAACTGGTGACTTTATTCAAGACAACCTTTCGGTGCTTGAAGGCTCCTCTCTGTAGCGAAATGACTTTTCTTCACAACGACTATTCTTCGCAACGAGTTTCTTCGCAATGAGTTTCTTCGCAATGAGTTTCTTCGCAACGACCATTCTTCGCAACGACCATTCTTCGCAATGAGCTTCTTCGCAATGAGTTTCTTCGCAACGACGAGAGCTCTATTTTCTTCGCAACGAGTTTCTTCGCAATGAGTTTCTTCGCAATGAGTTTCTTCGCAATGAGTTTCTTCGCAACGACCATTCTTCGCAACGACTGTTCTTCGCAATGAGTTTCTTCGCAACGATATGCACTCAGAAAGATGCTGACAGCGCACTTTGATTTTTGACAGCAAAAAGAGACTTATCATTAGCACACATACTGGTTTCACCACTGCACGTAATGATTTTTAAACAGCACGCAAAGATTTTTTACTGAATGAAATGATTTTACTACCACGCAAAATGATTTCGTACTTCCGCGTAGAGTGATTACCCATTCAAAGCAGCTATGGCGTTCCATAATATGGGTTTTCATAAATATTTACACAAATATTTTTAAAATTCTTGAAATTATAAAACGAACATAGCCTAACTGATTTACATTGCACTTTACGTATTTACTGTACAACATTGAAAGCCATTTACAGGAAATGTATGTTGGGGAAACCGAGTGTGAAACCACTCAGGCGTGACAAAGAATCAAAGACAAAGGATTTAATAAAACATGATGTTAGAAACGGAATGACAAATAAAATGAGAAACGATCCTTCAGGTCGGCCCCGGATAGGGGTTTGAGTTATACGACCAGGCTTGAATACGATGCAAAACGCTTTGCTGAGTGTAGTAATTTTGACTACAATAGCAAGCGTATTTGTTTTGACTGCGGAACAGTTTTCACAACGCAACGCATCGTGGAACTCAATCAATACGGAACATCATATTCGTGACCATAGCAACTGCCACGTAGCTATTTTTACCCCTCCCGTTTAGTTCAAACGTATCGTACTGTTTGCCGTGTAACAGCTTCACAAACAGTATGCATTCCACAACTTAAAACAAGTTTTCAAAACGGAACAAAACCAATACGGTATCGTGGAACTGGGGCCTTGAAACTATGGAGCTTAACCGTGGAACTATGTTGGCCCATGCTCAGTATGTTTGCATTAGAGATGTGCGAATCCGATCGGATCGGGTCGGATTCGGGTTGATATTTTTGGTCTTCGGATTGGATCAGATTTGCAGTGATATTTTTTGTTCGGATTATTTCGGATTTCGAAATCTGACTGAGTATTTGTCTTTTGTAGTAATTGATGTGTTCCAGCTTCCTTTCAACACAGAACATAAAGTTTCGCAATGTAAATATAGCGACTACGTTAATATGCCGTTATGTGATCATTTTTACAATTGGTTCGGTTGATTCGATTGATGTGAAATTAATTAAAATTTTACGAAGGAAATTATTAAGATGTCTTGATTAATCGTACATCGTTTCAATGCTTGCTGTGTCTCATGTTCTCCTCCACAGTTCACTCTCCGTATTATCATGTTTATAACTTCCTTCCAGCTTACTTTCAACACAGAACATAAAGTTTCGCAATGTAAATATAGCGGCTACGTTAATATGCCGTTATGTGATCATTTTTACAATTGGTTCGGTTGACTCGATTGATGTGAAATTAATTAAAATTTTACGAAGGAAATTATTAAGATGTCTTGATTAATCGTACATCGTTTCAATGCTTGCTGTGTCTCATGTTCTCCTCCACAGTTCACTCTCCGTATTATCATGTTTATAACTTTATATAACGATAGACAGCTTAGTAAGTCAAACGTTGTATATTCTTTTTAGAGTCTGATGGTTTATATTTTATCGCAGTAGTAGTGACTTAAAACTTTTAGCCTGACGTACAATGTCTGTCGGCCCAGATTGAAAAGAAAACATTTTCAAATTGAAGAAAATCTGGCCGTGCATCTGAGACTGTAAACAAGTGTCGATAGATTTAAATAAAATATAAGTACAACTGTGTCAAATTATGTTAGCTAAATGTACGTCTATTCGGAAGTTTACATGTTTTACATCTCTTTGACGCCCTGTGGAATTCGGATTTCATGCAAAAAATTTCGAATTAGTTCGGATTAATTTAGAAATTTCAGTTTCGGATCGGGTAATATTTATTTATATTATATTATTAGTTCGGATCGGATCGGATTCGGATCAGTATCACGTTTGTCCCCGTAATCAATTTTCTGTAAATCCAATCCGACGCACACCTTTAGTTTGCATAAACAAACACAAAACTTATGTATGTCTAATCAGAGGGTCAAACAAATAGTATAGAAATAATTTAACAACCCTACTAAACAAAAATAAAAACGTACCTCGGTGTAAAGTATTACAACAGTGCATCGCTTCTTCTAGGAATTTGAATAATAGATGGAAATTTGAACAGGATTCCAGCATTTAGTTTTCAGGAACATTAACATTATATATAGTAGATTCAGACAAAGAAATGGTGAAAAAGAAGAGAACTTATCCATAAGACGTTGCTTTTATGTTCGAATAGGGTAAGGTGCTCGGTCGTGTTTGTCAGTGCTCATACTGATTGTATATCATTTGCCTTTGGTTTGTATTTATAACTGCTATAATGGATCCATTCAATTCATTAACTTATATTGTTTAATATTAGAAACCTTTTAATTTTATTTTACATTTTTAATTTTCCATTTATAACCTTTGAGCTATACTCAAACTCATCTTGAAATTGATAAGGAGATTCAACCTGCGATTTTGCTGTTTTACCTATAATATATTACATTTATACTTGCTGGAGTTTACCAAGTTAGATCTATCAATTGTCAACGAACATTTACTAACTGTTTGGAAGATTGCATTTAACAACTGTTATCTGGCTCCTTCTTTATTAAAATTATCAACGCTTGATTACTAAGGATTTACTTTATATTTATAAATTTGAGAATCTTTATTTCGAATCTTCAAATGCTATATTCCAAGTTCAAGCAGAGATGAATTCATTGATTCGATTCAAAAACAATTCAATGGAACCATCTACTCAATGGCACTTGGATATTTCACACTCAAGTAAAACAGAACAACTGTTATTATTGTTAAGTGGGGATATTATAAATCAATCTTCTCTCAAGGTATGTTTGGATACATTAAAGGACACTAAATGGAACATGCTCTAATAAAATTAATTCAAGACTGTACTACTGCATCTGATAACCATAAAAAGATTGTGATCATCTCACTTGATTTATCGAAAGCTTTTGATATGATTCATCACGATTTATTATTAAAGAAATGAAAAAAGTTTGATATCTCCGATTCAAGAATTATGTCGTGCCGTTAAAAATTACTTGTACGGCAGAAAAACAATCAGTAAAAATTGGAAACGAACTATCAAATCAACATCTGTTTGCAGGGGAGTTCCACAAGGATCAATTCTAGGCCCTATCCTACTCAAAATTTATGTAGCTGACTTATCATGGCTCAACATTTCATCTTTTATTATTCATCAAAGTCTGCTGAAGATTCTGTTGAAGTGATAAACAAAGAGACACATCAATCGAGTGGTCCAACTCGATCAAACTACTTGGATCAATTATTTATTAGAAACTGTCCATGAAATTACATCTACAAAACACCATACGAAAATTTAATTTATGCCTTCATCAACTCCTACAATTACGACACATCATAGACACCAAATTGTCTATAATGCCATACAAAACATATTTGAGACCACATTAAGAATACTGCTCATCATTAATCACAGGAAGATCCAAAACTGATCTAGTCAAACTTGAACATAAACAGAGAAGCTCAATTTTAAGACTGAATTCAGCACGAAACCATCAATCTATCACTAAGGCACTAGAAAATCTTCCAACAATAGGCCTATCTATCAGAAGAACAAGTCGATTCATATCAATTATGTATCAAGCGATAAACTTTAACATTCCAATGGCTTTTAAAGAAATGTTTGTTTTTAGCAAAACGAAGTATGCTCTTTGTGGCAAGCAGCGTTTAACTACAAAAAATACCGATCTGAGCTGATGAGACGCTTGTTTATTTATTGCTGTATGTACTCGTCTGTGGGGTTATATTCCAGATGAGATCAAATCCTTGAAAAACAACTAGTATGTTCAAATCTAGAATTACAGAATATTTCCAAAATAGATTTTCAGAGGATAAATTAAATCAAATATTTAATGTTATCCAATAATATATCCACAATTAATAACAGAAAAACTTTAATATTTGATGATTTTAATGCTTAATATAATTTAGTTATACAGTAGTTGACATGTATATAATATTAGTTTTCATTCCATTATATATATATATATTTTTTAGTTTTATTCAGCTCAGTTTAACTAGTTAACTTTAAATATTATAATTTCGGAACAATGTAAACGAGCAATTTGCTCATATTGACAAGCAAATCAAACTAAAATTACACACACACACACACACTATTGGTGATATCGTCAAACGTATCAGACTTCCATATTCGATAACGGCGGCCAGTTCAAACTCGTTTAGCGTAGTCAACATCACGAAAAATACAACGAACACGGCCTCGATTCAGGCTTGGAGTTTGATTTGTTATTATTATTAAATCCCAACCCCCGTCTCAATGATGCTGCTTGCCTGCGATATTATCAATTTCATTTTTGGCTGTGCTGAAATGATGATTCCAACGTTTTGTTTAAATGCCTTTCAATTCCATGTTATGGCATACTATCAAATCGTCCCAAGAAAATGTCATGTTTGATATGATATCAATATAATTAAAACACAATGGTGTGGCATTTGTATATTTCGAAGCTCCATGATGTATTATCTCCAAAATTGCACGGTTTTTGCTATTTTCCGTCTCAAAATTGCCCGAAATTTGAAAAAAAGATTTCGTTGGGGGTGTCACCCCCCTTCTTACATAGTTCACAGTCGCTAGTTCCAAAATAACATTTATATAAATATCATACCGATATCATATCAAATACTACATTTTCTTGGCACGTTTCGACAGTTATACCATACCATTTTGATGTAATTTAACAGCGTTTAAAGAAAACTTTGGAATCATCATTTCAGAACAGCTAAAAATGGAATGGAAACTTCATGCTTCGAGGAACCAAACAATTTTTCTGTGTGATTCATCAAAATAACAAAAACGTGATCAAGAAGCATTATTGAGACTGGTTTCGGAATTCTTCTAATTGATAAGCCCATGGTCTAGAAAAGAAGAACATTTCTATATTTTGGGCTTCGTTGGTAAGTTTTGAAGAGTTTGCAGTTTGGCATTTTACCCTTACTGCGTAATTAATGGAAAAACGAGAAAATGTAAGTTCTACCAATGAAATTCAACTTTAGAAGAATTGTATTATAATCTATGAATACAGAACTTCAAATCAACGGATTGAATTGTGGAAAATGTACTATCATCTCACTTACTTCTTTTGGTAGATAAATCTTGTGCCATCTCGACTGAGTAGTAATTATCTGTGTAGTAGTAATCATCTTCTGGTTTTTCTTTAAAGCATTTGACTATCTCTTCGAAGGCAATATAGTTATCAGCATCAGTATCAGTTTTGGAATCAACATTATTGCGTGATGATGCTTCATCTATCAAACAAAAATAGGTTATTCACGTTTATACACGATAAGGAAGAACAGCGTCAATATATCATTTTACTTTTAATATTAATAGTAGTGTCTGTTTGTAAATAAATTATATACGACACTACCACTATATATTTGCGGTCTGTCTGCGACTTATGTAGGTCTCACTGGCGAAATAATACAGATTATACGTTATCGGGAAACTATGCAAACTTTTGTGTCGAGATAACCATGTACAGTAGCAAATTTTTTGTATGAATATTATGATAGTGTGGCGTTGTTTTGAAAAAATAAACTTCCCTTGATACTTTATTTGATATCATTGTATTAACAAATTTAAATTTTTGAAAAATTTCATAGGTTGATAATTTAGTGGGTTACATAAATCAAAGGCAAATTAAAATTTCCAGAAGGAAAACCTTTTGTTATGAATGAAGCTGCGAGAAAAGAATTTGGACAAGTAAAATTAAATAAGTCAATCAGTTCTAGGATAATCAAAATAATACAAAATACTGAATAGCATTGAAGTACTAGAATAGCTAAACTAAACAAAATATGTTTTGAAATCAAAGAAACGTAGCGAAATCAAAATTCTAGAGCGGGGGACAAACGCTTCGAAAGTTAAACCGATTTGAGTCCTTAATTTATTAATGGAACGAAATCCAGTTAATAACTTTTCTTAAAAAAGAGTTACTTGAATATATAATTTGCAGGAAGATTGATAAAACAATCTGTCTTAAAATCAAAGCAACATAGTCCAAACGTGGTGTTCAAAATTGAAATCAACAATCTAGCGCAGTGCATAAAGTATAAGAACTTACAAAAAAATTATAAAATGACGTTGGTGTTCAACTAATTAGAAAAAAGTCATCAAAGCTGGAAGAAAATATCAGTCTACAGTCTAATGTTACAGAGTTCAGAATTAATCAAGGCATTGCACAAGGGTATATATATGATTTATAATTTAATATAAAAATATGCAAATTAGATTTATGAGCGGACAGGCTTTGATTTTCAGATTTTATTTTCAAAATTAACGAAAGAATTGTAAAAGTTATTAAAATTAATATTTCATTTATATTGATCAGCGATAAAAACAACACACAATATTTTGCTACAGTTTCGAAACTGAACGTGTGTCTTGATGTTATCGTTGATCAACATTGAATGGAGTTAGATTCAAGAATGTCTAATTCAACAAAATTAAATTGAATTGCAAATCAGCTATATGATATGTGATAAATAATAATTATAATATTTCAAAAATATTTTTAAAACTTCATTCAATAATGAAAAAATAAGATGAATTCGCAAACATGTCAATAGTTTGAAGAAGTTTAACAAACCCTGTGTTACTGTGGTATCGCAAGGAATACAGTCAGAGACGAAACATTGAATCTGCTGTAACTGAAAAGTCCTTCATAAAATCAAATCTTACATATATATACAGGTTTACAAAATGCTGACTAATATTACAGAAAGATCTAGATATACAAAAGTTAAGGATTTATGTTTACATCATCGTGATTCAGCATATTCTAGAATCACAGAAGGTCAACGAATATTACGACATGATATTAAATATAGATTAAAATTACATCATCATGACATAGCATAATTTGTGATAATAATAGTAATGATGAAAATACTACAGTTACAAGAATGAAATGCGAAAAAGTGGGCATAGCAATAGCTGATCATAGTACACATCGGTCATATATTAAAACATAGCTTACCATTTTCCAAAAATAAGAAAGAAGAATGAGATCCAAATAATAATTTTGAGTGGCATAATCTCCGAACAACATTTATATACATAATTACGGTTTCCTGAGTTAATATACTAATCAATAACAAGTCAACAATCATATTTCATCGAAGGGGAGTATAAACCCGATAAGAATAAAATATAAATTGTCTTTTACTCAAAATAACTCTGACTAGGTGCATCCCTTTCGATAGATTCTGAATAAATATGCATATTACGAATCTGACAGCAAATTGAGTTGTTTTGGTTTTTCTATCAAAACAACTGATTTCTACATCTATCATGTGATATATGAATGATACGCCTAGAAATATTGACAACAACATGCAACATAACATTAATAGCGATTTATTATAACGATAAATTTAATCTTTAGTAATAAACAAAGATAAGTAATATAGGGATAGTCTGCAATAAATCAGATGTATATGATTGCACAATATTTTTGCTTAAGATTTCGAATAATTAATATATTTCAAAATACTGAAACAGAGAATTATATATCAATATATTATCGAGTAGCAATTCAAAATCAAAATAGCAATTTTAAATCTGAATATATAGAAATTAAAAACAGATCAGTAAGTAGATGCAAAAAGGACTTTGGGGCTCATTGTTCAGTTTTTTTTACTCATAAAATTCTATTTTCAATGAACTCTTATTTTGCTAGACGGCTAAACACAGTCTCCTTGCAGGGATTGTTAGGATCAAAAATATATTTGCACATTATAAGTGATGTACATTTTGTTCAATGAAATGGAAAAGGTATTTGAATCTTTTTCTATCTTCATGATTATGATTATACAATAGAAGATATAAAGTTGTCTGGTAATTATGTATTATATATCATATGATTTGATTTGATTCAGAATTGTCAACAAAATTATTTAAGAAAATAAAAATAAATCATTTTATCACATTAATTTTCAGGTTACGATACTAAAATAGCAGTAATATACGGCCTGAGGGACTTCAATATTTTTGACTGGGTGGGCTATATTCAGAAATTGGGGGAGATTGATAAGACATGCTAAGACTGATAATACCTTATAGGTATAATATATCTGGATTTGATTGAAGACAATGGCTCAAAAAATTACCTCAATGTGTGTCCAGCAAATGACAGGTCACATGTTACAACTAAGTTGATAATAATCTTGAAAAATCAAGGTGAAACTAAAGGGGCTGGTGTTACAATTTACTCTAGAGGATTCTTAGCCCTGTCTTCGAGGAAACAGTTTTGTTTGCCAGGAAAGGTTTGGTATTTCAAGCAGTTTTTCAAATCTTTTCTGTAAATATCACCCCATCTTCAGGGGAACTAGCGCCTTTCATGGGGAAATTCCGGAACCAACATGTTAAAGAGCATAAAGGGTCAAGCTTTAGCGGACAATGCTCGAGTGAGACAAGACATGCAAGTTTGTTTGGACGATGTGTTCATGTTTTAGACTTCTTAAATTCAAGGACTTACATTTTACATGTTCTAAGAGTGTAACAACTGTTTAATTCTTTTTGCTACTTAGTAATCTAAAAAGTTAATTGAAAATTAATTGATTGATTTAATTGGAAAGTTTTATCACACAAGCATCCAGTACTGGACTTACACTAATTGCTAGTTTTATATAATAGTGACTAAGTGCCTTTTTACAACAGTGTATCATCTCGTGTCGCATATCATACCGTGTCGCATGTCCTGTATCATACCGTTAGCTGTGATATTACTATCCTGTGCTAACATTTGGATTTTTCTATTAAAATATTTTATGACAAGATCCTTCTCTGTAGAGTTTGAACAAACTTTTCTATAGTCAGAGCATGTATAAGCAATGACAGTGGTGTTATCAGCATCAGGTTTGAACTCAGTATTACTATGTATCTATATATATTACTAGGAATCTAAAAAACGTAAAGGTATATGCAATCAAATACAAATGGAATTGATTTTTATATTAATTTACTGAAAACAGAAATAAAAGTAAAAAAATTCATATAAAAAATAGATCTTTCACACGTACCAATGATGCCGTCGAGAATTATCTGAAGAAAAGATTTCTAGTCCTTGTTGTGTATTTTGATCGTGACCCGGAATGAATCCTTCTATGCAACAACAACATGACTGTGAAAATATCATTTAGGTCTATTCAGGTCTATTCCAACTAGAAAGATTATCAAAGCAACTAAAATACTTCTTGTAGTCTGTCATATAGTGTTACACTGTCATAAAATCCTTTCCAATGAAAATCAAAAGAAAACATTTGAAAGGAGTACATTTTGAATGATTGTATAATAAAACGTTTAATTTTTATAGTGAACATTTCAAGCTCTATTCACACTACTTTAATATACCTTCAGAACAAAAAATTGGGTAATTCGAGCAGCAATTTAGTTTTGATTAGCAAAAAATGTCTGCGTTAACAGCAGAAAAATAGTATGTGAATAAACATTTAATTATCAACCTTTGTGCAATAAAAGTAGGATCTATAAATCAAAACAGCAGATAAATCAAATGTGAAGGGAAAACCATTCATCATATCAAAACTTATTTACTTGCAGGGATGAAACTTTGTTCTCAAATTTATCGGACATGCTGATTCTCAGTAATAAAAAATAAACAGCATCAACCACTTAATTCGATTGTTTCGATTTTTTAATCAATCTGTTTCTGACAATAAATTACAATATGAAATGTAAGGATCTACCTGCACCAGAATTGTCTCAAAAAAGCCTTTGTTACCTTGCTTCTAGGTTCAAAACAGAACATCCGGAAGGTACAGAAATATTAAAGAAATACATGTACATGGATGATATGCATGCAATCTCAGAGACAATGGTTTGTGAAGCTGAAAATGTAATTTGTGAAGCATCCAAGATCCTTGGTGAAGCAAAGTTCCAAATAAAGAAATGGCATAGTAACCACAAAGGAGCTGAAAACAACAATGACACTAGTCACTAGTGTAGAAGCGGATACATCAAGGAGGGAATGCCAATGCAAAGAGAATGGAAGGATCTGACTTGCACACGTTTATTGATGATATTCAAGCTCAAATCTTGATAGAAGAATTTGTAAGGGTAGAAGAGGTGCTGCCAATGGCAATTTCAAGGTCTAAAGGATAACGATGCATGTGGACCACAAGTCGGACTACATGCATATTTGCAGATAGGGTAGAGCATGAGTTTGGGGCTTTCTAATTCCTAAGATGGAGGAAACGTGACGATGGAATGGAAGTGAGATTTGTCAAAAACACCAGAGAAGCAATGGATACGCATCCAGGCCTGGTTAAGTATTGGGTCGATTTGAAGCTGTGCTGCATTGGATAAAGTCTTAATCTATTCCTTTAAAAACGTTCATTTGTTGTTACAGAAGCGATGAAGGCCTACGGTGAAACATATAGAATCAGAGATAGTAATAGAATAGAAATAGTGGTAGAAATACAGCTAAACATCGAAGTAACATCTTGAAGGGGTTTTGACATATGAAGCTGTTCCTTGCGTTTTCACATGTCTCCTTTTGAACGTAAGGTTTTTGCATAACAACGAGCGTTCCGAGTTAGTATAAGTTTGCATCTAACCAAAGAATAAAGTTTTGAATCATTCACAGCCGTGATCTCAGAGGAGCTCATGCACAAAAGGAGGGTAATTTAGGGCAATATTTATTTACAAATACACAAGATAGTGCTATTACATTGCTAGTTTTTGAGTAACTTTTTTACAATTTTTCAAAGAACAAATATTGGCATGGGCCAAAACAAAGAGAAGAATCATCAATGAATAATTTTATCCCCAAATGCCTTATGAATTAGTGAGGCTTCAATTCCTATAGTTAACGGGATGAAGGCCAAATCATCTCTCATTGCTAAGGCTTTGGGATACTCAAGATACAATTCATAACAGTTCATGAACGTTAAATGGCCCTAAATTTTCATGACCTGTTCATGAACTGTCTGTGAGGGTTCATGAACTGTTCATGAATAGTTCATGAACAGTTCAGGAAGATTGGAGCCATATAACGTTCATGAACTGTTCATGAACTCCTGAACTGTTTATCACAGGGGTTTGCTAAATCATAAATACTGTTAATCCTGCTAATGACACAACTCTGTATATTGGAATGGTGATCCAGCGGCCATATATAATTTGTTTCTTATTGTCAGAGTATTGACTTTTGATAGCACTAGATTTCAAGTCGCACGCAAATGCAGACGCTTGAAATTGGTTATGAATGATTTTGCTTGGTTTCGAATAAATGCAATCTTTGGAGAAAAACTGACAGAAGCCGTTGTGGAAGTGTAGCGTGCATGTATTATTATATTATATCAAGCGCCAGATTAACCCGTAAGCTATATATAAGCTTCAGCTTAGGGCCCCTCGTTTTTGAAGGGCCCTTAAAAGGGATGATTTTCATTCTTAAACGTTACAGAAGTAGGGATGATTTTCAGTCAGAAAGGTGCAGAGTTACAAATTCACTGAATATACTGTAATCCGAATGAGAACACTATGTCGAATTTGTGAACTATTCCCAATAATTTAGTTTGTATTAACGGCATAAGATTGATCCGCGGTATTTGCTCTCGGTATTCAAATATGGTGATTGTTGCACTGATTCACAGTACCATGTAGTGACTTGAAAAATGGCATTCACTTTAGAGCATTTTGAAGTTTGAGATTTCGAAAATTGAGAACCTGCAAGGCGCGATTTTATTTATCTGTTTTAAAAAACTATTTGTCAAACCTTACTCAACTCAATTGCCGGAATAAGTACTTTTAGCACTGGCTGTGTATTGAGCATTATCACATCTGACGATATATAAATCTTTTTTCATTATTATAATATTAATAAATATGTCAACGACTACATATTTCGGTATTGTTACTTAAAGCTTTACGCTTTATGAGATCCTCAGACAGTTGAAAACTAATCAATAATCACATGATATCTACCTCGTAGTTAAACTTACAAAAACAAGGCTATTGTTAAATGATATAAAAGACTATAGTTGTTTATTATAGATCATGTTATATTTTTATGTTATGTTTTCATACCTACTAAATTTTAATAGTTCTGATCTTTTAGTTGGTAATGTTTTTAGTGCGTATTATTTGACACTTTTCGGCAATACATAGCTGACATCTCTTTCATTTTGTACGATATGGCCCGGCTGTGGATAGTACTGAGACTGACGATTCAATTTTGTTGTCAATATCTTGGGTTTTCACTACCAAATATATTTCGAGAAGTAAGTTTTGTTGGAGCATTTTTTATGTATATTTGGGAACTGAAAATCCAAGATATTGACTACAGCCTACTACAAAATTGAATGGTCAGCAAAATCCACTGCCAAACCATATAATACTCACAAATCAAAGAGTCAGATATGCAGATGCCAAATAAAATACCAAAACGTCAGGGTCAGTACATGCAGTATTGAATGCAGAATTGCAAAAATGTAAAATACCTATACATAAATGTGAAACTCAATTATTAAAGAACAGTTTAAAAAATTTCATGCTGAAATTTCTAGAAAATTTTGTCGGCATTATAGGCTCAATTCAATTGGCATGCTGTTATTATAAAACAAATGTGCAGATCATAGCTTTACCTGGCTTTTCAATATCTTCAATATCTTCAATTTCTTCAATAAGTTCCATCAATGGAGCATATTGAGAACTTCTGCTATCTCTATCATATTTGTACCATCTCATTGAAAAATGCCGTAGATCTTTTGAGGAAACAGTACATGGCAGTTTGAGTAAGGTTTTTAGATGGTCGAATGACATGGCCAGTAGGTCATCGCCAATTGCAGGATTCATAAAATGCTTTATAATGAAATGAGATGCAGGGTCAATAAGACCATTTTCATTGATAGAAATACCTGTATTGAAGACTTTTACACAGTTATCGATGCATAATTTTTTGACCAAATGATCAACACAAACTGTTTTGATAGATTTAAATTTTAGTAAATGTGAAGCTTCTATTAATTTGTAAACGCTGTCTTCCTCGAAAATCAATTCACATGTATAACAGTAATTGATGATAATGTCCATTATATCAGCAGAAGCAGTCTTTATTTCAACATAATAAGTATCAGCTTTGGCAATATCACATGAA
The DNA here is from genome assembly GCA_916610825.1 of Haliclystus octoradiatus. Taxonomy (NCBI): domain Eukaryota; kingdom Metazoa; phylum Cnidaria; class Staurozoa; order Stauromedusae; family Haliclystidae; genus Haliclystus; species Haliclystus octoradiatus. Next base: position 6,689,584 of record OU744450.1, read on the forward strand.
AACTTTTCATAAAAATATTCACTACTTCCTGCTATTACTACTTGATGGACACGAAACTGTTTTTCGTCACAATATATAGTTGCATCACACCCAAATCCACGAGAACGGAATTCTTTTAGCTTTGAACTCAGATTGCTGAAATGATTGCTATCCTGCGTGTGGAGAGTTTCACTGTCTGGTTGGTTTAGCCGAAAACATCCAGAAAAAGGATTTCTTTGCCAATGTTTTTCGTTAGCCATTGCGATACTTACAAATGAATGTGTCTTATTTAGAACATGGTTAGATTTTCATATATTCTGCTTCTTTCCAGGCATAACATCTTTTCTATTTTCAAAACATACCCGATACATGATTCATATTTTCATTGGTTAACGTGTGTATTTCGTCGTGTATACCTGTATCGCTTGACTTGCCCAAGTCTCACTTTTACTTTGACGATTTTGATATGTTGGTAAGAGACGCTTACCGCTCGTCAAATTGCGGTATATCAAAGCGGGACTTATAGATCAGTCAACTGTATCGCATGTTTCGGTGTCATATTCTTTTGTCACTCTTGGGGTGCCGCTTTGTTGTTTTTCGAATGTTGAAATTTGGAATCGCAGATTGAAATTCAAGTAGAATATTAATCCACCATCGACAGACGACAACATATAACGGCAAACATTAACAAAGGTCAACCTTATTTTACTTTCTGAACTGTAAATATATTCATTTTGATTCCCAATTGGTTTCATTTTCACTTCATTGGATTTTATAGGCCAGTCATCCATCTTAGCAGAAAGGACCGACGTTTACTGAAAGTGAAAATGGTCAAAATTACAGATGGCACGCATCATGAATTTCTGTTTACAAAGCTAAAAGAATTCCGTACTAACAAATTTGGATGTGACAGAATCATTATAGCTGGTGGAGAAGAGTTTTATGTTCACCAAGCAATACTTTCGGGATGTAGTGAATATTTTTATAACAAATTCTATGATAATAATGTTGATAAAGATGGGAAATATAGTGATGAAGAAATAAATAAAATCTCTGCTGATATCATGGAGATTATTATCAACTACTGTTACACGTCTGAATTGGTTGTTAAAAAAGACGACATTTTCAAATTATTGGAAGCTTCAGATTTTCTCCAAGTAGAATTTATTAAACAGCATTGTATTGGTCATTTAGTGAAATTACTATCTGATGATAATTGTGTAAAAGTTTTCAATACTGGAATACTTATCAATGAAAATATTCTTCTTACTGCTGCATCCAACTTTATTTGTAATAATTTCAACAAGCCTACCGTTAGAACAGAACTAATGACCATGACATTGAAGAACCTGAAAAGGTTACTGACCAAGGTGTCACCTAATATCCCTGAATCTGATCTTACCAATTTATTAATGGGGTGGTATGCGCAAGATGAAGATAGCATATCCAATACTTTCTATCAATTGATGAAAATTGCACTTGACGCCAAGCTACCTGGTATGTCGTTAGTCACAATATTGTATGACATGCCTGTCAGAAGCCAATTTAGAATGGGGGGAGCTCCATGGAGTGACCAATAGGTCAGGTATAGCTCTCCATCTAGGGAATGTGTAGCCTGCGCAGAACTTACTTGATCAAAATCTAACTTCCTTGTGGCAATCTAACTCAACTAACTTACTAATGAGGAAGTTTGATTTTGATCCTGTGAGGTCTGCGCGCAGGCTAGGGAATGCGAGGTATTCTCCCCTTACAATCTTTGAAATACATTGTACTGCATTAACTGCATGTCTGCACACAACAGATTCAGGTAATTTTGGATTAATTTAGCATCTCTGTACACAAAACACAGGATTATTAATATCGATGGATTAATAGGGGATACTAAGACGCCCTGCCTCTGATGGTCATATCTTATTTAATATCATTAAAATCAAAAGTAATAAAATTAGTGGAAACTTCTTCATTAAACATATATGACGCATCAGCCCTATTCCAGGCAGGATATGACCTCTCCTCAGTAGCTATGAATGAATGAATAGTTTATTTCTACAAAACAACAACTAATTGAAAATTTTATACAGGTATGTTTTAGGCTACAACTCAATTCATTATTTAACTGTACGGAATACTAACAAGTATAGAAACAACCTTCCTACCCTGGGGAGGCAGACAGGGGTAAGAAGTGCCTTTGAGAAAAAAAATACTGTAATAGCCTAGGCTACCACTATAAATACAATTATAAATGTATACAGTAAAACATCAATAAAAGTTCTGAAAAGTAAATACCATACTTGTTTCGGCTTATAAAGTCAAATTTAATGGTTATCCGTTAAGTATATTTGATGGATAATATAATGTCCCCTAAAGTCCGCGTTCCTTGTAACACAGTAGGCTAAAGCCTACATTTAACATGACTAAGAATGATTTGTGTGTACTATATGAATGTTTATGGTCGAAGAGAGAAATTTCATATCCTTGAGAATTTAGGCAGAATTACAGGGACCAAAAAAGTATTGAGCCTTGGGGATATTTTATCTTAAAAACTTGACTCATAAAATGTTGTCCACTCTTGCTCAACATAGCTTGATACGCACAAAACACATCAACAAACCTTCAAGGCCCTACAATTGACCAGGACCTGGATCAATCGCCCCTGGAACTATTTTACCCATCTATGTGGTCCTGCCTATCCAGGCCAATATTAAAGCTTTATGAAAACATTGTAAAAAGGCTTTAACAATGATAAATTTTGAGCTGGCAATTTAGCAGTAAGTAACTGGAAAAGAGTATCTCCTCGGTAACAATGTGTGTCGGATCGGATTTACAGGAAATTCATTACGGGTACAAATGCTATAGTAATCTGAAACAGATCTGATCTCAAGCAATAATTATAATCCAATCGGATCAGAAACAAAATTTTCTTAATTAATCCAAACTATTTGATCAAAAACGTCAGTGGCAATAGTGAATTTTTATTTTTAACAAAGTTTCAGCTACATTTGTTAGCCATTTTCAAGTTATGGTATACAAAAATTAAGTTCTATTTATTTACAGGGTGAATTTGTAGTTTATAATGGTTTACTATTAAATGAATACTTACAATAGTTTTTCTTTGATGGAATAGGATTACCTGTAACACGCCTTTGAATACTTTTACGTTCTGCTTTGTAGCCTAGCTCCACAAGGCCCACTATTCCGCTTCGTACCTATACGCAGCAGCCACAGGTCAAGTGGAGTACAGGGGCATGTGGCACAGGTCTAAGTCCTTTGCGTCAGCCATCTTTGTTCCCCATGTTGCACATTTTTGTCAGCAGTCTATGGCTAGAACACATGTTTTGAAAATGGCGACTAGCTGCACCAGATTGAATATTTTTTCATAAAATCAAATCAAATGTATACTCTGTAATTGAAAATTCAATTGCAAATTCAAAAAAGTAACAGCTTGGGATTTACTATATTCAGATGTAGCTTTTACTATACTTTTAATATTGCAAACATGTTTTTAAAAAAATTGTAACAAATTGTATTCAATGAAAAACCAATGACCCATTAAATTAGAAAACAAATCATTGTTGTAACTTGTATTGAAATTGATGAGAGATAATTGATGTTCCAGACAAAGGTTATGTTACATGATTATTAAAATGATTACATCACTCTTGTTCGTGGTCCATCAAAATTTAGACCCACTCGTTCTCTAACAACAATCGAGAAATCCATATCGTAAACGAGACCGCTGAGTCACCAGCTGTTGTTAGTGAACTTGTGGGTCTGAATTCCGATCGATAACCCACTCACAAGAGTGATGTAATCCCTTAAGTAAACCTTTATAATGGTGAATTTCAACTTGTAAATAAACAGAACCTAGGTTTTGTAAACCATAACCAGAATATGGCTAACAAATGTAGCCAAAACTTTGTTAAATATAAAGATTCACTATTGCCACTGACGTTTTTGATCAAATGTTTTACCAAGAAGCTTTTTTCAGAACTGTAAACCAAACTAGTCTGATTTTATGCAAAAAATTCAAAAAGATTCGAATTCAACAGGGCATATCAAAAATTTTTACACATCCAATAAACGTACACATAGTTAGCATAGTTTAACACAGTAGCACTTATAAATATATTGATTCTTGATTGCTAGAGATCTCAGACGCATGATCAAATTGTTCAAAAAGCATCCAATACTAAATTAGGACTATAGGTCACTGCTGTATAACATGTATAACACAGAGAGTGGCTATGCAGGAGAACATGATGAGACACAGCACATATTGAAATGATGATACAATTTAAATTAGTAATTCTTAATCACTTCCTTTTAATAGTTTTAATTGATTTTACATTAATTTTGTCAATTGAACCAATAGTATAATTGATGTAGAGAGAAACACTTTATAATGGTAGGCCTACTATATTTAAATTTAGTTGAAATTTTTGTCAAGTTGAGAGAAAGCAAGAACACAGTATTTACTACAAAGTACACATACTCAGTCAAATTTCAAAATTCTGAAATAATCCCAATCAATAAATACTTTACCATTAAAATCCGATCCAATCCAAAGACCCAAGATATCAACCTGATTTTGACTCGGATTTGGGTTGGATTCGCACATCTTTACTCCTTAGCTAGAATGTTACCTACTAATGTCAACGACTCTCAAATATCATTGATTTTGTTCTACTTTAGATGTATGGAATAACCTATACCTCAATTGAGTAATGCTTTGTTTATTCTAAATCTATCGAATCCGAGGTTAAACACATTTACTTCAATCAAGACAATGTTCCTACAATAAATTTATTCCAATTTTACCTTTGCTTATTTTTTAAATAATTATTCCATGTCTTCTTTCAACTAATTTCCTCTCTGATTGTACAATTTCGTCCAAGTCTCTTTATATAGCACAGAATAGAGTATTAATATTAATCTTACACACACTAAATGATACACTAAATATTAATCAATTAACCAGCTAACTTTGTGACAAAATCTTCAAGCTTACCCGGTTTGTGGTTCTTCAGAATTTCAATAAAAAATTATATTATTCTCGCTGACCATACCCGTGCAAAAACAGTTCAGGAGTTGATGAACGTTGAATGGCCCAAGTTTTCATTAACTGTTCAGGACGGTTGAACAATTCAAGCAAATCAGGCGTTTTAACATGCATGAACTGTTCACACATTGTTTATGAACTACTGAACTGTTTTTGCAGAGGTAAACACATATGGCACACTAAATGTGATGATGGGGATTATCCTGCTTTCATCATGCTCCATTGTCTAAATTATTTTTCCTTGTTTGATAAAACCCAAACTATAGCTCTATAATTTTAGAATAATAAGCACTTTGTATGAAATCCTTGGTAAACAATGTCGGACAACTGCAAATTTGGATTACCAGAAAACAGTTTATATCATTTTAGAACTAGGTTGCAGATACACGGGATTTCACTTACACTTAATTAAGTGGGTTACATTGATTCGTATAGCAGTTAATTAAAGTCTAATTGCTAATTGTACTATACTGATACAGGTTTCAATTTTTGTTCCAATTTTGACTTACAGAAAATACATCTGGATCTTCACAAGGAGTTGATGATAGTAAAACTGGAGTTGAAGATAAGAAAATATTTAAAATAAAAGACCCTTGTGATGTTATGAGTTCAAAATTTGGAAAGATGATGGAGGATAAATATCTGCGAGACATAGGAAAGAGTCTACAGGGCCAAGTAGGGCTGAGATAGAATGAATGATGGCCAGAAGGACACCGCTGTTTGGAATGCACTGCTGTAAAGAAGTCAATGCATAAAAGGATCGCTGCTTAGTAAAAAAGGCTGCTGTAGACAAACTTATCTATGTATAGCGTACTGCTGTTAAGAAAGGAATCCTGAAGAGAAAGCTGGCTATATGGAAATTTTTGCTAGGTAGAAAAATCCATTTCATGAAAAAGTAATCTGGAAATGAATCAATCTACTGGTAAATCACTTGTGATGTAAAATGTATGCAAACTGAACAACATGGGTAGATTAAACATTTACAAGTAATGGATCGTAATCGGATTCATAATTTATCTGATTCTCATTAAAAGTAGATTAAAGAAAGAACTAAGTGTGAATATTCTACAAAATTATTTTTTAATGAAAAATGCAGTAAAGACAGTCATAGGAATAGTATAAATATTGTATGGAGCTTTTTGTTTCTCTACCTTTGAGAGAAAAAATATATAGTTGGCTTACTCATTACCATCAGCCACTTAGGAAAAATTAAACTGCTTATAGATGTTAGGTCAGGAATGGCAAATTGATTATGGGAATTCGCCATCAATAAAACAAAAATGTTGGCTTCATTGCGAGAGCTCTTTTACTCTTGAAAAAACACACAAATAAATTGCATTTATAAATATAATACAAAACATAGTTATTTTGCTACAGAAGCAATTTTCTATTTAAAGCTGTTTCGGTGTTAAACGCTGAAGTTCCATTGATTTTCCAAGATGAAAATTTTGTCTCGATATTAGTAAACAATTTTGATACAAGGACTGCTGAAATGAGAATATTGAGATGATTATCCCTGTTGGGATCAAGAATGCAACCGCACTAACACACTCCTCTAGAAACAGATCGTAAATCCTGGGAGTGTGAGTGTGCGATTGATTGATTGATAACAGTTTATTAAAGACATATAAACAGTTTACAGTTTTAATTTAAGGTGTTATATTATTTAATATAATAGGTAGTACTTTGGTTATATTTCATCATGTATATCAACGATAAATCAAAAACACAGGTATTTGCGACAGTTTCGATATAATCCTATATCATTTTCAAGCAATTGAGAAAGAGATCATTAAACAGTTTGACATGTTATATATAGTAACAAATCTAATTTGCATAATAATTAATCTATTGTGCTTTGAGTTTATTTAACATGCTAAAACTAAACTAAAACTACACACATTATGACGGAAGACAAAATTCTATGAAGACAGCAATTACAGATACAATACAACAGCACATTAGAATACTAACAAATGCTTTACAAAATAAACTATTCAAATACAAAAGACCGGTAGCAAAATTTTCCGTCATGTTGATCACGAATGTCATGATTGTCCAGCAGGCGTTGAAAATGGAAGTGCCGACTTGAGATGCCGACATAACTACAATCCAGTAGTCACATTTAATATTAACAACTATAATGCATGAAAACGATATGATACTTCGCTTACAAATTTCAAGTCCATAGTGATATCCAATGTCTGAATTTCATTGTCCAATTTTAATAAAACATTTGAAAATACTTCTACAAAACAAAGTTACGAATAACGGAACATTGACTAAATACGGACAATCCAGAAATACAGAACCAAAGATACAAAAATTCTCAATCAGCTTTCCAATTTCATTAACGTATTTCAGCAAGGCGTTGATAATGATAGTGCCGACCTTAGAGGTCGACATAACTACAATCCAGTAGTCACACAAAATATTAACAACAAGGCATTGAAACGACATTAAATTCTGTTTGTAAACTTTTTGATTATCCAAATATCCAATTCGTAAAACTTGCTCTTCCGTCATCTTTTTAGTACAATATCATTGATACAACATAATACTTGGCAACATTGAGGTTCAAGATCTCCGAGGTTGTGAATCGATTTGTAGCTGGCTTTCCAAGTCACTTGGAAAGGGACAACTGGCTATCGTGATTGATAAACTAATATAATAAGTAGTACTTTGATTATATTTCATCATGTATATCAACGATAATCAGCCTGAACGTGATCAACGTGATAAATAATAAACGTGATCAACCTGAACGTGATCAACGTGATAAATAATAAACGTGATCAACCTGACGGAACATTTTGCTACCGGTCTTTTGTATTTGAATAGTTTATTTTGTAAAGCATTTGTTAGTATTCCAATGTGCTGTTGTATTGTATCTGTAATTGCTGTCTTCATAGAATTTTGTCTTCCGTCATAATGTGTGTAGTTTTAGCATGTTAAATAAACCCAAAGAACAATAGATTAATTATTATGCAAATTAGATTTTTTACTATATATAACATGTCAAACTGTTTAATGATCTCTTTCTCAATTGCTTGAAAATGATATAGGATTATATCGAAACTGTCGCAAATACCTGTGTTTTTGATTTATCGTTGATATATATACATGATGAAATATATTTATTTACAATGGTTATTTAATTACGCTAATTCTGCTTCTTGATGTCTGACTAAATACGATTATATAGATTTGTTTTTGTATTTTTGTATTTTTGTTTTGATAATATATAGGATTACATAATTATACTTCTGTTAATATATTTCTCATTGTACTTTTAGATTGATTGTAAGGTAGATGATTATAAGGGGAGTACTTCTTAAGGAGCTTTGCCCCTTGAAAAGAGAAACTGTGTTTCCACGATCAGTTGTGACACGAGGTAGGCGTGGTTCCCCTATCCTTCTAGTCTTATACACAGTTGTAATGTCCGAAGTAATAAATTATTTTGCTAAAATTGTACTTCGAATGTCATATTCCTGGAATACATGCATTTAACCAATTTAATTGCTCTAAATAATCGTTCATTTGTGTAAATTTTCGTTTACCAAGTACAATTTTTGATGCTTTGTTAATAACATCACGTTGGAATATTTTCAGTAATGTTTCGCAACAGCAGCTCCAAACAGGTAATGCATACAATGCTGGCTGGACTATCATTGATTCTTCTATTGATATCAGCATTTCTAATAGTAGATCTTTTTCAATTATTCTGATGTTATTTAGTCGAATTCTTGCTGTTTTGATAGTGTTTGTAACGTGTTGTCTGTAGCTGTGCTGATCGTCAAAAGTTACTCCTAGATTTTTCGCAGACTTAGCACGCTGAACATGAAACGTCTCTTGCCTCGATCGGTGGACGCACCTGTAAGTGAGGTTGGCCTAGTTGTCTGGAGGCCAGAGTTATGGCAAGCTTGGGGGATCAGTTCTTTGGCTAAAATTGTTGTTTGCATCTCATGTTGCTGATTAATATTGAGCCAACCTAGTTGTTGGAGACTGTTTCCCATTTGCGAAAACTTTGATTTTCCCAAAATGACTTTTGGCAAAAGTCTTTTGCTGCATTATTTATCACATTTCGCAGAAGTTTCTGTAACAAGGTTGGACAGCAAGAGCCCCTAAATGTGAATTGAATTGAATTGAATGCAGTATAAAGACATATATAAGTAGTTAATACAATTAAAATTTCTGAAGGTAACATGATTAATTATAATAAATTAACAAAAAGAAAAATTACTACTTCCTGATGTCTGATTTGACTTCTTTTTTTCTCATTTACATTGTTTCTAATACTTTTGTTTTTATAATTTTTTTGAACAGAGGGCCGGTATTTTCTGTTGTTCTATGTACATACTATAGTAGTTGATGAAACACCTATTGTATAATTGCGTGTTCTAGTTATAGTGGTGACAATTAGTTTATTGCACATGCTCAGTAGTGTTCATGACATGTGCTCTTGTCTTTTTAGCTTTAGACTTTTACTTTTAATGTCCGCCATGTTGGCTGAATGTCTTATGTTTACTCATCAATAAATAACGTTGTTTTATTACAAACAAGTCTATTTCATCAGGTTATGGGCCCAGAACATGTTAATGCTATTCTTGGTTTATTTATTGGTTTTTAAGAAGAATGTTTAAAGGTTTTAAAGTAGTATAACATTTTAGTTTTACATTTCCGAATATTGCAGTGATCAGAAAGTTTGATCAATTATAGTGAACTTGATTTGTGGTTAGGCCTATACATCATGGCTGAACATAGTAGTAGAACAGCTGTTCCTCTATTAATAGACAGTAATTGGGCATATTGGAACAAAGTTATCTTTGCTATTTTACTTAAAGATGATCTTTTGTGAGTTGTGGATGGTTCTGAAGTTTTACCAGATGCTGCTCCAGATGATGCAAGTGAGCTGCAGTTGCAAATTATCAGAAAGAGAAGGTTATTTTTAAATAGAAGCAGGCAAAAGCTATTGGGTTACTTGTTCCTGCAATTTCAGAAAAACTTAATCATCTGATACCAAGTCGCCCAAGTGATCCTCACGTTGTGTGGAAAAGTCTGATTGAACATTTTGAGTCAAAATCAGCATTTAACATTTTTAATATTCAGCAACAGCTTGTAAAACTAACTCTGTCAGAAAAGCAAGAGCCTGGAGTTTGGTTGAGTAAGCGCTTGAGTTTATATGAACAACTATCTGTTATCGGAGAGGCTATTCCTGAAAAACAACAATGTATGACAACACTTGCATTGCTACCAGACTCATACAAGCCGTTATATACTTCTTTAACTACACAGCTTTCAGCAGGGACACTATCAATGAAGCAACTTGTAGATTTTGTTGAAAATTTTAAACGCAGTGCCCTAAAAGAGGAAGAAGAACCAGAGGCAGCCTATTTTTCAAGTGGTTCAAAGAAGACTGGTTTCCAAGGACGGAAAAGTAAAGAGCAGACTTTAAGATGTTATGGATGTGGTGGAGAGGGTCATGTGAAGAGGGAATGTCCTACTTACCTGAACAACAAGAAAGAAGATCAAACTGGAGGTGCTTCTTATTCCAATTATGTCAGTCAGCCTAAATCAAATGTGAGCTTTATTTCATCTTCTATAAAGACTGTAAAGCCGATAGTTGTCATGGATTCTGGAGCCTCTAGACACATGTCAGGGCAGAAGGAGCTTTCAAGGAGAAAAATTCAAAAAATTGATGTACCTGAGAACGTTATTTTAGGTGATGACTTAATACTACTTGGTACTGCTATAGGAACAATATCATTACAGCTTATTGATAATGAAGGGCACCAGCGTCCTGCTACCATGAACAACTGTTTGTATGTTCCGAAGATGAAATATACATTATTCTCGGTTCGAGCAGCCACAGCAGATGGTATGAAAACAATCACACTTGGACAGGACAGAGCGTGGGTCAATGACAATGATGGCAATATACTTGCAACTGGATCGGCTGATGCAGGAGTTTACACGTTAAATTGTGATTTTAATAAAAACACGTCAACTAGAACTAATTCACACTGATGTGTGTGGTCCTATCACCCCTCAATCAAATGGTGGCCATAAGTACTTTGTAACCTTCACAGATGATTTCACTCGTTTTTCCTGGGTTAGATTCCTGCAACATAAATCAGAGGTGTTTAACAAGTTTAAGGAGCTGGTTAAAATGTTAGAAAGGTCAACTGGATTGAAGGTAGAGCGTGCAACAGGTTTACAAGTGATTAGTATTCGATCTGACAGAGGTGGTGAATATCTCTCCAAAGAATTTAAGGATTTCCCGCCGAAACAGGGAATCCAACATCAACTATCAACGGCAGATGGAAGTCCACAAAACGGAGTCGCAGAAAGGTTAAATCGAACCTTGGTAGAAAAGGTGCGTGCCATTCTTGGAAATTCTGGATTGGCAAAGAAATGGTGGGCAGAAGCTATTGCAAACGCAACATACCTAAAAAAACAAAATTCCTACCATACCTCTTGATAATCAAACACCATATGAAGCCTGGTGGGGAACAAAGCCTTCTGTAAAACACTTGAGAGTATTTGGTTGTATTTGTTATGCTCATATTCCAAAAAAACAACGAAAGAAATTAGACAAGAAGACTGAAAAATGTATATTTTTTGGGTATAGTACTTGCTCAAAGCATATCGCCTCTGGAGTTGGATCGTCGGATGCTGATCGTCAGAAGAGATGTTATCTTTAATGAATTTACCTTTCCTGGTCAAAGAGCATCAGAGGAAGATCAGACAAGTGCTGAGACACTGCATGTCACTGCTGACGAGGAAGAAGATGAAGAAGAACAGTTACCCGTTGAAGACCACAGCGAGGGAAACTTACAGAACAATGATGCCATCGAGGAACCAGTTCAACGACGTTCAGACCGCACGACTCAAGGTGTTAGTCCTGATAGATATGGTGAATGGGTAAATGCCTCAAGTACATTAACTGACATCCAGGTCGATGAACCTAAGACTTGGAAGCAAGCTATCAATTCTGGGTCAAAAGAGTACTGGCAGGCAGCCGCACAAAAGGATTATAATTCACTATTGGAGCATCAAACTTGGGAGTTAGTGTTACCGCCAAAAGACAAAAATGTGATAGGGAGTCGATGGGTATTCAAAGTCAAGCATGATGAAGTGGGAAACATTGAAAGATATAAAGCACGTCTGATTGCACAAGACTACAATCAAGTATTTGGAGAAGATTACTTCCAAGTGTTTGCTCCTGTTGTTCGTTGGGAATCAATTCGCACTCTGATCAGTATGGCAGTACAGTACGACATGGAACTTCACCAAATGGATGTGGAAACAGCCTTTTTAAATGGCCAAATTGATGAAGAAATATTCATGAAGCAACCAGATGGCTTTGTTAAACCTGGAGAAGAAAACCTTGTGTGCAAGTTGAAGCGATCGCTCTATGGCTTAAAGCAATCACCTCGATGTTGGAACGAAGTTCTACATAACCAACTTACAAACATGCAATTTGTTCAGTCTTCAGCAGATCCGTGTATCTACATTGGAAAAGTTAATGGTGATTTGGTATTTCTCGCTGTTTATGTTGATGATATCATCATTGCATCAAAGAAATCATCAGTAATAATCAAAGCCAAGGATTTATTAAAAAAGAAATTCACAGTAAAAGATATGGGACACCTTCATTACTTCTTAGGTGTCAAAGTTCACCAATCTAATGGTGATGTATGGATTGGACAAGAAAAATACGCCAACAATGTTCTTGAAAGATTCAAAATGGAAAATTGTCATCCAGTAGCTACCCCTATGGAGACAACGGCTAAACCAAAGAAAGCAACAGAGGATGATGAAAAATTTGATGTCAAAACGTCACCAGTCAGCCATCGGGAGTTTGATGTATCTTGCTGCTGGAACAAGACCCGATTTATCACAAAGTGTACATAAGCTGGCACAATATTCCTCTAATCCTACAACTGGTCATTGGACAATGGTAAAGCGCATTTTTCGTTCCATCCAAGGTACAAAACAACTAGGCATACTTTACAAGTTGGAAGGAAACTCAAATTTAATTGCATACTCTGATGCTGATTTCGCAGGAGATTTGGATGACAGGAAATCAACCTCCGGGTATGTTTTGCTGAAGAACGGTGGTGCTATCTCATGGAAAAGTAAGAAGCAAACCTGCGTTGCACAGTCCACGCAGATGCAGAGTACATGGCTGTTTATTTTACTGTTCAGGAGTGTGTGTGGCTTCGTCGTTTGCTAGAAGATTTGCATGAAAAACAGAATAAAGCCACAGTAGTATTCGAAGACAATCAATCAACTATCAAAATATCAAGTGATCCGGTTAACCATCCCAAAATCAAACATGTTGCTACCAAGTATCATTTCACGAGAGAAAAGCAAGAAAAAGGAGAAATTGATATAGTGTATTGCAACACGAAAGACATGATTGCTGATAACCTTACAAAACCGATTCCTGCACAGCAGTTCGAGATCTTACGTGAACAATATGGCTTAAAGGGGCAAAATTGACCGGCGACCGCTGCGAGATCAATTTGAATTTATGCTTAGCGTAATTCAACCGTCTCGCTTTGAAACTATTGTTATACGCAAGCCTAATTTGTAATAAATTCATGTCAACAATGAACATTGTGTTATAAACAATAAACATGCACGTGATCCTAAGTGCCTGGCGCCTGCGCGCATGGAATATTCCCACCCAGCGACCAGCATTCCACGGCGCGACCAGCATTCCATCAGTCTCGTTCTATGGAACTCATGCCTCGTTCTTGCAATGGAAAAGACCCGCGAAACAGACTTGAATGACAAATAATATTCAATCTATTTGATGTCACAACGTTGATATAAATATTGTGTTTCGATTCCTTTGATCTCAAACTGTAATTTTACGTCAGCATAAGCTCTAATCTTTCTGAAATTACTGTGTTTTTATATATTCTGTTCACCATGGATGATTTAAATGTAAGTGTTCCAAATCATTACCACGAAAACATGGACGATAATATGGACGAATTTGATCTCTCGTTAGTTGAAGCTCTATCACAAATGGTAAGTTACCTTAAAGTTATAAGTAATTATAAGCTTTCTATTTCTATCCGGTTGGAAAATATGTTTCTGGTAATAATTTTGAAAGTATCCTAAGTAAACCTAGGCTGCTGCTATGTATTTGACCATTGGCTTGAGATAATAAATTCACACTGGAAGATAATATTTCCGCGGTGGATATTGTTCCGGCTGCCGGAAAGCTGTCTTCAAAAGATAATGTTCCGTGCGTCCTTTGCGCATGCGTATGTAGACAGTAAACATTGCTGTGTCGATCGATCCAAAATTATATCGTAAAAAGTTTGTAAAAAAATTCACCTACACCGTAAATTGGATCGATTGTTTGGAATAAATATTAAGAAAAACGATATTCAGCATATCTATGCATTAATCATTTTATTCTGTGTTTGATTTATCGCAGCTTTTCAGCGATGCAACCCAGCGCAGCGTTTTTAATGTTTGAGTGTCGTGACATTTATTTGGCGCGCTTAAAAGGTTTTAGCGAATATTTATGCTGCCTAACAATATTTCAAAACATTTTTACTATGGTAATTTGTAATAATAAGGGATAATTACTTATTACTCATTTTCTTTTCCTGTACTGATGCTATATGCGGCCTACCAATTCTGATTCTGTCGTATACCAAAAGTCAAAACCCCGAAACTCAAAACCAAAGCCGTGTTCGTTCGCTTTTTTTTATAAGTTTGGAAGAACGGTGGCATCCAGCATCGTGAATCCCTCATATAAAGTGTTTTCAACCTCTAGCACTTTAAATTAAATTATTTTATATTCTATTATAAAACTGATAAACAGAATTGTTATTAACGTGGTCGAGGAACAGGACCGTCCATCGCCATTGCATCTTGAATGAATGTGAGAGAAACGCAAACAGCACATTAAGCATGCGCAGAAGACGCACGGAACATTATCTCTAGCACTCAGGATTCCGGCTGCCGGAACATTATCCACTTCGAATTTACAGTCACTGAGTGATAACATACTGCGCTGTCATTCGTGAATATATATACGTTTTGAAATAATTGTAGTGTCTTGGAACAGACCATCCAGGCTATAAAATTGTGTACAACTCCATGTGATACAGCATGGTGGATGCTTTGGTAGGGGCCAAACATAGAGATGAAATGGTGCATAAGAAATTAAAATGTCGAAGGTGCAGATATATGAGCATATATTGTTTGTGTCGTGTAGAAGTGCTTACTTATGTGCACAATGATTATTAATTTAAACCAGGGCAATGATATTATTACTGAACCAGCCCATGACCAGCCTCAGCTTCATAGATGGCTCTGAATTCTCAGAGTCATACGAAATTGAGTTGGATAATTGTTTTATAATTAATCTCCTGAATTATTCTAGAAGAGCTGCATTATGAGAAATATTAAGACTTCATTGCAAGAAGTTTGTTAAAATACGTGTTCACAGTTTAGAGACTTTAACATTATCGATTTCTAGATGAAAAATTCTCTGTATTTCATTGTCATCTTTGTGTTTTCACAACTTATTATTTAACAAAATTGAAAGGTCTGCTTCTGTTGATGTAGTAAGTCTAGTGTCTAGTAAATATTGATTTTGAAAAGTGAAACAGTATTTATATTTAATAATAATAAAACTATACACTTGAATGAAAACAACACTCAGTTAGTGGTATTACTGTTGACCAGGTGTTTATAGAAATGCTTTTTGAATATTATTAATAAAAAAAAATTGATATATGAAAGGGCATCGAAATTACATTTTTCGCAATGATCTTAATTCCAACCCATTCTCCGTCAAACAGACAAGAAATTTAATAATTAGGCATGTATATACTGTAGAAGCTTTATAATTACAAACGTAATATTTTGATCCAAAGGAATCTTCTAAGGACAATCATGATGCAGAAGAAGAGAAACAAGACAGTCAACGCGTATGTGGAAGACCACTATTTCAGTTGACTGGATATAATATGTTTTTTAGTGCATCCATGGTAAGTTTAATAATCTCAATAATAAGTTAATAATCTTGTTTTATATTCATTATGATAATTTACTTTTCTGTTTCTTGTAAATCTTGGTTGACATCAAGTGGAAAGACGAGAGATTATAATTGAATTAATTCAGTTGTAGGACCTATCAATATAGTTAGAGATGTCATGCTTTTATTGATAGCAAGGCTTAAATGATAGACTGTTATTCAATAGCGTTTACATAACTATCTGCATACCTGCTAGCAATTCCTCATACCCTTGACTTATAGAGAGCATAATTGAAAAGTAAAACATGTTATACTGTAGTAATATTTGAACTTGTGGATACATATTTTTTGTGTATAATCAAACCTGTTATAACGGTCTCCTCTATATAGCAGTCACCTGTCTGTAGTGGTCACTCTTGGTATGTCTAAAATAGTATTTTCTATTGATTCAACCCTGTATATAAAGGTCACCTGCATATAGTGGTCAATTATCTACATCTCATAGCTGGCTGTTACATACAGGTTTCACTGTATTTAATTATTGCTTACTGTTTTACAGGAGAAAATAAAGCAACACAGACCTGGTATGCCATTTCAGTTTTACAGCAGAGTGCTAGCAAATTTATGGAGAGGAAGAGATGAGGAAACTAGAAATGTGAGAACATTTGTATGTGTACCTTATTAAGTAATAAAAAAAAGAATACCGTTTTACATGAAAAAACAAAGTGATGTTAAAAACCTGTAACACTGCATCTTTTTGTATAGTATCTATTTTCTTCGATATGCAGTGTCTGACAAACGTTTTAGCTTTCTAGAATGAACCCTAGAAAATGTTCAAGTGAGGTTTCAGGTTTGGCAGATCAATAAAATAATTAACAATGTTGTTCTGACTTTGCTCCAGCCTTTCGGGATTTACGATCCCCACTTTTGTCGGACTTTTGTCATATTGAAAGGCCCATACAATTATGTGCACGCTAAATTTTACAGAAGTCAGCACAATATAGCACATCGCTCATAAATATTTTATGAACTGAACATTCTGACTTGTTCATGAACTATTTTTTTTATGAACCCTGACATATTGCCCCAATTACGTCTGCAGAACACGATCGGTAGCACATTGAACCCTCAAGTTAAGAACTGTATTATATTAAATTGATGTTCAGGGTATATTTGTTTCCTCACTGACTTTACTGAAGTGATTACAATGTCTAGATAATTTTTCTGTTCTAGGCATACCAACTGAAAGCAAACGATGGAAATCAAAAACGTGAAGAAGGCAAAATTTATAAGTGTGATACATGTTGTTGGCAGTTCAGTCGCCTAAAAGAACTGAAACGTCATGTACGTGACCACACACTGGCACACAAATGTCAACAGTGTGGAAAGACATTTCAATCAAGAAATGCCCTATTTTCACATAAGAAGGATATGCATACTGTGAAAAAATTAGCCTGCAAAGCTTGCAGTAGCAGTTTCTCAACTGCTGCAAGATTAAAAGAACATGAAAAAATACGCAATAGCAAAATAATAGCATGTGATTTATGCAACAAAGCATTTTCAAGTAAATCTAATAGAAACAAACACCTGAAAAGAGTACACAATTCACAAGTGGATAAATAGAAAACATCTTAATTTGCGTATTCTGGATATTGGAAGATTGCTTCTCAGTTAGAGAAAAGTTTGTTCATACATGTTGTTCTTGAGTTTTTCTTTGGACCATCATTACCACTACAAAATGCATTCGAATGGCAATTTTGTGTCTCACTCTTCTAGACAATGCCAGTCAGTAACACGTCTATTCTCAATAAGAGAGTTTACACTGGAAAATTCTAAACTTTTTGTTTCTGTCTCAAAAAACAAACGGCTGAGCCAAATAACTATCTGCCCTCAGAATGATTGTTTTGCTTTATAGTCATTCTGGAAGTAGATTGTTATTTGGTTCAGTCGCTCTTTTCGGGGACAGAAACACAAATATTTAGGATTTTTCTAGGGTAAACTCTCTTATGGAGAATAAATGTGATGCTGATATAAAAAAAAATAGTGAGACGCAAGATGGTCACTTCGACTGCATTTTTGATGTGATAATGATGGCGCAAAGAAAATACATTAGAGCAATATGCATGAATAGCAAATTTGAATTTGCACACACACACACACACAGACTTTGAATTAGTTCTCATCTATAATTAAAACTCTAGAACTCTTTCAAGACAGCATGTTCTGATTTAATTGTCATGTATTGAATTGTTTCTTAAACAAGAAACTCTCCATTTGTTTGCCAAAGTCTGTTTTCTCTTTTGTGTAAAAGTTATTACTTTCTATCCAACTTTGAAGTGATATGATGGACTTGAAATACAACACATCTGATAAACAGAATGTGACATTAATTCTGCTTGGAATACGTTGATAAATTTTTTAATCAATTAAAATCGTATTAAATTGGCAATTGATTAAGCAACATATTATCGCATTTATCTTGTGTACTGAGTGTTTTTTCTTCCTCCAGATATCAACGATCTATTGTAACTACACAGTTGCTATCCAGAGAAACACTCAAACGTGCAAATTCTTCTATTTCAAATGACGATGAACTGGTTGTGAATCTAGGTACTTTCACAATAGTGCTAAAATTATTGGTTTGAGTACCAAAAATTAATAAGTCATTATCAAGCATTGCCATTGTTATTCCTTTTTTCATTTCACATTTCAAATTGCTCAGATCAATATTCAGTTTTTTTATCCATTTATGGTTTCGTGTATCAAACTCATACAATGGTTGTTTCGGATCAAGATTCCACGCGTATATAGAATTTCCATGGCTAATAGCACTGACTGCAGTTGCTTTTAATTCTGAAGGTGTATGTATGTGTTCATAGCTTTGATATCGATCGAGCCTTGGATCGAATCGAATATTATCAAGACATCTTACTGTATTATCTAAAGAATAGTCACCAATGGACCAAAGACATCCATTGCAACACGTCAATCCCATGGATCTCTTTCCAAGTTGGGGATATGATATCCAATGCCCCCTGAAAATAAAACAAAACCGCTAAATTTTATTACAATGTAGTCAGCTGCACCACCTCAGTGCCTAAAGGAGCATAAAAATAATATTTAGATCAAAACATAACGACAAATGCTAGCGCTAGAATTTAGGTGGAAAAGAAAAATAGGTTGTAAAAATCGTAATGGAAATTGTTCCAAAATAATTTACGATTGATATTTGTCCAAGTGAATCTCGTTTAGAAAATTTATACGGTCCACCAAAGACGCAAACCATTTTTCAAATGAGACCAATAGAAAAAGTTACACGACCTTGCAAAAATGTCTGAGTGAAAAACTTTATCCGATTGACAAAAGCGACAACACAATTAATGACACAGAACTATGCACATTCTTAAAGGGTATATCTCGGTTTTCTTTAAACGGATTTGGATAGAACTTTTTTTTTCTATTGGTACGTGTAATTGTTGATTTTTTACTCAGCGCGATTTTTCCCCGTCAAATTGACCTCAAACATGGCATTTTGGAGATTTTCGTGTCCCATTTTCTGAAACCAAAAAAGGAACGATTTTATTTTTCATAAGAGAGTTGAACTGTGATTTTTTGCCAACATTCTACGTTTTAATTGCTACACGCAAAACGAATGTCAGAATTGTTTCACTTTTTTTCATTAAAAATTTAAGTGTTCATCATGATCCTGCCAGCTATCGTTCCTTTTTTGGTTTCAAAAGTGGGAAACGCGCGAATCTCCAAAATCGAATTTTCGAAGTAAAGACAGTTTTGAAGGCAGCCAAAGTAGTACAGTCATTATAAAAAATGACCTCACACAAATTGCAACAGAACCATTTTTCATCAATTCTAGGGTCAAATTTTATGCTTAACAACATATCCAAAATGTTCCGAAATCGGAGTAGGCAAAATGCCTTAATTTCGCAATTTGATTTATGGCATTCGAAGTAGAAACATGAAAGCGAGGCTGTCCTTTTTTAGTGTAATCATGTGATTTAATTTGAGAGGAAAATATCAGGAATAGTAGCCTTGCATCATTTAGCACATATAATTTGCTTAAAATTTCTTTACTGTCACTATGTATCAAATTACCAAAACGAGGCTATGTATGAAAATTAAACAAATCGACATAGACAAACTAGAAAAACATATACACAGTAAGTGAAAAATGTTATTCAATATATTTTAACATTCCACTAGCAGTATAGATCATGTAAATACTTTATTTATCTTATTTAGAAAATACAATTAGGTAATATAGATTGTTCACAATGAACAATTTTAGGCAAATGCATGGGGATATCATAGTCGCAATTATTTTTGACGGAAATTGACCATTACGATTTGATGATAGGCCTGAAGAAAAACAGCAGAAAATGATATCCAATAGAAATGTTGAATTAAATTAAACTAACGAACTAATACCTTTTACTTCTTGACAGGAAGTCAATTAACTTTGTATATAGACTACAGTTATCCAGTCGTTTATGTTACTAATTTAACCATGGAATGAAAATTGAACATGGAACTTCACCTAAAGGTTATGACCAAACTGTTGACTATACCCTATACACATATACAATCAAACCTGCTATAACAGCCATCTCTATACAGCGACCACCTGTCTAATGTGGTCACTCTTGCAATGTCTTGAAATAGTATTTTCTATTAAATCAAAGATTGATGAGCTTGGCTGTAGTTTTGGTGATTTCCTCTTTTTCAGTCCTTGGTTTCTCTGAGCAGACAAAGGAAGCTCGCATGGAGAAAATGGTCCATAGTCAATGAACTCGTATGAATAGTCCATGAACAGTTCATGAACATTGTTATTGAATGCTCCCGAGTTTTCATTTATTATAAATTATACACTTTGTAAATTAATTCAGCAGTTCATGAACTGCTTATAAACTGTTCATGAAACTTTGCCATTTAACATTTATGAACTATTTTTCCACGGAAGATTTTTATACAACAGATTTGATACATCCCCTGCAAAATGTTCAGGAGTTCAGAAGTTCAGAACAATTCATGAACTATTCAAAAACAGCTCATGAACCTTCACGGACAGTTCATAAACAATCCATGAAAACATTGGGCCATTTAACGTTCATGAACTGTTCATGGACTGTTCATTAACTCCTGGACTGTTTTTCGCAGGGATATTGTGAAGAGCTGCCAAACACATATTGTGAACCCTACAGTTTTACTCACTTGTATTCGAAGTTTCAAAAATATGTTAATCATTATTGATTAAAACGAATGGAGAGCTAATGGTCGGGGAATTTGCAAATTTCAAAAGTGGCACAAATTATTTGCTTTATACAAGTTTCCTTTATCTGCTAAGACGAACCAAGAACTAGAAAAAGAGTAACTCACTAAAACTGCAGCCAAGCTCATCAATCTTCGATTCAATAGAAAATACTATTTCAGAACATTGCAAGAGTGACAACTTCAGACAGGTGGTCGCTGTATAGAGACGGCTGTTATAACAGGTCAGATTGTATATGTGTATAGTATATAGTTAACATTTTGGGCATAACCTTTAGATGAAGTTCCAGTGTTCAATTTTCATTTCATGGTTAAATTAGTAACATGAACGAGTGGGTAACTGTAGTCTATATACGAAGTTGCATTGATTTCCTGTCAATGATTAATGAAGGTATTAGTTCTTTAGTTTAATTTAATTTGACGTTTCTATTGGATATCTTATTCTGCTTTTTTTCTGCATGCCTATCATCAAATCGTAATAGTCAATTCCTCTCAAAAATAATTGCGACCATGAACATTCCTAGGCATTTGCCTGAAATTGTTCGTTGTGAACAATGTATATTACCTAGTTGTATTTTCTAAATAAGATAAATTAAGTATTTACATGATCTATCTTGCTAGTGGAATGTTAAAATATAATGAATAACATTTTTCACTTACTGTATATATCTTTATCTAGTTTTCCTATGTCGATTTGTTTAATCTTCATACATAGCCTCGTTTTGATAATTTGATACATAGTGACAGTAAAGAAATTTTAAGCACATTTTATGAGCTAAATGATGCAGGGCTATAATGTCTGATGGTATTCCTTCAAATTAAATCACATGATTGCACTGAAACTGGACAGCCTCGCTTTCATGTTTCTACTGGAATTGCCATTAATCAAATTGCGAAATTAAGGCATTTTGCCTACTTCGATTTCGGAACATTTTGAATATGTTGTTAAGCATAAAATTTGATCCTAGAATTGATAAAAAATGCTTCTGTTGCAATTTGTGTGAGGTTAAGGCTTATATTGGCTTAAAATGACTGTACTATGAGGGCTTACAGGACTCTAATGGCAATTGTTTATACTTTTAGTTTTCATAATCCCCAATAGCCTACTTTGTTATCAAGTCATCGTTGGCCGAAGAGATTCTGTGTCACTGTATTTCTGTGCCATGATAGCTTGATCTGTTATGAAAGGATTTACTGTGTCACCGTTTTATGTCAGCAGTTCTGTTCTGTTATCCACACTGCACACACAGAGATTTGACCCATAACAAATACACAAATTCAGAGAATTAGTGTGGTACTTTTCAGTCGTCAAGCAGTTGTAAGTTGTACAAATCATTATTATAAGACGTAGGTGTATGGTGACCATTATAGACATGTGTCCTCTCTGTGAGAAGCTGGCTTAAGTTAATAAAATATTAGAGTTTGGGTATCTCATTTATGTAATTTACTGTATCAAATTTCAGAATCACCTGTTGTTATTACCACTCAATGACTCATGCTGCGATTCACTCAACCGATACAGCAATAATATTTACATACCAATGCCTTTCACTGTGAAAACAAGTTCATTAACTGCTTACCTAACATACAATCCAAATTTATTTAATTTGAACTATGTAGTCAACATAAAATTTACTTATAGATAACCTATATTTATTTGATTTGAAATATGTAATACAATAGGGTATCAATTTTCTCCTTTTCTCTATGCTTTACATGTACGTAAGGATTAATTATCAAAACTGAAATTAGTTATCAGTGTTGTTCTGCATTTTTAATTCCTTCTCATGACTATTTTGTTTCATTGACATTCTCTTTGACAAGATTTACTGCAGGTTACTAACGGGAGCGAAGCGACCTCTTTGAGGAAGCCGAAGGCTGACTGGCCCCGGGCGCAGGCCGCAAGCCGAAGGCTTGTATATTATATTTTAGATAAATTATATTTTCGCAGATGTTGAAGGATATCTTGTGTAATAAGTTTTTCCATAACTTTACATGCAATAAATATTAATGAGATAGGTCTATAGTTTTCTTTCATACTTGATGGTCCTCTTTTATATATAGGTGAAACAATAGCAGATTTCCAAATGTATGGTAATTCTGCTGTCAAAAGCGACAACTCGAAAAGTAAACTAAAAGGGTGAGAAATTTCATCAGCAATTAACTTTAGAAACAAAGCAGAATATCCATCGGTCACCGTGACCGTGATGTCTTTGAAGGAAGTTTTTTCAATACTTTAGCAACTTTTTGATACGAAAATTCAACAAAGCTTATTGATTTGTTTTCACGAACACGTCTTGCAATAGGAGGACTAATACCATCATCATTTGTAAATACACTAGCAAAATCGTCGTTCATTAAATTTGCTTTGTCATGATCCTCAGTTCCATGAGATCCATTAGATGCTAACAAAGATGGAATAGATTGTTTTGATTTGAGTTGATTTTGACATATGAATAAAACTTTTGTAATGAAGGATCATCAAGTAGGTCTTTCTCAGATTGTATTTTACTTTCTTTTACTGCTTTTTCGTAGTCGGAGGCATTTACTTTGTAAGATTCACTTGACGAGATATGTAGCGGGTGGAATGAGTCGATGACTATTAAATACCACACGCGTACATAGACGTTGATTAGATATATATTTGATGTAATAGTTGTAGCTGGCCACCAACAGGGAGAGGATGAATGAAGGGTTAATATGACCGTTGATAAACAGAGCCTCTATGAAGGTGGACCAGCTTTGCTGATGTAGGTGCTGTCGCCACGAAGGGCAGACGTGAAGAGGGTTGATATATTACATACAGTGATTTACATTACAAGGTATACATGATTACAAACGGAAGCTTTACATTTAACAAAGGAATATGATAAACAATAGGCACAAAACAATCCACTACAGATACCATTTTTCGTTAACCATCAATATATGAGATAGGTGAATGGTGAGCACTATAGACAAGTGTTCTCTCTGTGAGATTCATTCGAAACTATGTAGTCAACATACTATTTCTACTTAAATTACATATCCCATATTCATTTAATTTGAAATATGAGTATCAACCCCAATCTGACTATACACTTTACAAGTATTTAAGGATTATTTATCAAAACTGAAATGCAATATCTGTGTTGGTCTGCATATTTAATTCCTTTTCATGACTCTTTTTCTTTTATTGACGTTCCTTTTGACAACTTTTACTGCACGCTACTAAAGGGAGCGAAGCGACCTCCTCTTTGAGGAAGCAGAAGGTTGACTGGCCCCGGGCGGAGGCCGCAAGCCGAAGGACTATTAACTATAAAAAGAGTAGTTTTGGAACCTTAAAAGCTCTAAAAAAATATGATATTGTTAATCTAGAGTATAAAACACGAAAAATAGAACAAGCAATAGTGTAAAAAATGTTGCATATATTTTTAACAATGAGACTCCGCGAACATTGAATCGAAACTCATGTACTTACCCCCACAAACATAAATCATCTTCTTGTAGGAACACGCCACAGGTTTTCCGTCATTTCTCTTTGTCATTGTACCACATTTTTCCCATTTGTCAGCACTTGAAACATAACTGTGAACGAAATTGGAACTAAGGATTGCTGAGTTCTTGGTTATCCGATAGCCTCCCATAGCATAAACTTGTGGTGAAAGGCAATCATTATTTTCTGCAATAAATATATAAATCACAATTTCAAAATTTTATTGGTGGTAAAACATCAACAGAGTTCTCGATGCTGGTATGCAGAGCAGTATAGAATTAAAGTCAAAGATTAGACGCTGTCTCCGTTAGTCAGAGCTTCATGAGATAGTAGACGTCATCAGAAGATTATTTTCATATATTTTATGTATACGAGGAATAAAAAAACCACTTGATAAGCGCTATCACTCGAAACTCTGACAAGTCTGAGAAACGAAGACAACATCTTATGTTTACTTTTATTTCTAATTCACAATATGTGTTTAACTTTTAAAGCTGTATTTTCTTTTTCTTATCGTTTTTCTACAAACCGTGTGAGCTAGTAGCTTTTCCATCGGGTGGATTTTTTCACTTGTGCTTTCAAGATTGATATTTCAAAACAATCGAAAGGATGAAGTTTTAATTATAATGAGTTTTAATGGCAGATTGTTTTCACTATTGCAATAGAAAGTTTTGCTTTGTCTGCAACACAAATGGTTGATTTTTCCAATGATCCAAATTGCTCAGATAGGTATGCTTCATCTTTTAACCTTAATTCTTCCATAATAGTCTCGATATCATGGACATTTGATTGATTTGACAGTATCTACTACGTTGTATATCCTAAGCGCGTACGGTAGAGACGAATGGTCACCCTATACAGTCTCTGACGTCACATCTCCAAAACGAGGTCACTATTAAGATTGAAGTCTTTCTATATCTGAAATTCTGAACTTCACGTCTGGAGTCAAATCCGAAATAATATTTGAAAGATCTTGTCGAACTGTCATGGCGATAAAACAGTTTTTCTAACAACTGTCACCAACTTTGACTTTATTTACAATCAAATTTTTATTACATATTTTGCAATTTTTGTAGTGCTACTTTATTGAACCTTGCATCAACATTGTGGATGTTAAGTTTTATATGATGTACAAGTAATTATTTATTTGGAACAATTTTTCACATACTGGAAGCCAAACCTCATCCTCCTTCCTGTCAAGGCCGTTTTCATACCAGCTCAAACATCAAAGCTACAGTGTTTACATTTCACTTTTGTTTCGAAATAAATTGATTCGTGAATAGTGATCCCCACAAAAAGATGGCGTGTTTAAGTTTTGACATAAATCAAATAAGTATCAAATTATGAATCAGATATTTTCGAGTAAATATGTTAGTTTAATTTTTCTCACTATCGATTGTTATTGGAGGGAAGTAAAACCGTGTTTCTATAGGCATTGCCTGTTGTTTGGTCACTTATGACATCCAAATTAAATTTCTTCCGCTTTCTTTTCAAAAAGTTGTGGTAAAATAATGGTGCCAAAAGGCGCGCTTTCTCGAACTGAATGCTCACTCATTATAATAGTTCCTTGCAATCATGGATATGATCCTATAAATTACCTGGGTAGTATAGTAATAAAGCCAAAAACATTATTTGTAGAAATTAGAGATAATATCTTGCTATAATAGACTTGAAAATAGTCCAATCTGTAGGCATTAATTGTTACGTCGCTTTCTAAATTCTGTCTTCATAATCAGGCTAGGGTTATATGGACGCACCGAACTCAATTCGAATTAGGTGCGACACCGAATTGCATTAAATTCGCATTTGGGGTTATACAGACGAACCGAATGTCGACGATCTTTAAAAACTGGCCAAAATGTCACGTGATAGGAAGTAGTTTTCTTGGAATTATACCGCATGGTTTGAAACCAGAGTGTTTTGTTTGCATTATTTTTCATTTTCAGCGATTTTTCCGCTCTATTTTGCCTATCTATAGTTTGAAACTTGTATGAACTAGTAATCTCACAGGTTTTCAAGCATTTTTATGGGAGACAGTTTTTGTTCTATCAAGGCATCGTACTCAGAGCAAATTAAATGCAAATTTTCATTATAATAACATATTATGATAAAAGCGACCCCAATTCTAGTGCTGATGCATTGTGATTGACTGAAATAAAACGTTTTTAAAATGTTTTAAATCATGATTTTGGAAAACATCAGCTTCAATGTCAGCCATCTTTCAATCATATAAACAAGTCACCATAACAACATCCCAAAAGCGATGTTCTTTCTATCGTATTGCCATGGAAACATCCTTTAAAATAATTTATGATTTGCACATCCCCCGGTTTATTGCCATATAAGGTTGATATAGGAGCTCAGTCACGGCACCGTGAGTGGAGTGTATTTAGTTCGGTGCGATGATAGCTCGCTCGTATAACGCGGCGATGAATTTAATTCATGGAGAAGAGCTCCGCACGTCAAGCCTTATATGGTAAAATACATTCCACTCACGGTGCCGTGACTGAGCTCCTATATCTACCTTATATGGCAATAAACCGGGGGATGTGCAAATAATAAATCATTTTAAAGGATGTTTCCATGGCATTGCGATTGAAAGAACATCGCTTTTGGGAAGTTGTTATGGTGACTTGTTTATATGATTGAAAGATGGCTGACAGGGAAGCTGATGTTTTCCAAAATCATGATTCAAAACATTTAAAAACGCTTTCTTCTAGTCAATCACAATGCATCAGCACTAGAATTGGGGTCGCGTTTATCATAATACGTTATCTAAATGGAAATTCGCATTTAATTTGCTCTGAATACTATGCATTGCTAGAACAAAAACTATCTCCCATAAAAATGCTTGCAAACCTTCGAGATTACTACTTCATACAAGTTTCAAACTATAGATAGGCAAAATAGAACTGAAAAATCGCTGAAAATGAAAAATAATGCAAACAAAACACTTTGGTTTCAAACCATGCGGTATAATTCCAAGAAAACTACTTCCTATCACGTGACATTTTGGCCAGTTTTTAAAGATCGTCGACATTTTGTTCGTCTGTATAACCCCAAATGCGAATTTAATGCAATTCGGTGTCGCACCTAATTCGAATTGAGTTCGGTGCGTCCATATAACCCAGGCCTCAGTCTTACAAATAAATTGAATAATGAATACGTAGCATCAGTACAGCAAAATATCCCATTTTACAAAACTTAAATCCATCGACAACAAAAACAAGTAATCTATTTAATAATTATTCCAAATCAATTGGCGGTATGGTGACAAAATAAAATGAAGGACATTTGTTAAAATTGTGGACCGCCATGCCAGTCAAATAGTTTGATTGAGTTGTGAGTGAATTCGGATTTGATGAGATTCAAAGGAAATACAATCCAAAGGGTAGTCTCGTTTTGGAGATGTGACGTCAGAGACTGTATTGTGCTCGCAGCGGTCGCCGGTCAATCTTGCCCCTTTAAAAAGTGTGCCAGAAACCAAAAATATGGTGTGCCCAATCACAGCGCACCTTTGTATCACGTGAATTTTTATCGAGCGCTGGTTGGTGAATAAAACACTAATAATGTAAACAAACTTGCTTGAATCATTTTCAAAGTTTATATTTCGATCGCTTATCCTGTCATATTGTCAATTTTTAATTCTATATTTACGGAGAAATGGAATTTTGAATCAGAGTAATGCTGTATGTTGGAGAATTGATTTTAAGTTTTGAATATTTCTTTGATTTTGATTATTTAAATCATGATTCAAAACGACAGAAGTGCTTACAATTTTCCAATGATGGCGATCGCTCCGTCAAAACATGATGTTTTCTGCTGTTATTTTGTATTCTACGCCCTCAAAAGGTCTTCATGATGTTCATACAGTCCTTCGAGATAATGTAATCTATTATTTATAATTCTGTTGCTCCAATTTGATCCAAAATAATACCGTAAACTTGACTTTTTTTAGTTTTCTTCGACAGTTTGTTTACAAAATGTTGAAATTCAAAATAGCTGAATTCAGCAAATTGCAATTCTTGTTCACACCTCGTTGTATTGTTCTTCGAAGGGCCGACCAACCAACACCTGGCTGTAACTCACATGACACCAAGGTGCGCTGTGATTGGGCACACCATATTTTTGGTTTCTGGCACACTTTTTAACCTTAAATTTTATTAGGCCCTCACTGGAGCGCCGCGCGGAAATGAGGGCCGTGATGGAATGAGGCTATGTACAGGCCATGTGCCTGTTATCCAAACGAGGCTCCAACACGCGTTCCAGTAAGGTCAACGCAGCTGCTGACTCATCATTTTGACCGAAACGAAATATTCACTGCTTAAAATAATTTATCTCAAAATGAGATGAATGACTTTTCCAAACGACGAAAGGATTTCATGACCACGCATAATGAGATTACCACTGCACATAACGAATTTACTACATCACCAAATGGTTTTTCGACCGCACTAAGAAAGATGGGGGACAGGTCGTTGCGAAGAAACTCGTTGCGAAGAACAGTCGTTGCGAAGAAAATCATTGCGAAGAAAATTCTTCGCAATGAGTTTCTTCGCAACGACGAGAGCTCAATTTTCTTCGCAATGAGTTTCTTCGCAATGAGTTTCTTCGCTATGAGTTTCTTCGCAACGACTATTCTTCGCAACGACTGTTCTTCGCAATGAGTTTCTTCGCAACGACATGAGCTCTATGAGTGCATATCGTTGCGAAGAAACTCGTTGCGAAGAAACTCATTGCGAAGAACAGTCGTTGCGAAGAATGGTCGTTGCGAAGAAACTCATTGCGAAGAAACTCATTGCGAAGAAACTCGTTGCGAAGAAAATAGAGCTCTCGTCGTTGCGAAGAAACTCATTGCGAAGAAACTCATTGCGAAGAATGGTCGTTGCGAAGAATGGTCGTTGCGAAGAAACTCATTGCGAAGAAACTCATTGCGAAGAAACTCATTGCGAAGAAACTCATTGCGAAGAAACTCGTTGCGAAGAATAGTCGTTGTGAAGAAAAGTCATTTCGCTACAGAGAGGAGCCTTCAAGCACCGAAAGGTTGTCTTGAATAAAGTCACCAGTTTATGAATGAATGAATGAATAATATATATTTGTCGAATTGGAATATAATATGTCTTTCAAACGTTTTACAGATAAATATTTCAAGTAAAGTAAACAGCATGAAGGTGCGTATTACACAATTTAAAAAGGAAGAGGACATATTTGCTTGCATCCTAAATTATATGTAAAAATATATATAATGGTATGCTAAATTTATGAACGCTTTCAAATAAGCACTCTTTTGCATTAAAAATCAGTATAAATAACCATGATTAATATTAATTTTACTTAGAAAAAATTATCGAGTGGTTTATTCTCGGTAATTTTTATTTTTATTTAATTAACAATTAGTAATGCTGATCGATTGTTTTTATACAGTGCCATGCTTTGATGACCTTTAATGCAAATGCCTCTCGCAATGAGGTGAGGGACTCCACTTTGTTGCATGATGCATATATTATACAAACTAAATCAATTAGATTTCTTATTTTAATTATCATGTACGTACTTGTTTCATTTAATTAATTTCAACATTTACCACCGGCAATCACAATATAGCATACAACATTATAGATATGAATGGTCATTGCATGATTACTGCTATTCCATAATAAATAAATCACGGGTAGGTAACTCGCAATGACGACAATACTAGGAAATGCCACTTCTTTTCGATGGTCCATATTCCAGCTGAGAAAATACTTTTTGGGTAGGAAATATCAGCTTTTGGAAGTGTTTGTGCCCCTTTTTGAATTTGTAGAGAATTTTGAAAGAGACATAAAAAATTCAAGCACTTTTTTAGATTTGTGGGTAGCATTTTTAAGTTTTTGGAGCTTTTTGGTTAGCTTTTACATGATTTTTTGTACTCCACTTTTTAGTATACATTTTCCTGTAGGAGACCTTCATTCAATATGAATACAAGGAGTCAAATCACAATAACGCCTAGAAGATCACCTATATACTCACGTTATTAGATCTCCTACATATATACATTAAACTCAGGATCACATCGTCAATTCAACGCTTCTAATACATTTCAAATATTCCGCAACGAAATAGATAAATTGTTGTGAACCAAAATGTTTTATTTTTCTACTTTGAATTGAATGATTTCTTTATGTGAGAAATTTAAGGGACGGGGGCTGCCAATTTGAGTCAGAAATTTGCCCCCCAAAATTTTGTTTCTCCAAAGTTGATACTTCAAATATTTTACTCAGGCCAAAATGTATACGCTAAATCTTTATCGACGCATAAATTGATTACAATTTCTTGGGTTTACATTAACATTTTTGCTCAATGAAAGACAATACCTCTATTATTTTGAAAAATTGGTAATAGATACCCCGAAAATTTCAAAAGATCATGAAAAGGTACCCTCGATAATTGGCATGTATCGGTATACCAACAATTGAAGTTACTCCCTGAGGTTTGGAGACAGCTGGCAATGACACTGCTGAAGATGTATCAGAATTGCCCATTTGATTGTTTGCTGCTAAGATTGCTCGTTCCCCGTCACGGTAACATGCTGTGTTTTCCCTTTCTGTAAGAAAATATACAGCTTCCCTGGAGGGCGTGGTACTCATTGCTTTATATATAACAATATCTCCAGGAACATGATCAGAAACAAAAGGAGTTTCAAGATTTATTTCCATCAACATCATATTTTTATTAGTAGTTTCTTAGTAAAACATTTTAAAGTAAAGGATAGCGACAAGAGAAAACTCTGAGAAACTCGAAACGTCGCAATTCTCAGAGTTTTTTCTTGTCGCTATCCTTTACTTCAATATCATATTGTGAGGGTTATTCTCCGCGAGCCTTTGAAGTAGCTCTGTGCATCAGTAAGAAAAAATCGAAGGAAACGCGTAAATTCCAATGATAAGCTTTCATATAGCGTCTCACCGTCTACACAGCTAGCACAAGAGGGATTTGATTTGAATATGATTATTCTAACTTTCCAATTATTATTTACAGGCAAATATGACTTTTAAAAGGAGGATTTTTATCAAATGTAGCACAAGTCGATACTCCAAGCTTTACAGACCGATATGCTTCAGACGCTCGTGATAGCAGCTTTTATGATGCCCTAACATTCTTTAATCTACATAATAGTTCTGCTTATTCATTATTTGCAATAGCAATCTTATTTTGCAAAACCTCTTTCATAACCGGGTTCTTAAGCCTCATAACTAGAGGTTTGCACCGGATTGAATTAGGCATTAATAATCCAAATATAGGCACGAAATTTTAATCCGAGTCCGATCCGATCAGGGACGACATAATTCGAATCCGACCATTGAATCTGGTGGAAATTTTCAGGATGTGAAACGTATGTCCATAAATTAGCCGTGGATATGTAGCTGATCGCGATGAAACAAGTATCATTCGGTTTCATCATAGTCACTAGTGACTATAGTTTCATAAAGATATACACAGCA
Source organism: Haliclystus octoradiatus (assembly GCA_916610825.1). Taxonomy (NCBI): domain Eukaryota; kingdom Metazoa; phylum Cnidaria; class Staurozoa; order Stauromedusae; family Haliclystidae; genus Haliclystus; species Haliclystus octoradiatus. The sequence continues at coordinate 6,721,875 of OU744450.1, forward strand.
ACGAATGTTTATGAACTATGAACCATAAATTACCTAATTAAAATCTCATTGTAATAAGTATAACTTATGATTTCTTTGTGTTTACATAGATATAATTACCAAATTTACAGACTACAGATAATCATTTATTTGATATAAACTTGTTTAATAATCATTAATTTGAGAACACTGTCATACGAAAATAAATTGCAATCAATGCTTGTATATTTAATTTTGTATGCAATTGATAATGTCTGAAAACATTGATAGCATCATAACTCATTTTATATTCACTTTTCTCTTAAAACAATATGGAGAGTTAGTAGCATAGTAGTATAGTAGGCATATAGTAGGGTTACATATAGTATCAAAAAGTTAATATGCATTTGTAGCAGTATCGAAAGCGGAGAGTAATCCTCAATATTCTAGGATAGGACGTATACATATATGATATAGTTGGATTTGTAAGAAAGTATGTTTCTGGAATAGAATACAGGATTGATAATGATGGGAAGTTTGTCCCAGCCCATGCAGGACTATACGGGGTTTTAATAGGAATTAATTGACATGGTGTCTGCTGACCGTCAGTCAATGGGTAATATTTATTGATATTTCAAGGGAAATTTTTAAAATATGTAACTCGCAAAGGATAGTAAAAATAATCAATATATATATATTGCATGATAAATTTAGCTGATCCAGAGGATTGCTTTAACTTTAGCCTACTGGCAGTCAGTGTTATTTTATTTAGTCAGCATATTCATGATGCATGGTTGTTAATATTGCTGGCTTTGGGAACTAAAACTGTTATTAATTCATTTACATTTTCGATTGGATATATATACATTCAAAGGGCACCATATATGAATTACCACAATCTTCTAGCAGACTCGAACTTACACCAGTTCAGACGGCTACAGAAAACCGGAATCGAATGATGGTTGTAAGACTGTAGAGTCAGTGTGAGAGAGACAAAAAATGAGAACGCTTCTTCTTTACATAAATATGAATGTAGTTCCTTCTTCAATCACTGTCTTCATGTGACTCTCTCAACTCTCATTTACAACATCTCTTTTTTACTATGGTTTATTAGCAGCTACTTACAATAATAACGACAACAATATCTTACAGAAACCACACTCGTTCAGCCACTCCATCACATACACGACATCAGATATCAATTCTTTATATAACATCAAGACAACATATATCTTAAAACATACAATGGCAATGATTAGTAACCACACTGAAGCCGAGCTAAGCAGTGCAAATCTTATCTTGTGTATGAAATTATTAATGAGCATAATTAAAGTTGAGCTTGAAAAAGTGATTCATCATAGTTTCCTTCCCAATCAAAGATTAAGAATCCGGATATCTTAGCAAGCTGGATATATGACAAATAAATTGACTATCGCTATTGCATATTAGGCACATTATATATGTATATCCTTTGGGATTGCCTTTGAGATAATATATGTTACAAATTGACATTTCTATATTTCAGCCAGGGGATATGTTTAATTCTCGTGTAATTGATTATTATTTCTGAAAATACGATAATCCAAAACATCGTTAACATAAATAAATGCAATGCTTTAACCATTTACAGTCTCCATTTCTACTCCTCCTAATGTACTTAATGAAGAGCCTGAGAGTTAGTCGAGAGATGACGTATCACAAATTCTGGAAGGTGACTACGTGATGATCGCTACGTAGACGATTGCGTAACAGAGCAATATGTGTCACTATGAAGAAAATCTTTACGAAGAATAGTCGTTGCGAAGAAAATAGAGCTCATGTCGTTGCGAAGAAATTAGAGCTCATGTCGTTGCGAAGAAACTCATTGCGAAGAAACTCATTGCGAAGAACAGTCGTTGCGAAGAATAGTCGTTGCGAAGAAACTCACAGCGAAGAAACTCATTGCGAAGAAAATTGAGCACTCGTCGTTGCGAAGAAACTTATTGCGAAGAAACTCATTGCGAAGAATTTTCTTCGCAATGATTTTCTTCGCAACGACTGTTCTTCGCAACGAGTTTCTTCGCAACGACCTGTCCCCAGCTCTATTTTCTTCGCAACGACATGAGCTCTATTTTCTTCGCAACGACTATTCTTCGTAAAGATTTTCTTCATAGTGACACATAGTGCTCTGTTACGCAATCGTCTACGTAGCGATCATCACGTAGTCACCTTCCAGAATTTGTGATACGTCATCTCTCGACTAACTCTCAGGCTCTTCATTAAGTACATTAGGAGGAGTAGAAATGGAGACTGTAAATGGTTAAAGCATTGCATTTATTTATGTTAACGATGTTTTGGATTATCGTATTTTAAGAAATAATAATCAATTACACGAGAATTAAACATATCCCCTGGCTGAAATATAGAAATGTCAATTTGTAACATATATTATCTCAAAGGCAATCTGTAACATATCTCAAAGGCAATCCCAAAGGATATACATATATAATGTGCCTAATATGCAATAGCGATAGTCAATTTATTTGTCATATATCCAGCTTGCTAAGATATCCGGATTCTTAATCTTTGATTGGGAAGGAAACTATGATGAATCACTTTTTCAAGCTCAACTTTAATTATGCTCATTAATAATTTCATACACAAGATAAGATTTGCACTGCTTAGCTCGGCTTCAGTGTGGTTACTAATCATTGCCATTGTATGTTTTAAGATATATGTTGTCTTGATGTTATATAAAGAATTGATATCTGATGTCGTGTATGTGATGGAGTGGCTGGACGAGTGTGGCTTCTGTAAGATATTGTTGTCGTTATTATTGTAAGTAGCTGCTAATAAACCATAGTAAAAAAGAGATGTTGTAAATGAGAGTTGAGAGAGTCACATGAAGACAGTGATTGAAGAAGGAACTACATTCATATTTATGTAAAGAAGAAGCGTTCTCATTTTTTGTCTCTCTCACACTGACTCTACAGTCTTACAACCATCATTCGATTCCGGTTTTCTGTAGCCGTCTGAACTGGTGTAAGTTCGAGTCTGCTAGAAGATTGTGGTAATTCATATATGGTGCCCTTTGAATGTATATATATCCAATCGAAAATGTAAATGAATTAATAACAGTTTTAGTTCCCAAAGCCAGCAATATTAACAACCATGCATCATGAATATGCTGACTAAATAAAATAACACTGACTGCCAGTAGGCTAAAGTCAAAGCAATCCTCTGGATCAGCTAAATTTATCATGCAATATATATATATTGATTATTTTTACTATCCTTTGCGAGTTACATATTTTTAAAATTTCCCTTGAAATATCAATAAATATTACCCATTGACTGACGGTCAGCAGACACCATGTCAATTAATTCCTATTAAAACCCCGTATAGTCCTGCATGGGCTGGGACAAACTTCCCATCATTATCAATCCTGTATTCTATTCCAGAAACATACTTTCTTACAAATCCAACTATATCATATATGTATACGTCCTATCCTAGAATATTGAGGATTACTCTCCGCTTTCGATACTGCTACAACTGCATATTAACTTTTTGATACTATATGTAACCCTACTATATGCCTACTATACTACTATGCTACTAACTCTCCATATTGTTAAGAGAAAAGTGAATATAAAATGAGTTATGATGCTATCAATATTTTCAGACATTATTAATTGCATACAAAATTAAATATACAAGCATTGATTGCAATTTATTTTCGTATGACAGTGTTCTCAAATTAATGATTATTAAACAAGTTTATATCAAATAAATGATTATCTGTAGTCTGTAAATTTGGTAATTATATCTATGTAAACACAAAGAAATCATAAGTTATACTTATTACAATGAGATTTTAATTAGGTAATTTATGGTTCATAGTTCATAAACATTCGTTGCTGTGTATATCTTTATGAAACCATAGTCACTAGTGACTATGATGAAACCGAATGATACTTGTTTCATCGCGATCAGCTACATATCCACGGCTAATTTATGGACATACGTTTCACATCCTGAAAATTTCCACCAGATTCAATGGTCGGATTCGAATTATGTCGTCCCTGATCGGATCGGACTCGGATTAAAATTTCGTGCCTATATTTGGATTATTAATGCCTAATTCAATCCGGTGCAAACCTCTAGTTATGAGGCTTAAGAACCCGGTTATGAAGGAGGTTTTGCAAAATAAGATTGCTATTGCAAATAATGAATAAGCAGAACTATTATGTAGATTAAAGAATGTTAGGGCATCATAAAAGCTGCTATCACGAGCGTCTGAAGCATATCGGTCTGTAAAGCTTGGAGTATCGACTTGTGCTACATTTGATAAAAATCCTCCTTTTAAAAGTCATATTTGCCTGTAAATAATAATTGGAAAGTTAGAATAATCATATTCAAATCAAATCCCTCTTGTGCTAGCTGTGTAGACGGTGAGACGCTATATGAAAGCTTATCATTGGAATTTACGCGTTTCCTTCGATTTTTTCTTACTGATGCACAGAGCTACTTCAAAGGCTCGCGGAGAATAACCCTCACAATATGATATTGAAGTAAAGGATAGCGACAAGAAAAAACTCTGAGAATTGCGACGTTTCGAGTTTCTCAGAGTTTTCTCTTGTCGCTATCCTTTACTTTAAAATGTTTTACTAAGAAACTACTAATAAAAATATGATGTTGATGGAAATAAATCTTGAAACTCCTTTTGTTTCTGATCATGTTCCTGGAGATATTGTTATATATAAAGCAATGAGTACCACGCCCTCCAGGGAAGCTGTATATTTTCTTACAGAAAGGGAAAACACAGCATGTTACCGTGACGGGGAACGAGCAATCTTAGCAGCAAACAATCAAATGGGCAATTCTGATACATCTTCAGCAGTGTCATTGCCAGCTGCCTCCAAACCTCAGGGAGTAACTTCAATTGTTGGTATACCGATACATGCCAATTATCGAGGGTACCTTTTCATGATCTTTTGAAATTTTCGGGGTATCTATTACCAATTTTTCAAAATAATAGAGGTATTGTCTTTTATTGAGCAAAAATGTTAATGTAAACCCAAGAAATTGTAATCAATTTATGCGTCGATAAAGATTTAGCGTATACATTTTGGCCTGAGTAAAATATTTGAAGTATCAACTTTGGAGAAACAAAATTTTGGGGGGCAAATTTCTGACTCAAATTGGCAGCCCCCGTCCCTTAAATTTCTCACATAAAGAAATCATTCAATTCAAAGTAGAAAAATAAAACATTTTGGTTCACAACAATTTATCTATTTCGTTGCGGAATATTTGAAATGTATTAGAAGCGTTGAATTGACGATGTGATCCTGAGTTTAATGTATATATGTAGGAGATCTAATAACGTGAGTATATAGGTGATCTTCTAGGCGTTATTGTGATTTGACTCCTTGTATTCATATTGAATGAAGGTCTCCTACAGGAAAATGTATACTAAAAAGTGGAGTACAAAAAAGCATGTAAAAGCTAACCAAAAAGCTCCAAAAACTTGAAAATGCTACCCACAAATCTAAAAAAGTGCTTGAATTTCTTATGTCTCTTTCAAAATTCTCTACAAATTCAAAAAGGGGCACAAACACTTCCAAAAGCTGATATTTCCTACCCAAAAAGTATTTTCTCAGCTGGAATATGGACCATCGAAAAGAAGTGGTATTTCCTAGTATAGTCGTCATTGCGAGTTACCTACCCGTGATTTATTTATTATGGAATAGCAGTAATCATGCAATGACCATTCATATCTATAATGTTGTATGCTATATTGTGATTGCCGGTGGTAAATGTTGAAATTAATTAAATGAAACAAGTACGTACATGATAATTAAAATAAGAAATCTAATTGATTTAGTTTGTATAATATATGCATCATGCAACAAAGTGGAGTCCCTCACCTCATTGCGAGAGGCATTTGCATTAAAGGTCATCAAAGCATGGCACTGTATAAAAACAATCGATCAGCATTACTAATTGTTAATTAAATAAAAATAAAAATTACCGAGAATAAACCACTCGATAATTTTTTCTAAGTAAAATTAATATTAATCATGGTTATTTATACTGATTTTTAATGCAAAAGAGTGCTTATTTGAAAGCGTTCATAAATTTAGCATACCATTATATATATTTTTACATATAATTTAGGATGCAAGCAAATATGTCCTCTTCCTTTTTAAATTGTGTAATACGCACCTTCATGCTGTTTACTTTACTTGAAATATTTATCTGTAAAACGTTTGAAAGACATATTACATTCCAATTCGACAAATATATATTATTCATTCATTCATTCATAAACTGGTGACTTTATTCAAGACAACCTTTCGGTGCTTGAAGGCTCCTCTCTGTAGCGAAATGACTTTTCTTCACAACGACTATTCTTCGCAACGAGTTTCTTCGCAATGAGTTTCTTCGCAATGAGTTTCTTCGCAACGACCATTCTTCGCAACGACCATTCTTCGCAATGAGCTTCTTCGCAATGAGTTTCTTCGCAACGACGAGAGCTCTATTTTCTTCGCAACGAGTTTCTTCGCAATGAGTTTCTTCGCAATGAGTTTCTTCGCAATGAGTTTCTTCGCAACGACCATTCTTCGCAACGACTGTTCTTCGCAATGAGTTTCTTCGCAACGATATGCACTCAGAAAGATGCTGACAGCGCACTTTGATTTTTGACAGCAAAAAGAGACTTATCATTAGCACACATACTGGTTTCACCACTGCACGTAATGATTTTTAAACAGCACGCAAAGATTTTTTACTGAATGAAATGATTTTACTACCACGCAAAATGATTTCGTACTTCCGCGTAGAGTGATTACCCATTCAAAGCAGCTATGGCGTTCCATAATATGGGTTTTCATAAATATTTACACAAATATTTTTAAAATTCTTGAAATTATAAAACGAACATAGCCTAACTGATTTACATTGCACTTTACGTATTTACTGTACAACATTGAAAGCCATTTACAGGAAATGTATGTTGGGGAAACCGAGTGTGAAACCACTCAGGCGTGACAAAGAATCAAAGACAAAGGATTTAATAAAACATGATGTTAGAAACGGAATGACAAATAAAATGAGAAACGATCCTTCAGGTCGGCCCCGGATAGGGGTTTGAGTTATACGACCAGGCTTGAATACGATGCAAAACGCTTTGCTGAGTGTAGTAATTTTGACTACAATAGCAAGCGTATTTGTTTTGACTGCGGAACAGTTTTCACAACGCAACGCATCGTGGAACTCAATCAATACGGAACATCATATTCGTGACCATAGCAACTGCCACGTAGCCATTTTTACCCCTCCCGTTTAGTTCAAACGTATCGTACTGTTTGCCGTGTAACAGCTTCACAAACAGTATGCATTCCACAACTTAAAACAAGTTTTCAAAACGGAACAAAACCAATACGGTATCGTGGAACTGGGGCCTTGAAACTATGGAGCTTAACCGTGGAACTATGTTGGCCCATGCTCAGTATGTTTGCATTAGAGATGTGCGAATCCGATCGGATCGGGTCGGATTCGGGTTGATATTTTTGGTCTTCGGATTGGATCAGATTTGCAGTGATATTTTTTGTTCGGATTATTTCGGATTTCGAAATCTGACTGAGTATTTGTCTTTTGTAGTAATTGATGTGTTCCAGCTTCCTTTCAACACAGAACATAAAGTTTCGCAATGTAAATATAGCGACTACGTTAATATGCCGTTATGTGATCATTTTTACAATTGGTTCGGTTGATTCGATTGATGTGAAATTAATTAAAATTTTACGAAGGAAATTATTAAGATGTCTTGATTAATCGTACATCGTTTCAATGCTTGCTGTGTCTCATGTTCTCCTCCACAGTTCACTCTCCGTATTATCATGTTTATAACTTCCTTCCAGCTTACTTTCAACACAGAACATAAAGTTTCGCAATGTAAATATAGCGGCTACGTTAATATGCCGTTATGTGATCATTTTTACAATTGGTTCGGTTGACTCGATTGATGTGAAATTAATTAAAATTTTACGAAGGAAATTATTAAGATGTCTTGATTAATCGTACATCGTTTCAATGCTTGCTGTGTCTCATGTTCTCCTCCACAGTTCACTCTCCGTATTATCATGTTTATAACTTTATATAACGATAGACAGCTTAGTAAGTCAAACGTTGTATATTCTTTTTAGAGTCTGATGGTTTATATTTTATCGCAGTAGTAGTGACTTAAAACTTTTAGCCTGACGTACAATGTCTGTCGGCCCAGATTGAAAAGAAAACATTTTCAAATTGAAGAAAATCTGGCCGTGCATCTGAGACTGTAAACAAGTGTCGATAGATTTAAATAAAATATAAGTACAACTGTGTCAAATTATGTTAGCTAAATGTACGTCTATTCGGAAGTTTACATGTTTTACATCTCTTTGACGCCCTGTGGAATTCGGATTTCATGCAAAAAATTTCGAATTAGTTCGGATTAATTTAGAAATTTCAGTTTCGGATCGGGTAATATTTATTTATATTATATTATTAGTTCGGATCGGATCGGATTCGGATCAGTATCACGTTTGTCCCCGTAATCAATTTTCTGTAAATCCAATCCGACGCACACCTTTAGTTTGCATAAACAAACACAAAACTTATGTATGTCTAATCAGAGGGTCAAACAAATAGTATAGAAATAATTTAACAACCCTACTAAACAAAAATAAAAACGTACCTCGGTGTAAAGTATTACAACAGTGCATCGCTTCTTCTAGGAATTTGAATAATAGATGGAAATTTGAACAGGATTCCAGCATTTAGTTTTCAGGAACATTAACATTATATATAGTAGATTCAGACAAAGAAATGGTGAAAAAGAAGAGAACTTATCCATAAGACGTTGCTTTTATGTTCGAATAGGGTAAGGTGCTCGGTCGTGTTTGTCAGTGCTCATACTGATTGTATATCATTTGCCTTTGGTTTGTATTTATAACTGCTATAATGGATCCATTCAATTCATTAACTTATATTGTTTAATATTAGAAACCTTTTAATTTTATTTTACATTTTTAATTTTCCATTTATAACCTTTGAGCTATACTCAAACTCATCTTGAAATTGATAAGGAGATTCAACCTGCGATTTTGCTGTTTTACCTATAATATATTACATTTATACTTGCTGGAGTTTACCAAGTTAGATCTATCAATTGTCAACGAACATTTACTAACTGTTTGGAAGATTGCATTTAACAACTGTTATCTGGCTCCTTCTTTATTAAAATTATCAACGCTTGATTACTAAGGATTTACTTTATATTTATAAATTTGAGAATCTTTACTTCGAATCTTCAAATGCTATATTCCAAGTTCAAGCAGAGATGAATTCATTGATTCGATTCCATAACAATTCAATGGAACCATCTACTCAATGGCACTTGGATATTTCACACTCAAGTAAAACAGAACAACTGTTATTATTGTTAAGTGGGGATATTATAAATCAATCTTCTCTCAAGGTATGTTTGGATACATTAAAGGACACTAAATGGAACATGCTCTAATAAAATTAATTCAAGACTGTACTACTGCATCTGATAACCATAAAAAGATTGTGATCATCTCACTTGATTTATCGAAAGCTTTTGATATGATTCATCACGATTTATTATTAAAGAAATGAAAAAAGTTTGATCTCTCCGATTCAAGAATTATGTCGTGCCGTTAAAAATTACTTGTACGGCAGAAAAACAATCAGTAAAAATTGGAAACGAACTATCAAATCAACATCTGTTTGCAGGGGAGTTCCACAAGGATCAATTCTAGGCCCTATCCTACTCAAAATTTATGTAGCTGACTTATCATGGCTCAACATTTCATCTTTTATTATTCATCAAAGTCTGCTGAAGATTCTGTTGAAGTGATAAACAAAGAGACACATCAATCGAGTGGTCCAACTCGATCAAACTACTTGGATCAATTATTTATTAGAAACTGTCCATGAAATTACATCTACAAAACACCATACGAAAATTTAATTTATGCCTTCATCAACTCCTACAATTACGACACATCTGTGCTATTACAACTTATTTACATTACAATATTGATATACTTCCTGTAAACATAATCGTGTCATTTATAGTTTTAGTTTAGATTCTAATATACTGTTCTGTGATCAACAACGTTTATTCTCTCGTCTCAAGTTCTAGCTTATTCACATAATACTACATGGCGCTGCGATTATTCGAACTTTGGGATTGTTATTGTTGATTTGTTATTTATACCTTCGTCTTCGTTTGGTATATTTATTGGTTCATATTTTTCATTCATCTTACTGTTCGTGTTGTTTACATTATGCCAATGGAGACACGTCAGAATGAAAAAGCTTCCACAAGCACTGCTGGTGATGAAGAATTCTCTGATAATTCTGATTCTCACGATCCAATAATACCTTTGGCATCTTCTATTAATCTACCTTCAGGAGATATTCCGCCATGGTTTAACGCCATTTTACAGCAACAACAACAAGCTTTTACCGCCGCTCTGCAATCCGTCGCTAAAGCAACTTCAAAACACAGAAATAACGAATCTCACTCGGGTTCAGCCAAAAGAATGGACATACCAACATTAAAAAGTCCTTCGAAGATAACTATTGCCGATTTTCGTGATTGGGAAGAACGATTTTCAGGTTACGCTGCTGCGACACGTTTGTCAACAGACTGCAATCTCGCTGCTCGAAGAGGCATACTAAGATCTGCAATTCACGACGATTGGTCAAAGTTGTGGACAGCCAAAGTAATCTTGGTCAACGATATCGATGATACAGACGCAATAATAGACAAATTTAGTCATTATCTTCGAGATAAACGAAATCCACTGCTTGATCGAAAAGAATTTCACAACAGGGACCAACTTCCTGATGAGACGATAGATCAATACTACGCCGTTCTACGCACGCTTGATGAAAGCTGTGGGTTTTCCCCTGAGTTAACATGCGAAACATGTCACGCAGACACAGGAATATCACAAAACATGCGGGACGAAAGACTGCGGGACCGTCTAATATGTGGCCTCCGCGATGTTGACACGCAACAAAAAGTCCTGGCAGAAAAATTTTCTACGCTTACATTAAAGAAAACATTAGACATTTGTACATCTCACGAGGCAAGTAAGACAACACAAGACAAGTTAGCAACCTCTTCAACAATTAATGTCTCAGCAATCAAAAGCAAGAAGCCTTACAAGAAATCAGAAAAATCAAATACTGGTCGTCAAGACAACAACAGCTCTAATGAACATACACCTAAATGTTATTTTTGTGGCAAGCAAAAGCATTCAAGAGCCGAATGCCCAGCAAAAGAAGCTATATGTGGATTTTGTGACAAGTTAGGACACTATCAATCAGTTTGCAAAGCAAAAAAAAGATCATCACATCAACCAAATACTAACCATGTATATCTTAATGCATTGTCAAATACAACTGATACAATCAAGCTACTAACTACACATGAACATGGACCCTCATACCTTCATTGGCTACCTGACACTGGTGCTGCATGTGACGTCCTAAGTGTTCAACATTTAAAGGCATTAAACTGTGACCTTTTATTAAAGTTGAAGCCAGCTACTGATCAACTATTTACAGCTAATTCAACACCTCTATCAACACTTGGTCGCTGTTCTCTGACAATCAAACTTAACAACAATCAATACACTGCTGACATTCATGTGGTGGACGCTGTCAATGCACCATTACTAAGCAAAAAAGGATGCATTGCGTTGGGTCTTATTCCTGAAAACTGGCCAGACTTATCAGCAGCTACTCCTGTCAACACTGTGTCTCTATTGGCAAGCACTGACCAAGAAGCTCATCACATCAATCTACCAACACAGCAATCTTCCAACGATGACGCCACACAACTTATAAAGGAATTCTCTTCTGTTTTCACTGACACAGGACCACTACGGAAAATGGATGGCCCTGCAATGAAGATAGAGCTGACCGAAGACGCCACACCTACTCGCCAATACAAAGCGTATAATATACCGTTTAAGTGGCAGAAATTGGTACAAGCACAACTAGATTCGATGATCACAAAGGACATCATAGAAAAAGTTCCTTTGAACGAATCACCACAATGGATTCACCCTATGGTTGTCGTTCCAAAGAAGAACTCTACAGAGCCAAGAATCACAGTTGATCTCACATCACTAAATCGGTTTGTCAAAAGACCTGGTTATCCATCACGCACACCACGAGATCTGATCGCCAACATCCCGCCTGGAATGAAATACTTCACTACCTTGGACGCCCGTCATGGCTACTGGCAAGTACCTCTGGCTACTGAATCAAGACCGCTCACTACATTCATCACACCCTGGGGCTGTTACCGCTTTAGAAGGAATGTCATGGGTCTTATCAGCGCTGGCGATGAGCACAACCGACGTGGAGATGAAGCATTGGCTGGCATTGACAACCTACAGAAAGTGGTGGAAGACGTCATCATCTACGACAAAGACTATGACACACACATCAAACGAGTCAAAGACGTCTTAAAGAGATGCTCTGATAATGGTATCACCTTGAATAAAAAGAAATTTCATTTTGCTCAATCATCTGCTGAATGGTGTGGGTATGTTATTACTTCAACTGGTTACACGTTAAATCCTCGCCTGGTTACTGCATTGACAGAATTTCCACAACCAACATCATTGACGCAACTACGCTCTTTCCTTGGTCTGGTACAACAGTTTGAATCATTTTCATCTGAAATTTCACAACTGGCAACACCACTACGAGCTCTACTGTCACCTTCAACATCTTTCTATTGGAATCAACTCCACCAAGATGCATTCAAAGGCCTCATCAATGAACTAACTAGTCCACGCATCCTTGCTCATTTCAATCCACAAGCTCAACTCCGACTTGAAACAGATGCTGCACAATCTAAAGGACTTGGCTATGCTCTATGGTCCGAACAAGATGACAAAACTTGGCGCCTCCTACAATGTGGTTCACGCTTTGTCACTGATGCAGAGTCCCGCTACTCTGCTACTGAAATTGAATTGGCCGCAGTCGTTTGGGCAACCCAGAAGTGCAAAATGTTTTTACATGGGTCATCATTTAACCTAATTGTCGACCACAAGCCACTAATATCCATCCTCAATGACAAGCGTCTGCACCAAATCCCAAGTGCAAGAATCATTCGCCTCAAAGAAAAGTTATCATCATTTTCATTCACTGCTATCTGGCGTGCTGGTACAAGTCACACCGTCGTCGATTGCTTCTCACGACATCCAGTTGATCAACCAAGTCCAGACGATGTCAACATTGATACAGATGCTGATTCAAGCTTCCAAGTAAATCACATCCAAACTCGTCTTCAATCAACTGATGCTACCAACTTTCCACCAGACGCAACTCTCAACAAAGTCAAATCTGCAGGTGAAAATGACGCAGTACATCTCAAGCTAGCTGACCTGATCATTAATGGCTTCCCACAACAGAAGGAAAAACTGGACATCAGCATTCACCCCTATTGGTCACTACGTCACGATCTGTCACTCTTGGAATCATCAATCATCCTCTACCAAGATCGCATTCTTATCCCAAAATCTCTTCGATCGACTATGCTGAATGAACTCCACACATCTCATCTTGGTCTAACTCGAACTCTTGCACGAGCTCGACAATGTATTTTTTGGCCAAATATGACCAACGAAGTCACAAATCGAATTCGGTCATGCGAAGAATGTGCCCAAAGACTGTCATCCAACTCACATGAGCCACTTATTCAAGACACACCACCAACTCGTCCTGGTGAAGCGATTGCAACAGACATTTTCTCACACCATGGCCACGAATTCCTTGTCATCACCGATAAGTACTCTGGTTGGCCTCACGTTGTACACTGTGGCAAGAGCACCGATACAGACACCGTCGTCGATATTCTATCCAGCTGGTTCTGTAGCATGGGTGTCCCTATTCGCTTAACGTCTGATGGTGGACCGCAGTTTTCAAGTCATGCATTTTCAGCATTCTGCAAAGATTGGGGCATAATTCACGACCCGTCGTCACCATACCATCATCAAGCCAACGGACATGCAGAAGCTGCTGTCAAAGCTATGGAAAATATTGTCGCCAAAGTAACAACAAATGGACACCTCAACACAGAAGCCTTCTACAAAGCTCTATTGGAATACCGTAATACACCAAGAAGTGATGGTATCAGTCCAGCCCAGCGTTTATTTGGCAAACCTCTTCGGTCACGAATCCCAATTCATCCATCGCAATTCACTGATGACATCAAGCAACTAATTATTATTGCAGACAAGAAAGCAAGCACGCTAAAAGAAAAAGCAAAACAACAACATGACCTTCATGCTCGCCGCCTTGATCCATTCATTCCTGGTGATATTGTCCGCATCCAAAATCAGAATACCAAACATTGGGATCGCATTGGAGAAATTGTCTCTATTGATCCTCGAGGACGCAGCTATCGCCTAAAAACCGAATCTGGTCGACTCTACTGGCGCAACCGCCGTCAACTCCGCCGGTACTATGGTCCATCAACATCAACTACAGCTGCTGCTTCAACCACCCCAGAGGAGGAAGAACCATCAACAAATACATCTAGTGCATCATTACATTCACCACCTAGACGCAGCACTAGAAAGAAAAACAAAACTAATAAACTAAATTTATAATCAATATTCATTACATGTATATTTCTATAATCTCCCAGAAAGGGCATGTGCTATTACAACTTATTTACATTACAATATTGATATACTTCCTGTAAACATAATCGTGTCATTTATAGTTTTAGTTTAGATTCTAATATACTGTTCTGTGATCAACAACGTTTATTCTCTCGTCTCAAGTTCTAGCTTATTCACATAATACTACAACATCATAGACACCAAATTGTCTATAATGCCATACAAAACATATTTGAGACCACATTAAGAATACTGCTCATCATTAATCACAGGAAGATCCAAAACTGATCTAGTCAAACTTGAACATAAACAGAGAAGCTCAATTTTAAGACTGAATTCAGCACGAAACCATCAATCTATCACTAAGGCACTAGAAAATCTTCCAACAATAGGCCTATCTATCAGAAGAACAAGTTGATTCATATCAATTATGTATCAAGCGATAAACTTTAACATTCCAATGGCTTTTAAAGAAATGTTTGTTTTTAGCAAAACGAAGTATGCTCTTTGTGGCAAGCAGCGTTTAACTACAAAAAATACAGATCTGAGCTGATGAGACGCTTGTTTATTTATTGCTGTATGTACTCGTCTGTGGGGTTATATTCCAGATGAGATCAAATCCTTGAAAAACAACTAGGATGTTCAAATCTAGAATTACAGAATATTTCCAAAATAGATTTTCAGAGGATAAATTAAATCAAATATTTAATGTTATCCAATAATATATCCACAATTAATAACAGAAAAACTTTAATATTTGATGATTTTAATGCTTAATATAATTTAGTTATACAGTAGTTGACATGTATATAATATTAGTTTTCATTCCATTATATATATATTAGGGATGAGACGATTGTTCTGAAAATAATCGATTTTGCCGATCATCGGCGCTATTTTTAGTAATCGAAAAATAATCGGCATCGGCAAATAAATTGATTTTTAATCGTTGAACCGATTATTATTTGACAATGAAATTTGAAACAAAAATTCCGAAATCGTCGCTACTGTTTGTTTACATCGTTTTGTAATTCAAAACATTTGAATAATTCGTCATGCCATTTGACACCTTCTATTGTTATAACGTGAAAAAGGTCAACACATTAGCGTTGATGAATAGGGGAGAGCGGGGTGAAATGGAACGGGGGTGAATCGGAATACACAACTTCTAAAGACTCAAAAATTACAAAATTGCAGCAGAACATTGTTCTTATATAGTATAAACATTGTGTAAAGTTTCATTTCGATACATAAAGTAAATAAAATGTTATAGGCCTTTGAAAATTTGTACGCGCGATGCAAGTCATTCGCTTTTCACATCGCGTTTGATTTTATTTTCATTTCTTCACGCATCAGGTGTTATTGCATACCATTGTGTAGAGAATTTCCGTGTTATGACGTAGGCAGTTGTCATTTTTGTCTTTTCCAACAAACTTTCTAGTAAATAGTGTTTATGTTGCAAGATTCACGATGGGGTTGAATGGAACACGGCGGGAAACATTTCAATCACAGTCTGGCTTCACACTGCTTTGCTTTGTTGTTGCTCCGCCTTTGATTTCACACCAAGAAGAAATCATTCAAATTAATCCATTAAATTGGTTCAATTGCCTCTTTTCATTAGTAAATAGCCTTGTATTATTTCTATGAACCATTGATCTTTTTGTTGTTTTATTTTCAACGTAAAATTAATGAGTTTGCATTGTCTTGTTTTGACTTATTATTTCCTTCGTGAATCAATGTGAATTATAATGTAAACAAAACATCTGCATGAGCGGTTTCTTTGAATTTGACACCTTCGGAAGGAAAGCGACTTTGTCGAAGGCTGCATGAAATTAAATGTTGTTTTATTCATATTATATTGGTTAAATCTAATTAAAACCCATTTGAATGATTAACCTTACTCATATTCTCTCAATTATAACTGAAATTTGAAAAATTATACTAGTACGGGAAAATGTTATCGTGTTTTACGGAGACGCATTTTTTTGAATGGAAAATTATAATCTTATAAATTTATATTTGGAAGTAAGTTTCTTTATCTATCTAATTTATTATTGTTGATATCAATTTTTAAAGGCTCAATAGCTATGATACTCAATTTATTTGAACAAATTCGATGAAATAATGGTAAATTTGTGGTCATTCCGTTTCACCCCACATTTTCGCAAAATCGCGGTTTTGAAAAAATGTCATTCTTCCTTTAAACATTGTTTCAACTTTGATTTGACAATATTCAGGTATTTTGCATTATAAACTTCAGACAATTTCCTACAAATCGATACCAAAATTGTGAGTTTTGCGTGAGCCGTTTTGGAGCAATAATTTTTTTAAGAAAATTTGTTCCAATTCACCCCGCTCTCCCCTAACACACGTGAGCACGGTTGAATGAATAATTTTATTTACGACAAAAAAGCGGCGGTCGAGTTAAAATTTTGAGAAAATAATTTTCACATAAAATGAAGTTGTTTCATATTATAGCAAACGTTTTTGTGGGGATTATATCATGCTTGTTTTGATTGGAATACTCATCAGACTTGGAAGGATTTTCCAATCAGTTATGGGAAGAAAGTCTCTTTGTTGTGTTAATGGTTTATCAACAACATTTAATTTTGTTGAAAACTTACGCTTAACGGCTACTGATTTTCTACTACCAGTACTAATTTCCATTTAAATTCTCATTCAAAACAAATCATTTACGATGTGAGCGTAACACATTTAATGTTTCATTTCAACTTTGACTTGTGTGATGCAAATATCTACGGTCCGCGTGTTGTCAGAAGGCCAATATTTTGTAATGGTTTGTTTGAGTGAGAAATAATCGAAACATTCGATTAATCGGCCGATTACTATGACTAATCTGCTGAGAACTAATCGGCTTCGAACATCGGTAAATTTGGTAATCGTCTCATCCCTAATATATATATATATTTTAGTTTTATTCAGCTCAGTTTAACTAGTTAACTTTAAATATTATAATTTCGGAACAATGTAAACGAGCAATTTGCTCATATTGACAAGCAAATCAAACTAAAATTACACACACACACACACACACACACACACACACACACTATTGGTGAAATCGTCAAACGTATCAGACTTCCATATTCGATAACGGCGGCCAGTTCAAACTCGTTTAGCGTAGTCAACATCACGAAAAATACAACGAACACGGCCTCGATTCAGGCTTGGAGTTTGATTTGTTATTATTATTAAATCCCAACCCCCGTCTCAATGATGCTGCTTGCCTGCGATATTATCAATTTCATTTTTGGCTGTGCTGAAATGATGATTCCAACGTTTTGTTTAAATGCCTTTCAATTCCATGTTATGGCATACTATCAAATCGTGCCAAGAAAATGTCATGTTTGATATGATATCAATATAATTAAAACACAATGGTGTGGCATTTGTATATTTCGAAGCTCCATGATGTATTATCTCCAAAATTGCACGGTTTTTGCTATTTTCCGTCTCAAAATTGCCCGAAATTTGACAAAAAGACTTCGTTGGGGGTGTCACCCCCCCTTCTTACATAGTTCACAGTCGCTAGTTCCAAAATAACATTTATATAAATATCATACCGATATCATATCAAATACTACATTTTCTTGGCACGTTTCGACAGTTATACCATACCATTTTGATGTAATTTAACAGCGTTTAAAGAAAACTTTGGAATCATCATTTCAGAACAGCTAAAAATGGAATGGAAACTTCATGCTTCGAGGAACCAAACAATTTTTCTGTGTGATTCATCAAAATAACAAAAACGTGATCAAGAAGCATTATTGAGACTGGTTTCGGAATTCTTCTAATTGATAAGCCCATGGTCTAGAAAAGAAGAACATTTCTATATTTTGGGCTTCGTTGGTAAGTTTTGAAGAGTTTGCAGTTTGGCATTTTACCCTTACTGCGTAATTAATGGAAAAACGAGAAAATGTAAGTTCTACCAATGAAATTCAACTTTAGAAGAATTGTATTATAATCTATGAATACAAAACTTCAAATCAACGGATTGAATTGTGGAAAATGTACTATCATCTCACTTACTTCTTTTGGTAGATAAATCTTGTGCCATCTCGACTGAGTTGTAATTATCTGTGTAGTAGTAATCATCTTCTGGTTTTTCTTTAAAGCATTTGACCATCTCTTCGACAGCAATATAGTTATCAGCATCAGTATCAGTTTTGCAATCAACATTATTGTGTGATGATGCTTCATCTATCAAACAAAAATAGGTTATTCACGTTTATACACGATAAGGAAGAACAGCGTCAATATATCATTTTACTTTTAATATTAATAGTAGTGTCTGTTTGTAAATAAATTATATACGACACTACCACTATATATTTGCGGTCTGTCTGCGACTTATGTAGGTCTCACTGGCGAAATAATACAGATTATACGTTATCGGGAAACTATGCAAACTTTTGTGTCGAGATAACCATGTACAGTAGCAAATTTTTTGTATGAATATTATGATAGTGTGGCGTTGTTTTGAAATAATAAACTTCCCTTGATACTTTATTTGATATCATTGTATTAACAAATTTAAATTTTTGAAAAATTTCATAGGTTAATAATTTAGTGGGTTACATAAATCAAAGGCAAATTAAAATTTCCAGAAGGAAAACCTTTTGTTATGAATGAAGCTGCGAGAAAAGAATTTGGACAAGTAAAATTAAATAAGTCAATCAGTTCTAGGATAATCAAAATAATACAAAATACTGAATAGCATTGAAGTACTAGAATAGCTAAACTAAACAAAATATGTTTTGAAATCAAAGAAACGTAGCGAAATCAAAATTCGGAGAGCGGGGGACAAACGCTTCGAAAGTTAAACCGATTTGAGTCCTTATTTTATTAATGGAACGAAATCCAGTTAATAACTTTTCTTAAAAAAGAGTTACTTGAATATATAATTTGCAGGAAGATTGATAAAACAATCTGTCTTAAAATCAAAGCAACATAGTCCAAACGTGGTGTTCAAAATTGAAATCAACAATCTAGCGCAGTGCATAAAGTATAAGAACTTACAAAAAAATTATAAAATGACGTTGGTGTTCAACTAATTAGAAAAAAGTCATCAAAGCTGGAAGAAAATATCAGTCTACAGTCTAATGTTACAGAGTTCAGAATTAATCAAGGCATTGCACAAGGGTATATATATGATTTATAATTTAATATAAAAATATGCAAATTAGATTTATGAGCGGACAGGCTTTGATTTTCAGATTTTATTTCAAAATTAACGAAAGAATTGTAAAAGTTATTAAAATTAATATTTCATTTATATTGACCAGCGATAAAAACAACACACAATATTTTGCTACAGTTTCGAAACTGAACGTGTGTCTTGATGTTATCGTTGATCAACATTGAATGGAGTTAGATTCAAGAATGTCTAATTCAACAAAATTAAATTGAATTGCAAATCAGCCATATGATATGTGATAAATAATAATTATAATATTTCAAAAATATTTTTAAAACTTCATTCAATAATGAAAAAATAAGATGAATTCGCAAACATGTCAATAGTTTGAAGAAGTTTAACAAACCCTATGTTACAAGAATGAAACGCGAAAAAGTGGGCATAGCAATAGCTGATCATAGTACATATCGGTCATATATTAAAACATAGCTTACCATTTTCCAAAAATAAGAAAGAAGAATGAGATCCAAATAATAATTTTGAGTGGCATAATCTCCGAACAACATTTATATACATAATTACGGTTTCCTGAGTTAATATACTAATCAATAACAAGTCAACAATCATATTTCATCGAAGGGGAGTATAAACCCGATAAGAATAAAATATAAATTGTCTTTTACTCAAAATAACTCTGACTAGGTGCATCCCTTTCGATAGATTCTGAATAAATATGCATATTACGAATCTGACAGCAAATTGAGTTGTTTTGGTTTTTCTATCAAAACAACTGATTTCTACATCTATCATGTTATATATGAATGGTACGCCTAGAAATATTGACAACAACATGCAACATAACATTAATAGCGATTTATTATAACGATAAATTTAATCTTTAGTAATAAACAAAGATAAGTAATATAGGGATAGTCTGCAATAAATCAGATGTATATGATTGCACAATATTTTTGCTTAAGATTTCGAATAATTAATATATTTCAAAATACTGAAACAGAGAATTATATATCAATATATTATCGAGTAGCAATTCAAAATCAAAATAGCAATTTTAAATCTGAATATATAGAAATTAAAAACAGATCAGTAAGTAGATGCAAAAAGGACTTTGGGGCTCATTGTTCAGTTTTTTTTACTCATAAAATTCTATTTTCAATGAACTCTTATTTTGCTAGACGGCTAAACACAGTCTCCTTGCAGGGATTGTTAGGATCAAAAATATATTTGCACATTATAAGTGATGTACATTTTGTTCAATGAAATGGAAAAGGTATTTGAATCTTTTTCTATCTTCATGATTATGATTATACAATAGAAGATATAAAGTTGTCTGGTAATTATGTATTATATATCATATGATTTGATTTGATTCAGAATTGTCAACAAAATTATTTAAGAAAATAAAAATAAATCATTTTATCACATTAATTTTCAGGTTACGATACTAAAATAGCAGTAATATACGGCCTGAGGGACTTCAATATTTTTGACTGGGTGGGCTATATTCAGAAATTGGGGGAGATTGATAAGACATGCTAAGACTGATAATACCTTATAGGAATAATATATCTGGATTTGATTGAAGACAATGGCTCAAAAAATTACCTCAATGTGTGTCCAGCGAATGACAGGTCACATGTTACAACTAAGTTGATAATAATCTTGAAAAATCAAGGTGAAACTAAAGGGGCTGGTGTTACAATTTACTCTAGAGGATTCTTAGCCCTGTCTTCGAGGAAACAGTTTTGTTTGCCAGGAAAGGTTTGGTATTTCAAGCAGTTTTTCAAATCTTTTCTGTAAATATCACCCCATCTTCAGGGGAACTAGCGCCTTTCATGGGGAAATTCCGGAACCAACATGTTAAAGAGCATAAAGGGTCAAGCTTTAGCGGACAATGCTCGAGTGAGACAAGACATGCAAGTTTGTTTGGACGATGTGTTCATGTTTTAGACTTCTTAAATTCAAGGACTTACATTTTACATGTTCTAAGAGTGTAACAACTGTTTAATTCTTTTTGCTACTTAGTAATCTAAAAAGTTAATTGAAAATTAATTGATTGATTTAATTGGAAAGTTTTATCACACAAGCATCCAGTACTGGACTTACACTAATTGCTAGTTTTATATAATAGTGACTAAGTGCCTTTTTACAACAGTGTATCATCTCGTGTCGCATATCATACCGTGTCGCATGTCCTGTATCATACCGTTAGCTGTGATATTACTATCCTGTGCTAACATTTGGATTTTTCTATTAAAATATTTTATGACAAGATCCTTCTCTGTAGAGTTTGAACAAACTTTTCTATAGTCAGAGCATGTATAAGCAATGACAGTGGTGTTATCAGCATCAGGTTTGAAATCAGTATTACTATGTATCTATATATATTACTAGGAATCTAAAAAACGTAAAGGTATATGCAATCAAATACAAATGGAATTGATTTTTATATTAATTTACTGAAAACAGAAATAAAAGTAAAAAAATTCATATAAAAAATAGATCTTTCACACGTACCAATGATGCCGTCGAGAATTATCTGAAGAAAAGATTTCTAGTCCTTGTTGTGTATTTTGATCGTGACCCGGAATGAATCCTTCTATGCAACAACAACATGACTGTGAAAATATCATTTAGGTCTATTCAGGTCTATTCCAACTAGAAAGATTATCAAAGCAACTAAAATACTTCTTGTAGTCTGTCATATAGTGTTACACTGTCATAAAATCCTTTCCAATGAAATCAAAAGAAAACATTTGAAAGGAGTACATTTTGAATGATTGTATAATAAAACGTTTAATTTTTATAGTGAACATTTCAAGCTCTATTCACACTACTTTAATATACCTTCAGAACAAAAAATTGGGTAATTCGAGCTGCAATTTAGTTTTGATTAGCAAAAAATGTCTGCGTTAACAGCAGAAAAATAGTACGTGAATAAACATTTAATTATCAACCTTTGTGCAATAAAAGTAGGATCTATAAATCAAAACAGCAGATAAATCAAATGTGAAGGGAAAACCATTCATCATATCAAAACTTATTTACTTGCAGGGATGAAACTTTGTTCTCAAATTTATCGGACATGCTGATTCTCAGTAATAAAAAATAAACAGCATCAACCACTTAATTCGATTGTTTCGATTTTTTAATCAATCTGTTTCTGACAATAAATTACAATGTGAAATGTAAGGATCTACCTGCACCAGAATTGTCTCAAAAAAGCCTTTGTTACCTTGCTTCTAGGTTCAAAACAGAACATCCGGAAGGTACAGAAATATTAAAGAAATACATGTACATGGATGATATGCATGCAATCTCAGAGACAATGGTTTGTGAAGCTGAAAATGTAATTTGTGAAGCATCCAAGATCCTTGGTGAAGCAAAGTTCCAAATAAAGAAATGGCATAGTAACCACAAAGGAGCTGAAAACAACAATGACACTAGTCACTAGTGTAGAAGCGGATACATCAAGGAGGGAATGCCAATGCAAAGAGAATGGAAGGATCTGACTTGCACACGTTTATTGATGATATTCAAGCTCAAATCTTGATAGAAGAATTTGTAAGGGTAGAAGAGGTGCTGCCAATGGCAATTTCAAGGTCTAAAGGATAACGATGCATGTGGACCACAAGTCGGACTACATGCATATTTGCAGATAGGGTAGAGCATGAGTTTGGGGCTTTCTAATTCCTAAGATGGAAGAAACGTGACGATGGAATGGAAGTGAGATTTGTCAAAAACACCAGAGAAGCAATGGATACGCATCCAGGCCTGGTTAAGTATTGGGTCGATTTGAAGCTGTGCTGCATTGGATAAAGTCTTAATCTATTCCTTTAAAAACGTTCATTTGTTGTTACAGAAGCGATGAAGGCCTACGGTGAAACATATAGAATCAGAGATAGTGGTAGAAATACAGTTAAACATCGAAGTAACATCTTGAAGGGGTTTTGACATATGAAGCTGTTCCTTGCGTTTTCACATGTCTCCTTTTGAACGTAAGGTTTTTGCATAACAACGAGCGTTCCGAGTTAGTATAAGTTTGCATCTAACCAAAGAATAAAGTTTTGAATCATTCACAGCCGTGATCTCAGAGGAGCTCATGCACAAAAGGAGGGTAATTTAGGGCAATATTTATTTACAAATACACAAGATAGTGCTATTACATTGCTAGTTTTTGAGTAACTTTTTTACAATTTTTCAAAGAACAAATATTGGCATGGGCCAAAACAAAGAGAAGAATTATCAATGACTAATTTCATCCCCAAATGCCTTATGAATTAGTGAGGCTTCAATTCCTATAGTTAACGGGATGAAGGCCAAAGCATCTCTCATTGCTAAGGCTTTGGGATACTCAAGATACAATTCATAACAGTTCATGAACGTTAAATGGCCCTAAATTTTCATGACCTGTTCATGAACTGTCTGTGAGGGTTCATGAACTGTTCATGAATAGTTCATGAACAGTTCAGGAAGATTGGAGCCATATAACGTTCATGAACTGTTCATGAACTCCTGAACTGTTTATCACAGGGGTTTGCTAAATCATAAATACTGTTAATCCTGCTAATGACACAACTCTGTATATTGGAATGGTGATCCATCGGCCATATATAATTTGTTCCTTATTGTCAGAGTATTGACTTTTGATAGCACTAGATTTCAAGTCGCACGCAAATGCAGACGCTTGAAATTGGTTATGAATGATTTTGCTTGGCTTCGAATAAATGCAATCTTTGGAGAAAAACTGACAGAAGCCGTTGTGAAAGTGTAGCGTGCATGTATTATTATATTATATCAAGCGCCAGATTAACCCGTAAGCTATATATAAGCTTCAGCTTAGGGCCCCTCGTTTTTGAAGGGCCCTTGAAAGGGATGATTTTCATTCTTAAACGTTACAGAAGTAGGGATGATTTTCAGTCAGAAAGGTGCAGAGTTACAAATTCACTGAATATACTGTAATCCGAATGAGAACACTATGTCGAATTTGTGAACTATTCCCAATAATTTAGTTTGTATTAACGGCATAAGATTGATCCGCGGTATTTGCTCTCGGTATTCAAATATGGTGATTGTTGTACTGATTCACAGTACCATGTAGTGACTTGAAAAATGGCATTCACTTTAGAGCATTTTGAAGTTTGAGATTTCGAAAATTGAGAACCTGCAAGGCGCGATTTTATTTATCTGTTTTAAAAAACTATTTGTCAAACCTTACTCAACTCAATTGCCGGAATAAGTACTTTTAGCACTGGCTGTGTATTGAGCATTATCACATCTGACGATATATAAATCTTTTTTCATTATTATAATATTAATAAATATGTCAACGACTACATATTTCGGTATTGTTACTTAAAGCTTTACGCTTTATGAGATCCTCAGACAGTTGAAAACTAATCAATAATCACATGATATCTACCTCGTAGTTAAACTTACAAAAACAAGGCTATTGTTAAATGATATAAAAGACTATAGTTGTTTATTATAGATCATGTTATATTTTTATGTTATGTTTTCATACCTACTAAATTTTAATAGTTCTGATCTTTTAGTTGGTAATGTTTTTAATGCGTATTATTTGACACTTTTCGGCAATACATAGCTGACATCTCTTTCATTTTGTACGATATGGCCCGGCTGTGGATAGTACTGAGACTGACGATTCAATTTTGTTGTCAATATCTTGGGTTTTCACTACCAAATATATTTCGAGAAGTAAGTTTTGTTGGAGCATTTTTTATGTATATTTGGGAACTGAAAATCCAAGATATTGACTACAGCCTACTACAAAATTGAATGGTCAGCAAAATCCACTGCCAAACCATATAATACTCACAAATCAAAGAGTCAGATATGCAGATGCCAAATAAAATACCAAAACGTCAGGGTCAGTACATGCAGTATTGAATGCAGAATTGCAAAAATGTAAAATACCTATACATAAATGTGAAACTCAATTATTAAAGAACAGTTTAAAAAATTTCATGCTGAAATTTCTAGAAAATTTTGTCGGCATTATAGGCTCAATTCAATTGGCATGCTGTTATTATAAAACAAATGTGCAGATCATAGCTTTACCTGGCTTTTCAATATCTTCAATATCTTCAATTTCTTCAATAAGTTCCATCAATGGAGCATATTGAGAACTTCTGCTATCTCTATCATATTTGTACCATCTCATTGAAAAATGCCGTAGATCTTTTGAGGAAACAGTACATGGCAGTTTGAGTAAGGTTTTTAGATGGTCGAATGACATGGCCAGTAGGTCATCGCCAATTGCAGGATTCATAAAATGCTTTATAATGAAATGAGATGCAGGGTCAATAAGACCATTTTCATTGATAGAAATACCTGTATTGAAGACTTTTACACAGTTATCGATGCATAATTTTTTGACCAAATGATCAACACAAACTGTTTTGATAGATTTAAATTTTAGTAAATGTGAAGCTTCTATTAATTTGTAAACGCTGTCTTCCTCGAAAATCAATTCACATGTATAACAGTAATTGATGATAATGTCCATTATATCAGCAGAAGCAGTCTTTATTTCAACATAATAAGTATCAGCTTTGGCAATATCACATGAAAACTTTTCATAAAAATATTCACTACTTCCTGCTATTACTACTTGATGGACACGAAACTGTTTTTCGTCACAATATATAGTTGCATCACACCCAAATCCACGAGAACGGAATTCTTTTAGCTTTGAACTCAGATTGCTGAAATGATTGCTATCCTGCGTGTGGAGAGTTTCACTGTCTGGTTGGTTTAGCCGAAAACATCCAGAAAAAGGATTTCTTTGCCAATGTTTTTCGTTTGCCATTGCGATACTTACAAATGAATGTGTCTTATTTAGAACATGGTTAGATCTACTTATATTAATAATACTGTCTGTTTATATATCACAATATTTCTATCTACTTATCTACTTATATTAATAATACTGTCTGTTTATATATCACAATATTTCTATATTTCTATATTTGGATATTTCTGTGTCTGTCCGCGACTTATGTACGTCTTACTGGCGATATAATACGGATAATCCGTAGTCGGGAAATTATGCAAACATTTGTGTCGAGATAACCGTGTACAGTAACAAATTTGTTGTTTGAAAAGTATGGGTCTATGACGTTGTTTTAAAATAATATACTTCATCTGATAATTTATTTGATATCATTGCATTAAAAAATTCAGAGATTTTGAAAAATTTCATAGGTCGATAATCTAGCGGGCAGCCAAATCGAATTCAAATTGAAATCCCCAGAACAAAAATATTTTGCTTTGAATTTAAAAGCTGCGTGTAAATTGTTTGAACAAGTGAAACTTGAAAATGAATCAGTTTTATTATAATTAAAACAATACGAAATACTGAATTACATTGAATTACCAGTATAACTAGGCCAGACAAAATATGTTTTGAAATCAAAGAAACGTAGACCTATTTCATGTAGTGTTGATATCATCAATACATATAGCGCGGCACAAACGCTATGAAAATTAAAGAGACTTTAGGTCTTAATTTAATTTATTAATGAAACAAAATGCCGTTCATTACTTTTATCAAAATCGAGATATAAAACATTTCACTTTTAAAAAGGCTATTTTGATATATAATTTGTGAGAACACTGAGCAAACAATCTGTTTTGAAATGAACAATCTATCGCGGGGCATAAAAACAAATTAACTTGCAAGAATTTTCAAAATGACGTTGGCGTTCGACTAATTCGAAAAATATTCAAAGTTCGAATAGATTATCTGTCTACAGTCTAAAATTACAGAGTTTAGAATCAATCAAGGCATTGCACAAAAGTATTTCTTTAATTTATTATTTAATATAAAAACATGAATCATTTGGTTTTGAGCAGGCAGGCTTTTATTTTCAGATTTTGCTTCCATAATTAACGAAGGAGTTATAGGCATCGATTAAAATTAAAATTTCATTTTGTTGACTTGCTATACGAATAAGACACATTATGTTACTACAGTTTTCAGAATAAAAATAGCGGTGTCTTGTTATTATCGTTGATCAACATTTAATAAAGTTAATTTCAGGTATATCAAATTTAACAAAGTTAAATTGAATTGAGCGTATGATTTGTGATAAACAATAATAATTATAATATTTTCAGCGTTCAAAAATTTTGCTTTGAATTTAAAAGCACAAAAACATAATTTAAAAACACTTTTAAATAGTTAATACAGTTTGGATGAGTGTAACAAACCTTGTGTTACAAAAATAAAAAGCGAAAAGGTTGCATGAAATAATCGATCATAGCAAACAATATTTATTAAAATACAACTTACCATTTTCCAAATGAGATCCAAATAAAAACTATACGAGCGGCATAATCTCCGAACAACATTTAAATACATAATAGCGGGTTCTCTGAGTTAATACACCAATCAATAATAAGTTAACAACCATATTTTATCGAAGGAGAATGTAAGCCCGATAAGAATAAAATAAAGATTGACGTCTTTTATTCGAAATAATTCTGACAAAAATGATCATTTCATATCGCGATCAAATGCAAGGTAAAGTAGATTCATTTTCTACATAGTAAATTATCCTTTTCATCAGACATCATAACATGAGCATTTAAATATTACCATCGGCTGAGGTATTTTATATCTTTGAAGCTGCACTAAACATTTCCACTCTATAAACCATCGCGTCCGTTTCAATAAATTCTGAATAAATATGCATATCACGAATCTGGCAAAATGAGTTGTTTTCGTTTTTCTATCAAAATAATTAATTTATTCATAATCGTCTTTTCTTTCATTCGACATCTGTAATGTATTATAAATAGCGCGTAGAAATATTGACAACAAGATGTAACATGATATCAATATCAAATTAGTATAGCGATTTATTATAGAACTTTATTTCCTTTTAAAAGAATGTTGATGCTATTATTCTGGAAAATTTGATAACAAGAAGCACTATGAGGTTAATTTTTCACATCTTTTTTTTACTTACAAAATCTTATTCTCAACGAACTCTTAGTATTTTGATAGACTGCCATGAAAATCACAGTCCTACTTGCTGAGATTGCAAAGATTAAAAATATATAGGCTCATATACTATCATATCATAATATTTTCAGATTATATATATAATTTGATTTTCAATTACACGCGCGTGTGTCGGCCTTGTTCAATAATACGTTGTCGAAGCAGTAGGTTTGTTGATGACGTCAGTCAAAGCGTCTATAATAATAAGTAAGGCAGTGGCTCATTGGTTAATGCTCTGGCATCACAATATGAGGGTCGTCAGTTCAAATCCGCCATTCGGAAAATTTTTATCAACGATTTTTCTTATTTTTTTTTAATATGAAGCAGTAAATCATTGTTAATTAACAAAAGATATCGTTTGATCATGTTAATAACAGAAATTAGTGGACCATGTGTCTTGTCGAAGCTAAATTAATTTAATATTGAATATATTACATGCGATGCCACGAGTTTGACCCGCCTCACCTTGACGGCGTTATTTTGTGAACACCACATTAGTGTTGTTTGTATTGCAATGAAGATTTATCAATCCGAACCGAACGCGATTTGATCGTATCGGGTCAGATTCGGGTTAATAATTTAGGTCTTCGGATCGGATCGGATTTGAAGTGATTTTTTATGGATAGTTTCATATTTCGAAATTTGACTGAATATTTGTAATTCATAATAATTAATGTGTTCTGGTTTCCTTTCAGCACATAAAATAAAGTTTTTCTATGTAGAGATAGCTACGTTAAATTATACATTTCAATCGACTCAATTGATGTGAAATAAATTAAATTTTTATTAAAGAATGATTAAGATGTATTGATTAATGCTACATCGTTTCAATGCGTATTGTGTCTCATGTTCTCCTCCAGAGTTCATACTCCGTATTATACAGCGATAGAAAGCTTAGTCAATTGTTTAATTATAAGTGATCTGAAAGTTTTTCATAGAAGGTCCATAATGGACCACAACACTCATTGCTAGTATTTCTATCACTTATATCACTTATATATCACTTATATCACTTATATACATAATACTGTCTGTTTATATATCACAATATTTCTATATTTCTATATTTCGAAATTTCTGTGTCTGTCCGCGACTTATGTACGTCTTACTGGCGATATAATACGGATAATCCGTTGTCGGGAAATTATGCAAACATTTGTGTCGAGATAACCGTGTACAGTAACAAATTTGTTGTGTGAAAAGTATGGGTCTATGGCGTTGTTTTAAAATAATATACTTCATCTGATATTTTATTTGATATCATTGCATTAAAAAATTCAGAGATTTTGAAAAATTTCATAGGTCGATAATCTAGCGGGCAGCCAAATCGACTTCAAATTGAAATCTCCAGAACAAAAATATTTTGCTTTAAATTTAAAAGCTGCGTGTAAATTGTTTGAACAAGTGAAACTTGAAACTGAATCAGTTTTATGATAATTAAAGCAATACGAAATACTGAATTACATTGAATTACCAGTATAACTAGGCCAGACAAAATATGTTTTGAAATCAAAGAAACGTAGACATATTTCATGTAGTGTTGATATCAGCAATACATATAGCGCGGCACAAACGCTATGAAATTAAAGAGACTTGAGGTCTTAATTTAATTTATTAATGAAACAAAATGCCGTTCATTACTTTTCTCAAAATCGAGATATAAAACATTTCACTTTTAAAAAGGCTATTTTGATACATAATTTGTGAGAACACTGAGCAAACAATCTGTTTTGAAATGAATAATCTATCGCGGGGCTTAAAAACAAATTAATTTGCAAGAATTTTCAAATTGGCGTTGGCGTTCGACTATTTCGAAAAATATTCAAAGTTCGAAGAGATTATCTGTCTACAGTCTAAAATCATAGAGTTTAGAATTAATCAAGGCATTGCACAAAAGTATTTTTATAATTTATTATTTAATATAAAAAAACGAATCATTTGGTTTTAAGCAGCAAGGCTTTTATTTTCAGATTTTGCTTCCATAATTAACGAAGGAATTATACTGGCATCGATTAATATTAAAATTTCATTTTGTTGACTTGCTATACGAATAAGACACAGTATGTTACTACAGTTTCGAGAATAAAAATAGCGATGTCTTGTTATTATCTTTGATCAACATTTAATAAAGTTAATTTCAGGTATATCAAATTTAACAAAGTTAAATTGAATTGAGCGTATGATTTGTGATAAATAATAATAATTATAATATTTTCAGCGTTCAAAAATTTTGCTTTGAATTTAAAAGCACAAAAACATAATTCAAAAACATTTTTAAATAGTTAATACAGTTTGGATGAGTGTAACAAACCTTGTGTTACAAAAATAAAAAGTGAAAAGGTTGCACGAAATAATCGATCATAGCAAACAATATTTATTAAAATAAAACTTACCATTTTCCAAATGAGATCCAAATAAAAACTATACGAGCGGCATAATCTCCGAACAACATTTAAATACATAATAGCGGGTTCTCTGAGTTAATACACCAATCAATAGTAAGTTAACAACCATATTTTATCGAAGGAGAATGTACGCCCGATAAGAATAAAATAAAGATTGTCTTTTATTCGAAATAATTCTGACAAAAATGATCATTTCATATCGTAATCAAATGCATGGTAAAGTAGATTCATTTTCTACATAGTAAATTATCCTTTTCGTCAGACATCATAACATGAGCATTTAAATATTACCATCGGCTATGGTATTTTATATCTTTGAAGCTGCACTAAACATTTCCACTCTATAAACCATCGCGTCCGTTTCAATAAATTCTGAATAAATATGCATATCACGAATCTGGCAAAATGAGTTGTTTTCGTTTTTCTATCAAAATAATTAATTTATTCATAATCGTCTTTCCTTTCATTCGACATCTGTAATGTATTATAAATAGCGCGTAGAAATATTGACAACAAGATGTAACATAATATCAATATCGAATTAGTATAGCGATTTATTATAGAATTTTATTTCCTTTTAAAAGAATGTTGATGCTATTAGTCTGGAAAATTTGATAACAAGAAGCACTATGAGTTCAACATTTCACATCTTTTGTTTACTTTTAAAATTTTATTTTCAACGAACTCTTAGTATTTTGATAGACTGCCATGAAAATCACAGGCCTACTTGCTGAGATTGCAAAGATCAAAAATATATAGGCTCATATACTATCATATCATAATATTATCAGATTATATATATAGTTTGAAATCAATACACGCGCTGTCGCCTTGTTCAGTAATACGTTGTCGAAGCAATAGGTTTGTTGATTAGTACAGTCAAGGCGCGTACAACAGTATGTAAGGGGTTGGCTCATTGGTTAATGCTCTGGTATTACAAAATCAGGGTCGTAAGTTCAAATCTGCCATTCGGCAGTTTTTATCAACGATTTTTCTGATTTTTTTTTTAATATGAAGCAGTAAATCATTGTTAATTAACAAAAGATATCGCTTGATCATGTTAATAACAGAAATTAGTGGACCATGTGTTTTGTCGAAGCTAAATTAATTTAATGCTGAATATATTGCATGCAATGCCACGAGTTTGACCGGCCACACCTTGACGGCGTTATTTTGTGAACACCACATTAGTGTTGTATATATTGCAATAAAGATTTATGAATTCGAACCGAACGCGATCCGATCGTGTCGGGTCAGATTCGGGTTAATATTTTAGGTCTTCGGATCTGATCGGATTTGAAGTGATTTTTTATGGATAGTTTCAGATTTCGAAATTTGACTGAGTATTTGTAATTTATAATAATTAATGTGTTCTGGCTTCCTTTCAACACATAAAATAAAGTTTTTCTATGTAGACAAAGCTACGTTAAATTATACATTTCAATCGACTCAATTGATGTGAAATAAATTAAATTTTTATTAAAGGAATGATTAAGATGTATTGATTAATGCTACATCGTTTCAATGCGTATTGTGTCTCATGTTCTCCTCCAGAGTTCATACTCCGTATTATACAGCGATAGAAAGCTTAGTCAATTGTTTAATTATAAGTGATCTGAAAGTTTTATCATAGAAGGTCCATTATGGACTACACTCATTGCTAGTATTTCTATATTTCGATATTTCGATATTTCGATATTTCTGTGTCTGTCCGCGACTTATGTACGTCTTACTGGCGATATAATACGGATAATCCGTTGTCGGGAAATTATGCAAACATTTGTGTCGAGATAACCGTGTACAGTAACAAATTTGTTGTATGAAAAGTATGGGTCTATGACGTTGTTTTAAAATAATATACTTCATCTGATATTTTATTTGATATCATTACATTAAAAAATTCAGAGATTTTGAAAAATTTCATAGGTCGATAATCTAGCGGGCAGCCAAATCGAATTCAAATTGAATTCTCCAGAACAAAAATATTTTGCTTTGAATTTAAAAGCTGCGTGTAAATTGTTTAATCAAGTGAAACTTGAAACTGAATCAGTTTTATGATAATTAAAACAATACGAAATACTGAATTACATTGAATTACCAGTATAACTAGGCCAGACAAAATATGTTTTGAAATCAAAGAAACGTAGACCTATTTCATGTAGTGTTGGTATCAGCAATACATATAGCGCGGCACAAACGCTATGAAATTAAAGAGACTTTAGGTCTTAATTTAATTTATTAATGAAACAAAATGCCGTTCATTACTTTTCTCAAAATCGAGATACAAAACATTTCACTTTTAAAAAGGCTATTTTGATATATAATTTGTGAGAACACTGAGCAAACAATCTGTTTTGAAATGAATAATCTATCGCGGGGCTTAAAAACAAATTAATTTGCAAGAATTTTCAAATTGACGTTGGCGTTCGACTAATTCGAAAAATATTCAAAGTTCGAAGAGATTATCTGTCTACAGTCTAAAATTATAGAGTTTAGAATTAATCAAGGCATTGCACAAAAGTATTTCTATAATTTATTATTTAATATAAAAAAACGAATCATTTGGTTTTGAGCAGCAAGGCTTTTATTTTCAGATTTTGCTTCCATAATTAACGAAGGAATTATAGGCATCGATTAAAATTAAAATTTCATTTTGTTGACTTGCTATACGAATAAGACACAGTATGTTACTACAGTTTCGAGAATAAAAATAGCGATGTCTTGTTATTATCTTTGATCAACATTTAATAAAGTTAATTTCAGGTATATCAAATTTAACAAAGTAAAATTGAATTGAGCGTATGATTTGTGATAAATCTTAATAATTATAATATTTTCAGCGTTCAACAATTTAGCTTTGAATTTAAAAGCACAAAAACATAATTCAAAAACATTTTTAAATAGTTAATACAGTTTGAATGAGTGTAACAAACCTTGTGTTACAAAAATAAAAAGTGAAAAGGTTGCATGAAATAATCGATCATAGCAAACAATATTTATTAAAATACTACATACCATTCTCCAAATGAGATCCAAATAAAAACTATACGAGCGGCATAATCTCCGAACAACATTTAAATACATAATAGCGGGTTCTCTGAGTTAATACACCAATCAATAATAAGTTAACAACCATATTTTATCGAAGGAGAATGTACGCCCGATAAGAATAAAATAAAGATTGTCTTTTATTCGAAATAATTCTGACAAAAATGATCATTTCATATCGTGATCAAATGCATGGTAAAGTAGATTCATTTTCTACATAGTAAATTATCCTTTTCGTCAGACATCATAACATGAGCATTTAAATATTACCATCAGCTGTGGTATTTTATATCTTTGAAGCTGCACTAAACATTTCCACTCTATAAACCATCGCGTCCGTTTCAATAAATTCTGAATAAATATGCATATCACGAATCTGGCAAAATGAGTTGATTCGTTTTTCTATCAAAATAATTAATTTATTCATAATCATCTTTTCTTTCATTCGACATCTGTAATGTATTATAAATAGCGCGTAGAAATATTGACAACAAGATGCAACAAAATATCAATATCGAATTAGTATAGCGATTTATTATAGAATTTTATTTCCTTTTAAAAGAATGTTGATGCTATTAGTCTGGAAAATTTGATAACAAGAGGCACTATGAGGTCAACATTTCACATCTTTTGTTTACTTTTAAAATTTTATTTTCAACGAACTCTTAGTATTTTGATAGACTGCCATGAAAATCACAGGCCTACTTGCTGAGATTGCAAAGATCAAAAATATATAGGCTCATATACTATCATATCATAATATTTTCAGATTATATATATAGTTTGAAATCAATACACGCGCTGTCGCCTTGTTCAGTAATACGTTGTCGAAGCAGCAGGTTTGTTGATTAGTACAGTCAAAGCGCGAACTACAGTAAGTAAGGGGTTGGCTCATTGGTTAATGCTCTGGTAATACAATATTAGGGTCGTAAGTTCAAATCCGACATTCGGCAGTTTTTATCAACGATTTTTCTGATTTTTTTTAATATGAAGCAGTAAATCATTGTTAATTAACAAAAGATATCGTTTGATCATGTTAATAACAGAAATTAGTGGACCATGTGTCTTGTCGAAGCTAAATTAATTTAATATTGAATATATTACATGCGATGCCACGAGTTTGACCGGCCTCACCTTGACGGCGTTATTTTGTGAACACCACATTAGTGTTGTATGTATTGCAATGAAGATTTATCAATCCGAACCGAACGCGATTTGATCGTATCGGGTCAGATTCGGGTTAATATATTAGTTCTTCGGATCGGATCGGATTTGAAGTGATTTTTATGGATAGTTTCATATTTCGAAATTTGACTGAATATTTGTAATTCATAATAATTAATGTGTTCTGGTTTCCTTTCAGCACATAAAATAAAGTTTTTCTATGTAGAGATAGCTACGTTAAATTATACATTTCAATCGACTCAATTGATGTGAAATAAATTAAGTTTTTATCAAAGGAATGATTAAGATGTATTGATTAATGCTACATCGTTTCAATGCGTATTGTGTCTCATGTTTTCCTCCAGAGTTCATACTCCGTATTATACAGCGATAGTCAGCTTAGTCAATTGTTTAATTATAAGTGATCTGAAATTTTTATCATAGAAGGTCCATAATGGACTACACTCATTGCTAGTTTTCATATATTCTGCTTCTTTCCAGGCATAACATCTTTTCTATTTTCAAAACATACCCGATACATGATTCATATTTTCATTGGTTAACGTGTGTATTTCGTCGTGTATACCTGTATCGCTTGACTTGCCCAAGTCTCACTTTTACTTTGACGATTTTGATATGTTGGTAAGAGACGCTTACCGCTCGTCAAATTGCGGTATATCAAAGCGGGACTTATAGATCAGTCAACTGTATCGCATGTTTCGGTGTCATATTCTTTTGTCACTCTTGGGGTGCCGCTTTGTTGTTTTTCGAATGTTGAAATTTGGAATCGCAGATTGAAATTCAAGTAGAATATTAATCCACCATCGACAGACGACAACATATAACGGCAAACAATAACAAAGGTCAACCTTATTTTACTTTCTGAACTGTAAATATATTCATTTTGATTCCCAATTGGTTTCATTTTCACTTCATTGGATTTTATAGGCCAGTCATCCATCTTAGCAGAAAGGACCGACGTTTACTGAAAGTGAAAATGGTCAAAATTACAGATGGCACGCATCATGAATTTCTGTTTACAAAGCTAAAAGAATTCCGTACTAACAAATTTGGATGTGACAGAATCATTATAGCTGGTGGAGAAGAGTTTTATGTTCACCAAGCAATACTTTCGGGATGTAGTGAATATTTTTATAACAAATTCTATGATAATAATGTTGATAAAGATGGGAAATATAGTGATGAAGAAATAAATAAAATCTCTGCTGATATCATGGAGATTATTATCAACTACTGTTACACGTCTGAATTGGTTGTTAAAAAAGACGACATTTTCAAATTATTGGAAGCTTCAGATTTTCTCCAAGTAGAATTTATTAAACAGCATTGTATTGGTCATTTAGTGAAATTACTATCTGATGATAATTGTGTAAAAGTTTTCAATACTGGAATACTTATCAATGAAAATATTCTTCTTACTGCTGCATCCAACTTTATTTGTAATAATTTCAACAAGCCTACCGTTAGAACAGAACTAATGACCATGACATTGAAGAACCTGAAAAGGTTACTGACCAAGGTGTCACCTAATATCCCTGAATCTGATCTTACCAATTTATTAATGGGGTGGTATGCGCAAGATGAAGATAGCATATCCAATACTTTCTATCAATTGATGAAAATTGCACTTGACGCCAAGCTACCTGGTATGTCGTTAGTCACAATATTGTATGACATGCCTGTCAGAAGCCAATTTAGAATGGGGGGAGCTCCATGGAGTGACCAATAGGTCAGGTATAGCTCTCCATCTAGGGAATGTGTAGTCTGCGCAGAACTTACTTGATCAAAATCTAACTTCCTTGTGGCAATCTAACTCAACTAACTTACTAATGAGGAAGTTTGATTTTGATCCTGTGAGGTCTGCGCGCAGGCTAGGGAATGCGAGGTATTCTCCCCTTACAATCTTTGAAATACATTGTACTGCATTAACTGCATGTCTGCACACAACAGATTCAGGTAATTTTGGATTAATTTAGCATCTCTGTACACAAAACACAGGATTATTAATATCGATGGATTAATAGGGGATACTAAGACGCCCTGCCTCTGATGGTCATATCTTATTTAATATCATTAAAATCATAAGTAATAAAATTAGTGGAAACTTCTTCATTAAACATATATGACGCATCAGCCCTATTCCAGGCAGGATATGACCTCTCCTCAGTAGCTATGAATGAATGAATAGTTTATTTCTACAAAACAACAACTAATTGAAAATTTTATACAGGTATGTTTTAGGCTACAACTCAATTCATTATTTAACTGTACGGAATACTAACAAGTATAGAAACAACCTTCCTACCCTGGGGAGGCAGACAGGGGTAAGAAGTGCCTTTGAGAAAAAAAATTCTGTAATAGCCTACCACTATAAATACAATTATAAATGTATACAGTAAAACATCAATAAAAGTTCTGAAAAGTAAATACCATACTTGTTTCGGCTTATAAAGTCAAATTTAATGGTTATCCGTTAAGTATATTTGATGGATAATATAATGTCCCCTAAAGTCCGCGTTCCTTGTAACACAGTAGGCTAAAGCCTACATTTAACATGACTAAGAATGATTTGTGTGTACTATATGAATGTTTATGGTCGAAGAGAGAAATTTCATATCCTTGAGAATTTAGGCAGAATTACAGGGACCAAAAAAGTATTGAGCCTTGGGGATATTTTATCTTAAAAACTTGACTCATAAAATGTTGTCCACTCTTGCTCAACATAGCTTGATACGCACAAAACACATCAACAAACCTTCAAGGCCCTACAATTGACCAGGACCTGGATCAATCGCCCCTGGAACTATTTTACCCATCTATGTGGTCCTGCCTATCCAGGCCAATATTAAAGCTTTATGAAAACATTGTAAAAAGGCTTTAACAATGATAAATTTTGAGCTGGCAATTTAGCAGTAAGTAACTGGAAAAGAGTATCTCCTCGGTAACAATGTGTGTCGGATCGGATTTACAGGAAATTCATTACGGGTACAAATGCTATAGTAATCTGAAACAGATCTGATCTCAAGCAATAATTATAATCCAATCGGATCAGAAACAAAATTTTCTTAATTAATCCAAACTATTTGATCAAAAACGTCAGTGATAATAGTGAATTTTTATTTTTAACAAAATTTCAGCTACATTTGTTAGCCATTTTCAAGTTATGGTATACAAAAATTAATTTCTATTTATTTACAGGGTGAATTTGTAGTTTATAATGGTTTACTATTAAATGAATACTTACAATAGTTTTTCTTTGATGGAATAGGATTACCTGTTTAGGGACGGATTGATTTCACTAATAAACAACATCTCGTATATTAGGCAGTCCATTCTACTTCGGCATCCGCATTGTAAATCTTAATAATTATAATATTTTCAGCGTTCAACAATTTAGCTTTGAATTTAAAAGCACAAAAACATAATTCAAAAACATTTTTAAATAGTTAATACAGTTTGAATGAGTGTAACAAACCTTGTGTTACAAAAATAAAAAGTGAAAAGGTTGCATGAAATAATCGATCATAGCAAACAATATTTATTAAAATACTACATACCATTCTCCAAATGAGATCCAAATAAAAACTATACGAGCGGCATAATCTCCGAACAACATTTAAATACATAATAGCGGGTTCTCTGAGTTAATACACCAATCAATAATAAGTTAACAACCATATTTTATCGAAGGAGAATGTACGCCCGATAAGAATAAAATAAAGATTGTCTTTTATTCGAAATAATTCTGACAAAAATGATCATTTCATATCGTGATCAAATGCATGGTAAAGTAGATTCATTTTCTACATAGTAAATTATCCTTTTCGTCAGACATCATAACATGAGCATTTAAATATTACCATCAGCTGTGGTATTTTATATCTTTGAAGCTGCACTAAACATTTCCACTCTATAAACCATCGCGTCCGTTTCAATAAATTCTGAATAAATATGCATATCACGAATCTGGCAAAATGAGTTGATTCGTTTTTCTATCAAAATAATTAATTTATTCATAATCATCTTTTCTTTCATTCGACATCTGTAATGTATTATAAATAGCGCGTAGAAATATTGACAACAAGATGCAACAAAATATCAATATCGAATTAGTATAGCGATTTATTATAGAATTTTATTTCCTTTTAAAAGAATGTTGATGCTATTAGTCTGGAAAATTTGATAACAAGAGGCACTATGAGGTCAACATTTCACATCTTTTGTTTACTTTTAAAATTTTATTTTCAACGAACTCTTAGTATTTTGATAGACTGCCATGAAAATCACAGGCCTACTTGCTGAGATTGCAAAGATCAAAAATATATAGGCTCATATACTATCATATCATAATATTTTCAGATTATATATATAGTTTGAAATCAATACACGCGCTGTCGCCTTGTTCAGTAATACGTTGTCGAAGCAGCAGGTTTGTTGATTAGTACAGTCAAAGCGCGAACTACAGTAAGTAAGGGGTTGGCTCATTGGTTAATGCTCTGGTAATACAATATTAGGGTCGTAAGTTCAAATCCGACATTCGGCAGTTTTTATCAACGATTTTTCTGATTTTTTTTAATATGAAGCAGTAAATCATTGTTAATTAACAAAAGATATCGTTTGATCATGTTAATAACAGAAATTAGTGGACCATGTGTCTTGTCGAAGCTAAATTAATTTAATATTGAATATATTACATGCGATGCCACGAGTTTGACCGGCCTCACCTTGACGGCGTTATTTTGTGAACACCACATTAGTGTTGTATGTATTGCAATGAAGATTTATCAATCCGAACCGAACGCGATTTGATCGTATCGGGTCAGATTCGGGTTAATATATTAGTTCTTCGGATCGGATCGGATTTGAAGTGATTTTTATGGATAGTTTCATATTTCGAAATTTGACTGAATATTTGTAATTCATAATAATTAATGTGTTCTGGTTTCCTTTCAGCACATAAAATAAAGTTTTTCTATGTAGAGATAGCTACGTTAAATTATACATTTCAATCGACTCAATTGATGTGAAATAAATTAAGTTTTTATCAAAGGAATGATTAAGATGTATTGATTAATGCTACATCGTTTCAATGCGTATTGTGTCTCATGTTTTCCTCCAGAGTTCATACTCCGTATTATACAGCGATAGTCAGCTTAGTCAATTGTTTAATTATAAGTGATCTGAAATTTTTATCATAGAAGGTCCATAATGGACTACACTCATTGCTAGTTTTCATATATTCTGCTTCTTTCCAGGCATAACATCTTTTCTATTTTCAAAACATACCCGATACATGATTCATATTTTCATTGGTTAACGTGTGTATTTCGTCGTGTATACCTGTATCGCTTGACTTGCCCAAGTCTCACTTTTACTTTGACGATTTTGATATGTTGGTAAGAGACGCTTACCGCTCGTC
The DNA here is from genome assembly GCA_916610825.1 of Haliclystus octoradiatus. NCBI lineage: Eukaryota > Metazoa > Cnidaria > Staurozoa > Stauromedusae > Haliclystidae > Haliclystus > Haliclystus octoradiatus. The sequence goes on from OU744450.1 coordinate 6,762,812, forward strand.
AAATTGCGGTATATCAAAGCGGGACTTATAGATCAGTCAACTGTATCGCATGTTTCGGTGTCATATTCTTTTGTCACTCTTGGGGTGCCGCTTTGTTGTTTTTCGAATGTTGAAATTTGGAATCGCAGATTGAAATTCAAGTAGAATATTAATCCACCATCGACAGACGACAACATATAACGGCAAACAATAACAAAGGTCAACCTTATTTTACTTTCTGAACTGTAAATATATTCATTTTGATTCCTGTTGTGTTTGATTATAACAAGGTAAAGAACTAAGACAACGACTACACTCTTTGAGTAGCAAATAAGTATTAAGTATATTTAATATTAGCATACAGGATATGTGCATAAGCAATGTTGCCTAGCAACTGATTATAATACGTATTGTTAGAATACAACATACACCCGCTCTGATTAACGTTATATTTATGAATAAATGTATTGTATTTTATTGTATTGTGATTGAATAATAAGATTATAAGATTACTAAAGATAACTTGAAATTAACGTTAATCACTAAATATACTATTTATGATATACAATAAAGTCCTTTAAATGAGATGGTATGTTGTTTCTAGAAGCTCGAGTTGGTCTTTTTTGTTTTGCTTCATTGGCTTCAGGCTGTACAGTAGGGTAAATAATATGTTCCTCTGGTGGTGAATAGTAAGGTCGAATGTCTCGTGCATGCCGACGAATAATTCCGAAGTTTTTTGTTCTAATGTCATAACAATGATTACCAACATACTGTTGAACGATGACTGGTTTTTTTGACCAAGGAGACATTCCCTTTCGTGGATTGAATATTCTGGTAAGTACTTGTTGTCCTTTTGTGTATGATTTCTTATTTGAATTTGATGATGTCGGAGTAGTATAGTTGTTTGTAGAATCATCGATAATGCTTGTATTATGCTTTTGAGTAGATGTAGTTGATGATGTAAGTGTTGAGCTTCTGTTAACAATGACTTCATGTGGTGCACGAAAATTACGATTAAACTGTCGTTGGCCAGGTGATTTTCCGTCATTGCCGTTAGGCGTAGCTAAATAATTGATCAAAAGTGAGCGGATTCCTTCTTTCCAAGGTTTCTTGGCTCGTGTAAATGCTTGAATGCCGTTCTTTAAATATCTATTGAATCTTTCAATTAACCCGTTGCTCTCTGGATGGTACGGTATTGTATGAATGTGACATATGTCATGCGATTGCAGATAATGTTCAAAAACATCTGAAATAAACTGTGGTCCGTTATCGCTTACCAAGTCTTGTGGTAGACCAAAGATTGAAAATGTCTCATCCAACCAATTTATAACTGTGTTGCTATTAATGTTTGTTGTTGGTAGTAGACTTACATATTTAGTGGTGTAGTCAATTAGAGCTATGATGTATTGCTCAGATTTCGGTGCTACGAAGAATGGACCAGTAATGTCAATTGCTAGTTTTGTCCAAGGCGTGACTGGTGGAGGTACCTTTTTGTCGGCTGTAATGTTTCGTTTTGGGAGGCTTTTTGATGTTCCTTGACATCCATCACAGTGTTTGACGTATGTTTCTGCGTCTTTGTCCATGCCAGGCCACCAGTATGTTGATCGTAATTTCTGTTTCAAACGGACGATGCCAGGATGACCAGTGTGTGCTAGACTAAGAATGTGTCTTTGGAGTGATGATGGTATTACTACTTTATTATCACGTAGGATGATGTTTGTGCCGTGTTGAGTGCGTACATCTAGCTCGTCTCGTATACGATGTAGACTTGATGAGAATGGATTATCTTTTATCTGGCGTAGTGAAGGCCATTGTGTAGTAATGTAGTTTGAGATAACTTGATAGCTGTCATCGTTTTTGGCGCTGGCTGCAATGTCTTCGAGACTGATACCTTCTGTGATGTACATAATGTCGATTGATGTAGCTGAATATGACGTAGTTGCTATGGTAGCGTCCGATATTTTTGTTGTTGGTAGTCTTGAAAAACCATCTGCAGGATTTTCCTTGCCAGGCTTGTATTGAAACGTATAGTTAAAACACTGTAGACGCTCAGACCATCGAATGAATTTTGATGATTTTCGTTTGTTTGATGGCATCAGTAATGTCTTGAGTGGCTGATGATCAGATTGCAATGTAAATTTACGCCCAAGTAAATATTTTTCAAAATGTTCACATGCCCATAATACTCCTAGTGCTTCCCTCTCATTAGTAGCATAATTTCGTTCACTAGTGCTAAGAGCATGAGAAGCAAATGCAATTGGTACTTCTTTTGAATTTTGAATTTGTGTGAGAACTGCACCAAGACCAATGTCGGATGCATCTGTAGTGAGTATTGTAGCTGCATACGGGTCGAATAAACGAAGACTAACCATTGAAGATAGAGCTTTTCTAATATCATTAGTAGCAGTTTGTTGATCATCTGTCCATACCCATTTGACATCTTTGCGTAGTAATTTGTAAAGAGATTCTAGTCTAGTAGCAGCGTTTGGTATATATTCTCTAAAGTAGTTCACTACACCCAAAAATGATTGTAATTGTTTTTTGTTTTCAGGATCAGGCATGTTTGAAATTGCAGTATAGCGTTCTGGATCTGGTTGAATGCTGTTGTTGGAGATCCGACGTCCAAGAAATGAAATAGATTGCTGATTAAAGATGCACTTCTTTGGATTGAGTCTGAAATCGTTATCGTTAAGTGCTTTTAATACTTGATGTAAAATGTTATCATGCTCTTGAATATTCTTTGCATAGATTAGAATGTCGTCAATATAAGATACACAACCTGGAATATTTGCCAAAGCTCTTTCAACACATGCTTGGAATGCTGATGCTGCATCTTTTAACCCCATAGGCAAACGTTTGTATTGATATAAGCCAAGTGGTGTGATAGATGCAGTGAGTGGACGACTTTCTTCGGCTAACTCGATGTGATAATATGCTTTAGATAAGTCTAGCTTTGTGAAGTGAGTAGAATCTTTTAATTTATGACATAAATCGCTCATGTTAGGTAAAGGATGGCGTGTTGGGATGATTTGTTCATTTAGACTTGTTAAATCTGCAGTTATTCTTACAGATCCGTCAGGTTTCCAGACAGGAACTATACAATGTGCCCATTCTGATTTGTCGATTTTCTCCCATATCCCTGTTTTTACCATGTTGTTGATTTCTTGTTTTACTAATTCTTCTTTAGCCAGTGGAATTGTTCTTAATTTGTTTGCATTTGGTTTGTAATTGTCTCTTAGAAGAATAGTATGTCTGTACTCAGGAAATTTACCAATTTCAGTCTTTTGTAAATTTGAGAATGGCTTTAGAAATTTTTCTGAGTCTTTGATTGAGTTTATAGTGCCGGTCTTTCCGTCTAGACAAAGACCTAATGCTCGAATGGCATTTTGACCAATAATTGAATGTTGCTTATTGTCAATTATGTAAATGTCAATGTTGTTTTTATGTCCTGCAATAGTAATTGGACAATTTATTATTCCTTTTATACCAATGATCGGTGTACCATCATAATTGAGTAGATTGGCTTTTGGTTTTTGCAATGGTATCTGATCTTGTAGGAATTTGCAGTAGATTTCATGGCTGATTATTGTAGCACATGCACCAGTGTCGATCATAGCTGTGATTTGCGTTGATTTATTGCCATGGTGAATTTCCATTGTGGTATTCCATGAATAAATGTTGTTTACCGTCTGAGAGACATCATCAATGGCTGATTCTTGCTGTGTAGTAGATGACTCCTTTGTAGTTTCGGTGAATTTGATGATACTTACCTTTTTATCATTCTTGTTTGATTTTTTGCAGACTTTGGCAAAATGTCCTGTTGATCCACAGCTATTGCATATTGCCTCTTTGGCTGGGCAATCATTTCGGCCGTTTTCGTGACGTTTGTAGCCACAAAACCAACAATTGTCTGTTGTAGTCGATTGTTTCTGTGATTGATTGTTCTTTGTTTTGGATGCTAATACCTTCTTTGTTTGCTTTACCGCTTGTATATTGCTTGCGTGATTTGTATTTGTGGCTTGTAGTTTTACTTGTTCTTTACGTGCCGCTTCTTCAGATTGCGATATATTTAAAAAGGATTCCAATTCAATTTTGGTTTCCCGTAGAAGTCTTGTTTGTGTAGATTTTGAATGAACTCCTGCTGCTAATAATATCGCTAACACGTAATCCTCTTTTTCTTCCAACTTTATTTTTCGACAGAAATTTCTAAGTTCTGAAACAAATTCAGCAATAGTTTCTGATTTGTGTTGCTTTCTTGTGAATAATTCTGTTGCTGATCGAATTTCACAGCCTTTTTCTTCGAATATAGATGCTGCTGCTTTCTTTATAGAATCAAAACTCTGTCCTTGTATACTTGAAAAGGTTGAATTGCCTTCTGCCAATCGCATACCTTCGGTACCTAGCAAACTTCTAAAAAATTGATTTTGAACATCTCCAGTTAGTTGCTTGTTTTCTGACAAACCGTGGTTATATATTGCGATGTAGTCCTCGACTTGTCGTAGCCAACGTTCCCAGTTTGGTCTTTCATCTGTTGGATGTTCTAGATATGGTGGTGGTAATCTGATTGGTATACTTTTTAACTCTGCCATGACGTGTGACGAATAAAGAGTTAAGAAGAAAAATTTAATGAATGTATATGTATCATTAAATAATTGAATGTATATATGTATAATATGAATAAAATAATAAAATTTATCCTCGTCGCCAATTTGTTGTGTTTGATTATAACAAGGTAAAGAACTAAGACAACGACTACACTCTTTGAGTAGCAAATAAGTATTAAGTATATTTAATATTAGCATACAGGATATGTGCATAAGCAATGTTGCCTAGCAACTGATTATAATACGTATTGTTAGAATACAACAATTCCCAATTGGTTTCATTTTCACTTCATTGGATTTTATAGGCCAGTCATCCATCTTAGCAGAAAGGACCGACGTTTACTGAAAGTGAAAATGGTCAAAATTACAGATGGCACGCATCATGAATTTCTGTTTACAAAGCTAAAAGAATTCCGTACTAACAAATTTGGATGTGACAGAATCATTATAGCTGGTGGAGAAGAGTTTTATGTTCACCAAGCAATACTTTCGGGATGTAGTGAATATTTTTATAACAAATTCTATGATAATAATGTTGATAAAGATGGGAAATATAGTGATGAAGAAATAAATAAAATCTCTGCTGATATCATGGAGATTATTATCAACTACTGTTACACGTCTGAATTGGTTGTTAAAAAAGACGACATTTTCAAATTATTGGAAGCTTCAGATTTTCTCCAAGTAGAATTTATTAAACAGCATTGTATTGGTCATTTAGTGAAATTACTATCTGATGATAATTGTGTAAAAGTTTTCAATACTGGAATACTTATCAATGAAAATATTCTTCTTACTGCTGCATCCAACTTTATTTGTAATAATTTCAACAAGCCTACCGTTAGAACAGAACTAATGACCATGACATTGAAGAACCTGAAAAGGTTACTGACCAAGGTGTCACCTAATATCCCTGAATCTGATCTTACCAATTTATTAATGGGGTGGTATGCGCAAGATGAAGATAGCATATCCAATACTTTCTATCAATTGATGAAAATTGCACTTGACGCCAAGCTACCTGGTATGTCGTTAGTCACAATATTGTATGACATGCCTGTCAGAAGCCAATTTAGAATGGGGGGAGCTCCATGGAGTGACCAATAGGTCAGGTATAGCTCTCCATCTAGGGAATGTGTAGCCTGAGCAGAACTTACTTGATCAAAATCTAACTTCCTTGTGGCAATCTAACTCAACTAACTTACTAATGAGGAAGTTTGATTTTGATCCTGTGAGGTCTGCGCGCAGGCTAGGGAATGCGAGGTATTCTCCCCTTACAATCTTTGAAATACATTGTACTGCATTAACTGCATGTCTGCACACAACAGATTCAGGTAATTTTGGATTAATTTAGCATCTCTGTACACAAAACACAGGATTATTAATATCGATGGATTAATAGGGGATACTAAGACGCCCTGCCTCTGATGGTCATATCTTATTTAATATCATTAAAATCATAAGTAATAAAATTAGTGGAAACTTCTTCATTAAACATATATGACGCATCAGCCCTATTCCAGGCAGGATATGACCTCTCCTCAGTAGCTATGAATGAATGAATAGTTTATTTCTACAAAACAACAACTAATTGAAAATTTTATACAGGTATGTTTTAGGCTACAACTCAATTCATTATTTAACTGTACGGAATACTAACAAGTATAGAAACAACCTTCCTACCCTGGGGAGGCAGACAGGGGTAAGAAGTGCCTTTGAGAAAAAAAATTCTGTAATAGCCTACCACTATAAATACAATTATAAATGTATACAGTAAAACATCAATAAAAGTTCTGAAAAGTAAATACCATACTTGTTTCGGCTTATAAAGTCAAATTTAATGGTTATCCGTTAAGTATATTTGATGGATAATATAATGTCCCCTAAAGTCCGCGTTCCTTGTAACACAGTAGGCTAAAGCCTACATTTAACATGACTAAGAATGATTTGTGTGTACTATATGAATGTTTATGGTCGAAGAGAGAAATTTCATATCCTTGAGAATTTAGGCAGAATTACAGGGACCAAAAAAGTATTGAGCCTTGGGGATATTTTATCTTAAAAACTTGACTCATAAAATGTTGTCCACTCTTGCTCAACATAGCTTGATACGCACAAAACACATCAACAAACCTTCAAGGCCCTACAATTGACCAGGACCTGGATCAATCGCCCCTGGAACTATTTTACCCATCTATGTGGTCCTGCCTATCCAGGCCAATATTAAAGCTTTATGAAAACATTGTAAAAAGGCTTTAACAATGATAAATTTTGAGCTGGCAATTTAGCAGTAAGTAACTGGAAAAGAGTATCTCCTCGGTAACAATGTGTGTCGGATCGGATTTACAGGAAATTCATTACGGGTACAAATGCTATAGTAATCTGAAACAGATCTGATCTCAAGCAATAATTATAATCCAATCGGATCAGAAACAAAATTTTCTTAATTAATCCAAACTATTTGATCAAAAACGTCAGTGATAATAGTGAATTTTTATTTTTAACAAAATTTCAGCTACATTTGTTAGCCATTTTCAAGTTATGGTATACAAAAATTAATTTCTATTTATTTACAGGGTGAATTTGTAGTTTATAATGGTTTACTATTAAATGAATACTTACAATAGTTTTTCTTTGATGGAATAGGATTACCTGTTTAGGGACGGATTGATTTCACTAATAAACAACATCTCGTATATTAGGCAGTCCATTCTACTTCGGCATCCGCATTGTTTCAGAACGTAAAAGTATTCAAAGGCGTGTTCTGTATCTAAACCATGGTCTTTCAAATGGCGCAGAACAGACCTCCGAATACTTTTCAATTCTGAAACAATGCCTCTGCAGTTCAAGTAAAATTGACTGCCCAATATACGAGATGTTGCTTATTAGCAAAACTATTGTAAGTATTTATTTAATATTAGTAATCACTTGAGAAAAACTCGAGTCATGATTGGTGGATTTGTACCACGTGTTTAGCAGTTATGTCAAGACAACTTAAGAGATTCTAAGGCAACAACTAAATGCGTGACGGGTATAGGACTATACCTGCACGGTTTTAACCAAACGGCTAGAACCATAGACTTACATAGACTGCTGATTCCATTGGCAAACTTCATGGAAAACACATAGCGACCATGGGCATCCATAATGGCTGACGAAAAGGACCAAAACAGAGGCTTGAAAACCGCGAAATTTCAAGACACGTTTGAAATAATGAAACAAGGTTTTTTTTATAAATAGTTATTTATGACTACCAATTTCAAGTTGTATCATTCATGAGTTAAAATATCTGTTTTTTTACTCGTATTTGGAGGTAAATAGTATTTTATTTTTATTTTTATATTTCCTTGTCTCTTGGTGCGATTTTAAATTATTCATAAATGTTTGAAAATAATTGTGATCCTATGAACAAATCTGGCTTCGCGAGCAGGAAAATCCTATTTGAACTATCTTTCTATGACAGTGAGAACATATTTTTTAGAGTTAAGATTACAAAAGAGTTTATAAGAGAGATCAAATAATTTTGAAAATGTCAATGAGGAGAGCGCTAAAATAAGTCCTTTGTAGCCTAGCTCCACAAGGCCCACTATTCCGCTTCGTACCTATACGCAGCAGCCACAGGTCAAGTGAAGTACAGGGGCATGTGGCACAGGTCTAAGTCCTTTGCGTCAGCCATCTTTGTTCCCCATGTTGCACATTTTTGTCAGCAGTCTATGGCTAGAACACATGTTTTGAAAATGGCGACTAGCTGCACCAGATTGAATATTTTTTCATAAAATCAAATCAAATGTATACTCTGTAATTGAAAATTCAATTGCAATTTTAAAAAAGTAACAGCTTGGGATTTACTATATTCAGATGTAGCTTTTACTATACTTTTAATATTGCAAACATGTTTTTAAAAAAATTGTAACAAATTGTATTCAATGAAAAACCAATGACCCATTAAATTAGAAAACAAATCATTGTTGTAACTTGTATTGAAATTGATGAGAGATAATTGATGTTCCAGACAAAGGTTATGTTACATGATTATTAAAATGATTACATCACTCTTGTTCGTGGTCCATCAAAATTTAGACCCACTCGTGCTCTAACAACAATCGAGAAATCCATATCGTAAACGAGACCGCTGAGTCACCAGCTGTTGTTAGTGAATTTGTGGGTCTGAATTCCGATCGATAACCCACTCACAAGAGTGATGTAATCCCTTAAGTAAACCTTTATAATGGTGAATTTCAACTTGTAAATAAACAGAACCTAGGTTTTGTAAACCATAACCAGAATATGGCTAACAAATGTAGCCAAAACTTTGTTAAATATAAAGATTCACTATTGCCACTGACGTTTTTGATCAAATGTTTTACCAAGAAGCTTTTTTCAGAACTGTAAACCAAACTAGTCTGATTTTATGCAAAAAATTCAAAAAGATTCGAATTCAACAGGGCATATCAAAAATTTTTACACATCCAATAAACGTACACATAGTTAGCATAGTTTAACACAGTAACACTTATAAATATATTGATTCTTGATTGCTAGAGGTCTCAGACGCATGATCAAATTGTTCAAAAAGCATCCAATACTAAATTAGGACTATAGGTCACTGCTGTATAACATGTATAACACAGAGAGTGGCTATGCAGGAGAACATGATGAGACACAGCACATATTGAAATGATGATACAATTTAAATTAGTAATTCTTAATCACTTCCTTTTAATAGTTTTAATTGATTTTACATTAATTTTGTCAATTGAATCAATAGTATAATTGATGTAGAGAGAAACACTTTATAATGGTACTATATTTAAATTTAGTTGAAATTTTTGTCAAGTTGAGAGAAAGCAAGAACACAGTATTTACTACAAAGTACACATACTCAGTCAAATTTCAAAATTCTGAAATAATCCCAATCAATAAATACTTTACCATTAAAATCCGATCCAATCCAAAGACCCAAGATATCAACCTGATTTTGACTCGGATTTGGGTTGGATTCGCACATCTTTACTCCTTAGCTAGAATGTTACCTACTAATGTCAACGACTCTCAAATATCATTGATTTTGTTCTACTTTAGATGTATGGAATAACCTATACCTTAATTGAGTAATGCTTTGTTTATTCTAAATCTATCGAATCCGAGGTTAAACACATTTACTTCAATCAAGACAATGTTCCTACAATAAATTTATTCCAATTTTACCTTTGCTTATTTTTTAAATAATTATTCCATGTCTTCTTTCAACTAATTTCCTCTCTGATTGTACAATTTCGTCCAAGTCTCTTTATATAGCACAGAATAGAGTATTAATATTAATCTTACACACACTAAATGATACACTAAATATTAATCAATTAACCAGCTAACTTTGTGACAAAATCTTCAAGCTTACCCGGTTTGTGGTTCTTCAGAATTTCAATAAAAAATTATATTATTCTCGCTGACCATACCCGTGCAAAAACAGTTCAGGAGTTGATGAACGTTGAATGGCCCAAGTTTTCATTAACTGTTCAGGACGGTTGAACAATTCAAGCAAATCAGGCGTTTTAACATGCATGAACTGTTCACACATTGTTTATGAACTACTGAACTGTTTTTGCAGAGGTAAACACATATGGCACACTAAATGTGATGATGGGGATTATTCTGCTTTCATCATGCTCCATTGTCTAAATTATTTTTCCTTGTTTGATAAAACCCAAACTATAGCTCTATAATTTTAGAATAATAAGCACTTTGTATGAAATCCTTGGTAAACAATGTCGGACAACTGCAAATTTGGATTACCAGAAAACAGTTTATATCATTTTAGAGCTAGGTTGCAGATACACGGGATTTCACTTACACTTAATTAAGTGGGTTACATTGATTCGTATAGCAGTTAATTAAAGTCTAATTGCTAATTGTACTATACTGATACAGGTTTCAATTTTTGTTCCAATTTTGACTTACAGAAAATACATCTGGATCTTCACAAGGAGTTGATGATAGTAAAACTGGAGTTGAAGATAAGAAAATATTTAAAATAAAAGACCCTTGTGATGTTATGAGTTCAAAATTTGGAAAGATGATGGAGGATAATCTGCGAGACATAGGAAAGAGTCTACAGGGCCAAGTAGGGCATAGATAGAATGAATGATGGCCAGAAGGACACCGCTGTTTGGAATGCACTGCTGTAAAGAAGTCAATGCATAAAAGGATCGCTGCTTAGTAAAAAAGGCTGCTGTAGACAAACTTATCTGTGTATAGCGTACTGCTGTTAAGAAAGGAATCCTGAAGAGAAAGCTGGCTATATGGAAATTTTTGCTAGGTAGAAAAATCCATTTCATGAAAAAGTAATCTGGAAATGAATCAATCTACTGGTAAATCACTTGTGATGTAAAATGTATGCGAACTGAACAACATGGGTAGATTAAACATTTACAAGTAATGGATCGTAATCGGATTCATAATTTATCTGATTCTCATTAAAAGTAGATTAAAGAAAGAACTAAGTGTGAATATTCTACAAAATTATTTTTTAATGAAAAATGCAGTAAAGACAGTCATAGGAATAGTATAAATATTGTATGGAGCTTTTTGTTTCTCTACCTTTGAGAGAAAAAATATATAGTTGGCTTACTCATTACCATCAGCCACTTAGGAAAAATTAAACTGCTTATAGATGTTAGGTCAGGAATGGCAAATTGATTATGGGAATTCGCCATCAATAAAACAAAAATGTTGGCTTCATTGCGAGAGCTCTTTTACTCTTGAAAAAACACACAAATAAATTGCATTTATAAATATAATACAAAACATAGTTATTTTGCTACAGAAGCAATTTTCTATTTAAAGCTGTTTCGGTGTTAAACGCTGAAGTTCCATTGATTTTCCAAGATGAAAATTTTGTCTCGATATTAGTAAACAATTTTGATACAAGGACTGCTGAAATGAGAATATTGAGATGATTATCCCTGTTGGGATCAAGAATGCAACCGCACTAACACACTCCTCTAGAAACAGATCGTAAATCCTGGGAGTGTGAGTGTGCGATTGATTGATTGATAACAGTTTATTAAAGACATATAAACAGTTTACAGTTTTAATTTAAGGTGTTATATTATTTAATATAATAGGTAGTACTTTGGTTATATTTCATCATGTATATCAACGATAAATCAAAAACACAGGTATTTGCGACAGTTTCGATATAATCCTATATCATTTTCAAGCAATTGAGAAAGAGATCATTAAACAGTTTGACATGTTATATATAGTAACAAATCTAATTTGCATAATAATTAATCTATTGGGCTTTGAGTTTATTTAACATGCTAAAACTAAACTAAAACTACACACATTATGACGGAAGACAAAATTCTATGAAGACAGCAATTACAGATACAATACAACAGCACATTAGAATACTAACAAATGCTTTACAAAATAAACTATTCAAATACAAAAGACCGGTAGCAAAATTTTCCGTCATGTTGATCACGAATGTCATGATTGTCCAGCAGGCGTTGAAAATGGAAGTGCCGACTTGAGATGCCGACATAACTACAATCCAGTAGTCACATTTAATATTAACAACTATAATGCATGAAAACGATGTGATACTTCGCTTACAAATTTCAAGTCCATAGTGATATCCAGTGTCTGAATTTCATTGTCCAATTTTAATAAAACATTTGAAAATACTTCTACAAAACAAAGTTACGAATAACGGAACATTGACTAAATACGGACAATCCAGAAATACAGAACCAAAGATACAAAAATTCTCAATCAGCTTTCCAATTTCATTAACGTATTTCAGCAAGGCGTTGATAATGATAGTGCCGACCTTAGAGGTCGACATAACTACAATCCAGTAGTCACACAAAATATTAACAACAAGGCATTGAAACGACATTAAATTCTGTTTGTAAACTTTTTGATTACCCAAATATCCAATTCGTAAAACTCGCTCTTCCATCATCTTTTTAGTACAATATCAATACTTGGCAACATTGAGGTTCAAGATCTCCGAGGTTGTGAATCGATTTGTAGCTGGCTTTCCAAGTCACTTGGAAAGGGACAACTGGCTATCGTGATTGATAAACTAATATAATAAGTAGTACTTTGATTATATTTCATCATGTATATCAACGATAATCAGCCTGAACGTGATCAACGTGATAAATAATAAACGTGATCAACCTGACGGAACATTTTGCTACCAGTCTTTTGAATTTGAATAGTTTATTTGTAAAGCATTTGTTAGTATTCTAATGTGCTGTTGTATTGTATCTGTAATTGCTGTCTTCATAGAATTTTGTCTTCCGTCATAATGTGTGTAGTTTTAGCATGTTAAATAAACCCAAAGAACAATAGATTAATTATTATGCAAATTAGATTTTTTACTATATATAACATGTCAAACTGTTTAATGATCTCTTTCTCAATTGCTTGAAAATGATATAGGATTATATCGAAACTGTCGCAAATACCTGTGTTTTTGATTTATCGTTGATATATATACATGATGAAATATATTTATTTACAATGGTTATTTAATTACGCTAATTCTGCTTCTTGATGTCTGACTATATATGATTATGATTATATAGATTTATGTTTGTATTTTTGTATTTTTGTTTTGATAATATAGGATTACATAATTATACTTCTGTTAATATATTTCTCATTGTACTTTTAGATTGATTGTAAGGTAGATGATTATAAGGGGAGTACTTCTTAAGGAGCTTTGCCCCTTGAAAAGAGAAACTGTGTTTCCACGATCAGTTGTGACACGAGGTAGGCGTGGTTCCCCTATCCTTCTAGTCTTATACACAGTTGTAATGTCCGAAGTAATAAATTCTTTTGCTAAAATTGTACTTCGAATGTCATATTCCTGGAATACATGCATTTAACCAATTTAATTGCTCTAAATAATCGTTCATTTGTGTAAATTTTCGTTTACCAAGTACAATTTTTGATGCTTTGTTAATAACATCACGTTGGAATATTTTCAGTAATGTTTCGCAACAGCAGCTCCAAACAGGTAATGCATACAATGCTGGCTGGACTATCATTGATTCTTCTATTGATATCAGCATTTCTAATAGTAGATCTTTTTCAATTATTCTGATGTTATTTAGTCGAATTCTTGCTGTTTTGATAGTGTTTGTAACGTGTTGTCTGTAGCTGTGCTGATTGTCAAAAGTTACTCCTAGATTTTTCGCAGACTTAGCACGCTGAACATGAAACGTCTCTTGCCTCGATCGGTGGACGCAGCTGGTAAGTGAGGTTGGCCTAGTTGTCTGGAGGCCAGAGTTATGGCAAGCTTGGGGGATCAGTTCTTTGGCTAAAATTGTTGTTTGCATCTCATGTTGCTGATTAATATTGAGCCAACCTAGTTGTTGGAGACTGTTTCCCATTTGCGAAAACTTAGATTTTCCCAAAATGACTTTTGGCAAAAGTCTTTTGCTGCATTATTTATCACATTTCGCAGAAGTTTCTGTAACAAGGTTGGACAGCAAGAGCCCCTAAATGTGAATTGAATTGAATTGAATGCAGTATAAAGACATATATAAGTAGTTAATACAATTAAAATTTCTGAAGGTAACATGATTAATTATAATAAATTAACAAAAAGAAAAATTACTACTTCCTGATGTCTGATTTGACTTCTTTTTTTCTCATTTTTTCTATTTACATTGTTTCTAATACTTTTGTTTTTATAATTTTTTTGAACAGAGGGCCGGTATTTTCTGTTGTTCTATGTACATACTATAGTAGTTGATGAAACACCTATTGTATAATTGCGTGTTCTAGTTATAGTGGTGACAATTAGTTTATTGCACATGCTCAGTAGTGTTCATGACATGTGCTCTTGTCTTTTTAGCTTTAGACTTTTACTTTTAATGTCCGCCATGTTGGCTGAATGTCTTATGTTTACTCATCAATAAATAACGTTGTTTTATTACAAACAAGTCTATTTCATCAGGTTATGGGCCCAGAACATGTTAATGCTATTCTTGGTTTATTTATTGGTTTTTAAGAAGAATGTTTAAAGGTTTTAAAGTAGTATAACATTTTAGTTTTACATTTCCGAATATTGCAGTGATCAGAAAGTTTGATCAATTATAGTGAACTTGATTTGTGGTTAGGCCTATACATCATGGCTGAACATAGTAGTAGAACAGCTGTTCCTCTTTTAATAGACAGTAATTGGGCATATTGGAACAAAGTTATCTTTGCTATTTTACTTAAAGATGATCTTTTGTGAGTTGTGGATGGTTCTGAAGTTTTACCAGATGCTGCTCCAGATGATGCAAGTGAGCTGCAGTTGCAAATTATCAGAAAGAGAAGGTTATTTTTAAATAGAAGCAGGCAAAAGCTATTGGATTACTTGTTCCTGCAATTTCAGAAAAACTTAATCATCTGATACCAAGTCGCCCAAGTGATCCTCACGTTGTGTGGAAAAGTCTGATTGAACATTTTGAGTCAAAATCAGCATTTAACATTTTTAATATTCAGCAACAGCTTGTAAAACTAACTCTGTCAGAAAAGCAAGAGCCTGGAGTTTGGTTGAGTAAGCGCTTGAGTTTATATGAACAACTATCTGTTATCGGAGAGGCTATTCCTGAAAAACAACAATGTATGACAACACTTGCATTGCTACCAGACTCATACAAGCCGTTATATACTTCTTTAACTACACAGCTTGCAGCAGGGACACTATCAATGAAGCAACTTGTAGATTTTGTTGAAAATTTTAAACGCAGTGCCCTAAAAGAGGAAGAAGAACCAGAGGCAGCCTATTTTTCAAGTGGTTCAAAGAAGACTGGTTTCCAAGGACGGAAAAGTAAAGAGCAGACTTTAAGATGTTATGGATGTGGTGGAGAGGGTCATGTGAAGAGGGAATGTCCTACTTACCTGAACAACAAGAAAGAAGATCAAACTGGAGGTGCTTCTTATTCCAATTATGTCAGTCAGCCTAAATCAAATGTGAGCTTTATTTCATCTTCTATAAAGACTGTAAAGCCGATAGTTGTCATGGATTCTGGAGCCTCTAGACACATGTCAGGGCAGAAGGAGCTTTCAAGGAGAAAAATTCAAAAAATTGATGTTCCTGAGAACGTTATTTTAGGTGATGACTTAATACTACTTGGTACTGCTATAGGAACAATATCATTACAGCTTATTGATAATGAAGGGCACCAGCGTCCTGCTACCATGAGCAACTGTTTGTATGTTCCGAAGATGAAATATACATTATTCTCGGCTCGAGCAGCCACAGCAGATGGTATGAAAACAATCACACTTGGACAGGACAGAGCGTGGGTCAATGACAATGATGGCAATATACTTGCAACTGGATCGGCTGATGCAGGAGTTTACACGTTAAATTGTGATTTTAATAAAAACACGGAGACAATTAAAAAGGTATCAAGTACTGCTCTCACATATATTGACTTGTGGAACCAACGCTTTGGGCATTTAGGAGAGCAAAATCTTAAAAAATTGAAAGCAAAAGATATGGTTAGCGGCATGGACATAGACAAAAGCAGCTTGTCATTCTGTGAACCTTGTGTTGAGGGTAAATCTCATCAACTGCCTTATCCTTTACGTTCAGATACACGCGCATCACGTCAACTAGAACTAATTCACACTGATGTGTGTGGTCCTATCACCCCTCAATCAAATGGTGGCCATAAGTACTTTGTAACCTTCACAGATGATTTCACTCGTTTTTCCTGGGTTAGATTCCTGCAACATAAATCAGAGGTGTTTAACAAGTTTAAGGAGCTGGTTAAAATGTTAGAAAGGTCAACTGGATTGAAGCTAGAGCGTGCAACAGGTTTACAAGTGATTAGTATTCGATCTGACAGAGGTGGTGAATATCTCTCCAAAGAATTTAAGGATTTCCCTCCGAAACAGGGAATCCAACATCAACTATCAACGGCAGATGGAAGTCCACAAAACGGAGTCGCAGAAAGGTTAAATCGAACCTTGGTAGAAAAGGTGCGTGCCATTCTTGGAAATTCTGGATTGGCAAAGAAATGGTGGGCAGAAGCTATTGCAAACGCAACATACCTAAAAAACAAAATTCCTACCATACCTCTTGATAATCAAACACCATATGAAGCCTGGTGGGGAACAAAGCCTTCTGTAAAACACTTGAGAGTATTTGGTTGTATTTGTTATGCTCATATTCCAAAAAAACAACGAAAGAAATTAGACAAGAAGACTGAAAAATGTATATTTTTTGGGTATAGTACTTGCTCAAAGCATATCGCCTCTGGAGTTGGATCGTCGGATGCTGATCGTCAGAAGAGATGTTATCTTTAATGAATTTACCTTTCCTGGTCAAAGAGCATCAGAGGAAGATCAGACAAGTGCTGAGACACTGCATGTCACTGCTGACGAGGAAGAAGATGAAGAAGAACAGTTACCCGTTGAAGACCACAGCGAGGGAAACTTACAGAACAATGATGCCATCGAGGAACCAGTTCAACGACGTTCAGACCGCACGACTCAAGGTGTTAGTCCTGATAGATATGGTGAATGGGTAAATGCCTCAAGTACATTAACTGACATCCAGGTCGATGAACCTAAGACTTGGAAGCAAGCTATCAATTCTGGGTCAAAAGAGTACTGGCAGGCAGCCGCACAAAAGGATTATAATTCACTATTGGAGCATCAAACTTGGGAGTTAGTGTTACCGCCAAAAGACAAAAATGTGATAGGGAGTCGATGGGTATTCAAAGTCAAGCATGATGAAGTGGGAAACATTGAAAGATATAAAGCACGTCTGATTGCACAAGACTACAATCAAGTATTTGGAGAAGATTACTTCCAAGTGTTTGCTCCTGTTGTTCGTTGGGAATCAATTCGCACTCTGATCAGTATGGCAGTCACCAAATGGATGTGGAAACAGCCTTTTTAAATGGCCAAATTGATGAAGAAATATTCATGAAGCAACCAGATGGCTTTGTTAAACCTGGAGAAGAAAACCTTGTGTGCAAGTTGAAGCGATCGCTCTATGGCTTAAAGCAATCACCTCGATGTTGGAACGAAGTTCTACATAACCAACTTACAAACATGCAATTTGTTCAGTCTTCAGCAGATCCGTGTATCTACATTGGAAAAGTTAATGGTGATTTGGTATTTCTCGCTGTTTATGTTGATGATATCATCATTGCATCAAAGAAATCATCAGTAATAATCAAAGCCAAGGATTTATTAAAAAAGAAATTCATAGTAAAAGATATGGGACACCTTCATTACTTCTTAGGTGTCAAAGTTCACCAATCTAATGGTGCTGTATGGATTGGACAAGAAAAATACGCCAACAATGTTCTTGAAAGATTCAAAATGGAAAATTGTCATCCAGTAGCTACCCCTATGGAGACAACGGCTAAACCAAAGAAAGCAACAGAGGATGATGAAAAATTTGATGTCAAAACGTCACCAGTCAGCCATCGGGAGTTTGATGTATCTTGCTGCTGGAACAAGACCCGATTTATCACAAAGTGTACATAAGCTGGCACAATATTCCTCTAATCCTACAACTGGTCATTGGACAATGGTAAAGCGCGTTTTTCGTTCCATCCAAGGTACAAAACAACTAGGCATACTTTACAAGTTGGAAGGAAACTCAAATTTAATTGCATACTCTGATGCTGATTTCGCAGGAGATTTGGATGACAGGAAATCAACCTCCGGGTATGTTTTGCTGAAGAACGGTGGTGCTATCTCATGGAAAAGTAAGAAGCAAACCTGCGTTGCACAGTCCACGCAGAAGCAGAGTACATGGCTGTTTATTTTACTGTTCAGGAGTGTGTGTGGCTTCGTCGTTTGCTAGAAGATTTGCATGAAAAACAGAATAAAGCCACAGTAGTATTCGAAGACAATCAATCAACTATCAAAATATCAAGTGATCCGGTTAACCATCCCAAAATCAAACATGTTGCTACCAAGTATCATTTCACGAGAGAAAAGCAAGAAAAAGGAGAAATTGATATAGTGTATTGCAACACGAAAGACATGATTGCTGATAACCTTACAAAACCGATTCCTGCACAGCAGTTCGAGATCTTACGTGAACAATATGGCTTAAAGGGGCAAAATTGACCGGCGACCGCTGCGAGATCAATTTGAATTTATGCTTAGCGTAATTCAACCGTCTCGCTTTGAAACTATTGTTATACGCAAGCCTAATTTGTAATAAATTCATGTCAACAATGAACATTGTGTTATAAACAATTAACATGCACGTGATCCTAAGTGCCTGGCGCCTGCCGGTCATTTTTGCTCCTTTAACAAAAACAAACAATTAAGACGGAGTGATGAAACACCTATTGTATAATTGCTCGTTATAGTTATAGTGGTGACAATTAGTTTATTGCACATGCTCAGTAGTGTTCATGACATGTGCTCTTGTCTTTTTAGCTTTAGACTTTTACTTTTAATGTCCGCCATGTTGGCTAAATGTCTTATGTTTACTCATCAATAAATAACGTTGTTTTATTACAAACAAGTCTATTTCATCAGTAGTAAGGTCCAGTAAATCTGAATCTACGTTTTCCACGATTAGTTGAAACTTTTTTAAGTGATTAGGCGTTGGATGTTTTGGTATTGTGGTGATGGCTTGATGGAATCATAAATGGAATGAAATATGTTTGGAGATTAGATCCCAACTTGCCTTAGTGATGCTTTGTATTTTTATCTGTTGCTCAAGTCACCCGGGGGGGGGGTACTTCCATATAGTCGCTATACGGGGGTGTGCCATTTTTTTTGGGTATCATTTTAACAATTTGCCTGCAATTTTGGGGGTATTTATTCTAAGGAAGTGCAATTTTGGGGTCCAAGATTTGGCAAAATTCAAAATTTACTTCATTATTCCAATATTTTTCTATTATTAAAAGTTCTGTTTTTTTTCAATTGTTATGTTGGATTTTCAAGTAATTTGCCAAGTTCCAATTTCCCCTCAATTCCACCAATCCCCGACGTAACCAGCCTCATTTTCCATTATTTTCTCAGCTGAGAACGAGTTTGAACCATAAGGGCATGTGAAGCAGGCCTTCTTTATTTATTGTGCATGCACAATGGTATATTTTGACGAATCTCTAGAAAGCAAAATGTTATTTATCAAATATATAATTGTGGATGTGGATGTGCAAGGCCCGGTGCATAGCCTGCTTGAGCTAATGATCCAACACCGGGATTTTGGTATGCTGGATACATAATTGTAGTCCTTCCAGGAGGAGAGAGAGAGAGGAGAGGCTGGAGAGCTCCAGGCTTCCAGTCAGGTACGAGCCACAGGCACACATTTAGTGTTGTGTGTGTGTTTGATTTTATTTAACTTCGTTGATAAAAAGGGCTCGTTAGAGTTTCCACTCTAGGTAGGATACTGACTGCGGCCTATCGAATCGTAACTGTAGATACTACATTGTATGATTGTACCGAGATTGTAATGGTGATTTATCATTTTGGTTGGTATGTTGGCATAGTCAAGTCACATCCCATAATATAATAGGATGCCAGGGGCCTACACCTGCACACCTCTCTCTGTTCTGAGTCCTGCTAAAAATATTCCTTGATTATTAACAAACCTATGATAGGATAATAATTGATGATCCTTCATTGAATGAAAATCCCAACACTTCCAGAATTATCATATATCAGTCATTACAGCAATTCATAACACGAAACAGAGCAGTCACAATAAACTTATTTAGCTGTTCATTTGAAATTACAGCAATTCACAACACTAAACAGAACAGTCATAATAAACTTATTTAGCTGTTCATTTGAAATTCTCTATTGTGTATTGTTAATCAGTTGGGCCTATCTTCTCAACTAATGAATGAAAGATTTCTTCACTTGAGATTTCCATAATTATTATCATCATTCATCATTGCTCAACTTCAGAGCCCAGTGAGCCAATATGAATTTTCATGGCGCTAGTGATTAGGTCCTGCCTTTGAATAGAAAATGTACGATAAAGAACATTTCGAGCTTAATGCCAATGTCTATGTTTTTTAATGAGAAAATTCCAGAAAATAATGTTATTGTCGAATATTAATGCCTACCCAATTTCTTAATCTTACATATTTGTATTTTTCTAAAAGGGCATAACTTCACAGATGTTGATTTACAAGTTCGCCCAGGCTTGTGGAAATTTTCCTGCTTTCTGCAATTTTGGGGTATAGTTTTCTAAGGAAGTGCAATTTTGGGGTATAGCTTTCTAGGGAAGCTGCAATTTTAGGGTGCTTACCGAAAAACCAAAATGGCACACCCCCGTCTGAAATGTACTCAAGTACCCCCCCCCCGGGTCAAGTCAAGTGTGGGCCAATTTAACATTTGTAAACTGTTATCCATTTGAGAGAATTTTCTATTGCCAAGAACAACCTTTGCAGAACGATTTATAATTGATCGCTGTACTTGATTGCGAAGCGTGGGAGAGCAAGAGCTCCATACTGGGAGAGCATACAATGAGAGCGTGATTACCATTGTCTCTATGATTTTTTTCAGAGTCGGGTATGTAGAGTTTAGACCATGAGGCTAACCCATAAGGGTAGCCTCATGACATATAGAGACATGTCGAGCTAGCTACTTTTAGATTACCATGCTTGACTGTTCCAGTATTATATCAAATATACTTTACATATTCACATCTATATCTGTCATACCTGACTGATTGATTATCTGTCTTCAACTTCTATCCATGGCGCTGCGAGTAGGGTCCATCCTACAATAATCAATTTTAAATGTTTCTTAAATATTTATATGTCACCCTTATCATTCTAATATATCTAGGAAGTGTCAAGTTTCGCTAAGTGCAATGATTGTAAAAGATCTTAAATGCTCTCAGCATCGACAACGCAGATCAATTTCAACAGACTTCATGGTCGATAGGCCTTGATTGTTTCCCGGGATTGTTCTCAACGATACGCTGCCTGCAGCTATTCATAATGTATTTTCCTCTAGATATCATTCCAACCCTCATCAGAAGATGGTACTCAGATAAGATTTGAGCAACTGTCGACCAGGTATTAAGGTGAAAATCCACATTTAAGAGGGATTATTAGATTCAGTACCGGTACCGTTACTGATTCAAGTTCATGTTTAGTCGATAGGAAGATTGGGTTGTACCAGTACTAATTGTTCCGTCAAAACAAGACATTTAGATTCAATAAAATAAAATCTCAGTTTCTGTTTTCCAGGTAAATAGAAAATTTGGACATTTTTTCAAAATTTATTATGATTTTTTGTAGAAATTTTTATACGAGAAGGTCAGTACAATTAGTTTAACACATGTTTCAGAGCAAAGAGGCTTCCCCAATGCGCAGAAGTGATGCGCAACGATAAAGATGTACTCGTAGCTATACCTGTACTGATCTAAACCTCCCTATTATCAGATTGCAACTCCTTAATAAAACGAAGCAAGTTTTTGGGTGGCAAATACTTATTCATTTCCCTGATTAGATCATTTTCTCCTATATTCCGTCAAAATCTCCACAATATATAATTTGCTCGAATCAGAATGCACTGTTCTGCTTTCGAACATCCCTCGTTTGCTGTCCTGTTTCCCATTCGCAAAATGATTCAAAGTTTTAATTTTCCTTGTTTTGGTTGCGGGATCCAAACAAGGCCGTTAGCCAATCAAATGCTGGAACACCATTCGAAATTTGATAACGCAAGTTCCTGACGGGGTGTATTTAAAGTTTCCCCCGACGAAGCCACATCCCCGTGATTTACGGTCATGCTCAGCACATATGAAAGTGAAAGATATGAAATTTTACTGAAATATCTCATAGAGGACATTGGTTGGCTTCTTTATCACATATTATTTCATGTCCCATGAAGATAATATTTCTGTAGAAAATTTAGATTGAGTCGATTTCTTGTCCCCTGCACATGTTTTAAT
The DNA here is from genome assembly GCA_916610825.1 of Haliclystus octoradiatus. Lineage (NCBI taxonomy): Eukaryota > Metazoa > Cnidaria > Staurozoa > Stauromedusae > Haliclystidae > Haliclystus > Haliclystus octoradiatus. The sequence continues at coordinate 6,785,309 of OU744450.1, forward strand.
AATCAAAACAGTATACTAACTATGATCTATATACAGTATAAAATCATTTATTTAGATATGGTCAATATATTTATATACATTATAAGTATAGCGTACTGATAGTAACTAACACAGTATTAAATGCAATACCCATCTAAAGTTAAAGTGCGATAATCGTTCAGTGAAAATTTATTTCTGCAGATTCCCAAAGCCAATTGATTGTGAAAGATATAATTTTTGTAGAACATTATAATAAATGGAATATAAGTTATAACCCCAGAAACTTTGATGTGCACAGCAAATATTGGCTGTTTTATATTGTACTTAATGCAATATACCATTATATAAGAAAGATCTGCTTACGAGCAGTCGAACATTCATAATACACGAACATTCATAATATACGAACTGTCATTACAATGTTTCATTTTGAATTTTATTTATTTGTGATCCAAATTGAACTATATTTCATCTGAACAAGTTCTGACGGTTCTGATGATAATTTCCACACTATACCACTCCCATATGGCGCATATTGACCAGGGGCAAAGACACCATTAAGGTATGCAATATAACAATACCTATACCACCATCCACCTTTAAAAACATTGGCACATTCATTGGAACTGGGATCATTATCAAATGTAGAGAATCGTCTACCATTTAAATCTTTCATTATATCCGGTGATTGTGATGGTCCTGCAATTTAAAGTAAATGAAATATAATGTCATCATGAATATTCTAAAGTTGAGTTTAGATCTCATTATTGTAAATTATACAATTTTAGAGCTCCAGGTAAATAAGCAGTATTTTATGTACTTTAGACCATAAATTGACATTTCTTGAAAATGAAAATAAATTTCTCGTTAATAATTGCGCCTACAAGAGCCATTCCCGGTTAAGGAGACAGGGGGGTTAACACCAGCTCTTCATAAACGGGGGTGCCACTTCGGAAAAAAGTGAAATACCCCCAATACTTCCAACAATCCTGTTTAATAAGCCATGAATAAGCAGAGACCATGGATGAACAAATGAGATAAGTGTGAGCCTGTGAGATAGTTTCGTTCTAACATAAATAAATAAGTAAATGCAAACCTTGATATCCAGCAATAGTAAGATTGTACCCATTTTGTTCATTATCCACCATAAATGTACCATATTGACGTGTATACCTTTTATCCTCTTTATCTGTCATCTTAATTTTAACAAGCTGATTATTGTTTTTAGTCAATTCATGAATAATATCATTGCCAAGCCAAAATTCAAGCGCAACATCACCAAAACCATTTTTGTAGTCATTCCAATTTCTGAAAAAATCCACTGTACCATCGAATCTGTTTTGCAACACTGTATAGCCTAAAGGGAAAAAGTAATTTTTATTTCTTATCACTGATATCAATAGAATAGAAGTAATATATATAAGATTAGTCATCGAACAACAGGTTAATACACTGAAATCGATCTATTCTATTCTCGTATTAAACAAGGAATCAAGTGAGGTAAAAAATAATAGTGAAATACCTTCAAGAAGGCAAACAGATCCAAGTAATAAATAGCCTGCGCGCATACTTTACTTGAAAACCTTTCTTCCTCGTTAGTAAGGAGGAAGAAAGGTGTAAGTTTATTGAAGAATTAAAGTTGAAAAGACAAATGAGAAATTCAAACACCACTCAGAAAACACAACAAGCTGAGTTAAGGTGTACAATCCTGTCTCTTATAAAACTTTCAGGAATCTGATTAAATAAATGTTAAATCTACTTTTATATGTATAATTGAGAACACTTGGTTATTATTATTTCATGAATACAATACGTAATGAAATTATGCTTAATGAAATTATGCTTAATGAAATTATGGTTAATAAGATTATACTAATTAATGAGGTTAACTAATTGATAATAAAAATAATTGATTGAACTATACAAGAAGACAATTATAACTTACAATGGTTCGATCATACAATAAAATATCAAACATGAACATATTTTACATACATTCCCCCGAGATTTACAAATCTAAAACAAAGTTGTTTAACCATTGAGGTTGTCTACGCTCTCGAATCGGCCGACCAACTGGAATATTTTCATCAACATCATCATCCGACGTGGACGATTCCTCGGATAAACTTGAGTCACCATCAGGATTAGAAATGGAAGCGGTTTCAACAGATTGATCTTCAACAGTAGAATGACGTTTTCGTATATGAGCAACATGCCGAATTGAACTAACATTGTTAACTTTTACACTAACCTTTTGTGCAGATAATTGTTCAATAACAATACCAGGCAACCAACGTTTATAACATCTAAGTGTTGAATCAGGTTTAACCCAAACATAATCACCAGCTAAATAATCAGGAATAAATTGTTTTACTGGTATGCATGGCTTCACAAATTTCAATCGTGGAGCATAATTATACAAATAATGAGAAGGCGGCTTAGACATACGATGTGTTGTTGTATTATTATACCAATAAACAGCTTCTGAAATACTACAATCTGATCTAGACGCAATAGTTTTAATTGTCCGATGGTTACGCTCTACTATACCATTGCCTTGCGGCCTATATGCAGCACGTGGTGATAATTTAATATTCCAATCTTCGCATAATGTACAAATATCATTAGACTTAAAAGTGCTATAGTTATCCCAAATTATTTCAGCTGGTGGTCCTCTTTCAGTAAATATAGATAATAATTGACCACGAATTTGAGCCGTACCTTCATTTGCAATCCGACGCCAAATAGTATACCTTGAAGGTCCAGCGTCGACAATTGTAAAATATTTTTCGTCTTTAAATTTTGTCACATCAATAGCTAAACGATACCAATCATCATCAACAGATAAATTTCCTTTTTCCCAAGTAACAGGAATTGGATCAATTGATTTACATTTGTCACAGGAATCAATAATAGCAGTAATATCAATATCAGTTACATTTAAATTTGCAGATTGGGCTAAATAACGTAATTGTTTACTTCCCCCGTGACAAATCTCATGCAAATATTTTAAAGTAATAAGTGGTGCTAAAGTACCAACAGCAGATATATTAACATTTGCTAACCACGAAGAAGGAACTCTTGTCAATTTGTCTGAAATATTCTGATCAGAACGAACAAGGTCAATACTAATTTTCAAATCGTATTCCTTTACAATATTAGCAAATAAATCTATTCTTCTGCGAATTAATAGTTCACTAGAAGCAGCTGTTTTTAGACGAGATTTGTTTAACAAAGCGTTAGATAGCCAACCATGAACAACAGATGAATCAGTTTTAATAGATATATCACATAAAGACCAAGCTATAGCGAAATTCAATCCTTTCAAAACAGCATCTAACTCTGCTAAATTAATATGAGCAGATATATCTTTTCGTAGCCAGGAGGCATCCTCCACAATATGATTATTAATTTTAACACAAATACCTAAAGCCAATGAACTGGCATCACACCATATTTCACCTTTGGTTTGCTTGCCCACATTCCATTGACCGCGGGATGGATTCTCGTTAAGTACATGCTGTAACATTTCTTGACAATGCTTCCGTACATTTTGAGGTACAATGTCATCCCAATCTATTCCAGTACTTTCCCTTTTTAGATAACTAGCCATTACTCTTAATCTCCCACAAACTGGATAAATTCCAATTACACGACCACAAAGTGAATACAGTTCACGCTTTGTTAAAGTAGTAACGTCTATATCGCGTAAATGGGACTCATTTGACCTTTCCCAACGCAATTGATTACCAACAGAATGAACATTCAACCCCAAAACGCGAACAGGGGATTCATTATCAATACGCTCTGTAGGTTTTGCAGTAAGGCCATATTTTAATAAATGTTGACGTACATAATCAGCAGACACGATTTCTTCGTCAATGTATATATCATCTATGTAGCCATCGCAACCTCTTTTAACATTGTCATCCATGTTTAACACCTTTCGTAATACAGTTGACATTATCATAGGTGCTACATTGAGCCCAAATCCTAGGCGTGTCAAACACCAGCGTTTACCTCGATGAATGACCGTCTGATATGGCCATAACTTTTCATCAACTCTTAATTGGAGGTACGCATCTTTTAAATCTACAACAGCGCATTTGTTACTTTTTTGTCTCCATTGACGTAGCTTGTCAAGACAAATATCGCTTGCACCAGTATATAAATCTACAGATTGGTTAAGTTGTCGAAAATCAAAAATAGGACGAACTTTATTTTTACTTTCCTGCGTAACAGCGAATAAAGGTATTAATGCTTTCGGTGGTCCAAATTTGGTTTCATCATAATAAATTAGATATTCTTTCTCTATCCAACTATCCAGAGTATTATCAAAGGATTCTTTTGTTGCTTTATCCATACCATATTGACTAACAGTATTTTTCATATAATCAGGAGGATGGCCGTCCGTCCATTTCCAGGCGACCGTCCAGCAACTACCATTAAATTTAGCACTAAAATTTGTATCATCTAATATAACATGATCATCATGCGTTAAAGGTTTACTACTATTGATAATATTAGGTGCAGCAACAACAGCCGATAAATATGGTTGCCGTTGACAGCCAAATTCAAAAGAGCCGTCTGATTTAACATAAAGACCATCAAATGCTTTTATTGCATCAATACCCAAAATAAAATCAATACCATCAATTAATTTCCTAACCACATGACATAATACAGCTTTTGATATACATCCTATTGTAATATTGAATGATAAAATACCCATAGATGAAACCTTTGTATTATCCATCATTGTAATAAGACATTGATCAGGAACTACTTGTAAATTTTCAGTAAAATCTTTACACGCAATAGAGAAAGAACAACCAGTGTCTACTAAAGCACAATAAGATTTTCCATTAACGATAATTTCCATAGTTAGTAAGCCTTTTAATTTTTGGGGATCGAAGTTGGCTCCGCAGACGCTACGATCCCCAGGCCGTTTCCCGAACGGTTTCTACAGCCAAAGGATATATGCCCTTCTTGTCCACAGCGATAACATGTAACTGGTTCTCCTGGTTTTCTCTCAGTTTGACAGTCTTTAGTCAGGTGTCCATTAGATTTGCATTTATAACAATATTTCTTAGTAGTGCTAGTATTCGTGTAATTAACGGCTTTCACTCCAGCTAAGACAATAGGCTCATTCATTTTAAATTCCTTTGCATTATCCGCCTCTACCAAAACACGGGCTTTTGATACTAAATCAGCATCAGATGCATCTCCAAGTATTCGTAGTTGCATACCGATTTTCTCTGGTAGCCCAATTACAAACGCAACTCCTGCACCTCCCATACCGGACAATTCACATAATCTCTGAATGTCGCTAAAGTATGCATCTACATTCTCTCCGTTCTTATAAGTTCTCGATCGCAATTGTTCGTATGCTGCGAACCGAGACAATGAAAATGCTGATAGTAACTTCTTCTTGACTATCGTGATATCTCTTTTATCTTCCACCGATAATTTTTGATAAACCAAAAAAGGTGGACCTCTCAATAACAGTGGTACCAATGAAAGAACATCCGCTTGACCATAATTTTGTAATTCTGCGATTATCTCAAAACGGGACCACCATTCTGCTGCGTCCCCTTCTCCATTGTAAGTTCCAACAACATCAGTGATCTTCAATTTTGTATTTGCCATTTGGCCCGTTAGCTTGTAAGTTTATTGAAGAATTAAAGTTGAAAAGACAAATGAGAAATTCAAACACCACTCAGAAAACACAACAAGCTGAGTTAAGGTGTACAATCCTGTCTCTTATAAAACTTTCAGGAATCTGATTAAATAAATGTTAAATCTACTTTTATATGTATAATTGAGAACACTTGGTTATTATTATTTCATGAATACAATACGTAATGAAATTATGCTTAATGAAATTATGCTTAATGAAATTATGGTTAATAAGATTATACTAATTAATGAGGTTAACTAATTGATAATAAAAATAATTGATTGAACTATACAAGAAGACAATTATAACTTACAATGGTTCGATCATACAATAAAATATCAAACATGAACATATTTTACATACAAAAGGTTTTCAAGTAAGGTCTGCGCGCAGGCTAAGTAATAAATTGTTGGATACGAACTTGAATATACAATATTGTGAAAGGTCAACGAGAGCACTACATGTAATATGTCTTCTCCTGACTATCACTAAATCTAAGTATCTAAGTTTATAACAGTATATGAGCCTCTTTTACATGTATACATTATTATCGATAGATGACATGAAAGTAAGGCTATTGGAGAGCTGAAGATTATTAACGCTTCCATAACACTCGATTATCAGCCGATATTCACCTCACCTTTAACCAATAACTATTAAATATTGCATATCATAAACATAAGCCCATATTGCATAGAAAGTGTTTAATATTTGCATATGTCCGACACTTACCAGCGCCCGTGCTAGAAAAGGAGATCAAACACTGGACAGTAATTATTTTGTTCAGAATGAATATGGAGTAAATTCCACTTCTAGAAGCACCTTTGAATCTCACTTCACTACAAGTAGATGGCAACTGATCAGTATCTATAAAATAATTAAAAGGTAGTTAATCAAGTGAATTATATGATAGTCGATCGTTTGAATTTAATTATCGGATAAACCAATTGTGCATCCGATCGGATTAATTTCAAAATCTTATTAAATCGAAACGGATTCGGATTATAGATAGCTTGTACTTGTGATGATTAATTTGGAATGTACGATCAGGCTGAGAAATACCTTTATTCGAGATATGATCACAATAAAACAAGACACGAGCTTTGAGATTTGTAGTCAAATTTGATATAGTGTATGTTGTTACTGTACCTTCGTGGACACAAAAATGTGTTGTGACGCTTCACAAGCTCATGTGGCACGGCAAACTAACGGCGTACTGTGTAGCTGTACGAGTTCACAGCTGACGCAACAAGAGTAACTTGCAGTTGTTGTGAAGGTAAATCAAATAAATCAGATAAATCTTATTACTTATTATTATTATCATTATTATTATTATTATTATTATTATTATTATTATTATTATTATTATTATTATTATTATTATTATTATTATTATTATTATTATTATTATTATTATTATTATTATTATTATTATTATTATTATTATTATTATTATTATTATTATTATTATTATTATTATTATTATTATTATTATTATTATGCATTTTCATGTAACCCATTTTCACGTCCCCGTATAGCTGCCATATGGGAGTTGCCCCTGGCTTTATATCTCACCGTTGATGTTTCCGCCAGATTTGCAGTTCTACAAAAATAAGGACAGACAATATAAGCATAAAGTTATTTAAAGTTGCAAGAGGGTACGGCTCGACTCCCCTTCGTGCCACACAATCGAGTTCACTTCACTCGTTATATAAATTCTAATGCAATAAAGCGTGTTTTCCACAGAAATTCAGAGACACTCCACAAGGCCCACTATTCCTCTACTCTTCATCTGTGCCTGTAAAATTTAAGCGAATGAAATGATGCGCTAGCAGCGTTGTGTCATCAAATTTATAAATAGAATACAATTTGACCACATGTCCGAAACATCCGTTGATAAAGTTGAGTACAGGAGCATTTGGCAAAGGTCTAGTGATGTGTTCCAGTATACCACCGAAAGGAAGAATTTACAAGTTATTTCGAGGCGATTCGAATGGAAAATTCTGTTCATATTTAGCTATCAAAAATATGGGTGCTTCCAAATTTCATTCATACTAATCGATAGCATATATAGATAAAAGGTCTCTATAGCGATCAATTTGAATCTGAACATTTTCTCGCATTTCAATTGTGGTCCAAGTAAATAGCTATACAGCTGTTCTCTCAGTAGAACTAACCAAATTTGCTCCTTATTTATTTAATTATTTTATTAAACTTCTTTTGGCGTTAATCGCCATCGCGTTCCATTCATGAAAACCGACCTGTCCACGACAAACGGATCACCAGAGAATGAAACTCGCCAAGCAATTATATAGGCTTTGAAATAATTTGTCAAGAACTGGAGTGAAGATATTGATTTTACATTTTTTTTACCGGTTTGTAATATTTACGAGTTTATTTGAATTTTGGACATTTGAAAAAACATTTGCACATGCGCATAGCAACCTCACAATTTTGCACCATAATTGGGTAAATCTGATTGGAATTATAAGGTGTTCTGTCATTCTAAGGATTCATGTTTTGTTTAATTGGAATGTGGCACTATAAAGTCGAAATAAATTTCTGTCTTTGCGGAAATCATAAATCTTTTTCGATCCTCATTTTTCGAGTCACATCTGCTACATGGTTGCATGACAACGCTTTTTTTACGTTGCGTCTTGATTTACGAATGGGTAGCTCAGTTACATGACAGCGTTTGATTCCGATACATAACGCTTCGCATTATAGAGCTGTACATTCTAACACTGACATTTTGGAAAAAGAGTAAAATTCATGCAGACACGCGTTTCATAATCCAAAAAACTGCCTTTAAATAAAAATCGGATCTAAATTAATTTAAGAAAAAAAACTGCTCAGGGTCACTCAGGGGTGAATGATATATATAACAACATATGGGCCTCATAATCTCGATAAGCTTATTTACAAACAGACACAACTATATTGATATAGAGTCTCGCCAATCACTAACCTCTGTAATTTCAAAATCACTTGATGATGATTTACTTTTCTGTTCAAATGAAACGTTCAATAAATGATAACGGCAGTTTTCTACTTTAACAGTTTCGTTGATTTCCACTTGACAACACAGAGGGTTGATACTACAATCGTTGATGCATGAAAATTGAGGGTGGCTTTCATTTGTTGAATGCTGTCTAGTTAAATTTGAGGGACACCCAAAGAATCTTTTTTTGTAACATTTAGTTTCAACATCTTGAAAACTGATTACAAATATCAAAATACATGAGATGATACACTTGATCCAGAAATTCTCCATTTATGATCTCCAGTTCGATACTACACAACCTTCAGAAGTTGGAAACTGCTATCGTCTGAAATTCAGACATACTATATATAATAGATAAATCTCTTAAAATATACTAGTGATCAAAAACTGTTATATTATTTATCAGTTACATTTCTGGTTGATGTATTATCTATATTTTGTTCTCTTTCGAGAAGCATCACAGGTGCAAACATTGAGGCCCCCAGTGGGGGTGATAGGCTCCCAAGGTTCTCATCATACTTATTTATTTATTGAAATGCATATATCATTTTGAAAATAATAAGAAGTTTAATACTTTGATGTTCCCTATCTCCCCAAATCTGTCAAAATGTTCCCGTGTTCCTATCGCAATAATAGCTAAGTTTCCAATTTCCCTGTAACCCTGGAGGGCTCACTATTGGTTTATGGTCTTCTTGCATCGGAAACCCTTCCGGAAACTGCAGGTGTATTGGGCACCATGGATATCTCTTTGTAAGTTTATAGGTACTCGATGATAGCCTTGTTCGTAGAACGGCTCTACTCATAATGCATAACAATAGAAGTTTATTTCAAACAATCCATCTATTATTTATATATTAGGTTTTGAATTTCAGGCGATTGCAGATTCCAGCTTTTGAATATACTTACATACCTCTATGTGTATAACTCTAGAGATGGAAATTATTTAGAACTGCTCTGGAATGAGACTATAAAACAAGGCATAGAAAGTGCGCAAAATAGTTCGCCAATTAAAGAAAACTGACATCTATATATCGACAGTATAAACAAGAACGAGGCAATAAACTCGATTATTGTAGATAGAGATGTATCTCAGATTTTCAGAAATGTAGAAAAAGCAAATTAAATCAACAACCTTCTATATTGCTTATAACTTCTTTCAGATATGCAAACCTTAATCTTTGTGGTAGTAATTTTTCAGTTTTACAGAACTTATTTTTCTGTAGATGGGCATTAATTCAATACCGTTTTGGTATATCTTAACAATCCCATTGTATTTTATGAAAGGAATTCTTGACCCATTTTAGTATCTGTCCTATTCTCACTTGTTATCAATGTTGTGAAGTTGCTGGGTTCAGGGGGCAATCATTTTATCTGTATTCCTTATGCCCCCTTTCCATTTTATGCAATGTTTATAGGATGTTCTATATTGGGTATATATTCCTGCATATGAAAAATGGGACACTCTCTGTATGGTCTCACGCTTACTATAGAGTTGTCAGACATGCAAATAGCGACTAAACACCGCAGTGTTATAGAAAGAGGTAATCAAATAGCGGACTGTGGCGGACTAGCAGAAATTATCATTGGCACATACGTAACTCAAATACAATACAATGTTCAATATTCCATTCATAATTATATATATATATTTATATTTCTTAAATGTATATATATCTTATATATAAAATCGTAAATCAAATACCACGAACTTATTCCGACTTTGTTCTACAATCTATAATGCTCTGCTTTTAGCGTTGAGCACTCACTCAAATTGACGTGTTGTCCATACAATTACTTTATATTTTCTTATATCTTACATATAAATATCTAATTCAATATGAATTTTCATTGTAAATTATGTTACCATGGGAATACTGAATATGCTTTAGATATTGGCTCTTTAATGATATAAATATTATTATGAATTAATTAAATTGCAATACAACAATCAAATCTAATTTTATACTTTAGTGTTATTCAGATACTAAATAATATAACCAGTGAAATTCAATGTTGCAGCTGCATGTTGTCTAGTCTGCTTGCAGATGAACGAAAACGTTTCGTTGTGAACGGAACATTTGCACACGTGCAAGCTACAGCTGTTGAATGCGCCATATTGTCAACCAGTACATATCTTGAGTTCAGTTTAGCCATAGGACACATATTATCAAGAGTGGCAGCAAAGGACGTCAGGGGGCGACAGACGTATGTTTGAAAATTTTCTTTATAAATAGCCCGCTCCTCGGGGAAGTTAGCCCCTTGTCAAGGGAAATCCTGGGTGTGCCGCCCCTGCCTATCATATGCCTACAGAAGTAATACTCCGTCATAGCTGAATCAGTTACGGATTGAACTTAGATTATCATAATCATAAATTTTATAATAGATTATATGGGAATAATGATTATTTTTAATAATTAATTTTTCATTTGTGATTGCGTTGACAACAATGAATTGGACATTTTCTTGGACAGTCATCACCGTGAAAATTTTTACACACAGTATGGCATTCATCATCACTTTTGTCATCAGTTGGAATAGTTGGCACTAGAAAATCATAATAAACAATTATGTGAATTGATTGACTTGGTAGGCATGCATATTTAAGTAATATTCCGTGGGTGAGTAATTCCGTACTTTCATACAGAGTGTGCCACTTTTAGAATATTACTAAAGCGCACTCTAAAATATCAGCAGGTTTTACTGGAAGTGATACCCCCGAATTAATTTAATATTTCCTGACAATCCCGGATTCCCATAATTCCTAGGATGCCACACCCTGTATTTAGTCCTTGTAAGGAAGATTACACCCTTTTGAGATTGTGCTGCAGCTGATTGGTCTCCGCAATCTTATTCCTATTGGCCATTGAGACTGGCTTATCTGTTCGTTTTTCTGCTGAAATATAGTTCACTGAATTATCATTAACGACTGCACATGATTCAGTCTGATCACGAAAAAACTCATCCAATAAACTACTTAATATTTGAAATCTCAATCAAGATCAATCAAACTTTATACATCGTAAAGGAGATTCCAGAGCATGATTGAGTACCAATCAGAACACACTTCAACGAATAATACTCATAGAACACTAATATGATTTGTGAATTTGATTGACACATAATTGACATTGATTGATGTATTTGCCGTTTAGATGCCCATTTGGAAATCATTCATGCTCATCGAGCTAGAAAGTTAGACAAAGTGTGCTCCATTCTGCATTTTCCTATTCAATGTTATTACTTATTAGATAGTTAATGATTAATGTGTTAGATACATACTCATACAATATCCCCATCGTTTATCACGATCAAAATTTCCAGTTAAAGAACACCACGGTTTGTTATCATTAATACCAGTACAACGTGTGAATACGATGTTATTATATACAAATGGGAAATGACAGCATGATTTATTAGTTGCATAATTATTACCATTAACTTTCTGACATCCTACATATATTAGAGATAAACATGGTAAATTAATTCTGGAATGAATGAGATTTGAATGAGGTTAGTATGAGAATTATGAAATTTATAGCATACATGCATATTGCCAATATTGGATAACCTTTTACAGTGATAATAAAATGGGTAGGGGCCAAACCCAGATTCTCATAAAGATGTATGATGAACGTATGGGTCAGTTAAAGGCATTGATGAGCGTAATCCATTGGAATATTTGAATCATTGAATATCTTGGGTCACATTTTATTGATCTGTGAGCACCACAGATTATAATAACCAGATACGGCACTGACGTTCGATAATTTTGATTGGTTAATCAACCGCCATTATGTTTGTTGCCTATTTATTGACACATTTCATCGTTCTCCATAAAGATTTCAGGGAATTATCGACTAAATGATACTAGAAATAATCCACTTTTGTATGAATATCTAGTCATTCTATGATTGTTCGTTACAAGATTACACAGGAACCTTCCTTTGAGAAATATACAGTCAAAAGGACTCGAGCTACTCGACTATACAGTGAAACCAGTATATAACAGCTAGCTAAAAAGGTAGATAAATTGACTGCTATAAACAGGTGGCCTTTATATACAGGTTTGATTCAATAGAAACTATTATTTTAGACATTGCAAGGTGACCACTATAGACATGTGGCCGCTTTATAGAGGTGATCGTTATAACAGGTTTGACTGTACTACTAATATTCAGTAGTGAAGGAAGAAGCAAACTCAACGTTGTGAGGTTCTAAACGAAGTACATTACCTAGTTTCCTTTTAACACCAAATACTGTATCAGTATTTGTCAGTTGTTTTTGCGTCACTTCCACTTTAGTAGGATCGACACTGCAAGCTGTTGGTATAGCAATGAGCTCTTTATTACCATTCAATAATAATGTATTAGCATTATCATAATCGTCAATTGCACGGAAGATTACTCGTTTGTGTGCATCAGGATTTTTAAATATTGTCTTTAACGAGAATTGAATTCCTTTTGGCCGATATCCTGTTGGATTTACGTCCGAGACAATACGATATCGTTTTCCAAAGTAATTCGTCAACAACAGATTTATACATTTGTCTATAAAAAATGATAAATATGATGATTCTTTTATATTTCCTATATAAATATTAAACGTGCCGAATGTAAATGTTTTATATTTAACCCTGGTCATATATTTTATATTTAACACTTTTCGTACAGGTGTGTGTCATTTTAAGAATCTTGCTAGCACCTTAAACTTGCATGTTTTGCTGGAATAATTCCCCAAACTTTCCGTAAACTGAATTGTTTGATTGATTGATTGATTTTTATTAGTCAAATTAAATAAAAGTTTGACAGGCAAACACTGGTAAGTTACATATAACTTACACTTACATTGGAGCCTAGTTGTTGAATAGTTTATAATTATGCCAATTGGGCACATCACAGCAGGGGTATGGGAATGTAACAGCAGGAAATATGATTGGGTTAACGGCTAGAAACAGAAAACAGGACGTAGACAATATTGAAAACTTTATGATTCTCTAAATTGCCAATATGATATGATATTCTAGCCTTTCCATAATATAGAATTGCACATACAGTATACACAACTGATTGCCCTGCCTTGGAGTAATATCAGAATTCATCTCAGCAATTTAAATGTTGATTATATTGATCAATAATAATAGGAGGACACTTACCTTTCCAATCATCAACAACTTGCTTAAGAAAGTTTTGTTTATCTTGTTCGCCATTAGTTTGAAGTAGGTGATGACCATGTGTTATAACATTAACTGAAGCCTCTTCACTGTGTGTATCATTTAAAGTACCTATTGTTGGTTCTTTGTATGTTGTTTTCACATTCGTAATGATTGGCTGATTAACTTGTGTATGCTCTGGCATATAATCTAATAAATCTTGTCCAGTTGTAGTTATGCTATTACTATTATCAATACTTGCAACTGGATTTCCATTAAATGGTAAAATCTGATCTCTTGAAGATGTCATATTTTTACTTTCAGTATTATTCATTGTGCTGTTATCACCAGGTTTTATTATTAAATCTGCTGTATTTAATTTTGGTGTAATAATTATTGGTTGAGCTGGAGTATCATCTTTTTTAATTGCTTGAACAGCTGGTTTGACAACTAGAGAGCAATGAGGAAGAAATAATTGATCATATATTCTTCGTCTTGCTGTTAAACCAAGACCATCTTGACTTTTACATAAAAACCAATTCTCATGAGAAAATAATCTTAGTAGTTCTGTTCCTGGTAGTGATTTATGTTTGATTTCCTTGAAAGTGCTATCTTTTCCTAGAGAAAATAACAACCAATAAAATGCATTAGAGCACTGTATATGTATAGTGTTGAATTGTGGATTTTATTGTTTTATATACGTTGTACATCATCATATCATGCAGGAGGATGCTCAGATGGCAGAGCAACCGAACTTCAGATCTGATCATATCCGATCGACCGTGGTTCAAATCCCCTGAAGGCCAACTCAGCCTTGACTTTATCTGAAACATCAAATGAGTACCATCTGAGGATGGCAGATGAAAAAGTCCAGAGGGAATTGCATTGTGAGTAGCTGCAGTGCATCGTTGCGCATTGAATATCGCGACTTATCTGCCATGAAATGTGTTGAAATTTATCTGCATTGTCCTGGCTGAGATCAGTAAAGAGCTTTTAAAATCAATACTCTCAGCGAAAAAGAGCCACTCCTCTAGAAAAAAGGAGGGATACGGGTGCCTTCGGAAAGGCGACACAGACTGCATTACTTACTACTTTGTAGCATCATGATAGGACTGATAGCAGTCACTCATAAGTAACGGTAGATGCGCTTTATTCTAACCCTGATCCTAGCACCAAGGTGAAACCTCTACCGTATATAGCCATCACTTCGGTTACTTTAGCATAATGTGATAAGATGACTTATGACAGATTTTATCAATGGAAATTGAGAGGTACGATAGAGGGAGTTTTATCAAAAGATATCGAGATGGTACCGCTTAATATATATATATACTGGAGGGGTCCGTATCGCTGGGTGTACCACACTCTTCTATGCTTCGAAGACAGGTCTTAATTGTGACTGTAATGTGATACGCAATACTTACTCATTAAACTATCAGCTGTTGGTTTTAGTTCTTCTAAATGAAATTTATAATTCTTATATCGTAAATAATATCCTGGTAATCTTCTTGATTCAAAGGATATTGTTCCTGGTGCTGCTATAACTCCTGGTTTATGGACAATGAATACGTCACCAGCATTTTTTAGAAACGTTGCTCTCCTTGTGGCAAATAACTCATCTACGTGTGACCTCGTAGTGGCATTATTATGTGTTGTGTTTGTGTTATGTTGAAATGTAAGTCTTGCAGTAAATGCAGCACCATTAATATCTGAAATGAGAATTGAATGAATTGCTCAGGAAGTCAAATACTTATGTATGTATGTATGTATGTATGTATGTATGTATGTATGTATGTATGTATGTATGTATGTATGTATGTATGTATGTATGTATGTATGTATGTATGTATGTATGTATGTATGTATGTATGTATGCTTTTTTGTCAACAATGGTGACAGGCAAATGCAGGGAAGCTTGTATAGATAGAGCCAGACTGTATTGCCTTATTAGTTGCAAAGACACCTTTATCATACCCCGGTGGGGGAATGGGATGACTCTTGGTTACAAAAGACATATGGGATTATAGGTGTGTCATTTTGTTTTCAGATAAATGTCTCAACATTTCTTTGAGCTCCTTGAAAATGATCCTGAAAAATGTTATTACATTTTGGAAAAAGATACTCTGAAATTTGCCGATGAATCTCAAAAACAATACCTCAATGAGATTTGGTTTTCAGATCTTATACTAATAAAAATCAAGCAATTTGTTCAATTTTGAATATGATACCTCACAAATATATCTTGGAACCCCAAAAAAGACCCAATGCAAATTAGCACATGTCAATGTAAATAGTCGATTGTTTAAGGAGTTACCCTACGTGGAAGTACCCCCATACCAGCAAAAAGTCAAACAGCATTCCAATCAAATCCCCGGGGGGTAACTCCATTAGGACGGCTATACGGGGACGTGCCACTTTTTTTTGGGTCCATATTCTAGCTGAGAAAAAACTTTTTGGGTATGAGATTTCAAATTTTGGAGCCGCTTTTGGGTATCCTATTTTTGACTTTTTCAAGAATTTTTTAAGAAATTTGCATCGTTTTTGTGTATTTACCTAAAATCAATCAACCTGCTAGAACTTTTTGGGTAGCATCAACAGAATTTTTGGAACTTTTTGGGTACCTTACCTCTTTCCAAAGTGGCACCTCCCCGTCTTTAAAGAGCCCCCCCAGATCAAATCATACTATAACTAGTTGAATCATTGAAAAATAAAAAAAAACATTTTACAATGATTGCAGACATGAAGAAACTACTGCTAACAAATAGCACCTTTCCATACATGTAACTGAATATGACTTTAACCGCTGATCTGATCCAATTGCCTGCTCACAGACTCACATTTTGATAGTGAGTCTATGAGCAGGCTATCGATCCAATGTATTGAGTTCTTTATATATCTTTAAAGGCATAACATTGACCAGCGGCTTTTAGCATGCGCGCTTCAATTAATTGTACGTTTGATACACTGATCCAATATACACAATGCTTTTGGCATGAGAAATGGCATTCATTTTTAGACTTTGAGCCCGCAAGACGCGATAGTCAATTTTATTTATGCCTTTAGTTATCTAGTAGATTATTAGTAGTGAATGCTACGTATTACTAATTTCAGCAATAGTATTATCTGCATCTTCAAATATACAAAAGATTTGTCTTGATTGTGAAGACAATGGTAACGGCAGATTCCTATAATAATATATAGTTACTCTGTAAATACTACTGCTGTGTTCAATAGGACACTGAAAAATTTCACAAGTCAATTCTTGTTGGAATTTCATATTCATCATCATAAATGTAGCACTCATTGCATTGATGCTCAGAATAATGTAATAATAAAGTAAATTTTAATTTCATTATATGATGAGCTTCACTTGAGTTCAAATTCATTCGAATTATTCAGCGATAAAGAAAACACACCCCAATTGAGATATAGGAGATCGTATGAATAGGGAGTAGTTCCAGGGAATGGCTAGTGAAAGCCAGTCAATTTAATAATAAGGATATTTAGCAAGGATTGATCATAGAAGAGGGTTCGGGACAATATGAGAGTTTGTCTATAAAATTCTCCTCTAAAGAATAAATGTCTATTTTAATATCTTCATTTAGGTTTGAGCCTCAACAACATCTAATTGGAGAATTGGAAAGAAAGAAAGCTCTTCAAGTTTATATAAGAATAAAACCCTTCCCGTTGCTATATTTTGCGATATTGGCAATCAGTTGAGATCGATTAAGCGAAGGATTGAATTTTCATTTAAAATTTTGTCTGTTTGCTCGCGTGCTATTTTCTTTTAATTCGCTAATTATTAAAACTTTGTAAGAATAGTTTGTTTTAGTTCTTAGCTTTGAAGCTATCTTATCTTGACCAGCACAATACTGTACTTCCATTCTCAATGCAAGTAAAAATCAATCAACATTTGATTAACGTACGTTGTACATGTATTGTTTTTTTATGTCGAGGCAACCGATAATCGTGAGGTCAAACAAGATTGCAGTTCAAAGATCACTTACCACAAATCAATGCAATCAAACTCCCAAGAAATAACCATTCCATTTCGAATTTAGGAAGCTACAAAATCGGTTGTATTTCCATATTGCTACTGTGTATAATTAATCATTATTAATTATTTGATAAAGTGAATATGGTCTTCTTCAAATAAAGATATAGATTAAATGTTCAAGAAATGAACATGTTTCGTTGCATAAATAATTCATGAATACTTATCAACGCCGATTCAATGCACGACTAAGGCAAAGCACTGGTAACTAGATTAATCTGTCGGGGCCCGATAGACCGAGAAACTTGTAGTATTGATTAAAAGACTTTGGATCAATTGCACGATGTCAAGGTTAGACCATGCAATGCAAACTATATGATTAGATAAGATAATTTGAAACGGAGAATTATACTTTTTCTTCTAATCCAGAAACATTTTACTCAGTCACAAATTCTTAACTTATTTAAGCCGTATAGCCCTCAAATTTAACTTACTTTACCAGTCCTCGATGTTCCATATAAACTACTTTCATATTAAATAACTTAGAGAAAACCAACTATTTCATTCACAGTGCAATTTTTGAACCCGTAGGTGTATAGGACTCAATAAACTTTATTTAAAAGAATAGTACCCTTAAGTCTTTCTTTTTTCAAAATTTAGAAATACTTTTATACTATCTTAACATCAAACGCATGAAAGTAGCACCCCGGGTATTTGATTTATCTTTCACTTTTCCTTTAATCTGTAACACATAATGATAGAAAATATACCGTATTAACTATTATTTGAGCATCACATGATCGCATCAACTAATGTTCACTCATAAAATGAAATTCAAACTAGCTCCTCCTTCAATTGCTTTCCAACTTTTTCCAACGGCCGTATTCCACCAGAACAATATATCACGTCCATAATGACATTTACATCAAGTCTAGCCATCGCCATTCATTTCAAGATGCTGGTGTGCACCACTGATCTAGATAATAACTATATAGTTATTATATAGATCAGTGATGCGCACATGTGGAACGATCAATGTCTTCTTGTTCAGTTAGGGGTCTCGGCACCAGTTGACAAGATTTGAGATTTGAGATTGAGAACAAACTTTGGATGAGAGCTAGCAAGATGGCGGCAGGTAAGGCGTTTTGTTATGAACTTGATTTGTTTTGAACTTGATTTGTTTTGAACTTGGAAAAGTTCAATCACGGCTTACATATTTTACAAAAGAAGTGATTGTTATTGATAGGTGTTAGATAAATTATTGTACTGCTGTCTTTTTAATTATAATATAAATAATCATTTTGTAGTGTCCGAGATAATATCCTTAAATCGTACAATCATACAATGTTTCGCACAGACGCTGCACCGCAAGTCCGCCTCTGCAACTATATCTGTCTGATTATGATCTAGGAGTGCAGAACAGACCTATCACATTATGACAATCATGTCTGGCTTTCTGCCAGGTTCTGTTGTTTTTCCTGATGAAACAGTTATTTCATAAAGTTGTAAGCCTTACAGGTATCTAATGTTTTTGTCTTGGCTTAGGCCTAGGTAGGCCCAGTTTGTCCAACATATAGACCTAGAAGAAGTCGATATATATTGGCATATACTCTAGTATAGACTATCTGCCTTATTCCCCTTTATACTTTGATTCAAATCGACACAACTATTAAAAACTTCATTACAAATGGCACCAAAAAATCTTAACACAGATTCGGGTAGCTGAAGCGAAATGTGAAAGAATGGTGAAAAGATCTGTGGTAAGGGTAAAATACCAAACTTCAAACTCTTGCAAACTTACCAACCAAGCCCAAAATATGGAAACATTTGGTCTTCTTGTCTAGAACATTTTGTATTATTTTGATGACGCTCACAGTGTTTCACGTGACAGAGTTTGATGCCTCGTAGCATGAAGTTTTCATTTCTTTTTTAGCTGTGATGAAAGGATGATTCCAACGTTTTCTTTAAATGCCGTTAAATTGCAACTTATTTCAATACAGCCGTAACTACATGCTATGATGCTTCTGACCAGGAGGTTTATTTGTCAATTTTGCCCTACGAAATGGGCATTTTACCCTGAAGGCATTTGCATATTTCGGAGCTTCAGTAGTGTAGTACCTTAAATTTGCAAGGTTTTTGCAATTTTTCATATCAAAATTGCCAGAAATTTGACTAAAATTTTTCATTTGGGGAGTGTCACCCTCCACCAGGAGTTACGGTCGCTAGTGTCAAAATGACGATATATACTTATCATATCGATATCATGTCACATACTACATTTTCTTGATTTGATAAGAAAACGTTTGAGTTATCATTAATTCACCACAGGTAAAAAAGAAATAAAAACTTCATGCTACGAGGAATCAAACACTGTGAGATTCATCAAAATAATAAAATCATTAGCAAGCAGCATCTTGGGACCGGGGTCGGAAATATTTGAGATTGATTAGCCCATGGTCTAGACATAAGACCATTTCCTATTTAGGGCTTGGTTGGTTTGCAAGAGTTTGCAGTTTGGTATTTTACCCTTACTGAAAGATTTGTGAATTTGCCAATTTGGACGCTTTTCCAAACTCGGAACAACAGTCGGAATGACAAGAAGGCTAACCATAAGAAACAATCAAAGCCAGAAGTATAGAAATCTGTATCTCCTTTCGCTCAAATTAAAAAAATTCCAATTTGTCCAAGTCAGCTAAGCCCATACCTTTAAGACACCTTTTCTGAAGGAAATAAAAAGTATTTAATATTGGAAAATACATGAAATACAAGGATTTTCAGTTGTTGGATTTATGTTTTCTATCAAAAATGTATTAATCTTCCTTCTCTGCCTGCAGTCTGAACTATGAACGTGCTGTTTCTCACTTCAAATTTATGACAGGTGTTTGTCAGGTGTTTGAGCCTTTTTCATCATAAAGCGCTATTTCAACTACTAAATTTCCTTGTATCTAATGTTTTCTTGGTAAAATGAATGTATTTCAAGAATAAAAGGTGTCCCAAAGGTGTGGCATAGCTGACTTGGTAGTTAGAAATCTTTGATTTTGCGTGAAAAGAGATACAAATTTTTGAAAGCTTGGAATTACCCTTTTTCCTACAGTAAGTCCTCTTGTCATTCCAACTATCATCCCCAGTGTTTGGAAAAATTGACTGATCAAAAAATAGAGTAGGCCTAGGCCCATATTAAACATTAAATATAACAGATTATACATGTCCAAATTGATAAATTCTTTTCACCATTCTATATCATTTCGTATCATATGCATTTAATATCTATAACCGTCCAGTCTTCATTTGGGGAATTTTCTCTGTCTGATATTTTTTTGCCACTATTTTATAACTTTGATTTTCCAGCCAAAATTATACAACAAAAATGGAAATGAATAATATTTTGAAAATACAAAAATGAAAATAAACCCCAATTTGATGTTTTGGTGAAAACCTTTGACTTGCACTGCCAGAGAACTCCGGCGGAAAATTGGTGGGATAAAGTGCATTTATTTTTATGACGTGAATATTCAAATTGTCTCAAACTAATTAAAAATATTATTGAATATAGGGAAAAGTTTGGATATGTAAACTACGTCACAAAAATAAACACGCAGCAGAAAAGGTGCTTAAAAACAGAGATATCTACGTCATTTATTATCGAATCGGCTTCAAATTTTTACCAAACAATGTTTCCAGTCAATATATATTAGAATCATTTATTTATTTGTACAAATATTTTTTCAATATAATCCCCTATTCTAATTAATGTAGGCCTATTTGTTATTTTTGATTGATTTAACAGAATCTGAGGTAGAGAAGGTGAGCAAGCATTTAAGTCTACTTCGTCATGAATATGTTAAATTACAAAACAAACTATTGGACATGGAGAAAAAGTTTAGTATTGCCCAAGCCGCTTCTGGAGATTTAGCTCAAGATTCATTTGTCTCGCGTCTCATTAAACTTGTGGCAGATCTTTATGAAAGGGATAGTTTCAGGTAAGCTGATAGTTTTTGAGGAATTTATTATCATTAGCATTCAGAAGTATTTAAGCAGAGGTTGAATTTTCTACCAAAAGCAGTTTTCAAGAACCTGTTCTTTGGGTCTAGCTAAGCCTGAGTGCAGACTAAAACGTTTCTTGAGGAAAATGTAAAGTCTGCATAGCCGACCCAACACATCTATTTTGATGATTTTGACAAAGAAAAGAATACTATGTTCCTTTTAACCTTTTAAAATCTTTGTAAATACTTCAAAACCATCATTCTAACACTGCAACAACACAATTATCTTTCCGTGAATCCTTTTTCTTCATCCGAAAATTCAAAATAAGATTTGTCTGCTAATAACTTGCGAGCGAGGCTGATTCTATTGTTTGCGAACAATAATCATATTGTTTTCGTAAACAATGGGATTATTCAAATACTATTCGAATACTAAAATTCTCAAAATCCGAATATTCGAATAGCGATTTCGGCGTCAAATAGCATCCCTAAAATGCAGTGACTCAATCCTATTGGTTAGCTGTGATCTCATAGTTTTGATTCCATGTCAGCAAATCAGATTGTTGGTATCACTCATGTGATAAACCAAAAGTGGGGGCACATCAGAAGAATTCCAAATTCAATCGACAATCTCAACAGCTTTCAAAAAGGGAAAATATACAAGGTAGCCTATTAATTGTGACTTGTGAGTGAATTAAATTTGTTTTCAAAACCACGCAAGTAATGTTAGAAATAGCTGGCTTTTCAAATTGTAGTTCAGTAAGGAAAGATTCAAAGAAGCTAATATTGACAATCCATGTTCTGTTTTCGAGTGAATTTTTTTATCAATCGTATTTAAATGCTCCAAAAGTAGGAATGTTGCTTTGGAAATTCAACAAAAGATTTTCGAATGTAGCAATGCAATTAGTGTTTTATAACATGGAGACACAAATGAAGTCTTTTTCGGGTTAGATAATATAGTATACAAACAACACAATTTCTATCAATATTTTCCTCAAATGAGTGACACAAGTTTGAGTGTTTATTGCAGTGTCATCAAAACAGCTTTGATGGGTTGACTATGCAGACTTTAAACTTTCGTTATGAGCACGCAGACTAGGTCTAGCTCAAAAAGACTGTGTTTTAATTCAAATACTCTCAAATTTTCTCGAGGTTTAAATTAGCCAATCAAAATCATTTAAAAAATATATAAAATGTAGGCTTAGGTCTACTCAAAGAAGTAGGCTAATTAGTTAAACTACTTATTTTCAGAAGAACATTTCACATTATTCTGATTTATTGGCCGAACTCAACATAAGTTCTAAAAAATAACTATAGGAAAAATAATATAGAATCTCTGAAGGCTAAACCGTCATTTTTGTTTTGTCATTTTTCAGTGATATTGTTGTGAAATACTCAGGATATAAATTTAAAAGTCATCGTATTGTGTTGGCAGCCAGAAGTAGTCACTGGACATCTTATGATCTCAACGAATTGAATGAAATTGAGCTTGAAGGTGAGACTCATCTTGAAATATTTTTTCAGGACTCTCTAACTTGCCGAACGTATCCATATTCAGTGTTGTAAATACTCGTTACTAAAGTAACGCGTTACTCGTTACTAAAGTAACGCGTTACTCATTACTTTTGGTGTAATTTTAGAAGTAATTAGTTACTTTTTTGAGAATAGTAATAAGTAATCTAATTGATTACTTTTTGAAGTAACGAGTATTTGTGAGAAAGTAATTGACGTTACTTTCCAAATTACTTTTCCGATTACAAAATGTTTGCTTTTTTGTCTTGTGATAATTTTCAAAGGCGTTGCTGTCACTAAGTTCCGCTTTTTATTGTTCTGTCTGCGATGCAATCTCACATTATTTGCAGCTTTTACGAGAGCTATTCAAACCAAGTGAATTATGTGATATATGACCAATAAACCCTATCCCATATCCTATTCTTCTCTGTTCTGACATTGTTCTGTTGATCAATAGACTCAATGGTTTGTCACTTATTATTTGAATGAGTTTCGAATATTGAAAAGATGATGTAAAATTTATGGCTATATGAATGGATTGATCCGACAAAAATAAACCATTTTGATAAATCACAGGGATGTTAAAGTTACTTTTTAAAAGTAGCTAGTTACAGTTACCGTTACTTGGGCGAGAAAGTAACTAGTTACTATCAGACGTTACTTTTCAGAAGAAGTAACGATTACAAGTTACAAGTTACTTTTAATTCGAAAGTAACTAGTTACAGTTACTTTTCCGTTACTTTTTCTAAATAAGTCCAAAAATATCCAACAGAAGCTCATTAGACATATATGAAGTATTCAAATAATGTTTCTGTATTTTAATTTGTGAATTAATCAAATGCTCTTGTTGACAATAATACGAAAACAGACACTTGACGACTATTTCACAGCGACGTCTTTTGCGTGTTTGAATGGTCTAGGCGATCCCCCTAATTTCCATAACAAAGAAAATCTCAAATTACGCGCCATTAGTTCTATTTCAGGCTTGGTTGCTATGACAATTAATTGATCGAACAGACATATCAGACATGAAACGCTCGTTGAATCACTTGAATATCATAAACTCGGAAAAACAGATTGTATAACAGAATGTTACTTCCCTGAATGTAATTTTCTTGACTTCCAAATTTATAACAGGATTTCCTGCAGTTGTTGGGAACTTTTTGTCTGTGTTTTTATTGTTCTTGGATGGTAACAATGAGGACAAAAGATTTTGACTAATTAAAACACAATAGCGATCGAGAAGCTACTAACTTTCAGCACTCTTTTGTGAAAAAAGTAACGGAAGAAAGCGAAAATGCTGTGAAAAAGTTACGAGTAATCGTTACTTTATTTTTAATCCTAAATGTAACTAGTTACAAGTAGAAGTTACTTTTACAGAAAAGTAACTAGTTACAAGTAGAAGTTACTAAAAAGTAACGATTACAAGTAACGTCGTTACTTTTGTAATCGTTACTAACATCCCTGATAAATCAATTAAAACCATTTATTTGGCAACTATATTAAAAGGTTTTCAACGTCAATTCATGATCATCTTCTGCTGAAGTTGCCAGTATAAAATTAATATTATTAAATCGATCGTTCTCCTTCGTGAGAAAACAAGATGGCTGCCATGATTGTCAAAACGAGACATGTCATTATCAAAAGGAAGGCAATATCTTTTGTTTCATAAGTTGGAGTAATTACGAAGTGATTAGTAATTAATGAATTTATTTGGGAAAGTAATTAGTAATTGTAATCAATTACTTTTTCGGCTGAAGTAATTAGTAACGTAATTAGTTACTTTTCAGGAAAAGTAATTTGTAATGTAATTTATTACTTTTCAAAAGTAATTCTCACATCACTGTCCATATTTGCATCTAAGTTGTCAGTCCTTGATTATCAGAGTTCAGACTAAATAGTTGACTTGCCCAAGTATCACTTTTTACTATGATGTGTTTGATATGTTTGTAAGTGAAACTTGTATCCTTTGGCAATTGTATTGTTCCGAAAAAAAAAAGTAACTGCCAACAAAATCTTGTTGATGACATAGTTATGTCTGAGTATTCCAGAGCGTCACAAGTTAATGATTTGTAAAGTATAACACGTATATAATATATATATATAATATGTATTTTCAAAGTTGCTGAATTGTTTGACACAATATGACTATCAATAATCACTTTGTGACTATCAATTTCAAGCTATTTAATGATCTCGTTTCATTAGAAGAATTTGCAAGCATTAAAAGCGAAAGTTGTTAACGTTCATAATTTGAAACAAACTATTTTCGATTCTCCAATGTCCACCGTTGTTGCAAAAAAGTAGCAGCAAATGAAAAAGTTATTTAATTATAATAACAATAAATACAATATACAATTAAACAAAAAATAACCTAGTGGATTGATGCACAACAGTATTGTTGTTCTGATTAACTATACAATCACGGCCGGACCTACTTTTCGAGGTCTAAAGGACCTCTCCAAAAGGCTTTCACTGTTTTTGAATCCTAATTATAATAGTTTCAGTGTGTTCTATCCGTTCTTTATCATAATACTGTTGAATGAAAGTTATAAAACACAAATCATTTATCCCTTACATGCTTTTTGGGGAAAACATTAATTCAATTTTGAATAAGGCCTATTTTTCTCTGGGCCTAAAGAATCTGCTTATTCTGCTTTCAAATAAATCTGGCCCTATATACAATAGTTGTTGAATTTGCTCCGTTTTTGTGAATACTTTGATTACCCGGTTACGCCCTGCCAAAATTAGTCAGCATCAACTAAAGATAGGGCTCATTCAACTAAATTTGTTGATGCTAGATATGTTTTGCTTGTTTTGATGTTCTTCTTGGACCATTTTTCTGCTACGTAAATGTTGTATGAATATTGCCTTTCAAAAATTGAGGCATGGCATATACTTAGGAGTGGCCATCCCTGTACCCATTACATTCCATGAATATGGGCGTGGCAGAGTGAATTAATCTGTTAAGACAAGGGTATATAAAATTCTGTATCCGTACCTGCATGTAATTGAATGTTTGCTCTTATCTTTTTTTAGATGTATCAGTTGAAGTTGGTAACACATTAATGAAATGGATCTATACAGACAAAGCAGACATTAAAAATGATGAAGCATTCATTATGGATCTTGTCAAAGTTGCGAACAGATACAAATTAGATCCGTTAAAGGAACGGTAAATGTACTTCTAATGTATAGCAATGTTGTGGAGCCTGTATGTTGCTCAAACACTGAGAAGGTCTAGAGAAATGGACCACTTTAAACATGTGATCTTTATATAAAGATTTAATCTACACTCATTAAAATAGCAATTCATTAGATGTTCTTTTATCACTGAAATGGACATAGACATGTAGGTGCTATATAGAGGTTGCTGTTGTTGCAGGCTTGACGGTATTCCTGTAAAAGATATTTATGTGGACAATATTGCCTCGGAAAACCTCTTTACTTATCAATCTCTTATTTCAAAAACGTTACTGATTTAATGTTCAGATAACTTCAATGTTGAATTGACTTTTGAGACTATTGGAATTACAAACCATCAGACCTGAAGTCATTGTTCTCTGCCAGTTGAATCATCCTATCTTTATATGCTGTTTTATGTGTTAATCTTCCTTAAACTCAACTGAGCTAATACAAATGCGTTCTATGTGATTAGTTACAACATTTCTATCTGTAATTTATCCATCAATATTTACTAGCTCGACGAATTGGAAACTAGCTATCACAGTGCCACTTAATTGAGTTTTTCATGAAGCTGTCACTATGAACATTTTCAAATGCAAAGGCTAGTGGGATTTTCTTAGTTGCCAATAAAAATATCTACGGTATTATAAATGTAACAAATTTTAAAATAGTAACGGTGTAAAATTCAGTAATAATAATAATAATAATAATAATAATAATAATAATAATAATAATAATAATAATAATAATAATAATAATAATAATAATAATAATAATAATAATAATAATAATAATAATAATAATAATAATAATAATAATAATAATAATAATAATAATAATAATAATAATAATAATAATAATAATAATAATAATAATAATAATAATAATAATAATAATAATAATAATAATAATAATAATAATAATAATAATAATAATAATAATAATAATAATAATAATAATAATAATAATAATAATAATAATAATAATAATAATAATAATAATAATAATAATAATAATAATAATAATAATAATAATAATAATAATAATAATAATAATAATAATAATAATAATAATAATAATAATAATAATAATAATAATAATAATAATAATAATAATAATAATAATAATAATAATAATAATAATAATAATAAATAATTTTTTTTTTTTTGGATTTTATCATTTATCCACCAACCGGGTAAGCTTGCAGCTTTTTTTCACCAGGGTGGTTGGTTAACTTGGTTAGTATTTTGAAGGTTGTGTGCGTTTATAGCCGGATGCCCTTTCCTGACGCCAACCTATAGTGCTCCGGCCAGGGATTGAACCAGAGACCTTGCGGGCCGTGGTCCAACGCTCTAACCACTACACCAAGGCCGCAGCTCAAGGCGCTTTAACAATTTATGGAAATTAAGACTTAAAATGACAAATTTAAAAACTAAGTTTAAAAATAAACTGGGTTAAAAAATCAGACTATTAAAATACAAAACTATTTTATAATTATATAAAGTTATTTTAAAATTCATTAAATAGGTGAGTCTTCTAATTCTTTCTAAATGTTAATAGCCAGATTTTCTCAGTTGCAATGGCAGTTTATTCCATATTATGGGAGCGCATACTGAAAAGGCCCGGTCTCCATAAGTTTTTGTGCGCCCAGTTGGTTGGAAAAGCAATTCGTCTTTAGTGGAACGTAAAAAGACGAAGGAAGAAAGAAATTGGTATTTAATCATGGTAAAAATAGTTTATCTGGTCCTTCATACAATACATTATCTCTTTTCAGATGTGAAAGAATGTTGATGTCATCCGTCAACATATCCAATTGTATTAAATTTTATCAAACTGCAGAGGATATCGGTGCAGCATCACTCATGAAATATTGTGCAGAAATTGTTTCAAGTCATTGGGTGAGTAATTCAGTTGTCTTAATGTTAGTCAGGCAGTCATAATGATATATATATTTTTAATTGTTTTTATGGATCGTTGATCACAAAACTGGGGTACAAATTAAATTGCTAATAAAATGGTTATTTTTCATTTAAAGTCAAAAATTTTTGTTCGATTTGACCTAGACTGACCAATGAATGTCATCCAAACATTTGCTACAGAACCAACTGGCACGTTTCCCAATTAAATCAAAGTACGGGCAAAGTACAGGCAAACAAACTTTCAAAATGGTATTTGAATAAGATATATTTGATAATGCTATAACAAAGGAGGATGAGCACTTGCTTCTTCTTATACGATCTTGATATGGTTTCCCGTACTGTTTGTGTTCACCCCTACTGACGTCATTGTATTTTTGGAAAATGACATCATTTGGGAAGCGCTCCATACAATCTGAATTTTTTGTTGATCTGAAATGAGCTGCTGAGGCCAATACATTTTTGAACACGTTTGATCATTTGTGCATACGAAACTTTTGAATTTCAAACACAAAACTTTCTAAATTGTTCAGCTTCTTAGGTAAGTTAAAATTTAAACATTTCTGATTTATAAATCATGTAGTTAGTTCTTTTTGTGAACTGAAATGATTGGGTCATATAAAGACTTGAGTTTTGTCATGAGATTCTGAAGATATAAAATCATATGACACAGCAGCTTGTGGTTTCTGACACCTTTCTAATGTGCCTGGTAACATAATATATCGATGTCTGTATTAATCTGTATTCAGGGTCCGACAAAAGTCTCAGCCCTTTGAAATGCTAGATGTATTTCAACATTTTCTTCTGATTCAACAAGTTTAACCAGTAAATCAATTTTACTTTTCTTCTTTGAAATATCAATTTTCTTCTGAATTCGCTTGCAGGATTGCTACTTTTGTCTGACCTTGCCTGTATTGCATAAACTTGCTTAATATATGCGTATTTACTAATTATGTGTGAAATTTTAATGCAGTTTTACTTTATTTTTCATAGGCTGATTTGAAAACTGAAGATTTCCTTGGAATGAAGGCACCACTACTTTATGAAATGTTTAAATCTAAATCCTCTTATCCTCTTCATCTTGCAATTCGTCATCACCGAGAAGATGTTGTGTTTCTTTTTCTTATTGAATTTAATAATGAGGTAATTTAGCTTTAATTAAGTTTCTTGGTCCTTTTTTGTTTCACTAGTTGACCCTTTTTTGGGAATTATCTGCGGCACTTTTCTTGGAAATATTCGGGGGGTGTTTCACCTATTGTCTCAAACATCTCCAACTTTTATCTCTAAAATATATTTCCAAATTCGGGGATGAAGAAGTTTCAAAGCAGTCTGGTTTCAAAACGTTTTTATTTATCATTTATCTGGGTAAGCTTACAGCTTTTTTCGTATGCGTTTAAAAGCCGGCTTCCCTTCCTGACGCCAACCAATTGTGCTCCGGCCAGATATGGAACCCAAGATCCTGCAAGCTAAGTTCCACCTCCCTAGCCACTACACCAAAGATGTTAAGTTAGATAGGAGGTTAAGCATTGTAGGAATATGAGAGTTTGTGCACGGAGAATTGAAAATAGAATTCATTTCTATTACGTGGGTTATAAGGCAAGTTGTGACATTAAGAGGGGGAATATTAACCAAGGTTGACATATTATGATTTATTATTTAGCAATCTCATAATCAATTGGTTCTCAAAGAATGAAAACAGTAAATCTTGGTATAAAACAAAATAATTTTTTTGTGGATCCATATTTAGTTACCAGGCAAAAAGCATTAAACAAATTCAAAATACAATGTAGACACGCTGACGTCAATTAAATTTGTACATAGCATCCAGTTGTATGAGGTAGATAAATTACCCACTATATCTTTATATACATGATTAATTCAATAGAAAATACAAGTTTAGACATACGGACAGGGTCCGACAAAATGTTTTACCTTCTGCAAACTAAAACTTTTTAGATAAACTTTTGAATAATTTTACTGACATAAAAACGTAAAATCGAAATTATATTTTTCATATTATTTTAATTATTTTAGCTTTATATCCAGCATTTTACCTTTTACTTCTGAATTTTGCTAGCCTTCCGCAAACTAGGTTTCCAAGTTTCCAGACTTTGTCGGACCCTGCATACGGAAAGTGATCACTGTTACATTTGGATTGACTGTATGTTGTAAAATGATGTTCAAATGTTTATATATAATGTCTGACTTTTTTAGATGCCACGTAAACTCAATGAAAGAGATCCACAAACTGGGGAACTACCATTACAAATCGCATTATCTGTCAAACATGATAGCATCGCTAAAACACTTGTCAATCATCAATGTGACATTGAAGCTGTTAATAGTGACGGACAAACATTGTTACATAGAGCGATTATCAAAGGAGATGAATTTGGTGCTACTTTTTTGATTGAAAATGGTGCAAATGTCAAAGCTGTTATCTCGGAAACTGTTCAACTTCCTCTACATTTGGCTGCATCTCACAGGTAGACATATTGTATACAGTGTAACCGGCTAAGTGTTAGTCAAAAAACTCAAAATTGTTAATCGTTTTCATTGCATTTATCCAAATTTGCAGTTTTCTGAAATCGGGTAACAAGGACTTGACCACAAAATACTGCTTAGGGTTTCGAATCCATATTGTAGACAAGCGGGAAGTTCACTTATCTGAAAAGCACTAAACTGGGCTACACTGTATCATCTTTGTATAGATCATTCATGTGATTTCTATATATCAAGACCAGTGAAACTGTGGTCAGAATATGCCAAGCTAAGTGCAACATTTGGCACAACATTTAAATTACACATCTTTTAGTTTTTAGAATAATTCTTTTATGTTTATTTAGTTAAACACTTCATTTGATTTAGTTGAAATTAGAAAACAACACATTTAATTCCAGACCAGTTTCGATAATATGGGAAACCCAAGACTGAGAATTGCGGAAAGCTAGCACAAATTCAGAAGAAAGGAAAGGGAATAGTTGTGAGAAAAAGTTCTATAAGCAGAATACCAGTAAATTGCTTCCATTTTTAGATGATAAAAATGAAAAGATGCATTTTTATTATATTTTATGACAATAAATAGACAATAATTTATAAAATAAAAGCTGGGAAAGCATTTAAATGATTTAATTAGACGAACATTTTAGGAAGCAATAATTAGAATCCCGGAAGAAGAAATGTGTTTATCAGACCCTGGTTCCAGGCATGCATATACATTTTGTAAACATTTGACTCTAAACAACAGAAGGTGAGCATGATCTGTATTGTTTTCAATGCTTATTGATATTTTAGTTTTAAGGATGCTGATATCTGTGCCTCAATGGGACGTATAGCGCGTCTTCTATTAGACAATGGTGCTGATCCTAACACACAGGATAAAGAAGGAAGGTATGAGGTCTTATTTTTATTTATAATCCACTGTTAGAAATTATGACTCAAAGATTACGAGTTCGGTCCGTTACTCTGAGTTTCGCGTAGAGACGCTCTTCAGTCGGTTTATTCATAATTCTATATTGCTCTGCTTTTAGCATTGAGCACTCTCATTGATGTTTTGCCTCACACATTTATAATTATATAATCCACTGTTATTAATTATTTTAAGTCATTATTAATTTAGTTATTCTTATTCATAAATAATTATTTAATTATTATTTTATCTATTGTAGGTAGATTCACATAATGCTTCCATGTGTCGCTCTTAGAAATGCATTAACATTTAACTAACTGTATTCAATTTTCTATATTTATATATGTATTTTAGTTACCCTATGAGAATTAGAGACAAGAGTCATAGCAGTCAAGCAGTGTGTTACACATGCAGGGTCCGACAAAAAGTTTAACCGCCTTCTGGAATCCTAGAGGCATTTCAACATTTTCTTCTGAATTTTTTGTTGATGATTGACCAATAAATCATTAAAAATATCAATTTTCTTTGATTTTGCTCTAGCCTTGCTGAATCTAGGATTCCTACTTTTGTCTGACCCTGCAGCAGGGTGTCACACATGTTTATTTCTCAAGGAACCTAGCAGTCGGATGAAAACACTTCCGATATTGTTTTTCAAATTTTCAAACAACGGTTCTGATCATTACCTATTTTGAAACATCAGGACATAATTATAATTTCCAACAAAACCAGTTTGAATTGAAGCCATAGTAATTTGAATTAAGAAACATTTTCAATTCATTGAAAATATTTGAGCCTGAGTTTTTCTATTGGGATTCCAAATACAAACTATCTGCTCCAGCACATTGTCTCATTGCCCTGTCATTTGAGAACTGCAAAATACCCAGCAGATATTTGAGATATCCCCAACATTTGTTTTTCAAATTTCCTACAAATTATTCAAGCTACTGGCTTAGAAAAGGACATTATTTTAGTGAAAGAAAGATTGATTGAAACACCTCTAGAATATGTAGGCTCAACAGTTTATGTTTCTAATTCAGAAAAGTTGCAATAATCATTCAAAATTCAGAAATTTGTGCCATTTTGTCAATTTTTTCAATAATGTCATTGTTTGAAAACTACTTTGATTTTCAGAACACCTCTTCATTTAGCATTGGCAAGTGATAATGATGTTGTCTTTACCATTTTACTTTCTCATCCACAGTAAGTATTAAATTCCTACGTAGTACAATATCACGATACTGTACTATATCTGCTAGGTCTTGCCATGTTCAAACCAATTTACAAGTTTCCAACGTATACTGTTCCTCAGTGAAGAATGTGATGTTTCTTCTCCTGCAAAAACAGTTCAGGAGTTCATGAACAGTTCAAGAGCAGTTCATGAACGTGAACGTTAAATGGCCCCAAATTTTCATGAACTGTTCATGAACTTAACATGAACTCCTGAACTATTTTTCGCAGGGGTTATCATAAAGTTAATTGTTAATGTGTCTCATCATATATAAGATATCGGATGACACTTTAACAGCCTGTCTATGTTACAGCATAAATCTGGACTTACGTGATGGTGATGGCAATGTGCCGCTATGGTTTGCCATTATGTCCAGTGAGGGGCAATTGGATGGTGATGCTGCTTCATCAAGTTACCCAGGACGTCTTGTCAAGGCTGGTAGCAGTGCTGATGCAGTCAATTTAATAACAGGTACAGCAATGTCTTCCAAAGTTGCTATTTCACTTTACTTTCATTAATAATGCTGACGTGATTCTTGACATATTATGCAGCTACCCCAGTGAAAAACAGTCCAGGAGTTCATGAACAGTTTATGGACTTTAAGGCCCATGGCCCCAATATTGGGGCCATTTAACATCTATGAACAGTTCGTGAACTGTTTATGAACTGTCTGTGATGAACGGTTCATGAAAATTGGGGCCATTTAACGTCCATGAATTGTCAATGAATTGTATATGAACTGTCTAGGAACTGTCTATGATGAACGGTGTATGCAAATTGGGGCCATTTAACGTCCATGAACTGTTCATGAACTGTCCATGGACTGTTCAAGGATGTTTCATGAACTCCTGAACAAACTGTTTTTTGCAGGGGTACTGCTGTATGATATGCACTTTTGCATTAATTAGCCAACAAAATATGAGTAGAGTGAAACCCACCACCGGATAATGTCTACTTATTTGTTAGCTAGTAGATAGATAATGTTTGTACTTTATACTGTATTGATTCAGTAATTTATTTCTAGTTTATACATCCTACAGACATATAGCCTACATGGCCAAACAAAGTTGGGAATCATGGAATTCTCGATTCAGGAATACTTAATCAAATTCAGAAAATATATAAATATTTTTACGATTTATTGGTCAAACTCCAACAAAATCATCAGACGAAAATGTTGAAATGTTCTGAGGTTCCAAACAGCTGATTCTTTTGTCAGACCCTTGAGGACTACTTGGTAACATGAGTTACATGACATCACCAATCACGGTTTTGATTTATATTTTTTGCTAGGTGATTCCCTTTTACATTTATCAGCATTCTCTGGTAATGAACCAGCTGGTCTCTTTCTAATTTCTAACGGGGCTAGACCAGATCACGCTAACAAGAAGGGTGAAACACCTCTTCATGCAGCCAGTAAAATGGGACTTGCGTCTCTTGTTACTGAATTACTTAGAAGTGGTGCAAATCCAAACTCACAAACACATCCTACCGAAGATTTGAGAGCCCTTCAAATTGAAAGGCAAAAGGCTAGAACAGTTAAACGTGAAGAAAATCGTCATCGTCTAACCATGCTTGCAAAATCAAAAGCAATGAAAATAGCTAAAGAAAGGAAAGAATTAGCAGAGAAAGAAGCAGCAGCTCAGGCATCGCACGAGAAAGCCAGTAAACCTCAAATAACCATGGACACATCACATGATAGGGCTAAACAATCTGGAAATGCTAACAATGGCGATCTTCTGGGTAATAATCCATTTGCAGCAGATGAGAAGAATCCTTTTCTTGATGATGAAAACTCAGGTATGTTTCAAATTCAGCCATTCATATCTACCGTATGTATATTCATTTGTATGTTTTAAATTTAATAGCCCCTGGTTTCCTCTTTGCCGCAAGTGTTTTTCCTCTTTTAATCTCAATCTTTGAAATAAAGCAGGCTTAGAAAATATCCTATGGATTCCTCAATGCGGCTACTATCACATTAGTGCTACCAGGCATCATCGTCTAAATTTGAATAGTTACCATGGTGCTGGGCTTATACATTCCTCAAGCTTCAAAATGCTGTTTATGTTGTATATAGGATTTAACAAGCACGTTCAATGCTTTAAAGTGGTTTTACTTCACACAATGCAATATTTATTTTTATTTTGCTAGATGACTTCTTTGATGAGATTGAAGCTGCCACATCTGCCGCAATGGCTCTTAGTGGTGTGACATATGACAATAACCAAGCGCCAGTGAGAACATTTGGTATGTATTATTATGTCATTGATGATGTTCATAGCTTTACGTATGCTGTCATTGATATCTTGAAGGAGCAAAATTGCCCGACGGTCGCTACGAGCTCAATTTAAATTAAGCTTAGAGTAAATTCAAGGATCAACGTCATTCATGGCTTCGGCATAGCTTCAAATTTCAGTTTCAGCATGGTTCCAGGAACAGAAACAATAGGAACAACAAACACGCACGTGACTCTAAGCGCGTAGAGGCTGCCGGTCAATTTTTCTCCTTTAATGGAAGAATGTAGTAGAATGGTATGATGGTCTCTGATTCAACATTTATAGCGGGATCACTACCAGTTGGCACCTGAAAGGGCATCTGATGAAAAATGACACATACCAATTCTATGCCCATGAATTGGTTTATGAACTTTTCATGAAATGTTCATGAACCAAGAAGGAAATGTACTTAAATGGCATGAGCTCACATAGTTTCTTCACCGGGAAAAATGTTATTTGCTTTTCCATGTTGTTGATAGATGAGAAGTGGAATAAACTCACATTTGTTCTTCAAATAGAGGGGCCAAATTACATACATGGTTTTCAATGAGGTCTTTTATTAATGAATTTAATCTCAGTACATAGTGTAAATTTAACTATAAAATAAAAATTGTTGTGCTCTAGAAATGTGAGACCAGTAAAACTTGACATTGAATGTGAATATGATAAAATGAATTCAGTTGGATGACCTTGAAACAGTATACAGTCAAACCTGTTATAACAGTCTCCTCTATATAGCAGCCACCTGCCTATAGTGGTCGCTCTTTCAATGTCTAAAATGGTATTTTCTATTGAATCAAACCTGTATATAAAGGCCACCTGTCTATAGTGGTCAATTGTTCTACCTCTCTTAGCTGGCCGTTATATACAGGTTTCACTGTACTGTAATTCCTGTTGTTATGTGAATCAGAACCTGTCAGGAAATCAAAGCTTGTTCGAACTACAAATGGCAAACAGGATTCTAATGAGATATAATCAAAATATCTTGCCTAAAAAATTACTGAGAAAACAGCGGACAACTGGGAAAACACATATCACACACACATACTATCAAATTTTTGTTGTTGTAAAGATCTGACGCACAGATGCTACAGCATATGCAGAGATTGTAAACTTTAATGATAATTTGTATTATAATAATAGGTACTCCAAGTGGCACTCATCAAAATACAAAAACAGCGGTCAATCGATTAGACATGAGCACAGTTGTATCATCAGAATTAATGACTGATGTTAAGGATGGGGATATTGAAATATCTGAACTAGATCTTGATGATGGTCTTGATGATGATAATGTGATTGTTGATTGTTGGGATAGAACACCTGTCCATGTTGCTGTTGCATTAAAACATGAACACGTCATCAAATGTTTTGTTGATTTTAAAGGTGAGTTTAACATCATTGTTGCTGTAATTCTGTTCGGATACATTTATAAACGCAATGAATATAATAATAACAATACAGTCAAACCTGTTATAACGGTCACCTCTATACAGCGGTCACCTGTCTATAGTGGTCACTCTTGCAATGTCTAAAATAGTATTTTCTATTGAAATACTATTCAAACCTGTAGATAGAGGCCACCTGTATGTAGTGGTCAAGTTTTCTACCTCTCTTAGCTAGCCGATATATACAGGTTTCACTGTAGCGGGATTGTTCCACAATATATAATATGTGACGGTTTGTGTCAAAATCGGCAATTCGTCAAATTTTCGAATTTTGTTTTATTTGATAATACAGTGTAGAATTATTGTATGCTCTTTTTAAATCTTCAATTCATTTTCTGATCAGACAACTATATCTCCTTTTCATTGTGCAGAATAATTTTGAAATCATGCAACGGAGAAAACGCAGCACAAAGTTTAGTCAACTTATAAATTTTGTGACGTCCTTGGCAACACCACATTAGAGCGTTCTGATTTTAGTACAATTTTAAAATATTTGTAGAAAAAGACATATAAAAATCAAACGGTAATGGTTTTTCTATTTATTTTTAAGGCTATCTGATGTTACACTGCTTTCCAAATTTTGCAAACATTAAACAACACAGACAATTTTTATAGGGCGTTTACCACACAATATATTATTGTAGTTACTAAATTTACAAAATTAGAGGTTACTTGTTGTTGTATTTGTTTTCTGATACTTTAATTAAATATTTCTCAAAGATCTATGATTCAACTTTCATGATTTAACATTTGTTTTAAACGTTGTATCAAAGTGTATCACAGAAAACTACTACTACATATTTGATGTAG
This sequence comes from Haliclystus octoradiatus, assembly GCA_916610825.1. NCBI lineage: Eukaryota > Metazoa > Cnidaria > Staurozoa > Stauromedusae > Haliclystidae > Haliclystus > Haliclystus octoradiatus. The sequence continues at coordinate 6,822,883 of OU744450.1, forward strand.
GAATTTTTGTTGAACCGATATTATTTGGGTTAATAATATAATTTATATTGGAGAAAGAAAGCGTCTCTGTTTGCAAGGTCTTCTCTTACCTCATTAGAAAATAGACAAAAGCTATTCCGAATCATGATATTTGTTTTTTGCAACTAGATGGCAGTTCATTTGGTGGTGGTGGCGGCAGACTGTTGATACAACCTGATTTTAACTTGAAAGACAGTGAAGAACAAACACCTCTTGAAATTGCTTTATGGACAAATCAATTGAATGTTGCTACTATGATTATTGATGCTGAAGCAGATGTCAATTCTGCCGAGAGTAAAACTGGTGTGACACTTTTGCACAAGGCAATTAGACGCCGGAGTGAGCCAGCATGCCTGTTCTTGCTCGAAAGTGGTGCTGACATAAATAGAAGGTAAATGTCTGACTGCCGAGATACACTGTTTTTTGTTGAGATTGAGTGCAAATGTGTTTCTAGAGAAGACATTCAATCATGGTCCGTTAAATGTTTTATCTTTCGCAAACTTCAACTTTTTAGTGACATGTTTTAGGTCTTAACGCTGAGACGGAAGGAGGATTTCCAATGTTTGAGTAATTTGAATGATATAATAATGTAAAATCAAAAATTAATTTCATATTTTCCTAGTAATTTGACTTTAAAATCTATGTCTGTATCATTGATATTGTAATATATTGTTTGGCTTTTGGTGCTTGGTTGGTGGGACGGCTGGCAGTTGACCATAACCAGGGCTAGGCTACCGTAGACAGCAGACCTGTCACCACCAAAACCAAGCACCAGTCACACTGCTATGTCAGTTGAATACCTAATATACTTACCTAACCATGTCAAGAGAGAGAGGAGGGAGGGTGTGGAGAAAAACTGATCAGTTGCAATATCGGTTAGCCTCATTGCAGCATAGCAATTTCCTCAAGTGCAGTATAGCACATAATCCGTAATGTGCAGTGTAGCACATACTAATCTATGATGATGAATCTGTGTAGTGTAACACATACTTTGTACTGTGCAGTATAGCACAAACTATACAAGTGCAGTATAGCACAAACTATACAAGTGCAGTATAGCACAATACTCAAAAAGTGCAGTATAGCACATAAAATAAAGTGATGACAATGTGCAGTTTAGCATCGGCATACCTTGATGTCACAAGGATGCCACATTGCATTTGAATGAGACAATTAGAAGATGTTCTTGCACATGTAGCAGCACATGATAGTATGTAGTAGAGTGATATGCCCGGAATTAGCAAAGGCAAGATCTTCACGATTCTCAAAGAGGTAGCAACATGAAAATTCAAGAGCTTCTCGAAAGCAACTAGCACGCTAGGTCACAATGGCAAGAGTGATTGACACACCCAGCCCTTTGGGACATGTGCACACATACAAAGGGGTACTGTTACACCCACCGACTCGTATTGCTTCAGTAGTCGATCCGCTAACCTGCTGCGGTTTTATCATTGCATCTTGTTCACTTCCGCTACTATTAAACAGGTCCTAGATAGCCTAACAGTAGCACACCATACATCATTTTAACTTCACTTAAATCTTTGATTTAACCACATTTATACCCAGCATTTAGCATTTAATTTTTCAATTTTCCTAGTCTTCTGTAAACCATGCTTACAGGTTTCCGAACTTTGTTGGATCCTGAATTCAACATTTAATATTGCAAGTTAGTTGCTTGCTTGAAACCTAGCTAATTATGTTTGGAATGGTTCCTACAAAATTCTTTAACCATAAAAATATTAATTTCACTTTAACCTTTTTGAAATCTAGAATTGAAAGATGTCCACTTTTTTTGAACCCTGGCTACTTGACTGGCTCTAACTTAATTGAATTTTCACAACTGATAATCAATAATCTCATTCACAGGTATACTGATAACTCATCCCCTCTTCAGATGTCAATTCATATACAATTGAACGAAGTTGTCGATGCGTTATGTAAACGTGGTGCTGATTTAAATGTTATTGATAGTAAAGGAAATACAGCTTTATGGTCATCATTAAAGAGTAAACAATACCAGATTGCTGAAACACTTGTGAGTTGATTAATATCTGATAATTAAACCATGAGCTCTATACCCCTGCGAAAAACAGTTCAGGAGTTCATGAACGTTAAATGGCTCCAATTTTCCTGAACTGTCCATGAACTGTCCATGAACCCTCACAGGCAGTTCATGAACTCCTGAACTGTTTTCGCAAGGGTAGTCAGCTTAAGTCACTTGTAAATTGAGGAAGTTTGATACTCCAGGAATTCTTTGATGAATTTATCCTTTGTCAATTTGAACACGGTGTTCTTCTTGTACTTTCACTTTAAAAAAACCCCAGAACTTATCCTTAAAAATCCTAAAAAAACCTATCTATATATGTGTTGCTTTTGGCATCTCACATATAATAGCCATACTTGATACATCAACTTTTTTTTATTTTGAGTGTAGGTAAGAAATGGTAGTGATACAACATCATGGTCTCGTGGGATTAACGGTTGTGTATGGTCATTGTTGCATCGAGCTATCTTTGAGCGCAACGCTGCTGCTGCTACTTTTCTAATCAAACATAAAACAGATGTGAACAGGTAGCAATCAATTTTATGTGAATCTAATTATATTTACAGTGTACATTAAAAGCTTTGTATCCATGCTGTGAAATCAGCTCCACCAAGTGCTGCCTGACTACTAGATGTTCCTAAGCATTATTGAATGAATAAAATGAATATCATTAAACGTTAAACTGAACTACGCATTTGTAATGTATTAAAAAATCAATTAAAGTGCACATGACACCAAAATATTGTAACACAGATTTGGGTAGCTGAAGTTAAATGATGAATAATGGTGATTGATGACAATGATTTCTTAATTTGGACGAGTAGTAACCCTCTTACCATCCCGATTGCCGTTCCGAGTTTTGAAAAAAAGCAATGATCGAAAATAGCGTAGGCCTACTTTTTATGTTAGATATCTCTGCACCATTGTGCACTTTGAACACTAATCTATGAAATATGTTTTTGATATGCACTAAGTTTATTAAGTTGTTTATTACAGTCCACGTCGTCCTGGTCCTGAGGGAGAAGGTGGCGTTGAGGCTTGGGATCGGCTTACCCCTTTACATCTGGCATGTGCTGCAGGACAAGATGAAGTTGTACAATGTCTGTTAGAGCATCATGCTCAAATCAATTCCCAGGTCAGTGTTAAATTAATGATTTGTTTGCTTTGTTTTCAAAGGGAAAGCACAGTCAGTAGGGGACGTTCAAGAGTGTGATTGATTGCAAGTGTATTATTCTATTAGGCCCATCGAGAGCTTACTGGGCCAAAATAGAAACAAAATGGGTGTTTTAGCACATCATATATACATTGTATAGTAGTTGGTGATTAAATATTTATTTCATTGATGTTGCCAGCTTAACTTATGTATTATTATTATTATAAAGTCATAGTAAAGGTTTACTTGACATGAATTTCATGATGGTATATGCGATAAAAAACACACAATAATTGGCGCAACAGTTTCGATTTAATCTAAAATCATCTTCAGGCAATGTGAAAAGAGAGAGTTAAAAAGTTACATGAATATTTATATAAAAATCTAATTAATTTGTCTATTGAATTTATCGGAACGGTATTATACTTTTTAACAATGGCAAACAATAATTACAGGAGAGATATTTTAGCACAAGAACTAATTACGAATATACAATACAAACACGGTGAAATAACAGTTGCAATCAAAAATAGTTTAACAGCGGCAAAATGCTCTTTGGTATTGTTCTTCCATTTTCTGTATTTCTTCTGGTCGTTGTTTAATATATTGCCGACCTGAGTGGTTGACATGACAGCATCGCGCATGTCACACAAGATAACAACAGTTAGATTTAGCGTAATTATGAATATGGAATAGTTATTTCACCGTGTTTGTATCGTATATTCGTAATTAGTTCTTGTGCTAAAATATCTCTCCTGTAATTATTGTTTGCCATTGTTAAAAAGTATAATACCGTTCCGATAAATTCAATAGACAAATTAATTAGATTTTTATATAAATATTCATGTAACTTTTTAACTCTCTCTTTTTACATTGCCTGAAGATGATTTTAGATTAAATCGAAACTGTTGCGCCAATTATTGTGTGTTTTTATCGCATATACCATCATGAAATATAAAGTCATAATGCTGTTAACTTGTAAATAAAGCTCTGTTAATATATAATCTCGGCAATATTTATTTTTGAACTGTACTAGTTGATTCTGAGTAATTACTTGTTGTGAAGATTCAATATGCTCAATAAGTTTCCAAGTTCTTTTTTTGAAAACCACTGAAAAACACTGTTTTATTATCTTTCTTAGGATGCCGAAGGAAGAATGCCTGTACACATTGCTATCACTCAGCGTAATTCAGTTGTCACTAGACTTCTCTTAAGTCATCCTGAGCTTGACTTGACTTTAAAAGATCGCCTTGGTCAGACACCATTTGCTGTTGCCATGGCATGTCGTAACAATGATTCTGCTGCTGTGATATTGAGTAGGGAACCGTCCTCTGCTGAACAAGTAAGTCCATTTCCAATGTTATTTGTTGTGAAGTGAAGGTGATGGAGTTTTACTGCCCCCATTTTCAACAACTGTTCATGAAAATTTCATGAAAGTTCGTCAGAAAGTTGATGATAAGGAGGCCATCAACTATTCATAAAACAGACATGAAATTGTTGAGGCTTCTTGGGGATTTCTGTCTAATTTTCAGCCTTTATAAACTCTGAAATGTGTAATTTTCAGTCTATTTTCAGTCTATTTTTAACGTTTTTACTTTCATATCTGATAAAAGGTGAATAAGGTATTGCAGAATAAATGAGTTATATGCTTCGTTTATCAATCAAGTCTTGTATCTCCAAACCAACATTTGTTATGTATATTGTATCTTATTCTTGCGGAAAACCGTTCAGGAGTTCATGAACATTTCATGAACAGCTCATGAACCCTCATACGGGTTTTTCGCAGGGGTTATTTTTAATTTATCCTTCTGTGTTCTTATTGCTTAGAAAATTCTTGTCTTTTTTACATTCACACATTTGAATTATTATACATAAAAAACACACTTAATAAATGTTTAATTTTAAACTCTAGTTTGATAACAAAGGAAGAAACTATTTACATGTTGCAATTCAAAAATCAGACGTTGAAAGTGTTTTATTCTTAATCAGTATTGAAGTGGATGTGAATTCTCATATTCAAGATTCTAGTCATCGAACGCCCCTTCATTTAGCTGTACCCAATGGCAATGAAGTAATTGTACGCCATCTGGTAAGTTATATCCATAGTATGTTGAACAAATAGTTCACACATTGAATTCCAGTTTTCAAAGCTGCGGTCAGCCATTTTGAAAATACGATTTCATAGATTTTTGTCCTGGTTTGTTTTTACTGCTTTGATGTTGGGGAGGTAGCTTCATAGGCGTTAACCAAACAGATTGCAATAATTATTTGTAGCAAAACCTTGTTATGTTCTAGATTTATATGTTATATAATGGATGTACGTTATCTCAAATCTTAGATATTGAAATTACTCTTTCTGTGTGTTCCTGCTTTGTAAATCACAGTTATTGACTGATATAATCCTTTGAATATGGCTTGATTAATACTTGAGATTTGTTTGAAATCAGGTGTAATTTTAATACGTAATTTGTGATATTTTATTACCGGATTCCTTTTTCCTTGCTACAATCAATGATGCCTTGGTTATGAAAGTATCCAGTAATCTTATGAAACGCTCGCAACGGTCCGAATGGTTATCACCTACGCATTTGCAACACCAAATGGTCCTGTAGAATCAGATTTTCTTCAATTGATCAGGCATCCTAATTACAGTATGATATCTGAATCATTACTTAAAGGATGTCTAGTCTTCTTCCCACGCACAACAATAAAACATGTCTATATCGTACAAACCTTGTTGAACTAATCTTGATTGGGATTGGAGCAAGATTAACATTTATTACACTCCTGTATTGACCAATGTGCAAAGAATAATGTATATCTATGTACACTAGCAGCTATTATATCCGAGTTTGTGAGAGCCAATTTTCAGCTTATAATGTTTTGAGATTTATTATTCAAGTTTTACGCATGCGCTGTGATTGATTGACATTTCCAGTGTTGTTGATATATTATTTAGTTGACTTGTGTGAGTCATTTGAAGAGAAGGGGTTGGTGTAACTGCAATGTGATTAGTAGCATATGGAAGACACAACATTTTTAAATGTCATCTTTCATGTAATGTCATATCTATAATCTATATACAAATAACAAGAAGCTTAAAGCATTATTGGCGTAGTAAATTGTGTCTCAAAACTCCAACTCTGTGTTAATGTAACAAAAATCAAAAACTAACAATTTGATTGATTCGGAGTTTGTTTTCTACTTTTGCACTGTTGGTTTCTATTTCTCTTATCAACAGATTCTTGCAGGTGCCGATGTAAACGCGCAGGATAAAAGTAGACAGACACCGCTTCATTTGGCTGCTATAGAAGATAAACCAGCTCTGGCATCTGTTTTAATTAGCAGCAATGCAGATGTTGATTTGGTTGATAGCGCTTTGTGTAATGGTAAGTCGAAGACTTTTAATGTATAGATTACCGGTATTATTATTACAGTCAAACGTGTTATAACGGTCACCTCTATATAGCAGCCACCTGTCTATAGTGGTCACTTTTTCAATGTCTAAAATAGAATTTTCTATTGAATCAAACCTGTATATAAAGGCCACCTGTCTATAGTGGTCAATTTATCTACCTCTCTCAGCTGGATAAAAAAAATCCATGTCACATATTTATTTTAATCATTTTATTTATTGATATTTTTATTTTTGTAAAGCGCGTTTGATCAGCAAATTTAAAAAGCGCTATATAAATTATAAAATTATTATTATTATTATTATTAAGACAGGAGGTTATTATAGTAGTTCTTTTATCCTATGAGGATTCAGTTAGGCTATCTTAGGCTACTGCATGATACATGGACGAAGGCTTAGCTAATATTTCTGAAGTTCCTACATTTTTGTTTAAATTTCTTGGGATTCCCAAGATAGGTTTGAATTTGAGTAACTTATTTAGATTCTCCAAGTTATGTACAGGAATTAATCGAAATAAATGTTTAATAATTTCAGGACCATTATCACAATGCTGTGTATTAGACAACCATTGAATTCTACTCTATTCTCAATTTCTCATTGCTATTGTTTGTTTTAGCACTTCACTTAAGTTGTCAACATGGAAATATGGGTGTTGTCAAAGCTCTTTTGACTGAATCAAGTATCGATGCTGAAACATACAATGCAAGGTGATAATGACTTTAAGTAATGACTGTTTCTATTGTATTTACAAGCAACAATGCCAATGGTTCAGAATCTTTCAATTAATCAAACTATTTATTATCAAACAAGTATATCAAGTAAGCCTGGGTTATATTATATTTTGAAAAATAATATATTTGGATAGTATTTAGAAGGAATTCAACTGTCAACTCAAACCTTCAGAGTCCGAACAGTGGAAAGTTCTTTCTGTTTTCTGTTGAATTTTGAAAAATGTTCTTGATGAACCACATTCTACAACAAAATGTATTAACGTAATTATTGATTCATCAAAAACTATTATAGATGTGAACAACTATTGACAGATAATAATAGCTGCGGCCACAGATTACAGGTAATTTAGGTTTTGAAGGCCAAGTGTAATGTGATTGGTTTTTGTTTTGATATTATTCCTTCCATTTTCTTCAGGGGTCAAAATCCTCTTCACTCTCTTGCTCATTACCACCCTGAGAACGGAGCTGCCATATTCGAATTATTCAAACAGACCATGCCTAATTATCCATATGACTCACCAGATGTTGACGAAAACACCGGTAAGTGGATACGAAGAGATTGTATTGAAGATCTATAGATGATTATACTGCTGTTGGGTTGTCGTTAGATTATACCAAAGATATTGAGTTGCTCAATGTTGAGACTTCAAGCTTCTAGAAACAAGAACTGATCATTATTTCTTGGAATCACATTTCATAAATATCACATGAACCTTTAGCGTGAAGTCTCAATTATGAAATGTCGACATGGGCTTATTTAAAACAAATTTCAAAAACACACATAAAGTATGACACTTTTTTTCACAACAACCAAATAGTTTCTTCCAGGGGATTGTGTATCCCCTTTGGTGCTATCCCTAGCAAGGAAAACTTTCATCAATTTGAGGTCGATTGCCTCACTGTTAAAAAACAAGGCACACAAACAATAAATCTATTCAGTAATATCTTGAATTTAGTAAAGATGTGATATTCTAGAAGCTCTACACAGATTTTTTAATGATATACTATATGCCGGTAGAAACTCACTTTTTATAACAGATTACTGTTTATAACATCTGAATTCAACTGATGATCCTGATGAACTTTAATATCTTTCTTCTTGCGTGAATAATTGGCTATAACGGCACATTGCCTAGAACATGCTTTTTGAAAGTTCCTAGGGCTGTCGTTATAAACAGTTTAAATTTAATGGGAAATTCTCTAACCACCAAAACGAATGCGAAAGCAGTTGTCTTTTAACTTTCAAATTTATCCATATAATCTTTATACCAGTCAAATTGTATGTACACATCAATTACACAATATGTTCATCACCTTGTGTCTCCATAGATCTCCTAGAACATGCTTTTTGAAAGTTTCCTGGGGCTGTTGTTATAGACAGTTTTTACCAGAGCCATCTATTTACAAGAGTTGGGACACGCTTTCATGTGCCGCTATCGTCTCCAATTGGACAGATGCCAGTCACGTGATTTTTGGAAGCCATCTTTGTTCTTTTGGAAGCAGGTTCTCAATCATTTCAAGTGAAACGCGCGAAAAAATACAATACAATATGGCTGAAAAAAACACACAGCATTCTCCTGCACATGTGCACTGTTAAGCCCCGGCCAAATGACTTTTTATTTCGCCAACATTGTTGAATTCAACAAAATCCGATAAATGTTGAGAAAATAAAAAGTAATTTGGCCACCCTCACTTTTTCGGATTTTGTTGGCTGATGTTGAATTTCGATTTTGAATACATTCAAAAATTTCCTCAACATTCATCGGATTTTGTTGAGTTCTATTGTTCTCTACCGATGTTGGCGAAGTGGCCAAATGACTTTTTATTTCCTCAACATTGTTGAGTTTTGTTGAAAATATGAACCTTGCTCTGATTGGTCAACAATGACGTAGCCTGTCTCAGGATTGGTGGGCTCGATTGACTAGCTTCCAAGCCTCAAAATACCATCCGCTGTTGACGAAAATGAACTCAACAAAATCCGATGAATGTTGGCGAAAATAAAAAGTCATTTGGCCACCCTCAAGATGTTGACGAAAATGAACTCAACAAAATCCGATGAATGTTGGCGAAATAAAAAAAGTCATTTGGCCAGGGCTTTAATAACGTGCTCGGGTCCAGGCAAAAAGATACAAAAATGGCAGAAGTGTCCCAACTCTTGTAAATAGATGGCTCTGGTTTTTACTATACAGTAATACAATAATGTTGTTATTTTATAGCACTTTTCATTGCTTATGTCAATGGAGCTGTTGGACTTTGTTGTGCGTTGTTAAAGGCTGGTGCCAGACTGGGAACAATGAATAAACATGGATTGTCTGTTTTCAATGCAAGTGTAGCAAGCAAGAAATTATTATTCAAGTTATTAGGTGAGTCAAATCAGAAATAGTTTTAGTCGGCACTTAATTAATTAATATATCAATATCTGGGACAGGTCTGACAAAAGTAGGAATGCTGGAATCCTAGATTCCGGAAGGTTAGAGCAATTTCAGAAGAAAACTGATATCTTTAATAATTTATTGGTCAAACATCAACAAAAAATATTGTAAATAGATGGCTCTATTTTTACCCACCCCTGTGAAACAAATTTGTCCTGAACAGTTCAATGAAAATTGGGCCATTTAACGTTTATGAACTACTTTCGCAGGGGTACCTTTTGGCGTTCTAAGATACCCACATTTGTTACATCCTGATTACACTGTGCTGTATTATGGTGCTGTATCTTAAAGGAGCAAAATTGACCGGCAGTCGCTACGAGCTCAATTTAAATTAAGCTTGGCGTAAATTCAACGATCAACATTAGTCAGGGCTTCAGCATGGCTTCAAATTTCAGTTTTAGCATGGTTTCATGCACAGAAACAATACGAATGTCAAACACGCATGTGACTCTATGCGCGTAGAGCTCGCCGGTCAATTTTGCTCCTTTAAATATATTTTTTATGTACGTTAATTACCAATCAATCTTAATTTTCAGATTTATTAAATGCTGAACCAACTTGGTCGGATGGGCCAATATGTCATGAATGCGGAAGTAAATTTAATGTAACAACAAGAAAACATCATTGGTAAGAACAATCAGTACATCATCAAATTATTTTTATTACGATATTAAATTATTGAATTTTATAGTTAGATTTGGATACTGATGTTACCCCAATGTGTTGTCATGAAAATGTGGTTCAGAGATTGAATGTCGACAGTTCATAAACATTCCATGAAAGTTGAATGACTGTAATCACTTCCCTTTCAAAAACAGGTCAGGAGTTCATGAAAGTTAAATGGCCCCAAATTTTCATGAACGTTCTGTGAAGGTTCATGAACGGTCTGCGAAGGTTCATGAACTCAAGAACTGTTTTTTGCAGGGATGGTTCCATTTAACGATCATGGACTTTGGATAATATCTTGTTGGATTCAGTTCTTGGAATATTTGATAAAAAATTATATAACATTATCATCAATGTTTCATGAACTGTTGATGGTTTATGTATGAAATATTTATCAAATTCATGAACCTGTTTTTCAGAGGCCAAATCAAGTGGTATGCTACTGGGCAAATTGTAAAATCAAAATAATCAACATCCTTTGGTAGGGTTTGACAAACTGTTTAGCTTTCTGGAATCCTAGAGGCATTTCACCATTTTCTGCAGAATTTTTTGTTGATGTTTGACCTGAATAAATCATTAAAAATATGATTTGTTTGCTCTAACCTAACTTAATTCTATATTTTTATCGGACCCTGTCCTTTATTTGTTTTTGTTGAAAAAAATTGATCTATGCTTTAATCTCAGTAGTTAAAATTTATTTTTCAGCCGTCACTGTGGTCGCGTGGTTTGTAATAAATGTTCATCTAAACAAATTCCAATTCTTAAATATGAATTAACCAAACCAGTACGAGTCTGTGAAGTTTGCTTTGATTTTCTTACTGTTGGAACACAATAAACAATACTAAACTCTCTACTATGAAGAAGCACTGTAGGAGTGTTAGGGATAGGGAGTTATTTCAAAGGGTTTGATACAAAGATTGTTGAATGGTATACAAAGGTGTTCGATGTTTTGCTACATTACCTCTCATGATTCATACTACCTACTTTGCACATTAAACCACACAGAAGTCCATGCACTGGCTACACCATTGATAAAAGAATTAAACAGTATATCAACTACAGTGCACTGCTAATGTTCAGATTGCTTGATATTTAGACGGTACAATCGATTCAATAGAGAGATTTTGCTGTTTGGTGGTTGTTAATTATCAATATTAAATTATGTTATTAATTTTTTTTTTAAATTTACTTTTAAATGAAGTTTTATAGCAATGGATTTGAGTAATAATGTAATTAGAATATAGATGTTTTCTTTTGTTTGAAAATTTAATAATACTATTAAAACTATGAAATGCTATTATCTTATCACTGATAATAAATGTCAATTTAGTTGTAAAATAAAAATATGTATAATGAATTTAGTATCATTGGAAACAAATTGGTATATAGAACTTGTTGTATATGTCTTCCCATCCCCTTCTAAAACAGTTCAGGAGTTTATGAACAGTTCATGAAAAGTTGGGGCCATTTATCGTTCATGAACTCCTGAACTGTTTTTCACAGGGGTTTTGTTAAATAAAAATGAATATTTTTAAGGTATTTACAAAATATCAAATTATAAACATCATTTTTTTAAGATTACTTACACCGAAAATAATATGAATTATTGTATGTTGAATGGTTGAATGAACCAATCATAACGGTTTAAAATCTCATCATCCTATATCAAAATATCTTCAATCTCATATAAAGTTATTATCATTTCCCTGAACTGGAACCAAGACCAAAATAAATGGGAAACTCTCTAACCATCAGAACGAACACAGAAAGCAGCTGTCTTTTAACTATCAAATTTATCCATGTAATCTTGATACCTGTCAAAATGTATGTACACACCAATTACACGGTATGTTCATCACCTTGTGTCTCTCCAGTAACTGGTCCGCACAATATAAATAAATAAAATGATATATCCAATGTTTTCACCATGCACTAAAATCTTTAAATCCTCCGCCTTTTATACCAGTTTCTATTCTTTTCTTTTTCTTTAATGGAGTTTCGTCAACATCATTCCTGAAGAAAAATGTCATCAGTTAGGCTTGAACAATTCATAAACAGTCTGATTGTAGTTATGCACACTATTAAGTACAGTGAAACCAGTATATAACAGCCAGCTACTAGAGGTTGATAAATTGACCATTATAGACAGGTGACCTTTATATACAGGTTTGATTAAATAGAAAATACTATTTTAGGGTGACCACTATAGACAGGTGGCTGCTGTACAGAGGTGACCATTATAACAGGTTTGACTGTATACAATACTACAAACATGGTTTGACAAAATGTTTTACCTTCTGCAAACCTCAACGTTTTAGATCAATAGATGAGTAATTGTAATGACATTATTTTTCTAATGATTTTTGATTTATCTCTAACATGTAAACTTTCGTTCTGAATGTTCCCAGCCTTCCGCAAACTAGGTTTCCAGACTTTGCAAGTCAGTCCTTTGAAAACAATGTGTAGTTACTTTATCAGTTTATATCTGGTATCAGTTTATGCGTTAAATTATCAGGTATTTGATGATACTAGTATCCAGTTAAACACCGAATGAGCATACAGTGTAAAGCGCATTACAATGGCTTGCTTGAGAAGTATACTATCAAGTTTGCATTAAATGTATAAAATTGACAAAAACATCGTTTAAACAGTTTGTGAATGAAATGAGCAAACAAAAATATATATTCTCGTCACCTATGTGACTTACTATCCATAAAGTAGAAATTAAATACGAATCTGATTTGGTTCATGCCAATGAAATATTCAATAAATCAGTAATGCGGGTATCAGCGGCTTTTCCGGGGAGAGGATGACTCCTGGGGCACCCCCGGGATTTGCAAAACAACCTGTGCAAAAGTCATTTAACCCCCTGGGGGTATGGGAGTAATGATTTTCAATAATCCCTCTCCCCCCAGGGACAAATAGTACTTACAAAAGATTCAACTAAAATACCCAGAGAATTACGCAATTGTACAAAACTGTTGTTATAACTTTATTAAAATATTAAAATTCCATAGGTTGGAGATAGCCATATTCGAGTATCAAACATTACATGCAAAATCAAAAAGGGCAATAGAAAAGTTTTGAAGTTTTTCTAACAGCTTCGATGAGAAATACGAATGAAGAAACGAAACGCATTCAGTTCATAATTGAAGACACTTTGGAAAAAGCCGCTGAACAGCATTACAAATCCAGTTGGTTATCTCCCGGAGTGATCTTCTGCTTTTGTAATACAGAGAAAATCCCCCTCCCTCAGATGCTCATTTTCTCTAGCAAATCTCAACCAACCCCCTGGGTCCCTGTGAGTTCCCCTGATGTCACCCCCCGGGAAAGCCGCTGATACCTGCATAAGGAAGGATTAGGTACATACATTTCAATGATTTAAACTCTGTGACCCGTGCATTTGAGTTTTGAATTTAAAATGAGCTTTATTATCTCAATTACGAAACTTCTTATTTCGGTTGCATAATGTCTATAGAGTGAGCAGTGAGCACAATGAGTTATTTTCTTTTTTGTGTGACACATTCCACAATAACATATCCAAGTCGAATTTCGGGCAATAATGAGACGAAATTAGTGAAAACCGCGCAATCTTGAAGGTATTACAGTGCTAAAGCTCCCAAAAAAATATGCCAAATGCCTATCGTCAGGCAAAATTGACAAATACTGCCCCGGTCAGAAATTATTCGCAATTATTTCGCGATTTAGTAGTCTTCTAGTTAAATATGAATTTCGCGTTCCTGAATTTCTTACTTCTGCTGATCGTTGCCTATCTACGGACAGTCTCCTCTCTTGTGGGTGGTGTTTCTTGTTGTCGCTGCTGAGGCCTTTGTTTGCCTCCATATTTGTATTTCTGCTCAATGAACTCTTACGTTTCGAAGGCATGAAAGGCGATATAAAATTGCAAGATTGTATCTGATTTTTCTCAACACATTTAAAGTAGATAATAGGATTTTACGATCATAATATCGCATACAGAATAAGGCAGTAAATCGTATCTGTGATTTCAAATTAACAGTACCGACCTGAGTACCGACACTCCGACAGTGTGCAATCCAATTTCTTTAAACACCATCAACAACCCCTTGTCAACTTTTATGTATTGCACAACGTAAATAATGATTTCGTTGTTTGAAAATTAAATCAACACAGAACTCAAAGTGAAAGTTTTCTCAATTTAAGAGCTATAAAGAAACATCCGAGTTACATCTTCTATATATTTATATTATATTATATAGTTATATCGATGAAGTAATTAAAATTATTCTCTTATTGTGATTCAATCAATCCATACCATATTTGAAATCTGATTAATTTTTTATGACAAAAGTATTTTTAATCTTCTTTGTCTAAAGAAAACTGAAGTAGATTCTGGCGACGTTATTATCAGATCGCATTTCACTGCTATTTCCTCTTTTGAATAACAAAGGTGTTTTAATCTACTGTTAGCTAAAGAAAATTGACAGGCAATTACTTAATTAATAGGAGTCTTTTGTCATGCCAAGTGTAAGGAATGTCTGCTGACGAATACAATGCAACAAAGTTTGACCGGGAAAGTTTATTGGATGCTATATCGGCAGCAGAAGATACATTTTAATAATTTGAATAGCCTAAAACCATCCACAAAATTTGGCCTTTCTAATGATATATCATGCATCCTCATCCGTGCAGTAACGATTGCGTGATAATGCGTCATTGAACACACAGACAGATTTAAGGGAAATTTTAAAGTAGATGAATAAATCATGATGATTGGCTGATTAATGTGTTTATCCAAGGATTTATCAAATCGCTCTTTATATTATAGCCAAATATATTCTAGTGATTTTTGAGTCAAATTACGAGGAAAAACTGTTATTTTCTCTGTAATTTTCAAATTTATATGCTGGCAAAAATTCCTGAATAACTATGAACTTTTGATTTAATCTAGGGACAGGAAAGATCTCAACCAGTACGGCAATAAAATATTTATATCAAATGAACAAATGTTTACAATTGGAAATCAGCGTTCATTCAGTGTGCATAAATAAAAACATAACTTTTTCCAAAAATAAAGTCACTTGACGTTCATGAACTGTGTTTTACAGGGTTTTTAATGTGGATTTCTCCACTTCATCAACTGCTGTTTCGTGAACTTTTACCAAATGAAGAGATAAGCTCATTACAAAGATCAGAATCACCAATCACAGCTTAGTATGTATGACCTTCCTAAGGTGGAGATTGGTCTATTTCCTAATTGATGGGATTATTTGCGATGTCTTGTGGGATGAAAAAGGAACTAAATGTGATTCACACATTGTTTCATATGCACAGGGCCGCCAAAAGGCTCAGCCTTCTGGAATCCTAGAGGCATTCAACCTTTTCATCTCTTTTGTTGATGTCTGCCCAATAAAATAAATCATTAAATTATCAATTTACTTCTGAATTTGCTCTAGCCTTCCGGAATCTGGGATTCCAGGATCCCTACTTTTGTCAGACCCTGCTTTCACATGTTCAATTATAATATGGTTAGACTGATCTATTGTATCAGGTTTATAGAACAACGTCCGACAAACAACGTAGCTTGCGTATCAATTCATTTTTTTTTTCAATCAATTTCTTTCGATCTAGTTCAATGGTTTTGGTAATAATACCTTGAGGAAGGTTTGGCGATATATTTGCCAACCCCACTTCTGAAAACTTTCCTGGGTTCCTCAACAACTTTCTTCTTTGGTTTTTTGGCCTTTTCAATTTCCTGTAAAGCAAATGCATTGATTCAATTACTTTGAATATTACACCGAAATGTGCAAACTGCACTGGTGTGCATAGTTCGCATCATTGCAAATCACCGAAATAATCCAATTATATGCATTTTATTCAATAGACAATTGACTCATAAAACATTAAAATAATTTTTGTTTTAACTTGTTGTATTAGGTGCCTTGATAGTTTTTGAAAAGTATGAGTTTGAACAAGTGGCTAATTTCTGATCACTAGATGTGAGCGCAGTATGATAACACCAGCTATGAATCAATCAGTCATGAACAACAACACAATTTCAAAACTTTTTCGTTGTACTTTTTTATAATAGTAACAGCTTATAAATGTTAAACAGCCGTTCTTCCAAAAACAGTGCTTGAAAAGTTCATGAACCACAGTGTCAAGAATAGTGCAACAGATACCAATTCACTGAGGAATGGACCATCAACAATACTGCTGTGATACAGTCAAAGTTGTTATAATGGCCACCTGTTTATAGTGGTCACTTTTGCAATATATGAAATGATTGTTTCTATTGAAATAGCCCTGTATATAAAGGCCACCTGTATATAGTGGTCAATTTATCTACCTCTCATAACTGGCTGTTATATACAGGTTTCACTGTAGAATTTTTTTATCATATGATGTTAGATAGATGTTAATAAAATCCTAGACTTTCTGTGATATTCAACGATAGTGCTAATACAGTGACCGACAAAAATAATGGGAATCCTGCAATCCTAGATACCAGAAGGTCAAAGAAAATTCAAAAGAAAAATCATCTTTTTATGATTTATAGGCCAAATTTCAAAAAATAAATCCTGAAGAAAATAATGAAATGTTCAAGGATTCAAGAAGGTTTAACATTTTTTAAACCGTGTGCACGCATGTAAAAATAGTTCATGAAAATTGTGTAATTTAACGTTCATGAACAGTCCATGAAGTTCATGAACAGTTCTGAACTCAACAAATAGTTTCGCAGCAGCGAGAGCTCGATGACCTTCATACATGATCAACATAAAATAAGAAAAAAAAATTCATGAACGTGACATGGTCCTAATTTCCATGAAATTTCCATGAACGTGACATGGTCCTAAATTCCCTGAACTGTTCATGAATCTTACGTGGTCCTAATTTCCATGAACTTTCCATGAACGTTAAATGGTCCTAATTTCCATGAACGTTAAATGGCCCTAATTCTCATGAAATGTTCATAAACGTGATATGGTCCTAATTTTCATGAACTGTTCATGAACATTACGTGGTCCTAATTTTCATGAACTGTTCATGAACGTTACGTGGTCCTAATTTTCATGAACTGTTCATGAACGTTACGTGGTCCTAATTTTCATGAACTGTTCATGAACGTTACGTGGTCCAATTTTCATGAACTGTTCATGAAACACCCACAAACAGTTCATGAACAGTTGATGAAAATTTTGGTCATTTAACGTTCATGAACTCCTGAAATGTTTTTCGCAAGGGTATCATCTTTTCAAGCCCTTTCTAACCTTTTTCTTGATTTCTTCATTTTCTCGTTCTCCTTCAATCTAAAATTGTTAGAAACCATCAATGCAAATTATTACATAAAGAGGATCTGAGCAACAAAATATTTTACATTGTGAGTTCAGCACTACCTGTTGGTCAGCTTCTTCGAATGGATTGACGAAAACATGAGCTTTAATGATCTTGATTTCTTCCTGAAAGTGAATTAGAATACCAAAAATGATTTGGAAGGACTAAGTTGACTGATTCGATTTCTCAAATATTTTATTGGATCTTGTGTGTTTCAAACTTGACTTCAAAAATTTTAATCTATCCAACCAACGTTTGATAAAATGTAGGATTCCGGAATGGAAGGCTAACATCAATTCAGAAGGAAATGAAGGAAATAGCTGTATTCAGGTTTTTACAATCAGAAGAAGAAGAATATACCTTCTTTTCTGTGAAAGATAGATGAAAAGGTGTAGTTTTCATCACATTTTAATGACAATTAATGGACAATAACCTATAAATAATAACTATGGATCCGTTTGCATGATGTATTCAAATATTGGAAGCAAAAATTAGTACCGTATCCCCGAAAGAAAAATATTTTATCAAACCCTGAGTCTACCAGGATTGTAACAGAGCTGCGTTTCAGACAAATAATAAGAAGGGACTTACAAGAGGTGTATCTTTCGGGTCTGTTTTGACGGATTCCATAGCTGACAATGTTTCTAGACCACCAACTATGCTGCAATGGTAGAAATCAAAAATAGAAACACAGTGAATTGTCATGTAACGTGGTGGCAGCGGAATAGATAAAACGTTTCAGATAGCATCCAGTGATAAATATCTTACTGGCCAAATACTGAATGCTTTGTGTCCAGATGACGGCAGGAACGGAATGTGAGAAAACTGCAAAGAGAAAATGATAAATGTTGGAACCAATTCATAAAAGTTACAAAGCAAAAAGACGAAACATGAGTAATCCTGGAACATTTTTAACTTTTCCCTTTTTGATTTTTGTTTGACGATTGACCGTCAAACCATAAAAATATCAATTTACTTCTGAGTTTGCACTAACTTTTCGGGATAAAAAATTTCAGGCGCTCTGGCCAAAATGAGGACGGTATGTATTATTTTGAGTCAAAAACTAAGTCAAACTGACAAAAATGACAACTTGAATAATATTAAATAGGCTTTATTGCAACAGGCTGGACTCATATAGTTGACGAAATGCCAATCACCTTGAATGTGAAGATTAGTAAATATAGCCTATAGAAATATTGGTTTGTCATGAATTGGATTAACAAATGTCCCAAGAATCCCTGCCGTTGTACGACAAGTAGAAATGACGTCATTTCAAAAGTAGATGTTATAGGTTCTTCATAAGCATTCAGTCCATGGAGTCAATAAATTGTATGTACAGAGAATATTGAATACAGTCAAACCTGTTATAACGGTCACCTCTATACAGTGTTCACCTGTTTATAGTGGTCACCCTTGCAATGTCTATAAAATAACATTTTCAATTGAATCAAACCTGTATATAAAAGCCACCTGTCTATAGTGGTCAATTTATCTACCTCTCGTAGCTGGCTGTTATATATAGGTTTCACTGTACTTCCAATGGCTAAATAGCATAATAAACAACTTACAATTGAGAACCATTGGTATGTTGACCAGAATTTGCCATGCTAACAATTCCACGACCTATGAAAAATACAGATCTCCAGCAAAACCATTCATGATGATATCATTGTGTGCAAGATATGAGCAATAACCATGAAAAGTCAAAAGTAGTATCACGTTGCTGGGACTTCAACATTATTTGTTTGGATTTATTCAAACTTTAAACATTTAACGATATCCTATATCGATGTCAATGATTTGCTTGAAATTTCTAGCAGATTTATTTACCTTGATGAACAAGATTTGGTTTGATTTCATCTTTGAACGGTTTACCCCAAATTGATTCTCCACCTTGAAAAACAAAACATTTATAATATCAGAGTTCTATTACTTCATCTGTATTTAATATCAATAACTCATTAAGCCATATTCTTCCTAGTTCCTACCTTTCCCCGTAGCTGTTGGATCTCCACCTTGGATCTTAAATCACAAACATAGATACAAGATAATGACAATACTGTACAAATTTTGAAGTTCTAAAAACCTAATTAAAACATACAGAAAACGTACTGAATAGGCTACCGTGCGTTTCAGTAGTTTTTCAGTAGAATGATAAAAATCTAGATTCAAGTGTCCGGTGAATTTCAGTATGGATTCAGTAGGCTATCCAATCCCATTCCAGTTGGTTTTCATTAGGTTTTCAGTAGCGATTCAGTATATCAAAGATTTCATAGTGTGACGATAATAATAAAATATCAATTGCTCAAACTGGGTGATCACATTGTAAGTCTATTAATTCCATATCAGATATTTTAATCTCTAATGAGTGATTGGCATTAGAAGGACATCTGACCATTAAATCCTACCCCATCCCTCCGAAAAACAGTTCAGGAGTTCATGAACACTAACGGAAAGTTTATAAACAGTTCATGAAAATTCAAAATTGGGGCAAATAAATGTTCATGAACTCCTGAACAGCTTTTTGCAGGGGTGCAACTTGTCATGGTTCTGTCACTACCCAATACAGTACTGACGCCAAAACCACGAAAAAGTGTAAAAGTTGACAGCGTTTTCATGGCATTTTCACATTTTAATATGGTCAATGTGAATGTTTTTATGATTTTCAAACTTTTCATCGCTTAATGTTTTTAGCTTTCACTTTTTCAAAATATTTTTATGGTGTTTTCAAAACACGTTCATGGCATTTTAATTGTTTTGCTGTTTGTAGTGGTAAGACACTATATCACGTTCAAAAGTCACAACTATAAAACAAGAAATATTTCTCACCATGAAGTTTTTGATCGAACGATGAAAAACTAAAATAGACAAAATAAAATATCAGCTCATAGTGAGAGGAAATAGCAGATATATAAAGTAAGTTTCATATCTAGATTCAAGTCTAGGAAATGTCATTACCTGTATTATCATAGTAACCATTTACTGCATGAGTGACAAAGTTTTCACAAGTTCGAGGTACCTTTTCAAATAACAATATCAAAAATAAGACTAATGATCATACTCAGAAAATAATTGTTGAGCTTTGATTATATCTGCTTTGATTTCGAGTTTTGAGGCCAGGGTTCGATTCCTCATCAGTGCACACATGCTTGTATTTCTCTGTAAATCTGTTCATGTCCCCAAAATAAACAAGCACTTGTGCCTACGGGGTGACTATCAGTTATATCATCTGTAGTTAGCTGAAAATGTAATATTATTATTATTATTATTATCATTATTATTATTATTATTATTATTATTATTATTATTATTATTATTATTATTATTATTATTATTATTATTATTATTATTATTATTATTATTATTATTATTATTATTATTATTATTATTATTATTATTATTATTATTATTATTATTATTATTATTATTATTATTATTATTATTATTATTATTATTATTATTATTATTATTATTATTATTATTATTATTATTATTATTATTATTATTATTATTATTATTATTATTATTATTATTATTATTATTATTATTATTATTATTATTATTATTATTATTATTATTATTATTATTATTATTATTATTATTATTATTATTATTATTATTATTATTATTATTATTATTATTATTATTATTATTATTATTATTATTATTATTATTATTATTATTATTATTATTATTATTATTATTATTATTATTATTATTATTATTATTATTATTATTATTATTATTATTATTATTATTATTATTATTATTATTATTATTATTATTATTATTATTATTATTATTATTATTATTATTATTATTATTATTATTATTATTATTATTATTATTATTATTATTATTATTATTATTATTATTATTATTATTATTATTATTATTATTATTATTATTATTATTATTATTATTATTATTATTATTATTATTATTATTATTATTATTATTATTATTATTATTATTATTATTATTATTATTATTATTATTATTATTATTATTATTATTATTATTATTATTATTATTATTATTATTATTATTATTATTATTATTATTATTATTATTATTATTATTATTATTATTATTATTATTATTATTATTATTATTATTATTATTATTATTATTATTATTATTATTATTATTATTATTATTATTATTATTATTATTATTATTATTATTATTATTATTATTATTATTATTATTATTATTATTATTATTATTATTATTATTATTATTATTATTATTATTATTATTATTATTATTATTATTATTATTATTATTATTATTATTATTATTATTATTATTATTATTATTATTATTATTATTATTATTATTATTATTATTATTATTATTATTATTATTATTATTATTATTATTATTATTATTATTATTATTATTATTATTATTATTATTATTATTATTATTATTATTATTATTATTATTATTATTATTATTATTATTATTATTATTATTATTATTATTATTATTATTATTATTATTATTATTATTATTATTATTATTATTATTATTATTATTATTATTATTATTATTATTATTATTATTATTATTATTATTATTATTATTATTATTATTATTATTATTATTATTATTATTATTATTATTATTATTATTATTATTATTATTATTATTATTATTATTATTATTATTATTATTATTATTATTATTATTATTATTATTATTATTATTATTATTATTATTATTATTATTATTATTATTATTATTATTATTATTATTATTATTATTATTATTATTATTATTATTATTATTATTATTATTATTATTATTATTATTATTATTATTATTATTATTATTATTATTATTATTATTATTATTATTATTATTATTATTATTATTATTATTATTATTATTATTATTATTATTATTATTATTATTATTATTATTATTATTATTATTATTATTATTATTATTATTATTATTATTATTATTATTATTATTATTATTATTATTATTATTATTATTATTATTATTATTATTATTATTATTATTATTATTATTATTATTATTATTATTATTATTATTATTATTATTATTATTATTATTATTAGTATTATTATTATTATTATTATTATTATTATAATAAGTATAAATTTATCTAATAGCAGACAAAATAGTGCTCAATGTCAACATTTTGCAGAGCGGTAAATAATAATAATAATGGTGATAGATCAAAGAAAACACATTCTTTACTGTAACTCCAAGTTTCACGCTACTGCGATCATCAGACAGTTTGTTATTCTATGAAAAATGTATACATACATGATGGTTTTAACTCCTATTTCAGACTATACGTGGATGCCGCACTATTGTTAATTATAGTGTTATTGTTTAAATACAATGGTGCAAGTTTTTCTTTTGAAAATAGATGATAAAATAAATAAAATTGCTTCCTATTACATCAGTTGGTTGGTTATTATTATGTTTTTGTTTCTTTAAAATTAGCTAAATAGAATTTGTTTTCGTGACGACATTTAGAAATTAGTTCGGATTTTCGATTTAATAGTTTTTCTTTTGAGCATATGATGTGGTATTTTTCCAATAAACATAAATGACACTTTTTTGAAATGTTGCTATATGGCTTAGCATTGGCGATGGGTGACCATTTGACTGTATACTCGCTGTTGTTGTCTTTCAGCTCCCAAATATATTTCGATAGCTGTGTGCTAGTGCTATATTTTCTGTGTTTGAACGTTGACTTGTGTTGTGTATAGCGCACTTCAAATGTATCCTCTGTTAAACCGATGTAGCACTTTCCCTCTTCATCTTCTGGAGTGGTGACTTTTGCCTGGTAAATGATTCCCTTCATTTGGCATCGATTATCAAATGGACAGGATCTTTTGTTTCTGCAATTGCAAGGCGTGGCATCGGTTGTGTTGTTATTTTCGCTATTTATTATTTTGTTATTGTGACTTTTCAGAATTGTGTCCATTTTATTAGTGTAGCACTTTCCCTCTTCATCTTCTGGAGTGGTGACTTTTGCCTGGTAAATGATTCCCTTCATTTGGCATCGATTATCAAATGGACAGGATCTTTTGTTTCTGCAATTGCAAGGCGTGGCATCGGTTGTGTTGTTATTTTCGCTATTTATTATTTTGTTATTGTGACTTTTCAGAATTGTGTCCATTTTATTAGTGCAGCTATAGCTGACTTTGATTGTGTTACTGTTAAATATTTTGCTAAGATTATTTGATTTAGGAAAATGCTTTTTAATTAGGTTCAAAAATGATCGGCAAATGTTTGTTTTTACGCTCTTATTGTAAGGCGGGTTGAACCTTTTAAATCAAATCAAATAATCTTAGCAAAATATTTAACAGTAACACAATCAAAGTCAGCTATAGCTGCACTAATAATATGGACACAATTCTGAAAAGTCACAATAACAAAATAATAAATAGCGAAAATAACAACACAACCGATGCCACGCCTTGCAATTGCAGAAACAAAAGATCCTGTCCATTTGATAATCGATGCCAAATGAAGGAAATCATTTACCAGGCAAAAGTCACCACTCCAGAAGACGAAGAGGGAAAGTGCTACATCGGTTTAACAGAGGATACATTTAAAGTGCTCTATACACAACAAAAGTCAACGTTCAAACACAGAAAATATAGCACTAGCACACAGCTATCAAAATATATTTGGGAGCTGAAAGACAACAACAGCGAGTATACAGTCAAATGGTCACCCATCGCCAATGCTAAGCCATATAGCAACATTTCAAAAAAGTGTCATTTATGTTTATTGGAAAAATACCACATCATATGCTCAAAAGAAAAACTATTAAATCGAAAATCCGAACTAATTTCTAAATGTCGTCACGAAAACAAATTCTATTTAGCTAATTTTAAAGAAACAAAAACATAATAATAACCAACCAACTGATGTAATAGGAAACAATTTTATTTATTTTATCATCTATTTTCAAAAGAAAAACTTACACCATTGTATTTAAACAATAACACTATAATTAACAATAGCGCTGCATCCACGTATAGCTGAAATAGGAGTTAAAACCATCATGTATGTATACATTTTTCATAGAATAAAAAACTGTCTGATGATCGCAGTAGCGTGAAACTTGGAGTTACAGCAGTAAAGAATGTGTTTTCTTTGATCTATCACCATTATTATTATTATTATTATTATTATTATTATTATTATTATTATTATTATTATTATTATTATTATTATTATTATTATTATTATTATTATTATTATTATTATTATTATTATTATTATTATTATTATTATTATTATTATTATTATTATTATTATTATTATTATTATTATTATTATTATTATTATTATTATTATTATTATTATTATTAACATTTGAAATTCTAAAGCCCTGGGCAAACGAAGGCAGCTTTCACGCAACAAATCTGTTTTTATCTGACATGTGTTTTTCGTTTTCGTGTTCTGAAGCAGTCTTTTTAGGAGCGGCTAAACGGTTCCGACTTTCTAAAGAATTTTCTAGAACAACTCAGGCTGGGCTTAAAGGGAAGCCATGGAGAAGTTGAAACATCGAAAGAGTTCGACACATTTCAAACGAAATAGTTCGAAAAGGATAACGAAGACGTTCGATAACAAAAATCCTTGGAAAGAATTTGAAAATGCTTGATGGCCATCAAACACGATACGACACCTCAGACAAAATCGAAAGAGTGGCTAATCGACAAGGATTTTCGAAGGATTTAAAAGTCGCGAAAATGTTGCCGTCGTTTGCTCAGGGCTTAAGCTGTGTTTCAGCTAACTGAGAATAAGAAAGACCTGAAGGCGATCTCACTTACAGTAACAAAGAAGTGGTATGCCTACACCCAATTGATAAGTATCATAACAAAAATACAGTCACTGTAGGTAGGCATAAATTGAAGACCGGTTGCGTCTTTCTTTGAGAACCAGAAACAATAAAGTAACCCTTGCCTTGCGCAAATCCATTTATACTGTTTTCTAGTTCTACAAATTGAGCTCAATAAAATACATTGTTTGCTGGTGTACTGCTGGTATGTATCACACCTTCGCAAAGTATCAGACCTCAAAACAGAAACAGTGTAAAATGATTAACAAGCTTTGCTTACCATGTCACAATGAAGTTCCAAATTGAGATCACCAAGATTTGTTTCAAGTCGAACATAGGCTATACAAAGAAGAACACAATTGAAAAGGAAGAAGTCTTGATAATACACTAAGTCAGTTCACGATCAAGCATTAGGCAGAATACAGTAAAATTTGCATTAGATCATCCCTCTTACCCTCTTGTAAGAATGAATAGTGAGACATTAAGTAAGGTAGAGTATAGGAGTTTGTACAGAAAACAGAACTATAATTCAATTTCTATTGAGATAGTAAGCAATGTGGGGTATTGTGAAAAGGGGAATTCCTCATGAAAACAGTACATGAGCTGTTCATGAATGGTGTTCATACGGTGTTCATGATAGTTCACTAAAGTTTTTAAAGTTCATGAACTGTTCATGAACTCAACTAAATGTATCGCAAGCCTGGAGATGAGCAGAAAGTTTGACTTCAATTATGAACACAATAGTATGTGATTGAAATAGAAAACGCTACTGTTCTCAATACTGAAGGCACGCCATATATAGGCCTATTAGTTGGGTTGAAAATTGTTATACTGTTGAAGGGTGGACCAAATTGACATTATCCTGAAATTACGTAAGGCAAAACAATTTCTCTCAGAAACTAAACACAATATAACATACAATAACCAACCTTTCTTGTCAACTTTTTCATATCTTCTCACATCTTTATCAATGACAGCTACAAGAATTATAAATGAAAGTTTTGAGTTATAACGTAAAAATGTGATTGCAAACAGTAAACTAAAACTAAGATTTGATAAGGTTTCATTCTAACCTGCTTTTTGTTTCGTTCTTGGCATTTGAGCTGTAGATGTAAACGATCCTGCCATTGCTCCAGTTGAGAAATGAGCCTTAATAAAATGAATTTCACAGTAGACTAACTATTATACAACATTTAATAAATGACTGATTATTGCATAGCTAACACTTCAAATTCGTAAGCATTGGTGTAATACAGTGTAACTTTGTTAATATCACTGTCCTGGTGCAACCAAAAATTGTGATAATAAGCGGAGTAAATTAGTTGAGTTTCAGATTCTGAAAAATTATTGATACTATTAAACAGTTTCTATTATTAAACCCTATATAAATCTATGTTTTCCTGTCCAATTTACCTTAATATGTTATTATAGTAATTAATCAGTCCATTAAAAAAGTTGCATGTAACTTGAAGGTTTCTGAATAAATTATGATACTGATGAAAATACCACGGTAGTGATACCACTGTACTGTCCAACCTCTAAACTGTCCACATTTTTCACGAACATCTGAGCCAGTTCTTAGTTCACAAACTATTCATGAGAAGTTCAACAATAAGATGTCAATCAACTCGTAAACATTTTAGGCAGAGGACAAGGACCCTTTAATGAGAGCTCTGATCCCAAACACATCTTGTTGAATATTTGACAAAATTATGACAGACAGTAAGAGCATACTTACAGCATCGAGACCTTCAGTTGGTTCTTCGTCTGAGCCATCGTCAGTTTTCATCCAATCCTTAAACAGAACAATAACCCAAGTTAGCTAGATTATGGGTATTAAAAAATCTTTGCAAATCATGTATTTCCATCCAATTTCAAGCTATCTTCACATTAGGAGTTTCAAATTCAAGTGAGCATTGGTGTATAGAGTTTTCTTGACAAGCTTTTCAATGCAAAATGTTATATTAGTTAGCCAATACAATCAGCACTGAAAATGAGGATAATCATATAATAAATGTCTATGATAAAGAAAATGTCTCTTTTAAATTTTATGGTGGTTACAATTTTAATTTAATTACAATTTTAGGCTGAATTAGACTCAGACACTGTTGTTTGCCATTGCATGAAACCCCCTCCTTTCTAGTGGGGCTAGCTTTCATTTCGTAGGTGGGAGTTAGTTCACATCCGTTAGATTACGGACGTAAGTAACAAAGTTTAGATAACAGCGTGGGAAGCTATTTTATACCAAATAAGGTAAGCAGCACAGATGGAAGAGCCTGGGTAAGAAGGATGAAACAATGTGCTACTTTAGGCACACCTTGTTTTGGGTTAGTCACTCCTTTAGAGGAAAGCGTTGTTAGCGGTAGCAAAAGTTTGATTGAGCTTTTTGTGTGCAAGTTTTTTGGCAGAGCAATTTTTACTGTTATTATTATTCTTAAATTTTTTATTATATATATTATTCACACTCAATTTCCTATTACATTTATTATATCATTACCTATTTAAAACATCGTTCAATCATGCCTCGACGAACTCGCAACAGTATGGATGCGTCCATGGTCTCTTCGGCCGTTCAAAATGAAGGTCATCAAACGACGTTATCAGCTGCTGATATGCAGCAATTAGTTAAAGATGTCACAGAAGCTATATTGGCAAAGTCATCGCAAGCGATACCTACAGCTAATCAACCGTCATCATCATCAGCAGCAACAGTTACAGCAACATGTCCATCTTCATCAGCTAACCAATCGGAGTCGGTACAAGCAGCCAACGTAAGTGCTCCAACGCACGAAGCAGAAGGTATGTGGTCTGTCCCGTCTGTACCCTCATTTATAAATGAATTCACATTGTCAGTGGGAAATTTATAGAGCTAGGAGATTTGATTGCTATGGGTAATGGTCATCAAACTGAAAGTGAAGCAGAATTTCTACTTGATGGCAGACTGGTCTTTCATCCTCCTGTTCGACGCCAACGTACTTTAGTTACGGACATTGTATCATGGCTAGAAGCGTTTACAATCTACGTCATGGTGCTCACCGCTTATTGTCCTCATCGCTGGCATGACCTCTCACTTTACAAAATGTTAATAATACGGACATACAGACATTTTAATGGTTCGGCTTGGCTTCACTACGATAGGGCATTTCGTGAGAATGCCGCAGCATATCTTCTTCGAGATTGGTCCTCCATCAACACGCAACTTTACAGTTTTCATACTGCTGGTGCAACGTCGCGTTGGACTCCAGTTCGGGGCTCGTCACGCCAACAAGAGCCTGTTGGGTCTCAAAATAGCGCCGTGATATGCACGTCTTGGAACTATAATTCATGTTCGTCCTGGCTTCCTAATTGTCGCTATGCTCATAAATGTCTTTGTTGTTCCGGTCCACATCGAATTAGTAAGTGTGATCAGCCTCAAGCAGCTCGCATGTCAAGCGTCACAAATAACAGAAAACGTTTGGCGGACGCAGATATGTCTGGTAATCAGCAACCGATTCGGCGTTAGCAACTCAACATTCCTTTATGCATAATTTTACAACTATTGTTAATTATTTTTAAGGGGTGCTTATACAATCTTTCAATGTTTAATCTTTTTATTATTGTGTATAACTATCTTGATCGGATAGCGATATTTAACTGTAGCTTATGCCAATATTCTTGCTTTGCGTGTACTGTGTTTAATGACTTTAATTAATAGCTATTTGAATATTCATTATTTGGCTTTGTCTACTTATGTCTTGTATTGCGTATTCCCTCCATTAATTTGTTTTGTTAATAATTTTCGATTTCCGGTAATATTGCTCATTTAAAAAGCTTATGAATTCCGTTAATGAGGTTTGCTTGTTTATCAGCGAGTTTTTGTTTTTTGTGCAGTCGCTAATATTCACAAACAGGAAAAGCTGTAATATATTTTTAGCAATTTCGTTTGTCCGGTTAATCTCATTAATGTGACGATTAATAGCAATTAAAAATATTATCTAATGGCATTTTCGATTAATTTACAGTTCAAAAGCTTTTATCAAATATCAACCAAAAATACACAAAAAAATAAACAAATAGTAAGATAAATGAGTTTGGCAAATTGCGATCGAAAATGAATTTATTTCTTAAAGTTTTCAACAGACGTCCATAAATTGAAACAATTATTATTCGAAATTTTCCTAGGCAGTCACAGCAAAGATAGCTTTACTAAAGTAGTCTACGCACGTCCAATCCAAGTACTTCCAATCATTTTAATTTCCATTTCGTTCTCCTTTTTAGACTAATTGCGTAAGGTATTAAAGCATTTACTATACTTGCATTCATCAATTCTACTGTTAGATGTTTGCCACTCCTCACTGGCGTTGTTTTTTACAAAAGTATTCGTTATGTCACGCCTGCAGTAATATCCTCGCATGTGCGCATACATTCGTCCATCTACGATGTAATCTGCCAATCGGGATTGCGAGCCGTTACTCCAGTTAAAATCCGATTATAATCCGCTAATCCGAATGTAATCCGTCAATCCGATTGTAATGTGTTAATCCGATTATAATCCGCCAATCCGATTATAATTCGCCAAGCTAGTTGTAATCCAATCTTTTGTGTGTTTCTCTTTGATTTTATTTCTTGTTTTCTTTTCTAATTTTGTTTATTTATTTATTTATTTATTTATTTATTTATTTATTTATTTTATTTATTTATTTATTTATTAGCTCAATAATGGCTTCAGTGCAAAGCCGGAACGTTATGAATAAAAATATGAAATTAATTTTGTTGTCTTTTACTACAAAATTTTTATTATTATTATTATTATTATTATTATTATTATTATTATTATTATTATTATTATTATTATTATTATTATTATTATTATTATTATTATTATTATTATTATTATTATTTATTTTTCTTTCTTCTAATGCATTACTTGATGCATCTATTTCAGCTTTGTTTGGTCTGCCATCGGTTTCGCAAGTATCACCGTTGCAAGCTGAGGCGTTTGCTTCTCAATTATCCTCCCATCCGGATCAGGCTTTTGTCAGTTATATTATACATGGTATTACACATGGTTTTCGCTTAGGGTTCCAAGACCATCAACCATTAAAGTCATCTAAGCAGAACAAGCTATCTTCGTCATCTAATCCTTCGGTTATTGATGAGTATATTGCTAATGAAGTCCGTTTGGGGCGAGTAGCTGGACCATTTGTCATATCACCGTTGCCAAATCTTCACATTAGTAGTTTTGGCGTAATTCCGAAACGCGGCCAGGCAGGCAAGTGGCGTCTTATCGTTGACCTATCGTCCCCTCGTGGGCATAGTGTGAATGATGGGATTGATCCTGAGGCTTTCAATTTGCATTATATCCAGTTGGATCAGATTGTGGCAATGATAACTGCATTGGGGGTTGGTGCTCTCATAGCTAAGTTTGATGTTGAAGCAGCATACCGTAATGTCCCAGTTCATCCTCTGGATCGCTTTCTTCTTGGCATGAAATGGCGTGGACAATATTATGTTGACTTGGTTTTGCCTTTTGGGTTACGTTCTGCCCCATTCATCTTCAATTCCATTGCTGATGCGGTTGAGTGGATCTTGATCAATAATTATGGTCTAAACAATCTGGTACATTACTTAGACGATTTTATTATGTCAGGCCCTGCTAATTCAGATGAATGTGGCAATCATTTGCAATGTGCTATGAAAGTATGTCAACAGTTGGGTCTTCCACTTCATCCTAAAAAATGTCTTGGTCCAGCATCTGTGATGACAGTTTTAGGCATTGAACTGGATTCAACTCGTCAGATTGCTCGCTTGCCGTCAGAAAAGCTACGTTCTTTAAAGGATTTAGTTGCTTTATGGATGCAAAAATATTGGTGCAACCGTCATGACCTTGAATCATTAATTGGTCATCTTCACCAAGCAGCAAAGGTTGTTTGGCCTGGAAGAACATTTATCCGTCGCATGCTGGATCTTCTATGCTGTTTTCGCAAACCAAACCATCCGATTCGCTTGTCTAGGGAATTCTTTTTGGATTTGTGCTGGTGGCATGAATTTCTTAGTGCATGGAATGGTGTATCCTTTTGGTTGTTTTCTGGAAAGCCTGTAATCAATGATGTTCATGTTTTCTCTGACGCTTCAGGCTCTATTGGCTATGCAGCTATGTGGAATCGACAATGGTTCAATGGTCAATGGACTGCAACCCAAATGCATCATGGGATCGCATATAAAGAGCTATTTCCTATTGTTCTTGCTGCTCATTTGTGGGGGAATTCGTGGTTTAAAAAAACATGTCCTTTTTCATTCAGATAATGAGGCAGTAGTTCAGGTGCTCAATAAACGTTCTTCAAAAAATCCTGAACTCATGCGATTGATGCGCTCTCTTTTGCTAACAGCAGCTCAGTACAGTTTTTCTTTTACTTCTGTACATATTCCAGGATCTTCAAACACAATTGCTGATTCACTCTCTCGTTTTCGTTGGCAGGAATTCCGGCACGTGGCGCCACTTGCTCAAGCTTATCGAACACCTATCCCATTGCGAACACTGGCAGCCTTGATGTGAACATTTTACGATCACAATCTAATATGTATATGACTGAAAGTTTGGCTCCTTCAACACGTCGTACTTATGGTTCGGCACAACGCAAATTTATTGAATTTTCAAGGGAGTTGGGAGTTGTTAATTGTTGCCCAGCTGATGAAAATACATTGTGTTGGTTTGCCTCAACGTTGGCACAATCTATGCAGCATAAATCAGTCAAGGTTTATCTGGCAGCAGTTCGCTCTTTGCATATTGATCAAGGTTATTCAGATCCTCTTGCAAATTGTCTTCGATTGGCTAAAGTTCTTAGAGGAATCAAACGATGTAGCAGACCGTCAAATAATAGACGCCTTCCTATTACAGACAGCGTATTACTGAAAATCTACAATTTGTTACAGTTCACCCGCTATGACGATATAATGATGTGGGCAGCTTGCACTTTGGCATATTTTGGTTTTCTTCGCTGCTCAGAATTTACTGTTCCAAATTTAGCCTCTTTCGATCCAATGGTTCATCTGCAAGCAAATGATTTGGCTATTGATAATTTACCCTCTCCTACGTGTTTGCGAGTTTGGATAAAATCAAGTAAAACAGATCCTTTTCGCAATGGTTGCCCTATTTATATTGGCCGTGGTAATGGTCCTCTATGCGCAGTCCATGCTATGTCCACCTATCTTAACAAACAAGGCAATACTCCTGGCCCGCTCTTTCTGTTGGAATCTGGTCAACCATTGTCTAGAACTTATCTTGCTGCTTGGCTCCAGAAAGTCTTAAGTCAAGCAAGAGTTGCTGGGAACTTTAATACTCATAGTTTTCGCATCGGAGCAGCCATTGTAGCAGGCCGCAAGGGTATTCCAGCTTATATCATAAAGGCATTGGGCCGTTGGTCTAGCGACGCTTATACGTTATACACCAGGACTCCATCTCATTCGCTTGCCGGAATCTCTCAATTATTAAGTTAGGTAAGATTTAGTTAATGTTATTATCGATTTTTAATTAATTAATTAAAATTTTTATTCTTATAATATTTTTAACTCATTGTATTTGGTATGTTAATTTACTATAGTCTGGGTGCTTGGTCATGTTTGGTGGGATGTCCAGGCTTCCTGTCCCTCCTCTCCAAGCACTTTGGAGATAGTTTGGAGTGTGACAGGTTCGCCAGTAGCAATAGCAGCATAAAAGCATAGCATATAGAAAGCATAAAAGCATATAGAAAGCATATAGAGCATAAAAGCATATAGAGTATAAAAGCTTATAGAGCATAAAAGCATTACAAAAGCATGAAAGCATACAGAGCAATAGAGCATAAAAGCATGTTGAAAGCATAAAATATATAGAGCATAAAGTATATAATAGATATCCCACCAACCAAGCACCTAGGCCAGAGCTCATCAGTGGATGAGTTTAACAAAAATCAAAAAAGAACTGAAAATCATATAAAAATTGGGTGCAAAATAGTACACAAAAGAGCTGAATATTCTCGATTCAATGAGTAGAAACCGCAAACAACCATGTGATGTATTTCGTATGCAAGTAACATATATAATCAAAAACGATGGACGATTGTAATCCGGTAAATATCATGTTAAAATTAGATGTTAACGGGCTTGAAATTATGTAGAAGCGTCTAACTATTCTGGATTGAGATGTAGGACTACATTATGGTCATATGCCTACACTATGAATTTGAAATCTGAAAACCTACTGAAACACGCTGAAAAATTCCTGAAAAGGCTACTGAACTTTTTCAGTAGCTTTCAAATTTTAACTTTTCAAGGTGCGTTTTAGTAGAATGAGAAGAATCTAGATTTAGGTGTCTGATGAGTTTCAGTATGGTTTCAGAACTCAATCCAATTTAAGTATGTTTTCAGTTGCGATTCAGTATATCCAAGACCCATTTAGACCCATAATGCTATGATAAAATATGGTGCCCTCTTTTTGTACAAAGAAATATCTACCAGAGTGGGACAATTACTAGTCTGCGTTTACAGACCGCGATTCATTCACAAAAGAATAGGGATTCTGTCCAGCCACTCTACGAAAACGTAGAGCCGAAGTTTCTGATCGATGCCTGGTAAATCTATTGTTCTTTGAGAATAAATTCATCACGTCCGTTCGATCAATTAATTGTCATAGCTACGAAGCCTAAAATAGAACTTACTGCAATCATGTCAACTGAAGTGAACAAAGCAATGTGAGTATCCCGATGAGAATCATCTTAATCTTGCATAATTATGTGACATCAAACTTATTCTGATACGAGGCCCGGACAGAGAAACCGAACAATTCACACAGACCCTATTCTTTTGTGAATGAATCGCGGTCTGTAACGCAGGCTAGACAATTACCACAATAATAGGCAGTGAGAATGAAAATTGAGTTTATCAGAAAACAAAGCATATTGATTATACTACAATCAAGTGAAAGTATTATAGGTGTGGAAGTAAGTCTCTTCTCACCGGTTTTTTATATGTCTCATCTAATTCATTTAAAGTACTTTGAATTGCATTGCTAGCTTTCCGGATTGTGTAACGAGGATCTTTCTTTGCTCTTTGCTCCTCTAAGTAAAAGGTAATGTGATATGTTAGTACGTAAGGCAAACAAGGTTGTGCTGCTCTTCATTATGAATTTGAAAAGTTTAAATAACTACTGATGTTACAATTGCAAGTATGTTTTCAGCACATATAGAGGTAATAAAACTGTGCTGGAAAGTTCAACTTTCAACAACTTTTCAATAGTTTTTTCAGAATGAATAATGCCTGTATCAATTCTTCTAATATTAGGCGTTTAAGAGAATAATAGCAAGGGCTAGATCTCAAATGGAATGTTGATGATCAACTCCAGCATATTGGTACTTCATGGCAACTCGGATTTGATTGTTTATGAGTAAGAAACGTCAAAGGTGAAAAGATGTACATGTGGTTACATACGTAATGGATTTTAAAAGAAGTATACAATTGAATAGAAAGCATATAATACCAAAAAAAGCAATCAAGTATTCATTAAAATTGACATTTGTAATTGTATGAATTAATTTCAAACCCTGTATCCCTTTACATATCTGCCCTGCTTACCTTCAGTGACTACCTTTATGCCATGCTTAACGTGATAGAAATTGGAAATATTGAACTTGTCGAGTTTAAGAGGGTCCTGAAATAAAAACATCAATTCATCAACTATCATTTTTGTTTTTCAGGTTCGTCAGCAATGCAAAAAGATTGTGAGCACGGAGCAGGGTTCGAAAAAGTCTGGAAACTAGGAAACCTGGTTTGAGGAGAGCTAGGATAATTCAGAAAGAAAAAGCAAATGCTGGATATGAAGTTAACATCATTAAAAAAACCAAGACAACAATAATTTCCATTTCATGTTTTCATGTTATTAAAATGACTCAAACATTCATCTTAGACGTTGAGGTTTGCAGAAGGTTAAACATTTTGTCAAACAGTGATTATGAGCAAGGAATATTGTTATACAAGTACTGTTAATTACCTGAATAGTAATGATATCTTTTCTGGTGAATGCTTGATCAGTTAGAAGATCTTTGAAATTTTTCGGTTTGATGTTTAATTTTTGCACAGCCTTTCAAAAACGATTATAACATATAAAATATAGATGTTTAGACTATCTGGCAATGTATCAATTTGATTAATCGAGATAAAAAACAGAGCACAATGACCTAGCAACTAGTGAGTAAGGTGCTCAGAAACTGGTAGCAATCTATAGTGTTTGCACAATTCAAGGAAAATTGCATGATAAACAGGTCATTCAACGTTGATGAACTGTTCAATTGACCAATTCATGAATTTTCGTAAAGTTCATGAATAGTCAATGAAGTTCTCAGACAAATCATGGATAATTCATGAACTCAGTAAGTTTTTCACAGGGCGGGGTACACGATTGTCATTAAGCGTACATTTGTATTGAGCATTAATAAATAGACTATTAAAAATTCATATAAATCATTAAAATATGATTTTCTATGCATTAAACTTACATCATATGTGTAGACATTGCCAGATTGTTTAATAGCAATAAGATGTGTATTTTCTGTGAATATTTTGAATGTAATTGGACAATGATATTTATCTGTAAAAAGTATGTAAAAATTGCATGGAATTTTAAAATCAAACATTAGATTATGGGGAATTAAACAAATTTTGAAACACAATAGAGAAATTAAATACCATCATTATTTTTGTGAAAATTCAATTTGATTAGATCTTTTAGTGTCATTGCCTATGAAAAAGAAACAAGAAATTTATATTAACGCAACAGTACATTATCATAAGATATTACAATTGAGATGATTGATAACTTCATGATAATCAACGTTTTGAAAATATTACATGTTTATAATCCTATTTTCAAATATTCATTTAACAGGCCTATTGATAATTAACAGAATTTCACACTACAGTGGAACCTGCTTAAGTGAAATTTGGATAAGGATAAGTGAAATTCCCGCGTAAATACAACCTGGCTTCAAAACTCTATTGACTATTTTGTAGTCATGTCTTTGTTAAACAATTTCAGATAAGTGCAAATTCGGATAACTGCAATGAAAATGGTTGACAAATTTGAGTTGCACTTAATCGGGTTACACTGTATAGGCAAGCATCGGAGTAAATATGTATCCGCTTCTGAAAAGAGCAATATTGGAGACGTGCATTCAGTACATGCATCTACTGAACACAATTGAACAGCTTATTGTAACTAATTTAACAAATTCAAATAGAAGTCTTTGTATTTAATGAACAATCATCATGAGCATCTTCTAGCATGTAGCATGATATCAAAACAATTTGAATAAAAAACAGATACCGATGCTCGTACTGTCGTTAACTTTATTGATTTAGAGACTCACACAGATATAGGAAGTAGATGGTATTGACTGTCACTTAAAACATATCACATTGATGTAATCAAGATATTATAATAGAACCAAGATAGTCTTAACTCAGATTTGTGTTTGAAAGAATTTTAAACAGGCCATAATATCATCTTACCTTTGTGGAAATCAACCAAATAAAATGTATTTAACATCCTCAAGTATTGAATAATTCAAATTTAAAAACAACATACTTCGTCCAACATCAACAACATCCTCAAAAGTCTACCTTTGTTGACCCAATATCGATCATTTCCAAATATTTTGATCGCCTTTGACACGGCAGAATCACTGAGAATTGGCCTTCCGGGCGTCAGATTATAAAACCAACAAATTTAGTTTCTTGTGAAAAGCTAAACATTTATTCGCGCGGTGCAGATGAAATCATGAGATCCTTTTTTGTTCGTTATATAATCTGACGCCCGGAAATTTTACTTTACTTTTTTTCAATTAATACTACTTAATTATTATTTAGAAAGGTATCAAGCGTTGTACAAGTTCAGTAGACAGGTCGAGCAATAATAATGCCATATTGCGCTCGCAATAGTTTAATACAATGCAATACTCACATCACCAGTAACAGGACTTTTGCCATATTTCTTCAAATATGGTACAATCGACCTAAATTAGCAGATATGACATATAAATTGACATTTCATTTATTCTTAACACATTAATTGTTTCATTTCAAAAGTCAACTTAAAACTTACAGAATATCAAATATAACACCTTCTTTTGTGCACAAAGGATTTGCAAATGGTTGAAGTGACAAACTATTGCAAAAAATGAGAGCGTCAACAGTAAAAGTTTAATTTTGTATTTGTATTTTTATCTTGAAGAAAACCCATACTGCTTATACGTACCTGCAGTAGTTATATGGAAGTCTTCTGAATTTCCTTTGTTCTAGATCTGAAATTTGAAAATGTGTTAAAACCATCTTAATGCAGATTAGCAACGGCAGGACTTATGTGAATAGTCCAACAAAATATTTTACTTTTCAAAAGCCTGACTTCTATTTTCACATTATTTTGATGAGTTTACATTTATTTATTCAGAATACTGCATTTTAGCCTACTTCTGAATTTTCCAGCCTCTTTCAAACCATGTTTCTGGAGTAGGCCTATGTTGGAATCAGCCCTTTTTATTGTGTAACTTTACAAACATTTCATAAACTTTTTAAAATGTTCAAGAACCTCAAGAACAATTCTTGAAGTTGACAAACATTTCACGAGAAATTCATCAAAGATCCATGAGCGTAACTTGGAACATTTTTCATGACCTTACAGGCTTGTTTTTTCCATTTATTTCTTCAGTCTTGTATCACTGAGTACGTTCCATGTATCAGTTTTCCATGAAGATATTGGTCCTACATTACCCATGATAATAATGATTAATCCATTGATAGGCCTAATAATGGATAGACGTACATGTAAAATGTGGCACAAATTTTCAAAAATCCACCTCCACTATTTGGGTAGGCTATACCATGTACAGGAAGATTTACATCATTTTGTGATAAAAATCAACTCGTACAGCTTTATAAGTTAGCTGCTGACAGGTGACGTTAAGGTTGTAACATAAAGTCGATCCAATAATTAAGCCAACATACTTTCTTTCTTTCCTCCCCACTCCTCTTGCCATTCTTTTGTTGTGATATACCTATGAAACAAAATCATAATTATCAAGAGTTTTATCTATTGTTTATTAGTCGAGACCGACTAGGGTACTATTCAATGATCTGCATTCTGATTGGTTGCTCAATTATTCACTATTTTCTTATAGTGAACGCTGGCAAGTTCCCTCGCAAAATTCTAAAGTAAACAAGCGATTCCCAAATGTTTTTGAATCAATTTTATACGAGAGTCTTATAAATTCCGTGCCCGAGAAAACAAAGCAAGCAGCAAAATATGAGATGAAGTTGTTTAATGGTAGGTTATGCATATACCACTTAATCTTATTTAACAATCTTCTCGCAATTTTTTCGTCGCTACTATATTGTCTTTAAACAACAAACGTTTATATTACAAACCGCAAACATTTATGTATTTTTAGATACTCAATAGTTACCTTGCTCAACTTTGCTATTTTGTGGGGCTGTAAATTTGTAGCCAATTAATATCTAACTTTTTTGTTGTAAAATTAAATCTAAATCAAGTCAAATTAAAATTCATCCTCCAAATCGCGACGCTGCAGTCGTCATGGATGCCTTTGATTGACGATTGTATTAAAAATTAATTATGCAAGAAGCGAATAAATAGTTGGAATTTATTTCTATTGATGTGTTTGGCTTGTACCACTAGTTGGTTTCTACTAAAACAATTAGACCACTCGCCCGTGTTTGGCTACCGTCCTGAATAGTCACCTCGGAGGACCTCGGTGACTATTCGACGGTAGCCAACTCGGGCTCGTAGTCTAATTGTTAAATAGGCTAAGTGTTGCTACAAAAGTTGATGGTTCCAGCATTGTTGCTCCTAGATACTAGATAGAGGTCTGGTGTGTATGTAATTGCTCTGATTTGATTTTTGATTTTTTAATAAAGTTGATTTAATTTTGCTTTTATGTTTACTTTCATTTAATATGAAAAATTCGATATATTTGTTAAAAGTTTTGCACCACGAAAAGATAAAGAAGCCTAATCAATTATCAAGTCCTATGTTCATTCAGAGAAATATATCATAAAATATACTTTTATAGCTCACAATTTATCCTTCTGGTGCTGCTTTTTGCCCATGTCTAAAGTTAAAGTAACTATTTGACCAAGAGTCCAAGTAGATATTGTAGGTCTGTTCTGTTCTGTTTTCCCAAAATTGAGATGATGTTTACGACGCCATCTTGAAGACTGGAAGAAAGAATATTGAAATGGGACCGTGACTGAATTGAGAATTATTATAGTGTTTGAATAAAGAACCGTTCTTGTTACTCACGGTCAAAGTTTCAGATGGTACAATCCGTTAACGAGGCGGGAAGCTCAAGATCGAGGCAACAAACCAGAAACCAATACATAGCCTCGACACCTAATAACGCTGAAGATCAAAACACCCAATAATATACAAACTACTGTAGGCTACTGAGAGTGATCATATTGCTTGAAAAATCAAATGGATAGACTAATCAGGAAAATAAAAGAAATCCCTGTAGATGTAAGCGAATGTGTGTCTGAAGAGGATTTGTATCACGAAGGTCTGCATGGGATAAAACCAAGAAAGTATCAGATTTATGGCATAAATTGGCTTCTTCACTGTCAGAGAAATGGTTGTGGTGGGGCAATTTTAGGGGATGAAATGGGTCTAGGGAAAACCATACAGGTGAGGTAGAGTTGGTCCATTTAGAAAAGTTTAAATTTGGAAAATTGCCAAGGGTTATTAGAATAGAATAGAAATAGTTTATTTAAAGACATATAAACAACTATGATACATGATTTTTGCTTTTTGTTCTATTTGATTACATGTATGTGTTATATAAGGCATTATTGTTAAGCAGTCGTTTCTTGATGTCTGACGGCGTCATCGTCGTCTGATAATTAGTTTGATTGAGAATATAATGTATTTTTAATTTCTTGTTTATATTTAATTATATTGTATGAATCGTATTTGTAATATTTATTTAGTGATTGTGCACCTCGAAAGCTGAAGGATCGTTTACCACGGTCAGTATGGACGCGCGGGAGAATGTACATGTTTTTTCTTGTAATATATTTGTGGTTACTTTTATTAAATAAAGTCTTTAATTCTGAACCATAAATTCCTGATTTAGATTGATGGGCTGTACATGCAGTACGGAGATGTGACATGTGGCTGATAGAGAGCCATCCCAGTCGTTCAAGTGCATCTTCCATTCTATCAAACTTTCGCTTTCCACATATCAATTTTGCCGCCCAATTTTGTATTCCTATCTGGACCCTTCTAAGCTGTGTTTTGTTGCATGAGGCCCAGACTTCGATAGCGTAGAGACAAGGATTTAAAATTTTTGTTTCTATAAGTGTTTTAAATAACCCAGCTGGAATATAAGGGCGAATCTTTGATATTGCAGATAATCTGTAGGAAGCAGTTCTTAAGATTTTATCGACGTGCTTCTTGAAACTCATTTCATTATCAAAGACCACGCCCAAGTTTCTAGCTGTACTTACATACTTTATATTTTGTTTGTCAATTGTCAAAGTTGGCAGAGTTCGGTTAATTAACTTTTTGTGACCAATAGCCATAATTTTTGTTTTATTAGTGTTGAGTAGTAGAGAATTTGCAGCAAACCAAGTCGAAACTCTTTTTGAATCATCATTAATTTGTTTTTGTACATTACACAGTGATTGGTTGTCTTTAGATTTAAAATTATACAATACTTGTGTGTCATCGGCAAACTGGCCAGCTGCGCCATGTTTAATTACGTTTGGTAGATCATTCACATAAACTAAAAAGAGCAATGGTCCAAGTACTGAGCTTTGAGGTACTCCACATGATAGTGTAACTTCGTCAGAGTAGATGTTGTTCACTTTTATGGTCTGTTTGCGGTCTTTTAAGTACGATTCTATCCATGCCAATGCAATGTCAGATAATCCGAATAGTTTGAGTTTATCCAATAAAATATTATGTTGAAGGCTATCGAATGCTTTAGATAGGTCCATGAGAATTAACAAGGAAGTATCACGAGTGTCCATGTTTTTAAGAATTCTTTCCGTTATGTTCAGAAGGGCTGTAACTGTCGAGCGACAGTGTTGGAATCCATGTTGATATTTATTTAGGATAGGAGATAAGAAGGGGTACAGTTGGATGTAAACTATTCTTTCCACAACTTTTGACAGTAACGATAAAAGTGCAAGTGGTCGATGCTTATCTGGTTCTATAGTACCTGGTACTTTTGGTATTGGTGATACTATAGTGTTTTTGAAGCAAGATGGAAACTTTGATGTCTTTAGGGATAGGTTGATAAGTTTTGTAAATGCTGCCGCAATGGCTGGAAGGGCAGATTTAATTGCGAAGCCATTTATGCCATCGTAGCCAGGTGCTTTCCAGTTTGGTAGTAGCCCTACAGCTTTAATTGTGTCAATGGTTGTGACATTTGTGAATTCGAATGTTTGTGAATGTTGTTGTATTGTTTCATAGTTGGTTTTTGTGTGAGTTTGGTTCTTAATGGTTGATCCAACCTCACTGAAAAATTTGTTGATTTCATTTAATTCTGATTTCGTTTTTGCTGTACATTTATAATTAGTTTTTCTCGTCAGCTTTTTTACAAGGTTCCATACTTCTTTTACATTGTCACCACATTCAATAAATTTTTCTTTGTTGTAATTTATTTTTGCCTGTCTGAGTTTATATGTTACTTGATTGCGCTGATGTTTATACAGTTCCCAATCTTTTGATGATGTCGTCTTCATAGCCGTATAGCGCATTTTGTTGCGTTTCTTTAATTGATCTCTTAGTTCAACAGTTACCCATGGTGCGTAATTTGGATACATTACAATTGTTTCTTCTGGTGCATATTTGTTCAGAGTGTCCTGCAATATTGTTTGTAATATCATGGCTGCTTTGTTTACATCTTCATCCATTATTGCTTCTTCAAATTTAGTCAGATCAACGTTCAAGAGTTCTTCACAAAATGCAACTCTGTCAAAGTTTTTGTATGTTCTTACAGTTCTGGTTGTTTTTCTAGGTTGTTCTGTGGCATCATATTTCATAACAGAATACAGCCCAAGGTGGTCTGAATTACAGACAGTTTTTGGAATAGATGTAGTTATTGTATGTTTTAATGAAGTAGATGATATCATATAATCTATTTTCGTTTGAGATGTTTCTGTGATTCGAGTCGATTTAGTGTTAAGAATGTGTAGTTTAAATTGGGACATCAACTCTGAAAGCAGTTTTTTTGCAGGAGTGTTTTTATGGTAGTCAATGTTCAAATCTCCGGCAAATATGAAGTCACAATTTCTTTCAGTTAAAGTTTCTGTGGTATCACGAATGATGTCAAGGGCTTGGCGGTAATTCTCATAGCGAGGATTGTATAAATTTATGATGTATATAATTTTATTATTTGGTATTTGTAGTTTTACTACTAATTGTTCGTATTCAATCCCCTGGGCCTTTCTTGTCAGGGTTGGATCTAAATAAACTTTCATGATATTTTTGTAAAATATAGCAGTGCCACCATGCCTGCCATTTCGGTCATTTCTATATAGACAATAACCAGGAATAGAACATCCTATTGATTCTGGATGCAGCCATGTCTCTTGTATAATTATTAGGTCTATATCATCATCAACAGCGTATGTCTGTAATTCTGTTAATCGCTCAGATGTTAGACATTGAGCATTAATTGTTAAGATTTTTATCTCTTTTGTTTTAGTTATTTTATTTATTGTGTTTATGGTTGTACTTACTCTTTTCTTGTTTGTGCTGCTATTCATATTGAGTCAATTACTACTCGGTTGAGTCCGGGGCTGGGGTATTGTCTTCTTTCTGATATTTTTCACTTGGATTAAACCGAAATTACGTATGACCCATCGATCTGTCGAGTTTTTACACCCCTCATTTCTCTCTCTGCATTCCGTTCTGAGTTCAGCTTGGAATTTTTGTTCGTCTCTGGTGTAATCTGGTGAGATATAGACACTTTCCAGACCATCATCTTCACGTAGACGTCTACCATTTGTAAGCAGCATAAGTTTGCTTCGCATATCACAGCATTTTACTAATAATGGTTGCGAGCGCACATCTGATGGTTTTCCAAGGCGATGGCAGGACTCAATCTCCACATCTTCACCCAAGAT
Organism: Haliclystus octoradiatus; assembly: GCA_916610825.1. Classification (NCBI taxonomy): domain Eukaryota; kingdom Metazoa; phylum Cnidaria; class Staurozoa; order Stauromedusae; family Haliclystidae; genus Haliclystus; species Haliclystus octoradiatus. The sequence goes on from OU744450.1 coordinate 6,866,658, forward strand.
GTTAACAGTTAAACTTTTGAGGTAATCAGTGTCATTTTCATAATCTGGGTTTATATTTAGTCCTCGGATAATTACATTTAATTTCCGTTTGTCTTTTTCTTGTGTCTGCTTAATTGCCTTTTCATGTAGGCGTTGCTCAGTTTGTACTTTTAATACAGTAGAAAACGATTTGTTAGGTGGGTTTGTAGTTCCAATATCCAGTAAGGTATTCATTTCAGTTTGGGAGTAAAGGGATTTTTCAGTTACAAGGGTTTTTGATTTCATCAATTTTGCTTAGAATTGTTTCTGTTGCAATAGTCAATTGGATTTCAGTACAATTATTTGTAGAGTTATCAATTTTTGTTTGATTATCTTTGGTTATCTTTGACTTCAGGGCAATTGTCTGTTTAGTTAATTCACGGATTTGTTTTGTCTTTGCATCACTATTTAGTTTCTCACTTTTTAATGTGTTTTCAGCATCATGCTTCATGTCTAACGCTTGTTTTTCGATTCCACGTATCTTATTTTGCAATTGAGTTTTTTTGTCTAACAATAGTTGTATTTGTTCTTGTTGTTTCTTGTATTTCGTCATCAGGCTTTCGTATCTTATTTCTTTCAATTTGTTTGAAACAGGTGTACTTTCTAATATGTTCCCTTCAGAATTTAGATCAATGCATACGGGAGATGACGTCATAATTTCCTCGTTTATATTACTTTTATCTAGGTTTTCGCACGATTGTGATGGAACGGTGATGTAATCTATATTAGTATTGTCGCTATTGTTCACAATGCTTCCATTTGAGACAATCGAATCATTTGTGCGGTCCAAAATGGCGTCAATACATGGCAATTGATCCCCTGATAGATCCGGTATGTAAATATTTGAATCAGCGGCGGCGAGAGAATTCAAAGGTAATTGGAGAACACTCGGTGAATGTGTTTCATCTGCCCAAATGTCTGGTAAATCTTTTTCGATGACATTTTTATATTTTTTATCTCGGCTTATAATTCCATAAAAATACAAACATAAATCGGCTAAATCTCCTTTCTTTGAGTTTCTTGCTAGTTTCTTCCTTGCAATGCCCACGTTTTTATTCTCAGTTTCCAGAATGTTGATACATTTTTTCAAGGCTGTACTCATCAGGTTAAGCTTTTGTTGTGAAGGTTCGATAGCTGTAACCAACGCATCTTGAACAAAATTGACACTTGGAGAGGGTACATCAAGTTGTTCTCCATAGCTTTCTGCTTGAATTGAAAAGTTGGACATATTGCATACGATTTTTAGAAAAGTTATGTCAATTAAGCTAAAATAATGTTAAATAATTGCAATAAAGTCAGTCATAGACAGGAGCACGTCTACTCATGACGACATGACGATGTGGCATATCACGTGTATCTTCTTGCTCGTGATTTAGTAACTATTCCAGGTGGAAAACAAGGTGAAATTTATTAGCCAGTCTGGTCAAGGTGTTATTTAGTAGCCAGTCTGCATTCGGGAATTTTTCCCGCCGTATATTTTCCGCCAATATTTTATAACCCTGATTTTCCCTCCAAAATTATATGATAAACATAGAAAATGCATAATTTTTTTACCAAAATACGATACAAAATCCCTGCCAAAGCGTTGAGAGAGAAATTGCCAAAGAGAGAGATCTCCGGCGGGAAGCCTGTGAATTGCTGACTGGTTTAGTATTGCTTTGTGGTTGTGCAGACTGTGACGTTTGTAGACCAAGTACCAAGTCCCGATGCTAAGTTTCTTTCTGAAGTTCTGTCCCTTCTAGGTTCCAAAGGTTAGCTGAGCCTGTACTATTAGGTAGATACTAACTTCAGCCTAATTAAACTGCTTATAGTTTGAGCCTAATTTTTGTTGGAACTCTGCCCGCAGAGTGTTGTGGGCTCAATCCAATCTGCAAGAAGGGCAGTTTTCGCCAAGATCTCGGGTGCGGAACAGCAAATACTTTCATGACATTTGACCGTAAAATTCTAAATATTGTAGGGCCTACTTCTCACGTGCTCCACTGGCATAATCTGCAGACTGGAGTTCAATCCCTAATCAGAAGAATTATTGGTTGGCTCCAGGATGGGCATGTGGATATTAAACGCACACATGCCCTGAAGCTATAATCAATTAACTAAAAACCACAAAGTCAAAAAGCTACCAGCTTCCCGGTTTGTGTAAAAAATGATTGGCCCCCAAGAAACAAAGAAACAGATGGGTCCCTTGTGTGTTTCCTAATTGATGTAGGCTTCGGTAAGGGTAAAATACCAAACTGCAAACTCTTGCAAACTTAATATGTCGCAAAGTGTGTCACTGTAGGCTACACAGACTTGTATTTTGCCACACAATGAGTGTAATAGACTTGGGAACTTGCTTGCCTCAATAATTTGCGGTGAGGAAAATTATTTTAAATTAGAACATTATGTGTTTGAAGGGCCTAGAGCGTTTTTTCAACTCTATTTAGATGATGAGATTAGTTGAAATGTTTTGTTCTATTTAGATGTTCAAATTTATGATTTTTATTTGAGTCAAAACGTTCCCATGAAAGCTAAATCTAGGCCGACAGTCCCAACAAAATCAATATAGCGATAAAACTTTATCCGAGATGGAGATAGAGCTCTCTTTCTCCTGCAAACAAATTAGTTGAATTAATGAACTATTTATAAACAGATCATGAACAAAATGGCCCAATTTTCTTGAACTTTTTCATGAACATTCACCAGTTCATGAAAATTAGGCCATTTAACTTCCATGAACTGTTTTCACAGGAGTTTATTTTCATGTAAAATTCAAGAAATAGTTGAACAGTTTCATTCTCATCTAATTTTCACGTTAATGTTTTAGTCTACAATTGTTTGGATTTGTTTTTTCATTAATAGACAATAGCATATCTATTGCACACAAACTCATCAAAAAAGAAACACCAACCTCATTTGATTGTTGCCCCTCTAACTCTACTCGACAACTGGAATTCTGAATTTACGCGGTAAGAATTACTAAAAATAATCAAATTAATTTAATGAGAATGATGACGGTATCCTACTGTCCTACAGGCTGGAATGCTCCAAAAAGAACTGGGCTACAATTAAGAGATTTGCTTATCAATTTTCGTAAAGTTCATGAACTATTCATGAACACAACAAATTTGTGGCCGTTATAGACAGATTTGACTGTATAGGCCTAGGCTACTCAGTGGAAAAAAATATTGAGTTATTCAACTGTTCCTGAAAATCTTATAAACAGTCCATGAATGTCAAATGGCTTGTTTTTTATTTGTTCGTAAACTGTTGATCCCAGATGTAGGCCTATTAACTTGCCCGATGCAGCGGTAGGCCTAAATGGTAATAATAATTGGTTCATGTTGTTAAACCAGCGAGAAATTGTTGAGTTTGATAGAAACTGGTTCTGAAAAATTGGCGTTATGAATGAGTTGCAATATCAACATTTAGTAAATATTAAAACAATTTTACTGTAGCCCTACTAATATTTAAGAAATCAACTCTTCTAAAAGCCTTCTGGATTCTTACTTAGGTTTTCTTTCAAAATATCATCCTAGTTCTACTGCTGATATTGTTAACTTTCCTTTCCACAGGTTCTGCCCATCAATCAAAGTTTTGCTATACCATGGTAATCAAGATAGCAGAGCATTACTGAGAGCAGATCTCGAGCAAATGGTAACTTAGACTTTGAAGTTACATTTTGAAAAGATTTAAAATAAAATTTAAAATATTACCTTTGAATACTTCTGAATAGGCCTAATGTTATTTTTGTTACAGATAGGAACACACAACAATTAATACGAGCCATAGTAAATATTAATTAGTGGTTTCTTAATAAAAAATTTAAAATGAAGAACAGCGACAAGAAAAAACTCTGAGAATTGCAACATTTCGATGTATCATATACAATTTTCAAGCAAACAAGAATAAATTACAGGAGTTAAACATAGTTATAGTTTATACTGTTTCTCTTTCACTCAAAATTGATATATTATATATCGGAACGTTGCAATTCTCAAGGTTTTCTCTTTTCCTTATCTTTCACTTTAAAGTAGAGATCAAAAGCTAACAATTAATTCCGCAAAACAGTAATTTATCAATATATTCAAATAATCAAATTATTATGTTCACTTGGCAAATTTTTTGTTTGACCAAAATAATTAAGCAATATTACTTCCCCCGCGAAAAACAGTTTAGGAGTTCATGAACAGTTCATGAACAGTTCTTGAACGCTAAATGGCCCAAAATTTTCATGAGCTGTTTATGAACTGTACATGACCTGTTCATGAACAGCTCATGAAAATTTGGGACCATTTAAAGTGGGAATAAACCCCCAGACTATCTTTACATATGTAGTAGAACCCGACGTGAAAAAAACAATGGCGTAATTTTTTTTTCGATCTGGAAATTATTTCTTGGTGAAAAGCGCCTTCAAAGTGGTGTTTTGACCCAAATGTCGCTGAGAAAAAAAAGGGATTGGATCTAGCTTTATGACGACAAAGTCACAAGTCGTGCGGTTTGTCTAACAGACTCAAGAGTGGGCTGATCACGCGACGTAATCTTTGAGGTGACCTAGCTCCGAGAAGTCACGCAAAAAAAATTTCTGACAAGCCTGAGCCATGAACAAACATATAAACTGGCGAATTACGTAAAAAAGATGCTATTTGTGATTTCAGGAGCAGAATAAAATCTATTGAAACGCTCGGTCGAAATAATTTCTTGTAGCGTCATTAAGCGCGATGAATCTGATATAGATTGCGGATTAATACAAATGTCAGGCGGTGCGACTGTTCCTTTGTGACTAGTCTAGTGACACATATTAGTTACGTATTCTGTGTGACCGCAGTACTTCTCAAATCTTAATTAGTAGACACGTACCCTTCAAAATAGCTTGATCTTACGCTATATAAGTTTTAACTATTTTTAACTCTATGATCTGCAAGTTGTTCTTGAGTAAACATTTCTACAAGATATCCTTTTCATGATCTAAATGTGAATGTAAACTGATTTGATTTGCACGGGCATGCACAGACGACTTTTCCTGGAGTATGGTACTGCAAAGTATTGATTGTACTGGAGTTGGTACTGCAAAGTATTAATTGTACTTTTTCGGATTTATTTAACTATCGGTATTACTAAATTATTAAATAGACATTTTTCAACTATCATTTCAACGTTTAAGTTTGAAATTGATGTTCGTCTAGTAAAACTTAAAACATGTAATCGTATAGTTTATACGACTGTATAGATAGATATATTGTACTCAATAGTCTAACAAAGTGTTCATCATTAATTCACCAAGCATTCAATATTTAAAAAACCATTGAGAATTCTTCAGTACATTACACTATAAAATTCTATAAAATATCGGGAAATAGTACAAACATGATAGAGGGCTCGGACGTTCTTATTCAAGTTTACAGCCGTATACTAGAGCCACTAGAACTACAGTAATGCAGATTCTATCATTTGTCGGTTTTGCGGTATATCTTCATTGCATAAATTTTTATCCTCTCTATCAAAGTTATATGATTAACAAAATTAGGGTTTTGCAATGTGAAGTCTCGTTCCTTATTTTACATACGCCACAAAATTATTTCACCAGTCTAGTATTCATTCCTTCGGCTATAAAGTAGAACATGTTAGCATCATGTCGTCACAATCTGTAATTTATAGGATTAGTAATACAGTGCAGAAGTTACTTTGCACAAAATACCTTTCTACAGAGACGCGAAATCAGATGGACGGATTTCGCTTCTGTGAAAAGAGGACTATAAAACCGACGGCTATGGTGTTCTTAATAGCGTTTCCCACCATACATTATGATTTTTACCCTCAAAAGAACACTCCATTTTCAGTGCAGACATATGCTTACAACAATAAATTCTACTTAGCTAGCTTTTGTGGTCACCAGAGAATCTTTTGATATGTGTTAAATATGTGTGAGAATGATATGTCAAAATATAATCTGTATAACGCGCGCTACGAATGAAATATTTTCTGATTTTTATATTCTTCAAATTCGTGAACTTTAAAATCATTAAATCATCTGGAATTTTGCTACTCTTGAGTTTATATGTTCTTCCTTACCTCAGTTTCGTGGGAGAGAAAAATAGATTGCCGTTACAGAGCTACGCCATCTCAAACGTAACATCGCGTGATTAATCTGATCCAAAGTCTATTAGAAAAACCACACGACTTGTGACTTTGTCGTCATAAAGCTAGATCCAATCCCTTTTTTTCCCTCAGCGACATTTGGGCCAAAACACCACTTTGAAGGCATTTTTCACCAAGAAATAATTTCCAGATCGAAAAAAAAATTACGCCATTGTTTTTTTCACGTCGGGTTCTACTATATATGTAAAGATAGTCTGGGGGTTTATTCCCACTTTAAGGTTCATAAACTGTTCAAGAACTGTTAATGAATTCTTGAACTTTTTTCGCAGGGAATGGCAGCATCACGAATAATCCACATTCTATGCTAGCTTTTGCCCAAATTTCTAGATGTGTATTTTTATCATTACTTTTGATCACAACTTTTCCTTTTTTGTAGCGAATTGGAAAACAATTTGATGTCTGCTTAACTTCATATGATGTAAGTTTGTACCTTCTACCCCTACAAAAAATTATCCATGTCTTGTTCATTAACTTTAAAAGTTTCAAAAGATAACAGATCAGAAAATCAATAGTCGATTACAATCATTCTGCAATTATCAAACCTGTCTGGCCTTCCATATTTCTGAAAAATATCTATTCGTTTAAATTATTTTATTGTCTTTCCACAGATTGCACTCATTGACCAAACATTTTTTCAAAAGTAAGAAAAATTTGTTTTCTATATGTACTGTGTACATCATAACAATCTAAATAATTGCTATCTAATCACACACTCCAACATTTTCTTCTGAATTTTGTTTTGATGATGTTTGACCAATAAATCATTAAAATATCATGGTTATTCTAACTTTGCTCAAACCTTCCGGAATCTAGGATTCAACAATTGCTAGGCTACTTATGCCGGGCCCTGTATCTAATTACCCATGTTCTTATGAATTCAGTGATACTTTTAACATTTTTTTATTGTTATTATTTAAATATAAATATATTAGCTAGCAGAACAGTAAGGAACATACATTTATTAATATATTTTAACGGGAAATGGTTTTTGATTTGCTGCAGTAATCCCCTGTGAAGACAATTAGCCAAATCCAGTTATACCAGTTCAGGCTCAAAACATAATATGCCTAAAAAATTATTTGTTCTTCAACATGAACCTTTTTTGTAGGTTCATAAACAGGCACGTAGACTTCATGAACATGTATTGATTGAACTCGTGAACTGGTTAATGCCTGTTCAACTCCTTAAAAGTTCATGAACTTTAAATGGCCCAATTAGTTTTCATGGACACTTCATGAACTGTCTAGAAACTGTGATTAACTAATAAATCACAAATAGTTCATGAATTTGGGATGTATTATTGTAGTAGATGAATATTCCCTTCACTCTTTGATCCAACAGATACCAATGGGACGCAATTGTTGTCGACGAGGCACAGAGGTTGAAAAATCCACAATCAAATTTGCACCTAGTGCTTCTTGAGGTAAGATACTTCTATCATGTCATTCATATGTCAAGAGGGGGGCTTTAGCTCATATTGCAGAGCAGCCAAACTCCAGCTGATAATATCTGGTCAACTATGGTTCCCCCCGATTGTCAATCCAGTTTTGATTTTATCCAATACATCGAATGAGTATCATGTTCTCATGACGGAAAGAATGGTACAGAGGGAATTGCATTATCGTTGCACATTGACAATCAAGGTCCATCTGCCATGAAATCTGTTGGAATTAATCTGCAGTGCCGCCGCTGAGATCAATTAAGAGTATTTACAATCACTGCTCATATTGAGGGTCAGAGTTAAACATTATTATTTATTTTTCTTTAGCTCAGAAAGAGATTTTCATTGTTACTGACTGGTACTCCTGTTCAAAATAAGCTTGAAGAGGTGATTATGATAGGATATCTTTTAGGCAAGAAAATTGTTAAATTATGGATACAAGCTCATTATAGTCATGAAATGTAAGCAAATGGTAAATAAATAAATAAATCCTCACCCAAGAATCATTCTAAATGCGATCAATTCACACAAAGCGGTTGTTATGAAGAAAGTTACTGAAGCTGGTGTTTAAAAACAGTTCATGAATGTTAAACGGCCTTATTTCTATGAAAAGTTTGTGAAAGAGTCATATGAATATGGGGGCATTTAACGTTTATTAACTAGTTCATGAACAGTTCATGATTTCGAACAACTAGCAATCATTCATTTTCCCCAGGAATGGATTATTTGGTTCTTGCTGGTTATTGTAGAAAATTTTGACTTTTGACTTTTCAGATTTGTTTGACATTAAGTTCTATTTACACATCTTATAATATGAACACTCAGACCACCTACAATACTGACTGGTGGCAAAAAGCCAATAATCTATCATATTTTTATCGTAGCCTACATGAATTCAAACCTTGATCAAAGGCCAAACCAGTACAGTCATTTTTTGTTTGTTTATATTATGATGTAATGATTTTGAACAATCTATTGTTCTCTTATTTCAGATGTACGCGTTACTTTCATTTATTGCCCCATCAATTTTTGACATTGAAGAATGTAAAACATTTTGTTCATACTTCAAACATTCATTACATTGTGAGTAAAATATCTTTATCATTAATAAATACTTGTTATGCTACCCCCCCCCCCCCGGCGAAACAAGTTCATGAAAGTTCATAAAAGTTCATGAACGTTCATGAACTTTTATGAACGTTCATGAACTTTGATGAACAGTTCATGAAGTGTAAGGAATAGTTCATAAAAATATGGTTCACTAACTCTTACAGTTAATGAACGTTCATGAACTTTGATGAACTCAAAGTCACCATTCATGAACTACACTCAAAGTTTATGAACTAGTTGTCCAAGTTCATAAAAGTTCATGAACGTTCATGAACTAGTTTTCCAAATTCATCAAAGTTCATGAAAGTTCATGAACGTTTTTGAACTTTTATTCAAGTTCATGAATGTTCATGAACTAATCATAGCAGTTTGTAAACAAATAGTCCATGGACCCACAGAGTTCATGAAGGTTCATGAACTTTGATGAACTAAAAGTCATCATTCAACAACCACATTCCAAGTTTATTAACCAGTATTCAAAGTCCATGAACTATATTCCAAGTTCATGAACGTTCATAAACTTCAATCAATGTTCATTCTTTGCAGTCATTTCTCGTAAACCCTACCAGTAGTACAAGTTCATGGACATTAATTCTGAATTAATGAAACAGAAATCCTAGCTTATGAAACTTCATGATAAAAAAAACATTCTGATCAAAATACATAATAAAGCTCAACTAGATACAGTAAATGTGAAACTGTATTAACACACAATTGTAAGGGCTATTTTAGCAGGAAAACATAAATCAATGCAGGTCTAATTGGCAGCACTTCTGGTACCATGTCAACAATTTTGGAGCTTATTGCCTAGTGATCAGGGCAGTATATAAGTAATGCCAATAAAATCTAGCAGCAAATTATTGATCTCAACTAATGACAAATAGACAATGCCTTAGGGGCAGGGTGTCACAAAATGTTTGCATTACTGGAATCAGAAATTCCAGATAAGATAGGAAACTTTCCACTTTTAGGGTTTTCAAAATATTTATACAAAATGAATGTGAAGCCTATGAATAATAATGTTGAAAAGTAAATCTTATATTTGAAAACCTACTGATTTTGTGCTGGCTTTCAATGAACCAGGTTCCCAGGACCCCCTCCTTCTGATAGATTGTTTAGGAGAAGACAGAAGACTCACATGTGTCTTCATTTGTCAAGACAATGTATGTACTTAAGTTAATTAATTACAATGTCTATAAGTTAGTTAGTTGTAAAATCTACAGCTAACTTTTTTTGAGTTTTATCCATCAGAAATGATAATGTTCTTGTTCAAGTTTGTTGTTTCATGTCTGATGCATTAATGTGTTAGTTTGATTTCACTTTTATTATAATGTTAACATTGTGTTGAATATATCCTAAAACATCCTGTGCTGTGACTAGGCTATCTAAATTTTAATGGAATAAATAGTTTAATTGATTAAAATTCAATTTATTTTTAATTATACACACAATAGTGAGCAGGCCCTTCTTGTGTGTTGATTATCCTGTATATTTAAATAAATTGATAACCTGAGCTAAAATATCAAAACAAACAAACTGAAGCATCAATAGCCAATGTGTGAAGAAGTAAGTTTTTGATGACAAATCTCACAAACAGGAAGTGCTAAGTGGGTGTCTAAGTGAGAAGCTAATAAATTCATGCTGAGCTCATGATGTCATCTCATGCTGATAGTAAGGTGATAAGCTGTCTATATGTAGACTAGGTGCTTGGACCTGGGTACTAGCTATTGTTATTCAAAAGAAAACTGGCTTATGAAGTCAGTTAGTAATTATATCATTCCTTACTTTTGCTGCTTGTTTACTTGAGCCAGAGAAAGATAGCAAACTTGAAAATTGAGTTTAATTCAGTAATATGAAGAATTTAGCTGATGGATAGATATTCTACAAAGTTTTACATGAAAATATATGGCTTCAACAGGATTGAAAAGATGATTTCCAAGTAAAACTAAAGCTTGATTTTGGAATACTAATTAGATGAAACTGTGGTTTTCAAAACTCAAACAGAATTTACTACAGTAGACCTACTCCCCACATGGTTGTTTGGTTGCTCATATCTGGTGTTGGTGTATACATTGAATACCATGCAAAGAATGTGAGGTCAGATTTTATAATTCCTTTTAATTATTCACAAAAAGATAAATCAGAGATGCAAAGCTTTGCAAGACTTTTATTTACCCCCACAACAAAACTACATAAAGAAGTTCAATGTATAATTATTTGTGTTGCTTGCTATTTTCAATTCAAACACTGGACATGTCACAACTTCAAGCTCTTGAACATATACAATCCAAAGGTTGATATTAATATTAATTATCATTATTATTAAAAGCACTTCTTAAAGTAGGTGCAAATATCATTACATGATATAATAAGTTTTGAAATGAATCATGGCAAGAAAAGAATATCCCAACAGAGAACCAATTTACCCTTAATATAGTAAGATACTCATACAAATATACATTTAAAAGGTAAGACTTCACATTATGATTTGAAAACTTAGAGAGATATGTACACAGAATAGAAAGTTAAATCATGCTCCATAACTGGAAAAATCCGTTCAAAGCAAAAGACATTCAAGGACAGCACACTTTCAGAAGTTGATATGCTTTAGGCTTCAATGAGCAGAATTGATTTGACTTTAGACATATTTAAAGTATCAATCGGCTTCAAACAATCTTTGATATTTTAACAAGCTATACTAATTCCTACATTTCTATATCATATATTTTATTTGTTTGAATGTATTCATTTCCTCTTACTATATCACATTTTACAATTTTTTGTGAATTAAATGTTCAAACATTCAAAGTTGCTTTTTCCTATTCTTGTTTTAATCTGTTATTTACTATACAGTTCATGAACGTTCATGAACTTTGATGAACTTTGATGGACTGATTTCATGAACTTTGATGAACTGCTTCATGAACTTTGATGAACTTGTTCATGAACTTTGATGAACTTGTTCATGAACTTTGATGAACTTGTTCATGAACGTTCATGAACTTTGATGAACTAGTTTATGAACTTTGATGAACTAATTCATGAACTTTGCTGAACTAGTTCATGAACTTTGATGAACTAGTTCATTAACTTTGTTGAACTTTCATGAACTTGAGTTCATGAACGTTCATGAACTCTGTGCCATTTAACGTTGATGAACTAGTTCATGAACGTTCATGAACTCAGTTCATGAAAGTTCATGAACGTTCATGAACTTTTTCGCAGGGGCCTGCGAGAACAGGTCAGGAGTTCATGAACAGTTCATGAACAGTTCATGAACAGTTCATGAACGTTAAATGGCCCCAAATTTTCATGAACTGTTCTAATTGATAGCCATTAAAATTGAAAAAGAATGGCAAAAATGATACTTGGAATTTTAGTAGTTTTAGAACTGTTCTAGGCAATTTGACGCTCATGAACAATTCATGAAATTCATGAGCAGTTCATGAACATTTTTTGTTGGTTGGTTCATTAACAATTCATGAACAGTTCACGAGCAGTCACAAAGAGTTCATGAACACTTCATGAACCAGTTCATGAATGTGAAATTGTCCAAAAGTTCATGAACAGCTCTTCTAAAATATCACGAAGGTTTTCTGCGATCTGATTGGTCGAAAGAGCGTGCGTGAAATCCTAGGGTAAAACATGGCTCCGAAAACCGGGAAAAACCGCTAGCTTCAAAAGTTTGATCTGTGATAAAATACAGAAATTATAACTTTCCGATAACAATCCAATAAATATCTCAATTATGGCAACGATTTACAAAATGATATTTAGCTGAGGATCTTTATATTTATTGAAAAGCGTCGTAAATGAGCTATTTGCCATGCAGCATGCAAAATAAAAACACAGAATGAAAGACACTTATAGGCTACGCTGTTTCAAGGTAAACCTTAAATTTAGATAACAATTAGTACATCAATTTCTAGAGAGCTATGTACAATTTATATTACAAAAGTTCTTGTATGTGTCTTTCTTTATTCAACAATATATATTTGGAAACAATTGAAATTTTGGTTACGGATGCATTTTCTAACAATTGGTTCAATGAAAAGTATTCCTTGAATTTAACGCCTGACGATCTGCGTGACCTATTATTGATCAGTACCAAAGATCAATTGTTTCAATTCGATGGTGAGCTGTATGAACAGTCAGATGGAGTGGCAATGGGATCACCATTGGGACCTTTATTAGCTAATGTATTTATGTCCGATATTGAAAAAATTTTATCAGAATCTAATAAATTACCAGAGTTCTACTGGCGCTATGTAGATGACACCTTGGCAATTGTCAACAATAGAAAAGAAGCAGAAAACTTATTATCGATTCTGAATGCAGCACACTCGTCAATAAACTTCACGATTGAGTTAGAGGAAAACAAAAATCTACCTTTTCTTGGAATCAAAATGACCAATACCGGCACAGAAATATCAACGAGTGTACATCAAAAAACAACAAACAAAGGACTTCTTTTACATTATCAGAGTCATGTAGACCAAAGGTATAAAACCGGTATTTTGAAGACAATGCTTCACAGAGCGCATCGTCTTTGTTCCTCTGAAGCTGATTTTAATATTGAATGTAAAGTACTTTTTAACATTTTTAGTAAACTTAAGTATCCGGCCCGTGTTTTTAATTCTATTTTAAATAAAATGCTAAGTAATGATTTTAATTCTCCAGTTTTACCAGACGATAATTTAAAATATGTTAGTATAGTTTTACCTTTTAAAGACCAACAATCATGTGATGAAACAAGAAAAGAACTTTACCGTTTAAATTGTAAAATAAATGTAAAGTTTAATGCTATTTTTAAAAGTAAGAAGCTCAACGATGACTTGCGTACCCGTGAGGAGAAGCCAGATTTTTTAACCCAGCAATGCGTCATATATCATTTTAAATGTGGTCTGTGCGAAGCAGACTGTGTTGGCTATACATGCCGGCACTTATATGAACGCATAGATGAACATAACAAAAGTAACCTTGGTACACACGTCCGTCAAGAGCACGGAATATCTACTGATCAATTTGAAAAACATTTTAGAATAATAAAAAAGTGCAAAAATAAATTCGATTGTCTCGTGAATGAAATGCTGGCAATTCAAGAACTGAAACCAACATTAAACGTTCAGGGCGATTCCATCCGGGCCAAAGTTTTCAAATAACTGCATGCATTTCATATCTATAGGCTAGTTACCATAGTTACTGTTGTCACTGATATAGATCTCATATAATTGTAAATATTTTTTATGATGTAACTTTACCCTCAAGGGGCAAACATTTTTATGTATATATATATATCTTAATTAATAATAAAAAACATTCACTTGAGAATGGCTGAAGTCAATCAGTCGAAACGTTGTGCAATTTTTGTTGTGTTGTTATTTTGTACCAATATATATCTTGTTGTGGGATTTCCTTTGCTTGGTTTATGAATTGAAATTGAATTTTAAATTGTGGATTCGTGAATTGAAAATTTGCCCTCGAATGAGATTCCGACGTTTGTTTTATTTTAGAAAAGGGTTACCACACGCTTGCAAATGTTTCTATTCATATTTACTAAACTCGAAAAAGTTGGGAGACACTCGGGAAGCTAAAAATCACTCGCTCGGAGCTCGTGATTTTTAAGCGCTTCACTCGTGTCTCCCAACATTTTCTCGTTTAGTAAATATGAATACAAACATGGCAAGTGTGTGGTAACCCTTTAATGAACTTTTGGGCAATTTCACGTTGAAAGTTCCTGAAAATGAACTCCTGAACTTTTTTTCGCAGATGAAGCTCCACTCCAAACATGTCAAAAATAATTATAGACTCCAACCCTGATTTAAAACATTTCATGAATTTCTTCATAAACTTAAAATTATCCAATTCTTTCTAAACTTTTCATTAACCTTAAAATGTTCTTGGGGTGTTCACAAAAATGGAAATTTCATTTTCATAGACTGGTTTGTAAAGCTACTGCATGAACTATTCTTGAACTTTATTAACTGTTCTGACTTTTCATTGAACTCATGAACTTTTTTGAACTGGTAGCTAATCCTTCATTGTAACCACAAGAAATAATCAGAAGTCCTTATTAAGTTTAATTCAAATTTATTCATGAACACTCATGAGCTAGTCTTTAGCAGATTAATATATTTTCAATGTATGTTCTCTTTCTTTGTTCTTTGTAGCTGATGATTCAACAGAGAGAAATAAATTGCATGGTATTTTAAAACCATTCCTGTTACGACGAACCAAAGCAGAAGTATGTAATACACATTTACGTAACTAATCCCCTACTTAATATTCAGGATCTAATTGCCCAACTTCCATGAAATTCTCATGAAAAGTTCATGAAATTGTTTTATAAATGTTGGCAATTTCACGCTCATGAATTTCATTTGCTATTCATATTAGTGAGCTATCTTTGAACTATTTTGAGCTGTTCATGATCTTATTAGGCCTAAACTTTTCTTTACAAGGGATGACCGCACATACAGTTTTCATTGTATGGATTTTAGAAGCCAAATGATTATAATGCTTTTTTCTCATGAAGGTATTGGTTGATTTACCAAAGAAATCAGAGGTTTGTTGATTTTGTCAGCATCACACATAATACTATTTTTGGTTACTTATATCTCATAACAATGTCTTTATATTTGTTTTTAGTATTATCAAGGTAATTATGTTGTCTTTCCTGTTTCAATAGTGCACAATGCCATAAATGTAAAGCTGTTCAATGATAAATAAACGAAAAAATCAGACATTCATATTTGCTGCTATTAGTTTCACGCCAAGGCGACCATCAGGCAATCTAATCAGATTATGAATGTCTGATCTTTTTGTTTATTTATTATTATATTAATAATATTTAATTATTTTTATATACTAGGTTATCATTTATACTGGCTTGTCCAAATTACAACGTGATTTATATAAAGGAATCTTATTAAGAGATGTCGGTGAGTAAGAAACTGATACATAATACCTAGCTACATGGGAGAAATTTAGATTTAGTGGATTGTAATGTAGCAAGACTCGGTTGTCACAAAGATTTGATTTTATAAGATGTTTTGATTATTTACAAGTCATTTGGCTGCTTTAACAAAACTAAAATATTCCGTGGATTAGGCACAATAGTCCAGCCTAAATAAATT
Source organism: Haliclystus octoradiatus (assembly GCA_916610825.1). Classification (NCBI taxonomy): domain Eukaryota; kingdom Metazoa; phylum Cnidaria; class Staurozoa; order Stauromedusae; family Haliclystidae; genus Haliclystus; species Haliclystus octoradiatus. Next base: position 6,882,498 of record OU744450.1, read on the forward strand.
TGCATTATAGGCCTACTTCGATTTCACCAGACTTCCCAATCACTTCATTTGAACTGTCTGATGCACAGTGTCACACATCATACACAAGTGCCAACAACCTTGAGAAAGCGTTTGGTATTGAATTTCATATTTCCCAAATATCGAAAATACTTTCAAAAAGTGACTTATTTTGAAGCATAAAAACACCTGAATTGAAAAAATATGGAGTATACGCAAAATGATATTAATATCTCAACCCCTGCGGAAACAGTTCAGGAGTTCATGAACAGTTCATGAACATTAAATGGCCCCAAATTTTCATAAACTGTCTGTGAGGGTTCATGAACAGTTCATGAACAGTTCAGGAAATTGGAGCCATTTAACGTTCATGAACTGTTCATGAACTATTCATGAATTCCTGAACTGTTTTTCACAGGGGAATAGCCTACAATCCATACAATGAAATCTGTAAATAACAGCCAGCAATAAGAGGTAGATGAATTGGCCACTATATGTAGTTGACCTTTATATACAATTGCTTGACTCAATAGACAATACAATTTTAGACATACCAAGAGTAACCACTATATACAGGTGGTCGCTGTATAAAGGTGACTGCTATAACAGGTTTGACTTTATTTTTAGATGCATTGATCAGTGGTAATACAAATGGAAGTAAGACAAGACTGATGAATATTTTAATGCAATTAAGAAAATGCTGTAATCATCCTTATATTTTTACTGGTAATAGGCCTATATATATTTAATAATTTAAAAAAAATTTTTTTTAATAAATTACCTGATGATCGCTTAGGCGTGAAACTTTAAGTAGCAAATATGAAAGTCTAACTTTTGACTATTTTCAATTATATTACACGCTCTGCTATATGTCATTTAGCACTTTCATATTCAGTAAAGACAAATAATAAATATATTTATCTATTATATAGATGAATATATTGGTACTTTCAATCTGGATTTTCCCAATAATAATAATAATAGTAATAATAATAATAATAATAATAATGTTACATTTTCAGTTAACTACAGATAATATAACTGATAGTCACCCCGTAAGCACAAGTGCTTGTTTATTTGGGGGACATGAACAGATTTACAGAGAAATACAAACATGTGTGCACCGACAAGGAATCGAACCACGGCCTGCCGCACAGAATGCGGACACTCTGCCACTGAGCTACCAGAGCACACATTGTTTTGATTTATTATCTTGTTATAATTTCTGCCTTCATTTAAGGTGTGGAACCTGAGCCATTTGAAATTGGAGATCATATTATCAATGCAAGTGGTATGATGTTTTTTTTATTTCCTTTAGCAGTGCTAAATGCATCCAATATGTATAAGATTTTATTTTTCTCAACAAAAAACAAACATACATACATGATGATAATGTCATATTCTCCGCTTTTTTTTTCAGGCAAACTATTTGCTATTGATCAATTACTTTCCCATCTAAAACAAACATCGCATAAAGTTTTATTATTTTGTCAGATGACTATGATGTTAGATATTATACAAGATTATTTGACATATAAAGGTGAGATATTTTCATGCATTTGCCTTCTGTAATGTAAATACCACACTGAAAATCAATCTAAATTTATTTAAAAATGGAATAATATGATTATTGAAATCTTTCCCCTGTGAAAAACATCCACGAGCTCATGCATTAACAATTGATGGTTCATGAACAGCTCATGAACACTCGCAGACAATTTCATAACAATTTGTGAACAATATTTGTTGGTTCATGAACAGTTCATGAACACTCACAGACAGTTCCATAACAATTTGTTAGCATTTTGTGTTGGTTCATGAATTCTGACAGACATTTCATGTAACAGTTTATGAACAGTCACAGGCAGTTCCATAACAATTTGTGAACAATATTTGTTGGTTCATGAACAGTTCATGAACACTCACAGACAGTTCCATAACAATTTGTTAGCATTTTGTGTTGGTTCATGAATTCTGACAGACATTTCATGTAACAGTTTATGAACACTCACAGGCAGTTCCATAACAATTTGTGACAATATTTGTTGGTCCATGAACAGTTCATGAACACTCACAGACAGTTCCATAACAATTTGTGACAATATTTGTTGGTCCATGAACAGTTCATGAACACTCACAGACAGTTCCATAACAATTTGATAGCATTTTGTGTTGGTTCATGAATTCTGACAGACATTTTATGTAACAGTTTATGAACACTCACAGACAGTTCCATAACAATTTGTGACAATATTTGTTGGTCCATGAACAGTTCATGAACACTCACAGACATTTCCATAACAATTTGTTAGCATTTTGTGTTGGTTCATGAATTCTGACAGACATTTTATGTAACAGATTATGAACACTCACAGACAGTTCCATAACAATTTGTGACAATATTTGTTGGTCCATGAACAGTTCATGAACACTCACAGACAGTTCCATAACAATTTGTGACAATATTTGTTGGTCCATGAACAGTTCATGAACACTCACAGACAGTTCCATAACAATTTGATAGCATTTTGTGTTGGTTCATGAATTCTGACAGACATTTTATGTAACAGTTTATGAACACTCACAGACAGTTCCATAACAATTTGTGACAATATTTGTTGGTCCATGAACAGTTCATGAACACTCACAGACATTTCCATAACAATTTGTTAGCATTTTGTTTTGGTTCATGAACAGTTTGTGAACACTCACAGACAGTTCCATAACAATTTGAGAACAATATTTGTTCGTTCATGAACGGTTCATGAACTCTGGCAGACAGTCCATGAACAGTTTATGAACACTCACAGGCGGTCCATGATACGTGACTGACGCTCTTTCGTTCCTCAAAGGGGGAAACACATTTGAAACTACAATTTAATACATGATGTATTCGAGTCTGAAAATTACAATGGTTAATTTTATTTCAATCTGGAATTTCCTTGTTAGTCTAAACTTCCATCAAAGGTGTATTTCAGGCCAAAGTTTGGGCTTGTATATTTAACTGCTCATATAATGGGTATTTATGAAGTAGATGGAGACAGATTATCACAATAGTTACTTATCAGTCTAGTTAGGCAAATATATCCATAATATTTGCTATTTGCATGTGTTTGCAGGCTATACATATGAAAGACTTGATGGCTCTGTTCGTGGCGAAGAGCGCTACCTTGCCGTTTCTAATTTCAATTCAAAAGATGATACATTTATTTTTCTATTGAGTACAAAAGCAGGTGATTGGTTTATCCTATATAATGTTAAATAAATATTAAACTTTATGTCAATACAGGCTATATGAACAGAAATGTTGCGTCATAAGGCATAAAGATGACGTAAGAATATCAAGAGCCACCGATTCGAAATTAGGGCTTTAATGAAAGTTTCACTTGTTATATTTTATAAATTTCTATATAATTTAGGTTTAGTTTTTAGTTGCAGCAATTGAATGTCTACTAGTTAGGTACCCTGCATACCTTGTAGTACATTTTATTTTTATAGTACGACAGAATGAAATATATCAGTGGGCTGAATGACCCTAAATACCCAAAATGTTTGAACATCCGCTCTTACGAATCATAGCTAACAATACAAGTGCACTAATCAAATTCCTCGTTAAATCTGCATTAAAAAATGAGCACAGGGAATGCTATAGCAAAAATATGGGATAGTAGATGGTAATCACTATGTATTGCAGATATTTTAATGAACCTCTGAAGCTCTAGGAAGTGCCCAATTGAATATATAAGAACAGGAAATGTTGATGAAGCTGTGGACAAAATATATATATCTCTACCCCAGTGAAAATAGTTCATTGACATTCAAGGGTTTGTTTTCACATTGGTTCCAAAACATTTGCGTCGATAAATGGTTTATGAACTATTCATGAACTGTTCATGAATAGTTTTGCAGAGATGTATATATAAGCCTGGTTTTGACACAGCTATAAGACGTTAGACAACAGCTATAAAAAGTCTTTGAGAATTGAGCCATTTAACATTCATGAACTAGTTTATGAACTTTTATGAACTGTTTAGGAACAATTCAGGAAGTTCATGAACAGTAAATTCCTTTGTCAAAACAGTTCAAGAACTTTAAATGGCTCGATCTCCATCAACCTTTTCATGAACTTTCCATGAAAAGGGTCTATGTAGATAGGGCCAGTTACTTCTGTACAGTTTTTGTACATCCCGCTTGTCACTGTTTTGTTTTCCTAACAACTTCTTGTACTTGCTTGTTCATGATTTGATAAATGATTTGTTTGTATTTTAAAAATGTTTGAAAAGTATTCTATTACCTGCAAATTTAATGTTGCGTAAGCGAAACTTCCCAGAAAGACAGTATCCGATTAAAGCACTCAACATTACATCACACTACAAATTTTGAATATCTGATAACCTACTGAAAAGCTACTGTGTTTCAGTAGTTTGATCAGTAGAGTGAGAAGAGTCTAGTTTAAAGTGCCTGGTGAACTTCAGTCTGGTCTCAGTAACCCTCCGTACCATTATATTTCGATAAGTTTTCAGTAGCGATTCAGTATATTTAAGATTCATGGTGTTGAATTGAGACTCTATTCTTCAATTGTATTATCCTTGTTAGAAGTTTATACTGTACTCATAGTCATAAAGTGCGCCTACTTTATTTCCTCAGGTGGTGTTGGCTTGAATCTAACATCTGCTGACACAATCATATTTGTTGATAACGATTTCAACCCACAAAATGACTTACAGGCTGCAGCAAGAGCCCATCGTATTGGACAAAATAGGTATAACAATGTATAATAATTGTTAAGATTTGCAAAGACATCTTGCTAGTTCTCCATCAATATTTTTGTAATGATTTAAACAATACAAATTTTAAGCATTGAATATTTGTAATTTCTTGATATATTTATAATATCTATTCATTATCTGGATTTTTGACGAAAACAGTTCAGGAGTTCATGAACAAGTCATGAACGTTAAATGGCCACAAATTTTCATGAACTGTTCATGAACTGTTCACGAACTGCCTGTGAGGGTTCATGAACTGTTCATGAACAGTTCAGAAAAATTGGAATAAACGTTCATGAACTGTACTGTTAATGAAATGTTCATGAACTGTTCATGAACTGTTTTTTGCAGGGATGGGCCAGGATGAAACTACTGCCGGACCAGCCTCATCAATTTAAATAATTGTTTTATTTACAATAATAGTTCCTCAAATTTCAAGATGTTTCATCATAGCTTTTTTGTAATGATATCTTCATGTTTGTAAATCAGAGTAACATATAGATATACTGTTAGATAGACACACCGAATCCACTATGGACGCTCACATTTGTCACTCAGACATTGAGTCATCAGGAGCAGTTATCCCACTAATTATATTTATATATACCAAAAAACTGATGATGAAATGTAAAAACAAGATTGAGATTTTTGTAATGTTCAACTCATTTTTCAACACTACTATCATATTATGTGCTTATATTCTCCTTTATATAGACCAGTTAAAATCATTCGATTATTGACAGAAAATACAGTTGATGAGATTGTATATAAACGAGCAGAAGAGAAACTGAAATTGACGCATGCAATCATTGAAGGAGGACAGGTGAGTGGATCCTGAGAAAATCACATTCCTAGAACTCGTGAGATTATCATGACTGTAGCATGGAATATGCATGAACCCTTTAGTCATGTATTCGTTTTAATGAACTTCACATGAACTGTTCATCAACTGTTGATTTTGTTTCTCAGACAATCTATAATATTTATGAAGCTGCCAAAAAATCACATATTCATGGTTTGTTTTCCTGCTGAAGTTTCTAATTTTTTCTCGGGGGTAGGGGGTACCTGGGTAATGTTTGATGGGGGTGTGCCATTTTTAAAAATAGAAGAAAACCGTAATATTTCACAGCAAATGAGAGTGAACACCTCAAAGTTTCATGTTTTTACGAGCAAAAACAAAGGAAAAATTCAAAAAACTTTGAATATCTCTAAATTGACGCCGTAAAATTTCGCAAGAACCTGGAAAAGGCACCCTTGAAAATGGAACGTCCCCGTACAGCCGTTGTATGGAAGTCACCCCCAATAATTTTTTCCAATGGTTCTTAGGCCTTCAAATCGCCCCCAAAACTTATTTTTATTATTACTTGCTATTATTGGTGCTTAATTTGTTTATAGTTTTCAAACATCAACAAAGATCAAACATCAAACACAGAGGTAAGTTTGTTTGAAAATGTTTCAACTATTGAGTTTGTTTCTCTTTGCATGTATCCAAATTACAATAAATGTCTCACGTTAAGCTTATAGAGTACTAGTGAAGTGAATTCGCTCCGCTGGGTGAAATTTGAAAATAGAAATATAGAAATTTCAATTGCTAGAGCCTAGAAGTTAACCCAAGTGATAAATAAACAATAGAACTGAAGGTCAGTCGAATGACAGAAGAATGTAATGCGCTCTTTCAATGGAGACGCAAGAGAAATCCTACGAAAACAATACGCTCCGGGCCGTCATTTGAAGGAATATAAAGATATGAACATAAAATATGTCCTATGTTGCCACAAAAAATTATAAGATACCCCACGGAAAGTATGGATTTGATACGTTTACCATGAGAAGCGTGAATCTTGAATACAGTAGATACAAACAGACATAAATCGACGTTTATATAGAGCCATATGATAAGAATTGTTAAGAAGAAGATTAAAACTGTTAAGAATATGTAATTGTTAAGAATGATGAGTATAAATTATTGGAAAGTTTACTACAGTAAAATCTGTTATAACGGTCACCTCTATATAGCGACCACCTGTCTAAAGTGGTAATTTTGTATTGTATAGAGTAGTATTTTCTATAGAATCGACCATGCATATAAAGGCCACCTGTGTATAGTGGTCAATTTATCTACCTCTCACAGCTGGCTGTTATACACAGGTTTCACTGTACTTTATCTTGTTAAACTCATCCGATTGACTGACAAACTTTTTCTGAGTTGTTTGGCTTGGTTAGTATGTACTACCCCTGCATAAAAAATTCGTTTAGTTCATAAAGTGTTCATGAACATCTTAATAATTCATGAACTTTACGGATATTCATGAACTGTTCATAGGTTTCGCAGTAAACGGTTCGACCCGTATAAGAGCATTCCCTATAAGTGAAATTGTATGATAATCGATAATACAATTATCTGCAACCTAGCTTTGAGTTAGCCACTATAAATTGCTTTGTAGTCAAATACTTACTAAAAAAGTTTGATAAGTGAAATTTAAGTTGAAAGTGCTGTCAATATGGGTGTGTGCTTGTTTAGGTTACACTGTAAATAATTCATGAACCGTTCATGAGATTGAACGTGCCTGTTTTTCATGAACTTTTTCATTCATGAATATTCTATATTTACTGTTCCTGTTTTTAAAATTAAGTTTTTCTCGTGCTTATTGCTGTTTGATGCTTCGATTCTTGTAAAGCTGTCATTTTAGTAAATTATGCGATTCCATATAAACCAATTAATCACTACTTCCACCAGTCACTGGGCGTGTGCTGTCAATATAGGCGGACTAGCTCAGATGGCAAAGCAACCGAACTTCAGATCGGATCATATCTGATCAACCGTGGTTCAAATCCCCCCAAGGTCAACTCAGCCTTGACTTTATTTCAAACATAAAATGAGTACCATCTGAGGATGGCGGATGGAATGGTCCAGAGGGAATTACATTGTGAGTAGCTGCGGTGCATCGTTGCGCATTGACATTCGAGACCTATCTGCCATGAAATCTGTTGAAATTGATCTGCAGTGTCGCGGCTGATCTGCAGTGTTTAAAATCATTACTCTCAGCGAAAAAAGCCACTCATCTAGAAATAGATGAGTGGTACGGGTGCCTTTGGTAGGGCGACACCGTCTACATTACTTTTACTTACCAGTCACACTGACAACAGATTGAAGTTGCTTATATATAGATAACTTGCCACTATGTGGAAACATCACAAATATTCATCTGAAATAAGTACCAACCACTTTTAATAAGAGACATAGGAATTATTTTAAAATCACGATTGAGTCTTAACTTGTGTATGATATCACGTTTCAGTTAGAAAGAATTTTGAAATTTGGACTTGATGATTTGCTGAAGAACGAAGAAGGGTAGGCAGTATTATTCCAATTTGTAATTAATTTGAAATCTATATTTTGTCGTTAGGTTCTGTCATTAATTTCTGTTTCATTCCTTCTTTGCAGGTCATTGAAAAAGCTTGACTTGATAAGGTAAATTGTGTAGCTGTAAATATTGATTTTCTATGATTCATTATCTGTTCAGGGGTTTAAATGGGTTATAATTAATATACTGGACTAATGTAGAATTATACAGTATTTTGAGCTCCCAATCGACTCAAATTTTGAGAATAAAATTATTTCCAGTCACGAATGTAACTGCATAGTTCTGAATGCTTTTTTGTTGTCTTCAATTTTGCTTGACGAAACTGGCTTTTGCTCGAAAAAACACGTTGCATTTGCATATTTTAGAGCTTCAATACTGAACTACCTTCAAAATTGCACGATTTTGCCTTCAAAATTGCACGATTTTAGAACTTTTTGTCCGAAATTTCCAAAAAATACGAGTCAAACAATTTTATCTGTGAAAGGGGGGGACTTCAGGCACCTTGCTCCCCTTATGATTTACGATCGTGTTACCAGTATACAGAAACCTTTTACATAATTACCCACTGTAGATTTCTATAAAATGGTAATAGTTAGAATACCAGGCGTAGATCATAATTTTACCCATTTACAGTTTGATACAAGCCACCAAATCTTGATAATGTTTTTTGATAATACAGCATGTCTGTTTCCCTGTTCTGTATACCTTTTGCTCAGGGTTGACCCTAAATATTAGACCGAATGAATTCAAATAATTTTTAGACAAGTGATTTCTATTTGAAAAACATTAAATAGAATTCAATCATTTAATACAATTTTTGTAGGATTCGAGATTAATTATTATCTTGGTAAATTTTATTTAACAGCATTGTAGGTGATAGCATAGATGGCAAGTGGCAGGACCAAGAACAACAAATCGATGAATCAGTTTTGAAAATTGACGAAAAGAAGTCTTCTGACGAAATAGGTTTGTTCATACCTATTTAAGCTTATCAAATAATATTCACTGTAGAGTCTCTGTATCATAATCAGTCGATAATGGAAAGACTGTTTTATATCTTAATAGCTTCTTTAGGGATAAAAACGTTGTGTCAATATTGGACTACATTGCAATATTGCTTACTGATATCCACTGCGAATATTCATGAACAGTTCATGAAGTTTGTGAATAATTCAAGAACCTCACAAACAGTTTTTGTTATTGTTTATTTGTTATGAACAGTTAAAATCTGTAATTCGCAAATGTTCATGGAAATTTCTCGACTAAGTTTTCTGAAATTCATGAACATGGACTGTTCGAAAAAGTCAATGAAAAGTTTGCCATATTAAAAATTATTGAAATCTTGATCTGTTTAACCAACAGTGTAAACCAGCGAATGTTCTAACTCTTTTAAGTAGATACATGGTTCTGGTGTAAACGATATGTATGATTTGAATTTGCATAGGCTGTAATTGCAATAGTCTAAACAATATCTTAAATCGTCATTTCATTTCAACTTTGGCTACAAAGTTTATTGCTCTAACTTTGAAGTCTGGTTGTATATGCTGATTACTGATAGGATAAATAATTTTGAGTGTATCTCGATGAAACACTGAGCGAGAAATGGTATAGTCTATGTCGTTAAATTTTTTTAGATTTAATTGAGTAAAAGCAATTTTATAATTACTGATGAACTTAAAATGAGTTTAATTGCAATAATCGTTATAGCAACATCTATGTGTTTTCCCTATTTTCTAAAGGACCGAATAATTCCATAGCAAATGTTAATCTGTAGTTAATTTTATGCATGGAAAGCTAGATAAAGCTATATGTATATACAGCCATTCTTTTGTTATAAACATGTTGTCATTCTTTCAGATGACATGTATACATTTGATGGATTTAGTTACAGAAATGCTCAAAAAGACGAGGAAGCCATTGACCAATTAAAAGCATGTAAGAAAATAATTAGTATGTTTAGTTTACATTGTAGAATATGTAGATGTCCAGCAACAACAATCCATAAAGTTTGATTGTCAATTATTTAAAGTTTAATTTGGTTGCAATGTAATGTAAACAATCGATATTGCGATGACTCTGAATTCTTACTTACTTATCCTTCCTAAGGAAACTTTTAATTAGGGTCAGACTTTATACGTTTAACTTCAAACTTCAAATTTCGTATAACGAATTGGTACAACGCAATAGATAGTTTATCACAGGAAACCCCGTGGTCATAGATATTTATTATCACCCTAATTGATGAGGTTTCCATAGTAGAATTGGATTTCAAGAAGATTTATACTTATTTCAATAAAATAATTTATTATTTTGAGCACAAATATTTTTCTGTGTTATGAAGTTTTGTGTAGCTACTCTTCTCAAAACCATCTATATAACTCACACAGGGAAGAAGTTGCGTGAATGCCCATGTGACTCATTTGGTTGCATAATATTTAATTGATGAAGACTACCAAAACTGTGACGTAATTCTAATTTAACTTTAGCTCATGATTGAAAAGATCAAAGTTGAACAGATATATCATAACATTGCATCCATTATTACTATGATATAAGGCATCAAAATGTATGTGATATGATGATAGCTCTAATGTAGTGGCTAGATTGTTCAACCCCGGCTGGCAGTTTTTTTTATTCAATCCGTGATTTTTATAAAACACACACACGTTCCAAAACAATAACCAATTCAACAGCCTCCCAAACCCCAGTGAAAAAAATGATTCGCTTATCCGGGTTGAGGAAAGATATTAATATAGTCAAAATAGTCTGATCATTTACTTCTATTAATTATATAATTTTACTTGGTTTGTTGTAGTTGCTGTTGAGGAAGACGAAGAAATGCCTAACAGAAGTCGAGGACCTTCAGTAAGCAAAATAGACCCACGCAATACACCGTTAAAGAGATAATGTTCAATGTTAAATTTTAAATACTTTGTTGATTTTACGTTTCAGGCTGAACCAGCTTTACAACTTTCATTCCGACGTAGAAAAAGGAGAATACTGACGGAGGAAGAAAAAGAAGAACGGAAACGCAAGGTTAATTGAATTCCCAGGAAAAATCTTAGATTTTATCAAGAATTTATTTTCTTTTTACAGAAAATCATTATTTGCTATTTAATTGTTTACGAACAACTTTTCTGCTATTTTGCTTATGTCAAAATTCTTGTAAGTAAACGGGATTTTTATCCCAAATTAAGAAAAATAGAGCTCGAATCAATTAATTTCTTCTTGCAATAATTAACATTTCCCTTGTGTGAATATAACTTGCATTTATACAAGTTTGGCCTATGACTTAATGTAAGTTGTTTTTATCATGCAGCAAGGTGTCTTTGTAAGGCCTGATGGATTCGAGAACATTTCTGATTATCTTCACGACTACTTCACGAATGGTTTGAATAAGTACTATATATACATATTAATTCTCGTGATTTATTTATATTTAGCGTGAAGAAAATGAATTCAATCGCCAACTGAGGATCGATGAACTTAATGCAAGACGCGCACAGCAAAGAGAAGACCAACTGTTAGTAGACGTTGAAACTATAAAACAATCAAAGCAGACAATCAAACGTACTGCAATGATTCATTAATGCCTATAATATCTATTGATGGAGCCTCAATTTCCAATAATTAGCAATGAATGCACAATATCATTGCAATGAATGCACAATAAGCCAGTTAGGACTTACGAGTCGATATATTTCTGTTGAATTTATTCTGTTTATCCCACCTCAGAGTTATGAATCTCCTATATAACTCCCAAGAGGCTTATTATCCTCATTTCGTTCTCTTAGGATAAGCATGAACAATAAGGAAGCAGAAACTGACGATGTCAACTCCACCCGTCAGGCTTATTAAATCGAAAATGACAACCCTTAGGCATGGGTTATACAGCGCGCTTTCGAGGGTGCCGTGCTTTCTTTACAGTAAATTGATAATTGGCTCTCTGGATTGTCCAATTGGATCTTGTATAAACGATTAAATCAATCATTTTATTAATTTTAACGTTTTATGACAATAATTTCAATATTAAAGATACCTGATATTACCACTATAGATGATTTCATGAGAACCATTCCCAGAAATCCCCAGAAATGTGAATTTCAGAAATTTCAAATTCAATTTCAGAAATTTCCAAGTGAGTTTCAAAAATTTCCAATTCAATTTCAGATATTTCCAAATGAATTTCCGAAATTTCCAATTCGTTAGTGAAATTAACTGTAGGATGCCCGCCATCCTCTGACCTCTGCTAATTTTGATATGTTTCCTTTCCTCTGTCTGCGTTCGTGCATAGTTATCATTTAGAAATTTTTGAAATTGAATTGGAAGTTTCTGAAATCCACTTGGAAATTTCTGAAAATCATTTGAAAAAGGTGTAGTAAACACTCCCAATCTAATATTCTTTCCGTAAACAACAAATAAAGCACACAACAATTGCTGTATTTTTGTTCAATCTTAGCAAAAAGTTATGGGAAGACAATGATTATACATCGTTACAATTAGATGATGTTGTTGACGATGACGATGAATTAGATCAAGATGTATTTGACAATGCTGAAAATAACGAAGATGATGACAATGTCCCAGAACAACTTAATTATGTTGTTGGTGATGTAACTAATCCCAAATCCGTTGGTGATAAAGATCGAATTATACTTCATTGCGCAGGTAATCAGTATATCTTCATCTCACATCAATGAATATACAATATTATGCTTTCTATTAAATTGTTTATTATACTGATCATCATCATCATGACTATTTATTCAGGACCTTTAAATTTACCCAAAACCTATTCCAAAGGATTCACTATATTTTACTATACTATATGCTAAACTTTTCTTAAAGGCAGAACCTTGATTCAAGTCTTTCGGGATTCTTGATTTAAGAAAAATCATGACAGTTTTTCTTGTTCAAGAATTTACTCTCTTTCCAAACAAAAATATGAATCTTAATTAAAGAATTGCATTCTTGATTCCTGAATCTCCATCTTGATATAAGAATATAGTTCTTGTTTCAAGAACCATGTTCTTGTTTTAAGAAACAGTTTCTTGTTTAAGAAAAATATATTCTTGTCTAGAATTTGTGTTTTGGCTGTGTAAGGGAAAATGTATAAAAGTGAGATTCTCTGTCCACCATCACTCCCCTCCCCCAATGTATGCTAGTTACCTGAGATGGTCTGATATGATAATAATAATAATATTACATTTACAGTCATTCATGACTGAAAGTCACCCCTTAAGCACAAGTGCCTGTTTATTGGAAGACGTCACCACATTTACGTACAAATTATGCTACAAACAATTAATGTGGGCACTGACGAGGAATGGAACCCCGGCCTCCAGCTGCCACTGAGCTACCAGTGCACATGCATGTGGTAAAATAATTCAGTCGTCATGCTAGTACAACATTGAAACGGGGTGTGGATAAAATTGTGCTTAAAATGAGAATTTACGTTCTTATTCAAAGTCACAGTGTAGTCATAATGGTGGTCTTATTTCATTACTATTTAATGTGAAGCCAAGGATATTTGATGCAGACGCTTATAAGATGATTTTGTAGATAACTCACATTTTATATTTTACTGAGCATAATTTACTTTAGATAACTCTGGTGTTTGGGGTACACGTGGGATATTTTCAGCGCTCTTAAAGCGATCCTCGAGACCTGGAGATCGTTACGAATTAGCTGGACGTATGAAAGGTAATAACTACATTATTTCTGTTGTTAATTTCTCTTCTGAAAAATATATTACATAATCTTTTGCTAACGTTGTATACTTGATTGGTGTGTTTTTCAGATCTTTCTTTAGGAAGTGTTCATCTTGTTGACATTCAAAATTCCAATTTAAATTCAACTGTTAACGACTTTGTAAGTTGATTCTATTTAGATTTGTGTATAAGACTTAAAAGTTAATAAATTGAAATTACTACGAAATTTTTGCGATTAAAATTATTCAAAACAGGCGAGATCTTGGAGCTCAAAGTTTTAAACAATTAATAAAACAATTTGATCATTATTTCGAATTATATTCTAAATGAAAACACAGAGATATATTTTGCAAGCCCAGAAGAAGCAACCATCATTTCATGTGAACATTGATATGGAAGGCAACCATTATTGGGTTTGAAACAACTTCCATGAAATAAATGGAGTCAGCAAACGTCTCAACGATATATTCGAGATGTTATAGAAGTTGAATGAAATGAAACATTTGAGATGTCATTCACTTGTGTTGTGCGCTTCACCACACAAGCTACGAAAATGTAATGTCCCTTCTTTTACCTATTTGCATACAAAGATCTTCACTCTATTGACGTCGCCAATGAAATGAATGCCAGCTTTCCAGTAGCTTATATATAAAACATAATAATCACTAGTAGTAGTTTTCCTAATGTTATAGATGGTGTTGATAATGATAATAGGGTATTTGTGGATATGACTACCATAATAATGACTTTATCAAAAAATGATTCATTCTTCATTCATATTATAAGTCATTGCACTTTATGAGTCAGACGCAAAGTCTCACATTGACGATTGGTGAAATCTTGACGGGAATTGCAAGACGGAACTTTCTAGAAGCGACTATCTACGTGCGGAATAGAACGCAATGTCATAAGTTCCAGCTAACGTCATCAAATTGGTCCGATTGTTCTCCAAGATTGACGTCATCGCTATTCTATTTATAGACAAAACTGGAAAATTCGATGCTGACCTTGACGCTGTCATGTAATCTAGAACATTCTTAATTATTATAACACATTCTATATTTAGTAACATAAATTAGTATAAAAGTAACTCAACTAAATGTTGTAAATTATTATAACATTAGTATCTATGTGAGGATCATCTATAGATCAAGCGTAGAATACAACCGTATAATCAGGCAACGAATATAGAAATATACGCTACGCTACTAAATGCTGGAGTATTTATTTTTTATAAAAGTTTGTCTATCGAAGACAACGCGTTGCTGAGAACTATTTGTCGTGGACATATCTAATTCCCGACAATCTAATTATATTATTATATTAAATGCTTCACGACTACCATATTTCCGTATGTTCCATATTTATCTGATATGTATTTTTTGTATTCGGATCTTCTATATGTATTTGTAACTCTTTGATTTCTAGGTTGCACTTATTATAGTCCAAAAACGTGACAGAAACAATGCTGTGTCTCATATCATGCTATCCCATTTGTTAAATGCATTGGAAAAAATCTATGTAGCAGCTAAGAAGCGAAACGGTTAGAGATTCAATACTCATTAGTAATGCTTACTGTTAAAACTTTATATTGCAGGGTTTCCTACACAGGAAAAATGTCATTCTCACCAAGAGGATTTTACTTGTCTCAAAGCTATTGATTCTTATAACAAGTAAATCTTTCTTATTTCAAGAGCACAAGTAATTTTGTCTTACTCAAAATTCTGATTGTTCTTAGAATAAGCAAATCGTACTCATTCCAAGTAAAATCCACATCATTTGTTAATTTTTAGAAATAGAAGGCGTGATACAGTATACCACATCATCATCTGTCGGATTGATAGAGACTTTCTGAGTTTTTATTCATATATGTTTTCCAATGAATGTTGGAACTTAGAAGACCCTATGTATAGCCTGTGTCGCATACCCCTTTAATCTTAGAATAGAATATTTTTTTTTAAAAGGCCCTATTGTTCTGTTCCGTTGCATGCTTCCCTGTCCAGAGATCTATAGACAGGAAGTAACGTTATCTCTCTCCATACTGTATCAGTGTCATCGCCGTGTCCATACATGTGAACATCTCGTCTCACTTCATTCTCCTTTCACATCAAAGACGAAAAATATTGCGTGATTGCAACAAATTATTTACCATATAGAAGCGTGACGGGATAGAACAACAAAGCATGTTTACAACGACCCCATTATTTCACGGATGAATTGGTTTTCATGTGATGCAGGCTAATATGTCTAAGTCTTTTTATCTTTTAACTATACTATTTTGATTTTGATTTAATAGCGAGTGTTCATCTTCCTCGTATTGGACATAATACACCTAATTTCAATTGGTATGCTATTGAAAGAACATTACGAAAAAGCCTAACATCTAAAGGAATTCCAACATACATGTATCTTTTTCATTGTGATACTTTTAAAACTCTAATAGTCATACTTTTTATAACGCTGTATATTTCTTCCTTACACAGCTCCCAAATACCAAATCTAATATTATATGTTTAATTAAAATAAATATCCACTATTTTCCGATTGTGTTCATCCAACAGAGCACTTAATTGCGGATGATTTTCATATCAATTATAATACTTTCATTTCTCCTGTGTAGCTCGTTTTGAATAAGTTTTTTACTTACTAATTGTGTAATATAAGTGAGCAATAAAATAGATGTTGTCTGGGCTTTCGACATTGCTTATGTCATCTTCAGTAATTTATTTAGGAATTAGCTCAGATGGCAAAGCAACCGAATTTCAGATCTGGTCATATCTGATCGACTGTGGTTCTTCAAATCCCCCGAAGGTCAACTCAGCCTTGACGTTATCTTAAACATCAAATGAGTACCATCTAAGGATGGCGGATGTAATGGTCCAGAGGGAATTGCATTGTGAGTAGCTGCGGTGCATCGTTGCTCATTGACAATCAAGACCTACTGCCATGAAATCTGTTGAAATTGATGTGGTGGCTGAGATCAATAAAGAGCGTTTAACATCATTGCTCTCAGCGAAAAGAGCCACTCCTCTAGAAATAGAGGAGAGATATGAGTGCCTTCGGTAAGGCGTTACCGTCTAAATTACTTTATTTTAGTAATTTAATTAAAAAAAAATAAAAAAATTTCAACCAACCGTATTTTAAATAATCTTTCTTTTTAAATATATTTCTGAAGATGACAGAAATATCGGTTAATGGGATAAACAAGAACTCTGCTTCGAAACATTATAGCAGCTCATACAGATCTTCGACCCAGTAATTGCCCTTGCTGACAACAGATAATTACTCTTCCATTATTCGCTTTATTCCCCCTCGTATATAAATGAGCAATGAATTTATTCCTGTTGTAATATATTCATTGCATCATCACCTTCATTGAAAGTTTCTTTGTAAAACATTTCAAAGCAAAAGATAGCGACCTGTAGTTTTTTGCCTTGAAATCATCACCCTCATCATTTAATGTCTTTTTACACATGGCTATAATCAGAGGCTATGAATTCACTTGAAATATGGAAAAACATAACTAGAGTTTGACTGTGTTATACAGTGTATATGTCTAATGTGAATCAGAAATGTAATATATGAGATTTAACTAAAACTACTCAGATACTATTATCCTAGGAAAGGTGTCAAAACGAGTGTACCATTGTCGCCTGTAAAAATCAATGACAATTCAAGTAAGTAGATATATTATCATATAAAGTAGGATCATTCGCATGTCTTGTTTAACAGTGTCATTTTTACATTACAATCAAAATGATGAAAGGGAAAGAGGATAATTCTCTCACTCCAGAGATATTTTCTGTCATATCAGTCATCGATGCTTCGGATGTTAACGCTATTAAGGAGGAGGGTCCAGCTACTCGATCCCAAACCTTTTGTATCTCCATTAGAGACTCGGAGGTTGAATGTGAAGTTTGATTTCTCCGTCTTCAAGTGACCTTCCATTCTTTTCTTGTGAACACAACTCGTGCAAATCTACAATCTGTTTATACAGTGCAACCTCTTTAGGTCAAAAATTTTCCACGATTTTCACTGCAGTTATCCGAATTTTCACTTATCTAAAATTGTTCAACAAAGATATGAATATAAATTAGTCAATAGAGTTTTAAAGCCAGGCTGCATATTAACGGGAAATTCCCTTATCCGAATTGCACTTGAGTGGGTTCCACTGTAGTTGCATAGTACAACTAGGCAGTGTAGAAAGTGTCTCAAATGTTGTGCATTCTATAATGACAACCACTATAGCTCTATAGGATTTAATTCAAAGGAGCAAAAATGACCGGCAGGCGCTACGCAATCAGGATCGCGTGCATGTTTATTGTTTATGACACTGTGTTTATTGTTGATATCATTTTTATGCCAATTCATAACTTTGAACAATAAACATAATTCCATTGAGTTCAGTGTAATAGCATTTTATGACAAAAGGAATTTTTGACATTGTCTTTGATGAGCTGCGTATAACAATTGTTTCATAGCGAGACGGTTGAATTACGCTAAGCATAAATTAAACTTGAGCTCGCAGCGATCGCCGGTCATTTTTGCCCCTTTAATCTTGTGACAGTTTTGTCTCTGTTGTTGTCCCCTGGATCTGCGTTTCCAGACGTTATCCACATATTTTATTCAACTATTTGTTCGTCATCAATTTGAAACATTTCAAATGCTATCGTCATATTTTAATATTTTCTCGTAATCTCTTATTTTGTTCCCTACTGCATTACTATTTTTCACCGTACCATATATGTAGGTCTTTATTTCTTTCATTTAAAGCAAATTGTTTTGTCATTGTCTCAACAAATTACAATTGAAGTAATTATAACACTGCAAAACGTCAGATTCTAGGGTAGACTAATTTTGCTCAAAACAAGTACTGTTTTACTTGAGTAGAATTAGTTTGCTCAAAACAAGTTAAATTTTACTTAACATTTTATACCAAGTAAAAAAATGCTTATTTCAAGAATCTTAAAATTGCTCATTTCAAGAATTTCAACATTTGCTCAAAACAAGTAATATGTATGCTCAAAACAAGCAATGTTATTGCTTAAAATAAGCAGTCCAATTGCTCAAACAACCTCATTGCTCCGAACAATATTAGAGAAAATTATATATATAATATATATATTAGCAATATTAGATTATTGCCTCTAAAATTAATTCAATTTTTCAAAGTAAGTAAGTTCAAAAATTTCTTGATGTTTTTCATTTTATTTTCAAGTTTATAGTAATCGAATTTTTCTTGTACGGTGGTGAAAGTGACTTCGACTGGGCATGCACTTATCAAAATCTGTTAAAAAGGATGTATATTATATAAAGCTTTTGATATGCAGTGACTTCTACTTATCATCATCATCATTATTAGCTATTCAAAAGTACTTTTGTCGTCTTTGCCATTTTTCAAATTTTCAAACATATTCGATTGCAATCCGAAATCGAAGCTCCGCGAGTCCGCAGGAAGATTCGTTCGATTGATTTGTTATTGCCCACAAAAATTGTTTACTGTGGGCCAAATATCTACTACGCTTCCGGTGAAAATGAGCAAAAAAATATTTGGCGGAAAATTTCTTCAAATCTTAATATTTTCACTAAAGAATATACTGACAAGTGAGTTATAAAAAAGACAACCCCTGTTAGTTTTATTCAACATGTTGGTCAAATTTTTGTTTAATTTCATCCACATGAGTTTGAAAATCTGAACAATTCCAATTCTTGTCGATTATGTATAGACTACCATAATGCCTTATTAATAAATAATAGACATTCTTCTTTCCGTTAATTGAGGTTAAATGGTCATATTTTTAATAGTAAATACTCAGGATTATGCAAGTATACAGCTTTTCTGTTTATGTTTAAATGTTGTATTAAAGTGCACATGACATCAAAAAATGTTTTTCCGGAATCGAGAAGCCCATGCAAAATAAATAGGAATGGTGATAATAATTTTTCGATTTGGACTCTTACAGGCTGAGCTATTTAATGTTGAAAGTACCATATTTTGAAAATAGTGCTCCTTCGGAATTCGGAACTCATGTCGAAATGACAAGAGAGCCCACTATGGATTAATAACAATGTTTGATCGTAACAGCGTTAGGCGCTCAGTGCTTCTAGATTTTATCGAGGCACAACTTTGCTTCAAATATGTGATTGTATCATTTCAATTTATCAAAGTAATTCAATTGTAATTTTAATGTCACCGACTTGCTCACAACACTTCTTGCGTAACACAGCAAATGAACAACATACCATTAGCCTGCCCGCTCTCTTTTCAGATTATTGCATTTTAAAAATATCTATCGTGTTAACTATCGCTACACAAAAGGTTTGCTTTGTTCTCCCGATAACAAATGTGCTGTATTTATTTCACTATCGAGACGTACATAAGTTGTCGACAAACCACAAATAATGTACATTTACAAACAGACAATGGTATTAAATAAGAGGAAAAAAAAAGTCATACAATTAAAGCAACATTTTTGCTATCAGATAATTATTAGGAATAGTCTAGAATTAATATTTAGCATGGTAGCTTACACTTCTAACAGTCGAAAAATATCTTAAAATTTACACCGGACCTAGTTCCAGGCTCTTTTCAATTCTATTAGAGCATTAACAAGGAAAGCCTGGAACTTTTCTGGAAGCTGTAAACTTTCAAATATTTTTAATTCTAATTAGTTCAGAATATTATGATGAATGATTCTAGATTATTTCCAATAACTATCTAATAGTCCCTATCTAAGGCTCCCTATGATTACTCCATTGGTTTTCAGTGTACTATACTACTACACAGATTGCAGATTTGCAAGCCTATTTTCTCTATGGCCCTGCTAGAATCACCCCTTTCCTTGTAGAAGTTTTGTCCTGTGATCAATGCAATGTTTTGTTGTTGCAAGAATCCTTGTTTTTTTATGTAATTTTATTTATTCCAGATCTTCTCTCCGATTTATTTACTGGCATGGTTTTCCTCTTATCGAATATTGCAGAGGAAGAAAATAAAAAGCTTAAACGCTATATTGTTGCGTATCCTTTTCCATTGCATAGGATTTATTTTCCTTATTTCGTGCAAGTCACCGTTTACACATTTACACATGCAATATATGCAATACCGGTAATCAATATACTTGTTATCTAAGTGCATCTGAACCAAACATCCATTGAATAGAGAATCATTCATTATCGCGCAGAGATGCGGGATTGATTTGTTGAGTGTTCAAATCGACATCTCACGAACGAGGCTCTGCGAGACACTCAAGAAGCTAAAATAAACTTGCCTGCGGCTCACTTATCCATTACGCTTCACTCGTGTCACCTAACATCACTCATGCAAGAAGTTTGCAATGACGCATGGCAACACGTGGATGCACCCTTAAATAGATGATGTGAAACCAAAACAAAAACATTCTCTATACTTGAAACCTCGGAGCCCTCTCACATATAATCGAATCAAAATGGGTTTGGCATTGTTGAAGAGCGATACATCAAAAGATAACTAACACTCGATCAAACTTTCTTTTTCGTCAAATCCGATTTGTGCTATTCACGAGGTAAATATTAACTGAATTTGCAGAGCTCAAATGTATTTCATGTAATTGGTTCTTGATTGATTCTCGCACTAAACTATGGATACCATGGATGTGAAAGGGATGTGAAATCATATATTAATAATGTTCAATGGCTGTATTATACGATTGAATTAAGTGGAGATATTAACTTGAGAGGAACAATAGTGGGACAATGACACTAACAGCTCCAATGATGCTTAGCCGCTCCTATCGTAATCGAATTGGGAAAACCTTTTTGGCAGTTTGGGGTCGAGAGCCACAAAAAAAAGCTATGGAAAAGTTTTTGTTTCATTTCGATAAAAAAGGAATAAACGAAAAATGAAAACAAAACTTACGCCATAACCTGGTTTAAAAACCAACTCTCTCGATCAAATATGTTGAGATTAAAGCTTTTTTGCTTGAAATCTAAAAAAAACATGCCTAAATTAAGCAACAAAGCAGCATAGAATCCCAATGAGCGTAACAGTTACTTAGATTTGAACGTATCCTCCAAATTCCCTTTGTCTCATTGTGTTTGTATCAGAGCTCATAACTCTGAGTACCGTCTTGTATTCATTAATAAGAAAGTACTACATCAGCACTTAACTCATGCTAACAAGATTTGATGGCGAAATTACCAAGTATTCATCGACTGAAGTCACCCATGTTGTATCTGTAGATGAAAAAGTAAGTTTAAATGATGTTCATATCGTTTAACCCATAGATTATAGAATACCGGGATTGGCAACTAAGGTCTGGGCACGAACTATGTTATTTGTTTGTCATTTCCCAGATACACGTGATTTCCAGCCAACACAGCAATTTTTGTGAAACCTTCACAAGTGTCATTTCACTAATAGAGGAGTGGTACAGATGCTTTCGGTAGGGCGTTACCATCTCAATTACTATTATTTTATTTTCACAACTCATCCTACGCCGTCTACTATTCGTTTCATTCATTTCAACCTGGCTCTTATCTTCAAATCGGTTAACAAAAATTCACGTATTTGTTCATATTTTTTAAGTGGATAATTGCCATTTAATTAAGTAGCAATTTCTACTAGACACGTTAGTTGAAACATTAATTTTATTCTCGAAAACAACAGCAAGTGAACCTTTAAATTTTAAGATGAACACTGATAATTAGTAATTGTGAATGTAATCGTTTTAACATAACCAAACATATATATATGTAACACACCCACTCTGAAGTGTTAATCAAATCAGTTATTAATATTTGTATTGATGTTTTGTTTATACTGTGCACTGCTTACTAACTTTTTATAACAGTATTACCTCTGCTGCGACATCCAATCCAGAACATGGGAAGAAAGTCGCTTTTTACATTGATTGCTTTGTTCCGGTGTAGCTAAATGTATTCCGGCCATTTAGAAACGAAACTATTTGTCAATGAATATTCCAGCTTTATTGTGATTTGTTAGGATAAATATATTTTTAGAATAATTCAATCATACAAAATTTTCTTCTTCTACAAAATTACAAATATTGGTTCCGATTTGAGAAGTGCCTATGCATTGTTTTGGTGAAATCTACCTCGAAGTTATGGCAAATTAAATTGGCCATATCTACTCGATATTTTGGTTAAACGTATTTAAATTGACGAGAACATGTCAAATGTCGAAACATAAAAGTTACAATATTTTTGAACAACAGAAGATGGTATAGTGTTCATGTTAAGAAAATTATCGGGTTTTTTCTGCTTCGTTCAATTCTTGTGTCGGATGGAGATCACCTGGCTTCGTTTCGCGCCAAATTTAACATAATTTTACCGCGCGATCGGGAACAATAGCCAATCCCTGTATTCTATAATCTATGTTTACACTAGTAAAATAGATACTTTTCTCGCAATTCTGACCCATTTTTTTTATTTATTGATCTGATGATTCAAAGAACGGATTCAGATGTTTTGAAATTGTTTGCTCTTCATGTTGATGTTGAAAGAGGACTGTAATGCACAATTTGAGTTCTGCTGTTAGCCAGATCAGATATGGTAAATAGCTAAATAATTTCGCTTGATTGCAATCTAGAACTTATACCAACGACAGCTCTACTTATTCATCTTATATCAAATTATACTTATTCATACGAAAAAGGAAAGGGGACAAATTACTATACGAACTACCAGAATATTGCTACATTCATAGGATTTATATATTATTATTATTATATGAAAATGACTTAATTATTAATTTGACTAAACTTCGGAGTTAGACCCTACCATATATAGTGTGGTTAGCTCAGGGAAAGTACCCTGGAATATTTCCTATTCCAGCATGTCATTGTTTATTTTTTTATAATTTTTGTTTTTGTTTTTTCTGTAGAAATCCGTTCTAGACGATTGTAAGAATGCTCTTCGAGTTTCTCCTGACTGGATATGGAACGCAATACGTTACAAGAAAATTGAACAGTTTGATTTTTAATTCTATTTTAAATATATATACGTAGGTTTAGTTATAAAACTGTCAAACATGAAACTTCTTGCGTGAAATTGTACAGACTAAAATTGGATATAAAAAATATGGGATTGATAAAATTCGCATGCTGTTTTGATAATCTTGCCAGCATTTTAGCTACAATGTATTATTGTTGCTGTTCTTTTTGATATTTGAACTTTTTCTTTGCTTGTCTCTGCCTCATTGGATGTATTTCATATATCTATTAAATATGACATGTATATTATGTCATATGTCAGGCCTTGGATATGTTTAGACGATTTATTCCATGTTTGAGAAGTTTGTGTGATTTCTTAAGTATACCTAATTGGAACATAAGGTTTTTAGCATAATTTTTGTTAACTAAATACATCATTCTACATTAATTTTCCAATCAGAAAACATCGAATAAATAACAAAAATCATTACGAATTTGTTAAGTTCGGATGTAACGGAAGAAAGATGCTGGAAGTCATTTACGCAATATTTCGGAGACGTTCTTAGGATATTTTGCACGATAATTTACTAAAAAATATCCAAACATAGCTTTTTTTGTTATATTAGAAAAGCCCTCTGCTTGCGACCTTATCCGGCTTGCAGGATATCGTCTTGATTATTCTGAGTATCATTTGTTTTATTAATTGAGGTACTGTGTACAGGTAAATCTGCGATATGGAACGGGTAAGAGGTAAGAGGGCTGTATCGCGTTATATTAACACGATCGATGCGTAGTGAGACACAAGAAAAGCGTTACAAGATCATTAGCTAGGCGAGTTATTTTTACCTTTTCGCGTGTCTCACAGCACCTCGAATGTTAATATAACGCGATACAGCCCGTATTACTAAGTTCCATATCCCATTTATGAAATGCATTTTTAATTTTGAATAGAAAATACCTTTGAAATTGAATTGTTTATGTTTACAAAACCTGGGAAGTTTCGTTGAGTCTATCGAGTCACGTTGCCACGAGTATTCGATTAGTTAGAATTTACGTTACCATGGTAGCCCAAAATGAAACTGTATGACCCACGTGATTACACTGTATA
Organism: Haliclystus octoradiatus; assembly: GCA_916610825.1. Lineage (NCBI taxonomy): Eukaryota > Metazoa > Cnidaria > Staurozoa > Stauromedusae > Haliclystidae > Haliclystus > Haliclystus octoradiatus. Next base: position 6,907,377 of record OU744450.1, read on the forward strand.
GCCCAAAACTAATATGTATAGCTTTTTTTCGAAATAGCTCTCAGCCAACAATCATAGCTCAGAAAAACATTCCAAGATTTCATAATTAACTAATAGAAAATAGTGCTGAGTTTTATGTACTCTGATACGAACACGCTGGGTGCGTAATGAGACATGAATGAGGCTTGAAAAAGCACGAGCCACTCTTTGAGTGTCTCATATCACCCAAAGTGCTCGTATCGGAGTACTTAACACGGATAACCGTGTTCTATTTGTTTTATAAAATTAATAGCCTGTTTATTTTGACATTAAAAAGCTCAAAATAATGATCATATTCAACTTCTCCTGAAATGACGTCATTGTAGAGACTAGAACGAGCGCGAATTTTCAATAGAAACACGCCGCTGTGCTTTTTGAGGAAGCTACAACAAGTTAGAAAAATGGAATAAAATAGATTGAAAATAAACGCAAAATACATCGGTTACGTCTGAATACATTATTACTGTAGAAGATTAAAAGTATTAATCGGCTATTCATGTGCACATATGATGCACATGATCATATGCGTTTATGCTTTTAAAGCAGTGAAATATTGAAATTTATCGTATCGTATCTTTGGCCTTTATCAACAAAACAAAACTGCTGTATGAACTACGAACAGAAACATTGAACAAGGGAATTTTATAGATTAATCTTTACTTTATGATTTTGTTTCAAAATTATTGTGTTTTGTGTTGTTAATTTTAGTTTGAAGGCTATTTTTAAGCGCTCTATCAATGAAAGCTTTTCTTTGTATGAACGCCATTTTGTTTTGTTGCTAAATTGTTTAATTTGGGGCTTCAAGTAAAAAGCCATAATTTTGCGATTTTACGCAGCCTGACACAGACATCAACAGTAACCAATCAGCGATCAGTAATCACATTTGATGATTTTATAACTTTAAATATGGAATACACAGACTATCAACATGACAATAGTAATTAAGTAAGTAAAAATTCAAATTTGACTCGAATATTATTTCTGCGAGACTCGAGATGAATATAGGGTCGACTAATAAAAAGTCGAAAATCAAAAGTTTTACCTTAACTTGTTCTACTAAGTGACTAAATCACTTTCTCAGATGCTTGTTTATCAAAAAATACTTATCCGTTTTTGTAAAAAAAAAAACGTGGCAAAGTAATCACGTCACTTGGTACTACAAGTTAAGATAAAGATTTTGAATTTCGATTTTTTATGAGTCGACCCTAATGAAATTATTGAATAAAGGACTGTATATTCTAATTCTGAACTATCCCGTGTAATAAATATAGACTTTCAATATGCCAGTCTGATATAGATTCCAATTACTATAAATAACTGTACCTATATAAACTTCAGTGAAACATGAATACATTACTATGATGATTGTTCCGATGATACGTTTCATGGTTAATGATAAATAATTATTTAGAGAGTCCAACAAAAATTTCAGCCTTTTGGATTCCTAGCTGCTTTTCAATATTTCTTCAGAACTTTTTTGTTGAGGTTTAACCAATAAATCATAAAAATATCAACTTTTTGCTGTAACCTTCCAGAATCTAGGATTGCAGGATGCCTACCTTTGTCAGACCCTGATTATAACAATAATTCAAGATGATGATATATCTGTCTTATACAGAGTACATTTGGAATATTGATTATAGTATGAAATTTGAGTTGTATTTATATGAAAGTTATATGCCCAAGGATATTAATGTACTTTCGCACATGAACATTAAAACGTGTTTTATCGAAAGTATAATATGTAATAAAAGTTTTATGTTATAATTTGGTTGAATTTGGTAAACTAAATATTGAAATAATATTATATTTAATCCATTATATATGTTAATAATATTAAGGTAGTTAATAAAGTTTAAATTGTCTATTAATTATTACACTAGGACGAGGCTAACGAATATAACTTTTTGCAAACATAACGTTATAATACTAACAATCACCACTGTTTTACGACATAATCAAATATCGAGAAACGTCAATTTTAAAAGGTTACATAACACCACAGTCCATAAACCAATATGTTAACTCCATCCATTATACATTATTATCGCGCAGACGTTTTCTAGGATCAAAGTAAACCTGAATAATTGTTGCCTGGCAACTCATAAGATATTGCATTCCCCGTCATTCGTCACAGTCATGATCACAGTCTATAACCATTTGATATCAATAATTTGAGTTTCGATATTTTTAGAATTTGTCATATGCCAATAAATTATACAGAAAACTTACTTCTTGCTTGTACAGTGGCTTACCATATACAATTCAGCCAATCAAAGTTGCTTCGATCACGTGATTGGTTATACACATGTACTTGAAAAATTATTTTTCAATATGGTTCAATTTCGTTTTGGCTTTCGGAGCGATAATGAATAATGGCTTTCTTGATTTTGACTTTGGTGTCTTTTCTTTTTCTAAAGGTAAATAGATTTCACATTTGTTTGCGGGTTTGTTAGAGATGTTAGACATTTTAGACAATAATATTCTTCTGTTTTAATTCTCGCAGTCTCAATATTATGTTTTGGATATTTGTATTCTGCGAAATCATAGAGACCTGATTTTATAAGTTCACTTTTAACCTGTTCAAGCTATATCAGCCTCAGCAACCAAACAACTAATGAGTTGAAATGTTGTAGACTATTACAATCATTGTAACAAGACGCGCTACTAAAAAGTATGGAATAGGATATGAATATGAGCAGCATAGAAGATCATCCTGTTTTATGTTTGAATTTAAAATATTTGTCTGCATTTTATCTTCAAGGTATTCTTGGTCAGTGACGGTTTGCAGCAATACGAAAAGCCTGAAGGTTTGTTAGCTCTAAAATAGTTGAAATTGAGAATTGAATTGATTTATTTTTTATTTATTCTTGAATATTCAAAATAATCAACATTTGGTTTTGTTTTGTCAAAGACAATAACAATTTTGTTATGATTTTTTTATCAGAAAATGTCTTGTGCATGATTTATATGTGATAAAAATATGCTTATTATGCGAATACGATAACTTAACGCTCGATCTGAACGATTAGGTATGCAATAGTCAGTTAACCCTGCGTTTTTGTTGATGCTTGATCAGCTAGCAAATAAATGTATTATAATCATTGTTGAAGTAACCATTAATGGCGTTATATTTTTAACGTTGAGCTTTCATATTATCCTCTATAAAGAATTTCAGACTTGAATAATCGTAAGCAGAATAAAAATAAAATATAATTTATAGGTTTTAATGACTTCAAAATATTGATTTTTTAATCTTGATCAATAATTTAGAGGCATCTGTGTCATGACTTATGTAGTAAACACTCGCAGTAAACATACTTTTTCGTAATTAGTTTTAAATTTTGCTAACCCCAATATGATGTTTCTCTCATTAATTGTAATCAATGATAATTGATCTGTCTACAGTCTGTTGTCAAATCAATTTCACTCTTGATAACGATATATTGAATTTCATTAAGTATTTAGTTATTGTGGTTATGAAATATCCTTTTTAAATATTTCACGAAACTTAACATATATACCACAAACATCTGCAACATTACGTAGGCGGGAATTTAGAATCGAATAATCACTTTTTATAGTAACCACATGAAATATTAGGATTTAATAAACATCGAGAATTAATATTTTGGATGTAATGTTTTTCATGCCCTGATTACACGATGACGTATTGATTTTTTTATCGATTAGAAAAGTTTTTTATTGTCGTAGAATGCATACTGTATTCATTGCTGTCACACGGTAGACACTTCGCTAATTTTGAACTACACGGCAGCAGCATAATACGATCACGTGGTTTTGCTTTTCTCTCTTCTATAGTTGATGTAAGCGGTTGTCATGGCAATAGACACAAAATGGGGCACGATATACATAGTTTTTGACAAGTTTGATTCTTCAAGTATCTTTCCACCGTTAACTTGTAGGTAATTGTGTACATATTCAAAGCATTTGGAGCACAACAAACGTGTAGAATAACATGCCTAATATCAATAAAAATCCATGTTCTGATTTATTTTGTATAAATAGTAAACATTTAAAATTTAGCGCCATCATTCAATGATTTGGTACGTGATGCAACTTGAAAATGAGACATGGCATGAGACGTATCGTATCCAACTGATTAAACAGAACGTAGAGCAGTGAAAACCTTGACGGCATGATTCTCATTAAGCTACGGCTAAATGACTTTTTTTCCGTAGCCCAACACACGCCAACTCAGTGGCCAAAATAAATGTGTGTTGGCGAAATAAAATGAAACGTGGCTAAACGACTTTTTCATTTTTTGCCAACACTCACCGATTCACGCCAACTCAACTTTGGGGTGGCCAAATGACTTTTTATTTTCGCCAACATCAGCATATTGAAGCACGATTTTAGTTGACAGTTTGGCGACCGTAAAATTTAGAAATTGAGAAGTGGTAATGTTGTTATGCATTCATGTCGACTTCCTATACAACGTGTATAGTCCAAATTTATCCAAGGAAATAGAACCATGATGTGTTTTGATAGACGACAGCAGAATATAGAGATAAATAAAATCAGAATAACAGAATTTCACATTTGAAATCAGTCGAAGCAAAGTCTAGACAAAAATAGCTGTCCGCGTCAAATTACGAATTACGTCATTTTAAACCAATCGCTGAAGCCTCGTATTTTGCTGATCAAGAACTGTGTTGGCCTGAGTTGGCCAAAGCGGCTAAACGACTTTTTTGATTTGGCCAACAACTTCGAAAAGGTCGAGAACAATAGATTGTTGGGCTCCGTTGGCCAAATTTTTGATCACCTTCAAACTGCTATTTTTCGTAGCCCAACACATGCCAACTCATCCCGATTCAGCCCAACTCGATTTCGGTGTGGCTAATGACTTTTTATTTCGGCCAACATTGAAAAAAATCAGAGTTGGCGTGTGTTAGGCTACGAAAAAAAAGTCATTTAGCCGTAGCTTTACGATCTTAAAAGCGTATTGAAAATTACGACTCTATACAGAGCAAATTTGATTGTATTCAAGGGGTATGCCGTGATTCAAAACCCCACTGAATACGATACGAAAGTCACCGCGGCCGCAAACATCGATAATAATTAAATAAAAAAAAAGAAAGAAAGAAATTGAGCAATGTTTTGAAATTAATTTTGTTTGTCTTATTAGTTGATCTCTACTAAAACACTTAAAACATTGATTATTTTATTCCATGGTGGAAACGCGGCCTAATTGTTAAATATTGTGTCTAATTGTTAAATATTACAAACATCATACATTTACTTTCTGTTTCTATTTAATAAGAACAAGTAAGATGCTTCAGAATATTAAGTATATAAACCTTTCCAAATATAATTTATTGATTGCACAAAAAACTGTGGCGGTTAATCTCTCAGTGATACAAAAAACGGCATAGTTCGAAGGTGGGGAATACAGCTTGACTGTTTTCAAAACGCCCTAAAAGCTATTTGACGAAAGCTTATTGGAGGGAAAAAGAATTAGTTGACTAATTTGGTATGTTTATGCCATAAAAATACCAAATTCGAATGTGGGAAGGGGATGGCAGCTTGACAGACGCAGCACGATTTTTTTGAAGTAAGTGAATGATCTAATATAGTGTGCTTTCTATATTAAATATCTCCGCTTATATATGCGTCGAAATTAAAAATACCTTTTCACCATTCTTGCTCATTTAACATCAGCTATAATTTTTCTCTGTTAAAATGTTTTGCTGTCATGAGCACTTTATGCTTGGATCTAGCTGACTGAACATTTCAGGAACAATTTAAAGGTTCATCACGGAGGAGTTTTCACACTAACTCAGGGTCTTTTGGGGCAATATTTGTTTTCTCAGATACGTACAATTATTCAGTTATCATATTATAGAAAATTCAGATTCATGTTACCCCTGAAGTTTCATCCGTCTCTGCAGCTATTGCCTAGAAAACGTATCATTGCCAAATGCTTCAGTTTTTTTATTTTTTATTCCTTAACTGTGAAACATGATAAAGTTAAAAGTAAAAAATCTTAAGCAAGACATCTCCCTATTTCCATGGAGTCTGAGTTAAACTGTCTGTGGTGTTCCATTCATGACCGTCTCTGTTGATTCATGATGGTCTCAAAAGGAATGGATCACCTGCTCTATTTTAATACGTATATATGATGTTATTATTGTCAACTAAATCATCTTCTTTCTTTTTCTCTAGAATATATTGGTTGTTACCATGACGATGTTTCAGATCGTGTCTTCTCCTATTCACCCGGTGATTACGTTGTAGATCAACTAACACCAGTTCAATGTATGCTAGCATGTGGTACTACTTTCAAATATGCTGCAATTCAACAAGGAAAAATATGCCTTTGTGCATTAGAACTACCAGACACATTTGTTGAGGAGACGGAATGCAATTCAAAATGCAATGGAGTAGCAGATCAAGCAGTTACAAAGTGTGGTGGTTTATCTGCACTGAGTGTTTACACTATCGACTACCGTATAATTGGACTGAGTTATGTCGGTAATACAACAACAGAAGTTTTAAAGCAACATAAGCTTGCTGTTGAATTGAAGAATGGTAAGAATGTGAGTTATTCATTCAATTTTGGTGATGGCTATAGGGAAATCATAAAAGGATCAGCTGTTCTTCATTTCTACGATAAACCTGGAAGCTACGATACTATCATCACAGCATCTAGTAATGTATCAGGTGAACAAACTATACGAACATCCATTAAAGTGATTGACAACGATTATATCATTGATTTGGATTGTCCAATCAGTACCATTGTTGGTCATCCAATCACATGCATAGGATCGATGTTTAGTGGTTCAACCGCTGATGTAAAGTTTGATTTTGGAGATGGTCAGCACGAAACTATCAGGCTAGGTAATTACAATAATAACTATGATTGAAATCGTACGTTGTGGGGTAGTATAGGCACATCCTAAGTACCCGGTGACATTAGCAGGTGGTCAAATAGATGGGTTGCCATGCCTCCGATCGATTACAGCCAGCAAGGCGTAAGAAGATAAGATATATGATTAGGTCGTGTATTCATGCAGAGATAGTGAAACTTTTTTTAAGTCTGATTTTTCAAGGTTGATTTCAAACAAAATTTTCAAGGCTGATTTTCACGCTGTTTATCTTTTGTTTGATGAGGATAATTGTATCGAAGGTCTGCTATACGGGATGTGCTGTTTTTTTGTCTACCATCGGGTACCAAGCTGCTGTAATATGCAAGGTTTCAGATCCCCTGTCCAAGCAGATAGTTTTACACGTGCTATAATCCAGAATGCAAATTCCAATGTACATGTCGATCCAATAATCAATGACATCAATGTATTTATCCACATATGACATTTACATTTTATTCAATAATAATATATTTTCTTCACTGTAGGAGCGCAGTATACACACTTGGGTAGAAAAACATATTCTGAAAGTCAGAATACAGATGATGGTTTTTCCAGTGGAACAGTTATCTTCTTCACTAATAGTTTTACCGGCAGTCAGAAGATCACTGATTGGGAGATCTTAGTTGCACAACCAGGAAGGTTTTTTCTACAGGTGAGAGATATTTTGGCTGTCACTAGCCCCATCACTTGCACATAAATAATATACTATTAATACTTCCAATGCTTTTCCTCGTCTAGAATAACCTCAATCCGCTCACTACTATATTTTAAATATATATACAAATAATTAATACATGAAAAAATCAGACATTCATATTTGCTACTATTAGTTTCACACCAAGGCGATCATCAGGCAATTTAATCTGTAAAAATATGTGATACATTCTATGGTATATATATAAGCAGCTAATATATGTACCATAGAATGTATCACATATTTTTTTACAGATTAAATTGCCTGATGATCGCCTTGGCGTGAAACTAATAGTAGCAAATATGAATGTCTGAGTTTTTCGTTTATTAATTATTAAACAGCTCTGCATTTATGGCAACGAGCACTATTGAAACAGCAAAGACAACACAAGTACCTTGATATTACTATATATACAAATATATACGTATCAAATGTAATCATTTAAGGTCTAATTTGTGTTGCGTTTATATTGCTTTTGATGTCCACTATATCATATTGCTTGTATATATATATATATATATACAAGTTTCACAACATACAGTGATCATCAGGCGATGTATTTCAACTAGATTACAAATATCCATCCGTATCCTATATGAGATACTGTGTTTTAGGTTTGATTAGTTATTGATTATGCTATTGTATTATAGGATACGGATGGATATTTGTAATCTAGTTGAAATACATCGCCTGATGATCACTGTATGTTGTGAAACTTGAAGCATAATCAATAACTAATATATATATATGCCTGTAGAATGAAATTCAAAAATGAAACATGATAGAATTATTCTACTTAAAGTCAGGGGTAGCACCAGAGGGGGGCAGGGGTGGCTACAGCCCTCCCGTCAGGGATGCTCAGCTCACCGTCGGGGAAGACTAAATTTTCTGTCGGGGAATTTTTTTAACGTTTTTCGTAAAAACAATAGGAATTAGCTCTATTCCAGTATTAGAGACTATTGCCAAATTTCTATTGCCAAGTTTCTATGTAACGTGAAAATTTGGCATAGCCCCCCTGTCGGGGATGTCGGCCCCCTCGTCGGGGAAATCCTGGTGCCACCCCTGCTTAAAGTTTCACGCAATAAATTGAGAATAAAGGGATTTATTTCAACTAGACAAATCCATCCGTATCCTATAATAGCTACTATGTTTTACGGTTGATTAGATTTGAATATCGGTATTTAACTGAACTGATTTCTGAATGCTATACCATGCAATAAGTGTTATTTCACTAACCTAAAGAAATCATAACAATCAACGCCAGACACAGTTAAATACAATAGCATAATCAATATACATCGCCTGATGATCATTGTATGTTGTAAAACTTGAAGTAGCGTACTTCTAGCATGTTTCAATTTGACTTTCATTCTCTAAATAGTCAGATTATTTTCAGTGAGCACTGTACCAAGAATTGGTGGGAACACTATTTCTATTACATTACTTATATTTTATATGCCTCTAACAATGATGCTGTTCAATACAATTTAATTTGTTTTTAATTGACAGGTTTATCGACCAGTTTGTTCCCCAGACAAGAAATATTGTACTTCAACGAAACTATGCCAGGATGATACAATGCCTTGCCCACGAGATAAACTTCATACTTGTTCTGCTGAAGAGGTATTTTGTCTACATTCTAGTCGTTGTGCTACTATGGGATATCAAACATCCATCCTTGAAATGTCTGAAGCGATACCTGCCTTATCATATACGGTCGTTTATCAATTAGGCATCAGCGTTTCAACACTAGGGCGTCATCTTACACCAATCAATCAAAGCGAAATGTTTGAGACAATGCCTGGTGATGTTTTGGGATGGGCAAAGCCAAATCACGGCGGTGGACAACTCCAATCGATTAAAAAGGAAAATGGCAGCGTTGATTGTCATATTCTTGCATTGAATATATCTCAGTTTGAATCTTCAAAATGTGAAATCGTCAAATCATATTCTTTTGCTTTAGCAGCACACTATCGATCAAAAGCATCTTTCATGTTCACTCATAATTTTACTCAACCTGGACGCTACAGAATATCAACAAATATTTCATCTGATTTCATAATATTTGTCGATTATCCCATCAAAAACATTTCTTTTCATACTCTACATACTGCTATAACAACCGAAGAGTTTCGATTGGATATCTCAGAACATCAGGGTTCAAATGTGACCTATGAATGGCATATGGGAGATTCACATACCCTCATAACACAGAACAGATCTATTTCATTCACGTATAAGAAACCAGGTATATACACAATCTTATTGAATGCAACAAACTCTGTATCGCATACAACAGTATCACACGGAATCAAAGTATTTACAAGATTACAAGGACTTCATTTCCTTCACCGTATCCAACCAATTGTAATTGGCAATGCAATTCAGTTGTTTTGGTCACTTGAGCAAGGTTCAAATATTACATACATTATAGATTTTGGAGATAATTCGTCATTGATTTCTATTGAGGATGATAGATCAAACAACCTGACATCATCAATATCCCATACATTCACAAAGCTAGGTAATTACACAATGAAAATATCAGCATCAAACTATATCACTTCACCAGTGAATATAACTGAGTTTGCTATTGTACAGGAAGCATTGGAAACCCTTTCTTTTTTACCCAATGTCAATACAACAGATGGATGGATATTTGCTGCAGTAAACGATACTCTATCATTCAAAGCCAATTTACAATTTGGTTCAGACTACACATGTGCATTTCAATTCAATGATACATCACTACCTTTATTGCGTTACCACACTCCATTAATTATTATTCACACATTCAAACTAAAAGGTATCTTTGAGCTCACAGTTACTTGTGATAATTTAATTTCGTCCTTAACGGAGATTTTCGAAGCTACTATTTTGATTGAAAGGCTTGAAGCCATAAATGGATTATCGGTGTACACGAAAGAAACATTGTTAGGCAATGATTCAGTTCTTCAAGTTGACTTGCCGAATGGCACTGTGTACTCTTGCAATGTAAATCTTGGGGACGAAACATCATTGACGATTAATCCTTCAGCAAAAGGAGAAAAGATTATTCATAGATATCAGAAAATTGGCAATTATAGCGTGGACGTGAAATGCGTTAATCGTTTGGGCAGTCAAGAAACACACGGGAACGTAATGGTCGGTGTGCTGGTGAAAAACGTTTCATTGCTTTGCCCACAACTATCTATTAGATCTGCCATGGATTTTGAGGTGATTGTTGTTTTCAGTGAAGGCTCTTCTGTAACTGTCTCCCTATTGGTTGATGGATCACCTTCTGACATGATAACTTCACCAGTGGATGAAACAGGGGGCAATGTGACTCTTATGACTTCATTAGATAAACCTGGTGTATATATCATTGGTGCTAATGTCCGCAATATGTTTAATGAAATTGTTTCACGATGTGAAAATCAACTCAGAATTCAAACACCAGTTACAGATTTTATAGTTACATCGAATTCTCCTGTGAGACTACAAAATGGTGTTATTCGGTATGATATACAATTTTCTAATGTTGATTTAATTCCAACAAATGCAACGATTATGTGGTGGTATGGCAATGGGGAATTCTCTGAAATGAATCTAGCATCATTTGAAGAAGGAGAAAACCATCGGCATCGTTTTGAAACCCAGGGATCTTTCATTACAAATGTTAGTATTTCAAATGAAGTAAGCAGCATATCAAAAACCTGCATTGTACAAGTGCAGAAGATGAAGAACATAAGCATTGAAATCTCAGAAATACCGATGAGAGATGGTAATGAACATTTTGTTGCGGTCAACGTATCGATTTTATTAAGCGTTACCCAACAACCAAATGATCAGTATTATGTATTTAGCTTCAATGATAGCTTAAAAATTCAAAATTCCACCAACTCCAGTACACTTGCTATATTTCAACAACCAGGAAAATTGTTGATAACAGCTGTTGTGTATAATGTATTAGGTAAATTTACAGTTTCCAAAAGCATCACCGTCGTGAAGCCTATGATTAATGTTATTATAAATGCTACAAAAGTGATTAAAATGGGAGATACATTGATTCTTGATGTTAATTCAACAAGCTTTGGCTCTGATACGTGTATATTTGTAGATATGGGCGACGGAACAAAACTTGCGTATGAAAGGCAAGCTATAACGGTCAATTGTGAATCAAATTACGATGTTATCACAGAGTTGGAAACCGAAAAGTTATCTATAGAGCATGAGTATACGAAAAAGGGAATGTACACAGTATCTGTTATCTTGGTTAATCCTTTGCAAAATATATCACAAAATATCGACATAACAGTTAGAGGACAGTTATGTGAATCACCTAGTATTGAGATATTCAAAAATAGTAGCGAAAATCATCCTTTGATAATTAAAAAATCAGATCGCATTATTATCAATTCAAATATCACATCTGAATGCGATTTTGCTGATGAAATTATCATACAATGGATAATATGTGAAAGTAATACATTTATAAATGGATATTGCACAACTTATATTGAATTACCATTTCAAACACGTTTTAATTCAACCATGCCGCTGATAATTTCGTCACAATTTGATCCAACTGGAATAGATATACCGAAGCTTACTTTGCCTTATGGGCGATCTGTTGTACAACTACATGTATGGTTTGGCAGTGACAGTGTCAATCTAAAAGGAATCGAATCTATTGAGATGCTATGGTTACAGGTTAACCCTACTCCATTAGAACCTAAGATACAAGGTGAGTTCAATATATAATATGAAGGTCCAGGAATAGACTTAGGTCTGGATTATACCTCACGGTTTTGACAGTGTTGTGCTTTCGAGCTTACTTCGCTTGAAGGCGCGATCTCTGGAAAATGTGCAGTGAGCCATCCTCAACAGGTGTGTATCACTTCCATCAATTGCATTATTAAATTTAAAATAATTTTTTAACCCCTTTTTTCATCGATAAGTACGCTTGTTGGCCAATGAAATATTTTATTTCAATACGAATTTGGCACATCAAGAATGAATTATAATTTATCGTCCTTACATAACTTTTTAAGCTTGAAATATAATTTCACGTCCTTCGATTACGGTACTGTGGTTTGTATCTCATCTGCATAGATACATATTACCTTCTCTTATAAATATTGAGAACTATGCAGATGTTTTTAGCAATGTCCCTATTATTAATAGTGAATTTCGATGATAACTCAAGCAAAAATCAATGTTTATTCATCGGCCACGTTAACATTACAATGTATAAGCCATTATTTTGTTTCATAATAGGTGGATTTAGCAGAGCAGTTGGGTTTGAATTGTGGTACAGATTAGATGCATCGGAATCTATTGATCCTGACGCAAGTCGGGTAGCAAATAATGAATCTAGGCAGTTAAAATATCAATGGTATTGTCGACGTGACACCATCAACGATTATCCCTCAAGTTACAATACTTCGATCTCATTATCTGATCATTCTTGTTTCGCAAATCGATCGTATGCACTTGATGAACACAATACAACAATCAGATACCTAACCAATTCGAACGATAAACTTGAGGTGAGTTGCTTTATTAGGAAGTTAAGCAGAAAAGCATGTTCGTGCCGCGTGCGAGTCGAGCCCACGATCTCTGAATGTCCGGTCTAGTGCTCATAACCGCTGCTTTCACATTGCAGCATGCATGCTATACTGATGATTTGGAAGAAAAGATGCGTTTTTCATTTCATTTGATTTTCTTGGATTTTCTATGGATTTTATTGACTCTCCACAATAGCCACAACACAAATAATACGGCTGCTGCTGATTTTGAGCCTTTCGCTAACTTAATATTTAGTTAATTCTGTGTATACAGTAACACCGCTTTATAAAGATCTATGCATTGTTCAAGATGTGGAATGTAATTCTTTCAGATATTTACTGGTGGATTAGCCCAATTGCAGAGCTACACATTTCGTGTAATTATGTCCAAAGGCAACCGCCAATCATTTATGGAGCAGGAAATTAAAGTATTGCCTGGCAATCCACCAACAATGGAAATAACGTAAGAGAAAATTTTACTTCACAGCCTCTCATATCTGAATCATCGACTATTTAATTTCTATTTAGTTGCAGATTTTTCATCCTAAATCGGCTTCATAATTTCCTTTTCTGTTTCTCCAAATTTCATAATTTTCCGATCTATGAATGTGGATATTATTCCGTAGTTTTTCACGTCTCAGCAAAGACAATTATTTTCTCCTTCCTAGTACAATGATGATATACGTTCATCCGATATAAGGATATTTGATAAAATAAAGATAATGAGTATATTGGTATTTGCTTTCCTTTTAATGATAACTAAATGTCATGATGACCAGGGCATTGTGGCATCAGTATAGATGGATTGACTAAGATTCGTTTTGGTCATCCAATATTCAACTCCACAAGTATTTAATGCATTCCATGCAATGGAGGAACATTGAAATTAACAAGCAACATTTATAAATATTTGCTATTTCCAATCAATGAGGATTGCTCCGATGCATATTGTGTAGTCGTATCATTTAAAAAATCCATAAAGATTACATTATTTCGAAATTGCTCTGAAATTGACCATTTATCAACCAATAAGATAGTATGAAAGATAGCGACAAGAAATCACGATTAAATTTGTTCCGACGTTTCGACATGGTGGATTAGCCCTTGAGAAAGAAAGAAATATTAAACCTTGAGAATGACAACAGCCATATCCAATTTATTCGTGATTTTTTGTCGCTATCGTTTATACTAAAATATTTTTCAAAGAAACTTTAATTATTATTAATAAGATATTGTAATTTACAAAAGTATAGTTTTTAAAAAAATCATATTTTAAACTCATTATCTATATATCCTTTAAAATTACCAGATGCAAATTGAATTGTAAGTCAAAAGTCAACCCAGCAGAGCGTTTGATACTTGGCAGCCGATGTACGGATTGCTATTATTCAACACGTCTGTACTACCAATGGGAGTTATTTGAAATGATAGACGAACAGCAGCGGTTGCCAATTTCTAATCTAAACAATAAAACAACGACATTATTATCAGAGCCAAATGTTGCTGTGAAGGGTGATGTTTTTGAACAAGGGAAAGTTTATCTGCTACGTGTTAGCGCATGGAAGGAAGGTGGTAAATTAGGTGAGATCAATACTTTTGTTTTAAGTGTTTCTGCAGCTATATGCATGTACGGCTATATGCGTATACGGCTAGGTAATAAAAATATGAAAATCTAATATCAGCGCCTACGATCTGGGATATTCTGAATCGCCACTGAATATTTATTCAAGACAAACAGAAGTGAATACTATTATGATATTGAAATAAGGCTCTTTACTAATCTAGAATCTTCTCATTCCACTAAAAAACTACTGAAATGCACCTTAAAATGTTGAAGTTATTTAAAAGTGAAACTCTGTACCCTAATATCTAGTTATTTAAAAGTGAAACTCTGTACCCTAATATGTAGTTACCAAAAGCTCTTTTCTCAGTAGAATGTAATTTTTTCAATATTCGCAGTTCTATATAATGCATGATTTCATTGCACTATTTGTTGTGGAAATACATTCTCACATGGCATGGATCAATATCCAATTCAACATTATTATACTTTCCTCATTGCCAATTATACCTATTTTGCATTTATCCCTAACGTAACAAATATCTGTCATCTTTAACAAAATATGTCCGATAAATGGGATCATGGCTTTATGAAATAATTCGCAGTCACTTATCTTGTATTGATAATTATGATGTTCTGGTATACTCTCTTTTTAGAATCTGCTGGTTTCAGTGTCTATCGTTTCAAAGTCAATCTACCACCACAAGGAGGCAATTGCGACGTTGAACCAAAAACAGGGTTCACCCTTGAAACAAAGTTTCGTATTTTTTGTCAGAATTGGCAAGATGAAGATATGCCCTTGTTCTACCTAGCTTGTAAGTTGGTACTCGGTTTGCTCATAGTTTGTTAGCAGTAACGTGATATGAGAACAAACGCTTTGTTTGAAATCCCTTGGATGCAATTCATGTTGCAAGTTGTAAAATACATACGATGGAATAAAGTAGCTGATAAATTGATAAACTGTTCACTTGTTGCTATGTACCATAAGAAGATGAAAGTAGAATATTTGAAAGCAACTATTAATGCTATCTCAGACAGCAACACTAGAGTCGTGTTTTCTATTCCATTTATGTAGATGCAATTCGTGGTAGTGAAATAATGAACTTATACAAAGGTGTTGCAAATTCAGCGGAATTAATTCTTCCTCTTGGAGAAGAAAAAGACGAATACAAATATGATATTGCTGTGTCAGTTTCTGATAAATTCGGATTCGTTTCCGAAACCAAGTTTACTGTTCAGGTATTAAAAACCATTATAATGATGATGAGTTAGTTTTAATTTTGTTATGTCACAATTTTGAGGAAATTTGAGTATACGTGCCTTGATTGCTTAAAATGAAATATGTTTCTAGCTACATTTACAAGTGTGAATACTCTTGATTAAAGGAAGATCTTTGCTTAATTCATAGAAAGTACAGTGAAACCACGTTAATATCACCTCGGTTAATATCACGACCCGCCTATTATCACAATTCCGCTTTATATCACACTGTAGTGTCTATTTTTGAGCACATCATTTCCTGTGTACTCTTGAAAGTTGAAATATCAGTATACTTGAATATTATTGCATAGCTTTTATTTTTCTCAACTTTTCAGGTTAACGAACCATATGCAGTAGATTTGAATAAAGTCAGTAATAGTCTTGAATCGTTAACGGGTAGCGGTAATGAGCAAGAACTAGCACAGACTGCATTGGCTGCCGGATCGTTAATGAACAAGGAATCAAATTCCACAGAATCTGAAAATGCGGAGGTAAACACAAAAATCAACATTCTTGTGAATATTTGTTCAATCCAATAGTTTTTATCCATTATTGAATCCTATAGAGCATTTTCGACTTTTATTTCTGATTCGTTTTTGAGATTCGACCTATGAATCAGACAATAAAAAATCTATTTTGCATTCTATTTAGCTTTCAGGAATTCCACATTTTTCCAACCATCGTAGAAGCACTCGAGAAATATCACGTTTTTTTATTGATAATGATTCTACTTGATAATATAGGTTATGGAAGAGCGCGATAAAACAAGTTATTTCAATTTTGAAGCTGATGCCATATTCACAATTAGTTCGAAAATATAAAAGGATTTAAATGGGGTTAAAATATAGACTTAAATAGACTGCCAATCGAAATGGCTGACAATTCTGACCAAAACATGAAAAGCTGTGATAATTTTGCAAGTAATGTTTGAATTCACGAGGTAAACTAAATTTTTCTTCAAAGCTTGAAAAGGGTAACTGGAATTTTTTACGTAAAGTTCAGTAGATGCCTATTACAGGTACAACAGCAAACAAAGTATCAAAATAAACTAACAAAATGACATTGAATATATATAAATGGATAAATATTATGAAGTAGTAGAATAAATCAGAGCTTGCCATAACGTTGTCCAAAAGTTTTGAATTATTTGATAAACCTCATGCTCCTCCATGCAAACCAAAATATTCAAATAAAATAAAAAGGTGATTCAATAAATACGTATTTGCGATTAAAATAGAGAAATAATGTGTCCATATTTAAGGATTATCAGTAGTTTTTATGCTATCAGATCATTAAAACTTTCATTACTTCAAATATTTTTATAAGTTAAGACGTCAAAGATTTCAGTCTATGGTAATTCTATTGTTTAACGCGTGGAAATGAATAAGTTATATACTATTGGAAGGTGGAATGGATTAAAATATTAAAAAGAGGGTAGCAACCAAAGCGACATGTTATTCTATTTGCTTGTTTGGTTTTTCCCGAATTCTAAAAGATCTTCTATATGAGTATAGCATCTATGATGATATTATCTGAATTGATTAAGCGCCTTATTTGTCAATGTCTTCTATGGAGAATGTAAACATTTCAATATTTTAACTTTTCTTTATGCTGTCAGGCTCGATCAAATATGATCAACTCGATAAGTCAAGTAACTGCATGTGATATCGATGGCATCAAGCAATATGGTGACGTATTCAAAGAAATGACAGCCAAAACAGATGAAATCTCTGATGATGCACAGGTGTGTATATTTATCGATATGAATTAAAAAAACTGTTTAACAATAAAATTTAACAACTTAAAATTATTACCCCAATTCCAGTCCGGGAAGGGAGAGATATAATAAGGCGACGGTCAAGGCCATGTATATCAAATGAGAGCAAGGTGACAGTGAAACATCAAAATTATTTGCATTCTATATGTTATTTAAATAGAAGCCATGTTATATGATAAGGCTTATAGGGCCGAGGGTGGCCGCTACAGGAACATTTCTAAAACATCCGATCTGTAGTTTGTAGAAGTTTTCAAAATAACCAAACATAAAAATGAAACTGTAGCTAAACAATTAAGCTTTCATTTCTGACTACGTTTTGGAATAAATCTCTCCCTTGTCTACCATGATATAATAATGGAAAATTAAAACATGTAATTTAAATGCAGCTCTAAAGGCAATGAATGATAATGATCATAAAAGTTTGAACAATATTGGATCGAATGTATAGCCTTTTTCACGGTTCAGATTTTATTGGCAAGGATTAAAGGTGACTTGCAAATAAAACGTTACAATGTGATTGGAGCCCACCTCTAAATTCAAGAATGGAAACATATTTAACTCCAGAGAAGCAAAGGCTAAAGACTAGCAGCAAGATCAACTAAAATCTACATTCAATACCATCTTTAATTGCCTCTCAATGCATAAAAAGTCTTAAATTTAGAATAATAGGTTTAGGAAATTACTTTTAGCCATTAGCTTTATCTAACGAAAGTCACTGTGAGATTACTTTTGTTTGTTGATTGCAAATAATAGTGTAACATCGAGATACAATGTTGTAGGTCATACGCAACCCTTTGGCTCGAATGAAATAAATTTGATCATATTTAATTCTTTTTGATTGCAGAGCTCTTCCAGTGATGCTATGGCTCGTATGTCAGATTGCATGTTGAAAGCTGATGCACAGAGTTCTGGTATGGAATCAGCAGCAAAAAGCATGTTTCATGCAAGCTCAAACGTCTTGGCCGTAAGCCAACTGAGTGTCAAGAAGCGGAATGGCACGGTAAGGAATCACCAGCTACATCTTCAACTTTTTTTAAAAATCTTCAAAGAGAGCCGGACCTATTGAGGTATATCCCTCTGGAAATAATGGATCGATTCAGCATGACTAGCCTACGAATTCATAATCAAAGTTTTTCGTATCAAATTTATTCCCCAGTAACTTCTGAGCTACTATATGTGTGATTTTGTACTTTTATATTACTTTGAGGCTTCGCCTCGTAGTTGTTTCTAATATTATATTGTCATAATATTATAAATTTCTGAAAAAAGTCTTCTTGGTAAAGCACTTGATCAAAAACATCAATTTCAATAGTGAATTTCATTTTTAACAACGCTGCGACTAAATTCGTTCGCCATTATCAAGTTATTGTTTATAAAAAATAAGTTATATTTATTTACAGGGTGAAATTTAAAATTATAAGGGTTACTATTAAATAAATACATGAATGTAGTAAAAACGTTGTTAAAATAAAATTCACTAATACCAATGACGTTTTTGATCAAATATTTTATAAATGTCTCCTGAATGATGTTCAGTTTGACTTTTTATCATTTCTATTCCTATAATATACTTGCTATGGTTAATTATTTCGAATTTTTCTTTGTTCTAAAGAATACAACTGATATTGATGGAGAATATACCAGAAATGGAAGCGCCAATAACTCAAAGTTGAACTCTTCATCGTCAGCTGCTGGCAAAGTTTTTGATACAGTTGATAAAGTTGGTGGTTCACTTTCCCGCCAAATGATTCGTGGTGACAAGCCTCTTAAAATATCCACTGGTAACATGGATGTTGAAGTTGGTAAAGTCACTGATGACGCTGATGATGAAGATACCGGATTTAAACTGCCACCTTCAGCCTCTCTTCTGGGGAATAATTCTGATGAAGAAGCGTCTAACTCAATCGCTGCCATTGTATGTGTTTATGTGTGTCTCCTTTAGGCTGATTTATGCTCAAAATAATAATAATACATACCCAAATTACCACTCGTCAAAGGGCAGCATATTGAAGCGGGACTTACACATCAGTCAAATACCCAACGGGCTACTCCAAATTATTTTTTAACTGCATTTTTTCAAATGTGAGGAATTTAATTGGTGTTAAATTAATCTACTTAAATGAAAATTTTATAAATGAAATGGAAATAGACCAAAACTGTGGTTAAGTTTATGATTCTTTACAAGTCTCTCTATATGAGTTTATGATTACCATTTTTTGCCACACCCTCCTGTCAATCCATCTGCTACAGCTACTAATGTAATGTTTTTTAGCTGTATAAAGTATAAAGGAGTAAGTGACAGAGTCACTAGACATGTGTTGCTCAGTCAGCCATCTTAGTATGTCGAAATCTTGCATGAGATGTCTGGTAATGGTGACAATGTTATATGGGCACATATCACTACACTATACAGGGATGCAACAGGGGGTTCTCCCATTATTGATGGCTCACACTTTGATTATATTATTATATATGGTTCCATTCAAGCTAATTACCAAAGGCTATTTACCGCTTACCTTATGTGGAACGCATGTCAGAGTGTCTCAATGTTTGGTTGATTTACCTGAACGCTCAGATCTCCATTTTAACTTGATTATGCAAGCATGTATAATATATCATTGTATTATAATTGTTAGTTTGTATAGTGCAGCAATATTTCTAAAGTATATTTTTCTCTGTAGTTGAAAACTAATAAATAGTTCAATCATTTAAGAGATGCAATATCTCTGTTATTCATAACATATACTTTTTCCTAATACTGAGTATATATTCCTATCAATTACAGAAAACATCTATGAAAGAAAGTCCATATGATAGCAGTGATGGGGATTCTCATGTCAATTCAGAAATCCAAGGATTGTCATTAACCAATAGCAATGGAGAAGCAATTGACCTTTCAGGCCAAGTGATTGAAATGTTCGTACCAAAGGAAACAAAAAATGATGTCATGTTAGATGTACATACTATAGATACTGATTCAAGAATGAACTTTCATCGATTCAATTGCACCAATCCCAACAGTGGCTTTGCACTTGAAATCCGTCCAATTGATTCTAAAATACGATTTTCAATCTATTTAAATGAGAATTCACGTCCGTCTTCATTGAACTATACAATGAATTATTCTATCCCAACACTCGAAGAAGCAAGCAGAAGGAGAAAGCTTCCTGATCCATTCACTTATGTTTTTGGTAAAAATCAGTTGGATACATCAGTTGAGTATTTTGTTGGCGTTCGTGTTATTAATATGCATGAATTGTATGGTGACATTGGTTATTTACCAAACACAAATTATACATTTCGTATATTTGAGATGTCATGTAAATTATGGAATGATGAATTGAAAATTTGGACAATTGACGAATGCGATGTAAGTATTCAACGCTATACTTTTCGTAAACATGATACGGTATCTATAATTATGTTTAGTAATAAATTGAGGCCTAATCATTTCGAAACAAAAACTGCGAATTTCATACAAGTGAATATTCGATAATTTATTCTTGTAACGTATTTATTCCAAACCGAGACTATCAATCATTCCTTATTGAGTCCAGTATAGAAAATTTCTACGGTCAACGTCGTATCATACGTTATTTCACTATACTTCTTAGCTAGTATTAAATGCTTAAAATCTTTTGGTTATGTTCTACATGAAGTGAAACTAAACAATTGCACTGTTGCACTGCTTTTTTGCGTTATTTAACCTTTCAATAACGTGAGATTTCAACTGTCATTCATTCGTTATAGGGTCCGATGTATTGAGCCTTAAATTTATTTTAAGACTTATTATTGTTAATTTTACATGATTATTATCATTCACGCCATATCGATCGAAAAAAAGTTTTGTATTTGTGGCACTTTTGCAACTACTGTACAACCGAAAATGGAAATCGAAAATTGTTCGTACCGAATCCTTTAGGAAACAAAATTAGTTTATGTATTGGCAGATAACCTACTACTATTATGTTTGCTTGTTGAGGCTGATTCCTCCAACATTGGGTTTCTATATACTTAATGTAACACAGCAATGTAATGATAATAATCATTTGTATATTATAGGTTGGTGCAAAGACCACATTTAACAAAACACATTGCATTTGCCACCTTGGTGGCCCTTTGATAGCCACAAACGAAACAACTGAAGCAGACATCGAAGATCAATCATTTGCCCCATCATTTGCTAAACTCATTTCTGGAAATATACCCACTACGCCATTACCCACTCAACAACCTATCAAACGTGTTATTCGACAACCAGTTAAAAGAGTGTCTTTAGCAAGCAGCATATTTCCTTCCCCTAATCCAATTGATTTCAATAAAGCATTTGCTGGTTTTGCAAATTTAGCAGAAAATCCCATAGCCTTCTCTGTTGTTTTATCAATCCTGGGTGTATATTTGTTTCTTCTGTTTTGGGCAAGAAGAGAAGACAGAAAAGATATCACAAGGGTGAGAATCGCTATTTTGCTGTTATGTAAAGTGCAATTATTGGTTGAAATAAAAGAACCTCGAATGTTTTTATTCCATCATGATTTGATCACACATAACATCTGATATTGTTCGTTCCCATTAGTTATCATACTGTGAAGGCGTGCTACGTATACAGATTGAAACATTGTATATAGTTATTGATTTATTTTTATTTTGGCTTGCGTGATCCAAACACGGGAGTAAGCCAATCAAATCACTAGAGCAGCATTCGAAGATCTCCCGAGCTTTACAATTTGTGTTATCTACCAAAATGTGATGGTTTAACTGCAGAGTGCAGATACATATAGCAATATGTGATTACTTCCCCTTCATTTTATTTAGATTTTTCCCGATGCTGCGTTTACATTAGGCATATTTGCATTTTTAATTTAACAGATTTTCAATTTTAGATTATTTTTTGAAATCATTCAGGCTGGTGTAACTGTTTTAGACGAAAACGATCCAAATGACCAACAATTCTTTGAAGTGACCGTTTACACTGGATTCAGTAGTAATGCATCAACAACATCAAATGTCTATGTTCAATTCCTTGGTGATGATGGGGAAACAGAGCCTAGAGAACTACAAGATTCATCACGAAAGATATTCCAACGTCGTGGTGAAGATGTATTTCTAATTAGCTGTCCAGAATCTATTGGTAGTCTCAGTTATGTTCGTGTTTGGCATAGTAACTCTGGGAAAAGCCCTTCATGGTATTTACGTCGTATTACCGTTCGTGATGTAATATCTAATCAGAAATATTTATTCATCAATGAAGCTTATCTTGGTGTTGAGCATGGTACTGGTGAAGTTGATAAATTGCTTCCTGTCGCAGGACCAGATGAAATCACAAGCTTCAACAATTTGTTTTATAGTACAACAACAAAGAACCTCTCAGATGGTCATATATGGTTCAGTATATTTATCAGACCTGCTAAATCTCGATTTACACGTGTTCAAAGGTTATCCTGTTGTTTAACTCTGTTGTATTGTACTATGATAGCCAATGCTATGTTTTATAACATTGGTGGTGAAACAGATCCATCATCAACTGTTACAATTGGTCCATTATCATTTTCATTGGCTCAAATTGGTATTGGTATTATGAGCAGTTTGGTTGTGTTTCCTGTGAATATCATTATTGTCAGTAAGTCATGCTAAGTCAAATATGTCTTTTTTTTAATTCTCTAAATCCTTTTTACCAAAGATGATTAAATAATGAACAGTTACATTCCATTTATTAATTATGTTTTGTTATTTTTCGTAGCAATCTTTCGTGCAGTTGAACCAAAGCCACCAAAACGAGTCCTTAAAAAACGTCGTTCCAGGTCTTTGTGGTGTTTAAAGGAATTATTCTTCTGCTGTAATAAACCAAAAGATGATGAAAATGATTTCATGGAAATCATCACCACAGTTAAAGATACTAAAGAAACCAGATCAAATGTATCTTCAAAGGATAATAAATGTGGAAATATTGATCTATTCAAGTTTGATACAAATTCAATTCAAAATAATGAAATCCAATTCAAATTAGACCCCAAGTCAAAGAGCAATAATAAGAAAAAGAAATCAAAAACTTCTTTACCATATTGGCTGATTTATTTTGCATGGGCTTTGCTGATTTTAACATCATTCACTTCATCATTCTTTGTTGTGTTATATGGATTTCAATTTGGCAAGGAAAAATCTGCTCAATTTTTATCATCACTTCTTATTTCCTTTATCCAAGATGTTTTAATCAGTCAACCTCTTAAAATTCTTTGTCTTGGTTTATTTATTGCATTGGTTATAAAAAAACCGGAAGATGAACAGGAAGAAGGAGGTTATGAAAAAAAAGATGATGAAATATTCTTACACGAAACTGGTAAGAGTATATATTTATATATATTATACCGTTTTGTAAGAGCTGGAAATGTCCACCAGATCCGTTGAATGTGATTTCTCTCTTTTCTTTTTGTGTGTGTAGAATTTGTAACCAGGATTTTGAATGAAGTATTAAAAATGATGTTCATTACCATTTTGAAAGCGCTTAATAAATTCATATATTCGTGATTGAGCTTTTGAATTTCAAATATAAACTTTTGATAATATATACTTATAGACAAATTCAAAATTCGCATTTTATATAACCATATATTACCAAACACTTTCCTTGCAATATATTCTCATAAAAAACATTGGCGTTAAACAATAATGTACGAAAAGGGCGCCAGAAGATCATCTGCCGCCGCAAATATATTATACACAGGGTTTGGTTATAAATGATAATAGCATTCTGCATATTTTATTGTATTGTCACGTGCCCTCTTTGCCATACTATGGCAAGCACATCTTAAATGAGTACAAGGCTAAAATTTACATAATATCTTAATTTTATCAACTTTATGTGTACATTGATAAATCTAACTGTGAGTTTACTTAATCAATATAGTGAGCTATTACTACTATACCGACGGTAATTTGATTTTTTCCGGTTATTTTCCGTTTCTTATTTTTATGTACATTTTTATCCAATTGTTTGCTCTTTGAAGGCCTTGTAAATCTGCTTGCTCTATGTCATTGATCGTTATGGGCTCATTATTATTCTCGTCTTTAGTCATTTTTTTCACAGTGATGCATTCAATCAAATGATCTAAAGACTCCAATTCTAATCCACAGCAACACATTCTTCTCTTTCCCAAATTGTTTCCTATGTCAGTCATTTCCAGTCTCAACCTCAGCAACTCACTCGCCTCACTTATTCCTATTACATTCAAATATTCCTGCCTTTGATATTGCTGCTTCTTCTGGTATCTTAACTTCTTCATCTTTTTCTCTTTTTCTGTACTTGTTCTATTCACTTCCTCCTGTATCTTTTCTTTTATAATTTCTTTCCACTCTTGCTTCGTAGCCCTGGTTGCTTCCAATTCATCTATTTTCAATTCTTCTGCCATTCTTTTGGTTTCACCGTACCAGCTTGTTTCCGTATCTTGGTTTATCTGCTCTAATAAGACCTTTTTACCTAATCGTTCGTCGTCTGATGTTATTATGTTTTGAAAAAGTATTAGGCGTTGATATGCTATGTACATACTGATGGGCCACATACCAATTTCTTTCAGAATTCCCCAATAGGGGGTACTGTTGGGTAATTTTAGAATTCTTTTTAGTGCTTTGGATTGAATTTTCTCCAGCCTTCCTAAGTCAACTTTCCTTAATGAAGTCCAAACTTCTAGATTATAAATTACTGTTGGAATTACTGTTTTTTCGTACATAAGCAGCTGAGCGCTAGTGCTGTATTTCCCAAAGTGCTCCTCTCTCCCTATTCGCTTTAGTTCCTTGGTAATTCCGTGCATGTTGTTCTCAATCTGCTCAATTTGTCTTTCTGCTGTCCCACTGCTATTAATCCAGTTTCCAAGGTATTTATACTCTTTAGTTTTGCTGACTTTTCCTCTTTTCAATTCTATATAAGCTTCTTCCTGTTCTTTTTTCCTTGATTTAATAATTATATAATTGGTCTTATTGATACTGAATGTGAACTTCTTTTTCTCTTCCATCAGTGCAAGGTTATTCCCTGTTATTTCTATGGTCTATTTGCTCCCTGCAACTGCAATATCATCTACATATATCAGTGCTTGTATTGCTAAATTGGGTGAAACAATTATACTTGATGGTTTACCCACATTGTTTATTAAATCAGTACTGACACAGCATAGCTGAGGACCATATACAGTGCCTTGTTTCACAATGTTTTTATATGTATTTCAGGAGTATTTCCATGGGGTGTTCGAATAGTTATTCTTGCATTTCGATTTAAGTTATGAATTGTAGCCACTTCTCTCGCCCGCATCCCTGCCGTGTGTAGGTCCACAAGACAGTCCTCTAGCCATAACTTGTCAAAGCATTTTTCTGCATCGGCAAACAGTATATATGTGGATTTATTTAGTCTTTTGTTGTTATCTAATACCATCAATAGAGCCAGCCAATTGTCTTTTGTTGATCTTCTCTTTCTGCCACCATTCTGAACAGTGCTAAATTGAACATCGTCCTGTGTTTTCCCCATTATCAACTTTTCATACAGCTTGCTCAATATGCTGGTTAAGAATATCCCTCTTCTGTTTTTCATTTCCGTTTTTGATCCCTTGTTCTTATATATTGATTTTATCTCCATTTTCTCCCATTCAATAGGCGTGGAGTTATCTGCTGACAGTTTATTGAATAGCTTAGCAAGAGACTTAACCATCTCCAATCCTCCTTCAATTACCATCTCATTTCGCCATCCTTCGCTGTCTGGTGCTTTGTTGCGATTTAGGTATTTGATTATACTTTCCACTTCCTCCATAGAGTATTTGAGTTGTTCTTGGGCATTACCTTCTGTTTCTACATTCGTTAATTTCTTGTTTATTTTTTCTTCATTTTCATGGGCATAGCCCTCCGTTGGTTGCACTCCTTTGAACAAATCTATATAAAAATTTCGGAATATTTGCAATATCTCAGATTTTTCTTCTTGTTTTTCACCGTTTTCATCTATCATGGCTATAGGTAGCTCTTCTTGCTTTCCTTTTATCCTCCTGCGAAACTCCCAAAACTTTTCCTCCTTCAATCCATTTCCTTTGTTCTGTAATGACTCCACTGTTCGTGTTATCCGTTTTGCTTGTGCTTGTTGCTGTTCTTCATAAATGTGGTTTGTGATAAGTCTTTTTCTTTTTTCCAACTGTTCCTTGTTACTGGCATTTCTGTATTGTAATTTAACTTTCCGTTTTGCAGCCATTAATAATCTTTGTTTGATGGTACAATGTTTTCGTTTTACTGTTGTTTTGCATCTTTCTTTGAATTCCATAATTGTTTTTGTCCATTCTGAATATTGCTCTTGGGTTGTTTCCTGACTATCAAATATGTTTGACACTTCGTGTTCCTGTAGTAAGCTATTGTATTTTTTTAATTCTTTTTTATTTAGAAGCCTGCTATGTTCTGTTTTTCTGCTGCTTGACAAGTGTCCTTTAAACTCCATTATTATTGCTCTGTGGTCGCTGTATCTAATAATTACATCTTTTTCTTTTTTAAGTACTCTATATGGGGTATATAACTTTTCCTCGTCTATTATTACTGATTTCAGATCTTTTACACAACCCTGCTCTATAATAACGTAGTCCAAAACTGAATGATTCGTCCCTTGTACTCTAGTCCACACACCCTGACATTCCTTCCAACTATTTGTAATTGCCATACCACAATCTTTCATCAATTTTTAAACATCCGTCCACCTTTGGTTACTTCAATGTGGTTTCCAGTGATTGCGTCACCCACTTTACAATTAAAATCTCCCATTACAATTATTCTTTCCCCTTCATCTTGACCTTTGGTAATTTCTTCTTTTAAGGTAGCATATGAAGCCTTGAGTGTTGTTTTCTTTTCTTCATCTCCTTTTGGGAGATATGCTATTCCTACTCTATATTTAGTCTTGGTGCCAATTGTGATCCACAGACTTTCCATGCTGTTTTCTGTTCTGTTTACTTCCAAGGTGACATTTTCATATTTTTTCTTGACACCTATCAAAACTCCTCCCCCTTCGTCATTCCTGTCATTTCTGTAAATATGATATCCTTCTATCTCTGTTGTATCTGTCTTGCTGGTATGTGTTTCTACTATACCAATTACATCTGCATCAATGTTTTGTATTATTTCAGATAAATTTTCCATTTTTGACTTTATTCCTCTAATATTTACATAATATACTTTTAACATATTCAACTTTTTTTCTATTGTTTTTTTCCTTCTGTTCCGTACTTGATTGTTTTTCTCCTCTCTTGGCCCAATTGTCGGTCCTTTTTGGCATTCTATTGTTTTTTTTGTGTCTTGTCATTGTTTTTGCAAAGGCATTGTTCTATACATTGGATACATTGGCTGTTGAATCTGTGGTTGCCACGTATTGGTAGAGTGTACCCCTGGGTTTTGTCTGAAGTCTTTCTTGGTACCTTGTATTTCCTCGTGTATTTGCTTTTGTACTGCGTTGATGATTGTCTCGTGCAATGCTTTATTTTTTCTTTCTTGTATTTCTTCCCATTCTTTTTGTCGACTTTCTAACGAGCGCAGGTGTTCGTTCTCTTCATTTTGGATATTTTTGTTTCTTCTAGGCTGATTTGTGGCTTCGAGTTTGTCAGCTATCCCATTTTGACCATCGCTTTTACTTTCACGATGTATGAACTTGCACCTATCTCCAAAACGACAGCTTCCGTTTTCATACCATCTACAAACTACACTTTCATTGTGTGCATATTTACATGATTGGTTGCTACATTTATTTTTTAGAAAATATCTGCAGATCACTTCGTGCTTATATCTGCAATTTTCATTGAATCTACAGATTTTATTCTTTGCATAATTTAAACAGATTCTTTCATAAGTCTTGCTTCTTTTTGGAGTTTCTTCTACATTTCTTGAGATATACCCTTCTCTTTCTTCATTGTTCTGCCTGCTGTCTGGTTTTACGAGCTCTATTTCCAATTGTTTATTTATTTCAATGATTTCCTTCATTTTCTCTTTGATTTCATTATTTTCTGCACCAAGTGCTGATTTTTCAATTACATTTTTTTCTACCAAATCTTGATACTGCTTTAGCTCAATTCTCATTTTATCGTTCATTCTCTTAAATTTTTGCTTGCTTTCATGCAATTTTTCTATCTGTGTAACTGCATTTGTTCTTCAAGTGCAGCTGGTTCTAGATCTAGTTCTATTGTTTTTTTCTCATTACCTTGGGTAGTCTCATTCACCTTTCTCACTAGTCTGAACAACAATTCTATGTGTTCATCAGCATTAGTTTTCATTTCTCGTACCTGGTTTTCAAGATGCCGTACTTTTGTTGCCATTTTAGTTTCCTCGTCTAGTAGTCTTTGTATCCTTTCTTCTTTCACCGTGCTTTCATACCTCAAGGCTTTCAATTTCTCTTCAACCTCTTTGTTTCCTATTGTATTATTATCAGTTGTTAACTCTGTATTAGTATCTATTGTGAGTGGGGTGGTGTATTCAATCTCATTATTTGACGTTTCTAAAGATTCTTGTTGTGATTCTTCTAGCTGTGATACTTTATCTGTATTTTCAGACCTGTTGGATTTATCTACTTTATTTTGAACTTCTCCTGACTCCTCTACAACAGTGATAGCAGTCAGTCTCATTTCAGAGACCAAAACGTTTTTCATAAAATCCATGCTTTCCATCCAGACCCACTTGTATTCTAAATTATGAGTAGCTTTGCCAGCTTTTATTGCCTCCGATGCTGCAACTTTCAACTTCTTTCTTAGAGTATCTTTCAAGTCTCTCCATTTCAATTTTATCTGTACACTCCTGTCTATCAAACCAATACTTTCTGCAATATCTCTCCAAGCTGTGTCCTGTGCTTGCCTATTAGTGTATGATACATTATAGGGGTTCCATAACATCTCCTTTTCACGGATATTATCAATCAAAGTTTTTACAATACTCTGATTCCACTGAATCTTTTCAGATTCTGATTCATTCATTTCAATAATAAATACTAATCAATAATAATAAACATAATCAATCAATTGTTGCCTACAAGTTTTGTCCCGAATTCTTCTTTAAACTACCTCCAAAATACGTTTGAAAGCAACTAATTGCGTACTTAAATATTTACGAAAATTTTAAGCAGCCATCTTTGTTGGCGCGAAAGATCAAACCTTTTCAAAGATCAATCAATCAAGCATGACTATGTTATGAAATTACTTATAATGACTATCCTTCTTGTTAAATAATGAGCTTTTGATCTACTATGCGTTTATTGTATAGATTCAAAACCAAAAAGTGAAAAAAAGCCTTCAAAGGAAATCATTCGCTTTCAACCCCCTTCAAAGGAAAAGATTAAAGCTGCAAGAGATTATAGGTATACTCACACATCCTACAAGTGCTAAAACATATATTTTTTGTAAGGAACAAATGAAACTTTACTTGTTGCGGGTAGATGTGACCATCAATGCCAACATTTTGAAATATTACACTTATTTTGATAGGTAAAAGTCGATTTAATACTTGAATGACATGCAGCTCTTCTGTGTTCTTTCATATAGAAACAACTCGAGAACAATAGCTTGTATACATTAGCCAATCAGGATGGAGTAATTTTTTATGGGTTTAAAAATTCTGAAGTTTAATGTCCATTACTCTTGCGATCTATTTGTTACTTACTACACATATACACTTAATCGACACTTTAAAAAATAGATTTTATCCATTCAGGAAACATTTTATTTGTTTCAAGATGTGTTCTTATCTGTTTATCTTATATATTTACATCGATTTACCTTTTGTGTATTGCTTAATTTGTTTTACTTCAGAAAAGTTCATAAACAGTTTATCGTCAATATTCCATCGAAAGCCGGTTTATTTTTTCCGGTGATTAAAATAAATTATCTGTTCAGCTATAGATATTCCCCATCATTTCCAGTATCTCGTATGCTACAATGATTATAGTTCTCGTATCGAATGATGATATCTATCCTGTGATACGTCATACTTCAAACGATGTAAATATTTAGGCAATTTTAATGCCAAGAAAAATACCACATGAATAACAAACAGTGTTGGAATTATTTTGAATTTATAATAATTTACTCTTCATCATTTTCGTGACTATTGTTTTCTATCTGGTTTTAGAATTAAAGAAATCAAGATGTATGCTGTTGTCCGTGATATCTTTATTTATTTTTTCTTCGTTATTTCGTTGTGTATTGTGAGCTACTCTCACATGGATCCTTCGTCGTATGCATTTAGTAAAAGTCTTGAGGATACCTTTATAAATGGAGTGTACGGTGGCTCAAAAACATTCTTTCAGGTAAAAATGTTTATTTGTTGTGTTGCTGAGATAGCATACAAATTCTCGACAATTTTGTTATGAAACCCAATTTTGGAGCAATGAATGGAACATGCTGGAAGCGAAATAAGTATATTAAAATATCAATATCTCCTTCCTTTCTTATCGAATGAACTTGAAACTTGAACCAATCAAATGTTTTATATATAGTTAATTTGCATCAGAATCAATAATTTATTTGAAAGTGGTTTTTCCGTAAGAAGCCCCCATTAGTTTTGGTGTGGCAATAATAGTGAGTATGAACTTAAGTTTAGACACAATATTATATACATTATAATATATTTTTAATTCGGGTAAAGCAAAGCATCAATGAACGTATATTCTAAAATATCACGAAGTTTTTCTGCGATATTATTGGTCGAAATATATTAAGAAAAAAAAAACAATATCGAGCGTGCATGAAATTCTAGGGTAAAACATGGCTCCGAAAACGGGAAAAACTGCTAGCTTCAAAGAGTTTGATCTGTGATAAAATATAGAAATTACAACTTTCCGATAACAATCCAATAAATATCTCAATTATGGCAATGATTTACAAAACGATATTTAGCCCAAGATGTTTATATTTATTGAAAAGCGTTGTAAATGAGTTATTGGTCGTGCAGCCTGATTTCAAATTCTGGTTTTGCAAATAAACAACAACTTTGATACGGAAAATTTATTATTTTAATCTAACTTCAAGTCTTCAAGCATGAAAGAAGAATAGAAGGATAATTTGGCTTTAATTCCACTTATACGAAATTGAGCAGTATATACAAGGAAGTTCTATTCTATTACGGCAAACCATGGGTAAATCTAAACTGTTCAACGAGTTGAACTGTTCAAATTATGAATATCTGATTAATGGGTTGGTGAATATAAACTTAGATGATATGCTTGTGGATTGTGTAGACAAATTCTTTCAGCGCGTGTATCCTAGTGTATCTTTTGACTCGAAAGATAAAATCAATTTATTTTCATAATATTGAAAATCGAAATTTGAAACGAAAACTTAAAAAAGTGTCATCGCATCCCACGTGATAAAATACCGTTCTGTGATTGGCCAGGTGAATTTTGCCTGCTTGGCAGTCATTTCCAACGCATCACT
This sequence comes from Haliclystus octoradiatus, assembly GCA_916610825.1. NCBI lineage: Eukaryota > Metazoa > Cnidaria > Staurozoa > Stauromedusae > Haliclystidae > Haliclystus > Haliclystus octoradiatus. The sequence continues at coordinate 6,939,546 of OU744450.1, forward strand.
TTGCTTACTGAAATTTCATTAGGCCCTCCTCGTAGCGTGGAGTTGAGGACCGTTATGGAATGAGGCTACTATTGGTTGCCGTCAGGAAGAGAATCTGGCCAGAAAATGCACAAACGCTTCAAAATACTACTCAATTAACCAACCACCACCCCACCCCGGTTAAAAAAGCTTAAAGCTTACCCGGTTTGTGGAAAAATGACAAATGCAAAAAAAGGAACTATTTACAAATTAATTATATGTAAGATATTTTGATAAGTTGTAGTTTGATCTGTTTGTTAGGGATGCTATTTGACCATTAGTCAGGTCCAGATTTAGTTAAAAGCAGAATAAGCAGATTCTTTAGGCCCAGAGAAAAATAGGCCTTATTCAAAATTGAATTAATGTTTTCCCAAAAAAGCATGTAAGGGATAAGTGATTTGTGTTTTATAACTTTCATTCAACAGTATTATGATAAAGAACAGATAGAACACACTGAAACTATTATAATTGGCATTTAAAAACAATGAAAGCCTTCTTGGAGAGGTGCGTTAGGCCTCGAAAAGTAGGTCCGGCCCTTCCATTAGTATTAGTCAGTCTGTTTGTTGTGACGAAAGTATTAGCATTTCTTAGCAAAGCTTCTCGACGTTTTATAACTTTCATTCAACAGTATTATGATAAAGAACGGATAGAACACACTGAAACTATTATAATTGGGATTCAAAAACAATGAAAGCCTTATTGGTGAGGTGCTTTAGGCCTCGAAAAGTAAGTCCGGCCCTTCCATTAGTATTAGTCAGTCTGTTTGTTGTGACGAAAGTATTAGCATTTCTTAGCAAATACTTCTCAATGATATCTTCTGTATTATTTTAATTCAGATTTCTAATCGTGAAGATGTTTGGTCATGGTTGAATACAACTGTTGTTAACGGATTATACCCAACTCACTGGTACAATGGAATGGTGAAAGAACCAGGATTTACTCAAGATATGAACGCTAATGCCTTCGGAGGTGCACGTTTGAGGCAACTGCGTGTTCAGCCTGGTACGTTTATAATCATCAAGTCTGTCTTTATTCAAATACTTTGTTGACTGCAAGAGCTTGCTTTAGCAATTTTTGGTTAATGATGACCTATTGAAAAAGTTTTATTGAAAATGCTATCCTTCTAACCAAACTGTTATATATATACTGTTAATCAAAATCAATGAAAAGGTTTTGCATAGATAAAAATTTCCAAATTTTAAGTTCATTCTCTCTTGTGAAATTCAAAATTTGACGCCTTTGTAGACACATTGATGGAGATGGAAATAAATCAATTTGTTCGTATCCATATTGTCTAATTTGAAAACGCTCCAGCCTTTGCTACGTCGTCTTGTGATAATTTCTGTCATTTTGAACCTTTTTTAGAACGACAAGAAAGCTTTATTTCCACCTCTGAAATTTTGAAACCATCAAATTATTTTACTCGTTGGACCCACAATATTATTCATTCCGCATTCACTCCATATTTACTCAGTATCCCTCCTGTATAGATATTATGCCATATTATAATATAGTATAACCTGTTTATTACAGACTCCTGCGTTCTACCAGATGTTGTTTCTACTATGATTGATAAATGCAATGATTGGTACAGTGTTTTTAATGAAGACACTGACCATTATGATCCAAGATGGCTACCACTTAGTAATCATTCTTTGTATTATCCGCATCGTTCTTATAAATCATGGGAATATTCCTCCTCCTCTGAGTTGGACACTTATCCTTTAGTCGGTAAGTAGAGATATCGTCATGCTATTGTCCCAAGTAGTAAATCCAGTATAACAACCAAAGTGATATCTCATTGCCAACACCATAATGCTACTACATTAATCCTGTCCTGTGTGTATTGTCTTGTTTGATGCATCCATTTTTTTCATGTCCATTATACATTATGGATACAATAAGATGAACTCAAACAACAACAAAAGTAGACGCCTTTACAAAAATTATCCTAAATTATAAGAACTGTTTTCCGATAAGGCTGAATAAAGGGCTTCTGCATGGCAGACGTATTATTGCACCTTGTATTTGGTTCTCAGCTGATACCAACACGTTGGATGTTGGGAGACTACACAAGAAAGCATTAGAGAAGCGCGAGCCCATTAGAGCGAGGTTTTTACAGCGTACTAAAAACCCAAACACAAGGACTCGGTGCAGTAACCCTGTTGCAAAATAAAACATACTTTTACTATTTTTATAAGCGAGTTTATCTTTAGAACTCTTAATTTTTATATCAATTTCCCCTTTTAGTCTTCATTTCTTCGTCATATTTTGTCTTTTTTCATCACAGATGAAGAATTTTGCTTTCTATCTACTTTTGAAACTTTCCTATGTTTTGGTTTTGATTGTCTCGTTTAATTTACAATTATTAGGCCATTTTTGAGTGATTTCTATATTTATAGTAATATATTCCTGAAAATATTACTCGATCCTGATGGCTTAATACAAGCTATGATTCTGTAATTGTTTTTAAAACAGTGCAAAAACGAAAAACGATGCAAAAGAATAACGCGTAAAACGATTCCAACAGAGAAATCTAAATATGATTGGTATAGAGAAAACAATGAAATTAACAAAATGAAACAATACAATGGAATTTGAAAAATCAGCGGAATTGTAAACCCTGTCATTCTAAATTGCAACATGACTGACAAAATTAAAAGTGTTTTGATTTGGAGACAAGAAGGTACACAGGAGATAAATTTAAAGCCGCACCTAAACGATCGCTAAACAGCAACTGAAATTAGAACAACAAAATGGTTCAACAATTTAATGTTAATTAACAAAAAAAAATAGCTCATTGACAACAGCAAAACAATAGTATACATCTATAATATTTAATTCCGCAGATCAAAACATTCGATATTTTATGGCTGTTACGTGTTTCGGTCGACGTATCTTGTTTTCTCATGTACTCAAAATAATATCGGGAATTTCAAAAAATCAACCTACCTCCAAATCTTGAACCTAATAATAATGGACAATAGTTTATTGCGTAAGTTTCAAGCCCCTGCTAAATTAATGCAACATTTGCTCAACACGAGCTCAATAAGGTTGAGCTGTGTAGATTAGAACACTTGTTGAGTCCATTTAGCCACAACTACCAATATCTGCTCAACATCCGCCTTACAATGTTGAGTAGTGTAGAGCACTGGTAGAGCAGATGTTGCGTGGGGTGGCAAAATGAACCCAACAAGTACTCTGCACGAGCTCTTCATCGATGCTGAGAAAATGTTGAGCAAATGTTGAGCAAATGTTGCGTTTGTTTAGCCGGGGCTTAATGTGTAACAAATTTGGATGTTTTACATGAATCCTAAGCATGCAGATTATACATGTTACTATGTAGTCTATTTATCGGATTTTGTTTATCTTCCCAGGTGCAATGGGATCTTACTCTGGCGGTGGCTATGTTGCTAATCTTGGTAATTACCCACAAGAAACCCATGAAATCATTACTGACTTAGCATCATTAAATTGGTTAGATGGTCGTACAAGGGCATTATTCTTGGAGATAACTGTTTACAATGCACAAATCAATTTATTTGGAATTATGAACTTTGTTGTTGAATCTATACCAACAAATGGTTATGTGATGTTTAAAAGTATAAAAATTGCTCGTCTGTATTCCTTTGGTGGAGGCTCACAATCGTTGATATTAGCATGTCAGCTGTTCATATTCTTTTTCCTATTTTTATTTCTTTACAAAGAATTTAAAAAAATCCATAAAGAACGAAAAAAGTACTTCCGTAGTTTCTGGAATTGTGTTGAAATGATTATGATTATTTTAGTTATTAGTACAGTGGCAATATTTTTCTCAAGGTTGATGCTTGTTAAGTCTGCTGTCAACAGTATAAAAAACAGCCATGGTCAATTTGTGAGTTTTAACAAGGTAGCTGCATGGGATAATCTTTTTGTGTACGTTTCAAGTTCACTGGTTATGTTATCGTGTATAAAATCGATTCGTTTGCTGTCATTCAATAAGACAATTTCATTGCTGGCTTCTACTCTAAAAGGATGTTTAATACCTCTAGGGGCATTTTCTATGGTTTTTCTGATATTTTTCATGGCTTACGTCCAATGGTCATTTGTTATGTTCGTCAATCATCTCTATGATTATCGTTCTTTTATCGCTGCTACTGAATCAACAATGGCGTTGTTGCTAGGAAGCTATGATTTTCATGCTATGGAATCAGCACAAAGAATTATGGGACCGCTTTATTTCTGTTCGTTAATGGTATTTGGTGTATTTTACATCATGAATGTATTTCTTACAATTATTATGGACACATATGCTGATGTTAAAGATGATATTACAAAACAAAATAAAGATTATGAGGTGGTTGAATTTATGATTTCAAAACTAAAGAAATTAACTGGTTTAAGTGATGGTACACGTATAATAGAAGAAATTGATACTGATAAGGTAAATGTTCGTTTAGGATATTTCTGATTATTGCTATAACATCATCATTCGATTGATTGTATTACAGCTACTTGGATGCCCTACTAACTTGAGTAATATTTTCCCTACTAAATGTTTGGATTTTCTCTATTTTTATATAGTTGAAGACTTAATAATTCACATTTTCAACAAAAATATAATGCGGTCTATCTTATTTCTTTCTGGGTCAGGCGTGCCCTCTGACCATTCCTTGCTTTCATGTAATCATTGTTATTTTGACTTTTCTACCTTGAGCCCTTTTGCAAACTACTAGCATAATATCAGGTATATACCTTTTTCGGCATATAAATTTTCAACACATTTATTAGTAGAACAATTTTGATGAAAAATAAGGGTGTCAAAGCCAACTATATAAAACGGAAAAGTTGTTATTTTATGCAAAAGAAATTTATGGTTCATGGTAGTATTGCAGAAATAAATGGTTTCATACAAGTAAAATCAACTATTGTATGGAAGCTAGCTATATCTAGTATAATCATATCGTTGTTCAAGCTGTTAGTTACTGTTTCAATTGTCAATTAACTTCCATATTCTTCAATATTCCAAAACTTGTTAGCTGAAAGTTAGCTGAAATAGATGATGAATCGCATCTTGATGACATAAGTAAGAGAGGAGAATAGAAGAACAACATTTAATACTACAGAGAGTGGATCAATCTCCCAATATGTATATAGTTTAGGAATGTCACAAATATGCTTTAATCATCCAGCAATTGAAAGGGAACGAAAGACCTACAATACCGTACAATATACAATACTGTAGAATATCTAAATTGTAAGTTCCTTTTTAAATATCTTAAATAGGTTTTCATGCATGTTCTCTGCCAGACAATAGGCAAATTGCGACTGCATGTATCACAAGTGAGAAACATATACTATGTGTCATTTCATTGAACGTAATGTTTGATTGGAACATAAAGCTATTCTTGTGTACATGTTTGACAAATGCTATTTATTTCTTGCAGGATTTTTTATCAAAGTCAGATGATAATACAGAAGTTGTCAATGATAATTCAGATTTAATAAACGACGACCTTTTGATTAAATTTCAACAATTAGATTCATCTCTCGTGTCGTATTACACAGATGATTATTTAGATGATTCATACCTAAATGCCTTCATGCCAAAAGAATCAAGTTCGAATGGAGACAAAAAACAGAATGAGGAAGAAAAAAAGTATAGACAAGAGATGTTGGACGAACTAAGCAAATGGAATTAACCGCAATTTCCTCCAAAAGTTAAAAATTGCAATCAGATTAAATACATTGAACTCGCTCTATGAATAGACAATTTAAAACATTTAATAATAACATACTGTACATTTGACAAACGACTTAAAAGCAGAATTGAAGTAAAACTCTTATAAATAAAGAATAGAACATTTAAAGGAGCAAAAATGACCGGCAGGCGCTACGCACTTAGGATCACGTGCATGTTTATTGTTTATAACACAATGTTCATTGTTGACATGAACTTATTACAAATTAGGCTTGCGTATAACAATAGTTTCAAAGCGAGACGGCTGAATTACGCTAAGCATAAATTCAAATTGATCTCGCAGCGGTCGCCGGTCAATTTTGCCCCTTTAACAAAAAGGATAACTTGAGTTTACTTGTATAATTTTACATTTTATTCGACTGCATTAACTGCATGTTCTGAAACAATAATTCTTCCTGTAGAAGTCACAATTAGAAGATGCTGGATGGAAATACAGTGTAATAGCAGAGTTGATCTCTTACTGCATAAGAATAGTTGATTTGTGTATTTCTCCTTGTTATTCAAATATAGTTAGAAGACTATAGGTAATCATATACGGTTTCTATTTCAACTTCGGGATCAATTTGAAACGGATGTAAACATATTCAGACTTGAATGAGATTTCACAAGATTACCATTTAACAATGCAGAAAAATACAAAAACCGAAAGTAAATCATTCACCAAAGAACTGCATGAGAAAGATTTATTCTCGATCTCAAACTACTTGATATACACTGTATTGTATAATTATTCAAAGAATATTTAAAAGTGTAACATAAACAGTAGACCTATATATAGTTATTCAGTTCGTTTCTTGTTTCTAAAGCACCGGAGCAAATGAATCCAGCATTTGGCCAGCTTTTTTACAACAATGCAATCGATGTTGTGAAAAAGCTGGCAACATGTAAAAAAATTGGCAACAGTCTACATTTCTCTTCGATGTTGTAAAAATGGTGGCTTCATTTGGTCACCCCAGTCAGCATTTTCATAACATTTGACATTTGCTTTACCGTGAAAAGTTTGATTTATCATTTCACAGAGTCGAAAGATGCAAATAATAAAGTTTGACATTTACAGGCGTCTTTTGTGCTGTTTATTAAGATTTTTCAAGTCATTTTACAATTTCTACGATTCAACAGAGAGTAATTGTTAAACTGTATTGAGATTAAAATTAGAATTGCCAACGAATCAGAGAAAATAAAAGGACAACCAAAACAATAGAACTGAACGAGAATAATTGTAATAAATCTTAATCGAACGACGGAGGTGATTTCCCATTTTAGAAAATTTCTTTCCCGCCAGCACCGGCAATTGTTGTTGTGAAACTTTTGGCTTCAATTGGCCAACCCAGCCAGTCTTTTGCCAAAAATTTCACAACATCAATCGCGATGCTGTGAAAATGCTGGTAAATTGTTGGCAAAATGCTGACTGGAGTAGCCAAAAAGCCAGAATTTTTACCACATTGATGCGAAATTTTATGAAATGCTGTGTCAGTCATGTTGCAATTCAGAATTATCTGTGACAGACAGGGTTTACATTTTCGCTGCTAGTCTAAATATCATAGCTATTGTTTCATTTGAGCTCGATTGTTTTCTCTACCAATCAAATTCATATTTCACTTTTTCAGTTCTTTTTCACGTTTTGGACTATTATTCGTTTTTTGCACTGTTTCCAAAAAGCAATTATAGAGAATGATAGCTTGCATTTCAACCAATCAGAATCTAGTAATTTGATGATGTATAATATTAACGGTAAAATAAAAAAAGTCAAAGACAAAACAGTCATGATTGTTAAGAATAGTCTCATGCTTATACGCCATCATCAGACAATTAAACTAAATAAACTTTTAGTTTAGTTTATTTGTCTGATGATGGCGTAAACATGAAACTTTTGCTATTTGATAATATCTTATTATATCTATCGATCCATCAAGTCGAATGAAAGGAAGATTCTTCGGATGGTCATTGAGTCGGTTTTTCACGAAGGATCAGAACGATTTTGGAGATGCACTGGCTAGGGTGGTTCTCTCTTTAGATAGGTGTAAATTTGGAAGCGCTTGACGAAACATTTCTGTGACTCTCGCCACTCAAACGAAACACTAGATCTAGGAACATTGTTCAAGTTTGGTTCCAAAAACGTATTAAGATCTTATTTGATGTAAGTGTTTTGTATCTTCCAATATCAAAATATTAATGTTGGCATACCTTTATTTATGTTCGAACTATTTTCAAATCAGATACTACTAATGTCACCCTACTAATGTTTAATGTCAAATGCATAACCAATCGAAAGAGTGCAACAAATAGATATACTCGACGAGTCGACGTAGTTATACGATTTGAAAATAACATATATAGACTACAATGACTGTTTAATTAAATTGAACTTAAAATCACTTGAAGTTAAAAGGGTCAAGTTTGATCTAAATATTTAGTTTAAAAAATGTTCAATAATCTTGTTGATATCAATAAAATATTTATCTTCGATGTAAACAAATAACATGCTTGAGCATATAGTCTAAAACTAAAAAGCATGCAGATCCATCCTCATGGTAACAGCAGCATCAAGAATTTTTACTGCTCAAGAGTCATTTCGTGGCACTAAGGATCTATAAAGAACGAGGTTGTAATTGCACCGACTTTAGCAACCTTATTAGATTATCATCTCCAGGGATCGTGAGCTCTAGTTCATAGTCAACATAGTATTAGTTCCAATGGGTGCCAGCATTGTAGTCAAATCTTTTAGTGTCATTTTGAAATTATTGATTTGGAGTATTTTGTTCAAAAATTGATGCAGAATTGTTCGGAAATGATACAGAATATAATCTAATGCGAAAAAACAACAAATTGTGCATCGAAACAAATGCCAGGACCTTTTATCAAAATAATACAGGTCATCTTAAGAAGTATTGTAAGATTCAATCTTCATTTTTCTGCTACTTATTGAACAATTGACATGTTTTCTTGGATTCTCCATGTGCTTGTTTTGATTGGAAAAGAAACAAAAAGATTCAAGCAAATTTGTAAAGTCTTGTTTCACAATATATATTACATGCAATCTTCTATCAGCAACATTTTTACTTTCCGAAATTGATCTTAAAAAGGTCCACACAATTGAAAGAGTGTACCATAGAAAGGGCTAATTGCCCTAGTTTGAAACATTAAAGCAAATCAAGGAAGATATTACCCAGAGGGCTGTAAATTAAATAGAGACAACTTGATAAATTCATAAAGTATCTTAAATCATAAAAAATTCAAGTAATTGATTGGTCAACGACCGAATCTTGGATAGGTAATTGCTGCACTCGACGACATCCATATTGAAACTAAAAACCACAAGAAGAAGAGTGCAGCTAAAACCACGCTACATTAATCTGTCGGCAGTATCGCATTTCCACACTGTCGGTACTAAACCGCAACCTGGCAGTTAACACGATTAAAATAAAATAAAAAATATTTATAAAATGTAGTTACTATATAATAAGAAGTAAATGAGAAATATAAAACTTGAAGTGTCACAAAATAAACTATACAAACACAAACTAAATTACGTCATACAATGCTAATTATTACCTATAATAAATATAATTACATGAAAAGGAGGCAATTAATGAAAAATACGAGAAGAAAAACAAAAACTACTATATCGCTATAATCATGCTGTTTTCGCTCCAACACACTCCTCTTCATCGACCAACTGAATCTATTAATATTGATATTGGTCGATCAAGAACTTTTATTCATTGATCTAACTGTGTCTCTTTATAATAGTTCACTTCCTCAAATTCATCTTCATTTAACAAAAGTCAAATCTAAGTAATTATAATTATAACAAATTATAGTCAAGTTCTAACTAAACATATATGTTGCCATGCATAAAACTCAGCTATTCAATGCCTTTCTTTCTCTAATTATCCAAAGTACATAATCGTTCAAATTTAATCTCTGTTATTTTTGCAATCCATCTGTAATATGTATTAATATGAATTCATTCATCTACGTTACACTCAGAAATGGGTCTTTAAACTTTTATAAGATTCCTTCGTTTTTGTCAGTTTATTCTAATTCAAACTTATTTTCTTGATCTATTATCCAACCTGATAATAATTCCGTTAACTTACGATGTTCTGTTTTAATTTGGACGATAAATGTGCTGCAATTTTATTACTACGTTTTGCAGTTGAGAGTGACACAATGTTCTCAGGAAGCGTAATACCGGCAAGTCAAGTGAATCGCTTAATGGCGTTTTTGAAAGTGTTTACTACTGTTTTCAGTTTTAATCAATTTCCTTCTATTATCAATAATGTTCGGTTAAACAATATTAGCTGAGCTGCACCATTATTGCCGTTAGCTAGTAGAACTTTTTCATTCTGTTTTGAACTATCACTTTCAATCTCTGTGATTTTTGTATGTGGCGTTTCACTGATTGCATCATTGTTGAAAAACGCTGCTCCGTTTTCAATTAAACTATAATTTGCTGATTTAGTAGCTTCTAAAGTCGCAAATGCAGAATTGTTATCTATTATTTTACCTTTCATATACAACACAAAAATTACTATATCGCTATAATCATGCTGATTTCCCTCGAACATTTATTAGACTCACAAATAGAATGCATGATCTTCAATTCGGGTGTTTTCAAGTTTTTCATCATTTTACATGAAGTTTCTACATCACAAGGTTATGTTTCTATGTAATTAGATTAGACATAATATTCTGAGAATACAACTTTTGTTCTGATAACAGGTTTCAATGGATCAGTTACAGCATCTTCATATCGACACATCATGTCATCTTTACCATCACCATTGTAATCACCAACATAATATTCAACCACAACCCCTGGCAAATTACCTTGAAAACAAAACCTTTCAGGCGGAGCATTGCAAGGGGAAACGCTGAAAGCAAATGGAAATGTTCCCATTGAAAAATAGGAATATACCCGAGGGGCAGCTACTGCAACATCTTTAGAAATGCACACCAGGTCATGATCTCCATCACCATCGAGATCAGCTGGTAGTACAAAGTTACCTCCATTTACGCATGTTGCCACAGGGATATCCTGATTTGAGAAAAGAACACCGTCGCGAGAGCCTTGAGATAAATAGACATGCACGATGGAAACTACAAGGCAAGCAACATCATCTTTTCCATCACCATTTGCATCAAGAACAATCATTTGATTGTCTAGAGTTGACAAATCACATGCTCCCAAAGCACCATTACCCAATGCGGTAATCTTTGGAAGGCCTTTGTCACATTGTGATTGAGCTGTGTGGATTGAATCCCTCGCATATCTGCCATAATGATGACGCATAGAATGATGATGTCTATTGCATTTGGCGTGACTAAGGTATACTGGTGAGTATGCCAAAATTGCATTATCTTTATCATAACAAAAAATATCATTAGCATTGTTGCCATCAAAATCACCTACTAGAATATCAACATCGGCTATAGCACCACATTGGAAATCTTCTGCAAACTTTTCTTCTGGGAGAAACCTATTTCTACCATAATAACGAACAGTAAATGATCCATCTGATTTTCTGCATAATAAATCATCATGATGGTCCCCATTCATATCAGCAACATGTATCTTATCATTTACAGCATCACAGAAACCTCCATGTGATATTAGTTTCGGTATATCAACGTTGAATAATCCAGTTTCCATTGATGTAACAATCGAGAGTTTACCATTTGCTTGCGAAACTAAGAGATCAGAATGTCTGCTGTTTCTTCTGATATTAATAGGCTGCACTGAATCCGTTGTGGCAGAAAAGAAATCACCGTTATCTTCCCATTGGTTCTTGCATAGCTTGTAGTCACTGTCAGTCATGATGGAATTCATATTTGCCATCATAATGCCCAATACTAACACGTACATTGTCGTCTTTGAAGTCATCTTATATCCGCTTATTTTGCTGCAAAAAATAAAATAATTTATATATAAATAGTTAAGGACGGTACAGAATTTACAAACCAGCTGCATCTGCTGATTCCTCGCGTTGTTGCAACATAAACTATAATTAAAAAGGTGTTTTTTATCAAAGTTAGGTCGTGTGCATGCTCATACGGAGATCCTGTTTACATTTTTGTGAAAAGCTATACTCTCTTTAGGGATATTCTACGTCATATATAGTGACGAGTGTTATGATTGGCCTTAAAGCAGCATACGTTAGCAATGACTTGTGAATCATTTGATTTGAAGTAAGGAAAATTTACCGTCAAACTTTGCCAAATATTTACCTTATGCTGCAGTATTGTTTTTACTTACAGTATTTTATCCTATTTCTAGAAGTTAGTTTAAACTTCTTCAAAACTTTTCAATTCAAGTTGCTAATGATATTAATTCTAATCAGTACACAACATATATATAATGGAAGTTCTCGGTAAAACTTTTAAATCAGATTCAATATAGAAATAACATATTGGAATCATGGCACAGAAATCAAATAGCGTCTCAAATTTCCTCCGAACAAATCTCCAGAAAAACCCTACGCGAATGAAGGCAATGGCATGAAAATCATAAAAATCATCGGCTATAGACGACTTTTAGGATACTTGTAGTGATTGCGTAATTTTGTGTTATAACCATTTCTCTGTCATATATAGTCATGTAAATTGTGACATTACATGCAAGCATCCTCTTTCATCTCGTGTTTTAATCGTCTACGGTCGTGTCTGTTGTATCAATAAGCTCTAACTAACGGCCATAGTAGACCTTGGCATCACTCCATGTAAAAGTCAGAATGCAAGGCCGATTATTTAATCTGGCCTGCCTTCATACAGACATCACAGTAAGTTCAAAATTGCTTTACTGAGGCTTGATTATACTTTTTGGAATTTTGAAGCGTTTTTCCATTGACATTCTTCAATACTAACCTAGAGGGGTCATGAGCGCTCATTTCCCGATATTTTTTATAACATCAATTTTGATTAATGATTATTTTATCCATTAGAGCAACAAAAATCAAGAATAAAAATCAACTTTGAAAATTTCTATGTTGGATTACAGGTGTTAAAAATATTTCGTGCATCGCGGTCACATCTTTTCACATGTAAATTACACATGTTTGTCTCAAATAGTATATTATGTTCTGATTGCCGTGGTGGCTCTTGCCTAATGACGTAAAACTGGTGTTTCTGTAGCCCATATTGCCCAGAAAGTGTTTAAATTTGTTGATTACAACTTAAAGCAAGGTTTTGCTGTGATGTATGCTTGCAATCTGATTGGTTAACGTGAATGGCACCAAGTCCCTTTATCCGAGCTGGAAACCGGTAAGCTCAAGAAATTATTGAAATGACAAACAACCGATACATTTAATCACAACAAAGCGTTATCTAGCAAGTAACAAGATAAAATACAATAATATTTTTTGAAAATAGGATAACTATAGTTATTCAGGGATTAAAAATTAATCAAATTCTCTGAAAAGTAACCTGCGTCCAGACTAAAACGTTTCTGAAGGAAAGTGTAAAGTCTGCGTAGCCGACCGAACAAAGCTGTTTTGCTGACACTGTACTAGACTGGTGCCGCCTTATAAAAACATTAATCTCCGGTCTCAGTTGTGTGAGTGAAAATCACGTTGTTGAACATTAAAAAACACTCAAGCTTGGGAATAAATCGTTGAAAACAGACAAAGTTTATGACACTCATTCGAGGTGAAAAATTGAATAGAAATTGTGTTGTTTGTATAGTATATTGTCTAACCGCAGGGGAAATTGATCATTTGTGTCCAGATGTTATAAAATATCAATGTTCTAATTCCAATATTTCTAAAGTTTTTGTTGACTTTCTAAAGTGACCTTCGTTACTCGTTCACAAAACGTTCGAATAGGATTGATACAAATTCATGTGAAAATAAAACATTAGGGACCGCTCATTATTTATGACCAGGGTTGGGGCTGAAGAGTTTGGGATTGGGTAAATAATAAATTATTCTCAAAAAAGGTTGGGTAAACAAAATAATGTAATGATATCACCAATTCCATTTGAAATACAACGAAATAAATAAATGAATGAAAGGAAGTAAATGAAAGGAAGAAAAGCATTTTTACCTCTCATTTTCATCTAAACCAGCAATTTTGGCTGCTAGCTTGAAACAAGAACTTCCATATCCTTGTGCAAGGAGTATCAAAAAACAAAGCACCTCGAGATTTTACTTAGGGTTTTGTAAAAAATATTTTGACTTTCTTAATGGTTGGGTAAAAGAAATATATAGTAGAAAAATTGGAGCTCTTCGGCCCCAACCCCGGTCATAAATAATGAGTGGTCCCTTAGCTGTCAATAGTTTCTTTGAGTTTTTCTTCACTGAATTAAAACTGTTACTGGATTTTAAAATAAATTTAACTCGCTGAAAAATACGTTGTAAATTTTCATCAAATTGATGATTGTATCAAATTGTATCAAATTGATGATTGAAGATTGTCTTCAAAATCCGAAAGTTTTCCTGAATGTGGCCCCACTTTTGCTTATCACATGACTGATACCCATAATCTGATTGGCTGGCATCGAATAAAAACCACGTGAGCAAAGCTAACCAATATGATTGAGTCATTGTTTTTGCAAGTCTAGTGCAGTGTCAGCAAAACGGCTTTGTTTGGTCGGCTACGCAGACTTTACACTTTCCTTCAGAAACGTTTTAGTCTGGACACAGGCTGCTGAAAAAGCTTATCAAACAGATACAAATCAGGACTGGTTATGTTCTAGACCAAATATTTCATATTTTGTGTAAACTATGGTCTTACTGTAGCACTCGAGTTCCTCCACAAGAAAACTGGAAGGCGAGAACTCATGAATTTCTGATGCATTCTCGTTTTCTCCTTACGCACCTCTCGCAAAGTGTGAACTGATTGCTCAATAGTGAACGATTGAAATTTTGTCCCTCGCAAATGCACACAAATGCAATAGTAATAGAGTCACTAAATGAGGGATTCACAAATGCTTTCAATGAATTTCCATGCCCAAAACATATTAAATAAATATGAAATGAAGATTTTGAGTTGTATATAGGATATGCATACGTAATTTAATCTAACAATCTTCTTGCTATTTTCTGTCGCTAACTTCTTACGTATTCAGAATATGAGATATAGTCACTTAGTCAAAAAATAAAAATACTCAACTGTTTTGTTTTGAAGATAAAATCTGAAGCACTATAAATGAAAATTCATCGTGCATTAAAATTTGATGTGGATGGCTTCAGTTCATTATTCAAAACACAAATCAATTGCTTGAAATACATTTTTCGTACAACTAGTTGCTTTCTTCTAAATCAATTAGACACATTGCTCTTATTTTCTACTGTTTTAAATAGTCAAGTCAACTGAAAAATTTGACAATTCGAATGTAGGCAACTATGTCTCTGAGCCAATTCGTTATTATTCATTGCCTAGTAGCTTTAATGACGTGACACCTTTATTTTTTATCTTACAAGTACATAAGGCAGTCTTCAAACGTAGCGCTTCTCTTTTAGGCAGTCTTCAAATGTTTTGTCTGGCACGGCAGATTTGAAGTCATAGTTTCAAATAATTTTAGACGGCGTGAAATTGCCGTGTTTTGGTCACTGACGTTATCAATTATGAATGGCGCATATCTTGCATAGTTATCGAAGTCAAACTATCTTTAATACAATGTCAGCTAAATTTAGCAGTATATTTGAAAGGGATATCACACTTTTTGAGATGTAAGATTTCTGTTTAGGAAATCTAATGCTTATTAGCTATATTTTCCTCGAATTTAAATGTTTCAATTTAATTTAAGTCAATTTAACTAAAAGCTCATAAATAAATGTTTGTTCGGACGCCATTTTGTTTGTTTTTTCCAAACTCTAATACCAGTTACCCCGCAACTGAGCTGAAGGGTATCCTACAAATGTTTTAAAATATAAAGTAACAAACATCTTTATTTAATTATACAGCAGAATCCCAAACAGTCGAGAAAAATAAACTGGTGTATAATTGGACTTTGTTTTGACCAATATCATTGAGAAGTGAATGGAAATAATAACAAAAAACATCATAAAAATTACTGTTTTATGCTTAATTTGCATGTTCGACCAAATATTCTCTTGAAAACAGACAAATAAAAGCCTGGCATTATAAAAAGCACGACCTTTGGAGCAACTGCAACCATCGTCGAGTGTTTAGCTTTTGCCGAGCTAGACAAATTGAGTCGTGCTATACTGATTGAGTCGCTCTTTTGAAAGATTACACCAGAACATTAGCACGTTGCATCAAAAGCACGACGTTTGAAGACTGCCTTACACATCTGAATCAGCATGTTTGGCCACTGCGAGGTACAGCAGCTGTTGATTTCATTTCAATGGTAATAGTAGGCCGCATAAGCTGTCTGTAAATTTTACTCAATGATATAGCGTCCAATCATGCTGTAAGGACAAGGACAAAAAGAGGTTTGTGTTTATCCTTTTAATGGTGAAATTTTCTGTATATAGCTATTAATTGATGCAGAAACGCGAGTGTCACATTCTAAAAGAAATAACAAGCAGGAAAACTTACCTTATATATCCAAATGCTCGCAATGATGGAGTTTCGAATTTAATCAAACTAATGGAAGTCACAACAAGAAGCAAATCGTGATATCAATCTATTTGAGGTGATTCACATGACGAATCTGTTGTATACGCTTTATGATATTAGTTATTGTAATACAACAGTCAATATGACATGTGAAGCAGAACTATAGCTACAATGATCCATTATTCAATGCATTATAATAAGAACTAATAGGAATCACACCATGAAAGCTGATACACAAAAACAGAAAGGTTGAGAAATGAAAATCATTATAATAGTAACTGTACATCTTCATCTTTTTGTTAACATTTCATTATTGGGAGATGGAAGGATATTGTAGAATCGATACATTAACAAAGATTCATTCAGTTCAATTCAACAACTCTACATCGAGTTTCAGTGTTTTTAGCTTGACAGTAAAACTAATTGAGAACATTGTACTTATATATATAGCTAAATTGGAAAATGAAATAAAATATTTAAACAGATTAACAACTATGAGACTTAAATTAACATTTAAAGAAACTTTTGTTTTAACAAGCGATATATTTTATTCAAGAAGATCTCACATCAATCGCTGTACCAAGGCCAGGGGAAACAATCCAATATTGTCGTTTCGACTCGGTTCGATTTTTCAGAACCAACAAAGTTGGATCATTTGCCAATGCAATCGATGTAGTTGGATGGTCGATAATGGGTCCTAATTGCCTTCTCGACCAGTCATATGGACTGAACAAGATTTTTATCCCTTCTAAAACTTTTTCAGAGTCTGATGCTCAAGAATCGTGATGAGATTTCTGTGTCAGGATATGTCTGGATATTGCACGCTAGCGTATACGCAGGCGCAATAATCAAAATACTTTCCCGTCGCATTTCTGATAATTTTTATCATGTTGATCTGGAATTAATCGATTGTTCTGAATCGAAAATACTAAAAATTTATAAACTATATCTATATAAGAAATTTTCCATTCAACAGCTAAATACAAAAGCTATTCACATTTGATAAAATGCAGGATTCAAATAGTTTTTAATATTGCATTCAAGTTCAAATTATAAGTTAAAAATAGTGGTATATGCAGTTGACCTTAAAGTGGAATAGTCGTTTAAGCACTCACGCATCTAACAACACTCGACTTTTGCATATGACAAAGTCGAATCAACAAATAAGATTGGATCGTTTGCTCGGGCCTTATATGGAGTTATTCGAGTTTTAGTATTTATTGCCTTCACTCATAAGTCACATTGAGTAATTTCATGGAAGTGTAAGCGATTTTCATAGACATTTTTTTCATTTTTTAGTTTCCTTGATGCAACAATCGATGCCAGTACTGTAGATTACCTGGTACTGTACACTTAGCCTATACCCTGCTGATAATACTGTGATACTAGGCCTTCATGAATAACTGGATTGTATGATGCATCCTTTTTAACACCATCATCACTATCCACGATTTCTAACTATTGAAATCACAAACCATTTAATTCAAGCGATTAGGAAAACCTATGGAGTGCTTGCAAACGCTGCAACAAGAGTCAAGAAGATTCTGAAAGTGGTGTCATTCCATAATGTCCTTCAACTCCACACAGATGCTTCAATGATGCTATATTATATATATTCCTCTTATCAAACCATAAAGAAAGTCAAAAAAGTTTTTACCAAACCCTAAGTAACATATTGAGGTGCTTTGTTTTTGATACTCCTTGCACAAGGATATGGAAAATCTTGTTTCAAGCTAGCAGCCAAAATTACTGGTTAAGATGAAAATGAGAGGTAAACATGCATCACTTCCTTCCATTTTGTATTTCAAACGGAATTGGTGATATTATTACATCTTTTTTCTTTTTACCCAACCTTTTTTGACAATAATATACTATTTACCCAACCCCAATCTCTTCAGCCCCAACCCAGGTCATAAATAATGAGTGGTCCCTTAGTGGTTGAAGTATGGTCGAGCTCAGGTCAATTCTAAACTATATTTTCCGCTCCGTATTTTTTAGCCGTTATGGCTAAAAGATGCAACGGAGAAGTACGTTTTTGATGCATCAGAATCATCAAATTACATTAAAATTCATGTTATGGTTACTTATAGTCCAAAATCGACCTGTTAATCGTTGACTGAAACAGTTACTGATCTCAGCTTCGATGAATAGTGGCATAATGACCTCGACAGGCATTGGTCATTATCAGCCTATATTCACCTCGCCTTTGATCAATAGCTGTTAATTAGAACATAATAAGGTTTTTCTAAGATCGATTCTTGCAATCTGATTGGTTAACGTCAATAATCTCATATCCCCATATCCGAGCTGGACGCTATCGCTTTCAAAAAAGTTATGAAAATCGCAAACAAGCGATACATTTTAATCACAACAAAACAATAACAAAAGACTTGTCTAGCAAGTAACAAAAGGCAAAGATATTGAATTTTCGTAGATCAGATACGATTCCAATGAGTTTTGAATGATCTTAGATTGTTTGTTCAAAAGATTTCGCAAGGTGTGCATGAGTAATATCCGTGCCAGCAAGCAAACACGCTTACTGTTTATCGAAATATTTTTCACAGAATAGCAATATAAAAATAAATTGCCCAACTTTTAGTCCAGTCAATCTAAAATTTGACCAAGGACAAATTGCAACACAAGCTTTTTTTATGGAATATAGGGTAGAATTTTATGCTGAACAACATATCAAAAATCGAGAAAAATCGAAGTGGCGGAAAGTGCTCAATTTTATAGAAATTAGTTACGGTCGGCATAAAAGCGAGACCTGTGTCATTTAGGGCTAAAAACTGAGCGATATTTCAAAAAATAAGAGAATGTACGCAATGAAGAAGAACACACTCAGTGACACAATATAATTACAGAAAAAAAAATCATAAGTTGATCATTATAACAGAAAAAACCATAACGAGGCTAAAAATTATATTAGGGAATTTACTGAACTTTTACTGTACTATCACTAATAACAAATGCGCATTAAAAGAGGCTTGGCATAAGAACACGCATTAGCTCCTTGCAAATAGAGGCAGATCGATGTACCTAACGATTATATTAATTAACTACCAGAAAATATTAAAATATTAAATTCTATTCAAATCGGCAAAATCAAAATAAATCATAAATAAATCAAGTAGACCATCCCGTACAAAATAAGGATGCGTCTAATCACCCTCAGTAGTGAAATGGGTATGGTCCAAGAGTCCAATACCAATAATAGGAACCATCCTGACATCATAAAATCATATCTAGGTTAGATAGAATGTATATATATATCCATCCCATAGGCATCACAGATACATCTAACCCCTCAATAGTATAATAGGTGTGGTCCAAGAGTCCAATATCAAGAACAGGAACCTTTCTGACATCATAAAATCCTATCTAGGTTGCATAGAATATATATATAAATCAAGTAGACCATTCCATATGCATATTAGATACATCTTATCACCCTGAGTAGTATAATAGGTGTGGCCCAAGAGTCCAATACCAATAACAGGAACATTCCTGACATCATAAAATCATATCTAGGTTAGATAGAACGTATATATAAATTAAGTAGACCATCCCATAGGAATCACAGATACATCTAACCCCCTCAATAGTATAATAGGTGTGGTCCAAGAGTCCAATATCAAGAACAGGAACCTTTCTGACATCATAAAATCCTATCTAGGTTGTATAGAATATAAATATAAATCGAGTAGACTATCCCATATGCATATTAGATACATCTTATCCCCCTCAATGGAATAATAGGTGTGGTCAAAGAGTCCAATACCAAGAACAGGAACATTTCGGACATCATAAAATCATATCTAGGTTGCATAGAATATATATATAAATTGAGTAGACCATCCCATATACATTATAGATACATCTAATCACCCTCAGTAGTATAATAGGTGTGGTCCAAGAGTCCAATATCAAGAACAGGAACATTTCTGACATCATAAAATCCTATCTAGGTTGTATAGAATATAAATATAAATCGAGCAGACCATCCCATAGGCATGACAGGTACATCTAATCACCCTCAGTAGTATAATAGGTGAGGTCCAAGAGTCCAATACAAATAACAGGAACATTTCTGACATCATAAAATCATATCTAGGTTGCATAGAATATATATATATATAAATCGAGTAGACCATCCCATACGCATTATAGATACATCTAATCACCCTCAGTAGTATAATAGGTGTGGTCCAAGAGTCCAATATCAAGAACAGGAACATTTCTGACATCATAAAATCCTATCTAGGTTGTATAGAATATAAATGTAAATCGAGTAGACAATCCCATATGCATATTAGATACATCTTATCACCCTCAGTAGTATAATAGGTGTGGTCCAAGATTCCAATATCAAGAACAGGAACATTTCTGCTGACATCATAAAATGATATCTATGTTACATAGAATGTATATATAATTCAAGTAAACCATCCCATAGGCATTACAGGTACATCTTATATATATATATATATAAATCAAGTAGACCATCTCATAGGCATTATAGTTACATCTCATCACCCTCAGTAGTATAATAGGTGTGGTCCAAGAGTCCATAACTTTCACCATCATAAACTTTATCTATGATTATAAAATAATATAGATGTTGAATACAATGGATGTATATTTCTAATAAAACCATTCAAAATAGATTGAAGAGACATTCAACCATTGTTGCGATAATTAACATGTGTGGTCTAGGGGTCCACAGAAGATAACAAGAACATCCTCAATTGCTCAAAAGATATCTAGGTTGTACGATACCAGACATGCAATGTTTGTAAATTAGGGGTTGAGCAACAGTTGGGGCCTTTTACGGCTCATCAGGACGTGTTATTGCCCTAAATTTTGTCTGTGAAATCGTGAATAGGCATTCTTATCTACGTTATTGCGTTATCGATGATTTTTGCGTTATATAAAAACAAAAACATGAAGTTTTACAGATTATTTCAGATAAAATCATAGCAAAATTCCCTATTTGGGACGCCAGAATTCAAAAAGTTCTCAAGGGGGTGAATCTCCAGACCCCATTTTAAGACTTCAACCCTGTTTTCCTATTTTTATCATGCAAAATTTTTATTATTTGCAAACACCTTGTTCACCATTCAAACTTTGCATGTTCAGCTAAATATTAATAATACGATTTAAAAGCAGATAGGTCTGAATTGAATCAATTTCAAGAAAGCTCTTTCGTTTGAATGCATGAAATTTGAAACTTTCATTATGCTATGCGTGAAATTGTACAGATTGAGTACGTAAATACGTTATTGCCATGGCATATAGGGGGCCAACAGTTGTGTGCACTGTTATATGGGGTGCATTAATATGCTGCCAAACTATGTCAGAAATAAAGATAATAGGCCAACAAATGTTATTGGTCCTGATTTGGATCACTCAGCAGAATTGATGCTATCATGTGTAATACTGTTACAGCAGAGCCCATAGGAATTGGCAATTGTACATGCATTTACATCCAAATATCTGGGAGTCTTGCATCCTGTCTAAACCACTATGTCTTAACAAACAACTGAGAACTGAATCCTTATGATCATTTTTATTTTCACATCATGAATTCATGATCATGCTACATATCGAACAAACATTAGAATAATTGAATATAATTCATTAAAAATATGTTTCACTTACTTTTAATTAAAATACTGACCTTGATTTTGGAAAATAGAAAGCCAATACAATAAGTGTTAGGCCCTATTGAATATCTACAGATTTTGCTTTGAACCTTGTCCTTGATAATGCCTGTCAATCTGTCATCCTTCGTTTTCCTCTGCAACATAACACTGGGAGACTTTTCGAACTGATAACATTCCATTATGAATTAATTCGTGAGACAGTTTCTTCGAATCAAATATCTTTGAGTACCAAAATTAGGAGGAAAGTGTACCATTTCACCATTAAACCATAAAAAATCATACGCAAACCTGAATGATACGCGAACGATGTCTACCATCTTGTTGTATTGTCTTTCGATCAAAATTTGACAGTTTTCCGAAAACATGTCGCGCTCAGCCTGTGCGCAGACGTTTAGATGGAGGCATAATGGCGTTTTAGAAAGGGTTAATAATTTGTGAATTTAAATGCAAATAAAGTAATGTTCCGCCACCTCGATTTTTCTCGATTTTCAGTATGTTGTTAAGCGTTAAATTCTGTTCTAGAATCTGTAAAAAAAGCTTGTGTTGCAATTTGTCCTGGGTTCCGTGTTTTTTCGATCTAGATTGACTGGACTATTTGACTGAATTGATATTTATAGAAATGTATTTTATTTAATTTCTCGTATCCTTTTCCTACAGTGACAAACTTTCGCAGTATGGCTAATGGTAAACACTGCATATAGAATAACGTTTCAATAAGTAACCAAAATATAGGATAAATAGGTAGTTAAAATTCTCAAATAATTAAACCAATCCTCGAGATGAAAATTAGCAAGATACACCTAAAAGTAATCATAAAAGCTCAATTATCTGCTCTCTTGTTTACCAGCAATGCGTAATAAATAGAACGCATTTGGAAGTTAAATACTTTGCAAGGTCTGGACAAGCCCTTTATCCAAAATTTCCGTTGCATTTTGTAAAAAGGTCTTTGACTTTCAGGGTATTGCAGCTTAAAATGATAGTAATGAAGCTGTCCTTTGGTTTTATCACTGGGTGTTTTAGATCGTAGCAGATATTAATTTCATCTGCTCGACAAATGAATCTCATCAAACCTCTTTCATCTTTGAACGTTTTAGGATGTTTTGATATCTCCTTTTCATCAACTTGTTTCAGTGCGATTGTATAGATAGTTATTTCAGAATTTATGATTTCTTCTGAGGGTAGTGAATTGTCTTTCGTTTGAGCTTTCTCTGCAGTTGCTGATAAATCGTCTCCATATTGCAACAAAAACAGAAAGGTTGAGAAATGAAAATCATTATAATAGTAACTGCATACATCTTCATCTTTTTGTTTACATTTCATTATTGGGAGATGGAAGGATATTGTAGAATCGATACATTCACAAAGATTCATTCAGTTCAATTCAACAACTCTACATCGAGTTTCAGTGTTTTTAGCTTGACATTAAAACTAATTGAGAACATTGTACTTATATATATAGCTAAATTGGAAAATGAAATAAAATATTTAAACAGATTAACAACTATAAGATTTAAATTAACATTAAAGAAACTTTTGTTTTAACAAGCGATATATTTTATTCAAGAAGATCTCACATCAATCGCTGTATCAAGACCAGGGAAAACAATCCAATATTGTCGTTTCGACTCGGTTCGACTTTTCCGAACCAACAAAGTTGGATCATTTGCCAATGTAATCGAACGTAGTTGGATGGTCGATAATGGGTCCTAATTGCCTTCTCGACCAGTCATATGGACTGAACAAGATTTTTATTCCCTTCCAAAACTTTTTCAGAGTCTGATGCTCAAGAATCGTGATGAGATTTTTGTGTCAGGATATGTCTGGATATTGCACGCTAGCGTATATGCAGGCGCAATAATCAAAATACTTTCCCGTCGCATTTCTGATAATTTTTATCATGTTGATCTGGAATTTATCGATTGTTCTGAATCGAAAATACTAAAAATTTATAAACTATATCTATATAAGAAATTTTCCATTCAACAGCTAAATACAAAAGCTATTCACATTTGATAAAAGGCAGGATTCAAATAGTTTTTAATATTGCATTCAGGTTCAAATTATAAGTTAAAAATAGTGGTATATGCAGTTGACCTTAAACTGGAATAGTCGTTTAATCACGCATCTAACAACACTCGACTTTTGCATATGACAAAGTCGACTCAACACATAAGATTGGATCGTTTGCTCGGGCCTTATATGGAGTTATTCGAGTTTTAGTATTTATTGCCTTCAGTCATAAATCACATTGAGTAATTTCATGGAAGTGTAAGCGATTTTCATAGACATTTTTTTCATTTTTTAGTTTCCTTGATGCAACAATCGATGCCAGTACTGTAGATTACCTGGTACTGTACACTTAGCCTATACCCTGCTGATAATACTGTGATACTAGGCCTTCATGAATAACTGGATTGTATGATGCATCCTTTTTAACACCATCATCACTATCCACGATTTCTAACTATTGAAATCACAAACCATTTAATTCAAGCGATTAGGAAAACCTATGGAGTGCTTGCAAACGCTGCAACAAGAGTCAAGAAGATTCTGAAAGTGGTGTCATTCCATAATGTCCTTCAACTCCACACAGATGCTTCAATGATGCTATATTATATATATTCCTCTTATCAAACCATAAAGAAAGTCAAAAAAGTTTTTACCAAACCCTAAGTAACATATTGAGGTGCTTTGTTTTTGATACTCCTTGCACAAGGATATGGAAAATCTTGTTTCAAGCTAGCAGCCAAAATTACTGGTTAAGATGAAAATGAGAGGTAAACATGCATCACTTCCTTCCATTTTGTATTTCAAACGGAATTGGTGATATTATTACATCTTTTTTCTTTTTACCCAACCTTTTTTGACAATAATATACTATTTACCCAACCCCAATCTCTTCAGCCCCAACCCAGGTCATAAATAATGAGTGGTCCCTTAGTGGTTGAAGTATGGTCGAGCTCAGGTCAATTCTAAACTATATTTTCCGCTCCGTATTTTTTAGCCGTTATGGCTAAAAGATGCAACGGAGAAGTACGTTTTTGATGCATCAGAATCATCAAATTACATTAAAATTCATGTTATGGTTACTTATAGTCCAAAATCGACCTGTTAATCGTTGACTGAAACAGTTACTGATCTCAGCTTCGATGAATAGTGGCATAATGACCTCGACAGGCATTGGTCATTATCAGCCTATATTCACCTCGCCTTTGATCAATAGCTGTTAATTAGAACATAATAAGGTTTTTCTAAGATCGATTCTTGCAATCTGATTGGTTAACGTCAATAATCTCATATCCCCATATCCGAGCTGGACGCTATCGCTTTCAAAAAAGTTATGAAAATCGCAAACAAGCGATACATTTTAATCACAACAAAACAATAACAAAAGACTTGTCTAGCAAGTAACAAAAGGCAAAGATATTGAATTTTCGTAGATCAGATACGATTCCAATGAGTTTTGAATGATCTTAGATTGTTTGTTCAAAAGATTTCGCAAGGTGTGCATGAGTAATATCCGTGCCAGCAAGCAAACACGCTTACTGTTTATCGAAATATTTTTCACAGAATAGCAATATAAAAATAAATTGCCCAACTTTTAGTCCAGTCAATCTAAAATTTGACCAAGGACAAATTGCAACACAAGCTTTTTTTATGGAATATAGGGTAGAATTTTATGCTGAACAACATATCAAAAATCGAGAAAAATCGAAGTGGCGGAAAGTGCTCAATTTTATAGAAATTAGTTACGGTCGGCATAAAAGCGAGACCTGTGTCATTTAGGGCTAAAAACTGAGCGATATTTCAAAAAATAAGAGAATGTACGCAATGAAGAAGAACACACTCAGTGACACAATATAATTACAGAAAAAAAAATCATAAGTTGATCATTATAACAGAAAAAACCATAACGAGGCTAAAAATTATATTAGGGAATTTACTGAACTTTTACTGTACTATCACTAATAACAAATGCGCATTAAAAGAGGCTTGGCATAAGAACACGCATTAGCTCCTTGCAAATAGAGGCAGATCGATGTACCTAACGATTATATTAATTAACTACCAGAAAATATTAAAATATTAAATTCTATTCAAATCGGCAAAATCAAAATAAATCATAAATAAATCAAGTAGACCATCCCGTACAAAATAAGGATGCGTCTAATCACCCTCAGTAGTGAAATGGGTATGGTCCAAGAGTCCAATACCAATAATAGGAACCATCCTGACATCATAAAATCATATCTAGGTTAGATAGAATGTATATATATATCCATCCCATAGGCATCACAGATACATCTAACCCCTCAATAGTATAATAGGTGTGGTCCAAGAGTCCAATATCAAGAACAGGAACCTTTCTGACATCATAAAATCCTATCTAGGTTGCATAGAATATATATATAAATCAAGTAGACCATTCCATATGCATATTAGATACATCTTATCACCCTGAGTAGTATAATAGGTGTGGCCCAAGAGTCCAATACCAATAACAGGAACATTCCTGACATCATAAAATCATATCTAGGTTAGATAGAACGTATATATAAATTAAGTAGACCATCCCATAGGAATCACAGATACATCTAACCCCCTCAATAGTATAATAGGTGTGGTCCAAGAGTCCAATATCAAGAACAGGAACCTTTCTGACATCATAAAATCCTATCTAGGTTGTATAGAATATAAATATAAATCGAGTAGACTATCCCATATGCATATTAGATACATCTTATCCCCCTCAATGGAATAATAGGTGTGGTCAAAGAGTCCAATACCAAGAACAGGAACATTTCGGACATCATAAAATCATATCTAGGTTGCATAGAATATATATATAAATTGAGTAGACCATCCCATATACATTATAGATACATCTAATCACCCTCAGTAGTATAATAGGTGTGGTCCAAGAGTCCAATATCAAGAACAGGAACATTTCTGACATCATAAAATCCTATCTAGGTTGTATAGAATATAAATATAAATCGAGCAGACCATCCCATAGGCATGACAGGTACATCTAATCACCCTCAGTAGTATAATAGGTGAGGTCCAAGAGTCCAATACAAATAACAGGAACATTTCTGACATCATAAAATCATATCTAGGTTGCATAGAATATATATATATATAAATCGAGTAGACCATCCCATACGCATTATAGATACATCTAATCACCCTCAGTAGTATAATAGGTGTGGTCCAAGAGTCCAATATCAAGAACAGGAACATTTCTGACATCATAAAATCCTATCTAGGTTGTATAGAATATAAATATAAATCGAGTAGACAATCCCATATGCATATTAGATACATCTTATCACCCTCAGTAGTATAATAGGTGTGGTCCAAGATTCCAATATCAAGAACAGGAACATTTCTGCTGACATCATAAAATGATATCTATGTTACATAGAATGTATATATAATTCAAGTAAACCATCCCATAGGCATTACAGGTACATCTTATATATATATATATATAAATCAAGTAGACCATCTCATAGGCATTATAGTTACATCTCATCACCCTCAGTAGTATAATAGGTGTGGTCCAAGAGTCCATAACTTTCACCATCATAAACTTTATCTATGATTATAAAATAATATAGATGTTGAATACAATGGATGTATATTTCTAATAAAACCATTCAAAATAGATTGAAGAGACATTCAACCATTGTTGCGATAATTAACATGTGTGGTCTAGGGGTCCACAGAAGATAACAAGAACATCCTCAATTGCTCAAAAGATATCTAGGTTGTACGATACCAGACATGCAATGTTTGTAAATTAGGGGTTGAGCAACAGTTGGGGCCTTTTACGGCTCATCAGGACGTGTTATTGCCCTAAATTTTGTCTGTGAAATCGTGAATAGGCATTCTTATCTACGTTATTGCGTTATCGATGATTTTTGCGTTATATAAAAACAAAAACATGAAGTTTTACAGATTATTTCAGATAAAATCATAGCAAAATTCCCTATTTGGGACGCCAGAATTCAAAAAGTTCTCAAGGGGGTGAATCTCCAGACCCCATTTTAAGACTTCAACCCTGTTTTCCTATTTTTATCATGCAAAATTTTTATTATTTGCAAACACCTTGTTCACCATTCAAACTTTGCATGTTCAGCTAAATATTAATAATACGATTTAAAAGCAGATAGGTCTGAATTGAATCAATTTCAAGAAAGCTCTTTCGTTTGAATGCATGAAATTTGAAACTTTCATTATGCTATGCGTGAAATTGTACAGATTGAGTACGTAAATACGTTATTGCCATGGCATATAGGGGGCCAACAGTTGTGTGCACTGTTATATGGGGTGCATTAATATGCTACCAAACTATGTCAGAAATAAAGATAATAGGCCAACAAATGTTATTGGTCCTGATTTGGATCACTCAGCAGAATTGATGCTATCATGTGTAATACTGTTACAGCAGAGCCCATAGGAATTGGCAATTGTACATGCATTTACATCCAAATATCTGGGAGTCTTGCATCCTGTCTAAACCACTATGTCTTAACAAACAACTGAGAACTGAATCCTTATGATCATTTTTATTTTCACATCATGAATTCATGATCATGCTACATATCGAACAAACATTAGAATAATTGAATATAATTCATTAAAAATATGTTTCACTTACTTTTAATTAAAATACTGACCTTGATTTTGGAAAATAGAAAGCCAATACAATAAGTGTTAGGCCCTATTGAATATCTACAGATTTTGCTTTGAACCTTGTCCTTGATAATGCCTGTCAATCTGTCATCCTTCGTTTTCCTCTGCAACATAACACTGGGAGACTTTTCGAACTGATAACATTCCATTATGAATTAATTCGTGAGACAGTTTCTTCGAATCAAATATCTTTGAGTACCAAAATTAGGAGGAAAGTGTACCATTTCACCATTAAACCATAAAAAATCATACGCAAACCTGAATGATACGCGAACGATGTCTACCATCTTGTTGTATTGTCTTTCGATCAAAATTTGACAGTTTTCCGAAAACATGTCGCGCTCAGCCTGTGCGCAGACGTTTAGATGAAGGCATAATGGCGTTTTAGAAAGGGTTAATAATTTGTGACTTTAAATGCAAATTAAGTAATGTTCCGCCACCTCGATTTTTCTCGATTTTCAGTATGTTGTTAAGCGTTAAATTCTGTTCTAGAATCTGTAAAAAAAGCTTGTGTTGCAATTTGTCCTGGGTTCCGTGTTTTTTCGATCTAGATTGACTGGACTATTTGACTGAATTGATATTTATAGAAATGTATTTTATTTAATTTCTCGTATCCTTTTCCTACAGTGACAAACTTTCGCAGTATGGCTAATGGTAAACACTGCATATAGAATAACGTTTCAATAAGTAACCAAAATATAGGATAAATAGGTAGTTAAAATTCTCAAATAATTAAACCAATCCTCGAGATGAAAATTAGCAAGATACACCTAAAAGTAATCATAAAAGCTCAATTATCTGCTCTCTTGTTTACCAGCAATGCGTAATAAATAGAACGCATTTGGAAGTTAAATACTTTGCAAGGTCTGGACAAGCCCTTTATCCAAAATTTCCGTTGCATTTTGTAAAAAGGTCTTTGACTTTCAGGGTATTGCAGCTTAAAATGATAGTAATGAAGCTGTCCTTTGGTTTTATCACTGGGTGTTTTAGATCGTAGCAGATATTAATTTCATCTGCTCGACAAATGAATCTCATCAAACCTCTTTCATCTTTGAACGTTTTAGGATGTTTTGATATCTCCTTTTCGTCAACTTGTTTCAGTGCGATTGTATAGATAGTTATTTCAGAATTTATGATTTCTTCTGAGGGTAGTGAATTGTCTTTCGTTTGAGCTTTCTCTGCAGTTGCTGATAAATCGTCTCCATATTGCAACAAAAACAGAAAGGTTGAGAAATGAAAATCATTATAATAGTAACTGCATACATCTTCATCTTTTTGTTTACATTTCATTATTGGGAGATGGAAGGATATTGTAGAATCGATACATTCACAAAGATTCATTCAGTTCAATTCAACAACTCTACATCGAGTTTCAGTGTTTTTAGCTTGACATTAAAACTAATTGAGAACATTGTACTTATATATATAGCTAAATTGGAAAATGAAATAAAATATTTAAACAGATTAACAACTATAAGATTTAAATTAACATTAAAGAAACTTTTGTTTTAACAAGCGATATATTTTATTCAAGAAGATCTCACATCAATCGCTGTATCAAGACCAGGGAAAACAATCCAATATTGTCGTTTCGACTCGGTTCGACTTTTCCGAACCAACAAAGTTGGATCATTTGCCAATGTAATCGAACGTAGTTGGATGGTCGATAATGGGTCCTAATTGCCTTCTCGACCAGTCATATGGACTGAACAAGATTTTTATTCCCTTCCAAAACTTTTTCAGAGTCTGATGCTCAAGAATCGTGATGAGATTTTTGTGTCAGGATATGTCTGGATATTGCACGCTAGCGTATATGCAGGCGCAATAATCAAAATACTTTCCCGTCGCATTTCTGATAATTTTTATCATGTTGATCTGGAATTTATCGATTGTTCTGAATCGAAAATACTAAAAATTTATAAACTATATCTATATAAGAAATTTTCCATTCAACAGCTAAATACAAAAGCTATTCACATTTGATAAAAGGCAGGATTCAAATAGTTTTTAATATTGCATTCAGGTTCAAATTATAAGTTAAAAATAGTGGTATATGCAGTTGACCTTAAACTGGAATAGTCGTTTAATCACGCATCTAACAACACTCGACTTTTGCATATGACAAAGTCGACTCAACACATAAGATTGGATCGTTTGCTCGGGCCTTATATGGAGTTATTCGAGTTTTAGTATTTATTGCCTTCAGTCATAAATCACATTGAGTAATTTCATGGAAGTGTAAGCGA
Organism: Haliclystus octoradiatus; assembly: GCA_916610825.1. Lineage (NCBI taxonomy): Eukaryota > Metazoa > Cnidaria > Staurozoa > Stauromedusae > Haliclystidae > Haliclystus > Haliclystus octoradiatus. Next base: position 6,970,442 of record OU744450.1, read on the forward strand.
TTTTCATAGACATTTTTTTCATTTTTTAGTTTCCTTGATGCAACAATCGATGCCAGTACTGTAGATTACCTGGTACTGTACACTTAGCCTATACCCTGCTGATAATACTGTGATACTAGGCCTTCATGAATAACTGGATTGTATGATGCATCCTTTTTAACACCATCATCACTATCCACGATTTCTAACTATTGAAATCACAAACCATTTAATTCAAGCGATTAGGAAAACCTATGGAGTGCATGCAAACGCTGCAACAAGAGTCAAGAAGATTCTGAAAGTGGTGTCATTCCATAATGTCCGTCAACTCCACACAGATGCTTCAATGATGCTATATTAGCGTCTGCTTGGAGTCGAGAGCGGTTATGGAACGAGGCTATATCCTCAAAGACTATGCTAACAGAGCTATTTTTATGAATTGAAAGTAAATAGGCTTTAGTAACTGAGAAAGTATACTGAAGTGTAAACATATACTGATAGTTGTCAGGCAGGGTTGCAGTCATATCGTTATTAGGGACCGCTCATTATTTACGACCGGGGTTGGGACCGAAGAGCTCCAATTTTTCCACTATATATTCCTCTTATCAAACCATAAAGAAAGTCAAAAAAGTTTTTACCAAACCCTAAGTAACATATTGAGGTGCTTTGTTTTTGATACTCCTTGCACAAGGATATGGAAAATCTTGTTTCAAGCTAGCAGCCAAAATTACTGGTTAAGATGAAAATGAGAGGTAAACATGCATCACTTCCTTCCATTTTGTATTTCAAACGGAATTGGTGATATTATTACATCTTTTTTCTTTTTACCCAACCTTTTTTGACAATAATATACTATTTACCCAACCCCAATCTCTTCAGCCCCAACCCAGGTCATAAATAATGAGTGGTCCCTTAGTGGTTGAAGTATGGTCAAGCTCAGGTCAATTCTAAACTATATTTTCCACTCCGTATTTTTTAGCCGTTATGGCTAAAAGATGCAACGGAGAAGTACGTTTTTGATGCATCAGAATCATCAAATTACATTAAAATTCATGTTATGGTTACTTATAGTCCAAAATCGACCTGTTAATCGTTGACTGAAACAGTTACTGATCTCAGCTTCGATGAATAGTGGCATAATGACCTCGACAGGCATTGGTCATTATCAGCCTATATTCACCTCGCCTTTGATCAATAGCTGTTAATTAGAACATGATAAGGTTTTTCTAAGATCGATTCTTGCAATCTGATTGGTTAACGTCAATAATCTCATATCCCCATATCCGAGCTGGACGCTATCGCTTTCAAAAAAGTTATGAAAATCGCAAACAAGCGATACATTTTAATCACAACAAAACAATAACAAAAGACTTGTCTAGCAAGTAACAAAAGGCAAAGATATTGAATTTTCGTAGATCAGATACGATTCCAATGAGTTTTGAATGATCTTAGATTGTTTGTTCAAAAGATTTCGCAAGGCGTGCATGAGTAATATCAGAGCCAGCAAGCAAACACGCTTACTGTTTATCGAAATACCACTGGGTGTTTTAGATCGTACGGGATATTAGATTCATCTGGACGACAAATGATTTTTATCACACCTCTTTCATTTTTGAACGTCTTAAGATGTTTTGATATTTCCTTTTCATAAACTTGTTCCAGTACGGTTGTATAGATAGTTATTTCAGAATTTATGATTTCTTCTGAGGTAGTGAATTGTCTTTCGTTTGGGCTTTCTCTGCAGTTGCTGATAAATCGTTTCCATATTGAAACAAACCTGCGCGTTTGTTTAAAGTCAGATATAGAACTGAGCCTTATTATAACTATGTTTTGTATAGGTTCTTCAAATTGAAGCAAAATATTATTGATCTTAGCCTCTTCCTCGACCAGGGGCGGATCCAGCCATAAATCTGAGGGGTGCAAGAACTGTGTGGTAAAGGGGCGAAGGCCCTTCCATCTAAGGGGTCCGGGGGCATGCCCCCGGAAAAGTTTTGAAATCTAAAACCTCTTAGGATGTCTGTAGTATCGTTTTTGCATATCCAAATCGGACTTTCAAGTAGCTACAAAGTATGGTCTATCTCATAGTTATTCCAAATTTACAGCGACAAAAAATGTTGTAACCAAGAAAAGCAAGTAATATTCAAGTTAAATTATCAGCATTTGTAAGAAAACAGTAAATACAAATATAAAAATGTACCCTGGAGAGAGAAGAACATTTGTAATGTTTAGTATTTCCGGAGTTTGCATAAGGATGCCTCGTGAATCATGATACCAAGATAAGTTTCCATCAAATTTGAGATGACCTTGTGAGTTTATGAGTTTGCTCTCTAACGATGCAAACTGCAACTCTGAAAATTCACAAACTTCTACCAGCATCGTTCAAATAAAATGACACCTTGAACTTATGTGAAATAATCTCCTTGGAGTATATGTTTTCAAACTGCTTCAGTTTTATCTTGAGAAAGATCGCAAAAATTTAAATATTTTTAACTTCCAACAATGATTATGAACTTAATCCTTCGCTAAGCGCCATTTGTGATTAAGTTAACAAAAGGAGGCTAGATGACGATGACTGATTCAAGGGTTTAAAAACAACAAAATGAGAAAAGAAAGTACAAGCAGGACAGTAAGCAAGACAAGCTTTGTTATTCACGGGTGCCGAGGGGGGAGAACTATGTCAGGAATTTGAAATAGAGCATTATCATTGGTTCATAGCTAAATTCTTTGAAGGCTACGTCATCTGAGGAGAGCGAAATCAAAGCAATCTATTGGATGCTCTACTTCCACGGGAGCGAAATCAGTGTCGTTGATTGGTCAAATTAAGTTGACTTCCTTCTAGTCTAGTGTCCAATCATACCATTATAATAACAATCGTACTGCTACTTCCAATCTTCTACGAAAAATATGACGTACTCAGGATGAAATTTCATTTACAAGTCCTTTTCTCAGTTATTGTTTTCTTAAAGAATGAAAGCAAAACAACAGCCGCGGCGCCATCAAGCAGTTTAAAAATCTGACGGGCGCGCTTGCCCCTGTCGCGCCCCCTGGATCCGCCACTGTCTTCGACATGTTCGTTGAGAGATGCACCGATGCTCAGATGAACCGTATAGATCAAGCTGATTCCCCTGCATCGATCTCCGATTGATCGAGTTGTTTTTCAAAGTTGTTTAAAAGTAAAGCACTTATTTTTTTATTGGAAAGTTGAAGTTTATTCTCGTTTTAAATAACTTGTTTTCTAGTTGTAGCAGTCTCGATTTTACTATGTGCTTATTGTTTGGCAAAGATGGATGTCCTGGTTTCCATGGTGTTTTAACTTCAACTCATCTTTCATTATTAACCACTGTGTGGTATCATACGTGTTTAATAAAGGCATTTTCTGCTTTTTCATTATCAATGCAAACTCATTCATAAGTTGGAGTTAAATACAGATAGCTCCTGTTTCAGAGAATTTAGTAATTTTGAATTCAGTGTCAATTATATAATTGTGATTTTATCGTTAATTTGACGGACGTTAATTTCTCCTGATTATAGAGCAGCCGAATATTAAGCGTTTAGCTTAAGGGCCTTTGTTTACTGATGGAATTTCTTCATCTAAATGAGCAATAGGAATATATGTCCCAATGAACATATCGATTTTACTACCATTGCAATAAATATATCTTACGTACTTACACATAGCCTCCATCAAGTTCTTTAGCAGTTTGTAAAAATTCTAATTCTTGCGTATATTTATGACCCGGGGGGTAACTCCAGTTCTTCAGGGACGGGGAGGTGCCACTTTGGAAAAAGGTAAGGTACCCAAAAGGTTCCAAAAATTTTGTTGATGCTACCCAAAAAGTTCTAACAGGTTGATTAATTTTAGGTAAATACACAAAAATGATGCAAATTTTTTCAAAAATTCTTGAAAAAGTCAAAAATAGGATACCCAAAAGCTCCAAAATTTGAAATCTCATACCAAAAAAGTTCTTTCTCAGCTGGAATATGTACCCAAAAAGGTGGTACGTCCCCGTATAGCCGTCCTAGTGGAGTTACCCCCCCCCCCCCGGGGATTTATGAAAGCAAATCAATCGGTTTTCCAAATCCATCTTTTAAAACATCTCGATGTAGATTTTAATGGGGATAATTCGTAATATTCTGAGAAAGCTTTGATAAAATAAATGATCTCTTTTTTCCTAGCATTATACAATAAATATGGTCTGATGCTTCTACACTAATACACACGAGAACAAGACAGTTGAATGACTCAGTTTGAAAATGCAGAAATATGTAGCAGCACCATGTGAAGTTCCTTTTAGTTTACCCAATCAGATATCAAGAGTTAAAATAGAACCGCAACGCGTGCAATTACTGTGAACAGTGTGGTGAACATATTTTGGAAATACGACCCGGTCACTCACATGAAACATGACACATGACACAAAGGCAAATTTTTCCTGGAATTTTGGAGGTTATTATTTATTCAGCCAATTCTCCAGTCGGTGACTCGAACGAACAAAAGAAGTGGGAATAGGTTATCATGAAATAGCTTCCGGATGATAAGATTAGTCCCGTTCTTTTCTGTAGCAACGAGTACGTCAATTGCTATGAAATGAGAAACAAAAACAATAGACGGAGTGATAAACAATATATATGATTTTCTATGACAGCAAAACTGTAATCCTGATGCTGGCCCGGATCTTTTCTACTGCCGTAGCACTGCTTAAATGACATCAGGAGTATATTATGTAATTTGATACAACTGCCGAGGGAAGCATAACGCTGAACACTGGATTCAACACGATTACGATCATTACAATAATTACGATCATTACAATAATTACGATCATTACGACCATCGCAATTTGTTTTATTTTTTCTTATTTTTTTCATTTAGTACAAAATAAATAACAAAATCGAAAATTGAAAAATTACAATTAAAAATAATTGAACCGAAGATGAAAAAAAGAATAATAATTTTGATAAAAATATAAAAATAAATATGTCATTTAACGATGACGTTAGTATTTATCATGAAGTCATTTTGGGGGTTATTTGTCACGCTCTCAGCCATCAGCATCCGTGCTAGACTGAATTATAAATTAGCAAGTTAAAACACATCTGCTTAAAAGAAAGTGATGATGATAGGCGAGGTGATAGCAAATGCAAGTGCACCCTTTCTTAAACAAATTAGTAAACGAGAAACACAAAAAGAAACACAACGAGAAGCAGTAAAATAATAAAATTATATTTTCTAACAAGACGCGCATGGAGAAGTAGCCAGCAAAGTGGTTTAGAACAGAGCCATCTACGTATTTACAATAGCCGGGACACGCTTTCATGTACCGCTATCGTCTCATATTGGGCAGATGCCAGTCACATGATTTTTGGACGACATTTATGATCTTTCGGAAACGGGATTCTCATCTCAAATAAAACGCGCGAAAAAACAAAAAACATAACATTTCCAGCACATGCGCAATGTTAAAAACATGCTCGCGTCCAGGCCTAAATCGCGATCAAAACTGGTGTGAGTGTCACAACCATAGAGTTACATAGACTGCTGATTCCACTGCCAAACTTCATGAAAAACACATAATGACCATGGGCATCCGTAATGGCTGACGCAAAGTACCAAAACAGAGGCTTGAAAGCCGCGAAATTTTAATCTACTTTTTGAGCAATCTTTGTTTCTAAATGAAACAGGATTTTTTTTATAAAAGAGTTATTTATGACTACCAATTTCAAGTTGCATCATACATGATTTAAAATATCTATTTTATAATCGTATTTAAAGGTAAATAGTATTTTTATTAATGTTTATATTTCCTTGTCTGTCGATGTGATTTTAAATTATTCATAAATGTTTGAAAATAATTGTGATCCTATGAACAAATCTCGCTTCGCTGGCAGAAAAATCCTATTTGAGCCATCTTTCTATGGCATTGAGAACATATTTTTTAGAGAGATTACAAAAGAGTTTCTAGGAGAGATCAAATAATTTTGAAAATGTTAATGAGGAGAGCGCTAAAATAAGTCCTTTGCGTCAGCCATCTTTGTTCCTCATGTTGCACATTTTCGTCAGCAGTCTATGTAAGTCTATGGTCACAACTCTTGTAAATATATGGCTCTGGTCTAGACAGCTTGTTCCATTCTACAACTATACCTATTTAATATATTTAGAAAAGAAAACATGTGAATTTAAGACGTTCCGTTAAGTAGGTTTAGCGAATGCGCACATCGTATTTGATATTTAATAAAACAAATGTAATTAGTGTGTTCAGTATAGTGTCTGGAGATCAGACTGTTTCAGATAAAATTATAAATAAATTGTAGAGAATTGGAATACGTATTTAGTCAAATATTAGTGAAGAATTTACGAGCTATTATACTTAGTTGTTGAATTTGAATAAGTATTTTGTTTTGTGATGCTAAACTGATGTTCTTTTAATCAAATACTCTGAAACTAGATCGGACAGACCGATGCAATAAACAAGTTAAATCACTTCTACTATTACACTATACGAGTATTATATTATTTGCATGTAAATCGTATGTATTTTACTATTAAAACTGTTGAAACATGCAAGAAATGTTGGAATATGCAAGAAAATTACAGAAACATGCAATAGTTCATTAAACTGTTGAAACATGCAGGGATTGTTAAGAGACACAGAATATTTATTTTGATAATATTAATCTTTTAAATTTAGAATAATTTTACATTATCAGAAAAGTTTGTTTGGAATAATTGTTTGTGGAGATTAGAAAATTATTACCATTCCTTGAAGTTGGAGGGGGATGTTGTATGTATAGATACTTGTGCTTGAATAATTTGTAATTATCAACATGTTAATTATGTCTTAGATATATAAACTTGTATTATTTGTGAATTAACATCATCAACAATTTGTAATTCGTGGAATCAATCAATGTGTAATAATTAATAATTTAGTCCCATTTTGGTAGTTGTGTTGACTGATTATCAATATCGTTCATAGCAAAGCTTTCTACACGACAATTTCTGTCTTAAACGACATCACGTATAATGGTATACTCCTTCTATTCACAAATTTGTATGTGTAACGTTCACCATCAAACAGGACGTACCTGAGTTGTCCGATTGGAATATATCATTATAATCCTCAAAGTCCCAGATGGAATAGCTCACACCTTTCTCGAGAAGTACATCCATTTTAGTATTTGTATACGATTCATTATAATTATTTACGCTGACAGGCTCGAAATCAGGTGGGCTTGCCAAAACTTTCTGCTTGTTCAAATTTTCACTGATAAATAAATTCACGTTAGAGTTTTTACAGCCAAATATTTTTATGTTTGCTGAACTTGAACATGCTGTTCCTCCCTGTTTGTGTGTCAATATGATCGTGTAATTGTCAGTTGGAAATGGAAATTGGAACTCGGCTGGATTTTGACCTCTTGCTTGGAAGCAAATCATAGAGTCAGTAACTGCTATCGAATCTGTCGAAGACAAACATGAATTCACAATGTATAATAAAATTCCATTGAAATTTAATACTATAAAATCAAACTGATTAGAAAACTGTGTATTCATCGTGTGATCCCTTTCTTATAATATTTACCCTTAGCGAAGAATATGTTTGAAACTGCGTTTTGAGAATAATAATTTGATTATTTAGTTCCTTCGATAGATGTCGAATGACAACATAATCGGTAGTGCGCTGTACCAATTGTATAAATTCCATACGGTTTAGAAAATAATAGAGACAAAAATTTATTTTTGTTGATTTTTTTTAATTTTCAGAATAAAATTTAGACATTCAGAACATTATTTTTCTGGATTAAAAAAGGGCTGTAATCTTCTTTGTTATTGGGCTTCGGACGTACTGCATTTTAACGAGGAAAGACATGTAAAAACGCATTAAAGCCAAAGGCATTAATGTTATGATTTTACATAACCTGACATAAGCACATTAGCAACAACCAATCATCGATTAGAAAAAATCCAATAATTTCATAATTTTCAATATAAGTGCATAAACTCATGTCTGTGAAGTTAGACGCATATTCGTCTGGACGAATATTCAAATAGACCTATATTGGAGCGCGTTAACTAACGCTTCACACAAATGCTGTGAGCATAACAGACATACTAATGGAAGATTTACAAAGTTGAGGAACCATATAAACTACAAATAGTATATAATAAAGTTGATAAAGGCAATATGAATTATTTTGAAGAAAATAAATTATCAAAACATACAAAATCGCACCAAAAAATTGAATTATTCATTTGAACGCAGATAAACGCATGACTGATCGAATTAATCACGGATGTTTAGACAAAGACATGGATTAACATTGTTTAGTATTGGAAATCAAACAGACGAATATTCAAATTATCACGGGTTTGATCTAAACTTTGGACGAATATTCAAATTATCACGGGTGAGATCTAAACTTTGGACGAATATTCAAATTAACAGTGTTTCGTATGGAATAGAAAAACAGACGCATATTCAAATTATCACTGGTTTGATCTAAACTTTGGACGAATATTCAAATTAACAGTGTTTCGTATGGAATATAAAAATAGACGCATATTCAATTTATCACGGGTTTGATCTAAACTTTGGACGAATATTCAAATATACAGTGTTTCGTATGGAATATAAAAACAGATGCATATTCAAATTATCACGGGTTTGATCTAAACTTTGGACGAATATTCAAATTATCACGGGTGTGATTGAAACTTTGGACGAAAATTCAAATTAACAGTGTTTCGTATGGAAAATATAAAAACAGACGAATATTCAAACTATTACGGGTTTGATCTGATCTGGACGTGCCTATTACACCTAATGATTATTGATGATTGCTACATCAAACCCGTTATAATTTTAATATGCGCCGCTGTTTTTATATTCCATACGATACACAGTTAATTTGAATATTCGTCCAAAGTTTAGATCACACCCGTGATAATTTGAATATTCGTCCAAAGTTTAGGTCTCACCCGTGGTAATTTGAATATTCGTCCAAAGTTTAGATCTCACCCGTGATAATTTGAATATTCGTCTGTTTAATTTCCAATACTAAACAATGTTAATCCATGTCTTTGTCTAAACATCCGTGATTAATTCGATCAGTCATGCGTTTATCTGCGTTCAAATGAATAATTCAATTTTTTGGTGCGATTTTGTATGTTTTGATAATTTATTTTCTTCAAATAATTCATATTGCCTTTATCGACTTTATTATATACTTTTTGTAGTTTATATGGTTCCTTAACTTCGTAAATCTTCCATTAATAAGTCTGTTGTGCTCACATCATTTGTGCGAAGCGTTATTTAACGCGCTCCAATATAGGTCTATTTGAATATTCGACCAGACGAATATGCGTCTAACTTCACAGACATCATAAACTCTGAAGTGTTATTACTGTATTATGAATATATAACGTTTCGCCATATCATATCTTCATGGCATCATCAGTTAATACAAATTAAATAATTACAAATATATAGAGTTTGAGTTTACAAAGGAAATTATTAAATACAATTAACACGGAACTTTATAGAATCCGATTGCATGTTGAGTGTTATTAGCTTGATCCACCTGATTGTAAGCATTTCATCAATGAGATAATCAGTTTTGTGTTTGCATTTATTCAAACACGGAAAGTGTGATGACTGTTCCGGATATAGTTGAGCCGCGAGAGTGACGAAGATGCACGCCAACAGCTGAACCAGTGTGTTTAATTTCCGTGTAATTGTATTTGATCATTCCCATTGTAAACTCAAACGTTCTATATTTGTTTACTTTTAGTATATTTGTATTTGTATTTACATACCCAATGATGCCATGAAGATATGATGTGGTGAAATTTTGTGAAATCCCGTGTTTTTATCACTGTCATTTGTTACAAAGTGATGAAATAATTTTTCAATTTGTAAAAACACAACTATGAGTTGAATGTTTCGCTAGTTTCGCGCAAAGCGCTTCCTGTTTACAAGACTTATCATGACTTATCAGAGCTTTCTACAATCCCCTGTTAAGATTTGATGCACGTTTTGTACGTTTCCAGCTAAAGTAAAAACGCTCTGCTATTAACAGATGCCCTGGTGGATTTACATAACTTTAAATATCGAAATAAAATTCACGCATCTGTAGTGGAAATCATGTCTGTGACAACTCATCATCTGAGAATAACTATCGGCAAGCTAGACCTAAACTTTTTGTACCGGTTGGTAATTTTCGAGAGTTTATAAAATAATGCGGGAATTTGAAAGAATATAAGCATCTACATATATCAACGTCGCATGTTTGCATGGCTGTATAGCAACATAGCAGCATAGCTTGCGTACTAATAGAAATATTACATTGAAAACATGTGCATTCAGTTTTAACTCACCCGTAAGCTTGAATGCTCGATTGATCTACACACAAAAAAAGGATGAAAATAACAATAGTAATTAGGTTTTATGTTATCTTGATCATGCTATAAGTCGGATAGAGATTCGTATAAATAATTTTTTTATGAAACATTTAGCTTACCTGTAACGCTATGATCGTATCGTAAGATCTATTGCTTTCTAGATGTAAATCAAGTCTCCAATAATCAAACAGCCAGCAATTTTTAAAACCAATATTTTGTTTCCGATAAGTGATTCCTTTGCAATTAGGATTTTTTCACAGTTTTTTCGACAAAGATGAATATTATCCGTACGCATGATGTTGGTATAATCGGTTACATTAATTCTGTAATTCAAAAAATAACGACCTTTATAATCAAGCTTGTTAAATGAACACATATCTTCGCATTTGATAAAAATTAAACAGAAGATATTAAATATAATTGCCAGGGGAAGAAACATCTTAAACAACAATGTAATTATCAAATTTTTCTGTCACCGACGAAAATTGTAGAAAAATTTATTCTAATCTTACATTTATAACTCACCAGCGCGATTAATAAATTATGATTTGCATTGCAATAACAAAGGAGTAAATTTGCTATTTGCCACAAGTGATAATTTCTACAATTTTTATTTCTCAAATGCAAAGATAAAACAGCAAAGCCATTTTATGTAAAATGGAAATAGAAATTCTCACTTGTGATAATACAGCGTATTACTCTTTTGTTATTAAAAATCATTATTGATCGAGGGCGTTGGTATAAGTTGGTCTCAGCTTCTATAATTATATTAATGCAGACTGTTTATGCATGCGTAGAATTGTAGTTTTCTTCATATCATACTATGAGGGAATTTCTTTAAATCATTGCCTTGCCTTGAGATAATGTTGAACGGTGATGCGAAAACATAATATAGACAAAGATGACCAATTGTTTATTAAGCTTTCACAGTTTTTTCATAAAACCCAATAAAAGTTAAAGCTAAGAATACCAAGCTATCATATTGTTTATAGTAAATATTATAATATTAACACAAGCCATCTGCAGCATGCTGCAGCATCTTTATCTATAGGAACAGCTCCAAACTCTCTGTCGGGATTTAATCTCAACTGTAAACAGCAAGAAAAGCACCTGTACAAGAGGATATTTTGCCATACCAAAGTATATAGAACTATGTTTTAAGGGATACACTCAGTTGTAATGGAGCTTCCTGATATAGTTCGTACCATCACAAGGGAATCCTTTATAAAAACACACTTTCTCTTGGCTCAAAACAAAGAAAATGTTTATTTTGGATTAGAATTAAATTCAAATAGTATTCTAAAATATCACGAAGGTTTTCTGCGATCTGATTGATTGAAAGAGCGTGCATGAAATGCTAGGGTAAAACCTGGCTCCAAATACTGGGAAAACCCATTAACTTCAAATGTTTGATCTGTGATGAAATACAAATATTATAACTTTCCGATAACAACTAAATAATCCCAATATATATCACAATCATGGCAACGATTTGAAGAACGATATTTAGCTTGAGACGTTTATATTATATATTATATTACAAAATGTGTTAAATGAGTTATTGCTTGTGCCGCATGCAAAATAAAAACACAGAATGAAAGACAACTACATGACGTTAATTGTCTCAAGGTAAACCTGAAATTTATCTAACTGTTAATAAATTAATTTCCTAAAGAACTATTGTACAGTTTATATCAGAGATGTTCTTGTATATATATGTCTTTCTTTATTCAACAATATCTATCTTGTTGTGGGATACTCTTTGCTTGGTTTATGAATTGCATTTGAATTTTAATTGCGAATTCGTGAATCGAAAATACGCCATCAAATGAGATTCCGACGTTTGTTTATTTTAGAAAAGGGTAATCACTAAACTAAAAAAAGTTGAGAAACACTCGGGAAGCTAAAAATCATTCGCTCGAAGCTCGTGATTTTTTAGCGCTCCACTCGTGTCTCCCAGCTTTTTCTCGTTTAGTAAATATGAATACAAACATGGCAAGTGTGTGGTAACTCTTTAATAATAATAGTATTGATAATAACGGAAGATTTTCTACTTCTACAAGTAACCCAGCAAACACTGACGGTCAGGGGACGTCCCCAGTGAGTCTGGAAGGTTTCACAGCGGTAAGTCACAATTATACAGCTATACAACGTCCCTCAACGTCGTGTCAGTGTCCCAAACACTTTTGTAAAACTATTTTCATGTGTTTACGTCATAAGTGCTGACTAGGTCGCAAAATTACGGTTTGGCAACCTACGTATTTTTGATCGATTGGAGACATATGTAAACAATCACACCCGGTTTGAATTGCAGAAAAGAGGCGCCAGAAAGTTTCACAACACATTTTTATAACGGCCGCTCTGGAGCTTCCGTGTTGATGAAGTTGGAATTTAAATAATCGTTTCAATATCTCTCGGGATTTTTAAAGGTAAGATGCTCTTGAAAATTCAATACAGTTTAGCTATTGAAAATATATACTTGCTGATTGTTTATACTGAGGTAGTCTTATGTTTGCTTTATTGTAGATTAGATTTCAATTAATGTTTTCGACACAGTTTTTGTAAGCGAAATGTCTACTTCTTCGATGTGTCGCTGTCAAAAAATGAGACTGCCAGGTAAAATATTACAACCTCATTGCTATAGTTCAGTATAAACTAGATAATGTTTATAATAATACTTTTAATGATCTTGAATTCAAGCTTATTTATCTGCAGCTGAATTGAAAAACCGAATAACAATGTTACCTTCGCCGCTCATTCCATCAAACTTATACCGAAGGTAAATCTATCAAAACGCTGCCTAATTATTCTTCAAGACATCATTTTTTAGTTGTCTATATTTCATGTATTGTATGATCATACTATACCAGTTACTGACCTATAATTTCTATATATTTATTTATCTACAGCGCTGAATTAATAAACAAATTTCCTTCACCTTACACCGACATTTTCCCAGAGGTAAATATATCAAAGACGCTGCATTAATCCTTAATTTCTTACATGATCTTTGAGTTGTCTATATTTATGCTTTAATATTAATAATAATATTCTTTATTATTTCTGTTAGAGATTTAATCTGAATTGCTAGTGATATGGCCAGCCACGCCGAGAGGAACATATTTGGAAATATATTATTGGGTTTTATTGCAACAAAACGGCTGATGTATTCCTATAAGATCTACAACTACTTAGAACTTCGATGTTGGATTATTATTACAAAAGATGGTTATAAAATCTGGGATTTATATTATTAGCAGACATTAATTACGGATTTGGTTATCACAACGAAAGTACCTGTGGATCTAGCTACTAATGGCGTATCGAATATATTATTTGTATTGACAATTTGCGTGAAATTTATCAACATTCATTAAGGAACTCCTTTAACTAACTTGAACGGTAGAAGATAAACACTTGTAAGAAAGATCTCATAACTATCATTTTAACTCAACTATGAACGTTTTATTCTATGTTTAATAAATTGAATGCGTTTGAAAACACAACTTTGCAGTTTTCTTTCATGTTAAATACTTTTAAACAGAATAGTGTGAACTGTGACCTTCATGCGTGGCATATATTGCCAAAGGCGAGGCAAATATCTCGCAAATCAACGTCAGAGTTTAGTCACCGGAGGGTCTTCATGAAGGTCTCCTAGACGATCTGGTAACGTCACCGGGGCCTAAAAAATTGTCTACTGGTACACTGTCGATAGACGTCCAAAGAGACGTCTCGGAGACTGTCGATCGACCTTCGTAGACGTCTCCTGACGTTGCAGGGACGTCTCCGTGTTTGCTGGGAATGACTTGGATATCCTTCTGAATGAAGCACAAGCCATGATTTCTCATAAAGACCGTCCGACGATTCGATCCACAAATCAAACTCCATTTGTAATAAGGAAGTCCAATATGAACCAATGGGGAACACTGTATATCCAGTGACGAATTAAAATTCGTTTCTGGGGCCGCGTGTGAGCTGTTTTCACTGGTTGTGTTTATAGCAGATGACGTTGCATTTATCTGGTCCTCTTATCTTCTGCTTCTACATGAACTGCTCGGATGTACGCTCAACTACGCGAACAGGAGAGAATAGTGCTACATTGTCTCAACCGTGATGCTGATGGCCTGTTGTTATAATGCTGCAATGAGCTCTCGTTCCTATGGCTAGACATCGCCATTATACATCTGTTTGGAATATAAGTGTTCGACCAAAGGGTGATAGCAGTAGTTCTTACACAATGGTTTGTGTATATCCTTGAAAGTTTTGCTGACATACTCTAAGATTTCATCATACAGCTCAGAGTATTGTCACCGAGTAGACGATTTTGGTACCAATATTTATCTAAATGTTTCCAGTTCTGCTTTGATACTGAAACAAGGCCGAACATTCTGGATTTAAATTCCTCAAATAAATTGCAAGAGCAATGTATTTATTGGATGTGTGATACATTCTTCCTATTGAAAATAATTACGGCGTATTTTTTTTTGTACTTCGTGCTTTTTGCTTAAATTGATCAGTTTCGATAGTGCTAAAATATTTTCAGATATTTTAAAGAAAATGCTGATAATTCATTACATATATTGAGTATAGAATCAATTTAGAAAAGTTGAAAGCTGAAAAACATTCGCCCTACGGGCTCGTGTTTTCCTGATGCTTTCCCATGTCTCCCAACATCCCGCGTGTACGGATGAGGCGATCCAAACACGGTTGCCGTGTGGTAAGTCTTTATAGAAATCACAATAGAGCCCACAATAGAAAAATAATAAAGTATAGGCTTCAAAAAATCATAAGCTTTTTCTCGCGAAAAAGAAATTGTCCAGTTCCCAGTACAGATATACCCATATCTTTGGAACACTATATTGGCCATATATGACTGAAATTGCTCGAAAACTTTAGAGTTTAGAAAGGTTTGATCCAGTGTTTTAACACGTTTTGACAGAGAAACTCCATTGAAATCTAATAAAACGTTTCTAAACTCTACAATTCACGTTCAATTTCAGTCATATATGGCCACCAAGGTGTCCCAAAGATATAGGCATATCATCATCATCATCATCATCATCATCATCATTTATTAAGAACCTTTAAGTTATACAAACTTTTTTTCAAAGGACTGATAAGGACTGATATCCGTTCTGGGAAGTGGACAATTTCTTTTTCAAAGTCTAGAATTTGTTGTTTTTCCATAGTGGGCTTTTTAGTCACTTCAACATGAGATCCGACTGTCGAAGGAGCACTATTTCTCATATATGGTACTTTCAACATTGAAGAACTCAGCTTATAAGATTCCAAATCGAAAAATCAATGTCGCCATTACTATTCATTTTGCATGGGCTACCCGATTCCTGGAAAAGTTTTTTGGTGTCATGTGTACTTTAAGGGTTAAAGAGATGGGCAAAGTATCTACCTATACATACATTAAAATAAGTTAATTATAAGTGAGTGTAAATTCTGATACACATATAAATTGAGAGTGCTCAATGTTGGTTACAACAGAGCATTATATAATAAGAGGTGTTAAAACCGCAACATCCACATTAAAAAGATCAATTACAAAATTACGTCTTCTTGAGGCAGCAGAATAAATGTATAATGTTTACATTATTTAATTAAATATTGATTATTGATTGCCCGCTTATTTTAATAGTACAAATATTCTCACTGTTAGGGAATGTAGAAAGCGGACTGGGTACGAAATATATCGTACTCTATTGTTTTTAGTAAGCCAATCAGCAACTTATAAATGTTATATTTAATGCCTATAAATACCGCTGATTAAGTGTTTTTATATCATTATTCGCATGTTGTGTTGCCATAGGCATATCGCCTTTAATTATATAGTTTGAATTTGACATCTTGTCTCTTCTTTGTCTGGTCACGCATGCAGAATTAATCATTATTCGTTTGTACTGATTTCTAACCGAAATCTAGTACTATTTCGTATTTCAAACGTTTGAATATATTATTTGAGAAGAACAACTTAGTCACAAGTTACAGTCCTCTGAACCTATTCTCATACAAATAATCAACGTTTTCAAGAGGCAAATCCAAAGATGAGGCAAATCCTTTTTCCGTTTCTCGGAGTTTTACTCGGAGTTTCACAGTATTACATAAAAGGGGTTATATTGATTCGCATAATATGAAACGGACGAGGATGCTGTACAGCGTTCTATTAATACGAGAGATGCGTAACCAGTGACAAGAGAAACGAAAAGTCACTTGCAGCCATTGTGATTGATTTTCAGATTTTTGATAACTCAAATCATCTGAAGTGTTATCAGGACGTTATACAGCCATCTTATCCGTTCGCTATCATATATATAAATTGAGATATATAGCATACCTACGTAAATTCATGTTTAATTATTTGTGAATGTTTTCCTTTACATGTTCTTGTCTATTTCAAAGATGCAATCATTGTCCTCGTTTCAATCAAACCTATTTTATTTTGAAAAGTTGTTAAAAAAGGCAAGCACGTTTCTTTTTATTTGTCCGTTTAGGAAATAACTATTATCAGTTTAAGCTACATGTAAATATTTCATAAATGGTTGCTAAGTAGCAAAGTGTATATACACACATAGAATATCTTACACACGCTTTCAGAAAACTTGTGGGAGATTTTCAATTTCATTGTAGTACTTTTATTTAGTTTGATGTGCTCAATGTGATGGAAATACACGACTGAGATGATGAAACGTTTCCTATGTAGATCGAATTGATTTACTGTTCTACAAAAGAGTTAAAGAAATTTTTACATATATATACCAATGTATACTTTTCTATGTCAAATGTTAATGTTTTCTTCGCTTCAATATTGAATATATTGAGCTTATAACAAAATGGGTTCAGCTTGTTCGCATTCATTTATTTTTGCAAAGAAGACTCATCCTCTAAAAGATGGCAAAGAACCAGATAAAGAAATAACGATCGCCTCTTTTCCTTTATCGACATTTCAAAAATGTTTGATTCGTTATTCGTGGGGAGAAGTCGAAAAGCATTCATTTCGAATTGGAATTACGACATTTGTTAGGTAAGACTTTATTATTGTATCAAATTATAGTTAATATTGAATTATTCATAATTGTTCATGATGAGATTATAATTATATTAGGGTAATTTATAAGGTGCTATGCTGCGTTTGCACACAATATGCGGAAGAAGTGTGGCTAAATTACATGATTATGCTTACGTTTATTAACCAATAACTATATATATTCAGAAAAATATCTTGGATTTTCAACAGTATGTCAAGAAATTGAAAATGATAAGGTGATCCAAGATCTTGATAAATAAACATAGTTAACCTTTTTGTTATATCACTTGTATAGTAGTCAATTATACACCTTGAAGTTTCACTATGCAATATTTGCTATTTAGGCATTGGATATTAGTATAGTTGCACCAAAAACGATATAACCGCTGTTGAATTCCCACAATTTTAGAATATATATTTCACATAGAATGGCTTCTATTTTGATAAGAACGTGAGACATCGCACTGTTTGTAGATCATTAATAGCAGCTGATGTATATTATAGAAGGTAAACAAGTCGCTTGTATAACATTAAATATTATTTAAACAACAGTTGATGGCTCCAGACGTAACTGTGTCAAAGTTGTTTGTTCCCACAAGGGCACTACTTACATCATCTGATAAGTTGTTAAAGGTAATGAATAGGGATAAGAGCAGTTCACTAATGTAACTACACAGGTATTAGGGAATTAAAGTTACTAAAGTGTAATAATAATAAAGTGTATATACCAGTATACGTTGACATAAATAAAAAATGCATTTACATCCAATACATTGTTATTTTTCCATTGTTGTTCGACATTGCTCGATGCGAATCCAACAAAACGACGTTGGACCAACGTCGACCAGAGCATCTGTGTTTGTTGAGGGGGGCAAGAGCAGTTCACTATTGTAGTTACACAGGTATGAGCGAAATGAAACTTGAAGAAGTCGATTTGTTTCACTAAGTGAGCCAGTACAATTTCAGCGATTTGAAAAGATCACACTTATCCAATCCTTCATCCATATATATTATCTTTCAAAATTCATGAAAAGTAATTCATATTAGTCAATGGATACGTTTACAACTTCACATCAAACAGTGAATCAACGATATGAGCCCTGTAACATTCTGCATTTTTCGCTTCGGTTCCGTTGAAGGGGAATCTTTACAAGCTTAAATTATGTTAACACAGTCTTAGCAGTTGTCAATTTTGCAGCTTCAGTTTTCAAGTTTCATGATTATAAGTTTACAAAATTATGAAATTCACGGACACAGAAATATCACGATAAACGACATAAAATTCATACCTATTGTATAGTTAACTTTTGTGAACTCGGACGAGACATTACGCTCCTATCATGAGCAGGTTAACATTGCCCTAACTATAAGGCATACCACCTTTTCTAAATCCGTTCGCAACAATTTGAGCATAAACACAAACATTTTTAGTAGTGTATGACTATTCAAAGGGTTTTGAATTGATGCAGTAAATTTGATAATATAAGAAAACGAAACAGAAACAGAATAATGTTGTTGCAAATTTTAATATGAATTTCTAAAAAACTTCAACTTCACAAAAAAATAGAAACCCGAAAATTAGCTCTTAATAGAACCACCCTCCAGATGTTTTTTAAAACTATAAATCAATCACAGGTATAAAAATATAAATTACACAATTAAGAAATTTTAATTTTTACATATTTTACATTTTTGATTTAATGGTGATCCTTACCTGCCCTACGAACAACAAAACAATATATGAATTATGTTATTTATGGCTTGTGATTAGTAATTATAATATTAAATCTAAATATGTAACGTTATGTGACAACTTTGTAATCTTATCTTGAATTTATATTGGGTTCTGGGTTGTATGAACAACATGAAAAATTTACTAAACTTAACTGGTCTTCTTTGTTTTTTTTTTCTTTTTGCAGCTTCTTTCAAAAGTATCCCAAGGCCATGGAGTTATTTAAAGAATTCCGTCATAGTACTATAGATGATTTGAAGAAAGCTACAGTTCTACCCACGCATATACAGTCTGTGTTAGCTGCATTAAAGAGAGCCGTCGAGGCATTGGATGATGCAGAATCTTTTCTAGATGTCGTCGAGGCAATCGGCAGAACTCATGGTATGATGTCAGTCGATGAAAGCTATTTTGAGGTAAGAATATTAACAAAGTGTGAGGAAAGGAGCAGCAACCTGTACCCGGAGGGGGTAACTCCACTATGACGGCTATACGGGACGTGACACTTTTTGTGGGTCAATAATCCAGCTCAAAAAAAATTTTTTAGGTATGAGAATTCAATTTTGGAGCTTTTGGGTATACTATTTTTAACTTTTTCAAGAATTTTTGAAAACATTTTGCCTTATTTTTGTGTATTTACTTAAAATCAATCATCCTGCTAGATTTTTGGAACTTTCTGGGTATTTTACCTTTTTCCAAAGTGGCACCCCTCCGTCCCTGAAGAGCTGGAGTTACCCCCCGAACCTGTAGGGAAACGTACGTCAAGGTATTGTGGTGATAACCAACAAGATGCGAGGATTCGAAGTAAAAATTCTGGATTCAATTCAACCCAAACTATTTTCAATGTGCACGGCAAATTTCAAGCGTCGCAAATACATTTTTATTATCGTTATGATGATCATAGCAGAGTTTAACAAAAAGAAAGATTTCAAATTTTTACCCAACGGTATTATTCGTTCTTTTAAGCTGAACAATATAATTCTAATTTGTGCTATTTTCGTGAACACTTTTGAATTAGTTTTAGCGCTCAATTAAGTCGATGCTCATGCTGTAACAATTAAATGGTTTGATTTTGCATTATTTTGAATGAAGGCAAGCGTATTTGTTTCTCCACAAAATAATAAATACATTATCTAATATGTAATATCTAATAATTTCAATTAGTCAGAGAATATCTGGTTCTCTGACTATTGTTATTATTTGAAGCTCTTCATTGAGCCGTAATGTTCAATCAACATCGACAACGTTTTACAATAATTATATAAACTATATCTATATATTAAAGTTAGGTTTATGTATAATAGCAGATAAAATAATCATCATTGACAACATGTGACAGAGAAATGAATAATGATAATGGTGATTGATTCAATACATAATTTTTACTGTATACATATAAAGGCTTAAATATGTATTCTTTGAACCAATCACCAGAAAACTGTATCTTTATAAATATGGCAAGAGGATATATTTATCTGAGTTTTCTGATGTTATGAAAATCTAAAAATAAGCTACCTTGTGAAACATTTCAGTAAAAAGGTCAAGGGCATGAACAGTAATTGTTTTTTTTTAGTAATTTGAACGACGTTTCGACTTACTAATGTATCTGCCATTTTCAAGTTACATATGAAAGTTACATATAAGCTATTTACACGAAATATCATGAAAATTTAGATAAAGGGAAGATAACTTGAAATATATATAGCTTATAAGTAACTTTATAGTTTCTTAACTTGAAAATGGCAGATGTATTAGACTGTCGAAGCGTTGTTCGAATTATTGAAAAAAAAAAAAGAAATCATTTCATTATTATCATTCTATATGTAGGCACTGGGCGATTCCATATTAATGGCCTTAGGTGAAAATCTCGGCTCAGAATGGACAGATGATGTCAATGAAGCATGGGCTTCTATGTATAAATACATCTGTGTTGTTATGAAAAAGGGAATGGAATCAGTAAAGTTATGACATCTATAGCATTTCAATGATTTCAGCAGTTGATGGGGTTTAGATTTGGTGTTCCTTCTAATGCATCATTCCAAATACAGACGAACATCTAATGTTCAACATGAACATAATTGATTAAATCACATGGATAACTTTTCTGATGCATAAGAACCAAGCCCTACTGATGTTTTATATCACATAATTATTACCATTAAGCCTGATTCCCATACAGCCAATTTGCCTGCGACAGATTTGCCTGGTTGGGTTCAACTTTGAAATTACCCAGGCAAGACGAACGATATCCGGTCTAAACAATAGAAAAAAGATCGATAAATGTCCACAGCTGTGACCAGGCAAATGTCGCAGGCAATGTCACAGGGGACATCGCAGGAAACTATGTCCTATATGGGAATCAGGCTTCAATCTACCTTTTAAACCCCGATGGTTATTGCAGGACCAAAATAACATCAGATTTTCATCATATTAGCGACATGCCTGAAACATGTCTGAATAATTCCGGATAGAAAACACAGACACACTTCATTGTTTTTTCACATTTCAAATTTCAAATTTATTTGTTTGTATTTTGATAAGAAACTATTATGATGGATTAGATAATGAAGAAATGCGAAAGAACAATGGAATGTTATTTCTATTTTTTATTCGGTATATTATTGTATATTAAAAATTGATTCGAATATAAAATATGACAAATTATATTAATGATGTAAGCAAAGTTTATCAATAATCAGTAACACATTGTAATTAGTATTATCTTCCTTAAAATTATATTTTACAATTTCCATCAATAGATCAGTCATTATTTACATGTTTTTGAAAGTTTAAATGAAAATTATATAGTTTTGCCAAAATTAATATATTTATATTTTATTCTCGTTGCTTTTCAAATACGGTAATTGCATGCACATAATCTCCAGCATATTCAAATGGCTTATTAATTATTCTTCTTTTCAATAAATTGTAAAATTCATCAACTATAGATTTCCGTTCTTCTAATTCACGATCTGAAGACAATGCTGCATATAGAAGAAACAATAAAAATGCTGTTAAATATTGCTACTAATTGTTAATCATTTTAGATCATAAAAAAGTTCCACATAAATAGTCATCTCAGATACTCAGTATACTCAGGAAAAAAGTATACTCCAGAAAAGCTCCTTAAAGTGGAATAAACCTTTGAAAACTATAATTTGATAAATGATGTTATCGAGTCTGAAAATTACAATGGCGTCAATTTTACTTCGATCTGGAATTTCCTTGTTGGTGTAAACTACCATCAAAGAAGTGTTTTAGGCCAAATCTCGCTAAAAAAAAAGAGACTGGATCTAGCTTTATAACGTAAAACTAGAACGAAATTTATTATTATAGTAGAGAAACCTATGGGGCTGTCACGCGATATTTTTCTTAATTTACCGCAGCTCAGTAACCTGACTCGCAATTTTATTCTAGGCAATGTTGAAGCCAAAACCATACATATATTCATTCTATTCTCCAAACATTATGATGTTCAGAGCGTTTTATGGACTCTGAATTAGAGCTTTAAAAAAGGCAATTGCTTTTGAGATGACTGTCCGAGGAACAATTTTTTGCGTGACATAATAAAGACAGAAATAAAGGAACATACTCCCTTTCGATAAACCATAAGCAAACAAAACACGCATGTTTGAATCGAATTTGAGGATTGCTCTACAAAGTGATGTGCCGTAGCATGCGTCCAGACTAAAACTTTTGTTACGAAAAGTGTAAAGTCTGCGTAGCCGACCAAACAAAGCTGTTTTGCTGAGACTGCGCTAGACTGGTGCCGCCTTATAAAAACCTTAATTTCCGGTCTCAGCTGTGTGAGTGAAAATCACATTTACATGTTTCATGTTAAACATTGAAAAACACTCAAACTTGGGAATAAATTGTTGAAAACAGACAAAGTTTGTGACAGTCATTTGAGGGAAAAATTGGGTAGAAACTGTGTTGTTTGTATAGCATATTGTCTAATTGAAGAAGGAGTTGGTCATTTGTGTCTGAATGTTATAAAAATGTTGTAATTCCTTAATTTGTAAATTTTGTGTTGCCTTTCTAAAGCGACATTCCTACTCGCTCACTAAATGTTCGAAGTGCTCCGTATGTTCGAAAAGGATTGATACAAATCCATGTGAAAATAAAACATGAGTTGTCAATAGCTTCTTTGAATCTTTCTCACTGAACTATATCTAGTTCTAAAAGTCCAGCTAATTTTACTATAACTGGATTTTAAATTTAACTCACTCATAAATAGGTTGTATATCTTCATCAAATGAGATTGCCTTCCAAATCCGAAAGTCCGAAATGTTGTCCCAGTTTTGTTTATCAAATGACTGATACTGACAATCTGACTGCCTGATATCAAGTGATGAGAAAAGCTAACCAATAAGATTGAGCCCCCGCTTTGCGTCAAACGAAATACGATTTAAATATCGAATTGTCCTAATAGCTAGCATTGCTTTCTGTTTTTTCTTTCCTATGCGATTAGTAAATACAAGGGACTGCTGCATGATGAAACCAAGATACTCGTAAGATTTAACAAACTCTAGACTAACATTATCAAACATAAACTTGTCAGCTGCTGCTAAATGACCACCTTTTCTGAACTTGTAAGAGTCTTCAGATTAATAGATTTCACAATAAATGCCAACGCTAATGAATGTATTTTGACAACGTTTCGACTTTCACAAAAAGCCATCATCAAGTCTAAAAAATTATGGGTGCAGATTAACTATTTATACTAAAATGATAAAGTTATACAATTTTCATATCTTACCATATAAGGATAAGAATTATTTGATTTATTTTTATTTTTATTTTTAAGCCTCTTAGGACCATAACAATGATTTTATTGAATCCGATTGCATGTTCAGGGAAGGCTTCATTTCACGAATGAACAACATTTCAAAAACTTTGCAATCGAATTTAGTTTTGCATTCTTGTAAAACTGAAAATGATTCGTGAAGATTGTCCGTGTTCCCATGGTGATGTTCTTTCACATGGTTTCCGATCACTTTGGATTTGTGCTCAGCTATGCGTTTATGGAGATGTCGGCAGATGTACCCGACATAGCTTGCTTCACACAAGCCACATTGATATTTGTACACAACGCGATGCTGAATTTTTCTGAACTTTACAACTTAAGTTTTATTTTTGTTTACTTGCAAACATTTTGTGGAGCACCATAAGGACATTGCATCAAGTGCTTGTTGAATTGGAATCAGCATAGAACAAATAAGAGAGATTATCAATAGGTGTTAGAATTGAGGCTAGATCAGCTATATACATAATAAAAAGTGTAGGAGAGAGGCTGTCTCCTTGTTAAACACCATGGTGTTGAGTAAAATAGATTTAGAATATTTTACTCCTCCATCATCGAGCTATGTTTTAATATGTTACTCCGTCATCATTAACTCTCAGGAGCATGCGAGCGTAACGAGAAACTTACCAGAAAGAAAAACATGTTTGCTCCACGGTACAAGGCTATTGATAAAAGTTTCAGCATATTCATCCTTGTCAATATCAGGATGCTTTAACAGATGGATATGCAATCTGCATCGAGTTGTTTTCACACTAGAGTGTATTAACCGCAATCCAGACTTGACGACTCTACTATTTTTATCCTTGAATGGTGCACAAAATTCACTTAACGTGCGAAAGTAGACAGCGAAGAAAGCATTTTGATATTCTTCCTGGAGATGAAATGAAATTATATCAAGATAGATATATTTACACTACGTATATCTACTCCTTATGTGATCATTGCTAATACACCACGAATATGAAATGTTAAATTATATAGGATGTTCTTGAAGGGAAAAAATAATACTGTGAAAGCGAAGAAGAACGTGTTTAAAGAAATTCCAGTATATATGCTAGCTTACGTTAAATTCTACCATTAATTCCCTCTAACCGGTACCATAGTAAGCACATATTTGTTATTAGGCTTAATAATGCAATAATGCGAAATCGAGTCTACGAGAAAGATATCTTCGAAGCAGACTTGTTATAAGCATTTTTTGTTCTGTTTTCACTGGAAATAACGAAAGGGGAGTGTCACTCCAGCAGTTTGTAGAAGAAATTTTGCTGCATTGTATGTGACTGTATTCTTATTTAATCAGAAAAATTTGATTACTTTTACTCAAATGCCATAGTCAAACGATGTTTTGCGGTTTCAAGCTTTTCTATATATATAGTAATGAAACTTCGGTTTTCGTGTAGCGTTGACTATTTTGCCAAACATTGGTCAAAGCAAAGGGGTATTCTAATGTATAGCCTTAGGTATTCGCTTTGTTTATTTGAATTGCCTGAATGTACTCAGTTTTAAAGACGTCAACGTGATTCTTCTTTAAAATTTGTTTGTTACATTTTCATCTTTTTTTCATAAATTTTTGATTTAAAGTATTCTATTACTTTAAACAAACCTTTGTAAAATTTACTCATGAAACAATTAAAATCAGTAACTATAAATTAACTAGAAAATATGAAATTATAAATAAAGTTCATTTGCTGGTTTGTTACATGCAATGTAGCTACAGTAAACCAAAATATTATTGTATCAAATGCTATGAACTCTTTAACAATCCTGTTCCATTTTGTACATACAGTACTCCCATTGCAAAACTATAGTACAAGAAAAGCGAATTATAAAATATACATTTATAATACCTCATTGATTATGTTTTTCGTCATCAGTAATTTCCATTTATCATGCATTGTCTGATGAATAGATTCATTTACAGTTTTGGTATTTCCATGAAATTCTCCTTCCTCGTTGACGGTTAATTCAATCATGACCATCCTGGCACCTAGCATCAAAAACAATCATTTCAAATTATAGCCAGAAACTGCTAAAAATATTAATTTGAATTTTACATATTTAGCAATTCATACATAGACATTGCATCCTTGAATGCGATGTATGGATGAGTGGTTTGTTTAACAAACTAATTCTAAATAAAGAGGTCACGTCTTTCAAAACTGAGTATAGTCATGCAGTTTATAAAAACCCAGCGTATAGCATTGATCTTTTATTAGCAAATTTAACAATAATAGCATTACGTCATTATAAACGCATGGTGCTTTTCAAAACTATGAACAAGCATTGCCATATTTCCTCTTCGATCCCGCCAAACCAGTATCAGTTTTGGATTCTTCCCTTTAGCATTCGATTGTCATTAGATATACCTAACGCTTACGATAAAACAAAAACAATTATTATTGTTTATTATTATTGTTTAGTAGACTTGTTTGCCCTTAGTTTGAAGTTTCCGTCCAAAATCCTAGGTGGCCAAGTGACTGATGACGAATTGACGATCAATGATATACCTAATGATTACATTAGAATACCCCTTGATTTGACCCATGTTTGGCAAAATAGTCAACGTACATCCACATTAATTTATCATTTAGATCGATGGCTAATGAATGACACATACACATTAAATTTCATTGTCAACACACAAAAATGCTGAAAAATGATAGTGCAATATTATAGTGCAATTCCCAGAAAATTTAATCCGTCATAAATAATCAGTGTAGCATCTACATGTAGCATCAGTAGGGAGGATTAGAGTTTTTGACGAGACGAGATCTTTCACGAGCTACGTCATCACGCATGCGTATTAGTGTCAACAAGGGGGATGCCGCGAAAGTCGTGATTTACGAGATTCCGAATAAACTTCGTTGAGTTTTTAGACGAGTTTATAGTCGGGCACAATTCCAAATACGAGAGCCAATAACATATGTTTATGGATAAGAAGCTTGACAAGTTGCGAAAAATTAAAATGCTATAAAATTATCACAAGCTATCAAACTACCAAACCTACCAAAAGTACTATGGAATTAGAAAGATTTCAAGGTATACTTTGCTTGCTGGTTGATTATTAAAATATTAGAACACCTACACTTCAAATGTATATTTTATATGACTTGCATGTCTTGAGAAAAGTTTTTAATTAATTTTTTGATATCCTGAATAATTATTCATAAATTTTCTTGAATCGTTTATGAACCAAAAATTTGTTTTAATTTCATTATGTTGATCAGCGATAAGAAAAAGACACCTTATTTAGCTACAATTTCGATTTATTCTAAAATCATCTTCAGGAAAAGAGAGAATTTAAATTAATTAATAATTGATGTTAATTTCAAGTACATCATATTCAAAAGAGTTTATTTGCAACGTATGTATGTGTAGTGACTAGCCTGTTTTCTTCTCCAATTCCACACCCATAATATTACCAACCATTGTAACATTTTTCTAAATTCTGGTCCTACTTAGGTAAGGTTCCACAATTAAATGTTTATTTTCATGTTTTTGCGGTGCATTTTTTTCTTAAAAATCGATGCTCAGATAAAAAAATTCGTTTATTCTGTTTGACGAGTTTTCTAAACGTTCAATCAAATGTATCACGGATACGACTCAGCTCCAGGCTACACAAAATAAACCTCGTGAATGATCTCGTCTTGTCAAAATATCTAAACTTCCCTATAGTAATGAGAATAAACCATCACTGCTTTTATAATGGAAAAATAGCTAAAAATATAAGAGTAATAAGGGCATACTCGATATATGGCAATGCTGTCTGGACTACTATTTATCAGAACAACTGATCTTCATCTGATGTCCAGATAGAGTCAAGTGTATGCTGGCTTCAGTATAAGTATTATGAGCCTGATTTATCTGCTAGTCGGAATACTTTAGCTAGTCGCAAATTGATTACGCGACTGACTGTATATGTCCGATCCCGTCGAAGCGCATTGGAAGTTATCTGACTGACAGTAATTATGTTACATAAAGAACTGTAATCTTGATTCGGTTGTAACAATAATGCCGGGTGCCTGGGTCACAGCTATAGACATTTATCGACCTTTTTATATTTGTTTCAACCGGATATCGTTAGTCTTGCTCTTGCTGGATGATTTTAAAGTTGGATTGAAAAAATATCGATAAATGTCTACTGCTGTTACCCAGGCAAATGTGGCAGGCAAGCACGCAGGGAAATTAGCTATATAGGAACCAGGCTTAAGGGGGGGTATATAAGGATATATTGTAGCAGCGATTAAAGTTACAATACCTGGTTTCAATTCAGTTGATCTATGTAGCAAAAATGTTTCATATTCACTTCTGGCTTGTGACGCAATCACATTTCTTTTATCAGATGGACAATTAATATGTGTCATAAGGCAATCTTTCACATTGATTGGCATTTCGTCCAGCCAGTGAATCGATGTTGAAATAAAGGAGAGGTCAATCGAATTGGCATCAAAACATTGAGTATAAAAACTTTTGCCACATACTTTAATAGATACTTTGTTACTTCCACAGCTATATATCTCGTCGCAATGCAAGAATCCTTTGCCTACAGAAGTAATTAAGACTGCATAGTATAGTTAACAATTCCGGGTCACAGAATAATATAAAGAATGGGATATATTTTTCAAACGTAGAAAGTGATGATTAACATGCAAGACTCTGGGAGCGCGTGAAATCTCGCCTTCCAAAATGAGAAAAATCTATTCATATCTCAAGCCCTTTAGCCTGCGTGCAAACAGACTTTTTCTTCGTGTAGTCGTATAGGACTATACGAAGAAAAAGTCTGTCTCCACGCAGGCTACAAGCCCTTATGATTTATTCTATTTATTATATAACAATATGACCACGATTGTTGTGTTAAAATCGATTCATCATCATCATCATCATCATCATCATCATCATCATCATTTATTCAGAACTTGAATAAGCTAAAAGCTTTTTTTCACAAGACTGATTTATAAACATATAGATATACATATAATAACAATACAATTTTACAACAATATACTTTACAGGATAGACATTTGAAGAAAGATTTGATTAACTTAATTATGTTATTCCGTGTAAGTGCTTCCCAAACGAAGACATCGATATCGAAGACAAAATCATCGATGTGTGAAGCTTCAACTTTCAAGGGTAACTTCTTTATTACTTCTTTAAGCGTAATAAAGTTTGATTTAAATGTGATTCTATTTTCAACAACAATGCCAACAGTAAAGGCAAAAAATCTTCAGCAAGATAGAAACACTTTTAAAGCTGTTAAACCCCTGAGCTTTAAGCCTTCCAACCATTTCATATATACAATTTTGAGCTTTGAAAACATTTCGAATTTTATTACAAACAACAGAAGAATCTTGCTGTCACTGCAACAACTGGAGTTCACTGATTAGTTGGAAATAATAACTTTTATGGAACTACGGCTTTGTTGAGTGGCAGAAGACCCTTGCTAACGAATTCATGAAGTTATATGAAGAATCAGAATATTTAGGATGCATCGCAGTGTTGTTTGTTATACAGTATTTGTATAGACGTATCATATACGGCTTCCAGGATTTTTTTTTACGGAAATCACTATATTCTTGAAAAGTATCATTAACATATCTGTATATACAGCCTCAGAATTTAAACTTCCAAGGGTCATTGAATTATCTAAATACATAAATATTATAAAGCAAATAACATTTGTTAAATCTAAAAATTATGATCTTAATTATAAAGGAGATGTTTCGACGGGGCTATGGGAGAGTAGTATCTGTTCATAATGTTTTGTATCGTGAATTGTGTTATTTACAAGTTTCTTTGTCTCAGCTATGTCTGACCGTGATTTGTGGCGTTCTTTGTGTAGCAAATATGTAAGGCGTAAGAGAAACGGCACATTCCTATAATGTGACTGTCTATACTATACTACTATGATTTATAACTTTATTCTATAATAATGCTACAGTAATAACTTTGCATTATATTTACATTTTAAAAAGGTTTCGTTAAACCATCACAATTTGGCAAAGTTCCCAAAATGCTGGTACAGTTGCCTCTCTGGATTGCGATCTCGATGCTCTGCCTAAAATCGATCATGTAGTCAATTATTTGTGACAGACAGGGTTTACAATCTGGCTGCTATTCTGAATTTCATTGCTATTATTTAAATTTGAGTTCCAATGTTTTCTCTATAAATTAAATTTTGACTTCAGCTTTTGCATAGTTTCCCGCGTTTTGTTTTCGCTTTTTTGCACTTTTTTTCAAAAAACAATTTGAGAATAATAGCTTTGGCTTAATAATATCTATATGGTCAATCAGACTCATCGAGTAATTTGCTCATGTATATTAATTGTTATTAAGGAAACTACTATCAGTTAAAAATATACTTGTCGTCATGGAGCTGTTGTACCTGTTTGTCTTGACATTATGGCTATAATTCATTTCATTGACGAATTCATAACAGTTTACCCTAAAAATCACTACAATAGAGGTACTATAAATTTTTTCCCTGTTCACAGTTGAAAACAGTTTTGCCTAGATTATCAATACGATCTACCGGTTAGCTAACCGAGCACTTTCATACCGGTAAAAAGGTAATGTAGACAATGTCGCCCTACCGAAGTCACCCGTGCCACTCCTCTATTTCTAGATGCGTGGCTTTTTTGCTGAGAGCAATGATTTTAAACGTTCTTTGTTGATCTTAGCCGTGACACTGCAGATCAATTTCAACAGATTTCATGGCAGATAGGTCTTGATTGTCAATGCGCAACGATGCGCCGCAGCTACTCATAATGCAATTCCCTCTGCACCATTTCATCCGCCATCCTCAGATGGTACTCATTTGATGTTTCAGATAAAGTCAAGGCTGAGTTGACCTTAGGGGGATTTGAGCCACAGTTGATCAGATATGATCCGATCTGAAGTTCGGTTGCTCTGCCATCCATGAGCTAATCCTCCTTTAATACCGGTAAGGCCGGTAAATACCGTTAGTTAGTACCGGTATGGCCAGGCTCAATTACACTACACACGCTTTCTAACGTAAAGTAGCGTGATCAGCCCACTCTTAAGTCTGTTAGACAAACCATATGACTAGTGACTTTGTCGCCATAAAGCTAGATCTAATCCTTTTTTATCTTCAGCGACATTTGGTTAAAAACACCATATTGAAGGAATTTTTCATCAAGAACTAATTTCCAGATCGTTCAGAAAAATACGCCATTGTTTTTTTCACGTCAGGTTCTACTACTGAATACTACTTATGTGAAGATAGTCTGGGGGTTTATTCCCATTTCATTACTAATATTGAGAAAATCATTCAAGAGTTTTGTATGTCATCATCGTATTAAGTAAAGAGTTTTTGAGTAATAAATTAAACCATTGAGTCGCATGAAGAGGTTTTCCTGCTTTTCATCAATCGCCAGCTAGTGCATCGTATTTATATAGCGCTTATCTCAAGCCAAGTTACTCAAATATAGGCAGACTATCTTGGAGTGCTGTTAAATCCCGAGTATTGAATTACTTAACGACTTGAAGTTTATTTATCAATAGTGAGATAATAGCTATGAGGTGCGCTTCGATTAACTTGCATTCACTACGCAGATATAAGTGTAATTTAAACTTTTTCACAGATAATAAAGATTAACTATAATCAATCTTTTTAGGAATCACTGTTATTGCACATAATCACAGCACAGCAACATTTCGTTAAATTTGAATTGAATCAATCAAGCAAACATGACACTTTTGAGTGAGACACATATAAATCAATATGAATGGGTTTCAGAATTGTGCCCAAGCAAATATGAGAAAAATGTGTAAATAACAACTTGATACTTCAAGATGACCTTCACATACTTTGATCATACGAAAATTAACAGCCTCCATTTCACATTAACGATAAACAACAACTCTGTGTTATAATAGTAAACTGTAAAATGTAGCCTTGAAAGTCAAGTGAAATAGTTCATGTTAATAATATATATTACCATATTAATTCAAAAATAATCCCACAAAATATGCAATATTCCTTATCTGTAAATGTGCTATAGTACATCATTTAGGCAGACACAGAGCATTTTAAGTTTAAGTTTACTTACCTGACAAAATATGTTGTAACTTCGTAAAATCATACGATTCCAAATCTTCGTGTTGTACAATAATCTTTAGATCTTCACCAAACTTCTCATTAATTCTTGTAATTGTTGCGTTGAAAAGCGGAACAGATACACCGCCGTCGGCACAACCAAAATTAGCAATGTTAAATGTTTCTAAATTATTATTTTCGTCAATGATTGTATCGTCTATTGCTTTGAGCATGTATGGTATTGCTGGCTCATGATAAGCAAATGCCGAGACAATGTTACAGGAATAATTTTCATTACTTTCTTTACCGTATTGCATGACATGTTGAGACTATATAGATGACATAGAAAAATAAATTACAACATTTGATAAAGCAAACTAAAGTTTATATATTCAATTTAGTGGCTACAGTCAAGTTGAAGTTATTGAATAAATCAAGTGAATAAGGATAAAAGATTTCATAATAGTTCAATCATTCCCGCAAAATTAGGAGAGGTAAACTTTCGAGAGCTCAAGTAATTTATATAGCTACAGAAACACCTGCTTTGAAGAGACAAGATTTAAACTCACCTTCATTTCGTTAAATTTTTTACGTAAAAATCATAATTTCACTGTAAATTACTTCTCTAGATTATTCTTGTAGCGTTCTGGCCCTGCGGTGAGAATATTTGTTTATATGTTGACCTTTATAACCTTTATGTTGACAGTAGATGCTGCGCCACACACTTCATTGTAAGTTCGTATTTAAATGAACAAAACAGAGGTTAATTCTTTAGAGTTTCCATGGAAATAGGTCCTTATTGCGAAAGAAGTTGAATGGAGATAACTTCCAAACATCAGTATAGCATTTCGTTAATAAAATTGATAAATACGATGTCGCAAACTATTTTTATCCATTTGTGTAACAATGCTTGACCGTTACAATACATTAAAATTGTTGGATACTTAATCAACCGCAAAAACCAGCTATGCTTGCATGGTCTTAAATCCTCGGGGTGCGCCCCCAATAAATGTTTTTAGAAAAAATTTGGACAATTTTGAAAAGTTTAAAGTTGAAATTCCTTGAAACTGAAAACCACATAACACAGAAATTAATGCGTGGGCAAATTTTGGAAGTATCTGAGCAATTTGGAGCTAATTGTGAGCAAACACTTTCAATACCAAAAAACGGTCTATTTCGAAAGTAGGTGGGGGGGGGGGCAGCTTGACGGTTTTCGAATCATTAATTAGCGATTCCAGGAGAAACTACTGCGTGAGCAAATATTTTGACCTCTGAGGGCAATTGTGAGCTAATTGTGATCTAATTGTTGATATCAAAAATACCAAATTTCAAAGGGGGGCTAGTATAACAGATACAACATTTAGCCATATATTTAGCTCCCACTTCATTTTTAGTAAACCAAAAACAAACCAGCTAAAGTTAAGGTTATCTTTTGATGACAGATATTATACAGCTGATCTGATAGCGATAAGCGATTATCGATGCTGATTCTTTTCATTGTTCTAATCTAATCAACACCAATCGATCAAAACAATATAGTACTGTTACTTACATCAGAGACATAATATCTGATAAAATTTAATTAAATGGCAAGATGAAAGATTCCCTGAAAGTGGCACGTCAGAGGTAAAAGAAGATCAGATAAAATCGTACTCAGGTGGTCGTTGAGAGGTGATCCTCGGGGGTTCTAACTTCCATTACACATTGACGGAGTCGTTCAAGTAGAAATGTGGTAGTATGACTATAATAAACCCAAAAATATTTTAAAATGGACAAATTACCGTAAAAAGTCTGAGAAAAAAACTAATTTGAGAAGTTTTTTTTAAATTGACCAAAATTCAGAATTATACCTCAATAAATTTACATGGCAAAGAGTACCATAATTTATTTTTCTGAATTTTGGAAAACATACCTTTCAATATTTGAACGTCCTCGTATACCAAAAGTATGGAACAAGTCTAATAATATCATAATATGTTTGCTATAAATTAGCAAAACAATCCATAGGGATAGATAGAAAGTATCAATTAAGAATGCTAGCGTATAAGATATGAGCATCGATGATTCAATACTAATGATTTTGTTCAGACCTCACCTTCTTATTTTGTGAATATAACAGCGGCATTTTTCTTGTTCAGATTAAGCACACTTTTAAGATTATAATTCTTACTTCCAGCGCCATTTCTAGTAGAATATTGCTAGAAAAGATTGTCTATAGTAGGCTACATATGTGTCACGTCTACGCCTTTGTGGTTGTTCAGAGTGGGATTGGCTAACATATTAATCCAATATCAGAATTCATATGTTTATATGATTACATTTGTTTCTTTAATTCCAAGGCTTAACGAGTGTTAAAACAGCTTTTCAAATGATTACTATAGTATCATTACTATAGCAACATGTTTATCCTTTCGACCATTGGAATTCCTTCTTTCTTTCTTATCGTATCTACATTCTATATATATATTACAAATGATCAAGCTGCAGCTTTATATCATACTTACCTGCTTTTGTTTCCCTTCGTTGAACAGTCATTCTTCATCGTAGGGATTTATTTTGCAATATGGTCGACTCATGAAAAATCGAAATCAAAATGTTTACCTTAACTTGTTGTTCTAAGTGATTTGATTACTTTGCTAAGTTTTTTCGATAAATGGATAAGTATTTTAGAAATAAGCGTTTGAAAAAGTGAGAATGAAAGTTAAGTGACTTCATACTGTAAAAATTTCTATCATGACGAGTGAGAGCGCGATAAGATCACGATATCTATCGAACATTCTTTCGTACGAACGAAATATTCGTCAATTGTGTTGTTGTTTATTGGTGCGGAATGTTCTATAGTGGTGATGATCTTATCGCACTCACTGGTTTTTCAAGATTTGAAATTTTTGCTTATATCTCAAAAGATACTAATAAAGATCGTGATATCTCTATTATATATAAATCAATTTTACATAATTGAAGGCGGAATTTTTAATTCAGTGACAATATCGAAAAAACTTGGCAAGGTAATCAAGTCACTTTAGCACAACAAGTTAAGATGAACATTTTCATTTTCGATTTCTTATGAGTCAACGTCGACCCTATAATATATGCCTATGAGGATTGTTTTTATCTCTGATGGCGAGCTCCATCTGTATGGAGAATAATATTTCAAAAATTCTCCTGTCAACGATTTCACTGTAGCCGTTACTTTTCCATGGCTATTTTCAAGTCTTGATATTTCAAAAATATATATCAAAATTTAC
The DNA here is from genome assembly GCA_916610825.1 of Haliclystus octoradiatus. Taxonomy (NCBI): domain Eukaryota; kingdom Metazoa; phylum Cnidaria; class Staurozoa; order Stauromedusae; family Haliclystidae; genus Haliclystus; species Haliclystus octoradiatus. The sequence continues at coordinate 7,005,693 of OU744450.1, forward strand.
TAAACGCTGAGGCATAATCCTATTTTAAAAGCATATTGCTGAGGAATTTGAAAAAATATTAATCAGATTATAAAATAATGATATGAACTGTTTATAACAAATAATAACAGCAATTGAAATAAACAGTGAGACCAAACCATTTATATTTTGGATAGAGATATCACGCAAAGAAATGTATTAATAAAATCATATTAAAATGTATAATTACGATAGAATAATTAAAGTTTTAATCTGCTCTCGAAAACTATTCAATTTGAATCCACTATACACACTTTCTTTTTAAGTGAAATAATTGTATGCGTGAAGTGCCGATATATTATGTACTCAAATACTTATCTATATCCCAAATTTGTTTGTCTGAGTCGGCAAATGTTGGCGATAAAACTTGGGAGTGGTCAAAAACGTTTATTTTTGCCAGAATCATTTAACTGATTCTCATTGTCAAAATGGTGAATGCAGACGGGGAATTTGGAAATGTTGCTTGGTGTTGTTGCTTTATTCGTCAACAGTTTAAAGCCCCGGCCAAATTACTTTTTATTTCGCCAACATTCATAGGATTTAATCCGACGGATTTTTGCATTTTTTCGCCAACATCTTGGGGGTGGCCACATGACTTTTTATTTTTCGCCACATTTATTTTTCGTCATCGGACTTTGTTGAATTCATTTTCGTCAACAGCGGTTGGTATCTTGAGGCTTAGAAACTAGTCAATCGAGCCCACCTATCCTGAGCCAAGCTACGTCATTGTTGACCAATGTTGGCGAAATTTTTGAACGTATTCAAAGTCCCAAAAAAGTGAAATTCAACATCAGCCAACACAATCCGAAAAGGTGAGGGTGGCCATTGCCAAATGACTTTTTATTTCGCCAAAATTCATCGGATTTTGTTGAAAATATGAACCATCTTCTCATTGGTCAACAATGATGAGCTTGACTCAAGATTGGCAGGCTCGACTGACTAGTTTCCAAGCCTCAAAATACCAACCGCTGTTGACGAAAATGAATTCAGCAAAATCCGATGAATGTTGGCGAAAATAAAAAGTCATTTGGCCACCCTCAAGATGTTGGCAAAAAAACACAAAAATCCGTCGGATTAAATCCTATGAATGTTGGCGAAATAAAAAAGTCATTTATCCGGGGCTTAAGGCTCCCACTTACGTACCGCCCTTCAATATACATGTGATACATAATTTGTTTTATGATTGAATTTAAACTAAGAATTAATTTGAATATACTAAACAGTAGATCTTCACTATTTATAGTTTAATTTTGAAAGTTTGTAAATTCTTTGCTGAGACAATGTGTTCAGGAAGATTATTCCACGGTCGGATGACACGATTGAAGTATTGATGTTTTTATATATCTGATTTGAGACATAATGATGATGATAACTTTAGATTATAGCCCCTCATATTGTATTTATTTATCTGGCATTTGGATAAATCGTTAATATCCATCTAAGCCGTATCTATCATATTCATAAGTTGTGTACTATCTTATACAGAAAGCAAATATCTTGTATTTAATCGCCTTAATTAACTGAAGGGACTCTAGATCCACCTCAAGAAGACGTTAACTATAAGAGGTATCGTGGATCTAATTTTTAATAATGTAAATAAAACGAATAAATCTTCTCTGCACAGATTCAATTGTTATTGATGGGTTCCAAACAGGAGGCGAAGATTCCATAATAGGTCTGACATATATTTTATAAGCTTGAAAGATCATGTGATGTAAAACATTTCTTTAATAAATATAACCTTGAATTTGCCTTTGCTGATAACAAATGCACAAATGGTTTTTGATTTGATTTGATTTACTTTTTCAAAATAGAAATGAAAATTCTGGAAGGCAAAGATAGGGAAGCGGTATGATACTGGCTGTCACACACGCATATAGCCTCCAATTACATCGTATACGAATTTATCGATTCTATTCTTATATAGTTGGAAGCTATTAGACTCGAGATATTATATTGAGACCCTCCGGAAAGGCTGACATTTCTCAACTGCCTTTGATCTCTTTTTTCTTAATCTCATGAATTAAATTATAACTATAAAAGAATGACAAGCATTTCATATCATAATATATAGCATAATATCATAATATCGATATCGATATCGATATCATACTGTAAATATTCTTCATGATGTAGCTTTTACTTTACCCTCAAGGGGAAACAACTTTTATTATATATCTTAATTAATAATAAAAATACATTCACTTGAGAATGTCTGAAGTCAATCAGTCGAAACGTTGTGTAAACTTAGTTGTGTTGTTATTTTGTACCAAACTTATCAGCGAGAAGATTCTGATAAATATCATAATAGTTGCATATAATACTGTGAATATCGAGAATAAATAATACTTATCTCCAGAGGCTAAATTCAAATGATACGGGGATCAGGGGGACAATTATTGAGGGAAGCTTTTTATTGTCTTGAAAGTTATTTTTGGGTATTTTAGAGTTGTCAAAGTATGTGAGGTATTGTTCTTCGATCAGTAAAAAAGGTCGATGGAAGCAGAGGAAGCTGTGATCAATTTGCGCCGATAAAAAATATTTGGGGTATACGTTTTGGCCTGGATAAAATATTTAAGGTAATTGAACAAAAAAATTTGGAGGGAAAATTCCTGAATTCAAATTCACAATTCCGTCCCGGAAATTTTGTGTTTTCAAAGTTGTAACCACGTGATCGGTTCATGGTACTGATTTTAATCTTGCTATTAAATTTGTTTTTTACCACCTAAAGACACCGCCTGGAAAATGGGCACTATCGTAAAAACAAAAGCGGTATTGATGAAAGAAGAGATTGGACTATTACATTTATCTTTCTAGCATTATAAAAATCCAAAATATAACTCACGTAGCAGACACTATATATTAACCTTATCAATAAACGTATTGATGTTATAAATAAATAAGTTTTCATATAGTAATTAACATATTTTTGGCAACTACTTGCTACTGCGTATGTACAATTGTATCTATTACAGAATATGGTAGTCAATAACTTCATTAAAAGATATCCCACAGTAGTTATAATTACCAAGTGAAGTAGAGTTTACTTGAAGTAAATGAAATATAGAAGATAGTTACAGTTCTCGTAGTTTTTAGATTTCCATATTAAAATTTTACATATTTTTAACTAGATAAATTAATTAGCTCAATTTCTTGGTTTTGTATTTAATATACCTTTGATTTTATTTCCTTCAACATTCAGTATATCATTTGCTATCGCATTTATATTCTTCCGCAAGAGACATAAGCAATGTGTGCTTGGAAATACAGGTAAACATTTTTTCGAAAATTCCCGTCGAAATTTGTCGATAAAACTTAGTCAGATTGTCAAAGCTGAAGAAGAATAGGAAACTGCAATATATTACTAAAGAAATAATATTGGCAAAGCTATCTCTATTTAAGAAAGACTAATGTTTTTGAGTTTGAATTTGACCTAATAAGGACATTTTAGTAAGTGAATTACATTGTATTTTAATTGAATATTAAATCATTAATTCAAGATTCGAGCGACCTTCCGCAATATAAACAAAATTTATAATGAAAATCGTTTTAATTTAGAAAAGGGTTACCACACATTTTTGCCGTGTTTGTATTCATATTTACTATGGTTATTTATAAATGGTTGCAGTTTTGAATTGTATCATTTCAGAAGTCATATATTGGTCTATTTTTGTGACATGATTGACGAAATCTGTTTATAGCCCATTTTATTTACAGCCAATATGACGGCCTCAAGCTAGCAAAATATTACAGAAGATAATTAAGTTGAATATTATTCTTGCTTGCTTGAATGAAGAAAAGGCCTCAAGAAGCAGATAAGTTAGCTAGCTTCTGGGAAATAAGTGGAAATTTGACAGATTCTTCATAAAAATGCATTAATTATATCAAGTCTATCGATGCTTACATCAAGTGACGATTTGTTTCCTATCAAAACAGTAGCCTATAATTTTAGCTAGGGTTATATGGACGCACCGAACTCAATTGATTCATTCATTCGAATTAAATCTCATGATAGCGCGCTTCGTATAACACCATTCGGTTCATCACATTCCTCAAAAAACATTAAGTGCGTCAAGCTAGCTCCGCACGTCAAGCCTTGACGTGTGGAGCTCTTCTCCATGAATTAAATTCATCGACTCACGGTGCCGTGACTGAGCTCCTATATGTACCTTATATATGGCAATAAACCGGGGGATGTGCAAATCATAAATTATTTTAAAGGATGTTTCCATGGCAATGCGATAGAAAGAACATCGCTTTTGGGAAGTTGTTATGGTGACTTGTTTATATGATTGAAAGATGGTTGACAGGGAAGCTGATGTTTTCCAAAATCATGATTTGAAACATTTGAAAACGTTTTATTTTAATCAATCACAATGCATCAGCACTAGAATCGGGGTCGCTTTTATCATAATGTGTTATTTTAATGGAAATTCGCATTTAATTTGCTCTGACTACTATGCCTTGTTAGAACAAAAACTTTTCCCCGTAAAAATGCTTCCAAGCCTTTGAGATTACTACTTCATACAAGTTTCAAACTATTGATAGGCAAAATAGAACGGAAAAATAGCTGAAAATGAAAAATAATGCAAACAAAACACTCTGGTTTCAAACCATGCGGTATAATTCCAAGAAAACAACTTCCTATCACGTGACATTTTGGCCAGTTTTTAAAGATCGTCGACATTCGGTTCGTCTGTATAACCCCAAATGCGAATTTAATGCTATTCGGTGTCGCACCTAATTCGAATTGAGTTCGGTGCGTCCATATAACCCTAGCCTAAGAGGAAGCGTTAACGGCAAAAGTAGCTTTTGTTGTCAGCAACGTTTTCGTGAGTGCAAAATAAAAATATAATGTTTCGCCATTTCCATGCAGGCGGTGATGATCATGCATTGACCATATACCCTAGTAAGGGGCTGCTTGCTATAGTGGCAAATTATTTACAGTTATTGAGAAATTACCGTAGAATATCTTCAAGGTCTGATACTATCAGTTAATCACTAATCATTTGTACATTGATCACGAGCTTTAACACAAATTTCAAGGAAATTTCGTAAACAAAAGATTTTGAAGATATAAAATTTGTAGAGATCCGACAATACCAGGTCATCAGCATATTTAAAATAGTATATATACCTGCGTTTCGAACAATTCATTTGCAGAACCATACATTTTTAAATCCTGAGGAATCAGAAAAGTACTTTTGTCCAGGGGTGCATTAGGATTTCCACGACAAAAGGGCAAACTCTCCCGACGAGTGGGCTATTTATAGAAAAACTTTGTACAAAAGTACAAAAAGTATTCCCTGACGAGGGGGCAGTGGCCTACATAGCCGCCCTCTGGTGCCATCACTGATTCTGCTAGGGAAATTAAAATGTTATGCAACTGGTGTTTGTAACGTAATTTATACCCAATGCCCTAAATGTATTTAGACGGATGAAATTAATTAATGCAAGACAAAATAATATAATAAAGTTTATGAGTGACGGTGAAAAATTTCTTAAATCAAGCATCATATTGTACTAAGCAGGAAACCATCATTTTCTTATGGAATTTGCTACAAGTGAAGCTCGACAATTTCGAAAAGCATAACCAACTAGTCCAAGTGTCACTGGTTACTTTTGTTCACCAGCTGTTACTTTTTGTGCATGGGGGGAGGGGAGGGGTTAAGTTTAGCAACATATCGAAATTTTTCCATCTAAAATGCCATCTGGGTACCCCACAGAAAGAAGTATATCAGATTAACAGCTGTATGTAAACCAGAAAGAAATTTCACAGCAGGAAGCTACAATTGAAGATACCCAAAATGGTCATCATAATTCCACAATATTACCCTCCATGAAGCCTATCCCAGTATAGCATCTATATCACCAACCCAAAGTCAATAAATACGTATGGATGACTATGCTAGCTATAATATAGAATTAAATTTGAACTAGGTATTTATATAATGCTGATTCCTGTTAAAACGTTTGACATTGGATACAAAGCGAAATGGAGTTGCTTACGATAAGGAACAATAAATAATACTGATAAAGATCATTCATGTTTGTCTCTAAAAGTAAATGTTATCTTTTATATTCAGAGTTTATAATTAGGTTAATTCTAATTCAAGTTCTCATTTTCCTATAGAACATCATTGCCAATGGAGATACAACAATGACTTATTTGTATATTTTTTAATTTCGAAATGTTTTGTGATTTAGAAAACCAATTGTGTACAAATAGTTAAGATCATCAACTTTTTGGAAGATTTTGTTATTGAACATAATGGCCAAAATGGAAGTTGTATTGATGTTTATTGTTATGTTCTGCGGTTTTCAAAACACCATAACTATTCCACTAAATAACGGAACTGGTAAGAAATCAGATGTAGGGATATAAATTACTTCAAAATGAATAAAAGGCTAGCTTGAAAAATGAATTCAATGGATTCTATTGTTTTTCTTGATGTAGCAGCACTTACATTTGAGACAGCAGGAAAAACAACAGCAGAGGAAGGTTGGTAAATTTAAATACTCATCTCATACGATATGCATAATATAGGTGTTATATTAAACGTGTTTCTGGATATCTAATAGATTCTATAAATAACAGCAAGTATTGTATACATAAAGTTTATTGCCTTAGAAGTCTACTAAATTATTGGTTATACTGAAAATTTCAAAAATAAACGCTCAAGTGACATTGCTAAAACGTTAAATTTCACATGGAAATGAGAATTGCAAACTGTTTCTATGAAAATAACAGAAAGCAGAAAAATTGAACTCGATGATTACATGATATTCGATATGGTATTCAAATTTGCCTATTTGTCGCAAAATAATTCCAAGTCCTGAATTTTCTCTGGCAATTTATGATTCATTTTTACAATCCCGTAATTTCAATCCCGACCGGGATTCTGACTTTCCATCAGCGTACTACAGATCTTGTTTATATTGCATATACAGAAACTGTACAGGGGAAACGACTACATGAACAACCATACAACAAGTCCAATTGTTGAAAACTAGAAAATGGAAACGAGGACACTCTATTGTGCGGCGTTTTGTCGACAAACTATCTAACGAAACAACTCACTTGTACAAAAATAATTACATACTGCCTGATATGAATATGGAAGGTAACATCTTCCTATAATTAAATTTAGATTAATTGAAAATTATTATAAGCTTGAAACTTCATTCCATCGACATTTTGTAAGTACTGTAACAAATTAAAATGCTCAAGACACGTGTTTCCCAATCATTTTTTTGTTTATCTTTTAAGACATTCAATATCATTAGTACAAAATTGGATTTTAAAAAGATAAAACATTAACTTGCACATCAATAATTTGTTTTAGCAATATTCGAAAATAATGAAATTTAACTGTTTATTTGATGTTGTAAATTGCAATCAATTAAAGAAATATTTTATTGAAAGTTGAAATTGATAACATGAAACAATTAATGAAAATTATGTCATTACTAACCGATTTAGAACATGACGTCAAAGATAACAGTTTAATCCTAAAGTATTTTAATTTGGTCTGTGTCTAATCTTAACAGGCCATTGTTAATTTACTTTCTTGCCATGGTAATCACTCGTATGCATGAACAACAATTATACTATGTATTCCCGTATGTATTACATAATATATATAGCGTTTATAGCAGTGTAAGCGTCTTTCATACAGGGGTGTGTATTATCTTAAAAAGCAAAGCTCATGGGGACAACCAACTTAAAACCTGCAGGGACATATCTCTTTCAAGAACGGCAGAGAGGTGGAGAAGACATGACGAAGAAAAGTATTAAACGGACAAGTTTTCATCGCTATATAAAGTATATCAACCTAAATGCTATTGTCTTCGTGTATGTATGTTTGCGCTGGATGTTCGCAATCTCCTCCGTCATCTAAAAAGCAAATGATTCAAACAGAATACCATTCGATATGTGATTGTAAATAGTTGTACCTAATGGGCTTTGTTTTTAAGAATTTTGCCTTAGCAGACATAAGATGTGCTTACGCCAGACCTTCAGTAAGGCAATTTGACCTAGGCAAGAGCCGCTACCCCATGTTCTGCTCCATAAAACTGAGAATCACGTCACACGTGGTATAGAGATTCTTCTAACAAAAAGTTGTCTTCTATTCCTCGAAATGAGAAATAGAATTATACCCTTTTAAGTACTGATTTAGTTTGGCTATTCGGAACCTCCAATTTTCCACATTTCTTATATTGGTTTGTTTTGTTAACGCAAAGGTAGTTTTAATTCAACCAAAATTAAGCCAGCAACGTAGGTAAGCCATTGCTTCAGTATAAAGTATATAGTATACCCGTATCAAATTCACATGTATTTCATGGAATTACGCACATTTTATGATATTGCCATAAGAGAGTATCAATCAACTCTTGAGTATTGTTTTACACCTATAACGCAGGTCGGATATCTTCTTTCAGACATAATTAGTCCCAATTAAGTCTAACGAATAATCAAGCCGTTGATTCGCTATGATATGCAAATTAAAAAGCGCGTCTTCTACAACATGAATCCAATTTTAGGAATTGTATAATACATTTATACACACGTTGCTGCTATCTAAACATTAAAAGTCAACGAAATAGTAAAGGTAGCTGACTTAAAATAAGAAATGTGTAGACAACTTTCCATGGTAAGTAGATAATATAAATGCATTATAATAAGTCTGGACACCGAACACCGTAAATAGTTGCTTGTTTAAGAGCTGCATTGCTCACATGTTCTTTATCATATATTCATACTCCATTGATATGGCAAGTACATAGGCACCTTGTGGAGGCAAATTTCGAGTTAGATGATTAACTGAATTGATCATGATTACGATCTGAATAAAATAATCGTGACCCAGTGGAAATCAAATATGAGAGGAGATTAAAAAAGGTTTAATCTCTTGAGGAATTGGATTGATTGAGCTTGAGCCTTGTCATTCCTTGGTCTTGCAATAAACATGCAATATAATGCAATATTGAACTAAAAATGTACAACAATATGAAAATTGAAATGTATCAAAGAAGAAGTAAATGTCAAATTTGGATTCTGATGGTTGTAGTGACTCATTGTGATTGTTAACGTAGTAACTTCGAGAGATGGCAGGTGAAATATTGGAAGGGATGTAAAAGAACACCCGGCCAATACATGCAAAATTATTTCAGGTTTACAGCTTAAAAATGCCACCACGAGATAAACTAACGAGTAACGACTTAATCAAGTAGCCGTTTTAGTTGTACTGCTGCTAAAACTATAAAACAGTAGTAGACACATATAACCATTAAATATCTAATTATAGTCGAGATTCTGTCATTTTGTATGATAGAGCTGAGTCATGTATCTGAAGGTGATATCATCATTCATCCTGATCATCCATATGACGACGATGGAGATGATACTTTAGGATTGGAGAGAAGAAACGCTGTACGTCCAAGGGAAAAATTATGGCAGACAAGAATTGTCCCTTATGAGATTGATACAAGTTTGAGTAAGTTTTATGCATCATTGGAATGGTATAAATAAAAGATAGATAGATCATATATTTCAAACATGTTAAAGGAAGATACAAAAGTGCAAAAGATAGCATTGAGCCAAATATGACAGTTACTGTACATAATATTAGGCTAGCTAATTACTCAAGATCATTCAAGAACAGAAGATTTTTTAGGCATCCATGAAAAAATTTTCTTATCTGAATATCAAAATCTTTTCTTGAAAATTTCTTACCTTACCAGACATTTTTTAGAATAAAACTAAAAACTCAATCAGTGGCTCTTTTCGTTAAGAGCAATGATGTTCGTTGTTCTTTGTGGATCTCAGACGCAACTCTGCAGATCAATTTCAAACGATTTCATGGAAGATAGGCCATGATTGTCAATTCGCAGGGAGGCGCTGTTTCAGATAAAGTCAATGATGAGTTGACCTTCGGGGGATTTGAACCACAGTCGCTCAGATATGATCAGATTTGAAGTTCGGTTGCTCTTCTATCTGAGCTATAATCCCCCCTTATGATTTCCTTATAATCTTTATATTTCTATAGTGCATGCTAACATCTCCATTCTCAAAGCCATTAAAGAATTTGAAGATAAAACATGTTTGAAATTCTACCCTCGAACAAATGAAGACCATTGGATGCGTTTTGTACTATCGAACAGGTAAATCCAATAAATTGTAGTGTAATCATCGTTGTGATCAGAGATGGCAATGAAGATAAAAGCGAAAATTTCTAGCAAAATTATGTTATATTACACAGGCATATCCCATGGTAAAGTTAATACCAACAAGAAGAATTTGTTGGAATGTGTAGAGTGTGTCTTACAGTGTGCCTTGTCTTACACAGCAGGAATAAAAAATAATGAATTGTATTTGTCGTATTTAGAAATTATTCCAATAAAGACTAACAATGCAGCGGTCGTTCTTACATGGGAGGACACGAGAACGAAGAAATATCCCTATAGCCACCTATAAATGTTTGCAGCTTCTCGAATGTCTACCGATATCCCTATTTTTTACGAGGCGATAAAAACACTACTGCTTTGCCTATATAAGTGGTCTTTTTTTAAGCGAAGAAAGCATTGCAGTAATAAATATTAAGCAGGTTCACTATGATACCTGTCAGTGAATTCATAGAATCAACTAGACCAATCTGTTTAAGAACGACCTTGATTTTTTTAATTCTGATTAAGATTTCATCATGAGCTCTTGTATTTCATAGATGTGCATCAACTGTTGGCAAGCTATATTGGAAGAAAGGAGCACAGAACATATACCTCTCTAAGAAATGCCTACAACATAATTCTCTTGTTCATGAGATCATGCATACGTTAGGATTTTGGCATGAACAATCAAGAGCAGATCGTGATGATTATGTTTCGATTTATTGGGAAAATATTAAGAAAGGTTTGTGATGACTTTCAAGTGTTGATGATATAGTTTATTGTCATTTGTTCACGTAAAGATCGAGGCATAATATAACACTCTTAGAATAAGCTTGTTTGTATAACATATTATTTAATACGAGACAAAGATGAGGCAAAGCCTTTTCCGTTACTCGGAGGTTCACGCGTTTAATTGCGATCTTCAGACGGTAGTAATTCTACCGTCTGAAGATCACAATTAAACGAGTGAAATTGCGAGTAACGGAAAAAGGCTTTGCCTCATCTTTGCCACGTATTATTTAATGCTCTGTTTTAGAACACATTGAGCATTTTACATTATATGTTTATCTGAGTTTACACTATCTATAACTAATTTTTAATTTATTATTACAACAAATTATTTAGAACATTTTCAAGTTATCTGGAGTATAAATTTACCAACAGGAATATTATTGACCGGCGATAATTGTTTTGAAAAAAACACATACTTTTCAAAACCTCATTTTCAAACACCAGTTGTGACATTACCAACTCGGTTTTGAGTTTTCATAGCGATGAAATCTGGTAACTGGAATATATCACGAAAAGTTTTTCGATGGCAGAACAACTGCAAAGACGTGTTTGTGATTTGCTAAGACCGTTTACCAAAGATGAAATATGGAATAAAGCATTTTTTGAAAGAAAGCATAATGTAGATAATTGTGCACATTTGATACTGCTTTTTGTTTACAAATCTACGAGATCAGATTTCAAAAAATTCCATACAAAGGCTGCCGGTCTTGTTTGACCCTTTAAAATATTGAAGCAGCAAGTGCTACCACTGCCAGTGCTATAGAAGCTATAAAACCGAATGTTATGCACAGCTTTTTTTATCAGGAAGCATGGATTTTACATTTTCTTTCAAATATCCATAGATGTGTTAAGTGAAATTAAGTCATAATAAAATCGGTTCGCTCAATCTGATGTTTATATATAAAACGTCAATCAACCATACCAACCCAACAAAAACAGGTTCAAAAATGCAACAAACACAATCGATCTTGCAATTCACTCTTGACGTCACAAATGATAATTTCGAATTTGATCAGGGGTATCTCTAAACAGTTTACTTTGCATATAAGGAAGTCATGTAAGGAATTTACAAAAAATTGCGAATTATTTAATAAAAGAAAATCTAAAAAAAGAATAATATACAACAATTGCTTAAAAATCTCTTGAAACTGAAAGAGTTAAGCATAAATTCTCCAAGTATATTGCTGATTGTTGATGTTTTTGTTTGTTTGATGATGAAAATGATGATGCTGATAGGCAAATATTAATGCTATAATTAACCTTAATCGTCTAGCCAAAACGATTTTAGGAGGAACCTTAATACATTTCTTTTACTTTGGTTAACCCGCAGGAGCTGAACTAAATTTTAAGAAACAGCCACCTTGGAAAATGGATAATTTAGGAATCGAATATGACTATGACAGCATTATGCATTATGGTAACCATTATTTCTTGGAAATGGGCAAACCAGTGGGCACATCAACAATCGAAGCAGTCGGTAATCCAACACGCCAACTTGGTAACAAAAAAGGTTTGAGTCCAAAAGATACAATAGCTATCAATGCATTATATGAGTGTTCAAATGAAGACAATCCATCAAGGTTATGGAGCACATGGTCAACATACAGCCTGTGCGATGTGAATTGTTTCAAAAGAAGACAACGCTATTGCTTTAGTAAAGATCTCAAAAAATGCCCTGGTGCTAATCATTATCGTGTCCAGGATAATTGGCTACAATGCACCAAGAGCGAATGCAACGGTGAGATGTATAACCACTATAATGCCATGAAAGTGTTTTGAAAACACCATGAAAATGTTAAAAACGTGAAAACCACCAATTTTTTAAACCATGAAAACATCAATGTTCACGATATTAAAATGTGAAAATCCTTAAAAATATCACTGGTTACAATTACAATTCACTACACTACAAGTCAGTATTTATCAAAAAGAGCATATTATTGAGGATGTAATTGATATCGGCTGGAGAAATGTTTATAGATTTTTGACTTTTTAATGTTTGAAGATATCAATTACAGTTCAGTCTTGTCTTATGGTATATTTACATAAAGATAAGACAATACTATACCCTTTTCAATACTTTTGTAAAAGTAAATTTGAATTGAAATTTCTTAGTTCTATAGAGCTTTTTCACATCGGTCATGATGGTGTATGTGTATCGAGATTTGAAAACGGGTAAATAGCAATGCATTCCGAGGTCTAAATATACCAACAGGGTTATCAATCTTTCCTTTGAATAAATCTCGGGAGACTCATTGGGAACCCATGAAAAAGCTATATATGAATGCGGAAGTTTGTGAAAATGTCGTAACTGAGGTCAACAAAGACATATTATTTCAGAGGATGTTATTTCTATCGGTTGGAGAAACTGTTTTTAGATTTTTGACTTTTCAATGTTTGAAGATTTTAATTACTGTTTAGATCGTATATTCGCGTAAAGATAAGATAGTATGATGACCTTTTCAAAACTTTTTAGAAAATGAATTTGAATTGAAATATCTTAGTTCTCATTATAATATCTTGGCGACACGAGCTTGAATTGGTAATTTCTTTCGATTTAATGCATTAGGCGACATCATTCATCAAGTGAAATTTTACAACAGAGCATCAGGATGAAATATATGGTAGTGCCTAAATCTACCTAGAACAACTCAACATGATGTTTATCTTATCTGTTTTTGTTTCCAGAACCAATCGCTGGCCATTGGGGAAAATGGGGAGAATGGTCCAAATGTACAGAACCATGTGGTTGGGGAAGACAAACACGTCATCGTATGTGCAATGATCCTGCTCCAAAACATTCTGGAAAGACATGTGGTGGCGATGCAGCGCAAACAGCAGAATGTTTGATAGAGTTATGCAAACTTGGTATTTATTTCAATTTATTGGATATATATCTATATATAAGGGATTTGCTATCATTCGTTTTAATAAACTGGAATCAGCAGTTCCTAAAGGTCAAATAGTCCTAAAACTATAGGCAACTAGCTGAAATCCTGATCTTATCAAACTATCCATTAATAAAAGATAGGAAAACCAACTATATCATCGTAGATGTTTCCTACTCATTGTAAAAAATTACTTGCTGAAAACATAAGAAATCTATTATTGAAATAAAAACATTAGTCAAAGAAGTTTAGCATGGATGTTGTATGGAAATGTTCTAGAATGGATAAGTTCATTGGTAGCATCATTTTTCAACAGCTTCTTCCGTATGTCAACAAAACGATGTTTGCGCTTAAAGCATGACAACAGTTTCTTAATAAGGACTATATAGCTAAAAACCATTTTCTTATTTTAAGTAAGCATTAACAACATTATTATCATTTTAGGGATAAATTTTCTTTAAAACTCTTGTTATTTTGTCTTAAAAGTCAAAATATTCTTAAAAAAGAAAACATATCCACCCCAGATAATGAATATCACTGATGACGAAATTGTATTAGACTCCAGAATATCTTTGGATTTTATGTTTTAGCTATATAGCAATCTATCCTTTGCAACGAGATACGTTCAAAGTCTTATTACCTTTGAAACTGCGTTCCCTATTACAGGAATAAATGACTGTGACTTCGAGAGTGATATTCATTGTCAATGGAAAATTATACCATCAACATTATCAAATGAATATTTATGGCAAGAATCAGCCAGTGGAGATATAAATTCAACTAGTGGAACAATCAAAGACCATACCACAGGATTAGGTGAGTGAATGCGCTGTAATAGGTAATGGTTTCCTTGTTTCAATGGTAGCACGGTCGTGTAGATATGCTTGAAGATTACTTCCAATCATTTTTATTCGATAAAATAAATTTAAAATGTGACTAAGTATTTCATTTAAAAAGACATTGCCGCTGATCCTTAAATATAGACTCGTGGAGTCATTAAGCTGATGTATGGGCTATGGTTATGTCTACTGTATATACCCAGACAAAAATACAATAATTTGGACTGCTTGTTGCTTTATTGCACGTGTGAATATTCTCTTTCTCTGTATCATGAACATACATTTTATTATTCCAAGCAATTAAACTCTTGATCTGTGGGACATCGCTTGTAATTGTTCCTATATTGAGCAAATGAAACTATTTTAATCTGTCAGAACAATACCCTCGATCATACATATAGTTTATCTTTGATACGAGCAAGTAAATATCCATATGCGAATCATTATACAGTTCGTCAACTTCCTGTTTGGAAATAGGGACTATTCGAGTTGTCCGAGTAGCGCACCCTCCTTGTAAAGGCCTAGCTATTAGTGTCATTTTGACAGAAGTTTTTTTATTTCTTTCATTGTAGGATACTTTCTAGTAGCGAATTCTTCTGCTTCAAGCACGGTCGGTGTCAAAACATCGTTAAGCAGTCGTTTATTGAACACATCAATACCAGATCGTTGCTTGCAATTTTCCCAGCTATTATACGGAACGGATGTTGGTAATTTACATGTTTCAATTGCAAACGAAAAGAGTGGAAATGTCATGACTGTTTGGAAAGAAAATGAGCGATCTGATAAAAGTTGGGTTACAACAAATATTACAATCAGTTCAGAGGATCCTTACAAGGTTAGCGTGATATAATTGCAATCAGCTCAACCATGACTTGAATCCAGTCTACCTACCGATAAATGCACTATCGACTGTATATAGAATTGTTGTTAAATTCTAATTCCACAATACGAAGATAGTTTTGAGTTAATTCGTCTTCAATATTGTAGACGAAGAAATAAAACACGCGGTTTTCACCCTCACAGTTGCAGAAACATAATGCTTTCCAATTTTCCATCAGAAAAGTTCACACTAAGACTACAGAACGTGTTGAATTATCTTACAGTAAAAAATGAAAAACTTATTTCACGCAAAATATTGCTTCTTATAACAAGCATAAAAATTTGCAAAGGTTAAGAAGGTGGGTTTAACAGTATCACGAAAACTATTTAGCGTTCATCGGAAAAGTTATAGAGTATTTGATGATCATAAGATAGGATACACGTTTGTACTATTACTTTTGCTCATCGTTCAAGGTAATACAGACGGGCAAGAGAGTAAAGCATGCCGTCCTCCATATCCTATTTATAATTAAACAAAGTGATATTTACCACTGCTTGTAATATAATAGCGCATCGCTCCATATAGAGCTTTTACACCTACCATGTTGCTGTGGTATAACAATGCATCTTTTTAAAATACACCACCAGGGTTACTAATCTTTTCTTTAAGGAATTCTCAAGGGATTCATTGGGAAGATATGAAAAAAGCCCTATAGATCACAGTCATATACATCCTACATGCAGATCCTACAACAATCTAATTCTTGTAAGAATTTTGTTCTTGTTCCAAAATCGATTTCATATTTTTTTATCAAAAATTTCTTATAATGTCCACTTTTCAAGCGGTTTTAGAACTTGCAAGACAAAAATGCTTGATAGTTAGTCATAAGAAATACATTTTGCTTGAAACAAGTAAAAAGAAGCTTGAATCAAGTAGAATATAATGTTGCATTTGCAATAAATTAAGCAAAATATTATTGCATTTTTGTTATGTAAAGCGTTGGTCTCATGGGACACAGGCCATTACTATCTATTGAATCTAAATTGAAGAGGAAAATTAAGATATGTTAAATTATTAGAAATAATGTGTTACTGTTATTTTCTTTCCTCAAAGATTCTTATTACGGCAACACGTGGCACAGGTAAAGATGGAGATATAGCTATAGATGATATACAGCTGATCGATGGTAAATGCGAAAATGACAGAAAAGGTAGGTGGTAATTATAGCATCCTAACATTTCGCGCTAACAGTATAACCAAACTATTGTATATTTTTACATAGTATCCTCTATTCTTCTTTTTGATCCACTCACAGAGATGAATTGAAGGAATGATGCAAATAGACTACGAACATTGAGCGAGCTCTTTTAATGTGCCTAAAATGTTAATTTTATGTTAGTTAGAATCAAGCCAGTCGCAAGATGACGCACCTTTTCATGTGGTTACTATGGCAATTAATTATGAACTCAATATCAAACATCATTTAGTTAATTAATTATTAGCTAGGACAAGTAATTACAATTAATGTCCTGCTATCAATGTATGGTACGTGATATCGTAAGTCATCACTATCAAAATTAACTCCCCCATGGTGGATGGTATCTAGAGATCGAACGATCATACATGATACAAGCTTGTGTGCGCATGTGCAGAATTCAGGTATCATGATGTCAAGGGGCGCATTGTCACCTCTGCAGGCTAACAAGTGCAAACTATCATCCGCAATTCGCAAATATTCAGTCAATATACCTCGCAACTTGAGCAACAAGAAGCAAGGATGGTGGGAACAGAAAATGTAAAATCCCACATACCCTCCTCTTGATAACACTATATAAGGCATTATCTATTTCCACTATTACTTGGTTGGGGCAGGATAAGGTTCTCAAGGTAAGTGCGCACACCACCAAGCAAATGACTCCCATCAACCAAGCACCTAGGCCAAGTAAGTACAATTCATCTACTGGTCACGAGTTTAACCACAAATTAAACTTTTAACAAGCGTGTTAAATAATGTTTCATAACAAAAGGGCAAACTTTTGATTACTATTGTAAATTTGTATCGTCATATCATTTCCAGCAAGGTGCTGTCTCTCTCTCTCACAAAATGTTTTAATTTTAATTTATTTTCAATCATATATTAGGTCAAGGATGGGTGATCCCATTGCAAGGGCCTGCCAAAAGTGGCTTCTGTTATGTCACCCGTGTAACACTGTAAACCATTTCATGGAGAGTGATACTACATATCCTACATAACGCCTGTTGGACCCAAACCTTTGCAGACTATAATTGTAGAGATGTTGAATCATCTTGAATGAAATTTGATTCCAGCACCGTCTCCAATATTTGACTTAAGTCTCCCTATTGCATTGCTATAGAGCCACTTTTTCATTTTAACATCATCGTCCTACTTTGAAGCAGGGCCTTAGAAATACTTTTGGAGTTCCGGGAATCACCATTGGTTATCCACAATTAATAATCACTTGAAAAAAACTCGAGTCACCATTGGTGGATTTGTACCACATGTTTAGCAGTTATATCAAGACAACCCACGGATTCCATGGAAATCACAAAAAGCGTGCAGGTAAATCACGTGCGCGGTTATAGACCTATACCTGCACGGTTCAACCAAAAAGCGAGAACATATGTTTTGAAAATGGCGACGAGCTGCGACAGATGGAATGTTTTTTCATAAAATCAAATTAAATATATACTCTGTAATTGAAAATTCAATTGAGAAATTAAAAAAAAGTAACATCTTGCTATATAGTAGGGACTTGCTATATTCAGATGTAACTCTTAATATATTTTTAATATTGCAAACATGTTTCAAAAACAATTATGTTGAAATCTTCGCGTCATATTTTGAAATGATATTCGTAAGAGTTTCATTCCAATTGTATTTAATGAAAAATCAATGACCCATTAAATTAGAACACAAATCATTGTTGTAATGAAATTGATGAGAGATAATTGATGTTCCAGGTTATGTTACATGATTATTAAAATGATTAAATCACTCATTATACCAAGAGATTTATACTCAATATGTATATCAAAGAAGTTTGAAAAATTCAAGATATGAAAACAATATTCCAATATACGGATCTCTAATCTTTTCGATTATATCTTCTGTATAGAATACTCTCGTTATACTAAACTGTTTCAACAGTTCACAGGGTTTGACTGTGTAGAAACTCAAAATTTATTCATGTCAGCATATATTTCAAATCTATTATCGATTTATCCAATGTATTGTAGATGCGTTACAACAAGATCCATCTGATTACATAACCGTTGGTAACCATACATTATCAGTTGAAGGGTGTTACGCAGAGAAACCAATGTCACGTGCTTTAACAGAATTAATATTAACACATCGATCACCTGAAAGCAGTCATGGTGATGGACACGATGTTGATTGGAAACATTTTACTTCAAGTCTAGCACAGTAAGTGAAGTCTATTTCAACTATATATAAATAGGAATGATTTGAAATTTAGATTCAATTGCACCAGCCGTTCGTATATTGATGAAAACGATTATTACAGAATAGACACAGAGATGAGGCAAAAGACTTTTGCGCTACTTGGAGTTTCACGCGTTTCCTTTGCGTTCATCAGACGGTTCATGAAAACGATTATTATAAGGTTTCGTGTGACTCGCAGCACCACAAGTGCAACTAGAATTGCATTTATGAAATTAAATGACATTCCTCAATAATTTGAATCATTATTTTAATTACGTTGTTCAATGTGATCGAAGCTGTATTCGATTCACAAAGTTATCATAAAAGCTTGTCTCTTGTATAGCCCATAGACTTATAGAGCATCTAGAGTCTAGACCGCTATCTTCTAACGTCACAATGTCCTCTACAAAACCATTGAAAACAACGAATTTTCATTCTCTAGAAAAATGTATCATCAACAATTGTGCATCTACACACATTTCCCATTCACATCCACTTAGAAAAATAGCTAGTTCTAAGTATTACAATGTCATTATAATTTCTTTCACGATAGATTGATTGAAGAATGCGTAACATTAGCCAATGCAAAGTCTAAAAAATATATAGCTATTCATTATTATGGCGAATGCTGGACAGCAGATGCATCGAATCAATTCAAATTACTTGGTCCGTCGACAGATTGTATTAATAGTGATTATAAACCATGTACTGGTAATAAAGAAATATGTTCCGGCATAGCAACAAGCAATTATGTATACACAATAATTAACAATCGATAACATGGAATTCAAAAAATTGTTGGCTTGTACAGACAAATTATTAAAACAAAAACTATATTGTAGATGTAGTAAGAATAATAATGGAGTTAAAGACTACGCATCTATTTTCTGTTACTTCAAGATTCTGGCGTAAGTCTTTGACTCCATTATTATTATTTATTATTTTGGATCATCCAATTGCTATTTGACACCATATTATTCTATTATATTGAAAGTTGAAAGTTGTAATTTGTAATAATTAATATGTTATAGCTATGGTAGAAAAATTGCATTCATTTTTCAGCTTATGAGCCTGCAAGGCGCTTTGGTCTGTTTTATGCCTTTAATATGCCGTTATCCATACAGTTCAATCGACTCGAATGATGTGAAATGAATTCAATTTTTATGAAGGAAATGATTAAGATGACTTGATTAATTGTGCATTGTTTTAATGCGTATTGTGTCTCATGTTCTCCACCAAAGTTCACTCTCCGTATTATATAGTTATATTCAGCTTAGAACTGTTTAATTATTAGTGATCTGAAAGTTTAATACACAAGGTCCATTATGGACCAACACTAATTGCTAGTTATATTATATTGTAGACGTATTTATTTATTATATAGAATACTTAATTAGTGGAATGCCAAGTTATGAGTGTAAATGAAAATAAAATATGAACGTATTTTCATATTTGATGTCTTCTCTATCGCTTAGTAGCCTACTGTATTTCGGAGACTTGATTAATTAACTGATCTACATTATTTCTGATTAAAATTTGTAAAATGAGATAAGAGTTTACTTTGATTGAACCAAGTTTTAAATTTAGAACATTATTATACAGCATATTTTTATAATATCCTCTTTCTTAATATCCAATACGAAATTTCTGTAGTCATTTTGTAATTGATTGAAGTCCGAGTTTTGGAAAAGAAAAATTAACGAAAATTGCATATTTTGTTCATGAAATATCTATGCTTGAAATATCTTATACATGCAAATTGAAAATCATTTTCACCATTCTGCTGCATTCACCATTCTGCCACAAGCGATCCGAATCTATCTTAATTTTTTTTAGGTCCTGCGAATTTCAAATAGCAGGAACATAATGCCACTTTTTAACGTCCAAAGAGGTTTCAGGCAGAGTTTATCCTATAGGGATGTGCCAAAACCACTTAACATTTTAAACTAAGACTCAAATAATCTTGAATATGCTTAATGGCTAATTAATTAATTTCCGGCATACCTTCTGAAATATGCTTCCAAAGATGTAGCCGTAGCATTCTCAATGGCCGTTTGCTATAACTAAGCAGCCTTCAATCTTAATTAAGGTTGCTTTTCACAAATACAACTGGTCAACTCAACATTGTCACGTTTGACAACATTTATTCTATTGTGGAATTCTCTTTTTGTTGAAGTGCAACTTTAAAAAGTTGTGTATTGTTCCTCTTTTATCCACTTTCAGTTTCAGTATATTATGTGCAAAAGTAGAATCATTTCAATATCATCAAAAACTGTGCAATAGCACAGCATTGAGCCCAAATCATCTGTCCAATTGTACTACTGATAATTGTTTCTTCATCTCGTTGACTCTCTTTCGAGAGGAGTAGACCTGACATGCAGCTGTTTCACAAAAGACATAGATCAGTAATGGTTTTGATTCTCACTGATGCCTATGGTGATGCTTCACATCTATTGGAAATGTCACACCAGTGGAAATTTCCACAAGGCATTACAACGGCGTTAAGGTAAACGCAAAAATAAGTTGCCATTGATTGGAAAACGGACATTGCTATTCTTAATTTTGAGTGAGATGATTGAGAAATTGATGTAGCCTACAAATCCAAACAATATAAGCATCACACAATTCAGTGCAAACCACCTATATCCGACATGCGAAGAACATGGTATACTGATAATTTTTTCTTTATATCTATGTCTCTCTTTATGTGACATATGTAGCATCACTAAACAAATAGAAAAGTAGTGGTTTTCATTCTCACTGCATATGATGTCTATTGCGATGATTCACCCCGTGCTTTACATCTCTTGACAATAAAATACTCAGAGGAAATTTCCAAACGCAATTGCAATGGTGTCATTTATGGCGTATAGAATAACTCAGATGAGAAATAAATGAGAAAGGCTCTTGATTGCCAAACAGACACTGCTACTCTCCAATTCTCCATTTGAGAAAGATAATTAAGAAAATGAAATAAAAATTAAAACTATATCAAAAAGAAAGATGGAATACCAATTTATTATCGCTCAGATATTAATTATTAGTTGAAAATTCAACATACCTATTTATCGGAGAGTAAAACTTCATAGTCAAAGCTAATGATAAAAAAGTCGCTGTCAATCATGACAAATTACTACAGTTATTTACTTGAAATTTCGCGGGGAGAAGTAATTTTTGTTGGTGCAATTGTTACTTTGGGTGGCCGTTGTGTGGCACAATCAACAATTGAAAATACAAAATGTAAACATCCAAACTTTAAATAGCTTCCATGGTGCAATACGGCTGTGCCTTCCCATCCTGCACCAGTGCCACCAATAACACTTGATCCGCTTGAGCGACATCGACATGGATTCAAGGATGTATCAGTTATACCAAGTCCTCTTGTTGAGCGATCTTTCAGAGAACGTTTTTTTCGACGCTTCACTTCATAAAAGCTTGATGACGTCGAAGGAAATTTGGCATTGCTAGATACTACTTCGTTACTGCCAGTAGATTTCAAAGCTGAGAAGTCACAGGAATATAACACGTTGTCAACAACTGTACCGTGTTCACTGTAGTTGAGTAACTCAAATTGCCGTGTGTCCTACATAATACCAAATTTTGAGTATGAATATTTAATATATAAGAGACAAAAAGGGATGTCAGAGCTGTTAAACCCGTCAATGACGGAAAAATTACAATAAAATAACAACAACAAATTCTTCACTGCATTCTTCACCAAACAATATTTATTAATTGCAAATCATACGATAACAAATGGAAATCTGATGTCTAAAATCCAATCAATAGTTGCATGAAAGCTGTTATGCAGCAGGCATTTCATATCTCGACATTAATCTGCATTAAAATTGGCAAATAGGTAAAGGGGCAAAATTGACCGGCGACCGCTGTGAGAACACGTTGAATTTATGCTTAGCGTAATTCAACCGTCTCGCTTTGAAACAATTGTTATACGCAGGCCTAATTTGTAATAAAATTTATGTCAACAATGAACATTGTGTTATATAACAATAAGCATGCACGTGATCCTAAGTGCGTAGCGCCTGCCATTTTTGCTCCTTTAAAAAAATGCTTTATTAGATGATCATTTTTCAAATTTTAAAAACAGTTGTTCAGAGCTTCAAGATTCGATCGAGACTCAAATTTGCTTCGAATATTAGTATCATTTGAAGTTATCCCATAGTAATTAAATTTCAATTTTAACAGCACTCACTATTTCGTAATAATTTGTTTGCAACTCTTAATTAAATATTATCCTTCAGATTTCAATTTCCTTTCAACTTATCTGCCCGCTCTTACATCAACAAATTCAATTACAAATTAATTGCAAAAGATTTATTATTAAAAAAATTTCAACAGAAGTTTTTTTTTATAAATATCAACGTCAAGAAATCATGATTTTCATAGCCCACATGCTCTACTTTGGAAAGTTATTGTGACATAAATATCTGAATTTACTGTATTCATGGAAACGTACATAAGTCGCAAACAGTTCACAAATAATGTAACATATAAAAAGACACTAGTATTAAATAAGAAGATAGCTTTATGAAAAGATCTTTGAAGCAATCACAGCCCGGTAAACATTCAACAATTTGATAATTTTTTAACATATAATATGAACTTACCAGATCAAAGAATATACAAGCATGCTTTCCAGTGATAAAATTACAATGACCAGCATTGGTTAGACAAATATCGTTGTCAATACCTACACAAGAACGCAAACAAGGAGAACAATATTACTACAAAATGAAAATTTGCTGAATTTCCATCGCAGGATCTATCATTTTAAGTTTCTACATTATAATCATTAATTCAGGACCTGATCAGTTCACATAAAACTTTTTTCACAGGACTGATTTTCTTTTATAGTACGGTATTGGTCTAGACCCCGGTCTAGACTACTTAATAAAAACGCAGAAGGGAGGGATGATGCAATAGAAATGCGTCGACTAAAGAAAGGAGGAACATATTAATTAACTTTGAGTAATGATTTGTCAAATATTCAAATAACAAAATACTATGACGTTAATGCAATCAAGAATATCATAATTCGGTTGGATTCATAGCGTAAGAGAATAAACGGAGAAGGCGATAATTGGATGGGATTTCTACAACATTAAGTACATGAACATAAATAAAACCCACCTGAACCGATTGTAACCGATTTGTTTATCATTCGACATGGTTTACTGGAGCCAACCATTGGCGATAAAACAGCAATAGCACAATCTTGATCAAAGAAATAAAATTGAAATATAATTGAAGCTATCAAAATAAATGTTGCTACTTGCATCGATTGACACTTTACATGGTCCAAGATAAATGGATTTATTTATCTTACTTAATTACAATTATTCACTGTTATGTTAATAACAGGTTTGATACAACAAGCTTCGAGATTCAACATTATTTATACTAAAAGGTAACGTGAGTACAAAACATTATGAAGAAAATATTACAGCAGCCCAACCAGTCATCAATTATTTATTGGATCAAATACTCAACAACATTTCTGAATACACCAATAAGATTTAGATTGTTAGATTCATCAGTGGTACCCTTTTGATCATTGACAATTGATAACAGGATTCACTGAGTATATGAACTGTTCATGAACACCTTATAAACAGTTCTGAACAGTTAATAAACAATCTGTGAACGGTATATTACTTTTTTAAATAATCTTTTATGAAACCTTCATAAACCACTCATGAAAATTGGGTCATTTAAAGTCTATGAACTCCCTTTCATAGGAGGCAATAAAATTATTCAGTAGTCTTTCTGCAGTAGGAGCAACGTCCGTCTAATGATTTTTTGATTAATGCGTCGAGTACAAACTATAAAAATGGTTCAAATTGAATTATAATACTAACATGGTTCACAATATTAATCAGAATAATAATACATTATTTTAATGCATTATATAAATATATCTCACCATCATTATTTGATAAATCTAACAAAGACTGTTTCACAGCTTGATTCCTTGCAGTTGATACTGGTTGCAAGGCTTGAATAGGATTCTGTACAAATTAAATTAATCCCAAGATATGTTATTTACGAGACAGCTGAATCAGCTAAGAAAGAATAAGGAATTTTAGACATAAAGGCTGATGATAAGTATTGCATACAGTGCTTATGCCTCTGAAAAATATTGATCACCAGTTGATGATTTACCACGAAAATAATCCAGAAAATTTTAATTTACTTCAATGCAATGGTTCAAAACAATCATTCAGTCAATGGAACAGTCAGTTGGTGATAGGATTCAGTCGAATATTCTTCTGATAGTGAACACTAGTCAACACTTAAGCTAAACCCAGGAGCCGTTGATAGCTACCCCTGTGAAAAAAATCACGGCTTGTTCATGAACAGTTCATGAATAGTCAGTCACAAAGAGTTTGTGAACACTACATGAACCGGTTCATGGATGTGAAATTGCCGGAAAATTCATGAACAGTTCATGAACTTTTGGGCAATTTCAAGTTCATGAGCTCATGGACTTTTTTCACAGGGGTGATTATACTATTAACCGATAAATAGTAAATAGAGTTGAAATCGGGTAATGATTCCCTTTCAACAAAGGTAATAGCAGGACATTATCCAAGGTGGGTAATTCTCTGGACTGGGAAAAAAAGGTTCTTTCTAAAAAGAAAGGAATTTCGTTTCATTGTTTTAACAAGCATCTGATAAAATAAGTACAATAAGTGAATACATGCAGTTCCTTCTTTTTGATAATTGTAATCATTTTCTTTTAGCATCCCCTATGGTATATGGGTACCTAACGAAATCCCTTGCAAAAATTCTGGCATTTTGACTAAATTTAATAGCGGCTTTATTATAATCATTTCCCCTCCCCACAAACCGGTTTCTACGTTGTCAAAATGGCAACTAGATCGTATGAAGCAATTAGTTTCTAGCATTCAACGAGTATCACTGATCATGAGACATCGTTCTCTACTCATTGATAAATTAAATTGATTGAAATACTAGTTATTAGAATTCAACATTATCTCAGCAAATGTAAGGTTCTTACAACTTGAATTGTGGTTCCTAAATATCTTCTTACCTCTGAAGGAGCTTTTGTTTGTCCAAGCAGTTGTTGTAAACGTTGAAATGCAAGAACACGAACAAGGCGATCATCCAATTGTGATAGAGTTGGGTCTGAAGAAACAAAATAAATATCATACCTGACTTTCTACTTAGCTGGTTAAACAATATATATATGCTGATTAACATGTATGAAAATGTTACATTCAAATGGAATTTACAGATTTAATTTATGTTAATTTACTGTACTGAACATTACCGATATTCTGAAATGTTATTTATTTTAAAGGATTTTGACATGAGCTTTGAATAAAATCCAAAACAAACTTGAGACACTTCACGACAGGGTCCGACAAAATGTTTTACCTTCTGCAAACCTTATATTGTTAGATAAACGTTAGAAAAATGTAAGTAATTTTACTGACATAAAAGCGTAAAATCAAAGCTTTATTTTAGCTTTATATTCAACATTTTGGCTAACCTTCTGAATTTTTCTAGTCTTCTGCAAACTAGGTTTCCAAGTTTCCGGACTTTGTCAGACCCTGCTTCACGGTAATGTTTATGTAGTATTTTGAAAATAAATTACAGAACGTTTTCCATCCAACAGCCTAGCTATCTGATAACTACAATCTTAATTGTAACAATGGTTACATATGTGTGTTTTGGACTCTAAAATAAGATATCATACCTTGTAGTGTATCTGTTGTCACACTGTTGACAATATGAGATGAGCTTGAACTCCCTGGAGTAGAAGTTGGAGTTGTTGGTTTTCCTAGTGACGAAGGAGCACCAACGATCTTACTTCCAACAGCTAACACAGGCTTGTTATCAGAAGAAATTGCAGAAGTTGAAGTTAATGCTGCAGTCTTAGAGACAGATGATGGTGTTTGAGTAGCTAAAATAATAATTTTGGGATTTGATGATGTTGGTAAATTCTTTGATATACCGGGCATTGTTACTGATGAAGTAGTTGAAACATTGACTGCACTACTTGGAAGTTGTTCAACTGAGGTGACAGCATTGTTTTTATGACTGATTTCTATTTGATCAGTTGAGAAATCCTTTGGTTTTGTGATTGATGTCTGAGCATCAGTAGCTATGCCGTCTGTTTTAATTAATTCTCCAGAATTTGATGAATGCTTTGGTTGAGAATCAGATGTTGATTGAGGGGGTTTGCATAAATCAGAAGCGATATCACAGTGAAGTTGTACAATGAATTTGAGCCACTGGAATGAAAAAGTGAAATTATTTACACTATTTGGATGGTTGTGCGGAATTGCCCTGTCATAGACACATGTGCCAGCTTTATATCTCTTTGGGGATGGATCATTTTGAATGACCTTATTTACTACTTACACTAAATATGTAATCTGAATTAACCAAACGCAGCGTTTGAACTGGACTTCAGATCTGATCATATTTGGTCAACTGTGTTTCAAATCCCCAGAAGGTCAACTCAGCCTTGACTTTATGTAAAACATCAAATGAGTATCATCTTTTCATTGTGGATGGAATGGTCCAAAGAGAATTAAATTATGAGTACCTACGGCATATTGCGGCGCTTTGACAATCAAGGGATTCAAGACCTATCTTCCCTGAGATATGTTGATATTGATTATCAGTGTTGCAGTTGAGATTGTTAAAATCATATTAAATAATCATAGTTGAAATACACTAGTAACTATTGGGTAAGGTTGCCTTCTATATGTTAATAACTTGCTAATCAATGCTACCGGGTCGTGTAAACCAACGATTAGATATTGTATTAGGAATGATACATATTTCAAACTTGTGAGACACCCTTGATACTTGAACAAGAGAAGGTGAAACAAAAACTGCTAAACAATGAATATGCTAAATGAATATTTGTGTAGAATATAATGCAAGTAAATGAAAAATTACCTCATCTTTATCTGGTTGAGATGGAAGGCCAATCGGTCGGTGATGTTCAGAAAGTGTTTTTTGCATTTCACAAATAAAATTTGGAACATCAAGAGCAGGTGGATGTCTGTACTGGGATTTGATTGACTCTGGTACCTATAGGACACAGTGAAATAGGTATATTACATCAATTAAATCACACTAATCTTGCTGTAAGAATTAACTGCTATCAATATACAGTGTAATATTGTTAATATGCTCTTTATTTTAATCATCTTATAATATCTTATGAAGCCCTTCCAATGGTTGATTGCGCATATTTCTCCGAATTCTGAATTACAATTTTTGTTAAGTAGTACCATTCGAGACGCAGTGTTCTAAACTGGGTTTTTACGTCTCTTGATTTTTGATTTTTGTTTTCTGCTTTTCGTATCGAAACAAAATGTATCTTTCCATTTCGCGGCTCCAGACCGCACCGCCATTGTTTCTTGATGTTTTCACCTCGTATCATTGACTTTGGCCATTACGTCATACCATAACTGTATGTGAGGGATCTCCCAACAATAAAAACAATGGCCATTACGTTATCTCAATATTGTTTGAGTAGGATCTCCCCATCAACCAATTGATGGCAGCTCAGTCAAATTGCACGTGCAAGTGAACTCACTTGACTTTATTCTACTTTATTCTTTGCTATCGCCGGAAGTGTTGCTGCCTCTTTTAATTGATTGGCGCGAAATCAAATATTTTTTCAGTCAAAAGATTTCTTGATAAAATTAATTAATTAAAATAGTTGGTTGGTCATATAACATGTTCTATAAAATTGAGGTAAAAAGTACTTCCAAATTCATAGCAAATAATTCAGAAAATTAAGGGAATGTTTCGGATTTACATACCACAGTTAATCTTCTGCTCAGTTGATTACTTTTACGGTTATTCAAAATTCTAGTTCTAAACAAATACAAAACACATATAATTGTTATAACAAACATGATTTAGAGGTAAAAGAAGTGACTTATATCTCCCAGTCATACTTCTACATTGCAATGTTTTCTAAAAGAGAGGGCACAACGATAAGCTGAGCCTCTATATAATTCAATTCCCTTTGAACCATTCCATCTAAAAAAACAAGATGGAATGATCCAGCGGGAATTCACTGTGAGTAGATGTGGTGTATGCCTGTGTGTTAACAACCGAGGCCTTCCTGTTGTGAAATCTGTTAAAATTGATCTGCAGTGAAGCAGCTGAGACCAGTAAGATCATTTAAAGTTGTTGCTCTTTGCGAAATAGATACTCCTCAGTCATATACAGTCTTTGGTAGGGTGATACCGTCGCTATTGCATTACATATTTCTATAACCTATTGAAATGATAAAAAACAGTTATTGTTGTTCTTAGCTGGAATCAAATACACGTGAGATGCTACGAGACATTTCAAAGGTTGAAATCATCTGCGGTGGGAGGTTGTTGTTTTTGATGCCTTCTTTTTGTGTCTTATTGTGCATTTATCATGCTTTCGATTCGAACTAAGAACAGCAAGAAATTCATAATTGGCTTATAAAGTAACTAGCAGTTTGTATTGTGACTAATCTGATGAGACTCAGATCAAGCAAACATTTAACTATTTTTATGATACAACCTCTGGTTTTATGAATTTTAACATCAGAGATATTTTGAAATAATCGAGTCATCTCTAAGGGATTCGAATTCCAATGTGAGCATTCAGTGAAAATGTCTGTTTCAGGTGTTTGGTTTAATTTTATGAAAAAGATTTTGGCAAATTAGATTCTGGGAATGATATTAGAAATGATATATAACACTCAATAATGATGGCTTGCAATGAAGAGTAGGATTTACTCTAACTGGTAAAAAGTACTATAAATAAGTTCATTGGGCATTTATAAGGTGTTTATGAAAAGTTAATAAACGATGCACTGTTCATTTATTACAAACTTTTAATAGGAAAGACTCATAGAAAATTAAAATTAAAATTTTTACCTTGACTTGTGATCTTCTCACGCTCAATCATTGTGATAGTCACTGAACTATCATTCTCCGTTTTCCGAGATTTGAAATTGTCACTTTTTCAAATGCATATTTCTATTAAAGCAATACTTATCCATTTATCGAAAAAAAAAACTTGGTAAAGTAAAAAAAAAATGTTGAGTTTTAATTTTCCATGAGTCGACCTTAGTGAGAACTTATGCAATGCCTAACACTTTTTTAAACAGGAGTGCTAATTTTCAGAAAGGCTTTGTAAGCAAAAGCTAAATAGCTTTTTTGAATACAATTTTTCTCTGCACAATTTATTGGTCAAAGAAAAACGAATAGTTGAAACTTGAGGGCAAAATACATTTTATAATTTGATTTTCTCTGAAAAGAAATTATTAAATTCACAGTCTCAGTGCACCATCTCATAGAGACAGTGTCAGTATGTTAATTCTAGACGTTTTTTTTTTACTTTTTAGTTTTGCTGATAAAGTTCATCTTGACAGCATGCTGGCTAACAACACCGCGTATATCTTCAATAATTTGAGATCGACGACTGTATCTTGCATCTTCTAGTTCAGGCTATAAACAGTTAGAGAAACAAAATTAGATCGGTACCAGAGATGATTGAGGGCTAGAAGTTTTACACTGAGATCCATGTTATCCTAAGTGTCCAGTACAATTGTTACATGTAAGTTATGAAAATGGTATTATCATATCCAAGTAAATAGCTCTTATATTTCTAGTAGAACATCTCCTTTTGCTAAGACCAATGTTGGTCTGAGTTGTTCATGACAAGCTTGTAATCAGTTTACAGAGAAACTTGTATATAACATTCCAGCTATGAGATGTAGATACATTGACAACTATATGCAGGTAGACTTCAGGAGTTCATTAACAAGAGCTCTAACAAGAGCTCTATCTCTGCGAAAAAGAGCTCAGGAGTTCATTAACAGTTCATGAACGTTAAAGGGCCCTAAATGTCGCAAGGGATACAGAGTGTTTTTCATAAAATAAAATAAATATTATTTAGACATATAAAAGATGACCACTATAGACAGATGGCTGCTATAACAGGTTTGGATGTACATTATTAGCAGTTTGTAAACTTTTATAAATATCTCAGAAGTTTGCTTGAACTTGTTGTCACTTGAGCCGTTCAATGTAGTTCATAAAAATGGGACATTCAACATCCTATAACATTGTTTTACAGGAATAAGGTACTGAAACTGAGCAAACAGATTCCATGCATATATACTTCTTACTTCAAAATGTTCTGCATGACATGGGCACAACCAAAGACTTGCTGGTTGCATTGCTAATGGGGGGTTGAGACAATCAGGATGAAAAGCCAAAGGACAAAAATCACAAAATACCAAATCTGAAAAATCTGACAACCTAGAAAAAGAAGACGAAGAAATTATGTATACATGTTAAGAAATCAAACTGAATGAATGGTTGAATGAATGCATGAATGCTTACATTCAATAGTAAGATATATATATGTAGATAGTCTTTTGAATGAATATTACACAGAAGCAGCACATAGAATTTATCAGAGATTTAAGAACAGTTGCAACAAACCTTGAACATTGAAAACAAAAACGATCCGGAATTTGCTCGTCCTCCCTGTAGAAAGAATGAAAAAAAAAACAGAGGAATATAGAACAACAAACTGACCATATTGTAATGAATTTGAAAGATATATCTTTAAAGACACCTTACCGCCTTCCAGAATTTCCGTTTTTACTGTTTTGTATTTTTTCGTCACATTTTCGCTTCCTGTCTCCTATTTAACAGAAAGACACATTACAATCAGATATGCTTATAGAAAACATACCATCTTGCAATCACCATCGAATAGCAATATATATTTATAATTATGCGAAATTCATGTATGTGTGTATAACGTCCTGTTTTCCGCTGTTTTCTGAGTCGGTTTTCAGATACTATAGTTGAGTTATGGATCATTACAATCATTTCCACAAACATTTTTTCTAAGAGGCTCAAAAAGAATAGGAACCTACAAAGTATTATTACTTTAATAATACCAACAAAAGCTGTCACTATTTAAGAAATACTAACATTGTAATTTTTTATTCAGATATTACAGTATATTTACTCCTACGGCATTATTATAGTAAGTAAAAGTATTGAATTGAAATTAAATTTTAAAAATCATTAAATCAAATTTCGAACAAATTTCTGCAATATAAACAAACTTGATTCTGAACTTTGTTTTTGTTTTATATAGTAGAACAGCTCCACACATTAAATCCTTATCTCTGAGGGATTTCAACACATTCCAAGTGTCTTAATTTCTCACAATAATATTTTGCAAACTTTTCTGAGTGTCGTAAATATGAATATACATATATAGCAAGTATGTAGGAAACCTTTAATCCAAATATATCCGCAACCTAAATCGAATTCGTAAGCAAAATGTAACAAGAAATCTTGAAGTCCACCTTACCAGTCCCAATAGTACGCAAGCTATCGCGTGTTTCTATGGTGACATTTCTATGAGCAGATGTTTATTCTTTCTAATGTCCAACATTTACATAAGATCCTAAAGATTACTAACACGTACAAAAAATTAATATTAGTAATCTATCTTAATTGCATTTCTTTATAAATCATTTTAAAGTCTTGCTTAGTGATTTTTACCCTCAGAAGATCAGTTGTCATTGAAAAACGATGCGCCATTTTGATAAAAGGAACGCAATGGCAAAAAACACCATATAACTTTTTTGTAAAAAAGAGAAGTAGTAAAGAAACAATTCGGATAGATAAAATGGAAGAGCGGTTAGGAACTTTTTTACTGTAGTTTTATCATTGGCTTTGGATGGTGCCATACAGAACAAGACTTTAAATTGCTAGATCCCAGGAAAATTGTCAATACCTCCTATTGTTGGCCTGGTAACAAGAAAATCTTGCAGATGAATGAGATCGGTTTATCTTTCTAAAATACATAGCAGTGACACTGAGTTGAATGAGTTAAACATCTCATTGAAATTTATAAATAATGGTATCACTGAAGCAATTAAAACCGTATACAATCCCCTGAAACAGGTTGAAGAAAAATAATAAATCAAATAAGCACATAATACTATCAGGTTAATAAATTCTTGAAGTTTCAGCACTTGATTGAATTAGAATTTTAAAAAATTAAAATACTAAAACCAAACACATGAGGATATTTGCGAGCAATTACCTGGGAAAACAGTGAAGCTTTCCAGATCTGGAGGTAAACTGAATTCTTTTGGATTCTTATTCTTGAATGTTTCCGTCAGCTTTGCAAATGGGTTGAGAGGTGATATTTGAGAAAAAGACATGCTACCTGTCTCTGACGAAGGACTTGGACATGCACTGTTAGTTTGTGATATGATTCCACACGTTACAGTTTCCTGTTAATCAACACAATATATGACTAGCCTGATCTCAACAGAAATATAATTTATGAATTCATGATGAGAATAATGTAGAATATTCTCTAAATCAATTTACTATTTTATTCAAGGTCCGATAAAAGTGGCAACACTGGAATCCTAGATTCCGGAATGCTAGAGCAAACTGAGAAGAAAATGGAAATTTTTAATGATTTATTGTTCAAAACATGAACCAAAAAATCATAAGAAAATGTTTAAATGCCTCAAGGATTCAAGAAGGCTGAACCTTTTGTCGCATCCTGATTTTACTTGCTAGAACTATACATTGAAATTATAATTATGAAAATATACAGAGAGCCAAGGAGTATGTTCTGCCTGTTATAATTAAATTAACTTATTCTTTATCCTAAGCAAAAACCTTGACCAATGTAAACTTTTAAAATTATTTTCATGAATTGTTTCACGCAAGAAATAGAATAATCTCATGAAAATGAGGCTGTTCAACTCTCATGCGCATTCTGAATGTCAATTCTTAAAGTTTTACAATTATAAAATCCTCTAAAATAATAGACACATTAAGCCTTGGCCAAATTAGATTTTGTTGAATCATATCAATGTTGTCAAATTACAAAGTAATTTGGTTGGGGCTTTTGGTCAATAGAGAGTTTCAGATTGCATAAACGACGACGTTATAAGGGTGCGTGGTGCATCTGCGCATCTCTTGGGGGGAATCACCTCTGTGCAAGAACCGTTCACGTGAACGATTCATGAGCAATCTATCGTCGTCGTGAACGGTAGAGAAGCTCCACTTTGAAATACGACAAATGTAGCTTAGAAAGTGCATTCAATACAATCTTAGTACTACTATAGGTCTATCAATCAGAAATGCAGTAAATTCCTTTTCGATCAGAAGTTATTGATAAATACACTTGAAAAATATATATTTGGAATGAAGTTGATGGTCTTTTGCCTGGTCAAATACCTTTGGCTATACACCTTTGAAACACCATAAGGTTTAAAGTAAGCTAAGGTTTGATTATTTTGACATCGAAATATATATTTTGTTCTTGTTGAAGCTTGAAGTTTAAAATACAGATCTAAAATTATATTTCTACCGCTGTTTGTTGTATGTTATTTGAGTAAGATTTTGCTGAAATGATTTTTTCCTTTTAGTCTTTATTTACAATATTAGTCGATTATTTCATTTAAAAGAAATCTTCTTCCAATTACGTTGCATTAACAATTGCTTTAGACCTTTGCATTATGTAGCGTTGTTTATCTTCAAAATCCATTACATACAAATATGTATTCACCACATTGACATTATCAAAATGATTGTTTTCATGTTTTGCAAAGAAATGGAACTATCGTCGTTGGCCAAAATAATCTAAAATATAAACTGTGTGAGTACGACGATCAGAACAGGAAGTTGTAAACGACGTAATAATACTGTTGTCGTTCCATGAGATCTGAAACTCCCTAATGATCCATTGTATTTGGAACTTTACTGTATATTTACATGTTTCATCGCTGCTCTGCATTCATTGCAAATCCATTCACCAGTTGGAATGTCATCTTCTTCTAAAGGGGGGTCGCTAAAACAAAGTAGGAAAAGTTTTGTAAAAAACAACAGGAACACACAAAAGTTTCTGTATTTTGTGGGGGAGGGGTAAAAAGGTGCTCATGGCTGACAGTTTGTCCACAGCAAGTGGTGATACTGGCTAATACTCCAGAGACAAATTTAATTTACATGTTAGTACTAAATTATACCACCATTGCATTGCAGCCCTATGAAAAAGTTTCTTAGATCATCAATATGAAATTGATCAACAGTTCATGAGCTGTTCATGAACATTCAGGTAATTTCATATTTATGAACCCACAAAAACTGTTCATGAACTATCCCACAAGTCATGAACATTTTTCACAGCTGGAGTTCTATAGTTGACAATACTACATTTAAAATCATATCAAACCATCTCCAGCAAAAAAAATCATAAACAGTTCATGAACAGTTCATGAACGTTAAACAGCCAAATTTCTGTTAACTTTTTCATGAAGTATTCATGAACTGTCCGTGAATAGTTCATGATTTGTCCATGAACAGTTCATGAAATTTGGTGCCATTTCACACTTATGAACTACCGATTTGTTTTCCGCAGCGGATGTAGCAGGATGTAACATGCACATTGTCAGATAAATTTACTACATAACCTATGATTTCAAATGTTTCTATTTTTAAATATGTTTAACAGAAATTGTTTTAAGTAATCTAAACTTAAAATAATTATGCATCAATGAAATATGCAGCTATAATTACTCCTATCCAAATTTGATTTTATCATATGGCAACAAACAGTACTCCATATCAGAAAAGTAAGGTAAATTTTCAACATAATTCCTTGCTCTGATTTTATTAATGCATTGAGCTTACCAACAGTTGAAATGGAATGATGCAGGACATCGATCACAGCATAAGAGATCACCTCCTTCAGAACAACTATCACAACAATCTCTATTGACAGTTCTATTACCAAATCTTTTAGTTGATTCTCTCTCATTACGGGCTTGTTTCTTCTTCAACTCTTCAGAAATTGGTGGTGCAATCAAAGCTTGAATCTCCTAAAAGTAGAAACAATGCAATGATCAAAGTATGGTTTTTGATTCAAGTTTGTTAATTACAGTAGAAACTGTTTATAACAGCACCCATAG
This sequence comes from Haliclystus octoradiatus, assembly GCA_916610825.1. Classification (NCBI taxonomy): domain Eukaryota; kingdom Metazoa; phylum Cnidaria; class Staurozoa; order Stauromedusae; family Haliclystidae; genus Haliclystus; species Haliclystus octoradiatus. The sequence goes on from OU744450.1 coordinate 7,041,709, forward strand.
GGAAACTTCAAAAAGTATGTTATGGGGGGGGGGGGGGTGCCTTTATACATAGTTATCTGTAAGAAGAAAGGTACGAGATCTAACCAGGAACATTAGTAAAATTCAGTAGGTTATAAACAGTAATCCGTTATAAAAGGTGACGTTATAAACCAGATTGTAATATGTGTTGTGCGCACCTAATATCTTGGTTGCGCACCAACTTTTTGTACATTTTTTTCTTAGGTAGGCCTAAGTAGGACGTGCAATTTCGGAATTTTCAGTGAAGTTTAAGTTTTATAAAGAAGGTAAATCCTTAGGTAATTTACTGTAGTGTTCATCAACAATCACAAACTGCTACTTTTTAGTGTTTTTGTAAGTGTTTGTTACACTAAAGACACTCTTGAAGCGCTGAAAATGGAAAGAAAAGAAACAAAAAAAAATTGACCTGTGCGAAGACTTGAACCCAAGATCTTGATAAGATAGAAATCATACGCACTTCTATCCGTTCATTGCAACGATGGGGTATGGTGTAAATTTATTAGCTATTCTAGACATGCAGTTTCGAGTCTCCAACACCATATTTGTTGTGCACTTTATAAACTTTGCAGTCTGGGTTATAAACAATTTCTACTATAAAAAAAAGTAGCATACTTAGCTAGGGATGCACCGGATCTTCTGCTGGCCGGAAAAATGTATGTGATTCCAGTCATTTTACCGAACCACCGAACCAACCGAAACTATTCCATTAGATTTGGCCGATTAAGTGAACGCAATAATTTCAATAAAGTTAAAGTGTGTATGCATTCTGATGTCTCTGGCTCAGGACTAACAGCCTGCCTAGAATGGAAAATTGGCTGTTTGCGGAAAAGATCATGGCCGCTCAATCATTTTTGCGGCTGAAATTTCAGCCGCGCATTTCATAATTTTATCAGTATTTTATAAGAAAATCACATCAGAATTAGGTTTTCAGCTGCACATTTTCAGAGAAAAAATATTATCTTGGCCGCGCAAATTGCATTCAATCCAATCTGGCAACCTGCCACTCTTCTACCAGGGTACCTTCCCACTTTGTCTATTTTGAAAGGGGCTCTCCCCTGTGAGACTGTCCAAGGGATCTACCAATCCCTTATTGTTATATCGACAAAACAAACAGCCAACTATAATCAGAGTGGATATAGTCCCGGTAGCCGGGTCTTTGGTTGAAAAAAATCTCAGTCCCAGCAGTTAAATGCACACGTGCACAACGCCAAGCGTCAAAGCGTGAAACATCAATATCGTATTTTCATTTCTGTCACGGCTTCTCGGTGCAATGGGATTGAAAATTCTTTCGTGAAAATTAAATGGCATTGATCAATTTATAATAACGACATACTGTTATACATATATATGTGTTCGATAAATATAAATATGAAGAAGCACTACTTTAGTTGTTTTCTCAGAAGTCCTCTACATTATTCTTTGAGGAACAAAATGAAAACAGCGCTGCTTTGGAATAGGGTTAGTCTCGCTGCTATCATGGTCGTGAAACCATGTTGTTATTGATGTTATTGACAGATGATCAATGGTGTTTAGGCAATACATAGTAGGCCTATAAGAATTTCAGTCTAAAAATGTGAGATTTAATTTTTAACTTGTTGAATGTCTTGAATGTTTCCGTCGGCCATTGTTCGTTATAAACGCAAGGTCGGTTTAAATGATTTCCCATTTCTGCTAAATCAAGCATTTACAGTGCATTTACTATACTTCCACAAATGTTGAATTGCTTTCACAAGATATCCTATTTGCCACAATGTCATCAAATGAATTTGATATCTTTTAAAACTTATGAAATGATGTAATTTTAAAGAGAAAATTTTGAGTTTTATTTACACATTTTCAAGACAGAAAAGCGCTCTGCGCATGCGTATTTGACTACCGGGGGGACTCTTGCTTTTTTCAACCAAAGACCCGGTTATCGGGACTGCTCTCTATCCACGTCCAACTACCAGACTAGGGGAGAGCGGGGTGAAATGGAACGGGGGTGAATCGGAATACACAACTTCTAAAGACTCAAAAATTACAAAATTGCAGCAGAACATTGTTCTTATATAGTCTAAACATTGTGTAAAGTTTCATTTCGATACATAAAGTAAATAAAATATTATAAGCCTTTGAAAATTTGTACGCGCGATGCAAGTCATTCGCTTTTCACATCGCGTTTGATTTTATTTTCATTTCTTCACGCATCAGGTGTTATTGCATACCATTGTGTAGAGAATTTCCGTGTTATGACGTAGGCAGTTGTCATTTTTGTCTTTTCCAACAAACTTTCTAGTAAATAGTGTTTATGTTGCAAGATTCACGATGGGGTTGAATGGAACACGGCGGGAAACATTTCAATCACAGTCTGGCTTCACACTGCTTTGCTTTGTTGTTGCTCCGCCTTTGATTTCACACCAAGAAGAAATCATTCAAATTAATCCATTAAATTGGTTCAATTGCCTCTTTTCATTAGTAAATAGCCTTGTATTATTTCTCTGAACCATTGATCTTTTTGTTGTTTTATTTTCAACGTAAAATTAATGAGTTTGTATTGTCTTGTTTTGACTTATTATTTCCTTCGTGAATCAGTGTGAATTATAACGTAAACAAAACATTTGCATGAGCGGTTTCTTTGAATTTGACACCTTCGGAAGGAAAGCGACTTTGTCGAAGGACTGCATGAAATTAAATGTTGTTTTATTCATATTATTTTGGTTAAATCTAATTAAAACCCATTTGAATGATTAACCTTACTCATATTCTCTCAATTATAACTGAAATTTGAAAAATTATACCAGTACGGGAAAATGTTATCGTGTTTTACGGAGACGCATTTTTTTGAATGGAAAATAATAATGTTATAAATTTATATTTGGAAGTAAGTTTCTTTATCTATCTAATTTATTATTGTTGATATCAATTTTTAAAGGCTCAATAGCTATGATACTCAATTTATTTGAACAAATTCGATGAAATAATGGTAAATTTGTGTTCATTCCGTTTCACCCCAAATTTTCGCAAAATCGCGGTTTTGAAAAAATGTCATTCTTCCTTTAAACATTGTTTCAACTTTGATTTGACAATATTCAGGTATTTTGCATTATAAACTTCAGACAATTTCCTACAAATCAATACCGAAATTGTGAGTTTTGCGTGAGCCGTTTTGGAGCAATAATTTTTTTAAGAAAATTTGTTCCAATTCACCCCGCTCTCCCCTACACAGTTTGTAAAGTGCACGCTCAATATTGTGTTTGAAACTCGAAACTGCGCATCTAAAAACGTGAGTTTTGGGCGTCTAGAATAGGAAATAAATTTTCTACTTCAACCTAACGTTGCGATGGCCGAGTGGTTAGTGTGTTCAGTCTCTGTTTTATCAAGGTGGGTCTTCGTACGGGTCAAAAATTTTTAATTTTTTTCGCTGATTTTTCTTTTTCAAAGCTTCAAAAGTGCCTTTTTGTGCAACATATACTTTCGAAAACATTAAAAAAAAAATAGCAATTTATGATAATTGATGAAAACTACAGTATATTACTAAGGATTTACCTTATTTGTAGAACTTGAACTTTACCGAAAATTCAGAGATTGCGCATCCAAATAGAACGCGCGTCTTACTTGCTCAAGAAAAAAGTATGAAAAATTGGTGCGCGCCCAAGATATTGGGCGTGCACGACACATATTGCAGTCTGGTCCAACTATAATCCTCGCAAAAATGACAACATTAGAGAAGTAACAGAAAGTAACGCTAGTTACTGTTAGCTACTTTACGGCTAGCTACGCAGCGTTATTTCGTTGACACGTTGACATTACTAATTAATAAATTTAATTTTAATTTTTTTACTAGTTTACACTGTTTACTAGGCCTACTTTAATAGTAGTTCTACGAGAACGAATCAAGTAGGCCTACGAACCTCCATCAGACCACCAGAAGTATCCATATCATATTCAACCTTCTCCATCACGAATTTTAATCAAAATTTAAATCTCTTGGTCATTCAATTAAGTTTTGAAAATATTTGTACAGCAACTTACAACAACAAATAACAAATTGTTAATACGAAGTCAATTCTTGAAGTGGAAAATTTCTGCCATCATTAATCTCTCTTAGCAGTACAGTTTTCCCACAACGAGACTTCTCGGAGACAAGAAAGCGGGAATCTTTCAACCAGGTTTTGTAAATTGTCATAACACCACTTTTAACAACAACATTACAATGTGTATATCTTATTTATCGTCATCGAGGAATCCATTCAAAATTTTATTTATAATAGACATTAATCTATATTTTGCTGCTAAATTTCTGATAGAATGGATAACTCAAGGCAATTGGAAGACTTGACAAATGCTTGTTTTCCAACTTTGGTGAGTCTGACGTCAGTTTATTGTGGTGCAAAGCAGCCTAAGCTGCTAACATATTTGTTAGTGTTACAGAATAATTGAAATAAAGGATATCTCAAGTGACTATTTGAAACATTCAAACAAGATAGATTGCCTGCCTTTCTCTATAAAATGCTAATGATAAAGCCTATATAAAGTTCTACTCTCCAGAAAATAGGAGTAGCATTAGGCCTCCCATCACAAAAGAATAAATTAATAGCAAGATAAGGGCAGGGGTCATCCATAATGATAAAGTACGTGATCAGTTGATGGCGAGTCATGCCAAAAGCGTACAGCTGCGTACATGGGAGGGGGTATCAATTATAAAGCTACCCAGCAAACACGGAGATGTCCCTGCAACGTTAGGCAACGTCTACGAAGGTCAATGGGCAGTCTCTTTGGACGTCTATCGACGGTGTACCAGTGGACAATTTTTTACGTCCCTGTGACGTTGGCAGATCGTCTACTAGACTTTCCTGGAGTAGTGATGAGCCGAATAATCGGTAACTAATCGGAATTGTCAGTAATCGGCCTTTTATACCACTAATCGGAAATAATCGGTAATCGGCTTTTTTTTAGTCTTTTACACTTGCAAACCGATTATTAATCTTAGCAATTTCCTGTCATTTGTACCTGTTATTTGTCATTGGTTTGATCTGAATCAATTTGCAATATGATTGTTCTGTTATGATTATATTATGATTAGTGATAATAGGCATAAACAACATCAGCGCGACCATTTCTTTAATTGTTCTTATTTTGAAAAGCTTACAAAATGGCATTTACTTGCGAAGTTTGTATAGACAATTAATATCCGACAGCAGAAGTTTGCCTGTGACACAACGAAGCGAAGCTGGCAACGAAGCGACTTTTTCCTGTAAATAATTTGTATATCTTTCCAACTTTGAAGACTGCTTTATCCAAAATAATAAAAACAAAATCTGTGTGCAAACATTTTTTAAACATCAAATCATTTTAACTATTTTCAAAACTGTTTCCTACAAATTAAAACCTGACGGCCGCTTTCTTTTTCATAGTAAAATTATTCATTCAAACATGCTCGCGTGTTTTATTCATCAACGCTATGTGTTGACCTTTATCACTTTATAACAATAGAAGGTGTCAAGTGGCATGACGAATCATTCGAACGTTTTGAATAGGTTTCGAATTACAAAACGATGTAAACAAAGCTGAGCGACTGCACTGAGCGATTTCAACTATTAAGATATCAATACATTTAATAAAATTTGAGCTTATTTTAGTCAACATTATTTACAGAGGTGACACTTAATGTTCTATTTGATTTATGCAAATATTTTGTTTTGTTTTCGTTGTTAATTTAAGGGCCCATTGTCACGTTTTTATTGTTATATAACAAAAGGAAAATGATCGGTAATTAATCGGTAATCGGTATATTAATCAAGCTCTTAATCGGTAAATAATCGTAATCGGTAATCGGAAAAATAATAATCGGCTCATCACTATCCTGGAGACCTTCCAGTGACCTTACTATGACGTCAATTTGTGAGATATTTGCCTTGCATTTTGCATTATATGCCACACATGAAGTTCACAGTTCACACTATTTTGTTTACAATTATTTAGCATACAAGAAAATTACAAAGTGTTGTGTTCTCAAAACGCATTCAATTTATCAAACATAAAATAAAACATTCATAGTTGAGTTGAAATGATAATTAAAGTTTCCTCAAGTGTTTATCTTCTACGTTCAAGTTAGTTACAGAATTCCTTCAATGAATGTTAATAAATTTCACGTAAATTGTCAATACAAATAATATATTCAATACGTCATTAGTAAATCCACACAAAGTTCCGTTGTGATAACCAAATCCGTAAACAATGTTTACTAACAATATAAATCCAAGCATTTATAACCATCCTTTTTAATCAGAATCCAACATCGAAGTTCTAAATAGCTGTATTAAAATCTTGGAGGAATACAATGGCCATTTTCTTGTAATCAAAACCCAATAATAAATTTCCAAATATGTTCCCCCCGATGTGGCTGGCCATATTTCTTGCAACGTAGATTAAATCTTCAACATAAATAGTAAAGAATATTATTATTAAGCCAATTAGGACAACTAAAACGTCATGTAAGAAATTAAGGATTAAACAAGCGTATACTTACCTCTTGGGAAAATGTTGATGAAAATTGGGGCGGAGGAAATTCCGGTTATTAATTCAGCTGTAGATAAATAATATATAGGAATTGTAGGTCAGCGACTAGTATATTATGATCATCTAAAGCATCAATTTAAGACAACTAAAATATGATGTTATTGAAGATTAATTAGGCAGCGTCTTGATAGATTTACCTTCGATTTCTTCGATACAAGTTTGATGAAATTAGCGGCTAAGGTGGTATTGTTGTTTGGTTTTCAATTCAGCTGTAGATAGATATACATGAATTCTTGATCGATAACATTATCATATGAACATATGTTAGTTAGTTATTCAAGTTTAACAATGAGGTTCTGATAGTTTACCTAGCAGTCTTATTTATTTGACAGTGACACATCGAAGAAGACATTTCGCTTACAAAAACTGTGACCAAAACATTAATTGAAATTTAATCTACAATGGAATCGAAAACAACAACACTATCTCAGTATAAACATTCAGACAGTTTGTATTTTCCGTTGCTCAACTATATTAAATTTTCAATAGCATCTTACCTTTAAAAATCACGAAAGATATTCAACGATTATTTAATTTCCAACTTCATCAACACGGAAACTCCAGAGCGGCCATTATAAAAAAATGTTGTGAAACTTTCTGACGCCTCTTTTCTGCGATTCAAATTAGGTGTGATTGTTCCCATACGGCTTTATCAATCAAAAGTACGTAGGTTGCCAAGCCGTAATTTTGCAACCTAGTCGGCACATGTGACGACACAAATGAAAGTAGTTTAATAGAATCGGTTGGGATGCTTACACGACATTGGGGAACGTTGTTTAACAGTACAATGGTGACTGACCGCTGAGAAACCTTCTGGACTCACTGGGGACATCTCCTGACCGTCATTGTTTGCTGGGTATGTACGTGTAGCGGGTGGAACGAGTCGATGTATTGATAAATTACCACACGCGTACATAGGAGATTCTGATATAGATATATTTGATATAATAATAACTGTAGCTGACCACCAACAGGGGAGTTAATATGACCGTTGATAAACAGAGCCTCTATGAAGGTGGACCAGCTTTGATAATATTGGTGCTGTCGTCACAAAGGGCAGACGTGAAGAGGACTAATACTTTACAGGCATTGATTTACATTACAAGGTATACGTGATTACAAACAGAAGCTTTACAGTTAACAAAGGAAATACATGATGTATAAGACAATAGACATAAAACAATCCACTTCATTCGCATCTTGACTGTCTCTGTATGACACTTTAAAGATTACAATTATGCTAAATTTAAAATAATAATTATCAGTTAATAGGCAGGTCCACTAAAAATTTCAAAGTTGATTTTATTATGGTTTTGGATATATCATACATAATATCAAATTCCAAAAACCCTTCATTTTCAAGTTTCAAATCCAAAAATATCATAGAATGTCAAAACGATCTGTGATTGGCTTGCATATTATGACGTCATTTTCCGGACCAAACAAAATCATAACCGCTAAACAATGGAGACTGTAGCATTTTTTGTAATGGTATCATTGAACGTCAGATTTGAATGTAATTATTTCCATTAGCATTGCCGTTCCTCTTCAAAATCTTGAAGACTGACTTTAAAAAACTTATTACGGTAAACCTGAAATATTTATCAATGGAAATCGCTCTGAAATATTTATATCAGTTTACGTTGTTTTTGTCTACGTTCGAGCATGGTTCGAGTGTCGAAGTGACAAGGAACAAGGATGGTAGCTTAGCAAATTATTTGAATTTTAAATTACACACATAAAGTTTCAAACGAGTTGGATGATAAGTTATAGGAGTTGTATGATCTACCATTTATTAGTCATTAGCAAATTATCCACATTATTTTCTCGCGAATCATATGGCCTATTAATCAAAGGATCAAATTTATTGTAGCTACCTGTGTAGCAATGATTCTACCATAATTCTACGAAAACAACATTCCGTCTTCGCTGATGAATCAATGGGATAACAGTCATAGACATAACTACTGTATTACATCAATATCGTCCATTGCCTTCACACAAACTGCATGATTAGTCATTGGTCCAAGTAATTGTTTGTTAATCAATGCAAAATGAATCATAAATTGCTTTTCGGTTTTCAGAAAATTATACGCCTCGACGTAAACTGTCGTAGCATGCATGATCGATGCGTAAAATATTTCATTTAAACGGCAACTTTATTGAAGTTGAGTTCTGATTTAGTAGAATAAATCCAAATCTAGAATTGGTAAAGCGTTGATTGGTCCATTTAAAGTGTTTGTCAATCCAAATAAAAGCACACTGGATGCGATTTTACAGTCTTATATCTGGTGATAATAACACAAGCAACAGTTGATAAAATGTTGCGTAATGCATGACAGACAATGTAAAAGAACGAAGATTTGATAAATCAAAATAACACTACTTTGATGATCGAGTGATAATCCAAGCCGTTTATATATGAGTGAGGTTTCTTTTCTAAATGTCGAATATATATATAGGCCTATATATATATATATATATATGTCTCAATTGCGCATGCGCAGTTTTGAGCACTATCGACTTGGGATGTGTCTATACTATTTGCGATATGCATTGCCCACTACTTCGGTAGTTTGAGCACTCTGGTATGGCACAGATGTTTTTTTCATGTGATGAATTTTTTCACCACATTTATAACTCATCTTGACTTAGGTTATATACTGAAGTCAGTTCCTTGTTCGCTCACTGAGCAGTACTGATGAAGGCTAATGGCCAGAAACATGTACTTGTCTGCTGCTATATATATATATATATATATATATATATTTCTAAGTGAATGTTGCCTAGTTTTTGGTGAGACTCTGGTAAAGACGAGTGTATCTATTTCGGTTTGACTTAAACGAAGACTTCAAAGGTCTTTGACAAAAACACAAAAACAGTGTGTCCACACATCGTGCACGTGCAGATCGGCCTGGCTGAGAACTGAACAGAAACAATGCAATGGTGATGACGTTTTCAGCGTCAATGATGCAACGGCGGGGCTTTTTGAAATCGAATAGGGAAAACTTGATTTTGTTTGTTTGCGGTCGGGAACCGTGAGAGAAAGATAAGGAAAAGATTTGTTTTGTTTCGCTACATAAAGGACAAACCGAAAAAAGAAACAAAACTTTACCCTTGTCTCAATTAAAAATCAGCAGTTCTGATTATACTATTCACAAAAAGTTTGGATAAAAAATGACGAATTGATGGATGAACGGCTTTGGATATCAAGTCATGATAATCGTAGATTTCTCATTTTGTCCAGATTATGACGTCACACTCCTTCATCCACCAAAACTTGCCGTTTGTAACCATGGCTACGCAATGTCATTTGAAGTCAGATATCTAGATGATTTGTCGATATTTTTGAAAAATAAAATCGGCGATATTAAACTTATCATTTGATCTTCGTATGGATATGTTTAAAGTAAATACTTAAATTTTAATGTACTTGCCTATTGATGGTTAAATCGATTTGTATTGTAGGAAAGTTAAGCTACAAAATCATTATTAACCTCGAAAGTTTTACTTTTTTGCGTAGACGAGGACCACGTGCCAGAATATGTAAACAAAGCATGTCTCCTAATGAATAGACACCTATTATATAACTATGTGTCCATGTATTGATATTCTAACATTGCGTGTAACCAGAGAAAAATTTAAATTTTCAAACTAAATTTGATCTGACATTTATGCCTATTAACAATATTTTATGTGGAGAATCCAGACAGGATGCAAACAACTTTCAATAGAATTTCTCATGAAATAGCATTCTAAAATATCACGAAGGTTTTCTGCGATCTGATTGGTCGAAAGAGCGTGCATGAAATCCTAGGGTAAAACATGGCTCCGAAAACCGGGAGAAACCGCAAGCTTCAAAAAGTTTGATCTGTGATAAAATACAGAATTTATAACTTTTTGATAACAATCCAATAAATATCTCAATAATGGCTACGATTTACAAAACGACATTTAGCTCAAGATGTTTATATTTATTGAAAAGCGTGGTGAATGAGTTATTGGTCGTGTAACATGCAAACTAATAACACAGAATGAAAGACCATTATAGGCTACGTCGCTGTGTCAAGGTAAACCTAAAATTTAAATGACAATAACTGCATTAATTTGCTAAAGAACTATTGTACCACTTATATTACAGACGTTCTTGTATATGTCTTTCTTTATTCGACAATATCTATCTTCATCTTGTTGTGGGATTCTCTTTGCTTGGTTTATGAATTGAAATTGAATTTTAAATTGTGAATTCATGAATTGAAAATTCGCCGTCGAATGAGATTCCAACATTATTATAATAATCCTTTATTATAATTTAGAGAAACAGTACAAGGTTGTTTTTAAACAATACAATTTCATATTTTATAAATAGTTTTAAAAAAATTATTGCCGGTAGAAAGCTGAAATTGACCGGCCATTTGCCCATGGCTGACCGCTATATTGTTTTCTGCATGTAACTAAGTAGGCTACTGTAGCCTATATCGTTTATAAAATACAATAAATAGTAATGTGCCAAGAACAGTGCCTTGAGGTACGCCACTGTCAACTGATAAGGATTGTGGGGAAAAATTCAATAGAAACAGATTGTTTTCGTCTAGGAAGGAAGAAGATATCCATTCTAATAACTCATATTTTAATCCATACACTTCTAATATGACGAGTAATTAGTATACCTAACATTGAAAGAGGAGAGGATAAAAGTTTGAGTCTCCTGTATTCCTTACAGTTGCAATTTAATTTTCAGGATGACTTTATTGATTTTGAAGAGGATTCATTGGTCTTGTCACAACTCACTGATAAGGGAGACAGTGCTAAGACGCCAGTGGTAAGGTTGCAGCATTTGTATGTATGTAGAGTATGAGTAGGATTGATGGCTGTAAAGAGAAAAGCTTTCAATGATTAGAATGGCTGCTGATACAGGAATAGACCTGTGACACATGCCCCCTTTAGGCCTACTCCACTTTACCAACGACAATTTCGTATAGAGGACATATACAGCCATTAAATGGTCTATTGTATTCTGTTTATAAAATAGATGTCAAAACCTTGCTAGCACACCAAATTATTCGCTAAAATTTTACAAAGCCCAGATGTAGAGTAGCAGAATAATAGGCCTTGTGGAACTATGCTAATAGAGGAATTGCCAAATGAGCTCAAGAACATGATTACAATTGTTATCCGACTTGGGAAACATCAAGCATTATTCTTAATGGCAAGTTTTTTCAAACGTTTTCTTTGTAATCGTAGCTTGACGTAATAATCCAAGACAATAGGGTAGAGCTCAAGACAATCAAGTCGCAAAATATGTTGAAACAATTACATCTGCAACATTGCAAGACTGACTGATAGAAAAAATATATAGAGTACATAGAACTGAGTACCGTTTTCTATTCGTTACTTATATATTTAATTATATTTTTAGGTGCAACCTAATTTTGTTACATTAAACTCAGATGACATGGAGAAACTAAGATCAGAAATATGCCAAATCAGAAATGCTTTACCAATGGTAAGGTCTTTAATATAGGCCTACTGCTACTATAGAAAAGACAAAGAATTACCCGCATACAAAACCTACAGCCTGCAGATGATCTGGAAATTGAAATAACCTCTATTTAGAGCTCACCGTTGTGCCAATTACATATTTAAATTGTCATTTAGCAATTTTCCATCAGCTTTGTTATGTGTTTAAAGAAGATTTATTGTTGTTTTTAGCTTTTGAAACAGTATCAAAGACATTTTATGAATCTCAATCGCCAAAAAGCTGCAGCACAACAAGGCAAGTAGCGAAGTCCTTCTGTGATTAGAGGTTCCCCTACGAAAAACTTTGTTGAGTTCATTAACTGTTCATAAACTGTTCATATCCTATTAAGATACTGTTCATGAACTTTGCATAATCACCTTATATCATATATTAGCTATGATAGTCGCTACCAGTATTCAATGTTTAATTCTATATTCTCCTGATTCAAGACTTTGCACATTTCTCCACCATGGTCAGACTCCGACAAAAGGTTCATCCTTCTGGAATTTTAGAGGCAAATCAACATTTTCTTCTGAATTATTTTTGTGAAGTTTGACCAGTAAATCATACAAATACAAATACGAATTTTCTTCTAAATTTGCTCTAACCTTCCGGAATCTAGGATTCCAGGATTCCTACGTTTGTCTGACCCTGACAATCGTATTATAGAAGAGAAGATCCGTCTCTGTTGACATAGCACCCAGACTCAAGATATTGGTATTCATCTGCGATATCTTGCTTGTGGTCAGTGATGGTTGGGGATTTTTCATAATTCTCTGAGCAAAGGGCCGCTCTTCAAAAAAAAAGTTCATGAACATGAAATTGCACAATTTTTGTGAACTTTTACGAAACGTTCGTAATCAGTTCATGAACAGTTCATGAATCATTAATTGTTCATGAAGTGATTATAAACATTTTTGAGATTTTTTTATTTTTGCGGAGAATGGATAATTATTTTGGTAAAAGATAGGATTATCTGAATAGGCCTACTGAAAATTTCAATATCTGAATAATTGAATAGAAGTGGACATGGACAATTAGACATGATTCATTTTTGTACAGTATTAGCAACAGCATTTTTTAAAAATCTGTCGATAAACTGTTGAGGAAAAGAGATTACTTACGATGATGAAGTGCTGCATGAAATGTGTGTCATTTCGATTTCTGATCTATAAATTCTGAGTTGAACATAATTTGTGATTTCAGAACATAAATGTAATGTCAATTTCAAAGGTTCAATTAATTTCATTAGAATGCTCTTCTTCAACAAAACTTGTAATTGTTGTTTGTGTTTATAATGTCAATGTGTTCTTACAGAAGCACATCATTTACGCTCATTGTCAGAGAAGCAAGCATTAGATTTGAAACATCTGAGAAGCAAAGAAAAACTTCAATTAAAAGATTTGCACAAAGAAAAGCAGGTCTAATGACATGTATTTTATTTGCAATATGTAATATTTTTATTTGCTTCATTATTTAATCATTCTGTATGATTTGTTTTTTACAGGATTCTATTTCATTGAGGGTTAGTTTGAAGCATTATCTTCATCAGTGAACAGAATGTGTGAGAGGAACATTCCATGCGAAGAAATTGTTGAGTTTATGAACTGTTCATGAACCTCGAACCATGAATAATGAATTGTGTTTAGATAATCAAGATATTAGTCTGGATGCCCTTGCCCTGTCATCTGACCAGTCGATGGACACTTTATTAAGTGCGTGTCAAACAATTATATACTATTTGCGCTTACAGGTTGACTATCTGAGTCATCATTATGAAACTGACTGAAAATGCAATATTATATTACTCCATTTAAAATAGTTTTTAAGAATTGACATACATGCAAGCAATAAATAGCCAATGAGTTCATGAATTGTTGATGAACTTTTAATTGCCTTTATAATTAATGTTTCCATCAACATTTCATGAAAAGTGGGCTATTTTTCGTTTATGAACTTATTTTACAGGGGTATTGCTTTAAAATACGTAGGCCTAACATTTTTTGATTTATGTCGATGCATTTATTCAAACTTTTTCAAATCAACGAAACAATATAAACTGTGACACATTTCATAAATATGTATATTTTGTTGTTGTTGATATTTTGAAAATGTTGACCTTGCGAAGGATATTAGAGTTATTAGGCTACTCAGGCATGGAAGAGTTCCTCCAATCACTGGATTTCCTACTTTTTTGTTAGCTGCAGAACACAGAAAACACCGATCTAGCTATTGTTTTGGGGAAGTTTTTAAGGATTGTTCTCCCTTTTGACTGAACTCTACTCTCATCGTCATGCATTGCTATTTTAAAGACTCTGTAAATAGTATGATAGGCCTATCATTTTCTTTTAGAATGAAATTTGTGAATTATCTGAAATTACATTGCAACAATCAGAATTCTGTAATAGCCTTGGTACTACTACTTGTACAATGTTATGGAGAGTAACACAGAAGGAAGAACATGTACAGTCACTATTTGGAAATGTAAGTGTTCAACTATGGAGTGCATAATGCTGTACGATTGTGTTGGTCACAAGTTATCTGTAATCTCTACAACCGAGTGAAATTAATGATAAAAGCTAAAAATGTTACACCTTTGACCTTGGAACAATTTGAAGATAAGAGTCTTCAAGCAGGATTGCTAGTGCTAATTTCATTATGCAATAGATGTGATCAATGATTCCCCTCCTACATGTTCTGAAGTTATTCAAATATCCCCTCTGAAAAAAATGTTCATGAGTCAGTTATGTTCCGTATGATGAAATATAATTAAAAGTAATAATAATAGGCTAGACCTAGAAGAGTCAAACCTACGGGTTGTCGTAGCCTTATGATATAGACAGTTACTACGCGCCTAGACTTTAGAACTTTTGTAGACTATAAAATATAACCACGTTTTTAGTATTAGAATAATTATATATGTATGTTTATGTTTTACGCCTTGTTGAGCAAAGTTAATTGACTTCTATTGTTCTAATATGTAAAATAAGAAGAATAGATTTGTAGACACCTTTGTTATGTTATTTTGTATATAAACTCGTTAATATGCCGGTAAAATCAATTAGTAAAGTCGAAGAAAGAAGAAGGCTAATTCACGAAGACAGAAGAAGAAGATCAACACAGAAAGATATGAAAGACAGAAAACCCGTGGAAAATTACCGATGTAAGAATCTATAATAATACTGTATAAATAGACAATTTTCATAAGAATAGTATAATCACATAGTTAATAGCATTTATTTACGATTTGTATTTTGTTTCATTATTTAGTGAATTTTACAGTTTAATATAATCTCAGTCAATCTACGGCGTCTTTAATTTGGCCTTAGACTTCAGAACATAAAGATTCAATCGACGACTTGAGAAGAAGTTGTGTTCGAATAGACAATGGCCAATCCAGATGTAGACACCCTCATGCACCAGAGAAGGAGTGCCAAAGGAAGAGTGACAAGAGTCATGCGAAAGATGGATGATCTAGTTGAGCAAGCAACTGATGATATCAATGAACTCGATGATGACCTCCGTACACTCTACATATGCTATGAGAAAGCAGAAAATATTCATGAAGAATTACAACTTCTGCTATCAATAGAAAACACAGACCAAGATGATGACACGTGGATAGAACAATTGCATAAAGCGATGTGTGATAGTAGAAAACGCATACGATCATATATCAACCAAGAAAGAAATGCAGCACCACTACAGACGTCATCAATAATTCAAGTAATAAAGACAGCCAGTCAAGAAGCAGATGATGTATTTGAAGACAGCTTCCAGACAATGGAAGAAATGATATCATCTGGACAAACACAAAATAGAAGAGACAGTGAACAAGGTGCAACAAATTCGCAAAAGGAATTGACCAAGCAACCACTGCCAACACAACAAAGACGTAGCGTTGATGAAAGAAACCTAGATTTGACAAAGCATGAAGAAGCATTGGCAAAGCAGGAAGAAGCATTGACAAAGCATGAAGAAGCTACACCAACAAGAGTACCAAGTGGTACACCCATGGTTAGATATAAATTGAGTTTACCATTCTTTTCGGGAAAGTTAAAGGACTACAGAAAGTTCAGAACGACGTTCAAAACATTGGTAGACAAAGACAATACAGATCAGAATACAAAGCTGCATGTACTTCGCGGTAGACTAGAAAAGATACCGGCAAGGTTGATTTGGAACATGGAGAATTATGATCAAGCATGGAATAAATTAGACAAAACATACGGCCGCGAGGATCAAATCACAGACCTATGCTACAAAGAGTTAGATGAATTACGACCAGTAAGAAAAGGAGATGCGGCAGGATTTCTGAACTTTGCAACTACAGTGCAGGATATAGTCATCCAATTACAGAACGCCAACTGCGAAGCAGATCTGAAATCAATTGGACTACTGAAGACCATTGCATCAAAGATGACGGACGAAGATAAGGAACGCTGGGGTAGAGAGGTCCGAGAAAACAAACAAAAAGAAACAGTGCTAGGACTTAACGAATGGTTGGAGAGTGAAAGCATAATCAAAAGTCAAGCATATTCTCTAGAGCCTAGTTCTACGAAAACTAAGACTGGATCCTCACATGCTACACAAAGTAATAACTATACCAGAAAAAGGGAATGTTTCGTCTGCACAGAAGATCATTTGGTAGAAGATTGCAAATCATTTCTAGATTCAACTATCGATGAAAGATGGTCAAAAGTAAAGCAAAATAGAGCATGCTTCTGCTGTCTAAAAATGGGACATGGGATCAGAGAATGTCACAAGCTAAAGGAGTGCAATTCAGAAGGATGTACCAAGAAGCATCATGGTTTGCTCCACAAAGAAGCAACAATTTCAGCGGCATCAAAGGAAGATAATAATAAAAAGGTGCAACTGGCAACTACGAGAGTCATAGTAAAAGACAATCATGGTCGCTCAAAAGAAGCCAATGTCCTGATAGATGCTGGATCGCAACTCACCTTTATAAGAGAAGGATTTTCAAAAAATTTGTGAATCCAAGGTATCAAAACAAACCTCAATTTGTCAGTGGTTGGAGGAGTAAGAACTACGACAACTACAAGAAAAGTGTGCATAAGCCTAAGTTATGTAACAAACAAAGGATCGGAACAAGAAATCAAGGCAATTGAAATGAAAAAAATATGCGAAAATATCGTCAGCGTAAAAGATAAAGATTTAAATAAGTATGAACATTTGAAGGATGTGAAGTTCAATAATGTCAATGGCTCTGTCGATATACTTATTGGTTGTGACAATCCACACTTTCATGTCGGTAAAACAAGGATGGGAAAGCCTGGCACACCAATTGCAATCAACACGATACTTGGATGGGTGGCATTTGGACCAACTAAGATGTCAACACAGGACTCAACAACAGCAGTGACGAATATGGCACAATGCAAAGAAGAAACCTGGCCGGAAAACATCATAATCAAAGAGAAATCAGATGAAGAACGAAAACAACAAAAACTCACAATTAGCTGCGCAATCACGAAAGTAGAAAATGTACTACACATTCACAAATTCAACAGTTGGTCAAAAGTCAAGAGAACCATGTGCTATGTGTTCAGATTTATCAATATCTTAAAGAACAAGGGAACAATGATCAACAAAGGACCGTTAGACAATGATGAACTACAAAGAGCAGAAATTTCACTTCTAAAGATAGCACAAAAAGAAATGCAGAATGACGTCAATAAAGGCCGGTATGAACAGTTAACTCCATTTGTTGACGAAAATGGGATAATCCGAGTTGGCGGAAAGATTGACAAAACAGCTACACTACCATACGACCAAAGACATCCGATCCTGATAGCAAGAAATAATGTGCTTTCAAGATTACTGATGATGCAGTGTCACAAAGATGTTCGTCACCATGGCACCGAAAGAGTATTGGCTCAAAGCAGATTGCGATTCTGGATAGTACAAGGAAGACAATTGGCGAAATCCATTGCTACAAATTGCGTCACATGTAAAAAGCTCAGAAGTGTACCTGAAGAACAACTGATGGCCAAACTACCAAGCTATAGATTGAAGCCTTTCAGTCCACCGTTTTGTTATGTCGGAATAGATTATTTTGGACCAATCACAGTCAAAATGACAAGAAAACGAAGAGAGAAAAGATATGGTGCATTATTCACATGTCTTAACACAAGAGCAATTCATCTAGAAGTCGCTGAAGACATGTCAACAGAAGCGTTCTTACAAGTATTGCGAAGATTTTATGCACGAAGAGGACAGCCAAAATTGATCAATTCTGACAATGGTTCAAACTTTGTAGGTGCAGAGAAAGAATTAAAAAAGATGATAGAAAACTGGGACAAAGATGCACTAACAGATTTCAATGCAGAAAGGCAAATTTCCTGGAAGTTCAACACGCCCTTGGCATCACATCATGGTGGGGTCTTTGAAGCAATGGTCAAGTTAGCTAAAAAAGCTATGAAGGCAACGATTGGGGATCATGTTCTAACGGAAGATAGTTTACACACACTACTTTGCGAGGTGGAACAATTAGTAAATTCTAGACCACTTGCATCCATTTCATCAGATCTTAACGATGGAGCATATTTAACACCAAATCATTTGTTATTGGGACGCTCAACAGCAACAACACCACAAGGACCATTTGAAGAATCCAAAGATCCAAGTAAAAGATTTCTATTTATACAAACGTTGACGAACCTATTCTGGAGAAAGTGGATAAGAGACTATCTACCGACGCTGATGAGACGAAAAAAGTGGTGCAAAGAACAACGAAAGGTATCAATTGGTGATATAGTTTTAGTGATTGATTCAAATCTACCTAGAGGGAAATGGCAAATGGCAAAAGTGATAGAAGTTTATCCAGCGAAAGACAATATCGTTAGGTCAGTTAAAGTTAAAACACAAAGTGGAGAATACAATAGACCAATAACAAAACTATTCCTCTTGCTACCTATTGAATTACAATAAGATGAAAGATCTCCTAGATGCTTTCATGGTGGCGGGAATGTTCCGTATGATGAAATATAATTAAAAGTGATAATAATAGGCTAGACCTAGAAGCGTCAAACCTACGGGTTGTCGTAGCCTTATGATATAGACAGTTACTACGCGCCTAGACTTTAGAACTTTTGTAGACTATAAAATATAACCACGTTTTTAGTATTAGAATAATTATATATGTATGTTTATGTTTTACGCCTTGTTGCGCAAAGTTAATTGACTTCTATTGTTTTATTATGTAAAATAAGAAGAATAGATTTGTAGACACCTTTGTTATGTTATTTTGTATATAAACTCACGAAGGCTAATTCACGAAGACAGAAGAAGAAGATCAACACAGAAAGACATGAAAGACAGAAAACCCGTGGAAAATTACCGATGTAAGAATCTATAATAATACTGTATAAATAGACAAGTTTCATAAGAATAGTATAATCACATAGTTAACAGCATTTATTTACGATTTGTATTTTGTTTCATTATTTAGTGAATTTTACAGTTTAATATAATCTCAGTCAATCTACGGCGTCTTTAATTTGGCCTTAGACTTCAGAACAAGTTAACCTACCTGAAATTGCCCAAAAGTTCATGAGCTTTTGTACAGTTTCACGTTCATGAACTGCGCAAACATTTGTGTGAACTGTTCATGAACTCATGGGTTTTTCATAGCTGATCTGTGATGTTCGGCTAACGTTTTTATTTTGTCTTAT
The DNA here is from genome assembly GCA_916610825.1 of Haliclystus octoradiatus. Classification (NCBI taxonomy): domain Eukaryota; kingdom Metazoa; phylum Cnidaria; class Staurozoa; order Stauromedusae; family Haliclystidae; genus Haliclystus; species Haliclystus octoradiatus. Next base: position 7,061,500 of record OU744450.1, read on the forward strand.
ATGGTTTATCCTATTATAAATGTTCACATATTTTTAATAACTGTGATGGATGGATGACTATCATACACAGCTCATGTGAAACGCAGTTAATTAATTTGTGAAGCTTATGGCATTTTTTAGCTCTTTGGTGACTTATGTGAACTTCTATTCAGCTGTTCATGGAGATTGGACATTGTGAACTATTAATGCACAATTCATAGACCTGTATGGGAAAAGCGTGTGAGAGCCTTGAACATTGCTGAACATTGACATTTGTTTTTCAAGAACCACTCTCTTACATCTCTCCTAAACATTTTAAGGAGAGTGATTTATCACTCTCTTTTCATTTATTCCCATTAAGGTCTGCGTTCAATATTCTGTGTTGCTGTCTCATGAACAATGAGCTTTCGTAAACAGTAATTTCATGTTCATGGTTTTGTTACAAAGGAAAAATGCCGTTCAAATTTCATGAACTTTATTTCACATCCGAGGAGGCTAGCTCACTCCCAATGTTTTTTTGCGATTTGATAATTGCAGATTTTTGTTGTTGTTTTTCTTATCATTGTGCTTTCCGTTTTTTTTAGAAAGGTAGCGATGCGTTCATGCTTCTTGCATGTGATACCCTTGAAAGCTACATTGCATCATTACCGGTATCTCATTGCAAGACTAAAATTGATGAACAACAACAAGAACTTCAATTTGTTAGATCTTTATGTGGTACATTGACAAATATTGCTGCTTCTGCTTACGGTCGTGAAGAAGTTATGAAAAGTCCTAATGGCTCAAAACTTCTAAATATCTCTGTATCAGTGTTGAATAATCTGGTTGATATTAATGATATTGTGACCAAGCTACGAAATCTTGTGCTAATGTTCCTGTATAACATCAGGTGAGGCTCTGTTTTGGCTCTAGGCTACAATGTATATCTACTTATACTAATAACACTGTCTGTTTATATATCACTATATTTTGATATTTCGATATTTCTGTGTCTGTCCGCGATTTATGTACGTCTTACTGGCGAAATAACACAGATAATCCGTTGTCGGGAAATAAATTATGCAAACATTTGTGTCGAGATAACCGTGTGCAGTAACAAATTTGTTGCATGAAAAGTATGGGTCTATGACGTTGTTTTATAATAATATACTTTCATCTGATATTTTATTTGATATCATTGTATTGAAAAATTCAGAGGTTTGAAAAATTTCATAAGTCGATAACCTAGCGGGCAGCCAAATCGAATTCAAATTGAAATCTCCAGAACAAAAATATTTCGTTTGAATTTAAAAGCTGCGTGTAAATGGTTGAACAAATGAAACTTGAAACTAAATCAGTTTTATGATACTTAAAACAATACGAAATACTGAATTACATTGAATTACCAGTATAACTAGACCAAACAAAATATGTTTTGAAATCAAAGAAACAATAGACCTATTTCATGTAGTGGTGATATATGTAGTAGTGGTGGTTCCTATATAACATCAGGTGAGGGATCTGTTTTCGCAGTACGCTACGATGTATTGGATTTTGCTGGATATTTAGTTATCTATAGAAATCATGTAGAATTATTTTGAAAACGAATAACTACTCCTGCAAAAGTCCAGGAATTTCCATGAACATTTCATGAAGTTTCATCATTTTCATGAACAGTTCATGAATAATCCATGGAAATTAGGCCATTTAACGCTCATGGACAAAATCATGGACAATTTGAACTGCTCATGAAATGATTATAACATGTTGAAATACTTCATAATCAGTTCAGGAGTTTTTGAACAGTTCATGAGTTCGACACGTTTTTTGCATGGGTGGCATAGGCATCTTTCTCATCCTAACATATCTGGCACAACAACGTCTCACAAGCATTCAGGAACAATTGAAGGGGGTTTAAACATTTACAGATCTTATAATTTATGTCCTCAAGTAGAACTACTACGGTTAACTATACTCCAGAAAATAGAGCTATTTGAACTCTGATGCAAAAAGTTTGAATAAAACTTGAAATCTCATAATCAGATCTATGTATTGCTCTTTATCTTTACACTATCTTAGATCATAGAAATAATCAGCAATTTTACAATTAAAAGATCTCATTGACAAACCGCTCCATTATCTTGAATTTACTATTTTATTGTTTCAGTATAAATCAAAAGGGTTTTTATCATTTATCTAAGCATGTTGAATTGTATGGAGTTCTTGGATGGACAATTGAAAGTAAGTAGATGAAGCATTCTTTATTTTTCTCTGGATATTTTTTAATTAGTGTATAAAGTTTATATCAAATCCCTCAATACAGTAGGCCTACAATGGTGATTTTGTTCATGGTAGCATTTTCAATACATTCATACATTCTCAATGTATGTTTCATTCCATTTGTCTTATTTAACATCTGCAGAGTACAGTGTCACCCGCTTAAAGGGGCAAAATTGACCGGTGACCGTTGCTAGCTCAAGTTGAATTTATGTTTAGCGTAATTCAACCGTCTCACTTTGAAACTATTGTTATACGTATGCCTAATTTGTTACAAATTCACATCAACAACGAACATTGTGTTATAAACAATAAAAATGCACATGATCCTAAGTGTGTAGCGCCTGTCGCCATTTTGCTCCTTTAAGTGCAAGTCAAAATTGTCAGCGATTTTTTCTGAAATTATTTTAAAGAAACATAACTACAGAATAGTCAATATGTTTTAACGCCAGGTTCCATATCGCCCTGCCAAAGAATCCTGTACCATTCCTCTGTTTCTAGTTGAGTGGCCCTTTTCAAAAGGGCAATGACTGTAAACGCTCATTCTTTGTCAGATGTGACTTGATTGTCAACGCACATCGGTACGCTGCTGATTTCCTTAATGAAATTCCTTTTGGACGATTCCATTTCCTTTTGGGATTTTATATTTACTGTAGTACGTTTAATGTAGCTACTAGGCATATTTTATTCACTAGTGTTGTCAGACAGTGATCAAAACATGAAATTGAAAACAATTTGTCATAATAGATGCTTGCAATACAGATCAAGAAACAAGGGCTAGCAATTAGTATTTATGTTAATGTTAGAAACTGTCTGATACACCCATGGTTAGATTGTGTTTGCTAAATTTTATTTTGTTAAAGAACCCTTATTTTATTCCTCAATTATCTTGACTGCTGTAGGCTCCTTATGAAAAAAATTGTTTTTGAGAATTGGATATAAATCTGATCTCTATTTTAAATTGATGATGGCAATGAATTTGCAAAAAAATTGTTGGATTCTTGAACTAGTTGATTAAAGTTAAATGGCGTGTTTCATGGAATTTTCATAAATTGTTCATGAACTTAACTTGAACTTTAGAGGTTTCTCCTAACACTAATTAGGGTGTATTTTCCTCTTGAAAAATCCTTTCATAAATATCAGGAACATTCAGTTCATAAAAAAATGAACAGGCAGACACTCAGACAGTTCATGAACTATCCATAAACACTCCTGAAACTGTTTATCAACTGCAACATTTAACTGTTTTGAGAAATGTTCAGAATATATTCATTTTAGGTTTGTTTTTAGAAATTAGCTTTCCCACCTTGCCCCATCGAAAGTATTCAATAAGTTCATGAAACTGTCTGTTCATAAACTTGACAGACAGCTGTGAACTGTTCATGGACAACGTAAGCAATTCTACTTATATATAATAACTTTACGATTTGTGAACATCATAAACAGTTAATGAACCTTTCATGACCCTTTCTTGAACAATTCATGAACAATTCATGAACAATTCATGAACTTTTCATGAACGCTGCATGGCTCGTTATCTGGAAGCGTTCATTAAATTGAGCCATTTAACATTCATGAACTGTTCTCAAAGGGATGTTATTCTTTGATATGATGTGAAAGGAGCGGATATGGTGAAAACGATTGCTATCTAAGGTATTGTGTGCCCCATATCAGGTTTATCATTTGTAATCTATGGCCCAACACCAAATCAATGAACAGAGAATAATTTGATACATTGAAACAGCCATTCACTGTAGACATATACAGTAGTTCTAAAACTATTTTCAATATATTTTCTAGATGACAGATGCGTTGATAATCGACTGCATGCCATTCGTTTACTTCAATCATTAATTATTGAACCAAGCAATATCGAAGGGATTCATCAAGCCCTTGAAGTGGTACGTAAGTAAATTACATAATAATAATTTTATCAATTTCACTTTCAATCTCAAAAATCAGCGACTGTCGTATTTAAAAGCCAGTCCATATATTTATGAGCACATTTCTGTAAATTTCTAATAATTTGCGTTGCGTATATATATATATATATTTGCTGTTTAGAGAGAAAGCCTCACTTATATTAGATGGTTTTCAGGAGGGTCCTCTATCATATTAACAATATTAATGATTTGCAATGATCAAAAGTATTCAAGCAAGCATGACTTTAGCTAATTATTGTTTGGTTTATTAAAATCATCATAACTCATGGGTATGGTGTTCTTGGTTCTCATATCAACGTTTCCAGTCAAAAATATACGTGTTTTAATCATTGAAATATCTTGTCAAAGCTATCTATAGATATCTTAATAAGATAGGAGAATTAGCTCAGATGACAGAGCAACTGAACTTCAGATCGGATCATATCTGATCGACTGTGGTTCAACTCAGCCCCTAAGGTCAACTCAGCCTTGACTTTATCTGAAACATCAAAGGAGTACCATCTGGAGATTGCGGATGGAATGGTCCAGAGGGAATTGCATTGTGAGTAGCTGCTGCGCATCGTTGTGCATTGACAATCGAGACCTATCTGCCATGAAAGATATTGAAATTGATCTGCAGTGTTGCGGCTGAGATTAACAAAGAGCGCTTAAAATCATTGCTCTCATCGAAAAAAGCCACTTGTCTAGAAATAGAAGAGTGTGGTACGGGTGCTTTCGGTAGGGCGACAGCGTCTACGTTACATTTTTTATCGAGTTGCCATTACATGAATTTCGATATATTTCGTCCTTAATATTATATTGTTTATCTGAAATTTATCTTCGGTGATGAAGTGATCCAAAATTTTATTGAATAATACAGTATCAATATTAAGCAATTATGAAATAATGGTTGTTACTCTTGGTTGAAATTTAACGCATAACATTTCATCTCTCCTCGCAATTGAAATCTGTCAAAATGTGCTGTAATTAAATATATTTTTCATTCAAGTCATCTTTGACAACTATGAATTCACATACAATCAAAATTACAATCAACTTTAATCTCATTTGATTAAATATAAAAACGAAAATTGATAATTCTGTGTAACCAAGAGTCCGGAATGATTGTAAATAATTATACAGTCAAGCCTGTTGTCTATAGTGATCAATTTTCATTTGTCTAGAATAGTATTTCCTATTGAATCAACCCTGTACATAAAAACCACCTGCATATAGTGGTCAATTTATTTACCTCTCATAGCTGGCTGTTATGTACTGTGGCTTCACTGTATGTTCAAACTAACGGATTGATATCATTTCACCCCTATATAGTTGCCTATGGTCAAAATCAATGAAATGCTGCAGAAATCACGAGGAGAGGTCAGTGAACAATTATTTTGACTGATAAGCAAGCTGACACAGAGATCCTATAAGATGCTGGGGCTCTCCAAGGAAGGCTTGAGTTGATAAGTATATTAACTGCTGTATATCTTGAATGTAACTTAATCCATTCTGTTGAACTTCCTTTGGTTTTTCCAAAAGTAACCCTTTTTTAAGCGGTTGGCGTTGGTTAGGGCCCGTAATACACAGTCACGTTTCAACATACTATTGTCAAATAACGTAGGGAATCCTGGTATTCTGCGTGCTCTGCTCTTTCGATTATTTTATAGTGGGAATTATGAGTTATTGTTTCACGCCCTAACAGCCAACGGACACAAAACAGTTCGATGTTATTAGTTCTATGCTTCTTCATAAATGAGAAATAAAAATACCGAACATATCTTGATTGTGTATTCCTTTCAGTTACAAACTCAATTATCAGAATTACTACAAGATCTTCAAGATGCAACCTCTAATATTTAAAAAATGGACATTTGGATTTCCAACCATTAAAAATGAACTGTTTTGTCTTTACGTATTCTTCATACAGTCTCAGAGTCTAAATATGGGGAGAATGATGAAGCATGTGTCTGTGTGGACATTATGCTATACGCTGTATCAGTTGTATTTTCAAGAACCCTAGCACAAAGTAAAACAGTATCAATTTACATTATTCTGTATATACAGTATACACGAACATTATCCATGCAATCTTAAGTTAATTAATTCTTCTAATTGCAATGTAATTATCTAGATTTATATAACTGCTATATGGACCTTAATATTGACTTTGGATATGAATGTATTACCATTCCAATCGACTACATAATCATACATACCTATATATAGCAGAGCCATCTATTTACAAGAGTTGGGACACGCTTTCATGTGCCGCTATCGTCTCCAATTGGACAGATGCCAGTCACATGATTTTTGGATGCCATCTTTGTTCTTTTGGAAACAGGTTCTCAATCATTTCAAGTGAAACGCGCGAAAAAATACAATACAATATGGCTGAAAAAACACACACAACATTCTCCTGCACGTGCGCACTGTTAAAAACGTGCTCGGGTCCAGGCAAAAAGATACAAAAATGGCAGAAGTGTCCCAACTCTTGTAAATAGATGGCTCTGATTCGTTGGCTATAGCATTGCTAAATTCCTGCATGCAGATTTTCAATTTTTACTATAATGCATATACTCAGAGCCTTCTATTAGGAATAGACAGCTCTGCATATATTACGCTTATATATGTAAGCAGAAGTAAATATAAAATATATCCATGCTTTGAAGCTGTATGAACATTGCATAATGTCAATATTCCTAATTTTCTATTGCCTTGCATTTTATCAGTGTTGATATCATCCTATACATCAGAGATGTACACGAGCCGGAGTCAAACTCCGACTCCGGCAGGAGTATCTGCATTTCAAAAGGAGCTGGATTGGAATGAATTTTTTCCAGACAGGAGCAGGAGTCGGAACCGGAGTCTAGAATGCACTCCTGGTAATTTCTTAAAGAACATGCAAAGTTGAAAAGTTGTCTGTATATTTCTACATAAAGATTGGAATGGCAACATGATATTTCAGTTGATGTTAATTTATTTTGTACTTTTCTGTTTGCTTAAATGTTGGGTTGATAAATTAATCCGCTTTCGGACTGTTTACAGGAGTTAAGTCTGAAATGTTTTGGAGTCAGAGTTGTAGTCTATTTTTCTTACATTTTTGGAGCCGGACTCGGAGTCAGACGCTTCTTATAAGGACTTTTTTCGAATTCGGAGTCCAAAAATTCTGACTCCGTACACCTCTGCTATACATGCTTGAAATTTTAATTCTTGCAAGAATATTTTGCAACCTGTTTTCACTTGTTTTCATCATAAATGTCTTGTTTCAAGCAAAAAAATAATTTTACATGTACAACTTTGTATGTATGTGTATGTATGTATTTTATTTGTCAACAATGGTGACAGGCAAATACAGGGAAACTTGTGGTTCCCACTTATGTAAAGCCGTTAAAAAAGCTAAGATATGTTATTAAGATAAAAGTTTTACAAACAAAAATTGCTACTCAAATATTTACAAGGCATTTAGAACTATCTAGCTAAGTTAAAAAGGTTATAAGATAAAATTTAAAGGTTACGACATTTGTACTAAAGTATTTACAAGGCATTTAGATCTATGCTAGCTAAAGAACGTTTGAATGCTGGCACTGTCTTTGAAGTAACACATTTCTCTGGCAGAGAATTCCACCAAGGTATGACACGATTGCAAAAGTCATTTTGAATGGATTTAAACTTGGGGATTGATTTGGATTTTAATTTGTACGAGTTTCCTCTCATGTTGTATTTATTTATATCAAAATCGCAAAGCTTATTTATGTCTAAATCGACCATATTATGGGTTATTTTAAACATAAAAATTAAATCATTTTCAATTCTACGAATTTCCAACTTTGAAGCGTTTCTGTCTTGCAAGTCCAAATCGCTTGAAAATTCAACATTACAATAATTTATTACTCGAATCCAGACATTTTTTAGCTAAAACCAATGAAACAAGTAAAAACCGTCTTTCAAGAATTCAAATACTCCTGTGTACAATATATGCATAAACTATAACATATCGGAATCTGTTCGTTTTGTTATCAATTCACAATTGTGTCATATCTGCTATGCGCTATTATTTGTATTTTGAAATTTAATTATGTATAACAGTTGATTGCGTTGCTATGATCACCAGTCTTTTTCAGTAACAAAAATAAAAAGTTAAATGAATTATAAGATTTCTATTTATTTTCATAAATTTGTGTGTACTGAGTTATTTACTTCTTCTACCTATGTCCTATATAGATATATATATATATTTATATATGCGACTTACTTATAAGCAGGTACATTTTCGTTCGTGATTAACTGGTTGTTGTATACAACATTGAAATAATTTGATTGTTTCAAAGAAACCGTGGTTGCTAAGAGACAATAGGTAAAGACGTATTTGAGATTCAACAAGGTAAAAAAATAGAATATTTGAGTTGATGCCTTTGATCAAGATGCCTGAACCAATGGAGACAGTTGAAGAAAAACACGAATCAAAATATAATGATGATAGAAGTACACCTCAAAGAATTAACTCTGGTTCTAATCGTGAAACCCCGCCAATGCCACGAAGAGACTCAGACTTGAGCAAAAGAAGTTCATCACCATCACGAAAGAATTCTGGTACAACTAACAGGAGTACGCCAGATCGTATCACAGCTATTCGACGAGACTCTGATATTAGTAGAAGTAGTTCTGGTAAGAAATCACCAACTCATCACGAAGATTCATCACGTCGTGGGAGTGCAGAAAGCACACCTCAAAGAAAACAAAGTGGACATAGTAGTAGTAACGAAACAGGGAAAGATGATTCTAACCGTGATAATAAAGATGAGCACACAAGTGATCATGAACAGAATAATGGATTACATGTCAATGAAGACAATTTAAATGGTGATGTACATAGTTTGGTGGATTTCAAATCAGAGCGTGAGGCTAACGTAAGTTTTATATCCTTTTATTATATCACGTAAAACAAACATTTCAAAAACTATAAATACACAAATGCCAAAATACATATTTGCTGGAATACTAAATACGTAGGAAAATAATAAAATTGAATACTTTTAAGTTTGCTTAAAATTGAAGAACGATAATCCGCTTATGATGTCCTTGAAACGCCAACTCTTCCATAAACTCTACCTTGCGTTTGCCTGCTCACAGGCTAAATTAGAAACGTATCAGAACAGTAGACTATTCTACAAAGATTCCAACTTACCGAAAGTCTATAAGGAGGCTAGGCTTAAGCAAATTATTGATGGATTTTAGAAAACACATTTATATTCTTATTAAACTTTAATTGTTTCTTTTAATTAAACACTGTGTAGACATACTTCAAGGTATTAATTAAGCGGGTAACAATCTTAGTCATAAATATATAAAGCACGATAGACATATTTTGGTTCTAATATGATCGAGATTGCAACTTGTCGCTGAAAGTTTAAATCTCTTCCGATAAAATATACTACATATACCGTATATATATATATATATGTAGATAATTTTATTATTCGATTTTATGATATCATGCGTTCTAAAATAAAGAAACAACCGGTAAGTTCTTTTCTATAAATTTCTGATTCTAATGATGATGAACGCACATCCCACATAAGCTATTTTTGTCGAACAATTGACATAATAAATTGATTACAAATTTTTAGCCTATCCTGTTTTATCCTATTAGCTTGATAAAAATAAATATTTACAATACTATTTCAGATCTTTAAGCTAGAATACTACCGAGATAAATATTCGTAGTTTCACTATTTCGAAATCCTCTATTGAAATGTTTATATCGTATTTTAGCGTCATCGTCACCATGACAACAAACATGACTCAGTATTTCACCAGATGTTATTACTTCAAGTTAATTGATCTCACCCTGTTATTCTACTCATAGCTTTGTTTTTAGTTTCTATGATTATTCTATGATTGAAAAGACTTGTTTAGTTTTGTGATTTATACGAATTGTCGTATAAAATTTATAACCGTGACCCTTATGCCGTGACAATGCATTTTCAACGTGCAATTTCGATTAGACATTCGTTGCTTGTAAACATGCCAAGCTATTTGCTTATGTCGTGGATGTCATGTTTGCGAGTTCATATATTAATAGAAGACACCCATGTCATGTTGCTGTCTTTTCCTTGGCCTAAATTCATGAATTGAGGAAGAGTTGTAGCCGACGGTGCTCGTACCATTTTCAATTTTGATGGAGTGGCTCTTTCGCTATAATATGTCCAGTCCACTGCTTGTCTCATGCGGAGCAATGCAGAGGAGAATATAAAAATGTGGTCATGCATATAAGACTAAATATCGTAGTCTGACTGTAGAAGGATTTCTGCCGCGTATACAGTAACTATTTCAAAATCATTATACATATCTGATGGTTTCTAAATGATAGCTCTTCATGACATTATCAATATGCCTTTCTCATTTTAGCTTGAACGTTATAGCGATGAATCACGTACTTCAAGCCGAAGCAGTACAGCTAGCCCAGGTGTACCACATGAAAGATTCAAAATTAATTTAATTTATCCATTGGAAAATCAATACGCATGTCCAGCTTGCCAAGATGTATTTCGTTATCCAATCAAATTGGAAGATTGCGGACATCGAGTATGCTCTGCTTGTTTTCACGATATTCAAAGGTACGGTAAAATAAATATTTACAATGCTATTTCAGATCTTCAAGCTAGATTACTACCGAGATAAATATTCGTATGTTCACTATTTTGTCATTATTCGTATGTTCACTACTACGGTCTCGCAACGAGTACAGCCAAAACCTAAAATTTAGAATAACAATAACAAAATTTAAAATTCTGTTATTTTAGATCTCCACCGGTCCATAGTAGTAAGTTATGCTTACCCTTTAGCTGACCGCTATACCCAGGTCATATTATTCACGCTGTTGTCACCTTTTATGAGCGACCAATAAGAAGGATTATCATAGTACCCATATTTGTAAACGTGATATTAATCCCATGATATCAATCTGCATATATAATTACTAAAATTAATATACTATTGAATCCGGCAATAACGGTATCCTAGGGAGACATTTAGCAACGTTTGACCGTAATATTGGATTTTTTTGATTTCCTGTTATTTGCAGAATACCGTTAGGTATTATATTACCCTGTATGATATACAATGTTTTAATCTAATGATATTTGTTGTCTATTTCTTTCAATAAACCAGAGTTGAACCACGATGTCCTATTGACCAAAACCGAATCCAAAGGCACAAGGTATATATTTATAGCGCCAGCAAATATCATAATAACTATACATTATGTATGTACGATCAGTTCCTTCATGAGGCAAAGACAGGATTCAAAAAATGAGTAACTCATACGGTGATTGAAGTTCAGCTTTTTATGTGTTAACACGAACTGTTATTACATAAGATGTGTTAAATATTTGATTTATGGAATAGAAATCTATAATTTACACAAAAAAAATATTTTTAAAAGTTGTAAATTTTTGAGTTTCATATTTATTATCCAATCTGTCAGCCAAATAGACGTTTCTAAATATCTGACGCTCTACCTTTTCGCTATAAAAATCTCAATTTAAAAATTTGAAAAATATAACAGAGTTCCATATTAAGTTAATCGAGGTCGATCAAGTCTATGATTAAACACGTTAAAATTATCATATCAACACAAATTAGCAATCCATAAACTGGCACTTTATACATAAACATTGAACATGTAAAAGCAGCTTCACTCTGTTTTGCATAAATGCCATAAGGCCTAACTAGTATCAAATACTTTACCAGAAATTGATACCAAGGTTGAAAGCAAGAATAAGGCAAAGCCTCTTTCGTAACTCGGAGTTTCACGCTTTAAGCGATCATCAGACGTTAACTCTTTGTTTAACTGGTGATTACCGTCTGATGATCGCTTAAAGCGTCAAACTCCGAATTTAGTAGGCCACTAACTATATTGACGCCAAATCTCGACCAATCCTTCTTTCAAAAGCTGGGCCAATGCCTAAGATTTGTCTATCCTATAGTAAAATATCAATGGTTTCCTTTTACGGCCTTAACTAATACCTTGAACTGATCCCTTGTATTTTAATTTTATTTAGTGTAAATTGGACATGGAGTTCAATAAAGAGATTCAAGCATTGGAAGTCAAATGTAATTGTCATGAATGGGGATGTAAATGGGAAGGCCAATTAAAAGATGTACAGGTAAAAAATAACATTTCTAAAATCTCTCAAGACAGCACAAATTATTTTCTACTTTGACAGAAGGTCCAATGTTATAAAATACCATTATTCACGAATATTGATTGGGATGATGTGATTACAATAGAAATCTGAAATAGGCACTTTTTATAGACTGTATCGACTCTAACAAGAGCACAACTTGGACAGTTTATTTTGACTCTATTAGTGTATTTTTTTTCTCATTTTTCAACCAACGAGTAATCAGCCCTGTGAAAACAAGCGATTTATGGCTTACCAGGCCCTGAATAAATATATGATGATGAGGATGATGACTAATACAGTATGTCCGTTTTACGGCTGGATACTCTTCTCGATGTCAATCATGTACTGCACTTCTATCCTGCCTGGAATCAACATATGAGTAAATTTTCAATGCCATTATGACTATATAGTACTATATAGTGACCAACACACTAAATAAGATATTGATCAAACCTACACTGGCTACATTTCGCTGATTTACAAGAGAAACACATGTGTTACCAGACGATAGCTATATAGGCTAGTTAGCATGCTGAATACAAACATTGTACAAATGCTAATTTATAACCAATTAATTATCTTCATTTTAGACTCATAATGATGTTTGTGATTATGCTGATGCCCTTTGCATAAATGACTGTGGTGTAAAGTTTCAACGGAGATTCTTACAAAAGCATTTAGAAAAAGATTGTCCTAAAAAGATTATACCATGTCCATTCTGTGATGGACGCCATCTCCGTGAGGACAAAAAGGTGGACATTAGTAGCTTATTTGTCACATAATGACATTTTGATTGAATATCTTATAATCAAATATGTGCTTAATGGGTCCGTTTTATGCCCAGGGGGTAACTTCCATCTTTTGGTATACGGGGACGTTCAAATATTAAAGGGTACCTTTTTCAAAATCTAGAAAAACATTGTAGGGTATGCTTAGTCATGAAATTTGAACGACCCCATCGAAGCGCAATGGAAGTTACCCCCCCCCCCGGGTTTTATGTACCGAGACTTGAGATTTAATAGATGTAGATATATTAATGACCATCTATCTTGTAGAGGAAATTCGACTCGAATTCGACTAAATTTCAAACTGAATTCTGATTTCGGTAATGCTCAAAATACATGTTCACAGTGCAAAAGAGGTGGATGCATACCAACGAAGCTATCAATTCTCAAAGATGCGTCGATGAAAATTATTTTGGGTATACGTTTTGGCCTGAATAAAATATTAAAAGTATCAATTGTAGAAAAAATATATATAAATTTCTGAATTCAAATTGGTACACGCTGGAAGTTCTTGAGTTACACCCACCTGTCTGTTTAATTTGGATTATTACATTTTCATTAACATTTTGCCAATGTTTTTCTTTGTAGGCGCATTTAGAAGAATGTATCAATGTCCCTCTTCCATGTCCGAATAAATGTGACAAGAAACTCCAGATTCCAAAAAACTTAGTACGTATTATATGACTTTATGTCTCATATTTCAGTTTCGGAATATGTTTCGCATGTACAACTTCATTTGTCTTAAACTTTTTCCAATGTAACCGATGCAGGTAACAGCAGGGATAATCAATCATCGTATACATTGTTTGATTCAGAGCCATTCTCGATTATATAAGCACTTTTCTGAGAAGAGTCTTCCCCTCATATATTTGTACAAATGCGAAGATACGTTGCATTTTCTTTAAATGATGCAAACTTGCATAATATTTAGATTGTTATACTGTACTATATACTAATTATTGTTTTGGTTCTTTCATTCATATTTTCTTACTGAAAGTCCCATCAGGGCCGTTTATCCACTAGGCACTAGAGGCACGTACTTTAGACCTGCAGTTTTCAATAGACCCTTTTTCAAAACTTGTACAATTTTCAACTTTTCAAAAGAAATTTACAAGTAATAAACTATTAAACATTAAATTATTGGAATAATGATAATAAAAAGGGAGTTCAAGTATGCTTAGGGAGCTTGTAGGAGAAGCTTATCTTCAAAAAGTTCGGAAGGAGCATGTCCTCAGACCCAGGACTACAAAACCAGGCGAAAAGCCTAACAAATTCCATGATAGTGCTTTAGGCCCAAAAAACCTAGAAACGGCCCTGAGTCCCATGGTAACTTATACCGTTGTAGACACGTGTCTATTGTGCCTTTAACTCAAGACAACATGATTTTGATTGGTTTGATAGTTTTTATATGTTTGACTATATGAGGTTACCATTGTCATCATCATCATCATCATCATTTATTCAGGACATTGTGCTGTGCCTCTGTCTCAAGCAAGCCAGCCTTGTTTTGGTTTAATACCTTCTATAGTACATTTTAGTATGAGCATTGATGACACCAACAATGACAAATTATAATTCTTTTCTCTTTTCTAACTTTCTTAAGCTTGATAAACACATTGAAGAGGAATGTCCACGAACAAAGGTCATGTGTCAATATGAAGAGATTGGATGTTCATATAGGGTAAGTGACTTTTGAGATATTGAATTCTAAAATAGGATGGTCGCATGTAACAGGTAGATCTATAATCTGATATTTGTAAAAAAAATTCTAATTTTGATTAGTAATATTACACGTGAAATATTGAATAAACTCGATTAGTCTGATATTTTAGCTAATACTATGATAAAGAACAGATGTGAAATTTAATATTGCCGTTTTTATTTAAAGATAGATACAGATTTTCAATTTTAATTTTTGGATTTCTAAAGAAATCTCTTCTGTTCCTCATAATGAATTGACACGCCCTGCTGAGGCACTGCAATGCATGCATATAGTTATACAGAGTGCGTTGTGTTGCAAGTACACTGCCGCAGGTGAATTTAAAAAGCTCAAATTCCCAAGTTTACTATCGATCACTTTCACGACGGTTATGAATTCTTAAATACTGTTAGATGTTCTCTTGACTCCAATCATCTGTAGACATATACCAGTTTTGCTTACTCTAACTAATGTTCCGAAAGACCTACAATTGCATCGTCAATGGGATCTTTGCATTTCTAATACGGAGAGAGGGAACTTGGATGAGAAGTCCATGGTAACCTGTATCTTTTCATAAAATATCTTAATCTCATTTACAGGCAAGTCGTGAAAAACTAACAAAGCATTACAAGGGTGGAATAATTGATCACGTGGCATTTGTTTACAACTTTATGATGGAACAAACACGTAGAATTGATCATCATGACAACCAATTACAAGATCATTTAAACGTCCTTGAAAATCATCAATCAAGATTAGGTGATCTGGAACGATTATCACGTAATCAATTGATATGGCGTATTGATGATTATAAGCGTAAAGTTAAGGAAGCGAAATCTGGTAATGCCCCTACATTATTTAGTCCAACATTCACAACAAGTAAACATGGCTATCGATTATGTGCATCTATTTGTTTAAATGGAGATGGTAAAGGCAAAGGAACACATGTATCTGTTTTTGTCAGTATTCTGAGAGGTAGGTAAAACTAAATCCATATATTTGTAACAGTTGGGATACGCAACTTTTGAGGCTCGAAAATCGCCGTTTTCGTTCCATTGAAAACAAGGTTTTCATGTGAACTGGCATCTGTCCAATCATGGTCCAATTGGAGCTGAGAGGGGCACATGAGAGAGTCTTCCAACTCTAATAATAGATGGCTCTGGGGGTAAAACCATATATCATATCATTTTCCAAATCTAACTAAAAATTAGTACCGATAACTGAAACCTTATCATTGTCATTGTCAAAAATATAACACAACTGCTTGATCTGTTCATATAATCTGTTTTTGCAGACTTGTTGTAGGAATTTGTGAAATATTCTAGAGCTGGAGTCGGAGTTGGAGTCTACGTTCCTAAATTTCGGAATCTGGACTCGGAGTCAGGTTCTTCTAGAGTATTAAGACTTTTTCGGATACGGAATTTGAAGTTCTGACTCCGCGCGGTTATGTTTTGTGTCAATAAATTCGATTCGATATCATAAAACACATCAAATTCAACATGTAAGATTATGTGCTGAGGTGTATTTCTATTGATATTAAAATAGTTTAATAATCACTTGAAAAAAACTCGAGTCATGATTGGTGGATTTGTACCACGTGTTTAGCAGTTATGTCAAGACAACCCACGAGATTCCATGGCAACCACTAAAAGCGTGCAGCAGGTCTATACCCGCACGTGTGCAGTTATAGACCTATACTTACACAGTACCTACACGGTTTTAAAGAAAACAGCTAGAACCCATGTTTTGAAAATGGCGACTAGCTGCGACAGATTGAATATTTTCTCATAAAATCAATTAAAATGTATACTCTGTAATTGAAAATTCAATTGAGAAATTAAAAAAGTAACAGCTTGGGATTTGCTATATTCAGATGTAACTTTTACTATATTTCTAATATTGCAAACATGTTTGAAAACAGTTGATAACAATGATATTTGGTAACAATTCCATTCAAATTGTATTTAATGAAAAATCAATGATCCATTAAATTAGAAAACAAATCATTGTTGTAGTGAAATTGATGAGAGATAATTGATGATCCAGACCAAAGTTATGTGACATGATTATTAAAATGATTACATTACTCTTGTTTGTGGGTCATCGAAATCATTTAGACCCACTCGGCGTCGTTTACGATATGGATTTCTCGCTTGTTGTTAGTGTTAGTGAACTCATGGAGTCTAAATTCCGATAGCCCACTCACAAGAGTGATGTAATCAAAGCCATCTATTTAAAATTTTAAATGGATGGCTCTGGATGTAATCCCTTAGTAACGATCTTCATTGCACCTATCTGACTTAGTTTGCAGATAAGCGGGAATTTCATTTATCCGAATTGCACTTTAGTGAGTTACATTGTTTCTTGCTGTTGTTAATTTCATACATATTTCATTTCAATATTTTTTAATAATCATATTTATTTGCTTTCAGGTGCATTTGACTCATTGCTAAAATGGCCATTCGATTATCGTGTTACCTTCTTTCTTCTTGATCAGAATGATGTTGCAAGTGAACGAAAACATATCAAATTTAGTATTAAACCAAACCCATGTGCTACTAACGAACCATTCCTTGGGAAACCAAAATTAGAGAAAAATGCCAGCTTTGGTGGTGCCAAATTTGCTACGCAAGACGAGGTAGATGCAAGAAGTTATGTTAAAAATGATACAATATTTATCAAAGTTGTAGTTGATTGCGATGGTAGCACTGAACCGTGATTTAATTATATCGAGCAATCGCGATTTATAAGTTTCCTGTTCAATTTCTATTATGGATTATATTGACTTCATATTAATGATTAATTTCTCAATTGCTTCAAGCTGGTGACGTTAGAATAACATTAAAACATGGAAGGAAATTATGTAACATTGTTCACATATTTGATGAACATGATTGACTCAAGGCAAAGTCTGATACGTTAATTCCATTGTCATAGCTTCTACTTATAGAAATTATAATAACAAGACAGTGTACATAATATAAAATATGAATATTGCTGCATACTAACTTTATAGAATCTTATATACTTTTTATAATACTTCGATTCTATTCTGTATTAATAAATATTAAGCAAGATCTGTGGGAACCTTCCTGGAACATCTAGAATGTTCTCGATGTTTCAGGAATATTCCTACAAATCTACAATCTGTATGGTAGCAGAATACATCAACGAATCCGGGACATTTTGACCATTATACGTTTACATCATTATTGGAAATAGTCTAGAACTATTCACCATGGCAGTCTGAACTAATTAGAGTCAAAATAATTCAAAATGTGTACTTGTAAAATTCTGAAAATGAAAAGAGCCTTTTGGTTCTGATGCATTACTCTTAGTAGTTTAGAATGTCACGGTGAATAGTTGTAGTCTATTTCCAACAGGGGTGGCACCAGAGGGGGCAGGGGGCTACAGCCCTCCCGTCGGGGATGCTCATCCACCCGTCGGGGAAGATTAAATTTTCTGTCGGGGAATTTTTTTAACATATTTCGTAAAAAACAATAGGAATTAGCTCCATTCCAGTATTAGAAACTATTGTCAAATTGTTTCTATGTAACATGGAAATTTGGCATAACCCCCTGTCGGGGATGCCAGCCCCCTCGACGGGGAAATCCTGGTGCCACCCCTGATTTCCAATCACGATATAATAGTAAAAGTGTCCCTATATGATTCAATATTTTATTCATAGATTTTTTCTATTGAGCTGCTAAACAGATTCTGTATATGATTTTATTCGAAATCGGCCAGCATTGGGAAGGTTTTTACCAGTCTGCGAGAGATTGGCTTTATTGAAAATTTGAGTTCCAATCGCTTATGAGTGTTTCTTCACCTCCTGATTCTTAACGATTTTTCTAAATAGAACAGATTTAGGCTTGGGAACGATCAATTCCATGCACATGGGAATTAGAGAAAATGTAAATAATCGTAAAATATCAGTTCTTGTTTAAATTGTTAATGTATTATAATTGTTGTGTGAATATAATATTTGAAAGTATATGTCTTTGTGGTTCTAAGTTTGTATATTTTTACCGTTCAGCGGTCTCTTTCGACATCCTCTATTTGATCGTATATTAACATACGAGATCCTGATAGCGAAAATGAATTATGTTTCTTCAATATATGAAATGGGAACATAACTCCGATAAAATAACAACACACCCGGTATTGTAAGATCAGACTAATAACGCTCTGACGAATAATAGTTGCTGAGCAATTGTGAGCTAAATGTGATCTAAATCTTGATGAAATTTTCATTACAATCTGAAAGGGTGGGTGGGTCAGCTTGACAGACGTTAATAATCGTCCTGTCTACATTTTCCCTTTGTCGATCATATTATTCTCTCCGCTTTTCTTTATGCAACAAATCATTTATTTGCAACAGAATGAAAATGGTGTCAAAATGTATCCACTTATACTGTATGTGGAACCTGTATAATATAACAGCCACCTGCAGGTATCATCAGTATGTTGATTGTGTCAATTATAGACAGGTGACCCCTATTTGCAGGGCCTCTTAGTACACCGCGATCTTGGAATTCTGTTTAAAACGTATCTTTTATGGTAACCGCTTAGCAAACATTGATATAATAGTACAATACGTGAACATTTGAAATAAAATAAATGATGATGAAGGCTAAAGCAAAATAATGATGCCTTTGTTATATCACTGAAGCTCTTACAAATTTTCAGATGACCATTTTATAGACGTGTATGATTTAGCAAATTTGGTAGACCTGTTCCACATGCCCCTGTACTTCACTTCGCTGCGTATAAGGGCAGATGGGCGCAGGTACGCAGCAGAATAGTGGGCCTTGTGGAGCTAGGCTACAAATTTGGTTGCCAACTTTTTAATT
Organism: Haliclystus octoradiatus; assembly: GCA_916610825.1. Lineage (NCBI taxonomy): Eukaryota > Metazoa > Cnidaria > Staurozoa > Stauromedusae > Haliclystidae > Haliclystus > Haliclystus octoradiatus. The sequence continues at coordinate 7,081,186 of OU744450.1, forward strand.
CACATTATTCCCTATAGCCTGCTTGCAGACTCTTTGTAAATCGGAAAAACTTAGTAAACTACTGCTTTGCCAATTTTCCGATTTACAGAGCTATAGACATAGGACAGATATAGGCTTTTCATCATCAACATTTCTGGACTCTCTTGGCGAAAGATTGAAAACATCAACGACTGATCCTCGATCATCTCATTTCTATTACAATGAATAAGTATGGCCATCTACGGAGGAAATTATGACTTCAATCGCGGGCGCAATCATGCATAAAGAAAGCGATGATTTAATTTATTAAGGACTTATTATCTGTTTTTCATAATTCAATTTTATTTTATTTTGTTAATTTATGAAATAATCTTAATTCAATTTTACTTAGTAATCCTTTTATATTATTTTGTATATTTTAATATACTCACGATTTTCAGTTTTATAATATACGTACACTATTCCAGTTATATGAAATAAAGTATTATCAGTGTTAAAGAAACATTACAGAGAGTCTGCAAACAGGCTACTCATTCCCTCGTATAGGAGTAATCCAAACATCAGTAGAGTACATTTACGTGACTCAAACTATATGGTTCTGCAAAGCTGGTAGATCTTATCTATACTACACTGTTGACTGATCTATAGAAGTCTCCGATAAAATTCCCGATAAATGTTCGTAATAAGTACTTTTATTAACTATTTCATATGTCAGGAATTAGCTACTAATCACATTTATCATAGATTTATCCTCGCAGTCTAGTTAGAATTATGAACTATACTTTTGAGAGCTTCATCATATTCTGAGAAAACTTTTCTATCAAAATGTTTTCGGTGCATTAATTAAAAGAATCAGAATTAAATTACGACATACCAAGAGATTAGCTATATGTTCTAGATGCATATTGGGTCATTTATTAAAACCTCTACCTAGCAGGCAAGATAGGGATCCGGGGGTACTTCCAAGTGCCGCATTGATGGGGGGTGCAGTAGCAGTATGCAGTAGCAGTATGGTAGCAGCAGTATGGAGGCAGTATGGAGGTTACCCCTCTGGATAGGGATATTTATAATATCCTTCAGTTTCCAGAATTGAATAAGACAATCGTAAAATGAAAAGATAACTCAGAAGAGTGATTGTATAAAATATTATTTTTAATATGAAAAGATCATTCGTCGATGTTAAATCTGCTTCCAAAACTATTATTACCAAATAATATTCTTTTTCTGCAACATGGTAATGTCCAAATAATTAATTTTATACATGCCCTTCGATAATCTAAACTAGCAGCAGCATAAATAAATATATTTACAGCTGGATTCATATAGGATAAACATACAGCTAATTTGACAAACCATGTTGGAACACAAAATCCGTTACAGCCTATTTCAGCAATATCTACAATGACGATTGGGATAACGAATAATATGAAGAAGCCTAATACAGTGGCTGTCATCTTAGCTGCTCTCAATTCACGGATAAAACTACGACGATTCCTTCGTTTTTCCGCAGCTCCTTTGATACCTGTGAATAGATTGAATTTCATCAAACTTAATTAAGTATCTTAAATGTAGAGAATTATAATTTTCTAGGACCCTCTTCACCAAAAGTGGTAAAGGAGTCTCATTTTTTCCATTGATATGAGGAAAGTTTTCGAATAAATTTTGAATATATACCCTTTGCAAATTTCCAAAGATTTACCCAAATTACTAGGAGATTTCTATACTTGTCTTAGAACCTTGTCTGTGCGACCATTGGATATTTAATGTCAAGTGGTTGTATATGTGTAGCTAGCCTCATTCCATCATGATACGTATAGGTGCTCTGTGATTGGGCACACCATATTCTTGGTTTCTGGCACACTTTTTAACCTTCAGTTTTATTAGACCCTCACTGGAGCGCCGCGCGGAAATGAGGGCCACGATGGAATGAGGCTAGCGTGTAGCATTGAAATAGGTATCTATTAATTCTAGTCCTCAGTTTATACATAGTTTATACAGGTGACCTTTCTGTAGAGGTAACTATAACTTACTAGAATTGAAGATTGATGAATTTTGAAGAGACCTATCGTCCCTACAATGTCTACCGTGGGAATTAACCTTGCGGCTATTCGAAACCAAATTGACGTCAGCATCTCAATACAAGTGTGGGATCATGATAAATATCCCTATACTTTCGATATAAAAACAAGAAACCCTACACAAATTGCTAATACAATTACTTAGTCAAGTATATCCCACAAAGAAATTTGAATGAACGTATTAAAAAATCAATTTCTGCTCTTCAACAATTGAGCAGGTGCATTTGAAACAATTGCATTTTGAATTTTTCAACATGGTAGAGAGAGTTATGAAAACTTAAAGTGCACATGACACAAAAATTTATAATACAGATTCGTGTAGCTGAAGCTAAAGGATGAAGAATGGTGACAATGATATTTAGTTGGACGCGTAAAGCGGAGATTTTTTAATGTTGAAACTATACTCTCCAAACTCGGAACGACAGACGGAATGAATCGAATCTATGATAAAAATTTTCGTGCCATGCAAATTAATTATTGATATTTTATTGATCAAAGGTTACAATCTTTATAGTCTACTGTATATGCATACGACAATTATATATGATCAGCTCAATATTAGCCTGTAAATGGCGTTCTCCCATTACATTTTTGGGACTCCAAAAAGGACAATAAATTATGTGGAATCGATTCAATAGTATTTTTCGGCTAACGAACTTTCGTTAATGATTATGCGGACAACTCACAATGCACACATTTTAAAAAGAATTATCGATTTTGAAACAGAATAAATTTTTCTTGCTTGGTGTGCCTGCAATCTTTCTGTTTCAAGGAAGCATTTGGCGGGTGAATGCCGTAGAGAATATCGAAATGCTGAGACTTAAAGATGATGTTTATGATATTCATTACCGTATAAATTATAGCTTTCTGCAATAATTTGTTCTGGTTACATCACTGATTATTTATAACGCATTGATCATTATTCTTCTAGACCAGCGTTGGTTACTGTTTTGAGTCTTTCAAACAATCCCCTTCAGCAATAGCCTTGGAATTGAAAATACTATTACAATCCATATCCGTACTATAGTAGTCCAATGTCGCTCTAAATAGTAGTGTAATTAGATCAAAATTAAGGCCTCCACGGGTTACCATTGACATTGCAAGCATCTATTTTATCTATCATCATATTCTTTCAAAGTCAACAGTTTATTCAATTTAATCATGACGTTTCTAGCTTGTCGCTTATTATCACGTTAACTTTGATTTGAAAATATTGAGAAATGGAATCAACCAATTGATTCTATATCCTCATCCTACATAGAATAAAAGTTCAGGAAGGCAAATAATCTATATAATAGACACTTCCGTTTGTACAAGAGAAGTGTCGTGAATTATCGCGGTGCATGAACTCAGTTTCCAGTTGTAATGTAGGACATATACGATTGAGAATCATATGATGAAAAACCACATTAAGCTACAGAGATATTATGTCGATGTATATTTAAACCTCAAAATTCCGAAAGATCAAAATTTGTTGATGGATTTTGGGGTTGCAAACATTTTTCAAAGCTTATACAAAAAACTGAATATATAGCAGCTGTTTATTTTTTTGAGATTTGTGAGAAAACATTTTAGTGATGATATTTTATAAAATGAAGAGTGAAAAACTTTCTAGTAGAAAACAATGATTCTGAAATCGTTAGATGCGATGAATGCTTGACTATCCTATGTCAATTCAAGCTATAGATATACTAATCGAAGATAAACGATCTCTATACGATATATCAAAATATACTCGTCGGCCTCGTGGATTATACAATTTATCGTTCATTAATACAGGCAATTCGTGCAGTTATTCATTACCAAAAAACACTCGCGTCAGTCTCTAAACCCTAACTATAGGCCTAACTAAAGTTTTAATATTTAGAAAAGTCCGTATAGAGAAGATAAGAAGTTTATATATCTGGTATCATTGTACATTTAAAAGCAGCTTAAAATCAATTTAAAGACCACTTTTTGAATATTAAATATAGAAATTTGCTGATAGAATTATGGTTCTCATGAAATAAAGTGTACAACTATGCAAGATAAGATATTTTGTCAAATGTACCGTATAAATTTTACTAACCGGAATTTGTTGATGAAGATGATAACGCGACAGTTGCAGTCTTCCCAATATGTCGATGAACTTCAAGAGATATAATTTTTCTTAAATGTCTTTTAGCAATAATAAATATATAAGTATATATAACAATCATTAATAAAAATGGTAAAAACACTGTTGTTATAAATACAATCAATACAAATTCTTTTCTTAAAACAATAAGGTAGCGACATATATCTTGTTGATTTAGTTCAACATCTTCATTTCCACCCCAAACAAATAATGGTAGAAATGCCAATAACGATGAAATAAACCATGAAAATCCAATACTGAATAGCATATTTAAATATAAGTTGATTTTAATATATTTATAAGGAGTTGCTATGCTTCGAAATCGATCTATACTGATTAATGATAAATTCATAACACTTGCTGTACAAAAGAATAAAGTAAATGAGATTGTTATTCGACATTGGTATGTTTCGTTATTCCAATCACTACCTAATAATTGACTAATCCGCAATGGGACAGCTAGTATAGCAATTAAAAAATCCGACAACGCTAAATTAGCTATTAATATACCATTTGATGTATGGAATTTCAATGTTTTATATGTTACAATAATTATAATTAAATTGCCACCCAATGTTATAGGTAATAATAAAAACATGCCTATCATCGTTAAAATTCTTTCAATTTCTGCAGAATCCATAATTTTTCTAATTAAAACTTCTTTCCAAAAATATTTATGAGAAGTAATTAAACAAGAGACTGTTCGCAAATCAACTCTCCGTTTAACAAGTATTTTCTCCTCATTTGCTGTAATTCAGGTTATATGAACAGATGTTTAATTTAACTATAAAATCCATCGTATGAAAACTCCTTAATTTTTATCTATCAGATAAACAATTTTCAAATGATAATACTTGATATGCGCTAAAGATATAATATATATATATATATATGCGTATACGTTCAAAACTATACTACATTATTATATCAGCTATAATACATAATTAAATTTAACAATTCGCAAGCCTTAATGTTATTATTATTAGCATGGATACACAATGGCTTATAACGCTTTTGTAATTAACTTGTTTGTTTAACAATTTATTCGATTCTCATTCGATAAGAAACGTCATCCTAAATACAGCATGATTTCTTTAAAAAATCATTTGCTATTTGCATCTATTGTTCTTGAAATAGCAGGTGGAGTTATAGTTTGATGAATATATAAACAAAATATAACGTTTTATGTCAAAACTTTTTGTGATTTGAGATAAATATTTAGCTTGGATTATGTCAGGTATAAATTTGACTGTCTTTTAAATTACCACAATATGATTTGTGACATCTTCGATTATCGATTATAACGAAAAGTTATGTTGTCTCGTTTGCCACTAGCTGAGGAAAATATATTTATTAATGACCTGATCAGTTTTGTTTCTATGGTAGCTGTGGGGAGTCCCAAGATTCAAGTATGTGAAATTTATTCTCCGTGAAGGACTCCTAACTATGTCTAATAAGATAGAGGTATGCGAGAAGCAACTATTAATCGTTGATATTTTCACATTTGTCGGAAATTTGTAAAGGGGGATAAAAAGTTTTATATTCATCCATTATCGTGACTCTGCAATTAAAACTTTGTCACATTAGAGAGCCATTTATTATTTATTCGAAACTCTCGTTTTAACTTTTGTTTCGTACGTCATAATCCATAATCAGAAGGCTATTGTTTAGTTAATTAAGTTTAATGTTTAAGACCAGCATCATATAAAATTTAACGCATGCGCACAACCCTCTGTAAATATTTCAGTAGAAATATACATCAGTTCGAAAGATTAATTGAACTAAGGTACCGCTCATTATTTATGAGCGGGGTTGGGGCCGAAGAGCTTTGATTTTTCAACTATATACCCCTTTTACCCAACCATAAAAGAAAGTCAAAAATTTTTACCTTACCCTAAGTAAAATCTCGAGGTGCTTTGTTTTTTGATACTCCTTGCACAAGGATATGGAAGTTCTTGTTTCAAGCTAGCAGCCAAAATTGCTGGTTTAGATGAAAATGAGAGGTAAAAATGCTTCACTTCCATTTTGTATTTTAAATGGAATTGGTGATTTCATTACATTATTTTGTTTACCCAACCTTTCTTGAGAATAATTTATTATTTACCCAATCCCAAACTCTTCAGCCCCAACCCTGGTCATAAATAATGATCGGTCCTTAAATCTGAGAGCCCGATCCCCGATATACCTTTCATATTAGCTACTTGGTAATGGACATAATATTGAAGCACATTTGAGTAATTCAATCGCTTTTTATTGATTCAATTAATGACATTAATGGGATGGGGATGTAAGACTAAGACATAGAGGATAGATAGATAGACATAGAAGTGATCGAATATCAGCTGATAGTGACAGAGGTCCACCCCACCGAGGTCATTTATCCACTGAATCTAAGATTAGTAACTGTTTTAATAAATAAACAGGTCAATTTTGAAACAAGCAACTATAACATCCATTTTAGGTCTATGTATTTATTTATTTTTATGATTAAAAACGGAATTACCCGTCCTGTGATAACGGTTAGAAAACACGGAGCGGTAAATACAGCCTCGCTCCTCAAACCTCGGATGCAATTCGAAATGGCGGGTTGTTCATAGAAAATTTTGTTTTGACTCGATTTCTTATCTAGATATTTAGATGTTTAGTGCTTTTTATTGCCAACATCCAGTAGATTTGCAGAATATTCTACACGGAACAAATATTACAGACTGTGACTTAGGCGGAGCAGAAATCACGGAGCCGAGTGGTCAGTGGAGGTGGTCATACGCGTCGCTGGCCTAATCATTCATTCTATCACGTTTTATAGGCTTTAGCTATATTTATTCAATATCCAATATGGTAAGTAGCCTAGGCTATGAATAATTGTTTACATTTCTCAATATCCAAGTTTAAAAGACGTAGCCCCTGTCCCTAGGCCTCTACTATATAGGACTGGACAAAGCAGAACTGTAGCCAGTCAGTCTGCAGACTGCATCGTATGGCAGCCAGACTGCATTCTTTGTAAATGCGCGGGCAAGAAAAAATCGATCGTAAATATCGCGGTTTGACGGAAAATGTCTACGAAAAGATTGTGGATGACGTCATACAAAATATGACGCAACGCCGCTTTTTAATTTAACGTTTTTCAATAGTTTCATGTCTCAGTGTTTTATTTTTTGTAGTTTTATGTTCAGTTTGGAGTGGGAATTTTGTTATTCGACTTCAAAGTCTAAGTAAACATGAACCAGATTTTGACAAATAATGTGGTAAACGTGCTGTAGAATTTGTGGCAGTTATTAATAGATAATGATTGATTGATTAATAAAAGAGTAAAAATGAGTTGCGAGCAGAGCGAGTAAAATTTTTTCGAAGAATCAGTGTGCTGAATTACAAAAATGAATTACATGATCCGACACGCGAGCGGAGCGGGCGAAGATTTTTCAAGAAATCAGCCATCACAACTATGGTTCCTACTTCTTTAATTGTGTCTTATTTACAAACCTTGCAGCAATAAACTGTAATGTATTATTATCAAAACAAGCCTTCGGCTTCCTCAAAGAGGTCGCTTCGCTCCCGTTAGTAGCCTGCAGTAAATCTTGTCAAGGAGAATGTCAATGAAACAAAATAGTCATGAGAAGGAATTAAAAATGCAGAACAACACTGATAATTCATTTCAGTTCTGATAATTAATCCTTACATACATGTAAAGCATAGTGAAAAGGAGATAATTGATACTCTATTGTACTACATATATCAAATCAAATGAATATGGGTTATCTATAAGTAAATTTTATGCTGATTACATAGTTCAAATGAAATCAATATGGATTGTATGTTAGGTAAGCAGTTAATGAACTTGTTTTCACAATGAAAGACATTGGTAGGCCTATCTAAATATGATTGCTGTATCGGTTGAGTGAATCTCAGCATGACTCATTGAGTGGTAATAATAACAGGTGATTCTGAAATTTGATGCAGCATATTACATAAATGAGAGATCCAAACTCTAATATTTTATTAACTTTAGCCAGCTTCTCACAGAGAGGACATATGTCTATAATGGTCACCATTCACCTACCTCATATAATAATGATTAAAGTAAACAATGTGTTGACACAGTGGGCATTGTCAATGTATGGCACATTATAAATGTACATTTCGATAAAACGATAGAAGGCAGCTAAATTACAACTCCAATTTTGTATTTGTACAACTTACAACTGCTTGACGACTGAAAAGTACCACACTAATCCTCTGAATTTGTTTATTTGTTATGGGTCAAATCTCTGTGTGTGCAGTGTAGATAACAGAACATAACTGCTGACATAAAAAGGTGACACAGTAAATCCTCTCTTCCAACGAAGAGCAGTTCATAACAAATCAAGCTATTGGCGATACAGTGACACAGTAATCTCTTCTGCCAACGATGACTTGATAACAAAGTAGGCTATTAGGGATATTATGATACTTAAAAGAAAACTAAAAGTAACAATTGCCATCAGAGTCATGTAAGCCCTCATGCAACAGGGTAGAAGCCACGGTAAAAGTGAATTCGATAGACTTTACATGAAGCATTTGAACATTTAAGTTGTAAAAGACTTACCGAGAATTATGTCTTCTGACCTCTTCTCCTTCTAGGCATATTTGATTGGAATACTTTTGCAAAATATGAAACACTTTTACCAAATATTGGCAGCCATTAAAATAATGCGTGCTCTAAAATTCGTGATTTTACAAGGAAAGCAGTTTATTTCACAAAACTTCCTTCAAAATGACACGATTTTGGAAAGTTTAATCGCAATTTATGAGCAATTTATAGCATTTTAAACTATAAAAACAAAACTTTGGATAGTCAAAGGCCTATAGATAACCCAGAAGCGTATAAGAAGTTTAGAAAATGCTCTGCGGAAAAGTAGTTTAACAGTAATGAAACAATGGGGATTTGATCACCGATACAGTTTGCGTATTATTTTTATTAATAGTATTCATTTAATAAACTGTTTCTTTGTGATAAACAAGTCTCTTACCGATTGCTGAACACGAATCACGCAGTGCTCATTCAAGCGTTGCTCAAAATAAATGGTGTTAGATATTCAGTTTCAAATGCGCTGCTACTTTCACATGTCAATGACTTCAATTTCTATTTGTTGTTGCCTCAGAATTTGAGCGAGAGTTTGTTGACACGGTTTCCCTTTTACGGCGTTTAAGGTTTCTGCGAAAAAGTACTAGGCCTACATTATTTATTGTTTATTCAAGTTACAAAAACCTGACATGAATTTTGCAATAAAATCGATTTGTTTACAAATATTTCGCAGATGACTGTTGTTTGAATGAAATGTGCGTTTTAGTTTTCTGAGTGTGAAATTATTGCGCGTGTTAACATCATTTTGACCCGATTGCGGAAAAAGTCGTCTCAAAATGCGCGGGGAAGAAATTCCCCGATTCATACAAAGAATGCAGACTGGTATGGCGAGCTACAAAAAAATTTTTCAGTATCAAGAAGCTTATTAGCCTAATACTATTTATCTATAGAATATTGTTTTCCGCAGGTGGGTAAGGCAAACATCCGTTGAAGCGCCCGCGGATAATTTTTTGTGCCCCTCTCCCAGAGATTTCGTAAAAAAATTTGCATAGAGAATATAATTATCGCTTTGTCAAGCTATCGATATTAATATTAGATAAATTCAAGCTATTCGCTCTCTTCCACAATACGTTATCACCAGGTTTACGTAAATTTAACCCTAAAACTCTAGTCAGAGTATGAACAGAAAATCTTTCGACAGGTTTAGCCGATAAACCAAAACAAGATAAATGTGGTCTTACATATTCTGCATCAACTATACTTTCGTCAACATAAATATCGTCAATATAAGCATCACAACCAGATTTAATAATTGGGTCCATTGACAGCACTTTACGTGATATAGACGACATTATCATTGGGACAACATTAAATCCAAAGCCCATAATCATTAGACACCAGTGCTGACCTTTAAATAAAACTCTTTGGTACGGCCATAACTTGTGTCAATATTTAATTGGAGATAAGCATTCTTCAGGTGGACAATAGCACAATTTGTTGACATTTTCTCCACTCACGTAATTTCTGCAAACACACATCGCTTGCACCACTGTATAAATCAATACTTTGATTTACTTCTCTGAAATCCAATATAGGTCTCACTTTCTTTTTATTTTCCTGCACGACCGCAAATAATCGTATTAGTGCTTTTGGCGGACCTAGTTCGTTTTCATCGTACGGAATTAAGTACAGTGAAACCTGTATATAACGGCCAACTATGATAGGTAGATAAATTGACCACTATAGACAGGTGGCCTTTATATACGGTTTGATTCAATAGAAAGTACTATTTTAGACATTGCAAAAGTGACCACTGATTTTGAGTCCTCAAGTTCAATATGTTTATTTGTAGCGTCATTATTAGATGTTAATCGCGTGATATCATTTGGTCTAGGTACTTGACTCGCCGAAACCACATTTATAGATACTGATGGCATAATATCATTTGATGGAGGTACTTCAGTCGTCGAGACCGTACAAATTAAATCATAATATAATCCGAAATTGAACAGGCCATTAGCCGCAACAGTTAAACCGCCAAAATTTTAATTGCATCCAAGGCCGGATCTATTATTTTAGGCCTAAAGCAGAAATCATAAAAGGGCCTAAAAATTCCCCCAATTTTTTTTGCTCGCTATGCTTGCAAAATTTGACGATAAAGCAGAGAGAAGCACTTTCAAACGTCTCCTTGAGAAGCCTTTACGTTCTTAATATACTTTACACTTACCACTCTTTCCTGTTATTTATACCTGTTTTTTTACTTAATGTCTGTTTTCCTGTCAGCTTAGCTATGTAGGCTATCAGTCCTTTGAAAAAAAGTTTGTATAACTTAAAGGTTCTGAATAAATGATGATGATGATGATGATGATGATGATGATGATGATGACCTCCAAATCAATATTAGAAATTGTCAAATTTTTCAAGTTTTCTAGACCTAAATTACTTTGAAATAAACCTCATTACTTAGAGTTGATTAGCTCAGTTGGCAGAGCAACCGAACTTCAGATTGTGTCATATCTGATCGACTGTGGTTCAAATCCCCCTGAGGTCAACTCAGCCTTGACTTTATCTGTAACATCAAATGAGTACCATCTATTTTGGCGGATGGAATGGTTCAGAAGGAATTGATTTGTGAGTAGCTGCGGCGCATCGTTGCGCATTGACAATCAAGGCCTATCTGCCATGAAATCTGTTGAAATTGATCTGCAGTGTCGCGGCTGAGATCTAAGGAGCGTTTAACATCATGGCTCTTAGCGAAAAGAGCCACTCCTCTAGAAATAGAGGAGTGGTACAGGTGCCTTCGGGAGGGCGACACCGTCCACATTACTTACTATTTTACTTAGAGTTACTGTATGGAAAAATATAATAAATATTCTCTTCCCTGTTGGTTTTGCTTCAAATTCAATCGCTTTCTATTCATTCAAACTGCTCATATGTTTTTCACATTCACATTAGTGTGTTGACCTTTTAACACTCACACTTAAACGAACAAGAGAACTCAACGTAATTTGATCTCGTTGGCTTTGAATTACATAAACTATTCATGCAAACCATTGTTTCGAAATCACTATTGGGCGATTCCATCGTGTCTGACTGACACATCGAAAGATATTTTCGAATAGGGCATCAACATCCACGCAAAGTTTGATCAATTATTATTATTTATAAATAAAGAGTGGCAAAAACAATCCCACACAGTAAAAATAGTCACACACCTTCAATAACCAGCAGCGATAACCTGCTTAGACAAATTCGTAAAGACGTGTTAATCGCTTGAGCACTTGAGTGAGAAAAATCCAAAACTAAAAACTTTGACTTTTGAGGCTTTCATCTCTTTACCTGGATCTTGAATATTGATCAAATATAGCTCAAAATCTTGAGCTGAACGTTGAAAAATTCATTCCGAAAGCAGATTGCCATTCGATTGAGCTTGTTTTTATTTAGAGACAATTAAGTAAAATGTTTAGTGTTTTTTCCGGAGTCAACCCTCTTGTGGAAAATCAACGGGTTCCTGTCGGAGGAAAAAGAATGAGACACAAAATCGTAACTTTGATTGCATATTTGAGGGGAAAATGCTTGCGTAAAGTAAAAATACAAGAAGTCGTACTAATGGAAAAATTTTCTGTATCTAAAGAAGCAATTTCCCAATATCCGGGATATACACTTCAAACTCTTAGTAATTTTACAGTACCGCGGCGTGTTTTAGACCAAAAATCTAAATTTAAATGACATTATAGAGCCGTTAGTAGAATGATTAAGTAAGAAGTAATGTTATTCTACCTTCATTGCTACATATGTTGTACTTACACGGCTAAATACTTCATTATAATGTTTTAGTAATCTTCCTTTTTATGAGACCATTGACCCACCGCAGCCATAAGTTTGAATGAAATGCACAAAAGACGGGCTTTGTGCGCAAATTAATCCAGGAAAACAAAGGTGTCTGCAGATTTAAAGTGAATTTTCAGACCTTATCGATAACATTGAGTTACATCCTGCGTCGAAGTGTTAAATAATTTAATTAACGTCACCCATTTGTACATAAATAAACTTAAATGAATATTATTAGTTTGCAATTGGTTGTGATGGAATGAAACACTACGAAAGATTTGCAACAATTTCTTCAACTCATTGGTTAAATGGGAAAAAAGTTGCCTTTAATTTGAAAAAGGCCTAAAGCATTTGCTTATTCTGCTTACGCCTAAATCTGGCCCTGATTGCATCCATACCAAGGATAACATCAACATTTGCGATAACATCAAAATGTTCAACTATAATACAACTTACATTTTTTGTTGCACCGTTAACAGTATATTTGTTAAAGCTGACCCATAACAACCAGTTGGACAATTCCATTGTGATGGAGTTTCAATTTATAGCTCTAGGTTTTTTGCATTATGTATGTAGAAGCGCTTGTTTCAGATAGACTTTGAAATGATTAGAGTCATTAGACATAGTTCATATATTATGTTTACGTAATTATAATCATTCTAAATTCGAAGTGATAAAATCGTTTATAACGTCTCATTAACAAGAATCTTTTGTTTTCAGTATCAAATACAAACAACTTGGTAATTTTTATAAAATAAGAAAATATTTTTTTATGTATATGGGTGTGCAAAATGAAAATCATCTTCAAATGTACAAAACCTATGCTATATAGGCCTACCATTGATCCTGAATCAGAATTAACCAGGGACACCAAAGAAGCAGGGGAAACTGCCGAACCTTTGTGGAATCCCAGAAGGCAAGAGCAAATTCAGAAGAAAATTAATAATTTTCTGGTTTAGAAGTCAAACCTCAACAAAATTTGAAAGTGTTTAAGATTCCTGAACCTACTGCCAGCGTCCCTCTTACGCCTAACATATTTGCTACACAAAGAAAGCCACAAATCACGGTCAGACATAGCTGAGAAAGGAACTTTTAAATAAGACAGTTCAGAAATACTACTTGCCCATAGCCCCGTCGAAACATCTCCTTCGGTTGCCAGTGATGGATGTCCAGCGGTTGAGGGGCACACATCTTTTATTTCTTGATGTGACCTAAAAAGACATCTGACGTTGATGGGCAATAGCAGTGGACAGTAAGTTGGGTCAATGTATTCCTAAAGCTTACTGAAGCATGGCGTCATAAGCCGAGTCAAGTCGAGTCAATAGTGTGGTTGATAGAACCCACATTTCAGATGCATACATACACTGCTTCTCTCATTTTAAAAGGTTAAATACATAGGCTACATTGTGTACATTATGGAAGTTGTAATCTGATAGATCATGACAGTCAATATCGCATAATACGTTATCATACATAGTGCGTTATTATTGTAATCTGATTCTTTGTTTTTATGTCGACAATTAAATCTGTGAAGACGTTAGAATCTACGGAAATCGTTTTGCTTTCGGAAATGAACATGACTTTTGTTTGCATCTCTTTAAGTAAACACTAGCCTATCAAATTTTATGAATAATCTGAGTGATTGTTGTGATGTCGTTTGGCTAGAATTATTCATAAAATATTCAAATGTTTACATCGCAAGAATTGTAATTTGTACTTGTGATGTCTAATTTTGACTTTATTATTAATCAAGAATCTAATGGTGATCAGCGAGGTGATTTAAAATTCAAAAGATAGGCTTGAGATATGAATCAAGTGGGTGTTTATCATTTATTCATTTTTATCTTAATTGAAACAGAAAGATGCCATTGTTATTTAATTTGAGCTAGATTTTCAGAAATAAGTTATATGAACAGCGATGTTTAATTTATATTTCTTTATAGAATACATGCGCTGATAAAAAGTCTATGGCCCTATTGTGAATTTTGCGTAATTCATTATTTTCTTTGGGGTCCTATGATAACGTATTATGCTATATTGACTTTAGTAATATAGGCCAAGTCGTGTAAGCTATTTGCAGAGCCCAGTTTCTCGTAATATATTAATTAACATTTGTCTTTCTCTTATTTTACATAGTTTGGATTTGATAGAATTTTCGATCAACTTCCAACTTCATTCAATAAACAGTACAGATGTTACTCTGTTTCTATGATACCTGGAAATGAAAGGGAGGATGTTGAAGAAGGTGGAAAAAGTAAGTGGAAATGTAGATAATAGCGATCTTGCTGCGTTACTACTGTAAAAAGTTAGTTGAGTTCATAAAGTGTTCATGAACATTGTTTTGTGAGTTCATGTACAGTTCATGAACTTGTATGAACATTGTTTTGTGGGTTCATGACCAGTTCACGGACAATGACGGTTCAAATTCAAATTCAGGTTATTATGAAACAGTTCATGAACAGTTCTTCTAAAATATCACAAAGGTTTTCTGCGATCTGATTGGTCGAAGAGCGTGCATGAAATCCTAGGGTAAAACATGGCTCCGAAAACCGGGAAAAACCGCAAGCTTCAAAAAGTTTTTGATCCGTGATAAATTACAGAATTTATAACTTTTTGATAACAATCCAATAAATATCTCAATAATGGCTACGATTTAGAAAACGACATTTAGCTCAAGATGTTTTTATTTATCGAAAAGCGTGGTAAATGAGTTATTGGTCGTGTAACATGCAAAATAAAAACACAGAATGAAAGACAATTATAGGCTACGCTGTTTCAAGGTAAACCTAAAATTTAAATAACAATTACTGCATTAATTTGCTAAAGAACTATTGTACCACTTATATTACAGACGTTCTTGTATATGTCTTTCTTTATTCGACAAAATCTATCTTGTTGTGGGATTCTCTTCATGCTTGGTTTATGAATTGAAATTGAATTTTAAATTGTGAATTCATGAATTGGAAATTCGCCGTCGAATGAGATTCCGACATTTGTTTTATTTTAGAAAAGGGTTACCACATGCTTGCAAATGTTTGTATTCATATTTACTAAACTCGAAAAAGTTGGGAGACACTCAGGAAGCTAAAAATCACTCGCTCGGAGCTCGTGATTTTTTAGCGCTTCACTCGTGTCTCCCAATATTTTCTCGTTTAGTAAATATGAATACAAACATGGCAAGTATGTGGTAACCCTTTAATGAAAATTAGGTCATTTAACTTTCATGAATTGTTTTCACAGGAATATATATCAATCCTTGAACAAGTAATTAGCCACGACGTACAGTGCCGGAATAATCCAGGGGCAGACTAGACGGCAGCCATAGGCCCCGCTAAATTATAGACCTCGTAAAATTTGGAAACAACTTTTTTCTTTGTAAAATCTTTTCGTGACAACAACGAAACTACAAATATGCAGAATTGTATAAGATGAAGGCAAGTTGATCGATCTTCTGATCACGAAGATCCATTGATATTTATTAATTTTCTTGATAAAAATCAAGGCTAAAAAACCATATTTCCCCATCAGCGTCTATTTCGAAGAAACCATCGGCAACCATAATGGCATCCTGGTTTCACAAGGCCTAAATTAGATCTCCTTAAAGTTGAGTGCTCTTAGGCCTCCGGAAATTCAATCTTGCACTGACGACATAATAGCTACACAATTATGCAATTCGATGAAAATAAATATCTAATACGACTTCATGAATGAAACAGGAAGGAAAATGTCAATTGCATTAATATTCTGCATATCAATATATAATTGTAGAATTTAGCTTATTTTAACATATGAATATTTATTACTATCAATAAACCCAAGAACACAGATTCGTAAAGCTATCTTGAACATCGTTGAATTCTCAGTTGCTGAGTAATTCACTTTTCAAAAATAGCTGATCCTCTGAACCAATCCCATTATTTATTTTATTTTAAATATTATCCATTTGTTTATTCAGTCATCATGCCGCCGTCTGCTTTGGATATTCTAAGTAAGTATACTTAAGCAATAAGCTACAAGCATGCTTTATTAGAAGAATGACTAAATACAATACGACTTTTGTGCAAAATAATAGGGCCTACAACCCATGTTAAAAATGTTCATCCATCATCATCACCATCATCATCATTTATTCAGCACCTAATATACTTGAAGCTTTTTTCACGTTACTTTAGGACCTACATAGTAAGCAAAATATAATAAGAAACAGGGTATATAGGTTAACAGTAGAAAAATAATTATTTACAGAGAGCTAAGGATCTCGGGAAGCTAAAAATCACTTGCTCGGAGCTCGTGATTTTTTAGCCCTTCACTCGTGTCTCCCAACATTTTCTCGTTTAGTAAATATGAATACAAACATGGCAAGTATGTGGTAACCCTTTAGTTAAATGTGTTTATGTTGACATGCATTTGATTCTTGAGGAGACGCCCACGTCTGGCACTGTCACCTAGTAATCATCTTTATCCCACATGCAAAGCCGATCAACATGAGTTCAGAAATGTGAAATTTACCAATTGATTTTGAACTTTTCAGGAAATGTTGATAAAGTATTCATGAAAATTTTAGCAAGTTCATGTTTGTGAATTTATTTTGCACGGAATGGTATTAGGTTCTTATCAATGAAAATGTTGTAATCAGCGTCATCACTATAGAACGAAGTTCATTAACAATAAACAAGCCATTTCCTTGAACATCTCATGCTTATTGTGGCCTATAGTCTTCACCTTGACATCAATATTTATTTATTTGTTTCTGTTTTATCATATTTTAGCTCGACTTAACATTGTTTATCCCATGTTATTTAAACTTACAAATGTCAAGAAGGCACGTACTACTCATTCTGGTGTTTTAGAATTTGTGGCTGATGAAGGAAAAGTTTATTTACCATATTGGGTAAGAACTTCTGTATCTTTGTATGTTAAACAGCGCTTTTAATCTGATTAAACTTTGGTAAGTTGGAATCATTATTGTAATTGTGCTGCTTTAATTTATTATTTATCTAGGCTACCATTATTTTTAAAAATTGTTCTGTATGATATGATATGATATGATATCTTTTTGTTGGTAAAGATCAATACTAACTGGCAGATAGAGGAAGGTGTTTAGCCTTCACTTACATACAGCCGTAAAATACATGTTACTAAGTTTAAAACACATAGTTATAAGTATTGAATTCAATGGCAATGGAAAATTAACATTTACAATGCTTTGATAAATCAATTGCATCTAATCTTGATTTGAAGGTTGCCAACGTTGCAATTACAATTTCGTTTGGTAGGTCGTTCCACCACGAAATGACTCGTGAGCAGAAAAAGTTCTTGATGCTACTGTTAACATTAGGATGAACGTGCATGCTTTTCAGTTTTAGACTATGCCCACGCATGTTAGATTTGTTAACATCGAAGGTAAATAGTTCATTTATATCTACAAGGTTATTACATACTTTGTAAACTAAATATAGATCAAATTTGATCCTTCTTAATTCAAGAGTTTCTAATTTTAATTTTAAATTAAACGGTCATGGTAGTCTTTATATGGTATTTGCCCAATCTATGTGGAATTTTAATCAACATTGCTTCATCAATTATGATAAATGGATAAATGATAATGCCAAGTATTATTAATATCAGGGTTCAATAAATGTTTCTACCTTCTGAAGTCCTTTGATTTTTCAAATATTTCTGCAAACTGTTTCTGATTCAGAATATCGTATTTCATTGAACTAGCTGCTAGCTTTCTGAATTTAGGCCTACACCACCCTTTCAAAATCTAAGATTTCAGGATTGCGTCTTTTATCAAACTGTGATTGAAACATACTGTATTTTAATTATTTATCGATATTTTGTTACAGATGATGCGTAATTTATTATTAGAAGAAGGCGATTTCATTCAAGTTCAAAGTCATTCTTTACCGATTGCTACTTTTGCACAATTTCAACCACAATCAGTGGATTTCTTGGATATATCAAATCCTAAAGCTGTGTAAGTATCCATTACTGATTTAACGGATAGTATCCATTACTAAAGTAGCAATGAATGATCTTTATGAAAGAGAATGAGTGAAACTTTCATTAAAACCCTAAATATCCAAACACTTTCAATAACATGCCCCGTACAAACACTCTTCGATTGCAATACGAAATGATTTCCAATGCCATGATTCGGCTATGACAAACTGTATGCCTAACCGGGATAAACAAGAACATTGCTTTGAATCATTTTTCGACGATTCAAGCTTTTCCGTTAATATTGGAAGATTCGCTTGATAATTTATGGCAATATTGAACGATATGTGTGATCATACATGCACGAGGAATGATTTGTTGAAAACGTATTAGATATTTCTATTTTATAAAACAAGTATGAAACACTGGGTTATACAAACACTTGGGTTGCTAGGAGGCACTCACTCACCGCGATGACGTGGAATTTTCTTTAGCATTCCATATGCCTTATGACGCAACACTCGTGTTCATATAACCCATGTTGCACAGACAGTGTTTTCTGTTTATGTAATATAAATACCGGATAGAGAATCCCATCAAAAATCAGGTCAGCATTCAGGGAAACCCCAATTACCCCCAGATGGTATTATGTGGTATTAAAACGGGATTATCGGTACCTCTAGACATTGTTTGATATACAGATACCTTCAGATTCAACCATGTACTGCTTTGTCTTTGAATGATGATTGAAGTAAATATTTATCTATCTTTCTAATTGTCAAATCTTCCTATTTTTGTTTCATTTTACTATAGCCTTGAAAATGCACTTCGTTCGTTTGCTTGTTTGACAAAGAGTGATATGGTTGCAATCAAATACAATCAAAAGGTAGATAGGACAAATATAAGCAATTCATATACAAAAAAGGTATTCACTTCATATATAAGGGAGACATCCTGGATGCTTTCTAGGTATTGCATGATAAGATTGGTCAAATGTCAAACATGAGAATTTTTCGACTTCTGGCAGTTTTCCTAGTCTTCCGACTATTTTTGAAATTTTAATTCTCGTGTCTGAAATGTGTTTGTGGAGAAGCATTCAAATAGTTTTGTAGCAAAGTATCTTCGAAGCTTCGACATGATTCATTTTGCCCAATCTCATTCCATTGACGTCAAAAATCTAGATCATATCCCTCATTATTCTCAGCGACAATTTTGTCACAACACCACTTGGAAGACATTTTTTACCAATAAATAAATTCCAGATCAAAAAAATAATTTGGCCATTGTTTTTTTCACGTTATGTTGTATTACATACATGAAGATAGTCTGGAGGTTTATTTCCACTTTAAGCAGGTAACACCTGTATTATCAACTTAAATTTTCAATCTCTTACTTTGTTGTAGATTTATGAGTTATTTGTTATGGAGTTAAAGCCTGGCAATGCTGTATCAATCATAGAATGTGATATGCAGGTATAGAAGAGTTTGATGAATGTTGAAGTAGGCTATAATGTTGTTGATTTGTATAGGAAATCGTACTGGGTTCACCCCTGCAAAGAACAGTACAGGAGTTCATGAACAGTTTATGAACAGTTCATGAATGTTAAATGATCCCACTTTCCATGAACTGTTCATGAATTGTTCATGAGCATCACGGACTGTTCATGAGCATCAGGGACTGTTCATGAACGCTTTAATGAACTCCTGAACTGTTTTTAGCAGGGGCAATTCGGGATTAGTTGCTCAATTACTACTTAGCTGATTAATAATCACTCCATATGACATTTAGTAATTGTACATAATTTTGTGATTCTGATTATTAATGCAACATGTATGATAGATGACTGTCATTTTAACAGAGTTTTGTCTCTGTTGTAAAAACACATCAATTTTTGTAAATCTTGAATAGACTTAGTACCTTTTTGTTGTAACTTTACGGTAGGTGTGACAAAGGATTAAGTAAAAATAAGTAGTTTCTCTGTAAATAGACATTGGCGTTTTGGGGAGATTATTTCTCTCGTCTAACACTTTGCTGATTCTTGACATTCTGATTGAGTTTTTCTAATTGAATAATTTTGTTTGTTCGATATTTAAATATCACTATAAAGGTTGACTTTGCTGCACCAGTCGGATATGTTGAACCTAACATGCAAAGGAAAAAGGAAGATGAAACTGCACAGGTGTGTTAACTTTGATAAATTACCTTTGCGAAGAACAGTTCATGAACGTTAAATGGCTACAAATTTGTATGAACTCTATTGAACTGCTCATGAGCAGTCCATGAGGGTTCATGAATATTTTAGTAACAGTTCATGGAAATCGGGGCCATTTGACGTTCATGAACTTTTCGCAGTGGTATTTTTCTGTATTACAATTTAAGTAATTCAATCCTGTAAAATAGTTCATGAACAACTTCATCATTTAGTTCATAAAGTTTTTATCATTTTACTAGAAACCGGGTAGCTATTTTCACCAATGTGATTGGTTAGTTGCTAATGTGTTTGGAGCGTGTGCGAGTTTATTGACCAGATGTCCCTCCTGATGCCAACCTATATTGCTTCTGCTAGGGCTTGAATCCAAAACCTTGCGGGCTGCGGTAATACACTCTAACGATTGAACTAAGACATCAAATCCTGCAGGTTGAAGTTCATGATCACATGATTAATGAAAACTGTTCATGAAATATCCCCTTTTAGTAGTAGTATAGACAGTCACATTATAGGAATGTGCCGTCCCTCTTACGCCTTACATATTTGCTACACAAAGAACGCCACAAGACACGGTCAGACATAGCTGACAAAGAAACTTTTAAATAACACAATTCACGATACAAAACATTATGAAAAGATACTACTCTCCCATAGCCCCGTCGATGCATCTCCTTCGGGTTTCCAATGAAGGATGTCATGCAGCGGTTGAGGGGCATAAGTCTTTGATCTTTTGATGTGACCTAAACAAGACATCTGACGTTGGTGAGCAATAGCAGAGGCAGAAGGAGAAAGTTTTCTAAGTTTAGCAGTAGACAGTAAGTTGGACCAATGTACTCCCTTACAATGTACAATGTATATGTACAATGTATGTACAATGTACAATGTACAATGAATTCCCTTTTGGAAGGATATATTACATACCATATTCTATCGTAAATGAATTGGCTCTCTGATGAAGGCCAGAATGTTATGAACTCACATGATTTGTTTTCATTACTCTAGGCAGCTGCAGAAGAAACTCCCGTGGAAGAAACTGTTCCTGTGAGTATGCTTCCATGTTTAACAATTGCTATGTTTTTTAATGTACACTATACAGCGTAACCTCATTGATATCAATGCCTTTGTGCAGCCAAAAATATTCTGATAGTAAGCAGATTGTGATATTAACCAAAGTGAAATACTGTATTGGTGCACATATAAGTCAACAGCGTGTATAAGTCAACCCCCTATTATTTAGCTGAGAATCAAAACAAGTGAAATACATTTGGAAGATTGAAATATTTTTTGGTTCCTTGTAAAAGTCAATATCAGTTTTTTAATCAATTTTAAAGTGTTAAAACCTCGACTTATATGTGCTTGAGTTTGCGGTAGTTAAAATTGTCACTGTCGTCGCTTGATTGCTTATAAATAGTAAATATTATTAGAATAATAGTAACCAACTTTGTTCGATAATTTTAAGGCATGCGTCTCACAAAAATAAACATGGTGACGTCACAGAAATAAAATGCATTAATAGATATTCAATTTTGCTAGTGTTTAAACTAAATCCAAATGCTTGGAACAGCTTAAAGTTCAAATATCGCAATATCACTCATTTTTCTGAAACAGTTTCTATCAGACTCAACTATTTCACTCAAGATGCGTGGATTGCATATTACTACATTTAGTCTATAAATTGTAGATTTTAGCAATTCAATCGAAACTATTTTGAACATAACCCCTGTGAGTTCATGAAGTTGAAATTGCCTAAAAAATTAATTAATGAAGTGTTCATGAACCGGTTCATGAACTGTTCATGACCTATATGTAAAAGCTCATTAATTGTTCACAAACCTACAAAATTTTGTTCATGAATTGTTCATGAACTATATGTAAATGTTCATGAATTGTGTGTGACTTATCATGAATTGTTCACAAACCTACAAGAAAGTGTTCATGAACTGTTCATGAACTGTTCATGAATTCATAGAATTTTTTCACAAGGGATGTTACATTTGAATAGCGCTTAAGATGTGATTTTAAAATGATAATTCAATATGCAGTACCTCACTCACACAGATTTAGAACTCAACAAAAGTACTGATAATTGGGACAATAGATGAAATGTATTTAATGTATTTAAATGCTCTCAAAACCATGGAGTATTATCATTCATTTAAGGGGGTCAAATCGACTGATGTTCCCTACTAACATTTGACGTTGATGAACTATCTTTTATGAATGTATTATTTATTTTTCCATTTTTTTTATTTATTTATCAGGTCTTTCCTGGCAAAGGGCAGCGTTTAGTCGGTAGAAAGAAAAAATTAAAAGAATCAGCTAAAGACATGCCTCAAAGAATTGTTGCTATTCAAAGGTAAAACTGTATGATTAATCATATTATTTGGAACTCATGTCATCAAGCTTCAGAACAGAAACATCCCCTGCGAAAGACAGTTCTTGGACAGTTCATGAAAATTTAAGGCCATTTAACGTTCATAACTGTTCTCATGAACTCCTGAACTGCTCTTGATCTCCTGGACTGTTTTCCGCAGGGGATTACAGAGCTTTCCATGGCATTTCTTCTAAGCGTTTTGACAATCAAATTTTGAAAGAATTTTCATCCGACTGCCTTTGCTTACAGAGGGCTAGCAAGTGACACCATCCTAAGTCTAATTGGTGAGTTAGATCAACTGTGTCCCAGAATGGAGGTTTATTGTGAAAGATCACTGTTATATAAATTGTCAATTGCCAACAGTTCAGGGAGTTCATGGAGAGCTGAGAATGTTTACGAACAGTTCAGGAGGCTCGCAGACAGCTCGGGATATTTGCGAACAGATCATGAACTCATCCCTTTTTGCGGGGGTGTACATCTAGTTGCAATGTATAACCATCATCATTTTTATTTTATTTTATTGACTACTTCTATAAGGTATGTTTTGCAAGAATAATTTACAAGAATGTAAACTAGTATTTACTTAATCGTGTAATCTGTTTTATTTTAGATATCTCTCTCAAAAAGGCTATTGCATGCATCATATCATATTCTTTTTGATTTAGGGGTATTCCTGATTTGGACTTTAAAGTTGGAAAAATAACATTCAAGCGTATTCAATCAAAACCTACTCAAACACAACAGGTGAGTTCCTATACAAAAATAATCTCAGTCATTGACGCATTTTGCTATTGACATTTCATAATTCAGATAATCAAGTACGGTATATTCAAATTTCGAAAATTTCTTAACAATGTTTATCCTAGAATTTCCAAACAATGGAATCGACCAATAGGATGTGAGTAAATTAGAATCATATCGAATATATGGGTCTTGATTATCACCTGAATAGTCTTGAAATATATAAAATTAGTGGAACTGTTGAAGAAAACAATTACTCATCGAATATTAGGCCTACCATGAATGCTTCAGAACAGTTTTTGAACATTTCAAGGAGTATTGACGAGGTTGTCGACTTTTTAACAGAGGTGGAATCATTTAGCATTCATGAACTTTATGAATCGCTTTTCGCGTGGGTAATCTAATCACACATTACTTCAATTGTGATCATGTTTAAAACCTGTATCATAGAGTCTCATCTTCCCAGTACCGGGCGGATAAAGAAATATCAACTTGCGATTATTCAATATATGCGCAATGGCTTGGAATACTTTTATAGTATTTTTCAAAATTACGTCATTATTTTTGGAGTGCGTCTCCATCAGCATTCCATGTACCCTGTATCCGCCCCTGTTCCAATAAAAGTACAGTAAATATCATTTCAATTATCTTTCTACTTTCAGAAAATCGACGAGAACCCTTTTTCTGCATTTGAAGGAGAAGGCAATGCACTGCGTAAAAAGAAATTTTAGAAATGCAATCTCAATTTTGTTTGACATGAATAGCTGTAATTATGGTAGGAAAATTCCATAGAATATTATTGTATTTAATTAAAGGAAAACAATTATTATGTGCTTTTGTGAATTATTATTTTAAGGGCATACTTATCTTGATGAAAGAAAAATGAATATAAATTTTCAACTTGGTTGATGCTTTATATATATTCCTCCTTGCTGAAAGTCAATTTAGTTTGACTAGCAACATCCACCAACTAACTGTATAGCACATTAACAATTATCGAACGAGATTGAGCGTGACACTGAGAAGTATTAGGCCAAGATGGATAACCTCCGTTAAGGCCTGATAAATGCTCAGTGTCATGCGAAATCGAGTTTGATAATTGTTTTATCAATAATCCATACCTTGATAATCCAATTGTTTAAACATTCAATTGCTCACAATTCAGGGACTTTAACATTATCGATTTGGCCAGATGAAGAAACTGTTGGTATTTCGTTGTCCTTTTTGTATTTTCACACCTTTTTGTCTAATAAAGTTGATAGGTCTGCTTTTTGTTGTTGTTGAAAAACATTTTTTTATCACATCAGTCTTGAAACCTAGGAGATGATATACTAAAATACTGAAATTAATAGTATCATCCATCAATCAATGTCTTCAGCCCACATACCATCCACACTAGAGCCAGCAGGATTGTCAAGAGAAGACGGGAAGTGCTATGGTCGTATGATTAATTCTAAGACCCAAACGTTACGAAAATCACTACGCTATAAAAGTTCTGAGACATTATAAAAGACATTATTCTCTTTGATAATTTTTCTTGTGAATTTCAAATATTTGAAAGTATTTTGAACACAAAATGGACAACAACAAAATTTATAAGTTACCATGACAACTACAAAATCTAGTTATCAATAACAATCATTATATAAACACTAAATTGCAACAAGAACTTAAATTAATCACTTTATAAGTGTGTCAATACGTTACTTAGTAGTTAATATAAATATATTAATTTTGTGAACAGATAGCAATATTGATTAGTTAAATATAGAAAAATGCATGTGCTCTTAAATATAAACATATTATCACGCATTGATGATTTCCAAAAAATGTACAAGTATACTATGTCATTTATGACCAAAAAAATGTATTTGCATATTTAAATATGTACTCTATTTTATTTATATAAGGTGCAGCCTGTGCCCTTGATGTAATTGAGTTCAACTCAAAATGATAGAAGTTCTATACTGTAATTAAACCACAGCTGTACCGGTATCTTGTGGTGTATAAGGAGGCGGTGGTTCACTGTTAGAAGTTGCTTCTGGGTGATGTTTTTCAGTTGAGTAAGGAGGTGGTATAGATATTATAGAAGGTTGACATAATGACGTATCTGTCATTATACATGACGGATTACCAGTCGCTAGAGAGTAATCTGTTGAAATAATGAACAATATCCATTAATCACCATGCAATAAATCTGATCATTATCATCCGCACATAATTACAGTTCAATCCTGAGATATGGAAAGGCGCACAATATAAAGATAGTTCACAGCCCCTGCGAAAAACAGTTCAGGAGTTCATGAACAGTTCATGAATGTTAAATGGCCCTAAATTTTCATGAACTGTTCATGAACTGTTTATGAACTTTCCGTGAAGGTTCATGAACAGTTTATGAACTTTCCGTGAAGGTTCATGAACTGTTTATGAACAGTTCATGAACATTTCAAGAAAATTGAGGCCATTTAATGTTCATGAACTGTTCATGAATTCCTGAACTGTTTACCGCAGGGAAGGAGGTAAGCGCAGTTAATCATAACTAACATATTGACACTGACGCTTTGGCCAAAAGTAGCACATTTCTAAATTATAAAATGAAATGCCAGAATTAAGCTTTATAGCCAAAATATATTTTACTGCATAGATTTTTCTCAAAATAATTCATGATGAACTGTTCATAGACATTTCATTCTATTGTACTGTTAGGAAGTCTGATCTTGCATATAATTATTTGTGCATTTGAATACACCCAATCCGAACCTGTAGCTCTTGATGAATGTCGACGTTCTAGCTCAACTCTCACATGTTTCTTCTGTTGTTTACTTCGCTTCCATAATAGCAATATAACAATAATGACAGCTAACAGAACTAGCCCCAATGCCATAACGATGCCTAATTGGCCTCCACTTGACATTCCAAGTCCTTCAACAAATATTAGTAACAAATAATTATTATAGTTATTAGACACTGCAGTGCTACACATTCAAGTGTTACCAGATCACAATGGGCCTGTAATAAATCAAAGTATAGAACAACCAATGCTACATGTATGTCTAATATGACATATCTACAATCTGTTTAGTAGTATATTAAAGTACAGTTCCATAGAAAAAATCAACCAATCATATGGACACTTTGACTATCAGATAGTCTTCGGAAATAGTCCATAAGTACTCAACATGATATTCTGAACTAAATACAGTCAAACCTGTTATAATGATCACCTCTATACAGCGGCCACCTGTCTATAGTGGTCACTCTTGCAATGTCTAAATTGGAATTTTCCATTGAATCAAACCTGTCTATAAAGGCCACCTGTCTATAATGGTCAATTTATCTACCTCTCGTAGGTGGCTGTTATATACAGGTTTCACTGTAGAGTGAAAAATAATTTAAAATTTCTAGCAGAAGTAGTTTCAAACTCATATTCTTCTGTGCCTGGACACTAAAAACTGAATCTTGCAGATGTACCCTTTTTTGCAGATAGAAATAGATTTTCTTGAGACATTTAAACGAGGAGTAAGTTCAGTGTTACATTAGTTGAGTTGAATCTACTACTCATAAATCATTAAAAAAATCAATTTTCTTTGGAATTTATGCCAACTTTCCAGAATCTAAGATTCTGTCGATGATCTTCCAGTTGATTCAACATTCTTTTCTTTGGCTACCTCTTAACAGTCTACATAAATTAGTTACAACGCTAATTTGGCATTTTAGTGAAAAAAAGTTCATGAGTTCATGAACGTGAAATTGCCCAAAAATGCATGAAGTGTTCATGAACTTTTAAGCAATTTCACGTTCGTGAACTGTATGTGACTGTTAATGAACTGTTCATGAACCTACAAAAAATGTTCATAAACTGTGCATGAACCGTTCATGAACTAATGGATTTTTTTCACTGAGGAAGTTAAGCGAAGACCATAACGTATGATACCAACTGTTTCAGGACACAGGTATTCTTAGATTGAAAACTTGAAACAATCTCACAAGTACAATACAGTCAAACTCGGTTAATATCCCCACAATAAACGATTCTTTTTTCTATTCCTCATTCTCATATTCCAACCTTCCTCACTATCCCAACTCATTCAGCGTCCCATTTTTCATCTGTACCAGAGGGAGGATAAATAAGCAAGTTTGACTGTATACCTTTGAAGTATTAATATTTCATGTAGATTGTAGAAAATAGCCACAATTTAAGATGAGAACATCACAATTATGTTTTTAAAACATCTGTGAAATATACCTCCAGGACACGTATATTCACAGCATTTTCCTTCAACTAGCTTGTAATCGTCACACGTAGGGCGAGCACATGATGCCGTGATACATGAAACGCTAAAAGTGTCTGCGCATTTGCATTGCTGACAGGCATCTCCGGCAGGTGTAAAATAATCTCCAGATTTGATCAGTTTACCAACAATATCAACACACGGTGCACCGAAGTGCTGACCTGGAAAAAAATAATAATAATAATAACAATAACAATAATTAATAATAATAATAATAATAATAATAATAATAATAATAATAATAATAATAATAATAATAATAATAATAATAATAATAATAATAATAATAATAATAATAATAATAATAACAATAATAATAATAATAATAATAATAATAATAATAATAATAATAATAATAATAATAATAATAATAATAATAATAATAATAATAATAATAATAATAATAATAATAATAATAATAATAATAATAATAATAATAATAATAATAATAATAATAATAATAATAATAATAATAATAATTTTTAATAAAAATAATAATAACAATAACAATAATAATAATAAAATGTATGTTTATCTAATAGCAGATAATATAGGGCTCTATGTCGTCATTTGACAGAGGGGTAAATAATAATAATAATAATAATTGGTCAGGTTTTTCTCTTCAGGGGCTTTCAGGAGTATTTCTAGAATATCATCATCAAAAGATGAATTTTTGGGTACATTTTGGCATAATAAAAATGACATGGTCACAAACCTTGATTTGGCGACATCCAGTGACGACTCTCTGTCATAACATATCTAAACGTATGTAGAAGAAAAATGAAAATATTATCAATAAATATCTGAGAGGTCTTCAAAGAGCATATCTTGATAATTTTCTCGGTCAGTTAGTCTTGGTTAGTTGAAAGGACTGGAAAAGATTTTGATTCAGTCAAAAGATATTTTCAGAGCCAGGCGGATGCTGCAGAATTTTGATGAGATTTTCATGTCTGGAACACTTAATGCAAGCATATAGGCAGTGTGAGCAATAGTCATTAGTCAGGAGACTTTCCGGTTTGCATTTCTCAGAATTTTTGTCATACTATAATATAGAAAAATTGTTAATAATAGAAACATTTTGTGATGTTGATATAGTTAGTGGATTGTTCTAAATTGAAAATACTACGAATTTATAAAAAATAGGGATGTCAGCAACATCAATTTTATTTTATTTGTCGCCTTCAACTTGTAACTCTTGATAATATGTATAGGATGAATAGTTTAGCATTGCAGTCGAGTCCAAATTTTTGAAGTTTTGAAAAAAGTTCCATACAGTTGGAAATTGACTTATCATTTGCCCCACATACAAAATCGTTCGACTTTTGCATCTGACATCTTTGTTTCTCATAAGATAAACTGTACAAAAAGGTAGTTGTAGACTAGCAACAGTTGGTTTAATATTATTTCTAATCTTGCGGGTTGTTGTTTCTATAAGATTCCCACTGTATGCAAAATATACCAAGAACAGCATTTTGGAAACAAAACAATAATTGATCTCTTGGCAAATTTGGCAACAATATTGATTATCCTTATAGTGTGATGACCTATAAAAATGATAGTAAGACGATTGATCATTCCAAGTGGGAAAATGTGGATCTACTTACATATTATATTCTAACCGTCTATAAAAATGTATCATCGATGGAGTTGAAGAGTGCTTGAAGTTTGTCAAAACAACATTGGCCTATTTAGTGTAACAAGGATTTTACAGGATTATTTTCAGTAAGCTGTTGAATAATCCTTAGTAAGAATTAATAATCCCTGTTGTTTAATTCAGGATATTAATGCAGACTGAAGATGTTGTTCACACCTTAATGTAGGCCTATGTGAATATTGAAATAATACTGTTCTTTGGTAAACGCTTTCATGCATTGTTTATATTTTGAGAATTACAAATCAATACAGTTGGATTATGTTCATCATAACTGCTTTGTGTCATCATTAAAGCTACTTAGGCTCAATAATTGCATATTGATGCATTTTCGAAAAAGATTTCTTTCTATTTATTTCAATGCGACCATAGTTTGAGATATCCTCCAAAACAGAGAGCATATCATCTTTACATTCCTATGTCACACTAGTAATCAATACACATAACACTTCTATTTCAATTCTAAGTAAATACAGTCGACGTCTAGGTATGTAAAATGATCATAGCATAGCTGTGGGCAGGGTCCAGGAAAAGGTTCAGCCTTCTGGAATCCTAAAGCAGTAAAAGTACAATTTTCTTCTAAATTTGCCTTCTGGAAACTAGCATCCAAGGATTCCTACTTTTGTCAGACCCTGGCTATATGGGATTGAAGTAAATTGTTGTAATGTAAACATGTCAGACATGAGAATTGAAATTTCAAATATAGTCTGAAATCTACAATATCTTGATAAATCTCAATGGAATTGAATGGGAAAAAGCAATAACTACAGTTTCACAAGGCCCAAAATAGTCTGAAATCCGCTAAAAGTCTGAAAATTCTCATGTCTGATATGTTCAAATTGGAATTGTTTTTAGCTTGCTCACTCAAAGACATTTTGAAAAGTTATTGACCCTGTGGTCAAATGTCGATGCACATAATAGAAACCCTGGATATACAGTAATGGTAGGCCTATAGTTACTACCGGGCTTTGATATTATTTAAGACATATTGTAATCGATAGTAAATTATAATACAGCATTCTTGAATAGTAACTGGCAATGGTGTACACAGTAGACTTCAGCCTGTCGTTCGCCAATGCATAATTAATAAAATATTGTCTGGAAACATCATCGAGGGAACATCAATTTCAGAGAGCATACCAGTACATTATTTCCTATCTAAGCTCAGTTAGTAAAACCCCATGGTTTACCTACCTTGAGTGTAAACCTTACATTCCAAACACATTAATGGATAGACTATATATATATTTCTATCAGCTCAAAGACTAACAAATATGACCTATGTGTTTGAGTCAAGAGAAGTTGTAGGATCAAGCAAACACTGCAAGAACCATTTTATACAAGTGAAGCACAGTCAATATTTGTCTGTCCAATAGAATTGGAAACAGTTTTTAATGTATTACAATTGGGAAATCATCTTAAGTTTGTCAATAAAACATTAAGTTGAGAGAGACCAGCTGACCAAAATGTTGACATATTGGAAAACAGTATGTACACAACCCGTTACTATAGTTACGACAATTTCCCTAAAGTCTATTCATAATATTGAACATAATTCAGATAACGTTTTAGAATTCTTAGCTACAAACGTGCGTAGAGTATTATTAGAATTTATAAAAACATGATATGCCATAATGTAAGGGTGAACTATCAAAAACTTACAATTATCGAAGTAGATAATTCGTCAAAAAGACTAACGTGCAGCTTAAATAAAACACGTTGCTTCAACAGCGATAAATAATATTCTTTCGTCTATGTTTAAGCCTTTCTCCAGCTGAGTTGTATTGTAAATAATCAACTAAAACCAAATGCTTGATATATAGCTGAATTTATTTCTTACGATTCAATAGTTTTTCGAACCACTTTAATTTTGAGTTAATTAAATGTGTTTTGTTTACCAAATCAACTCAATAGCATCACCAGTTTTGCTTACGATTAATTATACGTTTCAATCTATTTCAAACTGAGGATATATAATTAAAATCTTCAACAGTCGGTTAGTTCTGTTGTCGGTTATAAATCCACGCTTCAACATACAGATGTACATCAATAACAACACAATAAAATATGCTCAAAAATGATTGTATCATATGATCTTGAGAAAAAAATCATACCGCACCAATCGTGATCAGTTTTTTTGTGTGTAATTGTTGTATAAGGAAGACCCCAAAATTGATTATCTATTGTTTAAATAATATCGTAGTATATTGTGGTTTACGAATAAACAATACAAATGTTAGCTTATTGATCTTCGGTTCCTAACAATTTTTGTCGTTATGATCAGACGTAACACGTGCTATGATAGTTCTCATATCAAAAGTAAAGCTTAATCATTACGATATAATTTCCTCGTCAATGCAAATCAAAGAATAGAAAGTATACTCGTTATATAAGTGTTTTTATTCAGACTATTTTAAGATTGGATGAGAACACAATTTAATCCTTTATACAGGATATCATTAAAGTAACAATCTTGATAGTATAATTTGAGCCACGCAGACACATATCGTAATGTGATTTATTTGAAAGCATAAAAGTTTGCGTTGCTGGTTTAAAATATTGATTGGGAATCAATAAAATTAGTTTCGGGATAAAACCGGTGTTTCATTTTTCCACCATACAATGTATACAGAATTGAAAGGACAAATAGTTCAGCGAGCGAATAAAGATTTCGTAGGCTTTACAAGTTGTATATTGAGAAAGTAACAATTACGTGCTTCAGATTCATTGTAATGTCTGTAATATCATCACGTTTAGCTTCGAAGACGTGGGGCGACAATAAAATAACAACTGTAAACAGAGCGCTTGGTAATTCTTAGTTCTGGGTCTACCAGTTCAAGCAAACAAACATTAACTTACAAGTTAAAATCGCAATAAAGCAAGCCTAAAATGAGTCAAATTGACTTACCAATATCAATCTTTGGTTCGATAATATGCTCATAAGACAAATAGTATGTAAAATGTATATTGTATATTATTTTTCTCTACGAAACTTTAAAATCTTTCCTACATAAAAATCGCCACCCGTAATCTTTCACTTCTGTCTCAAAAACAAAGATTTTCTCAAAACTAATTCATGGTAATTTATTACCGTGACGTCACTAATCTACTTAAATCTGATTTATCTCTTTTGTTCATCGTGACTTTGGGATTTGAAAATGTTATCAATCTTTTCTTGATCCCAGCTTAAATCCCAGGACACGAGATCAATCTTCTTACAGGTAGATTTGAAATGATTCGTCATTGCCTAGGTTAGGTTTGTACTGATTTTGTTCTTGGGAAGATACCGCAGCTCATCCTGTTCTCATACCGAAATTAAAGCTCAATGATCTGCGTCTTTTCCAGAGTCTTTTCCAAAGATTTATTATGGGGAAAAGTCACAAGCCTCTATCCTTATCACGTTGGGTCATCAGGATCTGGGCAGCCTCATGAATAGAGCTGAGATATAAAGTAGCAACGCAAATCGAAACAATGGTTGGGGGTACAAAAAAGGCCCGAATTTTGCTTTCTTTCTTTTTTTCTTTGCCTCTTTTTCTGTACATTAATTTGTTCATTGGTTCCGTGAAATAATAAAAACAAATGAGACCGTGTCGCCCTACCCTAAGGCACCCATATCACCCCCTCTATTTCTATTGTATAATAACCAGACTTATGCGCAGTAAACGATATGATTAATATAGTAATGCAAGATTGACAAATAAAGCACACATCAACGTTGTTAAACTGAAACACAATATAATAGTTAAAACCACGAGGTAGAAGATGTAGATATTAAAAGTTAATTATTAACATGTAGAAAAGCCTTGCTACTTTAGTCTTGCCTTTGGTTAGTTAACATTACTATTCTCAACACTCTCACTGAATGTTAATTTACCACTATGATAAAAAATGATCAACTTTGTTTATAATCAAAACTGTAACTAAAATAATATAAAAAGTATTTGTTCAAATTATCATTCTTATCAAATTTATTGTTTAATATTAATAACTTTCATTCCTGATCTAAAATCTTCAAACTTATCACGGCTGAGTCCTTTAGTAAAAATGTCTGCTAACATATTCTCTGATCTACAATATTTAACAGTAATTTCATTACTAATAATCTTTTCTCTTACAAAGTGAAATCTGATCGCAATGTGTTTGGTACGTGGATGATCTGCTGGATTTTCACTAAGATATATTGCACCTTGGTTATCTTCGTTTAATAATGTAGGTTCTTTCTGTGATTGACCAATACCATTCAATAATCTACGAATCCAAATTGCCTCTTGTGCAGCTTGACTTAATGCCATGTATTCTGCCTCTGTAGATGATATTGCTACAGACTTTTGCTTCCTACTTTTCCATGTAATAGGGTTACCGCCTAATAAAAATATATACCCAGTAACTGATTTTCTATCGTTTGGATCACCTGCCCAATTTGCGTCGCTATAGCCAGATAATAATAATTCTTCGTCTGCGGTATAATGCAGTTTGTAATTACTTGTTCCTTTTAAATATCTTAAAATTCGTTTAACACCTTTCCAGTGATCTTGATCAGGCTTTGCCATATGCTGACTAAGTAAGTTTACTGCCACTGAGATATCTGGTCTAGTACCCAGTGATATATACATCAGACATCCTATTGCTGATTGAAATAAAGATAAATCTACTGCATTATCATCACATGTACGTTTATCAAATTGTTTACCATTTTCTAATGGAGTAGCTGTTGGTTTACAATTTCTCATGTTGAATCGCATCAGCACTGTTTTGATTAAGTAATTAGATGTATTTCCATAGAAATTATTGTTTAGATCAATTGTTAAATGTGTTCAATAAATAGATAAATAAAACATGACATCATAGTTATTTAGTTAAAAATAGAGCACTGCGTGAAGTTGTATAATTAGAAAAATGCCGATGTAAACTATTTAAATTGTATACTTATAGAAAATGATGTAAATGTATATTAATGTTTTGCTGAGACCATCAAATGTAAGTAATTATAGATTATGCTTAATAATGTAGTAAATTAGTATAAATAACACGCTGTTTCCTATTATTATTCAGTATGGGAATAACGTTCAAAACCACTTAGACTTAGACAATTATAATCAACATTACAGTAACTTGGTATTATTTCAATTGTGGGAATTATATGTACTATTAATGGATATGGATTGTGTT
This sequence comes from Haliclystus octoradiatus, assembly GCA_916610825.1. NCBI lineage: Eukaryota > Metazoa > Cnidaria > Staurozoa > Stauromedusae > Haliclystidae > Haliclystus > Haliclystus octoradiatus. Next base: position 7,116,130 of record OU744450.1, read on the forward strand.
TGTTTGAGTCTTAACTGTATTTGACTCTGCCCGTACTCATTAGAAAATAAAGAAAAGTCGTAACGACGAAACAGTTTTGAACTAATAAGAGTTTAATTCAAGAAGAAGAAAGAGTTTTGAACTATTTAGAGTTTAAATCAAGAAGAAGAAAGAGTTTTGAACTAATAAGAGTTTAATTCAAGAAGAAGAAAGAGTTTTGAACTATTTAGAGTTTAAATCAAGAAGAAGAAAGAGTTTTGAACTAATAAGAGTTTAATTCAAGAAGAAGAAAGAGCTTTAAACTAATTAGAGTTTAATTCAAGAAGAAGAAAGAGTTTTAAACTATTTAGAGTTTAATTCAAGAATAAGAAAGATTTTGAACTATTTAGAGTTTAAAATATAAGAAAGAATTTCTAACTATAAGAGTTTGAAAACAAAGATTCGATGAGCAAGATTAATTACGAAGAATAATTTTGTGAATCATTAGAAATATGTACTTCGAGGAAGACAACGAAGACATAGCTAGAGAATGGGAAAGACAAACCCAAGAGTGTTTAAAGTTTGGCGAGACGTTTAAAACACTAACAAACATGAAGATGAATTGTGATGAAAAATTGAGAACATGGGAAGGTATGTTAACTGTACTTGAAATGACATTTGGAAATTTTGACGTGGCAACACGAAAGGCAACTCACTTGCAACTGTTCAACACAGAAGTACTTGACGAATGCCAGGAATGCTTTGATGTATTGCATGAAATACTCCGCAATAATTGCTTTGAAAAGATTGCCGAAGTAAGTTTATCAGCAACTCAGAACAAGTCGAACAACGGTATGACAGCAAAGCATGAAAACAATGATGTCACTACTTCAAAAAGCCATGATGAAATAGCCTCGCAAAATAATGATGACGTCATTGTAAAAGTTTCGAATGATGAAATCGACGCTGTATCGAATACTGATCAGGATCAATCCAGATTTGGAATTATCACTGAATATAGTGATCAAGAGATAATTAGAAAAAGAAATGAGAAATATAAAGAAGATGAAGGAGGATCAAAGGTAGACGATGTATCAGTCCCAATAGAAAATTATGGCACATATATTATTGATGAAAAAGATGTTGACAACAATAATTATGAAACTGGAATAATCAACAAGAAGGATAGTGAGATTGGAAATGGATCAGAAGGTACAATTTATGAAAACATGAAACCAAGATTACACAACGAAATTGAACAAACTACAAAATATGTAAGGTGTAAATTTATCAAAATGTTTTATGACAACATCAAAGTGACAGAGAGATATTGTTTAAATTGCGTTAAAGTAGATGAAAAGGTACTATTTTATTACTTTGGGCCAGATTAGGCATTTAGTACTGCAAGTGATACATAATATGACAAATATACAAGCCAATTACCTGAAGACAAAATAAAACAATCATGTTGAGAAAGATTATGACTATTATTATATTTAAGAAGAATAAGAAAGTAAATGTTAATCAAATATATCGTCCAGTCAACTTTGTTTGCATATCAAAGTTACCTTGACTAGGGGTGAGTGTTTTGATTAAGTAATTAGATGTATTTCCATAGAAATTATTGTTTAGATCAATTGTTAAATGTGTTCAATAAATAGATAAATAAAACATGACATCATAGTTATTTAGTTAAAAATAGAGCACTGCGTGAAGTTGTATAATTAGAAAAATGCCGATGTAAACTATTTAAATTGTATACTTATAGAAAATGATGTAAATGTATATTAATGTTTTGCTGAGACCATCAAATGTAAGTAATTATAGATTATGCTTAATAATGTAGTAAATTAGTATAAATAACACGCTGTTTCCTATTATTATTCAGTATGGGAATAACGTTCAAAACCACTTAGACTTAGACAATTATAATCAACATTACAGTAACTTGGTATTATTTCAATTGTGGGAATTATATGTACTATTAATGGATATGGATTGTGTTTGTTTGAGTCTTAACTGTATTTGACTCTGCCCGTACTCATTAGAAAATAAAGAAAAGTCGTAACGACGAAACAAGCACTTCCTCGACGTAAGCTTCTTGATCTAGGTCTAGAGTTTTGTTACTTCTATCACGTTCGATTCTGATTCCAAGACAAGAGCTTATTGCATGTTTGTCTTCCATCTCAAATCTATTACATAATCCTTTCTTAACGTTGTTCATCATCTGCATGTCATTAGAAGCTAGAATGAGATCATCAACGTATAAGCATAATATAAGTATACTCCCCTTGTTTGACTTCATGTAAATGCATGCGTCTGCTTCGTTTTGTATAAATCCATCTGATTTTAAGTATGTATCAATCGCAGTATTCCAGCATTTTGCTGACTGTTTAAGTCCATATAAGCTTCTCTGGAGCTTGCATACCTTCTTAGAATTTGTAGAATCAATATATCCTTCAGGTTGGTACATATAAATGTCATCATTTAATTCTCCCTGTAGATAAGCTGACTTCACATCCATTTGGTGAATATCTAAATTCAATTTGTTACTAATTGATAGTACTGTTCTTATGGAATCAAACCTTACCACTGGTGCATAATTTTCAGTGTAATCAGTTCCATATTGCTGTTTGAACCCTTGAGCTACAAGCCGTGCTTTGTACTTTTCGACTTGACCTTCGGCATTCTTTTTTATCTTGAAGACCCACTTGCTTCCTAGTATATTTCCCGCTTCAGGCGGGTCAACTAGTGTCCATGTTGTGTTCTTCTGTAATGCATCAAATTCTGCGTCTGTAGCAGCTTTCCATTGTGTTGAATGATCACCTTCATGTGCGTCCTTCAGTGTAACTGGAGTATCAGGGTCATTTTGAGCAGCCACACCCGCAAATTCTAGGTCATCCCACCAATCTCCATAGACTGTATCTGCATATTTTGTTGCTGGTCTTCTGTCCCTTGTTGATGCTCTCACTGCTTCAGTAGAATCATCGTGTTCTTCATTGATATCGTTAGGTATTTCATCATCATTGTTACCCTCTGGTTCCTCATTGGCGTTACCCTCTGGTTCCTCATTGTTGTTTCCAATATCAATATCTGAATAATCGCTATCATAATTATAAATTTCAAATTGCGAATAATCTTTGTCTAATAATAATCCTGCTTTTTGTAATGCTGTAAATGAATTCTCATCGAATTCCACATCTCTTGATATTATAAATTTCTTGTTCTCAGGATCGAATAATTTATAACCATAACTATCTTCGGCATAACCAACAAAGCAACATAATTTTGATTTAGCATCTAATTTCTTTCTTTTGCACTTTTCTATGTGTACAAAAGCATCGCATCCAAAAACTTTCAAATTTTTAACATCTGGCTTCGCATTGTAATATGCCTCGTGAGGTGTTTTAAAATCTTGTAAAGCTGACGTCGGTGACACATTATGAATATAAGCAGCTGTGTTAATAGCTTCCGCCCAAAATTCTGCTGGTAATTTAGCATGATGTATCATAGAACGCGCTTTTTCGACTAATGTCCTGTTTAATCTCTCTGCAGTACCGTTATGCTGAGGTGTATAAGGTACAGTCACCTCTTTTTTAATTCCCTTTTGTTGGCAATAATTTTTAAATTTATCAGATATGTATTCTCCGCCATTGTCTGAGTGGAAGGCTTTTAGTTTAGCTTCCGTTTCCGTTTCAGTCAGTGTAACATAACTCTGAAACTTTTGTAAAATATCGTTTTTGTTTTTCAAAAAACATACACGTGCTTGTCTCGTTTTATCGTCTATAAATGTCCCAAAATATTTTGCCCCCGATTTTGAAGGTACTTCTATCGGTCCGCAAACATCGCTAAATACTCTGCCTAATAAATCTTCACTGCGAGTTTTGGCTTTCTTTTTAAATTTATTCCGATGTTGTTTTCCTATTGCACATCCGAAGCAATGTTCCTTTACGTTTGTATTAACTTTAACATTCATGTTATCTACTAAATCGTTTGATATTAGCTTGTTTAGGTAAGTAACTCCTATGTGGCCAAAGCGTTCGTGCCACATTTGTTTTCCAACTTCGCCAGTGCTCTCACTGAAACACGCGATTTCCGCTGCGCTATTGTTCGATACCTCTCGGATACATAATTTATAAAGTTTATCAGTTGTTGACCGTTTAGCAATAATGGGTTTAAAGCTGAGTCCTGCTGTCTCTATTTGGCACTCTTTACCCGTAAATATCACTTTTATGCCTCTTTTTGTCATAGTAGGGACTGATAATAGGTTACGTTTTAACTCTGGTACATATAATACGTTCGCCAATGTTAAATTAATATCATGTTCGTCACACCCAACTCTTAATTTTATTGTTCCCTCACCAACAGCATTTACAACTCTGTTGTCTCCTAAATATATTTTAGAAGGTGTCGCATACGATTCAAATTTTAATAATGCGGACCTCTCATGTGTCATATGCAAAGTGGCCCCAGAATCAATAAACCATTCTGGGCTACAAATAATATCTGCTACACATGCGATATCAGGCTCGCTATTGTTACTGGCGAAAGCATAAGTCGCCTGTTCTGATTTAACTTTATCTACCTTTTTTGGTTTTCGGCAATCTTGCGCCCAATGTCCATATATATTACAATTGTGACATCTACCTTTTCTTTTAGACTGATCGTTATTCTTCTTTGTATTTGTAAAAAGAGCGCTATTATTTTCTTTCGATTTATTTGATAAATTACTGTCTTCTCTCTTTTTTTCTTCATGTATAAGTCGTGCCTTTACGGTATCCCATGTAAGCTTGTCTTCATCTATGTTCTCTAGAGCAGTAATTAAGTTTGCATATGAATCCGGCAGACTTCCCAACAATGTTATTAAGAAATCTCCTTCATCTACAGGTGCACCTACGGCATCCAATTGTTCCGACATTGTTCTCATCTTATTAATGTGAGCTAGCATGTTGCTGCCTTCTTCCATGCGGGTGGTAAAAAATAGCCGACGATAATACAGTTTTTGACTTAGACATTTTCGCTCGAAATGAGCTTCCAAACTTGTCCACGCTTCTCTAGCTGTTTTGGCATTTCTAACATGAATTAATTGACTGTCTGCTACCGATAAACAAATCGTAGCCAGAGCTTTATCTGATCGACGTTGATACGCTGCTTTAGCAGCGATGTTAGCGTCATCTGCAACCAATTCAATACCCGACACAATTTCCCAATAGTTCCTTTCAATAAGTAACATCTTCATTTTGAATTTCCAGTGATGGAAATCATCTCCTTTGAATTTGTCTACTTTTAAAGTTATATCTGCCATTGAAAATTTCTTGGTGAAACACGAGTTATAATTGTTGAATATAAAATAACAATTAAATAACTAAAGTAAAAAATATATCGTTCTACGCTCCTGGGCCCATAACCTATTGTATAATAACCAGACTTATGCGCAGTAAACGATATGATTAATATAGTAATGCAAGATTGACAAATAAAGCACACATCAACGTTGTTAAACTGAAACACAATATAATAGTTAAAACCACGAGGTAGAAGATGTAGATATTAAAAGTTAATTATTAACATGTAGAAAAGCCTTGCTACTTTAGTCTTGCCTTTGGTTAGTTAACATTACTATTCTCAACAATTTCTAGAGGAGTGGCTCTTTTCGCTAGAGCAATGATCTCAGCCGCGACCGTCACTGCAGATCAATTTCAACATATGATTTCAACAGATTTCATGGCAGATAGGTCTCGATTGTCAATGCGCAACGATGCGCTGCAGTTACTCACAATGCAATTCCCTCTGGAGCATTCCATCCGCCATCCTCAGATGGCGCTCATTAGTTGACGTTTGAGTAATAAAGTTAAGGCTTAGTTTACCTTTTGGGGAATTCCAGCCACAATCGAGCTGAGATATGATAAGATCTGAAGTTTGGGTGCTTCGCCGTTTGAGCTAAACCCACGTTCTGTGAAAAAAAGGAATGTTAAATTCGAGCTAAGGTTTTAGCCAGGAACATAAATGTTCGTGTTGATTGAAAAGTTTTGACCGCCAGAATGAGAGATATGTAATGAGATGAGAAAGCTATTGAAAACTGCCTACTTCGGTAGCCTATTGCACTATTCAGTAAGTTTTCACATAGTCACATAGTTTCAGTATGTTTTCAGTATGTTTTCAGATTTTCAAGAATCGTGGTGTATAAATTTAGTGTATATGTATACTGTTTATGTCCTTGAATCCTTGTGTACAGTGGTTAGGACTGATAATTCAGGGTCAAATGTGTTAGAAGGCAATGTATGATTGATTGTTGATTGGTGACTGTCTGGTAGGGTAACTACTATAACCAGTCATTAAACACACATGTACACTGAAAATATGATTGGATTTATGCAAGAAAAACCGTTATATTGATGATTGTACGGTCTGTGTTTGAAGACCAGAATCAATTAACTTCCTTAGTAATGTGAATAGCAGTATACGAAATATGTAACAAAAAGATCTTCTAATAGGAAGTAGTGGTTTGTTGATTACAATGTTACAGTTTGGTGACAGACGTTACAGTACGATGGATGTGTCGTGTGGTCTAATAGACATGCCCCGAGACATTAATCTTGTTCGCGCCAGTTACTTTTTCATTTGACGTGCTATATGATATTAATGATTAGGGCGTGATGTTCCGTTGCGTGGTTGATTGTATCTGTTGGTAGGAAGTGTTTCCCGGAAAGATGAGTATTATCGGATCATGATCGGATGGAGGAATTGATTTTCATTATTGAGACATCATCTAAATTGGAATTTCTGCTAACTACGACGTTTTCCTTCGCACCTTTCATTATTGTAATTATGAGGTTTTCACATGTAGCTTTCATTATTGTAAGAAAAATGTTACAAAATAATGAAATAATAAATTGTTCAAGTATAATCATACATCCAGCAGGACACTTGATTGGTAATGTATGAAACCTTGGGAGCCTGCATAAATTAATAAATTGATACGGTCGAGTATAACTTTGTGTGGAATTTTAGTAGATGACCGTTTGTCTTAATTATGTATGTATTTACAGTAAGACTCAGGCAATGTCATTTTTCGTAGTGACGTGTGTACAGAGGGTGTGTGACTCGATGGTGTATAGTACGGCCATTTAAGACTTTGAATAACTTATCAGACATCACAAAATTTATAGCAATTGTACTCCAAAAACAGCACAGTTTATACGATTATCAAACTTGAATGTCAGCATTGGTAAAATTTAGAAATTTAAATTTCAGCATTGGTATTTAATTTAGAAAGAACAAAAAATAGACGATATTATATCAATTATCAAGTATGCTGTATCTTATTTTATTTCAGTTTATTTACATATAAATCCTATACTGTATTAAGAGATTTTAATTCAAAAGTCGGTTTCATTAATTTTAACTTTTTTAGATGATAGTATTATGGCAAAATTGGATGTCAAATTTTCAACTTTCTTGGTTTCTTGCATCAAAATTTCACATTTTCAGCTGAAAATTCACTATTCGTCCTGATGTGACGTGCCTGGAGAACATTTTACGTCAGGACTATAAGCGACTATCTTTGATAGTTTTGGCATATGATTTAAATCAAGCAAAAATTGAGGATGCTAGCAAAACTATACAACACTCATTGATGCACCATCTTATTATGATACGCAGAGAAAAATTTCCAGTTCGGGGAGATAACGAGCCGGGGGGGGTAACTCCAGCTCTTCAGGGACGGGGTGCCATTTTGGAAAATGGTGAAGTACCCAAAAATTTACCCAAAATTCTGTTGATGCTACCAAAGAAATCAAAAATGCTACCAAAAACGCTCCAGCAGGTTGATTGATTTAAGTAAATATACAAAAATGATGCAAAATTTTTCAAAATTTCTTGAAAAATTATAACGATAACGATTAAGAGGATAACGATGATATACAATATACATCCAATCAAAAGCTGCAAGTACAATTCTTTTGATGTATGAGAAATCTGATGACCAATCACATTGACCTATAATCAGGCAAGTGTAAAATAAGTCATGGGGCAAGAATTGCTTAGATGTATGTTATTTGAGTTCCACAGCTGTCTTCCATGACTCGTGAATTGGTAAACTTTCACGATTAAGCACAATGTAATTTTAATTTGTTATTATAGACTGTATACAGTGTATATAGTTTATGCTATACAAAGGCATCGAGTAAAATACTCACTGTAAATATACCTTATTAAAAATTAACATTTTCTAATCATCCGATCAAGAAGCTTTTTAAGTAACTTTCTTATTTTTTCAATGTTCAAAACCGATAAAATGAATCTTGACTAATATTTCAATAAAGAAAATAATGTGCCTTATATGGAGCTAATAATTTTGCTATTAAAAATCATTTACTAACATAAAATTGTTGAGTCATTTTGTTAAAAGAGTAAAGGTCAGTAGAGTCAATTGCTATGTGGTTAGTTTGTTATGCAGACATTGACGTCATCTAACATTCAACTCATGCATTCCAAATATTTATTACATACATCTGAAATTGTTTGTGGTGGTAACATTTTTAGGAAAATGTGGTATACTCTCTCTATTGTAATCAGGTAATTATTATTTAATTAATGAATATTTTCCGTTTCTCTAGAACAAACTAAAACTGTGATCAAATCCCCTCAAAGGTCAATTCAGCCTTAACTTTATCTAAAAACATCACATGATTTCTACTTTCTGATCGTGGGTGTAGTTGTGGGAATAGCCTCAAGGGGAATGGCGTTATGAGCAGCTCTGCGCTATCGTTGCGCATTTGATTATGCAGTGTCACGGCTGTAATGAGCATCCGATCGTTTCTCTGAGTGGAAAGCGTTAATCCTCCCTCGGCTAACAAATTGAAGAATGTCAAAGATGATATTGAAGGGTGATATAATAAAGGGCGAATCATTCACAGATCACCGTACTTTATTGCGATTTACCTGCACGAGTGATGTAAGGAGACACGAGTGAAGCGTAATGAATGTGTGAGCCCAGGCGAGGATATTCTGGCTTTTTGAGTATTTTTTTTAGAACAATATTTTCATAGATCACTACTTCATCTGAAAATGCGAACATACATCTCGTCCAATCAAATTGCTAGGAATCCTTTCTTCAAGTTAGAATCCCAGGGCACATACTTATTGGGATGTAGATTCGACGTGTTTGATGGAAAACATGACCATCGAGATTCCTGGCAGCTTCATGGAACAACATTTTTTTCCTTTCTTAGGCCTTCTTGAGATTATGTGAGTCTCGAACTCCTCAACTTGCTGATAATTACAATATAGTCGCTGCTTCTGGTTGATACATAGCTTAATTGTATAAATAATGTGAGCCAATGGCTTTTTAAAATATGATCTAGCACACTATTGAACTTTTGTGTGCTTTTTTTACGCATAAATAAGTTAATGCTTTTGAATAATCCTGATCAAACTGGAAATTCTCATTCGTGGCGTCGAGCTACAATAGCAAGATCGGTTTCGTTTTTGAACCTGCTTTTACCATGCATTGATATGGTGATCTGGCATTGTATATGATGGTATATAAACTAGTCAGATTGATCAAATAAAGTTCGTTAGTATACAAATAATATATATAATGACGATAAACATATAATTCAATAACATTAATTTTAATTTATAATTTAATAGAGACTGAAATCAGGTAACATCATATATATACAAAAATGTTCAACGAAGATTTTTATGTTAATTGAATATTAAAAATAAATTGGCTATATAAGATAGAGGAAATACGTAAGTTTGTTTTTTGCTTCAGTTTGGGTTGTAAGCCTAGGTACAAAGTTCATACTAAGTAAATGTTCCAATATTTGACGACCCCCCTCCTGTAAGCAACTGTACGCTTGTAGGTCATCTCCCCTTCTGCGTGTATGCTGATAATTTTGTACCCCCTCCGCATTTTTACAAATTTTGCTGTTTTCCAAGGTGCACAAGTGCAACGTTTTTACAACTCAAATACCAAACGCAAATTTTCTCGGTTAATCAATAATGGTTTAGCTTTTTCTGTACAAAAATCGATTTCATATGATCAATAAACTGATAATTAATAGCATTATATTCTTTCAAAGGGTGCTACTGAGCCGGAGGACTTCCATATCGGCCTTTTCCAGATTCTTATGAAATTTTACAGTATCAATTTAGAGGTTTTTCAAGATTTTTAGGACTTTTCCTTCGTTTATCTCGTGAAAACATGAAATTTTAGGGTCTTCACTTTCATTTGCTGTGGAATTTTATTTTATTTTTTTTAATTTTTATTTTTTAAATTCGAAATTTTAACATTTTCCTTTATTTTTGAAAATGGCACACCGCCGTCAAAAATTACAAAAGTACAACATGAGACATACTTTGATGATAGACATTTATGTACATTGTATACTACGTGGGACGCGTTTTCCTAGACAGGAGTACAACATGTTGTAAGCTTTGTTACTAAACAATGTTTTCGAATTGAATCCAAAGATGATGCTACGAAATGGCGTTGTGATAAATGGTACGGTGGCCCACAACTGCCACTTACAACAACTTCACTTGCCTGCCACATTAACTTCACTTGCCTGCCACATTAACTTTACTTGCCTGCCACAATAAGAAAATCATGCAGCATTAACTTTACTTGCCTGCCACAATAAGAAAATCATGCAGCATTAACTTTACTTGCCTGCCACAACAAAAACATGAATTACAACAACTTCACTTGCCTGCCGCATTAAGAACTTACATTACAACAACTTCACTTGCCTGCCACATTAAAAACTTACATTACGGAAGTGTTGCCTGTATTACGGAAGTATATTCTTCCACGCGTCCGTTTGAAAACGAGATGCTGTGAAGAAATTTTCTATTCTGAGCCTCGGAATTCGGATAAAAAACATGGCCGCTGATTGTCTATTATTTTAGTCGATGCAGTTTTCTGTATTTAATAAACTGTGACTGAATGTTATAACAACTCAAGGATAATCAATAACAACCAGGTAAAGCCATCATCTGTTTAATCGCCTAGGAACTTGCATGTTTTTTTGTTATAATTGCAAATCAATCAACATGAAATCGTATTTTGACAGACAGTGAAGCATAAATTAATCAGATTATCCATATAGGCTAGACTTTGTATAATGTACATCCACCCTCTCCCTGATCAACTGCTGTTAATTTGCTTGCAGGTGACTATTTACATTTACATTGATACACTAGTTTGTCATTATTAGGGCTCCGTAGTACAGAGAACAGTCCCATTATTTCATGATTAGCCTATATATTCATAAGAAGAAAATCTATAGTACATTCACTGCCAAGTGTTACACGTTCTTGTATTGGAATAATCAATTGATTAACATGGTAATATGTATGAACTGATAATGACTAATAATTTTATTATTTCAAAGTTAATAGGTGTATACAAGTCACTTGTTCCATTTATTCAATACCAATTTAATATAATTTTTGTAAGACTTGGTAAATATAACAATCAAATCAAGCTATTCGGCAGGAAGGAATCTTGTAATGGCCGATTTTGCCAAGGGACTCATACAATTTGGGCAGCTTGATGATTTGAAACCGAAGAAAGAAAGCTTGAAATCACTGTTTGGTTTGTACTGCCAAAAGTGAACTATCACAAATAAAAATATATAAATTATGGCCTACCAAATGCCTGTGCATTGAAGTATGCTGTCACAAAAATATCTTTAAATTGATTGTATGTTTTCATATGCTGTAGTTGCAACGATATGGGCTTTTCACAGGCGCTGACCAGTGGATAGCATATTGTATGGGCCGTATCTCCTGTACAGTCATGATTGAAACTGATCATGATGCTCTGAGATGTTTTGTTCCGTGGGACATGCCGTGTTCCTGTCAGCCATCCCAATAATCCTGCTGACGTAGCTTCTACAGTTACCGTTTTTTGTTCTGATTCTGAAGTGTCAACATCCATTGGCTCAGATTCTGCTGCCGGTGTGTCTTCGTAAACATATGCAACTTGTCTCGATGGTATACTGCAGACTCCTCCAATGTACGTTTTGCAGATACATGAGAAGGAGATGAATAACATGGTTCCAGAATAGATAATATGTAAATGACAGTTGGCTCAAATTGATCGTTCCCTTTTGGCAGTAGAAACAGTGATTTGAATCTTTCTTTCTTCGGTTTCAGATCATCAAATTGTGTTAGTCCTTTGACAAACTCAGCCATCACCAGACTCCTTCGTGCCGAAAAGCTTGATTTGATCGTTTCCGCTATCGCCTTCTTATTCGATTCTGCTATGACTCCCGTGTAGCCATGCTCTATTATTTCATCCATTCTGTTCTTCATATCATCCATTATCTCACTAAGAATTTGTTTTTCTTTCTCTGCCAGGGCTTTGTCATCAACATCTGTCACTGGAAATGGCTCGAAAATAGCACCTCACTTAGGAGGGCGCATGAGCTCAAGCGACGAGTATATACCAACCCTGGCCCAAACTATGCCTGGCACTGTGATGACTATGATGAATTAAAACCTTTCGGGTTTCCTAAATTCCTATCCATGGTTGTATTGATAGCTGGAGCAGGAAGGTGTTATGGCTTAACGTCACACGATCCAACAATTCACCGCAAGTTGTAGCACAGTTTTACCTAGATGCAATCAAAAGGTTATGTGTACTCCAATGAAGTTAATAACAGATTTGGGAACAGAAAATGGTATTGCTGCAAGAGTATAGTGTTTTCTGAGAAAGGATCACAAATATGTTCAATACACAAGAAATCAAAGAATAGAGGCTTGGTGGTCCCAACTAAGACGGCAGAGAAGCACTTAGTGGATCAATTTCTTTACAGATCTTGAAGAGCAAGACATATATAACAGAGCTGATGACATGCAAGCCAGCTGATACAGCGACATTGGAATACGCATTACATAAGACATTCCAAGTATCAAACTATTGCTGGCAGACCTGATGCATCGTACAATCTTCCTGAGCAATCAGGTGGACTGCCAAAGAGTATCTGAGTATCGATAACATTGCTTCTGTAAAACCCAGGTACTGGAGCCGCTTCAAGAGGAAGAATATGAAGAGTATTTTACTTATGCAATGAACGAAAGCCAGGAGAACTCTGCCCATGATTGGAAAACAGGATTGGAATTATACCAAAAGTTAATGGGATTCGCCAGAAATGACGGGTAGTATTCCTCATCATCCAATCAATTTATATATTGTATTATTGTTTAAGATTTCTACATAAATTTGCAATAGCATTTATATATTTATAGTCGGTATAAATTTTACTAAAAACTGAGACTGTGAAGCAATACAATTCATATGAATATAGAATGCAATTAATTAAAGTAATGACCACTACACATTTTCTCATCATCGGATCACCAGACATATCAATTTAATATACAATTTAAAAAATTTAATTTTGCTACCCTCTATAAATTCAATATTTATAACCCAAAAATGAAATATATTCAAAATATCAAGTACAGTATATACTCTATGTGTAAGACTACTGTTTCATTGTAATGTGATGTGTTTATCATATACTACGTACACGCAGGGTAACTCCCAAATGATGGCCATACTGGGACGTGTCACTTTTTTGGGTCCATTTCCAGGTGAGAGATGCCACAGACTAAATATTGCTCCCAAAATAAAATTGAGGCCAAACTATTTTGTGATTAGTTCTCGTAAGTATAGTTGTTACTGTTGTAGTTTATGTAAGGATCAGGAGCAGCTGGACTAGGATACAAATCCTTTGAATTCCAAAAAAAAATCAAAGTAGATAACTTTTCGGATAATCATACATAAAGGTTCAGAGGTTTGATTTCATCTTTTTAAAAATTTTTTGTGATTTGATAGCGAAGCTCGAGATATTTAGGGCGCGGAGCAAATTTTTCTAGTGAATGATCAGTAATTACGGTGCGTTCCCCATGACGTGACATAACATTCAGCTAGACATTGGCAGTTTGTTTGTTTGTATGGATGTCTACAACTAGCCTCCTTTCCACGAGCAAGGAATCACTGTCAAGGCTGTCAAGTATGTTGCTGAAGCTGGCATTGATCAAGGAACCATGGGCAAAGAGTTCATGAGCCCTTGTATATTAAAAATCAGAAAAGATCTCCTTAAAGATAGGATACCATTCTTCTCAATGACATACATCAGTAATAGAACCTATCAGACGTGTGGAGAAGTTGTGGCAGTTTATCATGCACATGGTGGTCCACCGGAGCAGTTCATGGATGATGTAGCATATAACTGTATTTTCGAGCCATTTCCAGTGACAGATGTTGATGACGAAGCCCTGGCAGAGAAAGAAAAACAAATTCTTAGTGAGATAATGGATGATATGAAGAACAGAATTGATGAAATAATGGAGCATAGGGAGTCATAGCAGAATCGAACAAGAAGGCGATAGCGGAAACGATTAAATCAAGCTTTTCGGCACGAATGTGATGGTTGAGTTTGCCAAGGGACTCACACAATGCCCAAATTGCTTGATAATCTGAAACCGAAGAAAGAAAGATTCAAATCACTGTTTCTACTGCCAAAAGGTAACGATCAATTTGAGCCAACTGTCATTTACATATTATCTATTCTGGAACCATGTTATTCATCTCCTTCTCCTGTATCTGCAAAACGTACATTGGAGGAGTCTGCAGTATACCATCGAGACAAGTTGCATATGTTTACGAAGACACACCCGCAGCAGAATCTGAGCCAATGGATGTTGACACTTCAGAATAAGAACTAAAAACGGTAACTGTAGAAGCCACGTCAGCAGGACTATTGGGATGGCTGACAGGAACATGGCACGTCCCACGGAACAAAACATCTCAGAGCATCATGGTCAGTTTCAATCATGACTGTACAGGAGATACGGCCCATACAATATGCCATCCACTGGTCAGCGCCTGTGAAAAGCCCATATCGTTGCAACTACAGCATATGAAAAACATACAATCAATTCAAAGATATTTTTGTGACAGCATACTTCAATGCACAGGCATTTGGTAGGCCATAATTTATATATTTTTATTTGTGATAGTTCACTTTTGGCAGTACAAACCAAACAGTGATTTCAAGCTTTCTTTCTTCGGTTTCAAATCATCAAGCTGCCCAAATTGTATGAGTCCCTTGGCAAACTCGGCCATTACAAGATTCCTTCCTGCCGAATAGCTTGATTTGATTGTT
Organism: Haliclystus octoradiatus; assembly: GCA_916610825.1. NCBI lineage: Eukaryota > Metazoa > Cnidaria > Staurozoa > Stauromedusae > Haliclystidae > Haliclystus > Haliclystus octoradiatus. The sequence continues at coordinate 7,131,279 of OU744450.1, forward strand.
ATATTTACCAAGTCTTACAAAAAACTATATTAAATTGGTATTGAATAATTGGAACAAGTGACTTGCATACACTTATTAACTTCGAAATAATAAATTATTAGTCATTATCAGTTCATACATATTACCATGTTAATTAATTGATTATTTCCAATACAAGAACGTGTAACACTTGGCAGTGAATGTAGCCTACTATATATTTTCTTATGAATATATAATCATGAAATAATGGGACTGTTCCTGCACTACGGAGCCCTAATAATGACAAACTAGTGTATCAAGGTGAGTGTAAATAGTCATCTGCAAGAATATTAACAGCAGTTGATCAGGGAGAGGGTGGATGTACATTATACAAAGTCTAGCCTACATGGATAACAGGATAATCTGATTAATTTATTTGATAATCATAAAATATATATAGGAAATTTTTAACATATTGTACAGTGAATCTGTTTTCTAATTTTTACTTTATACAGTTTATATTATTAAATCATGTTGAACTCTAGGTAAGGGATCCAACAGCTCTGCTTTGTTCAATGTCATTAACATTTGTTGATGCAAAGGCGTGTGATGAGGTTGTCCTTGAGCCTCTTATGCATAAGATAGCTGATCGCAAAGTCACAAACGATCTAGCTTTGTTCTAAGCCAATTTGTGACAGTACTAATGTTTGTTTTGCTTTTTGCTATCTGATTAATTTATGCTTCACTGTCTGTCTTATCTGATTTGCAATTATAACAAAAAAAACATGCAAGTTCCTAGGCGATTAAACAGATGATGGCTTTACCTGGTTGTTATTGATTATCTTTGAGTTGTTATAACATTCAGTCACAGTTTATTAAACACAGAAAACTGCATCGACTAAAATAATAGACAATCAGCGGCCATGTTTTTTATCCGAATTCCGAGGCTCAGAATAGAAAATTTCTTCACAGCATCTCGTTTTCAAACGGACGCGTGGAAGAATATACTTCCGTAATAAATGCAACACTTCCGTAATATAAGTTTTTAATGTGGCAGGCAAGTGAAGTTGTTGTAATGTAAGTTCTTAATGCGGCAGGCAAGTGAAGTTGTTGTAATTCATGTTTTTGTTGTGGCAGGCAAGTAAAGTTAATGCTGCATGATTTTCTTATTGTGGCAGGCAAGTAAAGTTAATGCTGCATGATTTTCTTATTGTGGCAGGCAAGTAAAGTTAATGTGGCAGGCAAGTGAAGTTAATGTGGCAGGCAAGTGAAGTTGTTGTAAGTGGCAGTTGTGGGCCACCGTAAAATGGAGATCTCTGTTGCCATAAATGTTGTCAAAAAATTTGAAAAGCTTTTAAATCTCAATAGATAAGTATGTTGTCCATAAAATAAGTGTCAAACTGTAACATATGGAATGTCCATTAAGTTGCGAGTTGTCATGGATATAAAGACAGATATTTACCATATAAGGGATATATGTAAGCTATTTGTGATCCTAATCCTTACATACTGTATTCCAGCATTTCGACAGAAAACATTACATTTCAGATAAGTGTGACAAAGGTGTATATAAGCTTCTTTGGAGTTACTTGTCGATTGCTTGTTTCTCATTGTTAATACCAGACACTACTAGGTAAAAAAACCGGGATAATTCTACTGGATTTACTTTGTTTATCCCACCTCAGCACCATGACAAAGGCTATTTACAGTAATATCTTTCAAGAGATATGAATGATACTTTGTAATAAATAAATTTGCAACCAGTCTTTCTTCTTCAAACTAACCCCTCAAAATGTAACCCCAAAACATAACAGTAATTTTTTTTTGTAACAATCAAAATTGGCTTGAAAATTAAACGGTCGATGGGACTCAATTTGAAGTCAGTTTCAGATAAATAAAAAGGAATGGTTAGATAATTTTCAGAATCCTTTTTCACGGCTAAATCCTCAAAAAAGAATTAATTTCTTTAATTATAGAAGTTTTCTAGTTTTATAGTGTCCAACTGCATAATAGATGAAAAAAACTTGCCTTATTTTTGCTATAGATAACAATTCATTTTCACGAGGAAACTCCTTCAAATTCAAGTTACTCTCGTCATCACGAATTCTGAAATTACGTCATACCAAGTTGGAATGCTACATTACCGGAAGCATTTGTTTCTTCAAAATTATCTCTGCTTTAATCACAGTTTCACTATCACTACATCCTTTTTATTGTGTTATTGTAACACAGTTATTCTTTTCCAGTTTTATATTGGATAACAATGTCTATACCGTGTTATAGCTGTGGATAGCTAATTGTCTACACGTACGTGGGAGCCGAAATCTTTACTTCATTTTTGCGCCAGTCATAGCTTATTTGACAAAAAACATATATTTGCTGATTTGGCTATGGTAAAGGCGTATTTCAGCCGTAATTATGTATTATGTATCACCTCGAATTACTACCAATACGTATTCGAGATGTTTGAAAACTTGGAATGGAGACCAAGAATGGAAATAAATCAAATTTCGCATATCTTCAATGAAATCGAAGCGGCAAAATATCCGCAAAACTTCGATTAGATTAATTCTCGGAACACTGTCGGTTACTCAAAATTGCCAATATTACTTGCGAAAATCCTATAGAGTTCAAAGTCTGATCGTAATCCTACAGTTACATCTATAATCTTTGGCGCTCAGTTTGAATGGATTACCGTCCTTTCAAAAATCCACATGACTTAAAACTTATCAGGTTTTCCAAATAAATGATGATGATCACATGGTAGTTAAAAAATTCAAGCTCGTTCGGATCGGATTGAAATCGGATCAGATTTTCTACTGTCTACGACTACCAACCGTGTTGAACTGTTGATTGACATATCTTTAATAGCCTTAATAGAAGTTCTATAATTATATGTTATATCCTTAATAGCAATTATAGTGAAACTGCTAGAATATAGGGGTATGTACAGACAGTCCTAGTATCAATATACTGGAAGTTTGATTTGTATGAATGAAATTGCAAATGTATGATAAATGTATGCACAATCTATGACAAGTAAATTATGACATCATACATTACAGTAAACTGGATTGACAGTTGATGAACAATAAAATTTGTTTGACATGTCGAAATTTGATATATTACGCGATAATGTGTAATAATCGGTTGTTTCATATTTGTTTTAAATATATGACGTATATTTGATACACGCGCATTCTCATGTAGTGATTACAACAAAATATTAAATCACTTATGTTTTTTGTGTTATAATGCGGTCAATAATGATTTAAACATTTAATGATGACAAATGTATCAATATGTTGCCATGAGTATCTGTCAAACATTATTCTACGTCATCTCATCTGCCGGAGACTTATTAACCGCAGAGACGCCTTTCGTGTGCCTTCATATCCATTGTAATTCTGTACCCAATAATATTTCATGATACAATACAAATTCTTTAAGCAAATTAAAACGAATGAATCGCGGTGTTATGATCTCGTTCCTCATTGGTTAAGTATTATCCACGAATTAAAGTATATAAGATCACTACTGGACAGTTTGAGCGCTCAGTTTCAAAATTGAACTTGAAGTATAAAGATTATATTTTTTGATCATAAAATAGAGCGCCACAAAGATGAAGACTTTTGCCATCTATTCTGTTTGTCTCATGTTAGCATTTAACATTATCAATGCCGAGATCTCTCTCAATGGTAAGTTTATTTCAATAAATCAAATCACTGTGAATGATTATACTTTTGTGTTAAAAATATATGATGGCACGAACTCGATATCTTCATTTTGATTATATAAAAACTACATATACAATTAATATAGATCATTCAAGGGTCTCACTTATACTGTATTAATTATAGGTCTAAGAATTTCTGTCTTATGATTAATGATTCTACGACTCTATTAAAATCTAGCAACATTTTTGTTAAAATTGCAATGAGTTTAGACACATCATTGCGTCGGTATGTCACAAATTGTATACTCGAACATTCTTCCATAATTATCCTCATTTAGCTTTTATAAACGCGAATTTCATTTATCTTGATTGTAAAATTGTCTAATCTTTTGAACATTCTATGATACAGTATTGTCCATCTACTTGAACATTTTATTATGTATGTACTGCTTGATTTGATACGGAAGAATAACTTTGAAATCCGGGTTAATATCAAACGTCCTTTTTGGCGCCAAAAAAATTTGAACATACTACGCCTTGACGAAAATATTTGACTTGTAAACCAAGTAAATAGCATTCTTGTTTAAATAGCTATAAGCGGTATATTTATTCAAGCGCTTAAACACATGCTATAAAATGATTGTTTCAAAACTCTTATTTGCGTGAAGATTTTTACAGACAGTATTGTGTGGGTTGCCACAGAAAACCTATACTAAAATCAGTTTTTGCATAAGAACGATTAGACGATAAAATTACAATTGAATCCTATCAGATTCTATAAAGGGCCTATAAAGATATTCTTTGTTCTGGTCCTTTGGCTGATAATCATGGTACTAAACGCACGTATATATGAATTGCAATGGTAAATCTTGCAAGAATATTTTTTAGAATTGTTTTGCAATTGTTTCGTGCCAAAAAATTAATCTTTATTTGAGCAAAATGTTCTTGTTTCAAGCAAACTATACAGCGTTTTTATCTTACAAGTCTAATACGCTTGAAAATTCGACATGAACAATGACTTTTTGCATAAAACAAGAAAGTTTTGCTCAAAACAATTAGTGAAACAAACTTGACTCAAGCAAAAGAGTTTCCTGTGTAGAGATTGAATTTCTGACTGAGAATAACACCAAAACACGGCTTGGCCTATATTCAGTTCCAAGAGAAATTCTCGGCTTTTAAATGTATTTTACGAACGCAGGTTTAGCCTTCTTGATCAAATTAAGTTTATTTATATATTAGAATAATCTAATGATATCGCAAAACTTTTGCCAGTGGAGTGTGCTGGTAATCGAGGACCGAAGAAAATATTTACTAAACCAAGTCTTGAGCAAGTCTCAAATTCTTAAATTCATCTCAAACTTCTTTATAAAACTGATCTTGTTGTTATAAAATACGACCTAGAATCTAGTCCTCCAAACGGGCCACTCCCATCAGTTCAAAATTATATTCTATATCGTCCTGAAGATGGTATAGCTGTTTATCAGTACAAGGTTCATTCAGCATGAAAAAGCAACATGTTTATAAGCAATATAAATTTAAAATTGATCAACAACAAAACTAAAAAAGAGACCGCCAAAAACACATTGTGATGTTCTATCTATCACTAGTTATGTGCGTGACCGTATCTCAGCTTCAGTATCCAATATATCGAGGGATTTCTATACAGTTATAATGAAATATATATAGTCAGTCTATAATTTGGCATCAAAGGATTAAGCAAAAATGTTAATTTATTACTCAATTCTGAATTGTGTTGCACTTTTATGTCTTATTCGCGCAAAAATGACAAATTACTAACAGTACAGTACATCATCTTAACTATAATAACTCTAAACAGAACTGTTATAAATTATCGTAGTCAAATTGTTGTCAATGTTCGCGAGGCTATATAATTTAATATCAAAATAATTTGTACGTTTGCTAAGGTGGTAAACATTTTAATGATTTAATTTGATAATTAATGATATAACTTAATTGATTTTCTATCAGCTATTCCGTGTCAGTCTGAAGGAGGGATTATCAAACCCAGCAGTTTGATTTCATTGTTTATATCCGCTGTGAAAGATGTTATTTCTTCGTGGTCTATTGACATTATAAGTGTAGCATATTAACATAACAAATGATTTAGTCAACCTAACTTATATTCTATAACAAAGGAATACCACGTATCCTCAGCTCAAACTTCAGTATAAAAATCAGTAATTTCAGCAGCAATATTGATTTTATTATGATATTTGAATTTTGAATGCAATAGTTTATAACATAACATTTTTCAATCTTTGAATCTATCAATCATATCTCCTGAAAATTTGAAATCAGCCCTGATTATTTAATATAGCTTTTTGATGATATATCGTTGTAACAGAGGGTACAAGACCAAGAAACAACAATTCCATGTATGAATTTGATTACAAAATATATGTGGGAGTTAAAAAAATTTGAGAAATTATTTGGTACAAAATACATGAAAATACATTCCACAACTAATACTGCCTAGAGGCATTTCTGTTTTGCTTGGAAGAACTCGAGGTCAATTGATTTATGTGTTACTCTTACCAATAATGTAATAATTAGAAAGACCACACGGAAACCCCAATTTATTTGTCAGACTTGAAAAATTCTATTTTTGTCAATATATTTTTATTCTACCGCAAAGAATATTTTGAAAATAACCAAATAGTTGACCTAATTCAAATGTTATGTTTTGTTTTCAAGAAATTAAAGATGATCCAATTAAAATTAGAGACGTATTTCTATAAAAGTTTTGTTTTTAGAATTGGATTAATCCAATGAAGATTAAATAAAAATGAAAAATGTACTATGTTAATTGATCGACCTGTCTGAGGCATATTAGATCACCCACTATTTCTCACTTCGTGAGAGAATGTCTCTATAAAATTAATATGATTAATTTATATGATTAAATAGCTGTTATCGATAAAATATTATTAAATAATACAATAAAAATAATATATTATATAGCAATACCTAGTCTCTGATAAAGGAAATAGGATATAGAATATATAATGGATACTCAGTAATTGTAAATATTTATTTAGTCAAATTTCAAAAGTTTTTAATTTTATCAAGTTCAAATTTATTTTGAATTTTGAACATATAAATTACGGTAAAATATTGACCCAACATATAAAGTATAGTGCAGAAAGTAATAAATTTAAGTTATATAAAATTTGATTTACGATGATTTGTTTTAATTTTTATAGACATTGAAAATGACATTTCAAAGTTAGAAGGTTACATCCACAGAGCTAAAGCTGTCGGTCTAGCAGGTGAGCAATATCAACTGCGTAGAAACCAAGTATTATTAGTCACTAAATGATTCAGTCTGATGAACGCAAAGTAAACGCGTGAAATTCCGAGTATCGAAACAAGGCTTTTGCCTCATCTTTATGTCTATTCTAGTCACTCAATGATAAATAACAGGCTATGCTATAAGACCAGGGTACGAAATAAGTACAAACCCTGGAATCCTAGATTCAGGAAGGTTGGAGCTAAGTAGGAAGAACATTGATATTTCTAATGATTTATTGGTCAAACAACATCAAAATTCAATAAATAATGTTGAAATGACTCTACGATCACGGAAGACTGAACCTCTTTGTCGGACCATGTCTAAGACCTTATCTATAATCGCAAAATAATGCATAGACATTGCGAGTTATCCAATCCAGACAAATCTATTGACATATTTATCAAAATTGTTCCATAAATTGCAAATACTCTTCAGATCTCATTATGCGGCGATGAGCGAGGTCTATATATGTGTACGTATGTAGCTAGTTGTGTGTGTATATATATATATCGAGTTGAATGGAGTTATGCTTATACCAATACGTCCAATATGCTATTCCCCGTTCAAACATATATCCCAAACTAGCCTGAATGACGTGAAAATAACAAATGAGTAGTCACCCGGGGGACTTCCATCATCGGCTGTACGTCTGTGCGCGGATGCGCCATTTTTAAGAAGTGCCTTTTCCAGATTCTTGTGGAATTTTACGGTGTCAATTTAGAGATTTTTAAATATTTTAGAACTTGTCCTTTAATTTGTTTGTGAAAGCATGACATTTTGGAGTCTTCATTCTCATTTGCTGTGAAATTTTATTGTTTTCCTCTAATTTTGAAAATGGTACACCCTGGGGGTAGTCCTCTTATATAGAATGTGGATATCATTTAAAAACATACCTAGACTTGTTATTGTAATATCATCAACTTCACAATGCTATCTATATAGATATAGTTATATGTTGACTGTACCCGGGCACTGGCTAGCTCATTGTTAGTCAATAGTAGAATAGTAGCATTGAGATTGGATCAACGTAAAATCATTTTTTGGCAATATAAAATCTCATTTGTTTATTTATTTAAAGACTTCTCTTTTAACGCTTTCGATTAATACGATTTTTAGTCTTGAAAGCGATAATTCAATTCGACGTCACATTCATTTTACATTGATAAGGAAATCCGGATTATAGATAAACTAAGTACTTGTATAATCATTCCTATATTCCATTTTCCATGCCTGCGACCACATAAGTTTGCCTTGAAAGTGCCTGCAAATATTTTCCCAGAGATTTTCCTTCCCAGCAATTTAAAAGTACTTTATTTATGCATAGAGCAATTAGTTTCATCCTTATACACCTTTTATTCGGTTTCATTACTAAACTTTATGAATTATTCATAGCTTCAGGATACTTTTAGATGTTAGAAAAATGTATAGGGGGAATTCTATTGTTCACTAATTGTGCCTGCGACCGCCGTTCCCAGTGGTCCCAACATTTTCTACCTCTGCCTACAAATTTATGAAGCGCCAATTAAAAACTTTGAGGAGAGGAACGTTATATAAATCAAGTTCAACCTACATTGAATGTAGACGGTCAAAATTAAACTATAGTATGGATTTAAACCGATTATATTATGTAGTAATATAATCAAATAAATCATATAATTATTCTTTTTTCTATGATTATGCAAACAATCATTTTACAGATACAGATAATAATTTCAAAGATCAAGAATATTATTATTGTTAATATTTTCCTTACGTTTGTAAATGTAAATGAAGCTGAAGCTGCTACAGAAGGGGATATACTTTTTTTATCAAGTTCAATTTTCTTGATTCACGGTCGATATGTGTTGTTTAAATCCAAACTTTTTAATACTTTTGGGACTTGCAAGTCCAGAATAAGATCTTGCAAGCTCAGACCGCTTGAGATTTGGATATTAACGAGGTTTATGAGAACAGAACATGTAAAGAGTCATAAACATTGCACCAATCAGATAAACATCCTTGCATAATCCTAGATACAACGTGACGTATCTTTTGCTGTTTAAAAAGCTAAACTCTCTTTTCAGTCTTTTCAACCGTCACCAATCATTTCAAGCTATTTGGATTTGTAAGTCCAGAAATGACTCGTTTAGCTCGAAAGGTGATCAAGAAAAATATTTTCAAACTCAAAATAAGACAAATGACTTAAATCAATCTAAAAGTTAAATATTACTGTAAAAATCAAATTTTCTTTCGAGAAAATGTTTAATTGGAGGGGGTCCTCAGTTCCATGGCAACTTGTTTGAAATTAAGTAGCCAAATAATTGATGGTGCTGAGGTCATTTATATTGCACTGATGCAGGAAATTGTTCGCATAGTTCAGGCTTCTTTTGGTTTCTAAATTTCTCAATGCCATATGCAGAATTGATGAAAAAGGAAAGTAATTGTTCGATGCGATACAAATTGTTGCCTTGCCAGACACATTGAGCGTGGTATTGATCGTTGATGAAAGCTTCAGTGTCTTGCACGATTTCCTAACTTTACGTCACAAAACTGCACTACAAATTTTTATTCAAAATAATTGTCCTTGGGGTGTTGCACCCAGAGCCGCACCTACAAGCGTCCCTCTACCAGGAACTACTGCCATGCTCTCAGTGACCTTTTGATGTCGTCAGGCATCGTACCTGAAGCCCCGCTAGGAATTGTTTAAATGGTGACAACCTCCGCGCATGACGCCTGCGCATCTCAGCTGAATAAAAATTATAATTAACTATACTTGAAATATTTAATGTGATTCCTTTTTCATTTTAGATAATAGTGTAGAGACAGACCAACAAAAGGCTGATGCTAAGTTTCTTGATGAATTAAATGGTAAGCCACCCAGTAGCTGTGGTCTGTATCAACGACTTATCAATGATATAATATGTTAATGCAACATTTTCTGAAAACATTTTGCTTGGAGATTATATCCAACCAAACAATTAGATGCAAATAACTGAAAGTCATTACAGTATTGCTCAGGATGATCAAACTGCTTATTTGATTATTTATAGCTACTCTAGGGCATTAAAATAAGTATTGAAATTTATAGCTCCATTAACAAGTTGGTGAGTTGGTAGTTCTCTTTTTGGCACCCCTGTGTCACCCCTGTTTTTCAACGCCCATCAGGCTAGTATTTATCTTGCTAAATATTTCCAAATCAGTGTTTTATAGGCAAGGCTGATAATGTTAATTAAGAAGGCAATAGATTCCATCATTCCAGTAACATTAATAATTTATAATATTTCAAGAAAATAACTCTCGGTTAAACATCAAAATAATTAAACCATTATGGTTAATAAGCAATAACAAATTGAAAATATCTTTATTATGAACAAGAACAATAAAAACATTCCACGCTCACGTAAAGACGTGTATTGGAAATATATGTGACCGTGATTTGATTTTAAAGATCACCTATTATTTCTTTGCGATATTAAACGTAATTTTACAATCTTTAAAATCGATTCCTTGTAAAAGATTCAACGCAGATGAATTCTTAACATTTGCAACAATGTTAATATTGATTTGTGACATTCCCTCTTCATTTTCATCAACAACATGTTTATCCTTTAAATCATCCCTACAATCATTGCTACCAACAAATCCAGATGATGGAGTGTTTGATGTAGTAGTGTAATGTTTTTCTTTCTCTGACATTAATCTCTCACAATAAAAATTAACACCACCAGTTGTAGCTGACTTACTTTTCTGACTAAATGGTCCTATCATAGGATGACAAGGCATAATTACAGCTTCTAGAAGTGACGCTGTTGTTGATCTCACACAATGATTTGTATATATTGTACTTAAACATGCATCATGTGATATATTTTTCATCATCATGGCTAATCTATTAACACCAATTGGACTATTTTCAAACCAGATTTTCTGACCAGGTGTATACACCTTTTTGGGATTTTGAAATAAAGCATCTTGAATTGGATTCAAAACATTCAAAAGCTTTTTAAAATACATCACTGGACAATGCAATGCATTTGTAGCTACCATTCTTGTATCAGAATCATCTGAAGTTTTACATTTTTTCTGTAACGGTTTCATCTCAATTTTTGTTTTCGTTACATATTCAACACCTTGTGGATTTACTTTAATTACAAAACATTCTTTTTTAAGTGCTCTCTGATCTGATCGACCACGTCTTCCAAAGTAAAAACAAATATTAAACCAATTAACTCGAAGTAAACTCCAAGGGTTTTCATCACCAAACACTTTAGTTGAATAACATTTTCTTAAATCCTCAAATGTTATCGATGGATGATGTTGTACCTTATCATAACCTTGAGATTTGATAAGTTTTAATTTAGCATTTAATGATCTATTAGCAGTTCTAAATAATGGATCTCGTATAATCGATATATTTTCAAATTCTGGTAATTCACAAAAATGTCTTTCAAGTGCTGCTCGGATACCAAGATGTGCAGAAGAGCTGTAATGTTCTATTGGTGATTTTCGTAACTCTTGATAGAATTTTTTTAAACAATCAGCAAGATTAGGGTGAGATAAATTTTCGATTGATTCTTCAGGATATCTCTTGGCTAACCAATCTGGAATATAAAAATAAGTCAAATTTATAATAATTCTGTCTTTGCGTAACAAAAGTAAGCGATAAAGTAGACGTTATTTAAAACTGAAAGTTTGAATTGTATAATAAATTTCCGAAGATGACAAATTTAAAGCAATGTCGAACTCGAAAGCTCAAGCAACATCTATTTTTATCGCTTAATTTTATTACACAATTAATAAGAAGAAACTTACTGATACGAATTATGTTTTTCAAAGAATAAAACTTGATTCAACAAATTTGATTTTATTAGACATCACAACGTTTTGGCATTAACTTCCGCCATTTTCAAGTCATGATTACAGATGTTACGCAGCATTTATTTCAACAGGAGCCGGAGTTAATGATATAACTCTGTGCCTTCCTAATTGCTCTTTGGTTGATAAGCTAGACTCATTTCGGAATTTGTACAGAATTTGTTTATTCGTACTATTTTTAAATAGACTAATTTTGTTACATTTTCGGAACCGTCCGGACTCAGGTCAAATTCTTGTAATGTATTGAAAATATTCCAGAAGGCTTCGTCATGATATCAATTGGAAAGATTCAATTATTTTATGTATTTATTTACATGATTTATCGCTGAATTTAATGAAGTAGATCTATATACTGTATATTATTTATTTGAATATTTGATGTAACGAAAACGTGCTTATCTGTGGTTTGTAGGAAATAATAATTTCATAAAAATCTCCTCTGAAATTTTAAAACATTTGAATTAAGAATCAATTAAACGGCTTATTGGGAAAGGTTTTAATTCATAACTCAACGAAACAAAAATCTTATTTTATCCACATAAAACAATCTTTTATCCACAAAAGATTGATTGATAACAAATACTTGCAAGATTTTGAATTTCTTATTCTCCAACATTTCAAGTTTTAATAGAAACAAAGCTAGTTTTGATTTGTTTTTTTGCAGAAAGATTCTGCATAATTATGCACAACTTATAGAAGTCTCGCTTTTAATAAAATGGACCAAAATCAACATGTACCAACAAAAAATAGTAAAAATATTTAGCAATATAGATATTAAATAACTTTCATGCAGCATAAGAAATTTGAATAAGTTAAATTTCAATTTAATTATTGGTTCATTTAGAGAAAAGTGTTTGCAGAATGTAGCCTAGTATATAATTCCAATTTCAATTTGAAACTAAATAACTAACTTAATTCATGATAATTTGAGCGCAGATAAATGATGGACGAAAAGCAATACACGCCATATTGTTCATAAACCAATCCCAATCGTAAACAACCACCATATGATGCAGCTATTGCAGCGTATTCATTGACAAAATACTCAGACATACCCATTTTAACTAAATATGCTTTACCTACTTGAATTATTTGAATGACAACACACAGATTTAAACAGAACAATTTTGACATTGTAATTGAAATCACCTCTGAATATATTAACTCCCCAACTTGTTGCTCTCCTTGTATTCTTTGGTGTCGCCTCTATGATATTGTTTTCGATTTCTTCGGGAGAAAGCTCAACAAACTTATTGTTAGCGGCCATTTTCGAGTTTTATTATTTTACCACTCGTGTGCTATGGGATTTAACACATGGTTTGTTGTTGTCATCAGACATATTTTCACGTGATATAAATCTCCCAATCATACAGCGCAAATCAATTTTCCATCATACACACGCTAGAGTAATCTATACAAAGAACAGGAAACTGTTATTTTATCATATGAAGTTGTTCAAGATATGATGCATAACTTTAAATATAATTAAGTTTAAAGATGCTTATGTATGGATTATTAGTATTTCAGTCGTTGATACATATTAGCAGTTTGCTGTTACAATTTCACAAATTAGTAATTTCTGAATGATAGTAATGTGTTAGCATAGTATCCACTTTCCGATCAGAATGATGCTTATTTTGCATATTTTGCCCAAGTTTTATAAAGTTAGAGAATCGATTACCGCGATAGAATTTTTGAAATTGATATGAGGTAATAGTGTTTCACAAACAAATCGACTGATCATTTTACTCTGTGATTTGTAGTCTGATCAAAGGTTAAAATTCTTTATCATAAATTCGCAGTTGCGTTCTACATAATTATCATGCTATTGAGATGTACATTTGATATTAGGACTTGCTATATTTGATAAGTTATTGATTGCTTATAATATATAATAAGGTCTCGCAGGGAGTATGCTGGATAATTACGTATCCGAGTTCTGACATTGTATATTTCTATTCTTAACAGCTCTGAAGGCCATAGAATCAAAAGAATACAGCAAAAAAGGTTATTAATTATTTTATACATTATGAAAAAATCATCTAATGAAAATGAAAGGGGAAATCAGAAATTCAAATTTTATGATTTTTACATTATACCTAATTGTTGAATTTTCTGAATATTTAGAAATCAAAGGAGGAGATTTGAATTCAGACGATGATATAGAAGCGCAACGTAAGATACAATAATAACTGTATTTGATATACCAATACAATCAACCCTGTTATAGCGGCCACCTCTATAAAGCGGTCACCTGTCCATAGTGACCGGTCACCATTACATGTTGATATAGCCCTGTATACAAAGATAACCAGCATATAGGATTCAACATTAAATGTGAGATGATGGTATGCATAAGAAGTCAAGGCAATTATAGTCAACATCGTGTAATCCGCATGCATTTAACGGAACTTCCTCATATCATATGTTGTATCTCTTCCTTCCAAAACTCATATTGTTATAACTTCTGTAGTTTAATATTTCTCTTACATCCAAAGGAGATACACACCCTCTCGATGCTAAAATGTTGATTGGGGCCTCCTGCTCTACAGCAGAAACATCTCAAATAGTTATTTCCTAAAGTTTAAGTTATTGCGCTCTTCATTATTGTACGTGCTTGTATAGATAATAGTATATTGCTCCCAACCACTAACACGCGATAGGCTGTCCGGTTAGGTCCTCATTTTATTAAGCCCTGGTATTCATGAAACTGTTCAAACGATCACAGCCGGAAGGTGATGACCGCAATGCAGAGGTGATCAAGTTCTACTTTAGGTTAGATCGTACATGGATTAATATGAAATTGAAAGTTATTTTCTTATTTACAGTAATTGCAGCTATTAAAAAGGGAAATGCACTCACTGATGGTAAGTAGATACAGTTTTTCAGTTACAATTTTCAATGCAATAAAATTTTCAAAGCAGCAAATCTTGCATGTCAATTTATTTAATGTGATCATTTTAACTACAGATGTTACTTTTCATGACTCAGCAGATTCAAGCTCAAATCTATTTGAATGTAAGTGCAAAAATCATATCTAGTTTATCTAGTTTCATACATTTTATATTTAGTAGAAACGTTCAACCCAATTTCATCAACTTTAATTTGATTGTTAACAATTTAACTAAAAGGAAAATATATGTTCTATAGCTGTTGTATGTTTCCAGGGGAATATTTGACTCCCATACGTTAGCTATAAAGGAACGTGTCACTTTGCCTGGGTATAAAATGAGATCCAGTTTAGCCATCGTTGTGTTCGATGGGTCTCAAGACTGTCAATGTCGTCATAGCAACAGTATACGATATGACAGGATTCTAAAACCACTTTGGGATCATCAAATTCAAGATTAAAAACATTTTTAGACTGTTAAATATAACAAATATCTTGAAAATAAAATATTGAGGTATACAGTTTAACGAATTTTCAAATTTTGAGGCAACCTAACAAAATGTTGGGAAATATTTGGAAAATCATTTTTAAGGTGATCATAAATGTGGAGCCCTTTTGCTGAAAAGAAAAATGGAGCAATCATATATTTTCTTGGAGTTACCCATCGTAACAATGTAAACGAGAAGTATTTCTTATGTTGAAAAATGATGTTAAATAAAATTGCACACACAACCACACACCCAGGGGTATGTCACAAGTTTAGAGTAATTGAAAGTGATCGTCAAGAGACACAGCGTTCATACCCGACCATATCTTCACGTGCATGATTGAGTGTTCATGACTCACAAATCTCGTGACAAGGCATTGGGCATAGTTCATATCAAATCACTTACATGGATATACATTGATACACATAAAAAACCAAGAGAAAGATTACTTGACACGTTATGTAAATTGATGTGCCCGGATTCTGAGAATCTTCATAGTAAGCCAAAATTGCTGAAAACTGTATTATAGTAGATAGGACGATAATGTGCTTAAAGTAATCCTTTCTTTACTTAATTTGGAATTAAACAGGAATGGGACTGTTGCTCAGGGTGTCTCGTACTTGTGTTTCTCTTGAGCCAAAATTTCTTTTTATGAGCCAAACGGGATTTTTCAACATGTCCAATTCTAAGTGATTTATACGTTAAAAAGGCTAGTTTTTATTTCGACATGAATATAACAAGTTTTGGTTGAAACAAATAAAAAGGGACTTTGAGTCAAGTGAAATATTCCTGCATTTTTTTCTGCATTTACTATATACTATATAGTAACTAGCCTTTATCTAACATTGTTTATAAATGTTTATTTTTTCAGCTGATGATGTTCCGATTGACATTCTAAGTGACAAAGGTATAAACAATATGTTTTAATTCATTATTTCAAGATACCATAAAAAGGAATGAATCTCATCCTCAGATCATATAACCTGAGAATAGTAACGGATCAAATATACGCAAACGTGACATTTGCAGCAGCAGGAAGTGTGTATTCAATTATGCCGCAATGTAACATCGTTAATGTTATAACCGGAATGAAATTGTTGAGTTTGATAGAAACTGGTTCTGAAATAATACTGATATTAATTAACCGGGTGGTGGTGATATTAACTGAGTTGCACTGTACTCATTTTTTATTCGACAGCGTATATTAAGCTCGCAAATACTATCAAGTAAAATTCTACGTCATAGCATATTTGAATACATGGTCTTTATGGTCAGGTTCTTCGATGACCGTTGTTAACAGGTTAATAATTTTTGCTTGCAATCCATGATGGGCAATGCGCATGTCTGTAGCATTCAATATTTATTTTATTTTCAATCCATTGTATAATGTACGCATATAAATTGTAATTATATAATACTAAGGTTTTTTATTTGTAAATTACTATATACCAGCACATGTAAAGCGCACTTGGGCCTTTTGGAAAGTGTGCTTTACAAAATATAGTATTATTATTTTATTATCTTGATAAGTCATTTTGATGTACTTATGTTGTATGATTTTTGTACTACTTATAGATAAATGTAAAGATTATGACACCAGTGGCCGCTGTGCACAATACGTTAAAGAAGGTCGATGCGCTACCAGTGAAGAAAAAATGGTCGAACGATGTGCAAAATCGTGTGGATTCTGCTGTAAGACTCATTCGATACTAATACCGTTACAATATTTCATAATTTGAATGTTAGTAACATTCTGATATGAGGCTATTCGGATGTTCCAATAATAATTCCAATTTTAATGTCAACTTTCAACATAAGAAGGAGGCCATGCGGGACCGGAGGGTATTCTATTTTTATCAAATTCAAACCGTGTTCAGTGTTGTCCCGATACAAATATGCTGGTTTCGTATGGAGACATGAATAATAAATAACAAGCCACTATACAGGCGATTCGATATAATCGAGCAGTATTAATATCTGGTATACAATACTTGCATGAAAATATATTTTGATGTATATCTTTCATAGGTTTCGATATCGCCAAGACAGAAATATGTCAGATTCTCAAAGAAAAACAAAAAGCATGTGATAACCCAAGTCAATTAGTCAAAATGAAGACATACTGCTTTAAAACTTGTGATCACTGTTTCAGACGTAAGTTTTAATTAAGAAGAGTGTTACGACAAAGCGTTAAATAATTTGATATTGCCGCAGTACTAACAGTGAAAAGACTGCTTAATGTTGTATGCCTTAAAAATATTGCTGTGAAATAGAAACTTGGCAGCCATTTGTATAGATTAAATCATTAATTATTCATTGTTGAGGATCAAAAATGCCTATAAAGGAAATTTATTTTTCTTCTATACAAAGGTGCCCCTGCTGTACCTCCATGTACTGTTTCAAAGTTTGGTTGTTGTTGGGATAGATCGACCACAGCTTTGGCAAAAATTGGTACCGCTGGCGATGGCTGCCCACGTAAGTAATTACATTTTTACCATGCCCTCAAAGCGTGTATATCTCAACTGTATTTTGACAAAGTCGCTCGCTATAGGAGAAGCGATGTTTAAAAATCCACTAAAGTACCTATTGTTGTTTGGTGTGCGTGGTACCTTTTCGTGGCCTCTTTCGTGGCGTAATTTTTTGTCATATGTTTAAGAATTTTCAAAATATTCAGGTATTTGTTTTCAAAATGAGCAAACAATTATGATGGGCTGGTACATACATACACTTACAGAACTTACTTAACATTAATATTATACTGTTAAATGTATTAAGCATCTTAATTTTAGAGGTCACATATAAATGAGGATATTAATTGATCGCTCCTATGTCCATACATTCATTAGTATAGATAGGGTATTTATTTTAATAATAACAAAAGAAGGGAAAGAACTGCATAACTTACTTGATTAAAATTTGTATGATAAAACGATACAGTAATGTAATACGAACTTAATTACTCGACAAACTAGAAACAACCATAATTGATAAAATTATTTGCATCATCATATTAACGTAAACGTATTTTTATTGAAATATTAATTTTCAGGTTGCGCAAATTCAAATTCTGATTTATTCTGTAACCGATTTCACACCCATTGTAATGCTGGCTACAAATATGGTTATGACATATGGCGCAATTGTCCAGTGACATGCGGTGCTTGTAAAGGTAATCTTCATTGCTCTAATTGTTATCATCTTCCTCTTTTACTCAGAATCGCCAATCGTAGGGACACTTTGATTATCAGATCGTTACTGGAAAGACGGTATAGAATTATCCACCATGATATTGCGAACTAATTATAGGATCAAGAAATATATCAAAATCTGCCCCGAAACTAATTTTGGGATCCTTTCATTCCCTGTGAGTTAAGAAGAAGATCCCCAGAGCCTGCGTTGAACTAGTTTCGTTGCACTATTTTAAATACTCTTGACTCTAATAGGGCTTTTCACATCGGTCATTTTGGTGTTCCATAACAGTACATCCTGGGATCAAGGAAATTCAAAATACACCACCACCATGACAAAAAAGTGAAAACGTTATCAAATGGATATCACATCGGACGACGATGTTCCAATTCCGCGTTACCATGATCCGCATTTCTCAAAGTCTGTTTTCGTTGAGTAATATTTTGTTCGATTACTCTATCAACCAATCAATTTTTGATTTTAGTTTTTGCCTTGAGTGCAATATCCCAAAACTTGCACTGAATTTCCTCAAAATTGCAACTCTCTTAGCCAATTAGAATCGAGACATGTTTTCAGGAATGTGACGATGTAGAAAATGGTGATCGTTACTTACAAAACGATCTATTTGGCAGTAAATCAAATCAAAATCAAAATAGTGAAGGGTATATCTTCGCATGAACACATTATAGATAGGAATACTATAAAAGTATGCGTCCCCGGGTGGGCTTGAACCACCAACCTTTCGATTAACAGTCGAACGCGCTAACCAATTGCGCCACGGAGACATGTGCTCCGAGTTTTATATTTCTCTCTTATTACCCAGTATGTGTGTGACTTTTGTGATACTCTTTCAGCTGAACAGTGCGAAGATCATCCAGATGAAATGAAACGATGCAAATCATACAAAGAGCTTGGATTTTGCGAAGCAAAACGAAAAAACATGGCGTTCTATTGCAAGAAAACTTGTGGCCTATGCGGTATGAACATTACTCATTTTAACATAGTTGTGATGTGATGTGATGTGATATATATTTGGTCATAAAAAGCATACATATTTATAAAAAATAAGCTTAATAAATTATGACCAGGGTCAACCCTTAAGCAAAACTGCTTGTTTGTTTGGGTGATTATTAATTTGATTAATATCAATGAAGACTACAGAGACTTGACATTAAAGTAGAGTCATTGACACTGTCATCATACCTATGCTGCAGCTCTTGCTTGAAAATCGAATATCCGATTCTGACCTGTCGTAATAAAGGATCAGTTGGAAATCCGATTATAAAGCTACTGCTGAAGTTATAATAAACAAATTAATCCAGCGCAAAAGAACTGAAATATTAAATTTTATGTGTTTCAAAGAGTTTTTAATGTTATCTCGCTTTTGTAAATTAACTAAACAAAACGTTGTTTTCTTGAAGTGCATAAAGGTCAATGCTTGGAAGCAGGGTCCGACCAGCTGTCAGGAATCTAGGTCGTTGGATTCCCATTTCGGACCTTTATTGTCCCATTCATTCAAACTTTTTCGACCACGGTTTAAAAGTTGTGACTTATGATTTGATGAAAATGGATTAGTAATATAATTTTGTATTGTTATTTTAGGCTGCGTAGACCGCTCATTAGCTTGCAAGCAAGTGGAAAATGCTGAATCGTGTAAAAGCTACAATGTCATTGTTAAACATATGTGTCCAGCAACTTGTGGACTTTGTTGAATAACTTAAACTCATCACTCTTCCACACTGACATTACTCTCTGACAAAAGTTCATCGCGATTGGAATTAAGATTTAATATAGCCTAAATTAACAAGGTTTTTCATATTTAATCTCAATAGCTAGCTGAGGATAAGACTGAATAATATCTTAGAATAGAATTTTTTTTAACTTCCCTACTCCTTTATACTCTTTATTTGAGTAACATGATAACACGGTGGAATTATAAATTTATCACATTTTACAAGTAGTTTGTTAGATATTTAACATGTATAGCTAGTTTATTGTAATGATGTAAATTTAATTGAATAAAATTTTAATTTTTATAGATATAACTCACTCTTCTTCCTTACAGTATTTGTTCCCTTTCGAAATGTATTATTGAACTGTTCTGCATGAATGAATGATATATTTTTCGAATTGGAATTTGACAGGCAAATAAAGGATAATTCATTACACTTCTATACAGAAGAAATAAATTTTAAAAATTGTGCTAATGATATACGCTATTTAATCTAATTTTGAAAACTGAGGTTTTACTGCCTCGGATAAAGGGTTCCACACCGGAAGGACCCGGTTGGTGAAGACATAAAACGATGAATTAACATTCTGTATTGCATTAGATTTGAGTTTTTAGGAATGTCCACGCATGTTATATTTATTGTTATCATATGAAAATATTTCATCCTTTGGTAGGTCTACAATTTCATTTAATATAATGAAGACCATGTGCAGGTCAACCTATGAATATAATTTCTTCAATTGTTCCGGCTGTAAGTATTACAGTGAAACTTGTCTATAATGGAGGGTAAGCTATGAAATTAGGTTAAATTCAAGAGAAAACGTTTCAGTTGATGGGACACATGACCTTGCCTGCAAAAAATTCTGCGGGCCGTTGGTCACGCCACACGGAACTGAATAACATCATCTGCAGAGCATTATCATCAGCACACGTACCTTCCATATTGGAATCACCCTGCCTAAGTAGGGACGATGGAAAAAGACCTGATGGTGATACACAAATCCAATGGAAAAATGGAAAATGCGCATTTTCTTTAAAAAATAAAATGTGATAAGTAAATTGAATAAATAATTAAAAAAAAAAAAATAGAAATTAGCATCATATATAAATGACCCATAACATCAGTGACCACTATAGACATGTACTGACTATTTTACAAGTCGTCTACCTTACATTTAAGTTTTGGAACTGTAGCGACATATAGCGTGTGTATTATTTCCTAGTCTTTGAAAAGTACTTGCTGTAAATTTCTAGTTATAAATTATATAGCGCTTTATAGTGTTAGGTTCTATAGTCGTTAGATGTTGTATTTGAATGTGATATACGATATACGTAGGGTATCATGCAATTCTACGAAGATTATCGAAATTTCTTTATGTTGTAAGTAGCGTAGCCTCAATTTAATATATATGAAATTGAGGCTACGCTACTACATAATTAGTCATACCTCGTAAGTAGCCTCTCTAGCATGTATATAGAAGTAAAGTAATTCGTATATGTAGTCAGTACTGTATCTCTCTTCATTATAACAAGAATACACATTTAACCTTATTTACAACCATTGAATTCTCTGGTTATGATGTCTACTGAATACAATAATGCAGCCTCAACAATTTCAAAAGGAATCACAAGAGCCCCACGGTTCATAATATTTATATGAATTAATACTTCTTGTTGACAAATAAAGCAATTCGTATAATATGTAGTCAGTATTTTATCTCTCTTCATTATAACAAGCATACACATTTAACCTTACAATCATTGAATTATCTGGTTATGATGTCTACTGAACACAATAATGCAGCCTCAACAATGTCTACTGGTGTGCGCTTTAAAGCTTCAAAAAATCAACTGCTATACTGTATTACTATCATAATTATGAATAACACATGGATACGTAGCCAAGCCACAAATTTTGACGAATTTAATCGAATAAAATAAAATCTACAATGGAGCCAAATATTAGAATCTATTATAAAAAAAACTAGGAAAAACTAAAATAAAGCTTTTATTCGAAACAAGCATCCCTTAAGACAATAGACATGATCACCAAATATATAAGCAGTATTTTTTTTCTCAGTTCAACTTAATTAAACTTTCCTTCCAACCATTAGAAATGGTAAATGCTATTGATACAAATCTATAATATACTATGTACATGCTATAAATATACGCTATATTATTATAAGGTTAAAAATTTACTCCTTAGTGAATGATATACTAAGTTGACGGATGGCCTGAATATCGATTACCCGTGAAAGGAAGTATAGTGTGCCGTGACGAAGTTATAGGAGGAAACGGAGATGCAGCCACACCCCTTCCCGCAGGGGAATACGATCGTACATCAACACGATTAATTGAATGTCCTGTAGCATATGTATCTGGGGGGGCTTCCATATAGCGTGATTCAAATGATTTTAATAAAGAACTACTAGATGAATTAGCAGATGGTAAACACAATCCACCACTACGTGGACTGACTTTACGCATTGAACCTAAATAATCACGGGCCATAAACGTTGGTGAATGACGATCACGGGAATCAATTGTAAGTGTTCTGAATCGATTAACATTGTGTTTTTTCTCTTTATCAAAAATAGCTGAAGTAAAACGATTATGTCTTTCTGTTTCTGAATGCGTTTCTGTATCATGACGGTATGTAGCAGCTGAATGGAGAAATTGTGAACTTTCATGTTTGCTTGGTAATGGATTTGATCTTTGATAACGGTCGTAATCAATACGTGAATGTGTATACCGTGATGGTGATGCTCTTGGTTTTATAATTGTATCACTTCTTATTGTTGATCCATTAAACGCACTACCTAAACCACCAAATGGTAAATGGGCTGCTCCGTCATTTCTTTCTTTTGAATGGTGTACAGGTACGAATGAACGTGAACGTGAAAATTGATCTTTATCGACTGCATTACGGATCAAAGATGAACGAAGATTTCCACCTGTGGAGAGTAAAACCATTCAAAATTATTATCGAAAGCACATCCGTTGTACATTGTGCATTGTATTATTTCGCAGTTTATAGTACTTCATCACTTCTGTTGAAAATTTAAGGCAAATATATATATATGCAAGGCTATAAAGTTAATTGTGAAGTGTTGACCGAAGGTACATTGCAGATTGTACATTCTTATCAATATATAGCTAACGTATCTAGTTAGTGATGGATTCAAATTTTAATAGGAAGTAGATAGTTGCAAACAAATATAGTTTTACAGGTTTGGTGCACCCGCAATCAAATATTTATTTTTCAGCATCGACAGAATAAAATGATGCTGTGAACTCGCGTTTACTTTTCAACTTTGAGTCCGCAAGGCAGGATGGTCAATTGTATGCCTTTAGCAACATGCTATGACGTGTAGAGTACTTGATTGATAAATAATATACATGCAGCTTTCATACAAAATGCAAATTCAATAGAAAATAATGATGTAGACAATGTTGGAGGGAGTGACCACTATAGACAGGTGATTGTAATGCTGACTTCTTAAGCATATTGCTATCACAACGATATATCTTCATGATAACTTGTTAAGTGGTAGGTGAGATTTGCAAGCTGAACATTATAATGACTTGAGTTAACCCAGAAAAAATATAAATTCACTTGCAAAAGTAACCAATTCCTTTGGTCATTGAACACAGGGAATATTAGATACAGATATATTAAATACATCAAGATATTACCTGTTGATTGGTTCATAGCATTTCCAGGTGGACTAATTGATGAACGGAAATGTTGTGTGTGATAATCAATATCACGGTATGAATGACCACGTGATTGGACAGCTTGGAAGGCATGGAAATTATTCCTATTGCCACCTTGAGGGTGATCATAAGTGATCATTGAATGGCGTTCAGCCTGCAATACATCAGAAAAAAAAGTCAAACATCAATGGATTCAGACAGCCTAATAGCTACTTTTTCAAATGACATATAGTTGGCAAATTTCAATATCCACTCTATTGTATAAGTAAGAGTAAAGTTTAATCTTCCTTCACATGACGACTGTGGTTGCAAACGTTATTTACTACAATTATGAATAGTTTAATTATACAGCAGTAAAACACTTGATTCAATTCTAGACACCGAACAAAACAGAAACACAATCTACGTATAGATACCGTACCGTTTCCTACTTCACATTACGTCTCTTGTTATAGGTGCTTAGTAGCACCGCTATAGTATAGTATGGATTATTATGATTGGAACATTGGAAAATTCACGGCCGTATATTCTGGGCGTGTGACACCCCCTCCATACAACATGTAAACAAGAAGAAAATAATTACCTTTGCTTTCTGAATAAATCGTGCTATCTTGATATGCAGGCCACACCATTTTCCTGTGCCCTGAAATGAAAATAAGGTTGTAGTTGTTATAGTCAATACAATCAACTAGAAATAAAAATAAATAAACTCAATACATGAAATTATGAATCTTTTTCGGCCTAGATGATAGAAACCATCTGCTGCTGTTGCTGTAGCCGTCAGTGTTTGTAACAACAAGGATTCAAGATAGTAAATTTGATAATAAGGATTGGAGCCTTTATAAGCAGTACGCCATTGCGCGTCGGCGGGGTTGTTCAAATAGAACTTAGGGAGAATGATCATAAAAAAGTTTCAGATTAAGATACACCAAACATTTGTTTAAAAAGGACACATTGCCCTATAAGAACATGAGGAGAAAAATCAAGTAAAAAGATTTGCACGAAGTTAGAATGAATACATCAAAAATTTATCTCAGTAAAAAATATCCTGAAACTATTTTCATTATCCTCTAATATTTGAACGTCCCCGTATGCCTAAAGTATGGATGTCACCCTCCCCCCCCCCCCCAAGGCAGTAGGCATTTGTAGAAAGAAACAAATGTTTACTATTATCATTTCAAGAGGGTAAATCTATCAAGTCCAAAGGACATTTCTTCCATACGACCGACATAAAAAAATTACCCATTTGAATACAAAAATAACTGCATAGATTTGAAACAAATGAATAGATTAAATTTAATAAGCAACTTCAACTAATAACTTTAAACTATTACCAGAAACTACAAAAACACTGTTTATGCGAATGAAAATAGCATAACAGAATGATCACCAGATGAAATGTTTACTAAACCCAATGTTGTGTCTTCACTAAAAATGTGATTGCATAAAGTTACTGTATAATTTCAATTTATAGTTGCTATTTATCCTGATAGCGGAATGATGTCGGATGAGCATTTAAAAATTTATATCAGCAAAATTGTAGCATCGGATTTATATCGGGTCGGATCCTTTTTAGGACAGTTAACATCGAACAACACTAATCCATCCATACAATATTCAAATATAAGGAATATTATCAATGTATTACGTATAATAAATTTACCTTGGCTGTAGTTAAAAGTTGTGATGAATGTTGCGCTGGATTTAGATGAGTTGCAGTCATTGACATATTATATGGGATGCCACCAGTATACTAAATAAAAGAAGAAAATCAAATGAATAAGAGATTTAATTAATACATATCAGCGACTGCTCATTTAAAGTGTAGATATATTCGAGATTCCGAAAGGGTTAGAGCAAATTCAGAAGAACATTGATATTTTTATGATTTATCGGTCAAACCTCCATAACAAAATGAGAAGAATATGTCAAGATTGCAGAAGGCTGAACGTTTTGTCAGACCTTACATATTCATTGATATTCTCGATACTCAACAAAATCATTATCATAAAACTAGGCTCAGCCAGCATATATGAGCAGTCCATAATGAATCTCGTATTTAATTTTTGCCATGATTTTTTCAATAAATTGTTCACCCATCCTTGATTTTAATTGAACAACAAAAGCGTACCATTTTCTGACCTGGTCGATCGAATGGTCCAGAAGGAATTACTTTGTGAAGAGCTGCAGTGGTGGTGCTAGGTTCCTTCTATGCTAATGCTATATATACATATTATGTAATAAGACTAGCTCTCAAGTATACAAATAGTTATACTGTGATTGGCTGCTTACCTATTGCGCAGAATTAACCACGTTGTAGAATGTGGCTATAAGTTAGTTAGAGAGAGCATTGGTACTAAATGAATGCTACGTGATTACAAATAAATGTTAAAGTGTCTTGAATGAGTCCATGTTGTGTGCTCATTGTCATTGAGGCTTACCACTACACTGGGGTGGAATCAGAGGGGGACAGGAGTACAGCTCCCCTGTCAGGAAGGACTTCTTGTACTTTTTCAAGCATTTTTGCAAATTTTTCCATAAAGAGTCATCGGGGGACTTAGCTCCCTTTTCAGGGAAATCCCGGTGCCACTCCTGCCCCTAGGCCTTGAAATTCAAGGGATATCTGCAATGAAATTTACTCTCTTTGAGTGTCATGCCTGAGAACAGCAATAGGCATTTACAATCGTTATTGCTTTGAGCGAAAATAGCCATTCCTCTAAAAATAGAAGAACGTGTAAGAGGAAGAGTAGAAACCTTTGGTACAATTGAACTGAAAAGGATGACTCTATATCAATTTTAAGCGGTATAAATGCTACTATAAACATTGTTAATCAATTCGCGTCAATGAAAGACAACATTTTCTAAAACCTTTCTGATGTTCATCCACTTGCCCTTGGTTCACTTATAATAGAATTAATACCGATGTGTCTACATACCATTTGAGAATATGGACCAGCCATCGGAGGTACAGGACCCATAGTAGAAGAAGAATTGTGACCGTGATTTGCTGGATGTGATGGATATGGTGGATGAAAATGTTGATGTTGGTGTTGATGTTGATGAACATGTTGGTGCTGATGTTGGTGTGTTGTTTCACCACTACCACGTGATTTAGGTGAACCAGAACGATCTGAAGAGGTCGTCACACGAACATTGTTCGATGAAGCGTTAAACATACGTGTCATGTCTCGATCTTTTAAGAATTGATTCGTCACTGAAGATTAGATATAAAATATAAAATATTAGTCCTAAAACAGACAGTAGATCTCTTACCATAATATGGCTAGAAAAGGTGTTACAATAAAATCTGAATAAAGCATGTAATAATGAATTCTACAAGCTATAACGAGAAAATTGGTCGTTGAAGACAGGTAGTAAGAAGACAGTAATGTAGACGGTGTCCCCTACCGAAGGCACCCGTACCACTCCTCTATTTCTAGAGGAGTGGCTCTTTTCGCTGAGAGCAATGACTTTAAACGCTCTTTGTTGATCTCAGCCGCGACACTGCAGATCAATTTCAACAGATGTCATGGCAGATAGGTCTCGATTGTCACTGCACAACCATGCGCCGCAGCTACTCACAATGGAATTCCCTCTGGACCATTCCATCCGTCATCCTCAGATGGTACTCATTTGATGTTTTAGATAAAGTCAAGGCTGAGTTGATCTTCGGGGAATTTGAACCACAGTCCATCAGATATGATCCGATCTGAAGTTCGGTTTCTCTGCCATGTGAGCTAATCCTCCCAGGTGGACATTTCAATATTAAGTTGTAATAAAAGACGATGATACTATATAGCCTTACTGATGGAATAGATTCATTTATACGTTGACTAGATATAGATATAAACTTAAGTCACCTGAATTATTTAAAGCCATATTTGATTGATTGTTGCCATTAGAGACAGCTACTCTGATCTTTGACGTTTCAGATATTTGAAATATTCGTCCGCCATTTCCTGAACTCGATTTATCCACAAAGATCGATTCTGATTTTCTGGACAAACCTCCAGAGAGAGGTGATCGGCCAGGAAGTGAATTTCCATCTAATCCCATAAAACTATTAAAAGTATCTCCTCGTGATGACAATGCTCTTTGGAATGATAATGATAGGGGAGAGACAGATTCATTGCGTGATGGTAATCCAGGCATTGTTGCTAGACTCTTTGCTGTCATTTGTGAACCAGGGGGAGCTGGGGCAATATTAACAGGACTCTTTATTAACGATTGAATTGCATTAATGCTGAAGTCTGATATTGATTCTGAAAGAAATTTGAAAAAACGAAAAGCTAAAACACCTCATACTACATTACACCGAAATAAGCTGCAAGCCTTTGCAATGTTGTCCAAATTTTGTAGAAAAGAAATTGGAATTGTTTCGGGAGAATATTTTAAAATATTTATAGATTATATTCAGTTCAGGTTATCAAAGTGGATAATTCTAGACCATTTTCAATTGTTACATGATAGCTAATGAATTAATAATAATAGTAATATAATAATATTAATAGTGGGATTGTTCCACGCCAGTTCTTGGTATAGGGCTCCATGAAATTAATCAGAGCATTTATAGAATTAGAGTCAAAAATGAAACATGGTATAGATTTACGCGTAAATCTAGAAACTCGCTTTCGAAGATGTGCAATTGTTGGATAATCGATTCGACAATGAAATACCTTCGACGGGGTCCGACAAACTGAAGATCCTGGGATCCTAGATCCCGGAAGGCTAGAGCAAACTTCGAAGAAAACTGATAATTTTACAATTTATAGGTCAAACCTCCACAAATAACTCAGAAGAAAATGTACAATATCGTTCAAGATTCCGGAAGGCGATAACGTTTGTCAGACATTGGTCGATTGGAGGTGTTAACACGTCCAAACGGCTTGAATTGTAGAATTCGATTTCCCTAAGCAATTGTATTTCAAATCTCGGACAATATAACAAAGTTCACGTTTTTTCAGTTAAGATAGATGAACTTATGAAATATCGTCAAAATATAGTCAAAAGTATACTGTATTTATGTTTTTCACCTTTCCAATAAGACCACCTGTTACAAAGACCGTATATATTAAAATTCAAATGTCAGAATGGGACGGATTTAATGGAATGGCGTTACATAAGCTACTTACTGGATTTGGGATCAATGCTTAGGTCGTTTAATTCAATTTTCTCCTAAAAACAATTGACAATAAAAATAAGTAAGCATGTGACAGAAAATGAAGTTCTCAATAAGATTTAGTAGTGATAATTATCTGCTTAGTTCAATTAAAATAACTCACAGTTTTGTGTTCAAATCTCTACATAAAGGACCCCGGCCCGCTGAGAGGGGGTTAAGCAGGGCAATAACTGCCTCGGGACCAGGGCAAATTGATAGGGCCCGCAAAATTTTGTTGCTAAATTTCCAATATGAGATTATATTTGAAAAACAGTTTCTGATTAGGGCCGAGGGAAACTTTAATAAATATGAGTCCCATTGAGTCGACATTGAGTCCCAGCGAACACAACGACGATCAAACTTGAATTAATTTATTATTCAACATTACACATATATATTACAGGATTCACATAGGGTGACGGCGTTAATTACACATAGAATACAAGTTCACATATACGAGCTTGATGATTATAAAATATATTACACAACAGAATACAAATAAAATGATAACATATTTCATAATTGTGTTAGCAGCCAGGAATGTTGAAGTTTTCCAATTTATTTGCAAACAAAATAATTGCCCACCTAATGAAAATGCTGAAGTCATTTGTCCGTATAAATCTGAATTTGAATGATAAAAAATTTCCTAACCGTTTCGTGATTATTTCAAAACTTGAATCAATTTGAGCCTGATCATTGTTCTTATTTTTCCTTTCAAATAGGAGGCTGAAATTGTTTTAATTCTATCTTATTTGCAAACTGTCAGAAGACATTGAGTATTAAAAATTGACAAATAAAATAAATGTCTCGATCTTACAGAAGCAGAATTAATTGCAATATTTGATCTACAACAGAACTGTGACAGGTGCAGCTATCCATGGCATTCATTTTATGGATTAAGAATGTAATGAACAACACGATTAGATATTACTTAGGCCTAATACATTATTTGCAAAATAAAATGTAAAATAAAATTTAAAACAGGAATTGTAAAATGTTCAGCCTTCATTCATTCTATTTTCAACAGGCTGAGTGTTTCTATATATTTTAAGGCATTGTTAAGGATGTTCGGCTAAAACAAAAAAACGCAAAATTCAACTCGCATATGCTGTTGCGCAATGACCTCGCACCGGTGTTTCCTTGTTTGATATCAAATACAGACACGCAAAACATTTAAAGACGAACCCTCTCAGTTATATAGTTTACATAGTCTGCCTTATTATTTATCTTTCTATAAATCTATGACGCAAATATTTCAACAGATGTTTGTAGCTTTAATAATAACATAACCCAGGGGGTACTAATTCGAACAATTTTTAATAAGGAGGAAACATTTTGAATACTTACCATGTGAAATGAGAAGTTTCAAAGTAGGTGAGAGCTCAGGTTGATAAAGATACACTTTCAAATTGAAAAATTGGCCAAAGATCCCCCTTTTCCAATTTTTTAGTACTGTAGGCCGGGTAAAAACAATCCCTTCTACAATATTATTCAAATTTCTGGAAATTGTACGCTAAATGCTTGGAGATTCTTTTGAAAAGGAAAGATTCTTTGCCTAATAGAGCTTAAGAAAACATCGGCCATATTGGTATAACAATATATCCCGTGGTCATCGTCTTTTCAAAATACAAAGCGTAAACTAAATTGTATATTGATTCAATACAAAATTATTTCGCAGTTCCATATACTTCATCATTTCTGTTGAAAATTTAAAGCAAATAGATATCTATGCATTATTCAAGGTTATAAAGTTAATTGTGAAATGTTCATGGAAATGGTGCAAAGTATTTTAATTAGCAATTACAATCAGTCCTTCAAGAATAAATTTTTTAATTATAATCTTGAAATATTGATAAATAATTTAGAGCTTCAAAAATTGTTGAATGCTTTCCTGATTAATTAATTTGTGAACCTCATTTTGAATCCGTAGTCTAACCTATTTAATTTGCCTGCATCATTATCAAATAATATTGAAAAATTCAAACATCTAAAGTACAGAGTTTATATTATTTTATTATTAAAGTCTCATAGTAAAAATAAGTTGGATGTCGTCCAAGCCTTTTAAAAATAGACATTGCAGTTCTTGAAAATTCAACTTGAGATTGTAGCCTGCGGTGCAGGCATACTTTCTTCTTCTAGTAAGCCAACAAAATAATTTTCTGATGAGTATAGTTTGTTATTGATTTGTTACTGACGTTCTTTACTCAGCGCGAAATGGTCCGTTGATGGGATGTGGCGATCCATCAACATTGCGCGGGTACATCGTTAGGGAAAATATCCGCACAGATCACGGACAAAAATAAAAGCTTTCACGAATGACAATGGCAAAATTGCAAATTCACGGACAAACACGGCGAAAAATAATCGATTTCACGAATCAACACACCCAGAAACAGCCGACAGGTCACAAAAATATCCTTTCCCCTTACCGTCCTTTACCTATTCCTGGGGCGGTATATTCCATATGTACACCCCGTGGCATATTAAGTACATACTATACTAAGAAAAAGTCTGTCTGAAAAGAAGGCTAGAGGGATTGATACTTTCAAAATAATTTTCTAATCATACTGTCTAGACAGAATATCGCAAAAATAAATTATGATATATTTGTTCATAAGGAATAAATCATTATAAAAGGCGTCATTTCAGATTACCGATTAACTTTATCAAGCAAACATTAATAAGACGGATTATATGATATCAAGAAATAAAAGGGAGGATATATAATCCACAAATATAAATAATGTGTTCGTGTAGTGTCTGTAGACAGTATACAATAGAAGTTTTAACCAGGTGCTAAATACTATATTTTATAGAGGAAAATGAAAAGGCTGTGTGTTCTGGCAAAAACAGCATGGTTATAGTGATATTATAGTAGCTTCTGTATAACCTGGTGTTTGTAATAATTAGACTCATTTTCATGTAGTTAGATATTATATAGTTAATAATTAGCCTTGTATGACGTGATTTAGTTTGTATTAAGATAGTTTGTTTTGTCACGAATTTATAAGTTGGTATGTTGTTGCAAGGCGTTGTGAGTTCATCAGCACTATGAACCCAGCCCTAATAAATTGTACTCGATTGCATTTAATTTCAACAGTCTTTTCGCTAATAGAGCCAACGGCATTAACCAACACTATTTGGTCCTCAATTTGGCAAGAACACCGTGGATAACATAGCAACTGTAACTGCATAGCAACACAGATCAGGCCAGCGCTATCTATTGGCAGTAGCTCTCCGTCTATTAAGAATAATAGATAGCTCTGGTTGAGATAATTATAGAGTTCCCGGGGGGACCAGGTCTGCATGGACGTGGGTGCCACTTCGAAAAAAACTGAAGTACCCAAAATGTTCAAATAATATAAAAAAATGTTCTTCAAATTTTCAATATTTTTTTTCAGAAGTTCTTCAAATTTCAAAAGTGATGTAAAGAGTCAAAAAAGGAGACCCAAAAAGTTACTCAATTTGAGACTTAAATAACCTAAAAAGTAATTTCTCAGGTTGAATATAGACCAGGGCAGAGGAGTTACAGGCATAAAATATGTTCAGCGTTAAAAATAAACACATGTTAATGACCATTGAAAATCTGCAAACCGTCCAAAAAGTATCGCTTCCATTCTATCGCTTGGTCGAAGGTCAAGACGATTTATCACTGAAAATCCAACACGCCTTCTTTCCCGGTTGGAATAAATAACTGACCTCTTACCAAAATATATCATGAAATATATCACGGGTGATTAAAATCGGCCTGTAATCCCCTTTGCGCAGTGCAGCACTGAGAATATTACGTAGCTATATAGCGGTATTCAGTGGCTATTCAACTAACTAGCATACCCTTCAATCAATATCGAATACTTTTGTTACTGTATGAGGTTTAATATTGAAAATGAATCTACCAGCCAGCAGTATAGGGTCCAAAACAAGTGAATATCCCTGCAATCCAATGTCTGTTGCGCCGTATTAAACCTCTGTAATGATAATTTGTAGTCCGGGCGGGGGCACTGCAAAATGCTGACACTGCTTTAATTCATCCCCTCCCTTCATTAGCTCACCTTTTCTAATGTTCTGTCCTTGATCAGTATTGGTGTGACAGCTGATTTGACAATTTCGTCAACGGTTTTCTCTTTCTTTGATACATTGTTAATGTTTTCTTTGGTTTTTACAATCTCTTGAGATACTTCCAATGGTGATTTAACATCATTAACGCTTTCGTGTACCTACAAACAGACATTATTAGTCACGATTACGGTATTAATTTTTCTAAATGTGTAATTTATAGAGGTTGTTAAGCAATTGTATTAATTAGGAAATTATTTATCTTCTTTGGTTGTTGCAAGTTCCTCCATTAAGATGTTACGATTTAAGTGGTTTATTGATATCTTTTATCGAACTGAGAGTCAAAAGATACCTATTCTATTGCAAGCAATTGCCTTACATAATTTTGCAATTCATAGATTGTGTTACGTGTTTTCTAGATTTTTACCAAATGAAACCTGATATAACAGCCATCTATCTATAGAGCATATGACCTTTGTAGAAAGTTATACTGGGCCCCAGAGCATATGACCTGTCTATAGTCGTCATTTAATCAATTGGCTGTGCATTATAGTGTGTCAACGGCCTAGATAACTACGCATATCCATTTAGTAGTAAGTTAAACTGATCCCCATAGCTAGCTACTAGTGTGCCAGGAAACTTTTAAAGAAAACTAATTTGTTTGAAATTGCAACCAATAATATGTCTCTGTCCAATACAATTAATAACTACAGAGCGACGATTAATAATTTTAAGATTTAATTTAAAAAACTCGAGAATTGAATCTGAATTCTTACTACTTTTTTCTTTTTCTTTTTAACTACTTCTGTTGTTTCAGTATTCGGTGAATTGACCATCGATTTATTACTATCCGATTTCTTAGTCTTTTTACTACTTGCTTTCGATTTCTTCTTTTCTTTCGTTGATTTGTTGGTTTTACCACCAACAGCAGCACCTGGGCGTATAGGACCATCAGACTGAAATAAAATCATGACATCTCAAAATAAAGATTTTGTGAAACAATTCGTGCAATTTTCAAGGTATTGGAGTACTGAAGCTTCAAGTTAAACATATGCTACGCAGGGTTCAATAAAATGGGGGGATTCTGGGACTCAGAGTCCCGGAAGGCGAGCAGAAATTTAGAAAGAAGTGGAAGAAATTGTTGTATACATGCTGTTTTAATCCGAAAACAAATCATTTGCTTTCTGTTCTTGGAGGACAGAGAGGCAGAACTGTTGAGTTTTATCATATTTTTATGACAATCAACGTAAAATTAAAAGATGTCCGCATTACCCTGAAAAGTTTGAAAAGACAAAATTTGAATCCTGGAAAGAAAAATATTCCATCAAACCTTCATGCTGGCGACCATTATGTCAGTCAAAATTAATACTGTACCCCTCAGATAGGAGTAACTAGTTACGGCCGCATCGTTAATGTGAATATAAAAACAGTACATCTAAGTAATAAAGTTAAATAATATTTATTATTATGCTACGTACGTGATACGTTCCAAAATGGAAATACAATTGTGGAATCCCCAAGAGTTTACTTGAGATACAATATAACCTCTATGAGTCCATTAAAGGAGCAAAAATGACCGGCAGGCGCTACGCACTTAGGATCACGTGCACGCTTATTGTTATAACACAATGTTCATTGTTGACATGAATTTTATTACAAGTTAGGCCTGCATATAACAATTGTTTAAAAGCGAGACGGTTGAATTACGCTAAGCATAAATTCAACTTGTGCTCGCAGCGGTTGCCGGTCAATTTTGCCCCTTTAAGGGGGCAAGTTATGAAAAGGGAGTGTCATTATATGTGGAGTAATTTCAGCAGAAACTCGTATAAACATAAAAGCTAGCACTTCCTGCATAGGAATAGCCTGTGTGTATGAAAACCCCCCAGGGGAATGTGGTAACTTGTCCAAAACTGATTTCCAGACTTGATTTTATCGAAGTACGGAAGCTAGATTCACTGTATCTCCTGGTGTCACTCTCTAAAGAAAACATTAAGTGAAAATAAAATTGTATCATGCCTAGTTCTTAAACAGCTATATATCCAATCATCCAGGAAGATTGAGGGGTTTTAAGTAAAGTTTATATTATACAGTACATCAGTTGTATATCATTGCTTAATTCTTATCATTCAATATCTGTGAATTGATATTTAAGTTGAGTTGAAAATGGAATAATTTGATTAAGAGATTAGATATGGATTAATTAAATAAAGTTTTGAATTAATGATTCATCTTGCATATATTCAAGAGGCTCAAAACAGAGATTTCGAAATTGTAAATATAGCATTATCAAATAGAATAGACAAAATAAGCTGCTTTATTAATCTGAATAAGTCCCCTTGTAAATTGTATCGAAGTTAATGTTGTCATAGTTACAATAAGGCGTAGCCGATTTAATAAAAATCGTTCAAATTCTACTGGAGTTGTAATTAAATCATTTTTTATTGATTCTTTTATTTACAAATTATGGGAATTCATGATCTGGAAAATTTTATCAATTTCAAATTGAACAACTTTTGAATATTTCTCCAGAAGAGCGTCGTTAATGAATAATTACATTTATCGTAGTCATTATCTACAATATCCTACAACGTTTAGACACATGTGGAGAAATAACTACAACAGTACGTGAATAAATTATTATTAATATTATAAATATGATCTGTATACAATATAGCGCTATTTCTATGTGATTATCAAGTAGCGTAACAATTTAAAAAAGTTTTGAACAAATAAATTCAAAATATTCACATGAACTATATAATCCGTTATATGTCATTGAAATACAATTGAGAACAAATGTTTTGTTCGAAAGCAGGTACAGAGTAATTTTCAAAATAATTTAAGAATCCACAATATATAGACGATATACAGCAAAAAAAGGAACTCGGGTGTACCAGTCACGTTTATTTCAATTATAATGAGACCCACTTATGTGAAATTCGAATAGATGAAATCCCCCCGCTTAAATGCAATCTGACTTTAAAACTCTATTGACTATTTTGTACTCATGACTTTGTTAAACAATTTCGGATAAGTGGAAATTCGGATAACTGCAATGAAAATCGTTGACAATTTTGACTTGCACTTAAGCGGGGTGCACTGTACTAGCAAAATACACTGGTGTAACCCGCTTAAATTTAAGTCAAAATTGCCAACGATGTTGCATTTATCTGAAATTGTCTAAAAAGGATTTGGGCACAACTTAGATAGGTTTCAGATAAGCGACAGTTAAAAGCATTAATAGCAACATGTTTTGACACATTTGTAAGCGCAGCAAGAAATATATCCATTCTCTTATTATAATCTGGTACACATATAATGAGTCTACATACTTGGAAATTTATAAAATATGAAACGTTCCCGTATCGCTTTCATTTGGAGTTGACCCCCGTCCGGGGTCGGGTTTCTATGTCAAACACCAAGTGTTTGATCTAATGGTCTCCTGAGAGAGTCTATTGAAATTATTATCCCTTTTCGGCGTGCTTGAAAAAGTTGAACAAATGAAAATAACACTGAATTAAGCTATACCGGTGACCAAAGAATCAACAATGTTATAGCCATACAGTGTGGAATCATTTTATACTGGAATGATCATGAAAAGTGCTGTTTCGTCTCACTGTGAAGTTAATGATAAAGTCAGCTCTGTCTGTCTTGATATAGAGTCATCTAATTCAATTCCAAACACATCAAAAATAGCGGAAATCAACTACTGTTCGATTGCTGCTCAGCACTCTCAAAGTCTCAATCAACAGCAACATTGAAAAATCTTGTAAACTAAATCTAATTTTTCTAATTTCATTTATACTGTTTGTTTTTTTTGTAACGCCTGAATAGTAATTGCAGTACACAGTAGATAAACATCCTTTATTGATCTATATTTCCTAGCTTTTGAAATGTCGATTAAATTCGAGTATAAAATGGGACGCATTTAAAAAATGCGGGAAAAAACGGATTAAATGTATCAACATTGAAATTGCTACCATTGATATTATGCCAGCTGTCAGGGCAGTAGTTAACCACGAGTCTATTAGTTATCGATCAGGGTTCGATAAAATGGAGGGGATTCTGGGACTGAGAGTCACGGAAGGCTTGCACAAATTCAGAAGGAAGTAGAAGAAATAGTTGTATACAAGTTGTTTTAATCAGAAAAAACATCAGTTGCTTTCTTTTCTTGGACAGAGACGTAAAGCTGTGCATTTTTATCATCTTATTATGACAACAACCGTAAAATTTGAAAGATGTGAAAACGTTTACATGATGAAGTCACCCGGAAAATTTTGAAAGAAAAAAGTGGAACTTTGAAGGAAAAATAGATTATCGTACCCTGGTTATCGATTATTAAGTTGACTGCAGTTCCGATATACGTATGAGCTATATTAACAACTGTATGTGTAATATCCCATATCACATAACGTCAACTTTACTATTCGCATTATAATTCTACAATACCATATTGACAAAACGAGTAAACAGACTGAAAAAGAAAAGTACTGTAGCATACACGTTGTATTTGTATAAGAAAGGCGTTTGCAAGAAGCTTAATATTAAAGCAATAGTGGTCAATTGATATCCACCCTGAACGCCTGAAGGATATGCTATGTCGTGGGAAGCGTGAAACGTGCAGTACCCAAAAAATTCCAAAAATCTAAATAAAGTTCTTCAATGTTTAAAAACATGTATTCAAAATCTTCGTAGTTCTTCAGCTTTTAAAGTTTTTCAAAGTTAGTTTTTTTTTTCAAAATTCTTTGCTGAAATTCAGAAAAGGAGACCCAAAAAGTTCCAAAATCATTCCATCATTTTTTTTTCTGCTAAGTAGAGATCTTGAGTAAAAGATCATAAATTTGTTCTAAATAAGGTACATCAAAAATCTCATCAGTGTTAAAAAAAAAAGAATTATATTGAGAAAGCAAGCAATTCTGCAACCGTGAGTTCGCCACAATCAAAGGCAATGTTACAAAAGTGATAGGATTATAAACTAATTAGAATCCTACTTATCTACGTCATTCAATTTCATGCAAAATAATACGTTTATATGTTTATCAATATCACTCAAAATAACCATGACAGAATCAAACTGAAAACTATTCATTTCATGTTTTACAATGCGTGTGGTGCATTGTACAAGTATGTGTCACTAATCACACATTTTAAATGCTACTAAAGAGAACTTTCTTTCAACGAAACATTGCCACATTTCTTCTCCGATTTTCAAACACACGATTAATATATAAACCTGAAACAAAAGATTTTAAACTTTCACATGATTTTCAGTCAAAGGTCTCAAAAGTTTATTTTCTGGCAGACCAACTATGTCAACTATGACCGTATAATGTAATTTTGCGTAATCTAAACTCTATATATTATATATATAATATGTATATAGTATATATAGTATATAGTATATATATTATAGATGTTTTTTTGATGTGATGAAAATGTGATGTGATGATGTGATGTGATGATTTTTTCACCACATTTATAACTCATCTTGACTTAGGTGTATACTGAAGTCAGTTCCTTGTTCGCTCACTGAGCAGTACTGATGAAGGCTAATGGCCAGAAACATGTACTTGTCTGCTGCTATATATATATATATACATCACGTTGCTCGCAAGTCTACATATCATTTAAAGTCTATACGTACTGATATGATTTAACTCGGAGGGAGCTTTACTGTAATGTAATAACCACTTCAATAACAAGTCATTCTCAATAACAAGTCGTATAAGAAACTAAAAACTAAACTCAGATGAATTGCTTCCAAAATATCATCAACCCTATTCGTTAATAGGATTCCTCAAATTTGCAATCTGGTTTCCTTAGTCTACACAAACAAAGGATTGTTTTTAAAATAATACCACGTCTATATATAATTAAGTCGTATAACCTCTCCACGCCCGTATCCTGCCTGTATATATGCTTTTCTACGCCGGGATGACATCAGCACGTCAAAGCCTATTTGCATTCCAATCGGGAAGCAGCTGTCCTTGATTTATATAGACATCATGTAGAATATTATACGTTTGATCGCTAGCAAGTTTTTCCGATGCATCCCGATTCGAATGCCCAAAATCGAAACTACGTCTATAGCCACACACGTAACCGAAATATCTAAAGCCATGAAAACTCAAATCCCGTTGTGCTTTGTAATACCCTAGTATTGACATCTTTTATTCAAGCAATAGAATTA
The DNA here is from genome assembly GCA_916610825.1 of Haliclystus octoradiatus. Taxonomy (NCBI): domain Eukaryota; kingdom Metazoa; phylum Cnidaria; class Staurozoa; order Stauromedusae; family Haliclystidae; genus Haliclystus; species Haliclystus octoradiatus. Next base: position 7,170,503 of record OU744450.1, read on the forward strand.
AACTTGCATTGACCGGAAAACTCTTGACTTTAGGTGAATCGATAGCGATTACAAAAAGGACATATCTTGTGAGCTGATTATTCCGCACGGCTAAGTTCATTTGTCTTCTGCGGTCACATAGTTGCGTGTGACCCGCAATAAAACACTGTGCGCCCCCAAAGTACTGTACATACATACGGCGAGCCGAGAGAAACATGCTTACAAATCTTATGACGTCATAATATATAATGTAATATTGTAGTTCATGTTCCCCATATTAAATATATTTCTTTACTTCAGTCTAAACCTTTTAAAACTCGAATGAGTACTGCTGTTTAAACGTAAATACTGCAACTTAAAAGCTTCAGAAAGATAAGATTAAAAACAGAAACACATGTCAAATCCAGATGAATAACGTGCTTTTGTCTCAGTATTGAATTTTCGATTTGAGAAGCCGCAGAATAAACTCAGTAGGCTGCAATGAAAGGAGATACAAGCAGTTGCTGTAGATAAACTAAAGAGAAGATTGATCAATGAAAGACATTATAGCAGCAGATTCAGTATACACTCTAGGTCACTCTACACAACAAGATTAATTAAACATATAAAAAATGCTGTAAACATTTATATAATGATATGTTTACATTACATTTTTTCATTTTCTTTTTATAGGAACATCCTTTATAAAAATATTGAGTGTTGGTCAAGAATTTAAAACGAAAGTGGTAAAAAATGAAATCTTAGATTATTATGAAAGATGAACTTAATCTGAAATCCATAGCCAATCAACCTTTATGCTGGAATTTCAAGACAAAGTTCAATTTGCAGTGTTTATTAGGAAATTGCAAAATTATAGATTGCCTCCAAGGCCTTTGGTTCTGACTGATTGATCCTGTCTTTCAAGAAATTCACTACCAGTCCAGCCCTGTTGAAATATGGATAGCCCTGCCAGAGTCGGAATTTGAATACTGCTCCCGTATACCTCTTATCCATATATAGCTTCAGTGCTGTCTTCTATGATATTTAGATTAGTTGATAATTTGAGAAGGTTACTGGAAATGTCAGTCTTGAATGTTCTTAAATGTTCTTAATTTGTTGATGAAAATGTACATTTATTTTATTATGTACAAAGCTGTATTACGTAAGATTGGAAAGAGCATTATGTAAGTTGTCTTGGATCTGAATATCTTTAATGAATGAGCCTCATAGATTCTTCCAGAGTCTATATGTCTGACTCCCTACCTCTGATCATAGTTTTTTATTCTCCTATACAAACTATGCTCTGGTGTGGGCAGCTAGTGTTTTTTAGCACAGTTGATTTCCTGAATTCTGCCACATAATAAAAGGAATTTTAAAAATAACTCTCTAGATTGTAAGAAAAAGTTATGCAAAATCAAGGTTTGGATGATAAATCGCCGTTAGAGTTTTGGAGTTAATCATTGCAAATGTAAAATAGGCTTTGCATGAAATTACAAAAATAGGCAATATTTAATGTGTATAGCCCAATGAAATTTGTAACGAAGGTAAAGTTTGGGTTTTACATAATCGATGAACAAATTTTTTAAAAGAAGCATATAAAGTTTATGAATTGAATAGAACGCCCACGAATATTTCATCCTATACAATTTTCAAAACAAAATACCTTTTGTTCACGTCAAGTAATCTATTTGTTCGATTGTCGGGGACAAGCCCAAAATTGAATAGATGGCGTCTCATGTAGAAATCAAACAATTTTATTGATTAACAAAAAAAACAGGTAGAAACAGGATGTCTAACGAGAGATTTACAGGCAATAAATTGAAATAATTATTATGATATATTGGTTTATCCTCTCGGTTTATCTGATAACGGTCAGAAAAAAACATGCTCGGAGACAGTGGCAGACTAGTGGCAGACAGTTTCAATAATGATGCCACACAAAAACCGGGATATAAAAATCATATCAAGACAATGATGTACAGTAAAATCCAGTAATAACGGTTCCGACTTTAACGGTATTCTGTCAATTAACCGTAAGCCAAAAAAAAATCCGATACCGAGTAATTTACGGTTAAACTTTATACATAAAATCAGAGTCAAGAATAAAACATTCTAGATTTCCGCTACTTCAAGTTTCACACCAGAAGGTGATCATCAGGCGGTTTATTTCAACTATCAATGATTTTGGCTCTCATTTTATATAAATGCTCTGGTTAATTTCATTGAGCACTATACCAAAAACTGATGTGGAACAATCAACAATCCCACTATTAATATTAGTATGTTATTATTACTAAACTTTATATATACATGCAAGACTTGGGTTAAAATTTTCTGGGTTTGTTCTTAATTAATTACGGTCAAATTCAATTAATTTCCATTGAGTTCAAATTGGAGGCTCGATGTTTTTATAAAAAAGGATGTAATAAACGATTGATACGCTATATGTAGACTATATATTGAGAGTCGAAAAAGACACACCATTTTTGCTGTTTATATTCAAAGTTTCACGTGTTAAACGATCATCAGACAGAAAAGCTGTTTTCAGAATATTCTGTCTGATGCAAAAGAATCACTTTTCAGTCGGCTTTTCAGTAGGCCTGCTATTCAGAAAGCTATCCAAGTAAACAGCACCATACCAGTTATCTGAGATGATGAAAAACATAAAGAAACTGTTAAGACAATAAATCACCAGCGCATACAAGAGAAACCAAAACTGCACAGCATACCGCAAACAGACTACCGTATGCATGAATTTTCTTCAAAGCAATAAGTCAAAAATGATTCCGTTGAAAAGTTGTAGCAAACAAAAGCGTGGGCTTATACTAGAAGATTATCTCGTTTATCTAGTACATGATCTATAACAAAGGACAGCGAGATATTACTAGCAGTGTTTGTCTCTATAACAATTAACAATTAACGTCGGGAGTGCTTAATAGAACTGCTTAATGCATAACAAACGATGACACAGCTTAATGAGCTTATTCCAAAATACAAACTGTAAAAATGTAAAATTCCCAAGAATTATTTTTAAAAGATTAATACCGTATAAGTAACAACATTTTATATGATTATTTACAATTCCTTATAAAGTAGATTAAATTGATTTAAATTACGTTTACCTGTAAAGATTAAATTATAATAAACAATTTCTTTTGAAAAAAGCATCACAGATCAAAATAATGTATAATAGTAGGCCTAATCATGGCTTGAATCAACAGAGCAGCTGCAAACAACATCACAATACGAAGACCAGTTCGAGTATTGTTTCAATTCAACAATTCATATTTACTTATTACTATTTACGATAATAAAGTTAGATAAATGGATAATTATAATCAAAGAAAACTGATTAAAACATTATATATAAATGGATAAAAAGTAAGAAGTAGAGGGTCACCCTTGAAAACTACTTTGACAAATAAAGCTTTCATTTATTTGCAGAACACACAAAAACATTTGACAAGTCATCAACATTCTGTAGCTTTTAATATTGGAGTATAGAAAAATAAAAAATCGATCGAATTCTCCAAGTGACAATTATCTGGTGACAATACAGTTGAATTATAGGCAAAACACACACTGCCTTTTTAAACCGCAAGCCTCAGAATGACAGGTCCACATGCACGTTCTGACTAAAACATAAAGCCTTTTGCAATATTTCTAGGCACGGCAAGAGTGCTACAAAATAATGTATATATATATATATATGTACATATTGATAATGAGTGTTGAGAAATACAAACTATTAATTGACCATACTGCAAAAGAGGATAGTTTCAAATCTAGAAATGTGTAAAGCTTGTTACAGTAAGTTATTACGTTATAAAAACGCAAGAGAAATGATTCGCTGAATTGAGCAACATCTTTACTGTAGTACAGTAATAAATAATAGAGAGCATCCGATTCAGAGTCATAAATAGGAGTTATGACATTTGTAAGTATAAACATGTAAACGACAGTTTCCACAAGAAATGCAGTAGAGGATACACACATTCTTTGACGAGTAGTTGAAAGTATCATGATTATGAATAAAAAAGCAAGAAATTTAATCTGAGGATATTAAGGTGTGATACGGGGTCAACTAAAAACAGCAGTGTGTCTTCCTTTTTAAAAATGTGTCCAATCGTGTTTAAATAATCAATTTATAAGGCATCTAAAGGTGTACCGCCTGAATACTGTTTACGAAAATAGGAAGTCAAACCTATAACAATATATTACAAGAAATATTCATATTGAATCAAATCATAGGCGGTATAAAAACAAGACAAAATAGAAAAAGTAGCCAGAAAGATGAAAAAGAAGAAAACACTAAAACCATGAAAATGACATAAAAGTGCCGTGAACACACCATGAACATGTAAAAAAAACAGTAAAAACGATAAATTTGTTAAGCCATAAAATTTAAGTTTGAAAACCATAAAAACATCAATATTCACGATAATAAAATGTGAAAATACAATGAAAAAACACCATGAAAATTCTTGAATCTTTTTCATGGTTTTGATGCCAGTGGTGAATTAAGTAACCCTCTAAAAGATTTCAAGAAACATATTGAGCCCCTCTGATATGGATCGTGTTTGATTTAAGACCGTACAGTATGTCATTTTCTTGTCTATCCTGTACAAATATTCACATGGCCAGTTTTATTGTTAAATAATTCAATTGATCCGTGAAAAGCATGGCATATGAAACGCATTTTTAAGAAGTCGAAATCAAACAACAAATTAAGTTAACCTTCGCATATTTAAACCATAAGTATTCCAGCCGTGACTTGTGAGATAATCGAAAATAATCATAAGAGAATCGATCGATAAAAGATGAAACAGATTGGCGAGACGAACAAAATTGAACTAAAGCCCTATTGTCGTATTGTTATAAGGCTGTTGGATCGTTGCCAAAAATCGCAGCTCGCGCCATCTTGTGTCCACATCAAAAAAAGACGTTTTTATAAATAAAGAAAAAATATGGGAACTATGCATGATAATATTTGAACATACATCTTTGATGATTGTCATAGTTTAATTATATTCCCATTATTTCACTTATTAAATTAATTAGTTGTAAATGATAGTGGTCTAATAAAGTCTTATAATCGTAATATTATCTACGTGAAGTAGAAATGGATATAAAAGTTTCTAAGGTACAAACTTATAGAAAATAACGCGGAAAATGAAACATCTAAAACTAGAAATCGGATAATAATATATATATATATCAACTGAGTCCAGACAATACTTAGAAATGAATCGTTGTTTCATGGGCCTGTTTGAAAATACTGCAGATTATAATCCTAGATATCATTTCAATTAATATATTAGTGGATGTATATATATAGCACAGAATAAACATGTTTTTATATGTATCAAATATACTTGACTACTTCTACACGTGTAACAGGCAATATCACATACCGTACATAATATATGTAATGTGGTTTAGAACCTCAGATAAATCTACAGTAGACCAAATCATGATCCAAACGTACACGACTGTGTAAATTTTACACTTCAAATATTTACAAAAACTAGAGAAACAAATATCAATCTTTTGGCCCTGGATATTAAGGAAACAGTTTTGCAGAACACTTTAATAACACGTCTGTCTAATATTCTCGATCATCAAATTATCCTTGTTAAAACTCTATAGATTTGAATTAGTATATTGACATTATCACTAAACTTATACCAGCTCATATCTATAAACTATATACCTATCTACAGTATAGCTTCTCAAAGATTCGTCAAATACACTCTTTTTATAAGAATAAGTTGAGTCTGGATTTGATTTGATTTTAATACGGTTAAACGCAACTAATTTTCCTTGATTTTAGTAACTAAATTTGACTCTCAGCGTGGGTTCTTACAAAACAATGTTCTTATAAAAGTAATAAGAGTGTATCAATTCTCAAAATTCAAAATTCAGAATTTGTTAACATGCAACATACATTTATTGTAAGAAGACATGCTAACCAATTTGATATCAAATTAAAGTTTAAACGACAGTGAAGCAACCACATGATAATTAGAAATATATGATTGGAAATTTGTTCCAAATATAAGATTAAAATTTCATTATTGCGGAGCATTATTATTTGACCCCTTTCATAACCTAGATATCAAAAGTGATGAGTATTAAGTTAAACATCTGTCGTGAAAATTAATATTATGCATAGTTTGTGTATTCCCTATATTTGTAAAGAATCGGCACACAAATAGACATTAACTGTCGGCCCAACATCCGCGCACTGTTCAGATCAATTAAATGATTGTCATGGTGCCAAATGAAAGCAGCTGTATTTTCACTTGATTGAAATTCAAAGAAGATGGATTGCAGAAACATCACATATATCCTCAATAGAGACACAGCAATAACATTACATAGACATGTAAAAATGTTTTAATATACTTCTATATGTATATACTACATTATATAGGCAATTTGGACATTTTATTACGGTATTAAGATATTTCAAGGAAAATGAAGATTTTATTTTGTTGAAGTGTACAAAAATGGAAGAGTTTAACACCTGTCATCTCTTTTTTTCAAAGTGAAGTGAATTGGTGCGGTATTAGACACCATATAAACTCAATATCATTGGAAATCGAGCTGTAGGGCAAATATGTTGGTTAACGAATAATAAATGAAGATCTGAGTGTGTATTATAATATACATCAGGATTTAAAAGCACATATAAATACACAATTCAAGCATCATGCATATATCTATTGAGAGAGAAAGATATATAGGTCGTAGGCTTTTTATCAAAAACCACTTAAAAATGACTGTGGGATATCAAGAAGTTATGAGAAGAGTGTCGAGTGGGGACTTCACCATGATCGATTTACAAAGCTATAGGGTAGGGCAATGTTCTTGTCTGATCACCTTATAGAAAAACGTAGTTCCCCTCTATATTCTAATTTCAATAAAAAAAAACATATAACAAAAGATATGATATAACTTGAAATAGGTGTCTGAAAAAATATGAGACTACCACAAATATACCATGTTCTAGAAACATCCTAGAAAGCAATCACTATCCAAACAGCCGGTCACGATACTTCTTCTCGCATGTTTCAGGCATACAAATGTGTTGAAAATCAAACCTGTATGTTTAAATCAAGTACACTAGATATTTTTTTGACTCTACATATCAAAAGCATATTGCATTAACATGTGATATCTAATATGCAATGAAATCAGTGTGTGAATAATAAAATATAAGAATATTAAAATAAATAACCAGACAAAATGAATTCAAATTTACTCACTAACCTCTAGTTCCTGAACAGTTGAATAACTAACAATAAGAAACCCATCAATGACGTCCTCTTCATAATTATTACTTTGCTTTCTTTTACGATTATTATTTTGATTAACTTTCACTCTTTCTAACATATTATTATCTGATGATCCTTTATTTCCCTCAACGTGTGCTACTGATGTATCGTCAGTGTTGATTGCTAATAAATTGTTGTCGAAGTCACCGGCACGATCATCAAATAGCTGGTTTTTAAACGATGTAATATCTTTCTTACTTTCCAATTTTTCCAATTCATGATTTATTCCTGTGTTATCGGCTTTCTTTTTCGTCTTCACTGCTTTCTTTTTCTCCATGTCAGCTCGAAAGGGGAAGCCGTTCTGTGTGATCTAACAGCGGCAAAATAATATTAACGAATGAATCTTCCCTGAAATAAGATGTTAAACAGACTGTTAAAGAGCAGGTCACCTCGATCATTTAGCCCAGTATTTATCAGCAGGATCAACAATAATACGAATGAATTCTTGATCAAGAGAAATTCTTGCCCTGTGTGAGAAGCTTGCTGTCTCCCGCGACTACGTTTGGCGACGGTCTGTGTCTGCTGGCGGCCGATTTGAACGTTGCGACCGTGTCTTCTTTGGTACGCTGGGCCAACACAACTCACGCTGATGGACAAGTGAGAAATTACACGATGAAATTTGACCCGCCTCCAATTGTGCTATAACCACTTGAGCCGTCAATCAACGCCAGCTGGTTGCGCGTCACTGATCGCAGTCAAACCTTGTTCAAACCATGTTCAAACTTTACAACGCTTGGGTTAACTTCAACTAACTTCTAACATAATGATGCTTTTAATTAAATTTGATGAGATGTAAATCTCAATTTATGATTGTAATGATATTATTATTTCTTTCACAAATTTCTTTAATTTTATTTGAATTTCTTCATGCTAAAACTATATAAACTATATCTGATTTGTTCCATTTATGATTCAGTACAGGCGTACTGATGCATGGATGTGACAGTGTGGCACTAACAATAATGCCTTTACGTCTTTCATAAATCTAATTTCATTAATACGGTATTATGTTCATTTGAAACTTTCTACAAACTATGTTCGATCTGCAAAAGCTAAATATTCTCTTTTATTGGTCACAGTGAAAATAAATTGAATTGTCATATTTACAAATCCCGATATAAGTCTGTGAATATCTCTCCAATCAAAGATTTTTCAGTTCGAAGAATTTACTCATTCCCTAAGTTTCCATAGATATATAAGTTAATAGTTAATTCAGATCATAAAAAGATAACAAGATAATAGTTGATCGTGATCATATATTCATATTATATTCCAGGGGGTAACTCCCAGATTTGACAGCTATACGGGGACGACTTGCCAAGTTTTTCTGTTCATATTCCGCCCTGAGATAAAATAATTTTGGGAAAGAAATCTCAGACTTTGAGTCATGTTTGGACCTTCTAATACAGTTTAGCGGATCTGCTGAGAACGCCAATTACCAATTGTATACCAATTGAGCTTAGTTTTTAATGTTACTATTCTATATTCATATATTTACGTCAACATTTATTAGTTTTTTGTTTTGTTTTTATTATGAAACCGAACTTAAATTCCCAAGCGGATTCAATCCGCTCAATATTGTTTTAAATGTTAAAATATACATTTATCAGCATGCAAATTGTTAGATCTACAGTATTTCATTTTAAAACTTATATACTACTATAAATTAAAAACTCTACTGAATTTTAAACCTATATATTTATGTGCAATTTAAAAATTTTATTCTCTTGGAAATGTCTAGAGACATCAGCCGAAACTATGGCCGAAATGAAGTTGAGAATACTAATAAAATTGAGAAACTTTTGCCACTGACTTTTTACTTAAAATATTTTAAGAAGAAGATACTGATCAGATTTATTAGTTTATATTGATATGTCTAAAAGTCTTGAAACAGCTGCATGTTCGAAGCTCATTCTAAACGATTATGTATATGTGATGTCAAACAGTTATACTACATTTTAATAGATTATTATTGGTAATTATTATATCAGTTCTGCTCTGTTTTGATCATCATAATTCTTGTGATATCATTATATAGTATTTGTATTGAGTGTGATTAGCAATTCTATGATGATATGATATGATGTATTTTTGTCAATAAAGATCAATAAAGATCAATACTAACTGGCAGATGGAGGAAGGTATTAGCCTTCACTTACATGTAGCCGTAATTCGTAAAATACATATTACAAAGTTCAAAATACAAAATACATACATAGCCATATACCATACAGTGTATCCCGCTTATGTGCAATTCGGATAAGTTAAATTCCCGCTTTTCTGCAACTTGGCTTTGAAACCTGTGAAACAATTTTCTGGTCAAGTCCTTGATAAACTATTTCGGATAACTGCAAATTCGGATAAATGCAATGAAAACCGCTGGCAATTTTGACTTGCACTTAAGCGGGTTACACTGTATATTCAATTTAAAAGCAATGCAAATTTAGCATTTACAATGCTTTGCCATAAATCAATTGCATTTAATCTTGATTTAAAGGTTGCCATCGTTGGTGCAATTACAACTTCATGTCTAATCTATTATTGGTTGTAATTTCTATATTCCCCTTGATTAGTTTGGTGGTCAAGTTCGGCGGTTGTGAATTGCTATTGTCGGAAGTACTCTTCCGAAGAGTGCTTACTTATTCGACGTAAAGGATGTCTAAAATGTTATAACGACCCTTCATAACAACAGCATGTAATAAGACTTTGTTTCTATCATCTTTCTATGGAATCATTCATGGGCCACCGAGAGGTGGGGTAAGAAGGCAACTGCCCCAGGGCCTGGGCAATTTATGGGACTCGCAAGGTTTCCCTGGTATATTTTGATTGTAAATTTGAGGTTGGTTACGGAAATATTTTAAAGTCTTTAATAAGTAATAAAACTTGTGTATATAGACCTATGCAACTATATCTGTATATAAAGTAATTGTAATTTGTATCGGCAAAAAAATCAATTTGAGTGCGCAATGCTAAAAGCAGAGCAATATAAATAGCAGATCAAAGATCACGAGTTTACTCCGTTACTCAATAAACCAATTGTACATGGTATTGCAGATGTTCGATTTGATCAATTATTTAATATCGAATCATCAAAATATTCCTTGAGGTCACATTCATTAACATTAAAATCAATGTGAATTAGTAAAACTGACTGTGTTCGATACCAGTTTTGTTGTAGAGTGATACTTTGGTGGAATTCTCTATCAGAAAAAATTGTAACCTCAACCAGTTTTTCTACCTTTAAAAGATGTCTTGATGCGACAAGCCTCTCATCTTTTTGCAAGGTATTTTCGTAATCTAAAACCAAGTTTCGTCATATATATATATAATGCAGCATGTAAACAAACAATAATTTTGCATGCTTATAAATTCAATATTAATTTTCATTAACATTATAATTGTAACTATTAGGCTACATTTTAATAAGAGATCACATTATGTGACTCTCCTTTGTTTTGCCTGTCAATTTTGACAAAATAAAGAAATGAAATGAAAAAACTTGAAATCTAGGTTGTGAGTGCAGGCTTAGTATAAAAACAGTATATGAGTGGCTGAATCGCTATCAACCCAGAAAACATTTTTGTGGAAATTCATACCCGCCTTGAAATCAAACTTGCATGCCATTAGTCTGTTCACTGACCTTGACATGCGATCGACCTGATTTAAATAATAGTCCCAGACATATGTAATAATATTAATTCATTATGGAGCAAGTTTATTATAATGAATACATCGAATTGACAACTTGCGAATTTATATTGGATTTAAATTATAATATGAACAATATTACGCATATATTAAACGCTTTCTGTGCAATATGGACTACTGTATATAATAAACACAAGTAATACGTCATGATGCATAAGGGATATTTAAGGAAATCAAGAGCTGCTGAGGCGAGTGATTTTCTGAAGCCTTTTGTTTGAGTACCTCATAGCAACCCGAGTGTTTATATATAACTCATATTGCACAAAAAAGTGTTTTTTTATATTGAATTTATAATTCTACCTATACACTAATCCTCTTTACGCAAACATTATAATTTCAATAAAGTTTTTGATATTGAGACAACCAAACTCCAGACATACGAGACATGCGACATTTGAAAGATTTTTCCGTTTTATTTTGATATTCGAATAAAATCTTTTCAATGGAAGAGGATCAAAAATTTTGAAGGCCACATAGTTTATTAAGAAATCCGCAGGATTGGTACTTTTTTCGCCGATTCTGGTTATAATGACTATATATGTATGACTGCATGTATACACTTCTCTGCGGATTATTCAGTCATTGACTTGGCATAAGTGTTTAATTCCTGGTCATTTAATGGGCCCAGCTATAAATTCCATACGATTAAATTAATTGTTACACAGGGGTTGCACAATATATAACATTCAAACAAGGATGATTTGATTTGCTTTGAAGATGAAAATAAACCGGGAGAAAAACAATATATTTATGAAAGACATGAAACAAAGAAAGAGCCTATAGCATGAAATGCGTATAGATTTTGACTATGGAATTCAAATTATTTAATGTTTTATCATAAAGGCAATTAGACTCTTGAATTGAAGATTTTTATCATTAGGGCTTAATTACATTTCTTCTAAAAGAAAATTCGATAATGTATAATATATAGTAACTGCAAGGTAGTGGTTTGAAGTTCTTAAACTTTTGGGAATCGAAGTTACAGAGTTTAATTATCTCAATGTGTTCTTATACATTGTGTTCTTTTGACGCTAGGGTAAGGTGATAGCCTACGATTTTTTAGGCTATTGCAACACCAGTTTCGATTTGCATGTATTATAGGAACATTTTATTAATATATGCCATAACATGACTGCGGAGCAAATGCTTTTAAATTATATACTTGGTGCTCTACAAAGTTTACGAAGCTGGCTGCTGCAAATCTACAATCTGTGTATAGTATAGTAACATAGTTCCATATAGAAAATCAACCAATCGTATGGACACTTTGGCTATCAGATTGTTATTGGGCATAGTTTAGAATTATTCACTGTGGTATATTAAACCAGTTAGAGTCAAAAAAATTTTTTTTTCAAATATGCACTGGAACTAGTTCCAGGCTCTTATCGTTAAAACTAAGATAGAAATGAAAAAGGCATGGAACTAGCTCCGGTGCACATTTTATAATATTTTTGACTCTAATTTGTTCAGAATATAATATGATATATGATTGTAGACTATTCCGAATAACAATCTAACAGTCAAAGTGTCCATGTGATTGGCTGATTTTTCTATGGAACTATGTTACTATACTATACACAGATTGTAGATTTGCAGCAGCCAGCTTCGTAAACTTTGTAGAGCACCAAGTACATAAAAGCATTTGCTCCACAGTCATGTTATGAGATATATTAATAAATTGTTCCTATAATGTCTCCATATCATTATTTAATTTCTTCTATGGGACTATCAACTAGCTCACCTACTACACGGATTGTAGATTTGCGCTGGGCTGGCTGCTACCTACAAAAGCAAATTGGCTTCAAGACAATACAGTAAGCCTCTTTGGAGAACCTTTTTGTAGTTAATACCAATCCCTAGAGGAATTTAATTTACTTTGTTTATCCCAACTCAGAACAATGAATCTTATAAGACTCCGAAGAGGCTTATAGAGAAGTATCCTGCTTTGACGCCTTGTCGGTTGTCTTCAATGGTCCATATGTTAACAAACAATTCAGGAGGCAGGCTGGATTCTTATAAAGTCTACATAAGACATCGATTTCAACATATATATTATGGTAACACAAAGACTATGTTGGTAGTGCAAAGAATCAATGTTGTTTACTCTCCAGGGAATTATCCTGTATGATTTTTGGTGTCTTTGTGGGGCAGAGATATAGATTTCATAAAGCAATTTGTAAAAGTTCCAAAGGCACATGTCATCATTTCATTACGTTATTTTTGAATGTAATAATGCAACAGCGGTTTTTGTTCTGATATAAATATTACGCGCTGGCACGGTCAAGAGTCTTGACCGTGCCAGCGCGTAATATTTATATCAGAACAAAAACCGACTCAAGACCACTGAAGAGGCTCGGAAATTGCAGCTGTATTCAGTTTAACCATATATCATTGTCGTTTTTTCTTTATCTTTTTAAAATAAAATTTATTAAATCAGCTAATACTTGAAAATTATTATCGTTTTCTACTCAGTTAATGTAATGGCTGCCACCTATTTTGATCACTGTTTTGATGCAGCCCGGCCAAAACTATGACAATAAGTGGATCGTCATATTACTATAGCCGATCGTCATATTAAAAGTAGTGATATTAACTTGCTTTCACACTATTACACTGCCTATATTTTTATAGCATGACAAAATATGAATGTTCCCGGTCACTGAACTTAACAAAGATGAAAGAAATATTAATGACCTAGATCTCACAGCTGGTTAATTAGAGTTCTTTATTGTGCGTTTTTATCTGAAACTTGAATGGGACGTCCCAAACTGTGCCTCTCTGATAGAACTCCTTAGCGACTCGATATTTATAATATTTATGCCTCAGTATATAAATCCAATCGTGAGGAGCTATAAAAACCAATCCCTCACTGTTGCACCTGGGGTATAGTTTAGAATTATTGTTCTGATACCTTAGAGAGAAAATGGCCGTTCGTTCAGTAACCAGAGCTAGCTGGAAGCCATACGTTTCCCAACAGTAGCGCAATCATGCACTTGCTTCTTTCATTTTGATAATATATTTTACAATTATTTTGTTTTAGCTCTAATGTATGATATTGCCCCCCCCCCCATGGTATTTATGATTTTTATGATGTTGACCAAACTGAAAATTGGTTTTATGAGGGATACATTAAAGCCCAGAGGGACATCCATACATCGGATATACGGAGACATGCCATTTTTAAGAGGACTCTTAATTTCCAGATTCTTGTGAAATTATACATTGTCCATTTAGAGATTTTCAAAATCTTGAGAACTCTTCCTTTGTTTTACTCGAAAAAGAATGAAATTTTAGGATCTTCGTCTCATTTACTGTGAAATTTTACGGTTTCCTCTGTTTTTGAAAATGGCACAGCCTCGTCAAAATATTACCGAACTACCCCCTCCTCCCCCGGGCATAAAAGAGTGGATATTAACTGTAGATGTAGCTGTTTAACTGTATTTAGTATAACCATCTGACTAAGTTTAGCTGTATATAGTCTAACCATCTGACCATCATGTAATAACATTAGTGAAGAATATCTAGGGACGAATTTTGAGTGTATTGCCAAGTATAACATCACTATTATAGAGCAAATGTTTCATATGGTATAAAGATCAATTTACTATATAATAGCATATTATAGATATTGATATTTGACAGTCACATTGTAAGAATGTGCGTTCCCTTTCGCCTAGCATATTTACTACACAAAAAACGCCACAAAACACAATTCACAGTCTGTATTGTGCATCACTACGAGTCTGTATTGCGCATCATATACTTTTCTCATTATTGTGTTATGTAGCTAGAAAGAAGCAATGTCTACGAATGTATTATCTTGGTATTATTAAGATACGTAATTATATATCTACTAATGTACCAACAGCGTATATTTGTTTTCAGATAGACCAAACTATTTCGTGTACGTTTCCCAACTGATAATAATATTACAGTTAATATATCTTGCAAGGGCAAGAGATGCTCTATGAAAGCCTGGAAGATAAATTTTCTACATTTTCATGTCAAATATTACCATTTGTTACATTATAAAACTTGTATTATTATACGTGATCGACAACCATAAAATTCGCCACAACAATGCTCAAAATGTCTTTAAACAAAAGATCGTACTATAGATATATGGTACAAAACACTAAGCTTTATAGTCATGAAACTATATAGACTGCATTCTTTATATGGATGAATATAAATAACTCAATTAAGGACTTTTATTTTAAATACATGAGCTACAGAAGATTTGATTGAAATCGCTAAGGGTCAGTATAGCCTCTGTATAATAACCTTTTAGAATCACTTCTTGTCTTTTTGTCTATCTTTATCTCGTGGGTTCTCAGATTAAACTTGTATGGATTATGTAAGTTGTGAATACATTACATCTCGAAGAAGATTTCTTCAGAATATAGTCTCTATGTCCGAGATACTTGAAGAAAAGGTTCTGAACACAGACTATATATGTACGATGAGGAGGGAAAATATTTAACGCTCCGTTTGATTTGATTTTTATTATTTATCATTTAGAAATCGATTTTTATGAACTAAAATCCAAATTAAAATTCCAATAGAATAACGGTTAAATTCTTGAAAGATCTCAACAGATGGGTGCAGAGGTGTACGGCCATAGACTTTGTCTACGGCGCCCTCTCCATGGACTCAAAATTTTCTGGTTCCCAATTCAAAAATGGAATCCTGCTGAAGATTGTGAGTCCGAGTCCAGTGCTACAGAATTATATATATATATATATTGGTCAAAGTCCGGCTCCAACTCAATCTATACCAACCAAATTTTCACTCTAGTACGGCTTAAGCCCTGAGCAAACGACGGCAACTTTCACGCTACAAATCTGTTTTAGTCTGACGTGTGTTTTTCATGTTCTGAAGCAGTCTTTTCAGGAGCGACTAAACGGTTCCAACTTTCTCAAGATTTTTCTAGAACAACTCAGGCTGGGCTTAAAGGGAAGCCATAGACAAGTCATAGCATCGAAAGAGTTCGATTTCGAACGAAATAGTTCGAAAAGGATAACGAAGACGTTCGATAACAAAAATCCTTGGAAAGACTTAAAAAATGTTTGATGGCCATCAAACACAATGTGACAGATAAAGTACACGATGCAACACGTCAGACAAAATCGAAAGAGTGGCTAAAGGACAAGGATTTTCGAAGGATATAAAAGTCGCGCAAATGTTGCCGTCGTTTGCCCCGGGCTTTATACATACCTCAAAATGTAATAAATATCAGTTCGAACTTCCTGCTTGATTGTTAGATGTTATTGTTATCTTTATGCTTTATTGTTACATGTTGGGCAGTGTTGTGATGTTTTTTTGCAAATCTAATTTTACTCTCCATCTGACCCTGAAAAAGTATGGTGTATCACAAGTAACTCACCCGCTTCCGTCCTGGGTTTAATCCTATTTTAATTAAAATCATGCTCTGCCTCATGTTTTTGAATTCTCCAGTGTGTGCAAACTGTTTGCTGATAATGTATATAGCTTCCACGGGACAAGGTCCATATTTTTGGTATACAGGGCAGTGATACGGGGTCATTCAAATATAAAAGGGTACCTTTTTCAAAACTCAGAACAAAACCTAATGTGTTATTGTTGTTTTTTACTTTCCAAAAGCAAGAATTAATACATAAATACACATTACAAAATTAACAATAAAGTGATAAAGTGACAAGGACAAACACGGATTAAATAATAAATAATTATTGGACTATTTAATGTGTTCTTGGCCATGAACATTCTTTGAGGTATATTTTATTTACTTTTTCAATTTATCATCTTTGTGAGAATTTTGTCAACATAAGAAATAATAGATATCGTGTACAAGACATGAGTCTACAACATGACTCGCCTGACCTGGGCATTAGAATCCCCAACATAGAAACGAGCATATAGTATAATTAGTATAACTCTTTGCCTACTATATACGGAAGCTGGAGTGGGGTCAGTCTGGAATTACCCCCCTTTGTCAAGACTGTCAATTGGTAAATCAGATAATCTTATTAAACCATTTTTGTATTTTTTCGTTTAAAAGTAGATAAGATCGCATGCTTAAGATTATTTGCGATTTACAAATTGCTTGCAATCTTTAACCGGGTCTTTAACCTATCAGTTCAGGTTAGTTATGTTTGTAAACAAAGTAGTTGCTATAAAAAGGGACACATTGCTTTCTCTCTTTTGAGTTATATTTCAGTATTGAGTTAATCATTTCCAACACTAAATATATAATTATCATAAACAGCCAAATAGCCAATAACATTGTTTCTCAATTGCAATTTTTGCAAGTTTTAACGAAGTGTCCTGCAGATGATAATGTTTTTAAGCTCGATTTGCCACGTCATTTCTGAAAGAAAACGCAGCTGCAAATTGGGCCAAAGAACGACACTTCTAACAAATTCTTACGATTTTGTCAATTTCGATAAATCGTATTCAACTTTCAATTATCCGCATTTTGATATAATACTTTCATATAATGATGTATTTTAGCAAACAATACACGCAAAGCTGAAAATGTTAAATCTGAATATTGTATAAACTTTCATTATGTTGAGTTTCAGAACACAGCGACATACAATTCATGTAAAGAATAAAAATGGATAATATAATCATATATCTCACTTACCTAGTATACCATATAACATCGTTATCTAACAAGCATAATAATAAATCATAGTTGAATTATTAGATGGTTTTCATTTCGGTTTCGATATTGGTATATTATTTGAGGAGCGTTTTTGTCTAAATAGCTGGTCTAACGGGTTGCTACTGGTGTTCATATCGTAGAGTCAGTCGGTGGTGGGAAAAGTTCCTTACAAAAGCAAAATGAATTCATACTATAGCTGGTACAAGTCTGATTTTTTATACAACCAGTCAGCAAACAGATAGTAACCACATTATTCTAAAAAACTATTTCATGCAGTCTATCTATGTCAACTTCAATTCACAACCTAGAGGAGGCACTTCCATGCATTGGCTATACGGTGAAGTGTTATTTTTATGGGGTCCTTTCTCCAGATTCTTATGAAATTTTAAAGCGTCAATTCAGAAGATTTTGAGATTTTGAACTTTTTTTGATCTGTTTTGATTGCAAAAACATGAAATTTTAGGTTGATATTGGCTCAGAGGACTATTCCCTTTTATTGCTCTCACAAAAGACAGAAATCCTAATGAAATAGCCAATATGAAGTTTAGAAAAGAATTCTATTCTTCAACGTTTTGCTACTATAGATAAACATCTCTCAATGTTAAATCAAGATTCATTCAATGCTATAGTATACCTATATTATTAGCCTACAGTATCAGCCTCTATTTACAATGTCTGCATATGAACTAACGTGTTATTTTCCGCCCAGTAATATACACTGAGTTGTTGACCTTGTTTCTTAAAAGACCTCGAGATTGATACTCATGGCCACTTCAGTATTCTCAATCATTGTTTTCTGATGAAGCAGAGCTACTTAACGAGTAGGCAGGAGCCTTTATCACATGTTCTATTCCATGAAACTCAAACTCATAGCCACAGTACTGTTGGTATAACACTATATGTGTTGAAGGTCTTACGTAATCAACTGATCATACAGGTATTTTGGAGGTTTGCTTATATAACGAGATGGCGCACTTAAATTCCATGTTCTGAAACCCCCTACAATAAAAAGTAATTGGTTTTGATTTTGATATATTTTTCAATTCTATGTAAATTTGAAATAATTTAATTATTTACATGCACTGAAAGGCAATCACATGATAGTTTTTAATTTACTAGCTCTATACGTGCAGCCTTCCATAAAACTTACAAAATTGTAAAATTATAAAAGAAAGTAATTACAATTAAAATTGTCTGGGTGGTTTAATAGGTAAATTTACAAAATTGTTACAAATTAATATTATTTAGGCGATGTTTGAAAATAGATAAAGATGGGGGGGATACGACATCTTCAGGAAAAGAGTTCCAAGCATTTATTGAATGCAAAAAGAAATATTTTAAAATTGTTGTACTTTTTTGAGCATAGACTTTTTTCAAATGTCCACGCGTTATCCGATCTCGTGGTTTTACATAGAAAAGTATTCGATCTCCTAAATTAACCAGGCCATTAATAACCTTGAACATCATAATAATGTCAGCTTTTAATCTTCGAAACTCTAATGAATCAATATTTAAAACGTTAAGTCGGTCTTTGTAACATAAATTTTTATTAAAGCAGAATGAGACAATTTGACGAGTATATTTTTGCTGTACTGATTCCAAAACTTGTATGTTAGCTGGTACTCATTTGACGTTTAAGATAAAGTCAAGGTTGAGTTGGCCTTCAGGAGATTAAAACCACAGTCAATCAGATATGATCAGATTCGTTGTTCTGCCATCTGGGCTAATCCTCCCTTTATACAATCTTTCTGTCTGTGAAATCATTCCTAGGTGTATAGAGTAATACATTTTTATGTTGTTCCAGTACGGTTCCTCACTCAATTTTACGTGTAAGATAGACACTGGGCTGGACTGAAAATCCCGGATGTCAGTTACACAAAACTTTTAGAGCACAAAGTTGAGTAAAAACTGAAATGGACAATTTGACTTCCATAGAGTATACAACAGCTTGTAGAGTAAAACTAATAATACGCATTACGCAGTTAACTCATTTCATTGAATTTCAAAGTCCAGCCTGTTCTTCTTATTGGTTTGTGAAGCTATCACATGTATATACGTACAATTACGAATATCAGCAAATTTCAGCTCGCTTCATTTTCAAGATTGCGTCGTTTATAAGTGGAAGCATGCTTTCCTTAATGTACGTGTCAGTTTTGGCAAATAAAATACATACATTTCCCTTGAACAAAAGCAATGGTAGAAAATTCATAATCACTCTTGTTGCATCTTTATCATTTCAACGATTATTCTCTTCAAAGCGCAACGACGAAAACTGACAACTGTTAATATACTGTATATATATTGATATAATAAACTAAAGAGTTTTTTATCAATAAAATATTCCAGTATCTTTTATAGCGCTATATAAACTATGATTCTACAGCTTCACTTGATAAATTGTTCCACCAAAGGATTACCCCGCTATTAATAAACGAATATCACAACATTAAGCTTTCAGATTTGCACAGAAGGGGGTTCGGCCACTTCACAAAAGGGGATAATAAAGACTGATAGACAACGGAGATCTACAAAATGAAAACAGACAATCTGTAATCAAACTTTTATTCGAAGGATAAAATATCATTGTACATTTGTTTACTACTGAAAAAGCTGAATTTGCAGATGTACTTCAACTTTTTAGAGATTTAATAGTGCGAGATGAGCACCAACTAAAAATGCGGGGACCAATTAGTCCTTATTCTCAAGTTTTAAGTGGTTCTAGACCTCAGCATTCAAATGAATTCCTATGATTCTGTAGTACGATATGAATACTAATATCAAGGCTACCAAGTCGTTTACACAAGCACTTCATAATCATGATAATACAGTATCTTAAAACAGAGATTACGAATGGTGATAAATAAATATGCTTGACGTCCGGAAAGCTCCCAAATAGCCACAAACATTCGTGATTCCTCAGAACAAAATTATTAATTTGAAGAAGTTTTGAGAAGAGGGTGCGCTCTTTTCATCGTTGCATAATGCTCATAATAATAAGAGTGATGATAATGTGATTATACGGAGATATTTTGTTGTCACGAGTACCCTCAGTAAAGTAATGAAGGCAGGCCCAACCGAAGGCATCCGTTCCAATCTTCTTTCAAGGATGTGGCTCTTTTAATTCAGGGCAATGATCTTTGCTGATCTCAGGAGCGATTTCATAGAGTTCTGCACTGTATGATGATACATATTTATTACGTATTGCCTCGGCAAAGGTTGAGCGATTATAAAATTACACTAGTTACTAGGTATAAGCGAGTCTTGATTATTCTCTATATGAAACTTATTGGGGTGACAGATATTTGACTATATGCATTGTAGCTACGAGGAGGCAGAATAGGAGGCAGAAATTGCATGGAGAGTAATTGAGCGAGGTAAGACTGTTGCAAAACTGTTACCTCTATCCTATATAGATTCCCTATAGATTAAACAAAGTTCCAGAATAATCCCCCTCAAACGACATACTTTTATGTAATTTTGGAAGGAAAGTTAAAGCTTGTTCTTGCAGTGCAAGCTACTTTAAAAGTACGTAGCTAGTTTTCAAAATAGTTATAGATTTCTCCGCAGTTTGAAACTATTTACCAGGCTTCAAATATTATTAGCTTCAATTTTTCTCTAAAGCCTTTCCTTTCGTTTTGCCATTAGTTTTGTTGCTAAGTCAATGATCCACTAAATAGAAGGCTTATCATTATTATTGATGATTATTTTTTGGATTACTATAGATGGTCATTTTCTCTACCCATTATTGTGGGGGGGGGGGGAGAATCCATTTGAGATAGATGTTAAGGAGATCTTTATTCCAGTGCAACCACTTCATACATGATATCCAATATACGTATATTGGTTGTCATCATCATCATCATCATCATTTTATTTATTTATCCTCACATTCTACTACAGTTTTCTAAAACAATGTTAAAAAAGTAGTTACCTAATGGCATGTTTTATAGAATAGCGAATGATTTTAAATTAGCGATTGCCATCAAGGCTTAGCATGTGAACAATCAGCTGGCTATGGACACAGCAAGCACAAGTCAAGTGCTTCATACACAAAGCACTTATATCAATCAAAAAACCCAGAAGCCCTCCAAAGACCATGGATACTGAATAGGTACCCTCATTAGTTTCGCACGTCCCCGTCCGACATAAAGCAGCAGCCGATGGAACAATGTGCTAGACTCCAGCAGCTAATAATGTCTACTGAACTAAATCATCTCTTAACCAGAAAACTGTTAAGGAGACCGACAACAGAGAAGTGTAGGATTACTGTCTCACTTACAAGTACAATATCGATTTTATACGGAGTGGCAATCTGGTGTATCACATACTCTGGCTGATGCCTTATCTCGTGCACCAGTCCAATACCCTGATGACAACGACCACAAGATGGCTGATATTAATGAAATATGTGTTAATTCGATCACATGAAATGCTACTGCTGTCGATATATCTGCTAAATCCACAAGTTATGAATCCATTGCTGAAAGACTTGCTTGATATTGCAACTACTGACATAGAATACTGTGCTCCTATTAATGCAATAGAAAATGACATTGCTCCTGCTGATTTGCCTGCTACTTTACGCCAATATAAAGGAGTGTTTGATACTATGTCAATTGTCGATGGTTTTATTGTCTACAATGGTCATCGTTTACTGATACCTCGTAATAAACGTCGACAAATACTTCAACAGTTGCACTATTCGCATCAAGGCATCGAGCGTACAAAACGTCGTATTCGTCAATTATACTATTGGCCTGGTATTAATTAAGATGTTGAAAATACTGTTTCTGCTTGTGATGCCTGCAATATTCATTCAGACATGCTACAGAAGGAAACTATGTATCCAGCTGAACACAAACCCAATAGGCCAATTGAACAATGTTCTACTGATTTATTTTTATGTGGCAGCAGACCATACTTGGTCTATGCAGATCAATACTCTGGTTGGCCTTGTCTATAAAACAATACAACAGTGATCCTACTTCTACAACAGTGAAGCATACACTGATTGAATTTTACAGCGATTATGGCACACCTGTTCGTCTTAAAAGCGATGGAGGCCCACAATATTCTTCTCATGAATTCGATGAATTCTGTAACCATGGGGGTGTGGCTCATGATCCTTCTTTTCCTCATTACCCACAAAGCAATGGACATGCTGAGGCAGCCGTCAAATCAATGAAGACGAATATTGTCAAAAATTAACTACTGCAAATGGAGGGTTGAATAACGATCAACTCAATGAAGCAATTCTTGAATGGCGAAATACATACACCTAAAGCTGATGGTCTCTCGCCTGCCCAGCGCCTCTTTGGTACACCTATACGAACTCGTCTGCCTGTACATCATGCAGCATTTGACTCAAAATGGTTCAATTCACTACAACATGCTGATGAAGTTGCAGCTTCTATCAAACACAAACAAGTCGATAATTATAACGAGGATGCACGGAATTTGGCTCCTTTATCAATTGGAAATTCTGTAAGAATCCAAGACACTTCTACGAAGCTGTGGGATAGAGTTGGTATAATTACTATGACATTACCTTACCGTCGCTATATCATTAAATTACCTTCTGGTTGTGTACTTGCTCGAAATCGCCGTCATCTTCGATTAATTACTACTACTACTACTGACTCTGTCACAGACGATATTACCAAAACCTCAAATGTTAATATTCAAGAACCGAAGAGTTACTCTCGCAGAGAAAGAAGCCCTCCAAGTTATTACTGATACCAATAATGATTGAATATTCTAGACAACATAGATGCGACATTTTACCTTAATTTTACCTTTACTTAACTATTACTATTACTATAAAGTTTAAACTTACTCATTTAGTTACTTATATAATTACTTCCTAGAAGGGGGAATTGTGGGATTACTGTCTCACCTACATGTAGCCTCTCTTATATAACCAATTCAGATAATAATTGCATATATTATGATCACGTTGTATTTACTGCCTCGTACCACTCTACTACTCGTCCCGCTACTCGTATACGCTTATTCCTATCAATTACATTTGGAATAGCACAATTGGAGTATATTGTTTCAAGGAATATGATGTATGCCTAGAAATGAGATAGTCCATATGTTTTATTTTATTGGCCAAAGCTGACACGTATACATTATCATCATAAGGAAGGGATGTTTCTTATAAAACACGTAATTTTAAACTACAAATACATTGAATTAAGTAACTGTTGTACCTTAATACATCGCACAAGGTATACCTCTCATTAACGAGGCCACTTATCAATTTAGTTTAATTATATATTTGCAATAACTGCATAAAACATCTTGCTTACCTAGCTCTATTTGAAATTTGTAAATGTTGCTTATTCTGAATTCTGATATTAAGGAATCAGAATTTTGTTTGGTCCAGTTTTCTGCTGTTTTCCCAGTCGGTTTCAAGTGACATATTTGAGTTATATATCATAATAATGATTACAATTTAGAATCATTGTTTTCCAGTTATTGTCCGGCTTAAATGTTTTATTTCGCTTTCAGCCTTTCTGTTTCACATATCTAAAGAAATATGCTGTTTCAACAGTACTAATTTTATGAATTTCATTTTCTACAACAATTTTCCCCCTTTGATGAATTCCAAGAACACCTCTGTTATTTACATTAACTAAACATTGTGGTTGACTCATTGCTAGTATGTTATAAATAGGATATTATACGTATAGTGCATTATACTGTATATATTTAATTTCAGTCTGCTTACAAATAGTGACATTCTTAACTGATGTTGCAATTAAGTCTGTAGATATTGTAGGAACTTTCATTTCTACGAGAAATGTTGTTATTTTACGTCTCTATTTTATTAATCAAAAAGTTCCTGCTGGTTGATTGATTTTAAGCAATTACACAAAAGTGATGTAAAATCTTTCAAAAATTCTCGAAATAGTCAAAAATAGGATACCCAAAAGTTCCAAAATTTGAAATCTCATACCCAAAAAGTTTTTTCTTAGCTGGAATATGGACTAAAAAAGTGGCACATTTCCATATAGCCGTCATTTGGGAGTACCACCCGGGATTTGCATGAAGCCTATAAATTTCATAAAGGAGTTATTGATCCCGCACAACGATAAAGAAGTAAAGTGCAATTCATTCAATAACATGCATGTCTCGATGCACCTTTGTAATCAAGATTGTTAAAACTGGTTTATGGTTCAAATTGTATGTATGTATGTATGTATTTTGTAGCACATTGGCTAACAGGCAATAAACAAAGGAGGATATTTTTAAATGTATCAGTTAAATTAGTTCAAACTGGTTCAAACGGACTCAAACTTATTCAACATAGTTCAAACTGCATAGTATACAGATATGGCCGTCCCAAAAAACTTATTTTGAGAGGGGTATAGAGCAATAAATTTGCCAACTTCACCGGAATCCAAACCGGATATGCATCCGGTAGGAAGTTATGGTGCACAATCCGGAGTTGAATCCACCTGATAGAGTATTGCTATACTGTATAAATTGTACATTGACCTAAAATCATCATCAGCGGGCCCAAAAATTCCTTCGTCTATCCTCTTGATCTAACACGAAAGTTTTGAAGATAATTATCTCTATGTATCCATGATTTGTGCGGACAAGATGTGAAATGATTCTCTTACTTCCAGTCTTACAAAGCGAACATCACAATATTCCTTTGCCATTTCCTCCCTCTTTTCCTGACTGGAGACATTTCAAGGAAGATTTGCCGACTGAGCAAGTCGTCAGGGGAGTGCCACGCTACCAAAATCCCCATATTAGGAATGGCCCTGGGTACAGACTCCAATTTGATTCTAATATTTTTATCGGTGGAAATAAAGATAGAAAGAATACTGGGTCAACAAGAAGGAGATAAATTGAACACTATATCTAAGGGAAAGTAGCTTTTAAACAGATAGATTAAGAAAATACATGTTTTGGTCTAGATGAAATGAAGTTATCAAACTAGAAGTTTTGAATGTCTTGCTGTTTGAAATGAGATGAGCTTTACCAACATCTCTGAAACGAAAAGTGAATCCTTCTATCATTCAGAGGGATTTTACTGAAATGAAAAATGAGTTTTTCATACAGGAAAGTTATCTTTCTTCAAACTTCTCAACAATTTATGTTTCTTGAAGAACATGAAGAGAACATCTGCACATACAAGAGGAGAGAGGCCAGCTATTTATTTTGAGAATATCAAAAACATTGCAATGCTGAATATACAGTGAATTACGTAGCTCAATGAAGATTACTGCTATTGCAGCATTACGACATTAAATATGTGTTATATAATAATGATACAAATATAGAATAAAAGTTTATCGGAGAAATCTTTAAGGAAATGATCCACTAATGTTTACAGGGTGTAACAAAGGCTTTAGTCTTCCAAGAACCACGCCGGCCGTATAGGATTTGAAAACGTTTAAAAATTCGGAAGAAGTGCATCAAAGTTTTAAATGTGACTAGTTTTAATTTAATTATAGTTATATGAATTTCAAAGAAAAGAAAGTTTAACATCTAACAACCCTGCTTATCCAACAACTCCATTCCCCACTCATCCCCAAACCCATCCTGATAATAGATAACCTTCTGAATTTGTGATGGCTCAAACATGTGGTTCCCAGGATCATACACTTTGTGACATCCTGTTCATGCACGTGGCAGTAAGTGGTACGTTGCGAGTAAGTATGTGTGGTGAGTATATCACATAATTATAGTAAGCTATTTTATAAGCATTGTGATTGTGAAATCATGTTTTGTGTGTAAATACTTTTCTAGTATTTAGTGTCCTTGTGAAGTGGTAGCAGTGAATATGCAGTGAATATATGCATTATTGAAGGATTATGGCAGTAACTCTGTGTTTATAAAGTGATCATTCAAATATAGAATAAAGTTCCTATAGTCCCTGAGAGATATCTCCAAGGAAATGATATGCTAATGTATTTCAGGTGAAACCCTGGGGATGTAGCAAATGAATTAGCCTTCTATATGAACTGAGCTGTTAGATCGAAATCCATCTGGGATTAAATATGTCACATGTAATATTAAACTAATATATGTACATGATATGGAAAATGAAGTAATACATCTCTTACAGCTCTAAAGTGGAAGTTAATCATTCTCAAAGAAATTATCCGTTCAAATTGCTTTCAAATTCCGGCATACTATGTGTTCTTGTGAAGATGTACCAGTGAATATGTAACATGTAAGTGATATGGCAAATGGAGTGATACATTGCTTACAGCTCCTCAGTGGCAGAAATCCCCAAAGAAATGATAGGCTGATATTGAACGTGTGGCCGTGGAAGGTAAGTCAACTGATGCGCAAACAGCAATTAGGTATTCTGTATATAAATCCTAATCCGGCATGTGTCGTTATGAAGCTGTAACTAATATGGTAAATGTACATGTTTGACAGATGTAAAACAATAGCTCCAACAGCTCTTATGTGAAAGAAATGTCCAAAGAAATGAATCCGTTTGTGTTGTGGAAAGTTATACAATAACGATGTGTAATCCTGAATTCGCAATCCTGTGAATCCCAATCCGGCATACTGTGTCATCCAGAAGCAGTAGCTGTGAAGGTGATGTTATGATCATTTTGGTATGCTCTCTGGCTTGTCCAGTAATCATGGTATAAGGAGAACAATGTATGGGATGTCGATGTCAAGTTGTTGTTCTTGCTTTCGGGATCTGTGAATTCTTGTTGATTCCTATGTGACTCCTTATCCTGATTTAATGATCATCCTTTGATCAATGTCCTATTCTGTCATTTTCAAGGCAATTGCCCAAACAATCATCTAGAACACAGCAACAAAACAAAAGTCAGAACAGATAGATTAAACAGCAATACTCAAACGAGCATTCGAATATTTTCAAAGGCTTGAAGTTATCTCTAAAAATATCAAGAACAAACTGCATATCAACTTAGGATTTTGAATATTAAAGCCCCATAAAGCGTCAAGGAATAAATATTTCGATAATTATTCATAAATAATGAATGCTGTTATAGATCAATGCTATTATACTGTACATTAGCATTATATAAATTTAAAATAATATCAATTCATGAAAAATCCCATGATGTATTAAATATCCCCTGTGAAGTATTAATGAATAAAGTGTGTGTAATATATACCTATGGTATAGTCTGTAATCAGTGCGTAGGATACACTGTCATTGAATGAATTCAGCAGAAATTTTGAAATTTTATTGTTCTTTAACTTTCTGGTGTTGCTGAGGCTGATCTGGACCTAGATCTTGATGCCTTTTGCTTCTGTGGACTTGGTGATCGCGAATGACTTGGGCTTCTGGACCTTGACTGGCTAGGTTGAGGACTTGTAGATCTCGATTCATCATGTTGAGGGCTTGCAGATTTCGATTTATGATTTGGTTGAGGACTTACAGATCTCGATTGGTGTTTAGGTAGAGGGCTTCTAGATTGGAATGGATGCTTTGCCAGAGGACTTTTGGGACTTGATTGAGGTTCTTCTTTAGGGCTTCTTGATCTCGATTGATGCTTTGCATTTGGACTTTCAGATCTTGATCGATGCTTGTTCTTAGAACATATAGACCTTGACTGCTGATTACGCTTCGGGGTTCTAGATCTTGGCCTATGTTTTGGCTTAGGACTTCTAGATTTTGATCGATGCTTAGTCTTTGGGCTCCTAATTCTTGAACAATGTTTTGGCTTAGGACTTTTAGATCTGGTTCTATGCTTGCGTTTTGGGCTTCTGGATCTTGATTTGTTGCACTTCACTCTAGGTCTTTTTGATATTACTTCATGTTTAGATTTAGGGCTCTTTGACCTTGATCGGCGCTCGTGTTTTGGACTCTTAGATCTAATTTGACGCTTGGATTTAGGGCTTCTAGACCTTGATACACGTTTAGGTCTTGGGCTTCTTGACTTTGGGCGGCGTTTAGAGGTTCGCACAGGTGAATGAGATTTTGATCTGGATCTGGACGTTGAACAGCTTCTTTTACGCTTTCGCACAGCAGCAGAGCCACCCTTCCCATCTTGCTTTACATCAACAACTGCTGATTCTCCCTGAAATATGTTTCAGGTAGTAAATTAAAATACACAATTCATAAAACGCACACAAAACAATGATTAACCATGAAAGTGTATGCTCTAGTCATGTAAGTGTCACCATGAATCTTGGATGTATTGAATCGCTACTGAAAATCTACTGAAAATCTACTGAAACAAACTGGAATGGGATTGAGTACTGCAGCCCAATTCAGAAGACTATTCAGTAAGTTTTCAGTAGGATTTCAGATTTTCAAAATTCATAGTGTGTGTACCGTGTGTTTTGTGATCTTTATAGCAGGTGGGGATACGTGTTTAATATTATATTTACTTGAATATTCACAGTGCCATTTATGTCTCCCTCACATCGACCATATCCTTACAGAACGTGAAAGCACAAAGTGCAATATTTCAACACAAGGGCAAGGTGGGCTGTAATATGATTTAATATTTCTGTATCCGTTACATTATTTGATTATGTATGTAGAGATAGACGTAGTGGGGGCTGTTATACACAACCCGGGACATGGTCTAGCTTAGCTTACAATATTAGCTTGGCTTATCAAGTATTAATGTGATCAGATACCTGATGTAACAACACAGAAAATCACGGCTGTAGATACCTGATCCTGATAGGAGAGAGAGAGGGGAGGGTGTCGCTTGTAATTTCTCTGACAAAAAATAGGTGGGGTGTATGCCCACTTTGGGAGGCTTCATGCTGGCAGGGGGACAGTTAGTGCGTACAGCAGCAGGCCTACATGGAAAATTTGTTTATTGGAAGGATGTTTCTGAAAAGGAAAATGTTTTCTGAATTTTCTTTATTTGATAACTCAAAATGATGTCCAAAAAAAAGTCCATGAGTTAATGAACTGTTGAGTAATTTCACGTTCATTAACTGTTTGTAACTGTTTCTGGACTGTTCATGAACCTGAAAAAATGTTTATGAACTGGTAATGAAGTTCATAAATTGTTCAAGAGCTGTCAGCTGTGTATGAATTGTGCATGGACTGTTCATGAAGTCATGATTGTTTTCCCAGGGGTATAATTTGCTTGATTCTTCAGCTTTAACACAGGTTTAAAATGAGAGCAGTAATTTTTCAATATCTGTTGTATCTATCAAGTCTACCAATACCAAACCCATGAAAATTCCATGAAAGTGTTGCGAAAACACCATGAAAATTTTAAAAAAGTGAATGGTATTCAAATGTGAAAATGCCATGAAAGCGCAATAAAATCTCACAATTTTTTCATGGTTTTGGTGTCAGTCTAGCGTATTGAAGTAATATCAGTACTTCTATGTATTCCAAATTGCGCCACATGCTTTTGCACAAAATGCTTGAATTTGTTTTCAAAATCTTTATTAGCAGGGGGTGTCTCACCCCCACACCGTTCTAGGATTCACCACTGGACAGACAACGTCTAATCTCAACCACAAGGATCTGATACAGTTTTCTGAAGGCCTGCACTTTTCAATAGACATGACATTGATTTAATGGAGCACAGTTGATGGGAAGTTTGAATGAAGATTCAGTTAAGGGCAACATCAGGGTACGGAAAAATGTTCTACCTTCTACAAAACTCAAATTTTTAGATATAAACGTTTGAGCATTTTTACTGACATAAAAACGTAAAATCAAATTTTATTTTCATATTTCAACCTAATATAATGGCAAAGATCTGCGTAGCAATCTGGATATTCTGAATACATAGCAACAGTCAGAAAGGTCTGAAAGGAAGACATATTCAGATATTTGGATGAAATAGAGCTCTATGGGCATTTGTTGGCATTATACAAACCTACCTCGTGTGACTTAAACTTTGAGTGATTGAGATTTTTTACAGCCCATTTCATATCATCTTTACTAGCATATTCAACTACGCCTGAACCATTTCGAAACACATCTGTAAACACAACATCACCAGCCTCGCGCATATGATCTTTTAAGTCTTGCCAGCTACCGGTTAGTGGTAGACCAGAAACTAAAACACGGTGGTCAGAATGTTGAGGAGGAACATAGCCTCTTCCTCTGCCTCGAAATCCAGAATTATTATTGTAGTTGTCTCGGCCTCTTCCAAACCCTCTACCGCCATTAAAATGTGATCCGTCAAAATCTCCTACTTTGGGGAATTCAACTCTTAACCGACATCGATCAATTTCATAACCATTTCTACCCCGAACGGCATCTTTTGCATCTCTAGAGAAAATTGCAACATCTTTAGTCAGTACTGAGTGATAGTTAGTTATTCCTATACAGGGTTCGGTAAAAGCGGGGATTCTGGGATCCCAGACAGCCAGAGTACATAATGCGTATGTTTGTTACAGATTTATAAAAGAGTAGGCCTAGCTATAATGCAATAAAAACTTGGGTAATATAAGAGATTCAATAGCTGGTTTGCTTTTGATATCACCCCTGCGAAAAAAAGTTCTGGAGTTCATGAACAGTTCATGAACGTTAAACTTAATGGCCCAAAATTTTCATGAACATTTCAT
Source organism: Haliclystus octoradiatus (assembly GCA_916610825.1). Taxonomy (NCBI): domain Eukaryota; kingdom Metazoa; phylum Cnidaria; class Staurozoa; order Stauromedusae; family Haliclystidae; genus Haliclystus; species Haliclystus octoradiatus. The sequence continues at coordinate 7,201,670 of OU744450.1, forward strand.
GAACCGTCTGTGAAGGTCCATGAACTGTCGTTGAAAGTTAATAAACTGTTCATGAACAGTTCATGAAAAATAAGACCACTTAACGTTCATGAACAGTTCATGAAAAATAAGACCATTTAACGTTCATGAACAGTTCATGAAAAATAAGACCAGTTAACGTTCATGATGAACTACTGAACTGTTTTTTGCAGGGGTAGCACTTTTGTTACTGTTTTTACTGCTTTTTTGTCAGGCTACTAGCATTCTATTTTCAATTAGGTCAGAAATCTATCATGTCTATTCGATAAATTTATTTTCAGAGCAACAATTTAGGTCTATAAAATGAGATAACCTAAGCAAAAGAAAAGTTCATGAACAGGAAATTACCCATTTTATTATAAACTTTTCTGAATAGTTCATGAAGTGTTTTTTAATTGTTCATGAAAATGTGTGCAATCATAAGCGTGTTACCTTTTTATCAACTGTTTTGTGAACTTTTAATCAATTGATTGGTTCAAGGTTCATGAAACTGTGCAATGTGCAATAGGGCTGACTGTCCACAAAGTTGATTCATTCATTAGTTTCCAATGAACTCATGAAAGTTTTACCAGGGCAATGGTGAGACATTAGAAAATTCATATTTTTGTTGCTGTGTAGGTTAAGATGAGTTCCGTAGAATACAATTTAAGCCATTCTGAAGATTTGACAACGTTGACGCCCACCCACAAAAGTTTTCTGATATGTAGCCTAGCTTAGAGATGTTCTCTTCTTTTTGTGGGAGGTCGGGATTTGATTCTACGTCAATGCACAAATGTTAATCATTTGTAGCATAATTTGTATGAAAATTTGTTAATGTCCTCCAATAAACATGAGAGACTGTAAATGTAATATTATTATTGATATTATTATCCTTTCATTATTTAACAAATCAAAATGATGTTAATATGGACAGCAAGATCATTTTGTTTATTAAGTCAATGTAAATTATAGGTACTCTTATACCCTCTCAAAATTTCTTATGAACCGGGATAGGTAGGAGAAAATGTTTTGCCTTCCAGAATCCCAAGTTTTTATGAAAATTTTCTTCAAAATTTTGCCTCATAACGTACCAAGAAAAGGAATAAATATCTGCATTAAATGAAGTTCTTTAGAACAATATCAAGCAGAGAGACATCAACTGGGATAAAATTTTTAACTTTTCCTATATAAAGCATTCTCAAATAGACATAAATACGAAATTATCGTGGGATTGTTCATTTCCAGCTGAACAGAAGTCTTGAAAATTTAGTTTGCAGAAGACAGTAGGCCTAGTCTAGTCCAAATTACATCTCCTGGATCAAATATTGGAATTAGCTTTGAAATCAGAATGTCTATAGAAATCCTACTAAACCTGCCTTACAAAAATTACAAAATTCTGCTTTTTGGTCAGTTTAGTTCTGATTCGGGATCCTGACTTTTCTCAGTACACTGATTAGGGCTATATATTTGATTGTCCAAGATTGTCTGAAGATAATTTTAGAGATATATTTGTTGCGGTCATGTATTCACATGGATTGAAACTCTTATTTTTAGGCTAATCAACTAGACCTCAAATCCGGAGATTTGTGGAACAGATTTTATTTAGAAATTTTACACTTTATTTAGATGGCCATGATGACACCTAATAAATTGTACAGGCCCAGGGAAAAGTGAGCGACGGGACAGGCAGCGAAATAGGGCATTTTTCAAAACTTTCTCCAAATGCAGATCTTCCAACTTGAGATTGAAAAAATAGTGAGATTTTTGAAATTTCATATATTGGGATAAATTCTAGGGGTCGTCCCCTGCGAAAAACAGTTCAGGAGTTCATGAACAGTTCATGAACGTTAAATGGCTTCAACTTTCCTGAACTGTTCATGAACTCTCACAGGCAGTTCATGAACAGTTCATGAAAATTTGGGGCCATTTAACGTTCATGAACTCCTGAACTGTTTACGCAGGGGTTGGGGCATGCATTTCGTCATGGATTCAAAATGGCTTAAAACGAAAATTTCCGACGAAATTTTGGATAATGTTGACTCTTGCGCATGTAGCTAAAACATAAAAGCAGTCTAGAAACAACACCTAGAATAATCCAATAGAGTATAAATAGAGCTGTAGAACATTAATTTAGATCATCAAAGGTTTATACACAGAAAGTAGGGACATTTTCTTAAGGTCGGATTTTTTGAATTTTTGGCAAAGCCCGGTTATGGCACCAGGCACAGTAGACCTGTAACTTATGATTTTCATTCAGGTATGGTTGGTCCGACAATTTGATTTTCCTTTCGCAAACCTCAACATTCTAGGATTCAACGATCAATGTTTGGGTAATTTTTATGACGGCAACAACGTGAAGTTGATTATTTATATTTATGCCTTCCGCAAACCAGATTTCGGTACTTTTTCCGACCCTCATTTCAGGCATTTGAAGTAACACAATTGAAAAATTAGCAATTAATCCTAATTTACAAATTGATTAACAAAACATCACATTATTTTGAAAAAGGGCACATGCAGCGGGGGATAACTGCCCCGTGGCTTCTGCGTCATTTGCACACTTGCAAGCCACTATCCTACACCTCGGATTATGCGACTATGCATGCATCTTTAAGGGCCATTTACACTGCAGCAAAATAGGCACGTTACTCGTCCATTAACACATCAAAGGTGTGAAGGTGTCAAGTGGTTTTAGGCACAGGCCAAGATAAAACACTGTCTAAACGGCTTTTTCAGACATTGAAAAGCGGGACCGTGCCTACTATTTTGATCGGGCCGAGATCATTTCTCGAGGTAGTCTCGGCCCGCTCAGAAAGTGGGCACCGTGCCTTTTTGCAGTAATTATGACATCATCGCAGAAGTTGCGTCTCTTTACAGTGGAATTCTGAGGTTTTCTAATAAAACCAGTAACAGACTAAAGATTAGTAAGTTAGGTAAGCATATTAAGCATAATTTGTTTCGTATTTCTGTAGAAAATTAATGAAGTTTCTGTAGTATAAGGTTTAATTATGCAAATTGTAACTACAAGTGCGGAGCGTAAATTTAGATGTATATTTTGTTACAGAAATACTGCTCTAGCGTGGTAGCATGTTCAGGAGGTGAAAGACTAACTCAAATGTATATGAATTTTGCTCAATTGAGATAAGAATGTTACAAAAATATAAATATTATAATTGATGAAAAACATAGTGATTTTCAGTTCAACGGAATCCTGACAAGCTATTTAACTTGAAAATCTCAATTTATCGAATTTCACCGATAAAATCATTAAATAATGAGAAACCTATAATTCAGTTTGTAAGTTTTCAATCTCGGCCCGCTTCAAAATAGGCACGGGCGATCTTGAAAACAGTTTTTAATAAGCTGTGTAAACACTGAAAAAAAACAGTACGGGCTGCATTCTTGTTAACGCCTCGGTTGTTAATTGACGAGTACCATGCCTGTTTTGCTGCAGTGTAAATGGCCCTTAAAGATGCATGCTGATTTCTTGCAACCTGCAGACACCATGAAACAATCATTTTCATCAAAGAAAGGGTAGTGGGAGAGGACAATAAAACCACATCTACTAGGAAATAGAAAGTGATGAGTGTGACGTAGTCACCTAATTATAAACGCGTAAATATTTACCGTGATTATTGTGTAACTACTAAAGTCATATGATCTTAGAATAATCTTGTAATGTATCTTGAAATATAAGTCAGTTCTATTCAGATATAATGCAAGCGTGTTCCCTGTCTAGAACGACACCACAATGAGAAGGACAAAGGGAGTCACACAATAATAAGTTAATAATAATTATAGGCCTATCCACGAGTTTTAAAGAAACTACTTAAGAATAGATGAGAACCTTGAAACCAGATATGTGATTTCTATAGTACCAGTCTGGATCGATGGACGGACTCATCAATAATCGGAATCCGGGATTAGGTCTACATTAAATCAGATTAGTGATTGGAAATGGCTTTGAAGTTTTGATTAGGGAAATGTGATATTAATACAGATTACTTTGTATCTTACCTTGAATCAATAAATTCAACGAAAGCATAAGGTGGTCCATGACCTCTCGATATTTTCATGTCAATCTCTTTGATAGACCCATATTTGTCAAATAAATGTTCAATTTCTCTCTTTCTCATATCATCTGGTAAATTACCAACATAAACTCTGCACTTATTAGTGTTTGAGCGATTCATTATGTAGATAAGGGATCAAGATTTCACTTCAAACCGTTCCCGACAATCCAACAAATGAAAGCCAACCTGCAGGTTATGGTCGATGTTATTTCACATTTTATAATACGTGTTCGTTCAAAATTATTTGTAACATGCGCGATCTTTACTGCGCATCAACAAACGCAATCATTCGAACTGAATCATGGGATGATAGAAGACACCAAAAATCGTTGCCTATTTCTGACCAATCAGATTCGGTGTTTCAGCAAAACACAAAACTGACGTTGCTGAGGAAGCGCAAAAAATTTTTGAGGTTGATTCTGACTGTTTGACCGTTCTCGTCTTTTTGAGTCTGTAACGAAGTTTCAGCTATTAAAATATCAAGGTAAGATTCGAAGTTAAATAGCATCACGTTATCAATTTATATGTTTAAATTCATTATTCATCTCTGATAATGTTGCATTATTGTGAATGCGCGACCAAACTATCAGGCAAGTTATTTGCAATGTCCATCATATCAAATGTTTGCAGGACGTTCGTCAATCGATCTTATTTCACCAAGGGACGGAAGAACTCTTATAATATAGTAACAATCGAAACAGTTATTATTGTATTTATGTAATATGATTTATATATATTTGGTTGCCCCAACAATTTCATTCATTTTGATATTGCTTTTATAACAGAGTCATGGACCTTTGCCTGTTTTTTTTTCTATTTTTGGAAAGGCTATTTTTGCTCTTTTTTACGATAGCTCCTTTATGTGATCAAATTCAAATCCACTCAAATATGATGTCATTTTCTCATTCCCAAAACTAGAATCCAATCAATATGATTTTCATTTCAGATGACTGACAGAAGAGCTACAATCAAAAATGCTGACATGACAGATGAGATGCAAAATGATGCAGTTGATTGTGCAACTCAGGCAATGGAAAAGCATACTATTGAGAAAGATATTGCTGCTTATGTCAAAAAAGAATTTGATAAGAAATATAACCCAACGTGGCATTGTATTGTTGGCAGAAATTTTGGATCATATGTTACTCATGAAACCAAGCATTTTATTTATTTCTATATGGGTCAAGTTGCTATCTTGCTCTTCAAATCTGGTTGAAAACAACTTAAATAACATTTCGTCAATATCTCAAAGAATTATAAGACAGTAAACATTTTAAAGACAAAATTCACCCATACAAATATGAGTTTAAATATCTGAATTGCTATTTAAACTCTGAAGTAAAACTCTATCTTACGTTTATTAAGAAAAGATGTTCAATTCTGTAAAGTAGGATGTTCAACATTATCTTACCGAATAGGCTACTCATGTAAGTTAGAATAGAATGGATAATAACCTCCATGTAAATATGACTTTAAACATTCTAATCAGCATTGGATAACAGCTGTTGCTATAACTGTACTTTTGTGTTGTCAATGTGTCATTTCAGCATGACTTCAATGAATTCACTGCCAACATTCCAACATTGTTTGGCTAGATTGCATGATCACTGCCAATAACTTCTTGTTGGTCTGTCACAATCTGTGCAACAAATGTATATGCACTCTAATAATAGTACAGTCGTTATAGAAATTGACCTCACACAAATTGCAACAGAAGCCTTTTTCATCAATTATATGGTTAAATTTTATGCTTAAAACAACATATCCAAATGTTCCGAAATCGGAGTAGGCAAATGCTTTAATTTCGAAATTTGATTAATGGCATTTTTAGTAGAAACATGAAAGCGAATGTTAGGCCCTACTTACATGGTATCTCCTGTATGTGTATCTCATCATTAATACCCTATGTTAATACATTTACTTCTTACAGTATATGGAAGCGTTTTTCTGAATAAATGATGATTTCGATTTCAAAATTTATAACGGTGACGTCATGAATTTATGTCGGCCCAGTCTTCTTATCTATTTTGAAATTTCCCAATGTTTGTATTCACTTTCAACCCGCCATTTTTCACTTGGGTGACGGATGACAACAACATTACGGACTTTTAATTTCTATCCAGTTGCATCCGTCCCACCAGAAAACTTATAACTTATCTGGTAACGGAATTACAGAGTATAGTTTACTATAATGTCGGACTCAGAAAAAGTTAATGTCGATAGTGTCATTGGACGACTTTTAGAAGGTTTGTACTTTTCGTTATTTCTTCGAGCGGGAAATGAGATGAGTTGTTGTTGACTCTTCCATAAAGTCTTTTATTATTTTGACTACATTCACTAATTTGCTACATTTTGGTAACAGCATTCAGCAATATTTTGGAAGTTGGCCTCATATTTATGTATTATATTCATGGCTGCATTTGAACTATGCTTTTTATCTCAGAATATGTGTCTGCAATTTCGAGACTACCATCTGCTTGTATTCGAAAACAGCGCCCTTCGTTGATTTTTACATTCTGTTCTTATCTGTTTTAGTTCGTGGATCTCGCCCTGGAAAGAATGTTCAGCTTACTGAAGCAGAAATACGTGGATTATGTTTAAAATCTAGAGAAATATTTTTAAGTCAACCGATTTTGCTAGAACTAGAAGCTCCGTTGAAGATTTGCGGTGAGTTTTCCCTGCTTCGATTTGTTCTTCGCTTTTGTTTGTTGATTACTTCGCTGCCATGGATTTCTTCTGTATGAAAATTAAAAATAGCCATTCTTTGTTAGTTGTTTCAAATATGTGCTACTTTCTCATGATTACCTGTTTTAAGGGGAATATCTAGGATGTTAACTTCTGTGGCGTCTTGTATTCGAATTTCCATCGCTCGTCTATCTAAATTCTGTTGATAGGCTTAACTTTAATCAGTATTTTCGGTTTTGTTGTTTGTGAACCCTATAACATGAACCAAAAACGGTATATTTTTATTTTATCTAGCGAGAAACGTTGAAACTTATAAAGTTTTCAATATTGTACAGTCATTGGCCACAATATTTTCATACATACGTTGATAAAAATATTGATCTACCGTTTGCATTTTGACAAAGCATTTCTCACTGGTCCTATTCTTTTAGTGATTTTATCTGTACTTTCTTTCATTTGTGTTTTGAGTCATACAGCATTCTGAAATAGTTCAATGTATTTGAAATGTCTAAAATATAATGTACTGCAATTTATCTTTATTGGCTATTTTCACACTTGCGAATTAAGTATATAATAATATTTTCTTAAATACGAATTCTACATTGTTTTTTGTGCAGGTGATATCCACGGACAGTATTTCGACTTGTTACGGTTATTTGAGTATGGCAATTTTCCACCTGAGTCCAATTACTTGTTTCTCGGTGATTACGTCGATCGAGGAAAACAATCATTAGAAACAATTTGTTTATTATTGGCGTATAAAATCAAGTATCCTGAGAATTTCTTTCTTTTACGTGGCAATCACGAATGCGCTAGTATCAATCGAATTTACGGATTTTACGATGAATGTAAGTATTTTCATGTGTCGAGTCTACTTGTATAACGTTTCAAGATACAGATATATATTGTTGTTTTGTTGTTATTTTCTTGTAGCAAATCCCCTTTCGAATATTTGCTTTCCTGATAAAATATTACAATTAACCATAACAACTTTTAAATGTCATTCTCGAATATATAATTTGATTTTTGATTTCGCAATCGAATAAAAAAAATCTTTTTTTTGCTACTCGTTTTATCAAACAATTGTTTTTAATTGGATTTCAAAAAATCCTCAGTCTTCATGATTCAGCGACTATTAGTCATTCCTATAATGTGACTGTCTATACTATTACTACTATGATTCAGCGACCTACCCGTAATATTGATTTAAAATATGCTTCTTTTCAACTGTGTCATTACAAAATAATAGTCTTATTTCATTGTGTTCTTCTGCTCCACCCATTTTGTGATACACAGTATGAACAGCAACATCTGCAATTTTACCTGCTAGAAATATATGCTTCCTAACTTTGTTCCTTTATTCGTCAATAGTTTAAAACTAGGCGAATACAGGGAAAACCTAAAGCTCCCACTTACGTACTTTGCTCAATAAATATTTCACATTAATCATAGCCTTGAGCTTATTTTTAAAGTTTGCCTTTGCTAGTTTCGTTGCATGTCTTTGACCAATTATGATAATTTTTGATTTACTAAAATTTTTATTTTTAAAATTGTGGGGTCACCCAAACAAACGATCAGTTTGGCTTAGTGTTAAGTCTGATCAGGATCAGTATCACTTTCACTTGTATCTATATATTCACTTACAGACGTAATCTGGCTAAGAAGGAATCCTGGAATCTTAGATCCGGAAAATTAGAGCAAATTCAGAAAACATTGATATTTTTATGATTATTGGTCAAGACTTATCAAAACAATTCACAAGGGAATGTTTAAACCTCTAGGATTCCAGAAGGCTAAACATTTTGTCGAACCAAGCAGACATACATGATCCTTCTTTGTTTTTGCAGATCTCTCTAAAGAAACATATCTTATATAATTTTTCAATTACATTTTTTACGAAAATTCATATCTGCTCTGGAGTATACATTTATTCTAACCAGTTGCACATAATTGAAATATGTTACCCCATCTTCTTCATGAAATGGAGAGAGTACAAACTCTGCCATATAAGAGTCTTACCCACGTTGTTGGGTTAATTTTTGCTGAATTAAAACTGCCTTTGGCATTTTCAAAACAAAACTAATTAATGTGTAAAGCTCTAATATGAAATTCGAGAACACATTAATTTTTCAAACGAATATAGAAATGCGACACAACGTAGCATGGCGATCCTGAAAAACCATTAGTGTTGTAAAGTTAGATTATTTATTTTTCGATACGCAAAACCAAGGTGGAATTGAAAAAAAACAAAAGCCGTTAGCTAAAGCTGTTTGCAATTATTTATCAGATGTTAGGTATATGTGTTAGGTATTTGCAATCGCAGTCATTAAAATCTTGAAGCTTTAAATCATTTATCTCCATTGGCTTATGGTATGATGATGTCATACTTGTATGATGGTTATTGTAATATCTGTTATTTTTGCTGCATTACAGGTAAAAGGAGATACAATATCAAATTATGGAAAACATTTACAGATTGTTTCAATTGTCTACCAGTAGCTGCTATCTTAGATGAGAAGATATTTTGTTGTCATGGAGGTGTGTACACATTTAAAACGATTGCATGCAATTACTGATTCATCACAACAAAATTTTCCTTTAGAATGAATATTAAATGAAAAACCTATTATTATCCAATTCCTAGGTTTATCACCTGACTTACAGTCAATGGAACAAATTCGAAGAATAATGCGACCAACTGATGTTCCTGATCAAGGTAACTGCAATGCATTTGCTGTCTTCACTACGGCAACAATCGCAAACAATTTCATGGTTCACTTTAAAGCCTATCGGTTAAAGGAAATATCCTTAAATTCACATTTTGCATTTGTCAAACGTCTGCTTGACAAATGCTGTATACGCACCAGATCATGAATATTTGACGCCGCTGTCATAATGTTCCTAAATCAGAATACAACTTTGCCTGCAATTTTTTCAAATGATACGGAAGCTAGGAGCCATTGAAATTTTTTCAGCTGTATGCAATATTTCTTTTTGATCCAAATTAAAAATTTGGATTCTGGATTTAGCTTGACTATGTTTAATTAGTATATTGACAAAAGAATTTAACAATGTCCTGCCAATCGTATGTGAAATTTCTTATTTTGCTGCAAATCTCCCAAATCTGCTTTCTTCATTATCAATTTAGCTATTCATTATCTACATTCATTTCCTTAGGCCTACTTTGTGATCTATTATGGTCTGATCCTGATAAAGAAGTAACTGGCTGGGGTGAAAACGACCGTGGTGTATCATTTACTTTTGGTCCTGATATTGTTGCAAAATTTTTACATAAACACGATTTTGACTTGATATGCAGAGCCCATCAGGTATTGATTCAGCTCTTTCCAAGTTTACATAATTATTGTTATGGTGTCAATCAGGATAGCAAAAATAGTCCGAACCTGCGAACGTAGTTCGCCGAAGCTAGGGCAAAATTCCGAAGTTTTCCGAAGTTTACTTGCATTTATTTCTTCTACAATTCGAAGAAAACTAATTTTAATCATCTTTATTTTTTGAATCCTTTCGGAATTGTTAAAACTGAACAATAATCTAAAAAATGTTGGATGTAAACTCATAAAATGACATTAAACAGCGAGAGAAGTTATTGTTTTGGCCATTTTCCCGCTTCATTTCCACGTGCTAACTGAAGCGTTAATAAGAAACGCCTCCACGGCCATTTAGGTTTTCTAATTAGCATAACAAAGAGATGAAAATGACAATTGAAAGCTGATCAAGATGGCTGCTCAACACAAAAAACGATCTCAAGAATCAGAAACTAATGATCATTAAATGGCATATACTTTCTGGTTGGAATAGAACAATTTAATTGAGGACACAAAGAAAATGATTGGGTTTTATTTCAATTTCTGGTTTCAATTTACTTCAATTTCAATTTCACTCAAACTCTCTTAATTTGATTACAAAGCATTCTTTTTTGAGAAATATATTTCAGCTTACAAAAATGCATTCAACTTCGGAGTTGTTCTGCTTGTTATAATGAAAGTTTTATAGCAATAATTACAGCCCATAAATCAAGCATATGCCATTTTGTTTAGTTTATTTATATAGTTTTTGAAATTACACTGGTACCGGTAATTTTTGTTTGAATGACTATTCTGATTGTTAATTTGAACTTTTCCTAAAATAAATTCATATGCACAAACTGATGTTGGATATTGGAAATGAAGTAGGCCTACAGTTATCGAAAAAAAATCCGAAGGTTACAGGTGATTGAAGGTTGGTTCGCCGAAGGCAAAAAAGTTTGTGCCACCCTGGTGTCAATTAGGTTTCCTTAGATTCTAATGTGGTTTTTGTCAGGGCTCAATCAAATGAAGGCCGGCAATATTCAACACATTTTAAAACAGAAGAGTTATTGCAGGCAGACCTGTTTTCAGCTTAAGAGAAATTTTTAGAAATTGGAATATTGGATGTCATAAGTTCTGACACAGAACCAATATTTTGAATCTTATTGATTTGTACTTGACCCTTTTGATGAGGTATTTTGCGGTTCCCATACTTACTGATTATTATTAACATTCAAAGAGATATTTCAGTCCATATTATGAACTTTAAAACATCAGCATTATTAAATCTTATTGTTATAGTACAGTAAAGGAGGTAGTTTATTCCTATTATGCTCCTATATCAAATCAATTAAATTTTGTGGATATCATTACGGTATACTGTTCTACAATATACATATCTTAAATTTCTTGTTTGCAACATCTAATCATCTGTCATTTACATTTAGGTTGTTGAAGATGGATACGAATTTTATGCAAAGCGACAGCTAGTAACACTTTTTTCGGCTCCAAATTACTGTGGAGAATTCGACAATGCTGGTGCTATGATGAGTGTTGATGAAACACTTATGTGTTCATTCCAGGTAAAGTAGATCATTGTTGTACATGCTGCAATTACCACTCTCGTTGACAATTAACATCTGATCTGAGCGAACCTAGCTATAATCCAGGGTCATTAATAATTAACTATAATTTAGCTAATAATAGTCTATACATACAGCCATTTCATGCTCTATTATGCTGGATCAGAGACATTACCATGGAAAATCAATCGAAGGTTGCACCATACTTTTCTTTATTGTAACCCCTGGTTTATTTTCTTTATTGTAACCGCTTGTTTATTGCCATATAAAGACAATTACATAGACAACCATGGATCCGCATACAGATAAATTTGATTCGGTTTGTATGTAGCTCACTCATACACTACAGAGGCTTGCATCTTTCTTGCTTGGGCTATGCGAAGTTGATACATTGACAAACTGAAGTGTGTTTTAATGACTGTACAACCGAGGGTGCTAACAGTTAACTTTATTTCAATGAATGAAATAATTGAGGTGTTTTGAGTTCGGCTCACTTGTAAAACCCCTGTATTAATTTCAGTGTTTTACCTGAGAATAAATATCTCCATTTCAGTCTATTTTCAATGTTTGTTTTTTCTGATTCATATTCTCTTATCCTGATAATAGAATTTCAATTTCAATTTACTCGCTAGAGGATTGAAATCCCACTCAAGTTGTCAAGTTGTTTACTGTAATCAACTTTACAATCAACCCTTAATTATTATATTCTGTCATTGCAGATTTTAAAACCAGCGGATAAAAAGAAGTTCAATTATGGTGGTTTTAGTTCCGGTAGACCTGTGACACCCCCACGTGGCGGAGGTAACAAAGCAAAAGGAAAAAAATGACAATAGTTCATCAAGATAACAATGAATAAGTGTTTGATGGTTTATAATAGTCGTGTAAATAACTTGGATATGGATATGTCGTTGAATGCAAAGATGACTGACACAGAATCATGCATAAAATGGGATTTTGATTGTTCTATATATTCACCGTTCAAAGAATTGGGATAGACAGCTGTACAGTATTATTGTCTGTGCAATTACATTGTAGCAATACTACATTAGCAAAGTCAATAAAACACTTTTTAAGATTCACGTATATGCCTGCTGGCAATGTTGATTATGATACAATTAATTTGGTATGGAATGATTGCCCACTGAATTTAAATCGACTTCCTATACTTGTATCGTAAGACTCAACAAAGATTCAATGCTATTATATAATACCTTTTTTTAGTTTTTAGATACATATTATTTGTAGTAAAATGTAAATGTTATTGACATATAGACAAGAACCCAAACATCTGGTTTGCGTATAATAAATTGATAAAAATTAAATGTTTTAGTTATCAATTAATTTATATGAAGTCATTATTACTTATAGGCATCATGCGTGATTTTTTTTCAATCTATTATAAAAAAGATATTTCCATTTATTGTTTTTGATTTTAAAATTTTGTGAATTTATCGTAATATTCTAGAATCAAATCGATTTTTAAATCGTCATAAAATGAAGTATGTGTAAAATTTCTCTTCTTTATTTCCGCATGAAACTTTTTAGATCATTTGTGTTATTGGTTTGTAAATTTTAAATATAAATAAATGTATTGTTGTTTAATGTTGTATTTATTTCTTATTTGATAATAAAGGATTGTTGATCACATAACTCACTTTCCTGGAATACTTTTATGAAATATCCTCGTTGACTGCTGAGGCGATTGAAATTCTGTGTTTATGGAAAAGAATTGACTGGCTTCAAGTCCCATTTCCTTTGATTTGCCGAATTTTGAAGGTTGTTAAGCGGCTACTTACCAACATATCAAAATCGTCATAAAGTAAGTGACACTTGGAGCAAGTCAAGGAAAAGGATTGCATTTGCTGTTCTCTGTTTATGACTCTATTCATGCTCGATATACCCAGACAATCAAATGACAACCAGACAGATAGTGATAAATCAAGGTACATTCGTGCAGATCTAGAATTTGTAATCGGACTTATTACTTTCATGTAGATCAGATCAGATTTAGGTCACGTGAGCATTACGTACACGGTTATCGTTCCAGCCAGAGGTCACGGCGTATTATTCCAATCCCACTTTCAAACATGGCGGCTGCTTGCGCCTTTCCGAACGAGTTGCTTGCAACTCCTTTGGGATTTGTTGCTTTAACTGGCTTAGATGTTAGCAATAATGCAATGCATAAAGCCATTTGGGATACGTTCACTGTCAGTAGAAGAGCAGACAAAGTTTTGAATATTGCCTTGATTCCTGGGGATTCTGATTTCCCAAAGCCGAAACCCAAGGTACGTGGTTTGTATAATTTACATGGTGACTGCGTTCTGATAGGTTGCCGACTTGATAGGACCACCAGACATAGCTGTCTAATCTAGGCCTGTTCACCGTACTATTCCATGACCTATGAATAGAGAAGCAATAATAAGCTATTATGATTCCGACCAATGTGTTCTTTCTTTCCTCTACAATAATTCAATACAATCGTCAATCGACACATCAGAGTTATCAACAAACCACATATATGCCTATGGATATAATAGGCCTAATGCCTAACGGCATTAACTGACCAAGGCCCACGGCCTGGACTGCAAAACATGGCAGCTGCGCCCCCGAGATGAAAATCTTTCTCGTTATTGCCTCCCCTGAAGCTGCAGTCTTCATCGAAAATTGGCAGTTAAAAATGATTTGTTTGTCATTTTCTTTGCAATTTTTGCTGAAATGATGGATTTTGCTGCCCCTGAAATCAAATTTGATCTGCCCCCACCCCTAACTTTTTCCGAGATCTCGTCGAGATTGCCATTATTTGCAGACTGGTCCACGACCAGGGCTGTGAGTAACCGTTACTTTTGTGGTAATTTTTATGAGAAATTAATTACTTTTGTTAAAAAGCAATTTTCTCAGTAATCGTTACTGTTTTCGGTAATGGTAACGCATCATTTAATCTCGACTGCTCAGAAGTTACTAATTATTTCCTTTGCTTTGTTTATTAGACATTACTGTTTTGTCATCTGGATTGTTTGTATATATTATTGTCACACACAAATGTCATATGATCATAGCAAACATAGTGACTATATCTTATGAATTTGATTACATCTCAGATTAAAGACTATAGGCTGCATTTTGGGTAGCCTACTAAAAAATGTTGATGATGATGAGCTCTATTCATTTATGAGTGTCAATTCAATCAATTGTATGTAAATATCAACATATAAGTTTTTAAGACCTAATTTCCACTTCCACAACCCAAGAGAGGTTTTCATTTAAACAATGTGTTTTCGTCAAAATTAATGTTTAGCTTTTTGCGTTCGTAACCACGTAAACAATTTCATGATTGATATGAATTTGAATTTTGTGTTAGGATATTTTGTTTCATGCAGCACTGGCTCTGAATTAGTAATGCTTGTAGGAATTTTAACACAGGCACAGTAGACATGAGCCTATAGCCCAGGCTATCATGGAGAAAAATTGGAATCAAAAACATATTTTTTATATAGTATATTTGTATACTTGCGAATAGATTAATTAAGATTTTGAACAAGATTAAGTCGATTACAGGTTACAAAATAACTTCTAAAAGTTGGGATAAATCTAGTAAACCTACACAATCATATTATTAAATTTCTCACATCGCCTATATAATTTGATTAATAGAGCAGAGAGCAGAGAAAAGGCACTTCATAGAATAGTACATACAGCCCATAATGTGTAAAATATGCTGTGAATGCTTGGCACATGTGATTGTTTTTTGATACTTTCTTTTTTTGATAATTTTTCTGCGAGCCCTGCGAGTAGCTTTTTAATCGTATTTAATAAAAATTCAGCGTTGCCAGAGGAACTTTTTCGGGTCACTTTTTTCTTTGTTCGTCATTGCGAAATTCATATTGATTCCCTCATCAAATTACGTCATCACGTCGCTGGATTTAAACCATGTCTATGCTTGGTTTTGTGATGTCACAGGTATTTTTTCGTGTCACAGAAATGTGAAAAATGTGCTGATGCCTACACAAAAGTACGTCATCAAACTACGTCAGTACGTCCCTGAAGTTAAACCAGTATTGCGGTGTCATAGGAATCACTTTGCAAGATAAAAATGAGTTTAGATTTCTCAATCAATAAATTATTTTTTCATTATTTAATTTATTATCTTTAATATTTCATAATCAAACGTACGTACATATTTCATAATCAATGTACATATACTAAAATATTCAATCGTAATGTACTTAAACTAGGCGTTAGAAATTGTAATAATGCTACAAGCAAACATTACTGAATAGTAAGATGTTTGGTATCTTTTGATATATTGCATAAAGTATTTGCACAACACAATTACTGGTACTGTAAATTAAATGTTTGATTTATGTCGTAAATCCCTTGTCCAATATGTGGCTTATAGCCTTACAGTTAAATTCAGTAGGTAATCAAATATAAAGCGCACAGCAATATTGCAAGAAAGTTAAAGGGTAATATTGGATCTATATGAACAACTAGCCAGTTGCTATGGCAACCTAACAAAAGACTTACAGTTTTTCAAAAAAGGTATTTATTAATGAAAATTATCAAACATGTTTTTTTGAAAAGATTTAACTGATTTTTTCAGTGGCGATTGTTTGTTCTCAAAGTTGATTAGAATGCAATAAATAGTCAATTATAATTTTAGGTTGTATTTTATTTACGAGATTAATAATTTACAATTTAACGATATAAGATAATTACATATAATATAAAAAGAATAAACGTTCATACAACCTGGCTCTTCGGTATCTTTGAGTTGTAATATGATGATAATGTCTTTAAAACGATGATAATAATGATTAATGACGATGATTCTCTAAACTTATTTTCGAACGATTTGGTGTGGCCTTTGAACGATACCAACACCATGAGAATAACAATAAAAACTTGATTATAAAATATATATATAAAAATTGCACGACTAATATTAACATTAATATTGGTCGGCATTTAAGCGAGGCTTGACTCAAACGAGGCCGTAATAACGCTATTTTCAACAATGTTTATATTTTCTTGGACATGATTAAATTTATAAATATCATACCAAATACACACATATTTCTATGAGATTTCATCAAATATTTTATTGTCATTTCCCTATACTTGGAGCACTATTACAATTTGTAACAACTAGTTTTATTATTATTATTATTCAGAGAGCTACATATGAATTTTATCAACCAAAAGGAATTTTTAAAACTAATTGGATTAACAAACATCTCCATGTGATCCCTGCTCTAGTTGTTATCTTTTTTGATCTGGATTGGGATGATCCACAATGGGAAGAACGTCAAGTGGAATGTGCATCAAAAGTTGCAACAATGAGGTTAGTGATAAGAGTCTTCAAATTAACAGATTTTACAATAAATGCCAACGCTAATGAATGTATTTTGACAACGTTTCGACTTTCACAGAAAGCCATTATCAACTCTAAAAAATTATGGAAGCTGATTAACTATTTATACTAAAATGATAGAGTTTTACAATTTTCATATATTATCATATAAGGATAAGAATTATTTTATTTATTTTTATTTGAACTCTCATAGGACCACAACAATGATTTTATTGAATCCGATTGCGTATTCAGAGAAGGCTTCATTTCACAAATGAACAGCATTTCAACAACTTTGCAATCAAATTTTGTTTGCATTGCTGTAAACATTGCTGTCAATTAAGCTTGTGGCTTGTGTGAAGCAAGATATGTCGGGTACACCTGCCGACATCTCCACAAACGCATAGCTGAGCATAAATCCAAAGTGATCGGAAACCATGTGGAAGAACATCACCATGGGAACACAGACAATCTTCACAAATCCTTTTCAGTTTTACAGCAATGCAAACAAAATTTGATTGCAAAGTTGTTGAAATGATGTTCATTTGTGAAATGAAGCCTTCTCTGAATACGCAATCGGATTCAATAAAATCATTGTTATGGTCCTATGAGAGTTCAAATAAAAATAAATCAAATAATTCTTATCCTTATATGGTAAGATATGAAAATTGTATAACTCTATCATTTTAGTATTAATAATAATAATACGCAAACCGTGTCGGTGATCAAATCACCATTGTTTCATTATTGTTAAACTCCTTTTCCGCAGAGCACTTTCCAAACTTCTTATACGCTTCTGGGTCATCTATAGGCCTTTGGCTATCCAACGTTTTGTTTTTACAGTTTAAAATGCTATAAATTGCTCATAAATTGCGATTAAAATTTCCAAAATCGTGATATTTCGACGGAAGATATGTGAAAATAAACTGCTTTCCTTGGTGTATCCCGTCATGCCTAGCAACATCACGAATTTTAGAGCACGCTTTATTTTAATGGCTGCCAATATTTCGTAAAAGTGTTTCATCATATTTTGCAAAAGTATTCTAATATGCCTAGAAGGAGAAGTGGTCCAACAATACTCCATATTACATCACAAACAGAAGACACAATTCTCGGTAAGTCTTTTACAACTTAAATGTTTAAATGCTTCATGTAAAGTCTGTCGAAGTCACTTTTACCGTGTTTTTTACCCTGCTGCATGAGGGCTTACAGGACTCTGATGGCAATTGTTTATTTTAGTTTTCTTTTAAGTATCATAATCCCAAATAGCCTACTTTGTTATCAAGTCATCGTTGGCAGAAGAGATTACTGTGTCACTGAATCGCCAATATTAGCTTGATTTGTTATGAACTGTTCTTCGTTGCAAGAAAGGATTTACTGTGTCACCGTTTTATGTCAGCAGTTCTGTTCTGTTAGTGTTATCCACACAGCACAAACAGAGATTTGACCCATAACAAATAAACAAATTCAGAGAATTAGTGTGGTACTTTTCAGTCGTCAAGCAGTTGTAAGTTGTAGGCCTACAAATCCAAAATTGGAGTTATAATTTAGAATTTTAGCTGCCTTCTATCCCTTTGTCGAAATGTACATTTATAATGTGCCATACATTGACAACGTCCACTGTGTCCACACATTGTTTATTTTAATCATCATTATATGAGGTATGTGAATGGTGACCATTATAGACATGTGTCCTCTCTGTGAGAAGTTGGCTAAAGTTGATAAAATATTAGAGTTTGGGTCTCTCATTTATGTAATTTACTGTATCAAATTTCAGAATCACCTGTTGTTATTACCAATATCACTCAATGACTCATGCTGAGATTCACTCAACCGACACAGCAATAATATTTACATACCAATGCCTTTCATTGTGAAAACAAGTTCATTAACTGCAATACCTAACTTACAATCCATATTTATTTCATTTGAACTATGTAGTCAACATAAAATGTACTTATGGATAACCCATATTTATAAATATATTTGATTTGAAATATGTAGTACAATAGAGTATCAATTATCTCCTTTTCACTATGCTTTACATGTATGTAACGATTAATTATCAAAACTGAAATGAATTATCAGTGTTGTTCTGCATTTTTAATTCCTTCTCATGACTATTTTGTTTCATTGACATTCTCTTTGACAAGACATACTGCAGGCTACTAACGGGAGCGAAGCGACCTCTTTGAGGAAGCCGAAGGCTGACTGGCCCCGGGCGCAGGCCGCAAGCCGAAGGCTTGTAAGTAGTTAATCTGCTTCCATAATTTTTTAGACTTGATAATGGCTTTTTGTGAAAGTCGAAACGTTGTCAAAATACATTCATTAGCGTTGGCATTTATTGTAGAATGAAGTTAGTGTAACCATACAATATGCTATGTTAATCTTGCCTCTAGTGGTGTTATCACTGTAACTGGCTCAAACTGCTTTCTGTTGGACGAAATTCTAGGGTATACGTACATAGCATCCCTATGCTATTCCAGGAAACCATTGAGTGTGGTATGTGTAACAACTTTGGCTAATAAGTGAAATAAAATTTAAATATGATTTGTAAACTATTTTGGAGTTGATGTTGGGTATTTCTAGACAGATAACTTCCTAAGTTCCCATAACCCGTTTTGACAGTAGAAAACATTTTCCCTGTTCCAGTATCAGTAATGAATAGTTTTTCAATACCGGTAGAACAGCAAAGACATAAATGCTGGTACGCAGGCTAAGGAAGCCCAATGAAATTAAGTTTTGAAACTATGAATTCTAATTTATTGTAAAATCGTCAGCATGATAGCATCTTCACATCACGTAGATGTCACATCTGTTTATTCTCACTATATGGTATGCAAGCTGCCGACTGAGAAGTGCTTATTTATCGCTTTGACCTGTGCAAATTTGTGATCAGCATAATATTCGGCTCAATAAATACAGTAGCGGCATAATGACGTTATTATCAGCCAATATTCACCTCATTTTTGATCAATTACTGTTACATATGTCTATGTAGGCCTACCCAACTGGAAGTAATTCTTCTTAACTTACTGCTACTTTACCCTTGCTTTATCTAATTGGTTTTTAATCTGCACTTCTAAATAGAGCAAGTTTACAAGGAAGAAATACTCGCATTGCAATTGTTATCATACATAAGAACACACCAATGCTTCCAGGTAATTCTAAATTCTATCTGTTCTAAATGTTCAATGATGCCCCTTTAAACATATTCTAATCAAAAGACATTCAGTTAATTAGCAAATGTTCTCATTTCTCTGATGTCTGACTATTTCTACTAAGAGTGTAAATCCAATCCGAACCTGAATATCTAATCTGATTCAATTTTCTCCTTACACATTTACATGTATTGTTGCTCGCCATTAAGCTATGACTCATAGGAAACTATGCACCAATTGCTTAATAGTGCTGCTGGTGCAATATGGTTTTGCCTTCCAACAAGTAAATTGTCCGATGGAATATCAGGTTTTAATAATGCTTAAAACTTTCAGAATGAATCAGAAGTTCTTAAATATTGCTTCTTTCTAAGCATAATGACATGAAATTCAGATGAAAACTATTCAGATTATAAATGAACATGCTTATATTTACAAACCATTCTGAAATTGTGCTTCCCACTATGTTTAGGCCTACAAATCAAGACAGCATGATGTACATGATTATTGATTATGACATAATTTCTCTGTTTTATTTTACCAGGCGAAGACATCCCTGCTGCAGAAAGAGCAAATTCCTTATGCGAAGCATGTGAACTCTCTAATAAATCTCTATTTGTTCTACCATTTGGTGAACATCTACATGGCTATGTTACAAGGTTGGTAATAAGATCTACAATGTTAGATGTTTACAGTGTAACCTGCTTAAGTGAAAGTCAAAATTGTCAACGATTTAAGCCGGATTTCACTTACCGGTATCCGAATTGCACTTATGTGGGTTCCACTGTACTTCTAAATGAAAATTCCTTATTAAACTTTGTTGTTTGTTTTCAAAGCCAAAATTTGAAACCATAAACGCTAAAAAACTTCTTTTGTTTTCTTGAAGTATAAGAACCAATCATCATTGAGTTTATGCTCACCACGGAGTGTTCTGCTCTGTGATTGGCCAGGTAGATTTTTCCTGTCTGAGCCATGTTGAACGCATCACTTTGCTAGCTGAATTTTATAAGGCCCTCACCGGAGCATCTGCGTGGAGTTGAGGGCCGTTATGGAATGAGGCTAATTGATTGCCAAGCAGGGTCCAATCAAATATTTTTCCTTCCAAACTGTTTTGATTGATTTCATCATGCAAACGTCTTCAAAACTTCTTGTCATGAAAACTGCATAGTTTTACTTTTTTGTCCAAAAATTAATGAAATTGATTTTTCTCCTGTTTCTTAAGTTGTTATGTCATTTCATTTTACAGGCTGGAGAATGTCTTTTATGATATTTCCCTTGGATATTATACAAATGAATCAAGACATATCAAAGCACATAGGGTAAGATAATTATTAACTAATAACTACCCTGTGAAAACACTCTATGATCATCAGATCCATCTACCGCAGTTTTTGCTTGACATGTAAAACTGAGATTCTAAACAGTAGTAGTCCTTGAAACTGGAAATACAGGTAACACAGAAATTAATGCATGAGCAAATTTTCGCTTTCTTTTTGCTGCCTCATTTTCATGACTGGAAAGCGGGACTTGTGTCCTTTGAAGTCCTTGGAGAGCCGTTGTGCAGAATCTTGCACAACAGTATTTTGTTTGATCCTATTGTTTCATAAATGTTCACCAGCTCATTAAGGCAGAAAAAGACGGGGCACCCAACACAAGCAAGTTCCCTAATAGTGATAACGTTTTAAAGGATTTAAGGCTCCTGGAATTAGAAATGTTTACAAAATGTTTAGAAAATTTAATGTTCATTCACATCTTACAAAGTAAGACAAGCACGGTATTCAGAAATAACGACTTCGCGAGGTTTTTCAGGAACGGGAATTTGATCATTATTTGATATCAATCAAAAAAATGCCAGGGCCAATTGACTACAAAACATCTCTGCCATTGAAAACAAACAGCTTCGACAGCGTCAACTTCATGATAAGGAAATGCTTCAACCAACGTTTATCCATGCAATGTTGTGGTTTGTTTGTTGTGCTTACATTAATCATGTTTGTATTTCGTCTTGCTCAAGAATCAACATGTAATAAATGTAATCTTTCAGAACTCTACACAAACTCAATAGCTTTGCAAATTTCAGGCTCCATATTTGTGAATGACGAGAGAAGGATTTCAAGTTGCGCATTGACTCCCTAGAACACTAAGGCCTGGATTATACAGCGCGCTTTCGAGCGTGCCGTGCTTTCGTTTACAGTAAATTGAAAGTTGGCTCGATGTCGGCGCACCCGTCTAACTTGACACGGCTCGCTGTCATTAGCACGGCGCGCTTCAAATCGAAAGCTCGCATAGGAAGTGCGTGCTTTCACTTGAAGGCGAACTTTCATTTCGACATTCCAGGGATTCCTCTCACCATATTTGGTAAAAACCGGGGGTTGATGTCGAGAAAGAAATGTCTAGCCTCTTTTTCTCGGCCGTTGCCTAGATACAGTTCCGTTTTGCAATTAAACAGATGAAGAAACATTGATTTTCTTTCGAATTATAATCGAAATCCACAAAATAATAATAGGGAAACTACTCAGAGCATCTGTACTTCTCAATTGAAGAGGAGAAAACTTTCAAATAGTATTAATTAGACAAGGTTATATATATATATGCTCTTCAGATTAGATATAAGCCACTGTCTTGTAATTGTAGGATCATGGTAGGTTAAAAAACTATCATTGTACGATAATCACAACTATTTGCCGGCGAATTGTGATAAAAATCACTTTTTGAAGCAATAAATTTATTTCACGAAAAGCGTATACTTGTCAATCAAAAGTCTTGTGAAATATTTTCTTACACGTCATCATGTAATTCACAGGAAGTTTTTACACAACTTTTGAGGACGGCTCGCTGTATAACTAGACATTTTCAAAAGCGCGCGCCTTCAAATGAAAGCGCGCTCGAAAGCACGGCACGCTCGAAAGCGCGCTGTATAATCCAGGCCTAACAGACTATGTGCATCACTTCCTGAAAACTGAAGCGGTTTCTCTGTGTTTGAAGACAATAGATTTCTCAAAGGACACAAGTCTCACTTCCCAATCCATCAAGATGGGCATAATACAGAAGTGAGACTTGAGCAAGTCAAAATAAACCTATGGATTCACACAAGCCCACACAACACATGTAATTCTTTTAAAAATAATTATTTTGCAATCTCCGTTCATATTTTGCTGACCAAATGATCCATAATGACTGATTCTGCTGAGTCGAACGAATCTGTTATTTACTACTTGTTCTTGTTTACTCTACAAATTTGGCTGTAGCGGTAGTACCTATTTAGAGAAACAAGGGTCAAAAAGTCTTCAAGAATTAACTTGTGCTGTTTGGTGAGTGAGAGCATACCCGGTGATGCTCTATTTTTTATTGGCCACTCATCTCAATTTGGTAGAACCATTAAAATTAACAGAATATTTGTTAAGTAGACATATACATTATACTCAGTTCAATATACTCAGTAATTGATTACTGTATTTATAACGGGATTTATAATTCTTGAATTTGAAATACTGTCGTACAACAGTAGTTATGGATAATGCAATTTACAGTATGAGTCAAACGAACACAACACGAGACCTAAAATATTCTTGTTAGAAAAACGCCAATGGATTATTTATAAATTTATTGATTTAATGACTAGTATACGCCTTATACTAATTTTAGAAGAATGAAAATAAAATCAATGTATCATGTTTGTTGTCTATAACTGTTCTCGAAGTATATGAAAACGTTTGAAAGAACTAGGGTATTTAAAATTTGAAGAATGACTGCATGTACGTCACATACTCAGTCTTTTGTCGGACTGTAAATGTGTAATATAACAACGTCTTATAATGAATTGAATTAATTTCCCAAAAATTACCGGAACGGGAATCCATGCTTTTCAATAGATGTGAAATGGGAATTCCTGGAACTTTCGTATGGGAATCGGGAATGTTACCCCATAGAAACCCCCCTCCATAATGATTTTTAAAAGTTTTGATGGTCATAATTGATAATCTTGTTTCAAAGGGGAATGCATTATACGATCATCAAATCAATCATCAATAAGGCAACTTAGTCTGAACTATAAACCATACAATACTAAATGTATATATATCCTTTAATTTCAGGAATATTTAAGGAAACCTCAGCATCTAGTAAGTAGTGTATTGAGTAATTTATTTTTAAAAATCAAAACGAGTCAATAGAGTAGTTGAGATAAGCCATGTTTCAGAGAATACTATAATGTACAACAGAAGAGAATGTATAATAGACCATTCTAGAAGATCTATTGTGTGTCTGCACAGTCGTAACATCTGCATATAAGATGAAAAAAACAAAAAACAACCATGTCAATTCAGATGTATCACGTAAGTATCGATGTAAGCAAATGGGACTTGAATGGCTTGTGCAGATAGGCCTTTACCGATCAAGCTTTTTTGCCATGAAGTTTCGTACAAAAATTTGCAAAATTTGAACAGTTTGATTTGTTTTCAAGTTTTGAAATGTGACACAGGCTATCTAGAAATGAGATATCCCCTGTGAAAAACAGTTTAGGAGTTCATGAACAGTTCATGAACTTTAAATGACCCCAAATTTTCATGAATATTTTATGAACAGTTCATAAAAATTGAGACCATTTAACATTCTTGAACTGCTCATGAACTCCTGGACTGTTTTTCGCAGGGGATATGTCTAATAAGCCAATCAATACAATAATTTCCAATATATATCTGCAACTCTGGTGTTGAACACTTGGAAGCTTGAAATCTGTGTTTTGTATTCTGCTTTTAGTTTTTGTATGTTCGCCATCAATTCAAGATTGCTTTCTTCAGTGAGCTTAAACAAGATCTGCAAGCTGCATTGAAGTAAGTAACATTATTTTATGGTAAAACTTCCCCAAAATCCAATTTGGAAATCCTTTCTGCTGTCATTTACATTATGAGAGACATAGTTCCATTTTTGCAGAAATGTTTGTAATTTTCCTATTGTATGAGTCTTTAATGGAACTTACTAGCTTAACTACCGGAATAATAAATCTCTCAATACAGAAGTAGAAATAATTGTGAAGTCTGTGTAACATCTCGTATTATACTATTTTGATATGCTGAAAAGTTGTGTTATATGTATAACATGATTCAGAATCTATTACGAACTTGTATATTCATATCATCTGCATTGTTTATCCAAGGCATTATAAGCAAGCATATGCAAATGTTCTAGAGATTAAGCTCACTGATATCAATAACTTGGAAGTGAAAATGGCCAGTGGTTTCATATTATACAAGGTAAGGAACTAACTATGTTGAGAATCTATCCACTATTTTCTATGATACAATTTTTCTTAATTTTGATCAACGTTTTTTCAGATCTGCAAAATGTCTTTTAACTGCAATGCACCCTTAGAAGCAATTTCACAATTTCGAAAACATATTGATTATTTTAAAGATAAAGATGGGATTTCTAATCTTGCATTTGAGCATTCATCGTGGATGGCAAAACAGTAAGCAACTAATAGTAATCACACTACCGATTTAAAAATCTGAAAATATACTGAAAACGTACTTAAACTTTCTGAATAGGCTGAGAATAAGGCTCTTTTGTCAGCATCATTCAAATTTTAAGGCTCGTTTGAGTAGTTTTTTTAATACAGTCAAACCTGTTGTAACAGTCAACTCTATACAGCGGCCACCTGTCTATAGTGGTCACTCTTACAATGTCTAAAATAGTATTTTCTATTGAATCAAGCCTGTATATATAGGCCACCTGTCTATAGTGGTCAGTTTATCTACCTCTTTTAGCTGGCCGTTATATACAGGTTTCATTGTATAATGGAAATAATCTAGATTAATCTTCAGTAGGTTTTCGGTAGCAATTCATTATATCCAAGATTCATAGTATTGTATAGCATCAACATTCAACACCAATCCTTCATTAGATATCCCACCTTGTGTCCGCCAATGATTGGATATAGTAAACATAACTTTAGATAGTAATACTTTATGGTCTAAACAAGGACAATTACTCAAAAAATGAAACACAGATCTGAAATATAATTTGTACTTGAGAAGTTGTTATCTAATATTCACATAGACAGTAATACAGACATAGTATGGTGATGCAAAATTCACTGATCAAATCGTGATCACCTGCGAAGTACATGTACAGAGTGTATGGAAGTGAGATTGTACTTTCACAAGTGCTCCATGCTGCATGATTTAGTAACAATTCTAATAAGGTCCATAAGGGTCCATCAATTTATTCTTTATTTATGCTTGTAGCTCTATTTGGGTTGCATTGCTAACTCTAATTTGTCAATGGATTTCGGACTTGATAATACAGTGAAACCTGTCCATAATCAGTAATTGTAATAGAGACGGTATCGTCATACCGAAGGCATCCGTATCACTCCCCTATTTCTAGATGAGTGGCTCTTTTCGTTGAGAAAAATAATGTTTGGGGCTCTTTATGGATCTCAGCAGCGGTACTGCAGAACAATTTCAACATATTTCATGGAAAATATGTCCCGATTGTCAGTGCGCAACAATGCGCCGCAGCTACTCACATTGCAATTCCCTCTGGACCATTCCATCTGCCATCCTTCGATGGTACTCACTTGATGTTTTAGATAAAATCAAGGCTGAGTTGACCATCTATAACAGCTAGCTATGAGAAGTAGATAAATTGACCACTATATGCTAATGGCCTTTATATATTACAGGGAGGATTCAATAGAAAATACTATTTTAGACAGAACAATTGTGACCACTATAGACAGTTAGCTGTTGTATAGAGGTGACTGTTATAACGTGTTTGACATGTTTGACTGTATGATTTTAATTTTATTTCACTGAATTGATTTCAAGGTTTAGTTTGTTTGGCGATTTGTTCAAAGAGGCAATCCGTAAAAAGCTGCAAGCAATCCAGGTATTTTTTATGTTAAACTTACTATATTTTCACTTTGTATATATGCTGAATTACCGACTTTAATTCTGCAATGTAACCGTGTTAATTTCGCTGTCCTTATTCAGTTAAAAGCCGCGATACTAAGCGTGTTGTGATACGAACCGGAGTGAAATAGCTTAGTTTGATAGTAACTGGTTATGAAAAATTAATTATATTTAGCGGGTTACACTGAAATTTATAAAAATAATAAACACTTTCTGTGCATTATGAGTTATATAAACACTGAGTGGCACAAGGAAGACGTAAGAAAATCACGAGCTGCCACAGCAACAATTATCAAAAATATTGTGCAATATTGTCGTAAATTACCACAATTTTTATATCAATATGAGAAAAAGTTGAACCTTCGAAACCTGTTTCGACGCACTGTTCTTGTTTACCCAGGTTACCGTTCGTTATAGCTGAATCATTCCATTTGTATTCATTTCGATCACAAATCGAAGAGTGTTTGTATTTCTTTTTATTGATTCAGCGTTTCGATATTAGGTTGTTGCTGGAAATTTCAGTTGTTTTAATTTATGCAATTTAGTAGCTTACTAGGAGACTTATCATTGAATCATTATTTCCTGTAGACTCAACATCCTGGATTCTATTACCAACAAGCAGCTGTCCATTCAATGATTAGACGTCAACTCTGTAAAAGCCTTTGCAAGGTAGGATGATAATTTCAACCATTTTTAATATATTGTTTTGCCTTAATATTTAATTACTTGCAGTAATTACAAGCTTAGTTACTTGCAGTAATGACTCATCTGTCGAAAACAGTTCATGTATGTTAAATGGCCTAATTTCTGTCCATGAAAGGGTTCATAGTGTCAAATAGGCAACTTAATGTTCATGAACTTTTTATAAGAAAGGCGTTCATGAACAGCTTAAATGCCCTTGTTTTGCAGTGTGAGTGATACAGGATCAATGAAAAAACTTGATCAAACAACATTTGAAGTTATAATATTCAAATACAGTGAAACCTGTATATAACAGCCAGCTACGAGAGGTAGATAAATTGACCATTATAGACAGGTGACCTTTATACACAGGTTCGATTCAATA
Organism: Haliclystus octoradiatus; assembly: GCA_916610825.1. Taxonomy (NCBI): domain Eukaryota; kingdom Metazoa; phylum Cnidaria; class Staurozoa; order Stauromedusae; family Haliclystidae; genus Haliclystus; species Haliclystus octoradiatus. The sequence goes on from OU744450.1 coordinate 7,229,801, forward strand.
GAAAATACTATTTTAGACATTGCAAGAGTGACCACTATAGGCAGGTGGCCGCTTTATAGAGGTGACCGTTATAACAGGTTTGACTGTATTATTCGAAGATCTACTAATGTATACCAATCTTGTCCTTAAGAAGTTGTGATAAATCACGCAAAGCCCGTAAATACACACCTTTTCAAGTAAAAATATACCTATATAATATTATTTCGAAATTAAAATTTGATTTGTCTACCATGTCAGTTGTTTTGATTTTGTTTGGATTAATCAGAAGCATTGTACAACTTTATGTACAACTTTGGGGTTTTCCTCCATCTATATATTTCTTGCATGCTCAATTCATCAATCAAATTGCTAGGAAACATTCAACAATTTGATAAAAGGCTTTGATCAATTTTTGCGTATCTTAACCTATATTTATTGCATGCTAAATGCACCAATCAAATTGCATCCCACCCATGGAAAATAACAGTTCACAAACTTGATGAAAGAATTTGCAACATTTTGTTTCTGTTTTTGTCTGTGTTTAGTTTTCTGAATCTGTGAAACCAGATCCACTGGAGGGTGCCGATAAAATGGAATATTTTGGACAAAGACCGTGGAGAAAGGGTTGCCAATGTACGTTTTATCAATTATGCATCACTATTGTTGTGTCCTGATATACAATATTGTCTTAATAAATTTGATTCCAGCTAACATCCCCTGTGAAAAAGCAGTTCAGGATATCATGAACAGTTCATGAAAATTGGGGCCTTGTAATGTTCATGAACTGTTCATGAACTCTTGAACTGTTTATCGCAGGAATTCTGATACTGTAGTTTCAGTCAAATAATACTTTCAGGTCCATAATCTTTATCTTTTCTAGGAAGCTGTATTATAGTTTAAAAAAGAATTGACTGTAATACTAATCACTGTTGATGTTTTGATTAAATAAGACACTTCAAATTGAATTCAAAGAAAACGAAAATGCTGTTACTACTTTAATTCAATATTTACCAATCAGGATCAGTAAAGTACGACACTAAACCTTCCTCACATAGTAATCATGCTTTTTATCAATAGCTGCAGAACCCCCTGATATGACTATGGAATCAGCTGGCATACTATCCTTACAAGCACAAGAGTTAGCAGTTGATCATGCTGTGAGTTAATATTGTTTATTTATAGGCCTATATTGTTTAGTCATGATTACTGTGAGAAGAACCAACCAAAATACCCTTCAGTCTACCTAATTAATTATAAGTAAAAGCAATACAATACTGGTATATTTTCTTCTTAGATACCAAATAAAGAATGAAGTATTAGTTAATGTAAATCAAGTTTTGTAAGTTCGCAAGGTGCAATTGATGTGTTGAATTGATCAAACAATAGAATCACATCAGAACATTTTTAACTCAAATTCATATCAAATAGTCATAAGAATTGAGAAAATATTTAAAAAATGTTACACAATGTTTAAGTTTTTATATGTTACAATTCTATTCTCATAATATGGATTGGATATTCAGCAAAGCCTAAAATGGGACTAGAATGTGTGATATTTAGCAAAGGTTTGTACTACTATGTGTCAGTATTGGTTGCGTGACTGTAACTAGCGAATTATGATTTACAAGTAAACAGAGCAAATAAATATTCTAAATAAACACGTTCCTGCTGCGAAAATATATTCTTGGAAGGTTCATGAACATGTTACCAACAGTCATGTATAGTTCATGAACGTGAAATTACCTGCTAAGATTTTCAGGAACATTTGATAAACATTTGATGAATTGTTCATGGACATGTGGAAAATGTTAATGAACTCATAAATTTTGTTTCACATTGGTTCAAAACATCTCATATTGTTGTCATTATCATGTGTAATTTTTCTTCTATCATCCTTATTTTTTTTGGCAGTGGATCATCATTCCTTTGCTGAGTGGTGCTGTGGCTCAATTTCGTGAATACAAATCTGTACGAATGAAGCAACACCTGAGTATGTCTTTGTTATGATTTTTCAGTATTTATTATTAGAAGGGATGAGAAAATACATGCATGGTAACTGTGTTCAGGGTTTTTGACAATATAATGTCGGCTAAACTGTCAGATATTGACATGCCTAGACGATCTTAGCACTGCTTAATCACAATCTCTTTGCCTAAAACCCTGAGGATAACACAACGCCTCAAGTGTCTGAGAAACTACCTGTCAGATACAAATTATTTTCCAACGTGTTGGAAAACGGTGTTGTGAACCAATAGTTGTAAAAAATGCTCATGAGCTCTTTGTGAGATTTTCCAAAATGAAGATAAAATTGAATCCTGCAATAACAGTATCTTAGGGAGACAGCTATTTTACTGGCTTTAGCAGAATTCGTTTGCAAGGGAATATTTGCAAAGTTTGACCGTAAATTAATCAGTATCGGACTTTTTTGCTTACTGTTATGAACAGAATATCGCTAAAACCGGAATCGTTATTGCCAGGTTTTACTTGTAATAGCTTCCATGTTCATGGAAGTAGATAATTATAATAATTGTTACTTTTAACTTACCGTACCTGCGTGGTCTAGATGTAAGAATAATGATTGTATGTAGGGACTTGCAAAATCTTTGTTCGCTAATTTTGAATAGTATACAATCGCATTATTGTAGCTTTTTTTGTTTTACAGTGGTACAAATGGGGGAGGAATACAGTCACTCAAAAGATTATAATAAAGCATTGAGGTTTGATATTTGATTTTTATTGAACGGGATGAAAATATATATCCAGCTATTCAATGTTAGAGACAGTTAGGCCGATGCAAAATTAGACATTACTTTAGTGATATTCACATGATTACTAGATTACTATTTTATGTAGTGTGGACCTTATTGCCATACAAAACTGCTGCACTTAATCTACTCTCTCAAATTTTACAATTATCAGGGTGCTACTTCCTTTGTTTTCTAACATTCTTTGTATAGTAGAGTCAAAACGAAATCAAACATGTAGCAAATGTTTGGCCAGTGTGGGATCTTTTTATAAAAAAAAAATTATAAGATTTTCAGAATCAAATTTATTCACGGAGAGTCAATTAAATTTGGAATTAATAATATTAAAATTCAATTACAATTCATTGTCAACAATGTTAGTCTTTTTTCTGACAAATTTTGTTGATATTATTATTTCTATTATAAAGACATTGTAGTTTTCCCTTCAAATCTGAGCGTTTGAAAGAGTTTTATAGTCACGTTTTGAAGTGGGAATTTTTGAATAATGTTTACCTTCCAATTTCAAATAATGATAATACCCCTGCAAAAATTTGGTTGATTTCATGAACTGTTCATGAACAGTGAACATGCTATTACGGGTCATAATCAGTTCATGGAATTTCATGGGCCATTTAACGTTCATGAACTTTTTAATGTCTATCAAACTGTCACTGATGTCACAGGATGTCACTGAGTTGTATATCTGATTTGAAAGCATTTTTGAAGTATTTATATCATTGTGATATTTTCAATTGTTTTCAGCATGTTAAATCGTGTTACCGGGTTCTATCGCAGTGAACGATGGTGGCCTTTACTTACTCATATTTTGATGATATCACTAAGGTAAGCAATCAATTATTTCCACTTTTACAATGCTTAAGAATATCAAATATCAATAACCGTGCAATATTTAACAGGTAAGAGTACCATATTTAATCATTTGCTCTAGCCTTCCGAGATCTAGGTTCCAAGGATCCTCAGTTTTATCGGACTCTGATTACTTGTTTGTACTTTTCAAAATTCTGTTGCATAATTATTTGTCTTCTGATCTTTATACCTTTAGATGTGCCCATCTAACAGCCAGTGTGTTGGATTATGTTGTTTTATCATTGGAGATAATTGGACAGAGTATCCTTATCAAAATTATTATGCTACAGGCATTTCTACTTAGCCTGCATAATGACATCATTTTTCTTAGTGTAGCCTGTCTGCTCATTAGTGCCGAGTTTAGCTTGCTGATTGTTCTTTCCGCTACCGATTTTTGATAGTAGGTTGTGATTGGCTAATAAAATATGTTAACAACATTTTTGCAAGTTTTTTAAAATAATGGAAATTCAGTAATGACAGGAAACCACACTACATAAATATTTATTTAAATTGAATTCAGTACAAACACTTAGTATGCAATACTCGGCGTCAATACGCAAACAGGCGATACAAAGGTTAAGTCTGTCTGTACACTACTTGATTATGACATTATTATTATTTGCAATTATCATCTAGAATTGTATGGACGATTCATTTCATGCAGAATTTGTTATACAGATATAAATGTCAACAAGGCTTGAATGTAATTAATAAAAGATGTGTTAGATATACTGTTTATGATTTTGTCATACCCTTGACATTATTGTTTAAGATTCTGAGATAGCACGAGATGAGAAGGAAAGAATACAAAATAATTTAACTTTGATTACAAAGGTAAGTGTTTGATTACTTCAATTTAAAACAATTGTTAAAAGGTTTCAATTTTTCATTTCAGCAAACACTATTTTGATAAACAGTTAGCTAGTTTGAAACTGGTTTGATAATATTTTATGATTTATGTTTTTTGTAAGTGCATTTCAACATCTTATCCTAAATAGCCCCAGGTGATGTGGGTGCTTGTAGATTTTCATGTCGAACGTTCATAAAAATTTGGAAATTACAAGTTCATTAGATCATGGACAATACTAGTTTTCTCAGGAGTTTCAATATTTGTTGTTAAAACATTTGCGAAATATATTTCTGATTTAAGTTACAATTTGTCAAAACTAGCAAACATTGATTAAAGTTATGTGGCTTGTTCTAGTTAACCTTCATTTTTAGACATAAACTATATTTTTAAGTCCAATTTGTTATAAATTTTCAAATCCAGGTTTCATTCTCCAAGTTCATGAGCTTTTTGCAACGTATATCTAATCCAATGACACCATTTGACAATCATTTTGCGTCATCTACATTATATTTACTTTGTGTGTTTGACATGAAGTTGTTAAATAGTTTGTTTTCAATCTATAAATGTCTGTATATATTAATAAATTATATTCAATCAATGATGCAACAATTGTCTGTAGGATAATCTGTAGGAAAATAGAATAACGAAATTGAAAATATTGAATCAAATTAATTATTTCATAATAAACTGTGTTTATGTTTAGAATTAAGAGCATAAACTTGAATGATTTGAATTAAAATAAGCTATTCTTACCCTCACGTGTTTTCGGACATGTTTTTATCATAACGCTGGGAAGGTGATGACCTCTTCATGATAACAATAGACAATATCAAAAATAGTGTCAATTGTCGTGGCAAATAATTAACGGAGTTGAATTACAATGCTTCGCGATGTAAACAAACATTAAACGACCTATTTATAGAACGTTCAATTGCGAAGGAATATATCAAAGAAGCTTTGTTTTCAACAAATAAGATCTACATTTAGAAAGAACAGAACACAATATAAATAATAAACTATTTTATTATACAAAAAGACCCTAAAGAAACAATAAGTTTTTATTACGATTTATCGATTCACAATTTCATAATCGATTCACGAAAAAATAATCGATAAATCGGACCCACCACTACTAGAATTTAACACATATTCTGAATGTTTATACTCTTGGGTTTATAAAATTTTTAGCAAGTAAGTGTTTGACCTTCAGAAAATTTGTGCTGCACGATATTTGATGTATATCCTATTTTTGAATAATATTGATTGTATGATGCTTTCTTCTGCAAAAATTCTCTGCATTCATCAATTGTCAGTGAATGTTAAATTCCTGTTTTCGTGAACATTGCATTTGTTGTTGTTGCATTTATCATTTAGCCACAGACCGGGTAAGCTAAGCATCTTTTTTTCACTAAATTGTTTGTTTAGTTGATTAGTATTTTCAGGAGCGTGTGCGAGTTTAATGGTAAGATGCCCTTCCTGGCGCCAACCAATAGTGATTCTCCCAGAGATGGATGCCAAAACCCTGTGGACCGAGGTCCAACGCCCTAACAGCTGGCCCCATTGCTTGTGGTGGTCCTCAGACTATAACCGATGATTGAATATTTCATTCCAGAACCAAGTACCTCAACCAGAGCGTAACTGCGATCCTCCACAAGAAAGTGAAGCTGAATCATTATGGAAGACATGGAGTGAAACTATAACCGATCCAGTTAAAGTTGAAATGGGAAATATTGCTGGCTGTGGTGAGTAATACTAAGAAGTATTTGTACAATCGCTTGTCATGGGATTGAATACTATTGACCACTGTACAGTCAAACCAGTAATAGCGGCAGGGTCCGACAGAAGGTTCAACCTTCTGGAATCCTAGAGGCATTCAACATTTTCTTCTGAATTTGCTCTCACCTTCAGGAATCTAGGATTCCAGGATTCCTACTTTTGTCGAACCCTGAATAACGGTCCATGACTCTTGCAATGTCTAAAACAGTATTTTCTATCAACTCTTTATGCAAAAGTCGCATATATATAGTAGTCAACTTGTCTACACTGGCTGTAATAAACAGATTTCACGGTATATAATATAATAGATCAGTAGGATGCACAAGACAAATTACAGTTATAACGCAAAGTGAAAAGAAATATGAAAAATGTCTGTTAATATTCAGGGCAACATGTGTGCTACATTTTATTCTATATTGAATACTGTGTCTATCCTTCAATTTAACTATTTATGTTAACTGAAACCACTACATTTATTTCATATATAGTTGTTTATCACAGCATAGTATCATTTGTAATTGTAATGTTGTCCATTGATTGGTATGTTGACCATTTAATATTTAGCTACTGTGGAGAGTCCTAGGAAATACGACCGTCACTTAGCTCCTAATGTTTTACACAAGAGCTATTGATCACAGACAGCCAGGGCTAACCCCTATGAATAATTTCCAGGAACTTCATAAACTATTCATGCACAGTTTATGAACCGGTTGATCAAAAGTTCATGAATGAGATTTCTCTCACATCTTCATAACACATTCATGATAATTAAAGTGTGCACTTTTACATTCATAATACATTTTTGTCCCAGTGATGTGTTGATTCCAAATGCAGACCACCCCTCATTGACCTACACTGTGATGTAATGTAAATTCACTCCATACTGTTTTTGTTGTTTTCAGTTGAATGTAGGATATGTTTTGACTCAGAAAAGTACTATGCTGATCAGCGTGTTGAATTGAAACTTTTTGTAAGGTGAGGATACCAAATTATAGACAATTTTATGTAGTAAAACTAAAAATACCTTTTCTTTCACGTGTTTTAATTATCAAGCTTTTTACCATTGAATTTTATCACATTCTCTCTGTTGCTCTGGAATTTCGCAATTATCTCTTAAACGTTTACGTTTTGACAGTAGTAGATGTGAGATGAAGCAGCCACATGTTATACGTTGTGTCCACATACTTTTTAATTAATTACAATCATCATCTGAAAAAACATTCATCCTTCCTGAACAATATTGTACATTTTATTATGAATTTGCTCTAGCCTTCCCAGATCTAGGATCCCAAGAACCCTACTTTTGTTGGACCCTGATTACAGTGTATTCCATCAAGTGCAAGTCAAAGTTGATAGCAATTTTCATTTTATTTATCAGAATTTGCTGCACTAATCCAATTTTGTTTAACAAGATATTGACCACCAAATATTACTAGGTTAAGATCAATGCCAGGTTGCAGTTAAGCATGACTTTGATTTATCCGAATTCCAAGCAAGCTGGTTTCACTGTACTTTGTGTTGAGATGAAGTACATTTAAGATTTAGAATTATGTTTCCTTGATATATTCAAAAATGTTATACATTTTACATGTTTTTATCAACTCATCTTTCAGATCTTCTGCACTTCTTGGCATCGATATATCAAAAGTTTCTGTTATATTCAATAATACGGTATATATGATGACCTCGCTATTAAAACTGACTCACCTGATCATATGGTGACATTTGCAAACTTGATGTGACTAGATTAATCTAGCCAGTTAGACGATACTTGTGATACACAACCACTGGGTTTGCTTAGGTCGATCATCAGTCAAACAGTTTGTTTGTTTAATTTCTCCATAAGCAATTTTGTATTTGTTACAAATCATTTACATTGTAATTATTATGGTTCTACCTCTATTCCTGTGTAGTGAATGCAAATAACAATATTAGATACTATAAGTTTCAAACATCTTGAAAATAAAAGAAAACGTGTACGGTATTTAGAAGCCATTTATATAATGTTTATATCAATTGGCAATTTCGCATTCATGAACCAGTTCACGGACCAACAAAAAATGTTCATGAACTTTTCATGAAGATCAATTTCGCGTTCGTGAACGAGTTCATGGACCAACAAAAACTGTTCATGAACTTTTCTTGAAGTGTTCATGAGTTTTTGAGCAATTCCGCTTTCATGATCCAGTTCATGGGCCAATAAAAAATGTTCATGAACTTTTTATGAAGTGTTCATGAGTTTTTGAGCATTTCTGCGTTCATGAACCAGTTATAGACCAACAGAAAAATGTTCATGAACTTTTCATTAAGCGTTCTTTTTGAGCAATTCCGCTTTCATTATCCAGTTCATGGACCAACAAAAAATGTTCATCAGCTGTTCATAATAAAAGTTCATGGGAGTTCATTAGCTGGTAGATTTTTTTCACATGGGCAATAACCGTGCTCCTGTCATGTTTTTAACCCAAGATGCAGCAGGTAAACAAAGATATTGCATTAAAAGTTCTAATATTTATTTTCCTTTTTTTTAGCTGTACAATCAGGTTTTGACTAATGCCGATGATGTACAATCACCATTAGCAACTATTGAGTCTGGCATCGTTAAATATTTCACAATGTCGTTCATACCATCAGGAGATGACGTGGGCAAAAATATTGAGGTACAGTCAAATCTGCTATAACGGCCACTCTGATAGAACGGCCACTCATACAGAACGGCCACATTAAGTATTTCTCCTGCCATTTTCTTTTGTTTTCTGTCCCTATAGAGCAGTCATCTCTCTAACGCGGCCAGCGGCCACTTTTTATCATTTGTTTTGTATCCAAACATCTCATACAACGGCCACTTTTGTATATTTTGTCCGTGTTTCTTTGAAAGTTATACAATTATTTTGTAAACAAGCGATTTCAAAACAATAGTTTGCATGAATAGTTTATGTAATTCAAAGCCGACGTGATCGAATTGCGTTGAATTCTTTTGTTTGTTCAAGTGTGAAAGGTCAACACATTAGTGTGAATGTCAAGAAAACGTGAGCAATTTGAATGAATGTTAAAGCGACGCGACTAACAAACAAACACGGAGAGAATACTTTCTTGCAAGTTTACAACTCTAACCATGCTCTCGTTATTCTAACCAAAATATCATTAAACTGAAGAAGTCTCATCTTTTTTGAAATAAATTTAATTGTTGCTGTATTTTATTTATCTTTTTTTGCTGACTCTAATTTATCATTCAACTCTGCTTGAACTTTTCTATTTTCTATCAACATTTACTTTTTTGTTATTTAATATAAAGTAATTTATTAATTGAACAAATAATTATACTAGGCCTACAGTTGTAGTTTTCATTTTCTCAATTCTCATTTATTTATCTGTGATGAATTTGAAATATCTTTGTGTTGGTTTGCTTTGTCCATTGTTCTATTATATTGTTCTATGATTCTATTGTTTTTGACAGAACGGCCACTCTTATATAGCGGCCAATTTCCGATCGGCTATGTAGTGGCCGTTATAGACAGATTTGACTGTATATCAAACTTCATTGTAGATTTTCGTAATAGCGGGAATTTCTACTTTTTATTAAACTAGTGTTATTCATGGATAATTTAATGTTGAAATTCAGTCAAATTCCAACATTTCCTTGTTCGTAAAACAGGTGCTTCTGTTTGAAAATATTTCTTCTAATGATCAATTTTCCTTATTTCTAACACCTTAAGTAGATTGCAAAATTCAAATTTACATTCTACACAAAGCTGTTTGCGGAAGCTTTATGCAATAGTCCATGAGAACGGACCATTCCAAGGTTAAAGGACTTTTCATGAACTGTCCAGGCATACTCATTACTTTCAACTTGTTTGACATGAACAGTTCATGAACAGTTCAGGAAAATTGGAGCCATTTAACGTTCATGAACTGTTCATGAACTGTTCATGAACTCCTGAACTGTTTTTCGCAGGGGCATTCTGCATAAGGCTAAACATATATTACATCAGGCAGTAATTTAATTTTGTTTGTTAATTCAACATCATACACAATATGCATATTTGTATATTTTGTTTAGGTAACACAGATAATTATCCAACTGGGACAGAATGTTTATCTTCATTGGAATGGTGTTGGTATTGATGCCTATTTTACTGGCGTCCCACCTGTGTCACCATATCATCAAACAATAGCAGCGTTACCATGTGCTAAATTTGATCAACAAGGTCATGCTGTATGGAAGACAATACGCAACAGACCACACACAGAGTAAGCGTAATTAGAGGATTAAATCATTTAATATTTATTATTGTGGAATTAATTATCCTAATTATTTTCGGGAATCTTCCTTGCACATCAATTATGTCGCTGTTAATGGAATCTGACATATTCATTCAAAATCTATATAGAAATTTTAATAAAAATTGCAAACTTTTTAATTTTACATAGCTTTCAGGCATCAAGATTCCAAGCATTTGCAAGCCGCTTTACTACTTTTCGTCAACAAACTCAACATCTTGCTCCTTTTAATTTGTTTTAGGATTCTGTCTCGTCAATCTCTTCTGCGTTTAGATATTGACTCTGGTAAATCATGTTTAATTGGTGAACAGCATCGTATCGAGGTTTCAATTTTGAATGAAGAACCGACCGCTATTAAAGATCTTCGGTATGTGTTGTACACTTATTTGTTTACATAGTTACCCTTTACCTTGTTGTAACGGTACACTCTTGTAATCAACCTCTTCAAAGTGCAAGTGCCAATCTTCTGTTTGTTGAGGTACCTCTTTTGTATAGACCAATGATAGATTGATAGTAACATAGTTTTATAGCTCAGATGTGACTCTTCAGATCAATTTCAAATATTTCATGGCAAAAAGCCTTGATTATCAACGTACAGTCGCCATCCCCTCTTTTAGCATCTAGACCATTTCATCAGCAATCAAAACGTGTTGCTCAAATTATGTTCTGATAGATCCACAGGGGTGTTAATGTGTGATCTTATCTGTAGAAAAGGTAAATGCTCTGCCACCTCTGCGAAAAACAATTCAGGAGTTCATGAACAGTTCATGAACAGTTTATGAATTTTTAAGGGCACCAAATTTTCATTAACTGTTCATGAACTGTCCGTAGAGGTTCATGAAAATTAGGGCCGTTTATCGTTCATAAGCTGTTTATGAACTGTTCTTGAACTCCTGAACTGTTTTTCAAAGGGACATAGCTAATCCCTTCTAATTTGTATCGATTATGTCGTATATTTCATGTACGTTTGGGACGACTATTGAATATATTGGAAAATAATTCCACATTTGTTAATATCAAATGTCAAAATCAGAACAATGGAATAGGGTTGAATCATAAAAAATCGAAAATCACTAAATGACTTGATTACTTTTCCAAGTTTTTTCGATAAACGGATAAGTGTTCTTTGAGAAATCAGCATTTGAAAAAGTGAGAATTTCAAATCCTGAAAAACGGAAAATGAAAGTTAAGTGACATCATACTGTAAAAAGTTCTATCATGACGAGTGAGCGTGATAAGATCACGACAACTATCGAGCATCCGTTCGTAAGAATGAAATATTCGAAAACTGTATTGTTGCTATGAACAAATGTTCTATAGTTGTGTGATGATCTTATCGCGCTCACTTGTTGTGAATAAATTTTTACACTTTGACATTACTTAACTTTCATTGTCTGTTTTTCAAGATTGCTTATTTCTCAAATATACTTTATCAAAAAACATGGCAAAGTAATTAAGTCGTTTAGTACAACAAATTAAGATAACAAATTGATTTTCGATTTTTATGAATCGACTCTGTTTTAGCTAGAATAATTATAACTGATAACTGATTGAATATGGAGATCATGCTTGTAACAAACAATCTCTTTTTCAATAATTTTCTAGACTAATTCTTAGTCTTAATGAAGCAAAGACTGCGAAGAATGGTAAGTCCATGCTTACACAATGCAAATACCTTGAAACTAGATTATTTGTATTCATGAACTATGCATAACAATTCTACAAGCATTAGAAAGAGTTGAATCCAATGTTAAACTGATGACAGGTGCTTTGATACACATATGTTTTACCTACACTATTTACTGCTTACTAATGCTACTGTTCATGAGTGTTAAATGGCCCAATTTTCATGAACTTTTCATGAAAAAGTCCATGAAAATTAGGCCATTTAGCATTCATGAACTAACTCATGAACTAGTTCATGAACTTCCTGAGCTAGTTCATGAGCTTCCTGAGCTAGTTTATGAACTTCCTGAGCTAGTTTATGAACTTCCTGAACTGTTCCCGAACTCAACACATTTTTTCACAGAGGATTACACTGATTAACGAAATTGTGACTCTACCATTTCCTGAAGTTGTGTCGTTGTTTAGATAGCGTAGACACAACTCTATAACACTTGATCAAATCTGTGTCTCTAAGTGTTGAGTCAATTCAATCATATTCCATAATAATTTGTAATATATTTTACTCCGTTGCTAGATCCGTCGCGATTACTGATCCCAAATGATAACGATCTTAGCAAGCCATTAGAAGAAACTGACATTGTTGAAAGGGAAGTGAAAATCTTAGACGTGAATGACAAAGTAAGAATATATTCTGTACAATTGACATCATCAATAATCCTTACCTATTAGAACCAGACAGATTCATTTTATGTTTGATACCGTAGTCATATATAGAGACTATATGTTGTATTTTAAACAAGCTTACCCGTAAAACTTTCCAAAGAGAAGTTAGTGATGCAACTTTATACTTCTGCCATTTTCTGATCATTTCTTATGCAACATTCCAGAGCACTGTGCAATGCATACAACGGACCATTTCACTCCCGTGTTATGAAAATACTAACTTTCAATTTATTAGTGAATACAGTATGAATTTGTTGGACCTTAGACCCACCCTCAAGTTCAGATTGTTCAACAAACAGGATTAAATTTTACTTTGACAGCTGAATTTTTTTCTTTTTACTCTAGTATGAAATCCCATGTTTTATTCGGTCGAATGCCACTGGAACCATTAATATAAGACTGAAGGTACTTGAATAAATCATTTTTTGAAATGGATAATCTTTTATAAAATACTGATACAATATTCCACTGGAGACAAAAGACTGGTAGGCAATTTCGTTTTAGATACTCTGGAACAAGTACTCTCAATGAGATACAGAATATACAAAATTGAGCTTGAGACAGCGGAGATGCAGACTTGCAACATGCATTGATGGCTCCAGCACATCCTTCTGTAAATTTGGATCCTTTCTGAATTCTGACATCCTTTCTCTCAACTTAACTGATGACATATTTATATCTGTATCCTTCCGCTATTCTCTCTTTATGTGTAAACAATAGCCATATAATCTTACATTTGCCCATATCTATCTTCTAATTCCATAAAATGTGTCTTTTTAGCCTTGATAATGACAACAGCATTATCGATTTGCTGGAACAAATTTAATTGTGATTTTTGTTGCTATCTTTCATACTTCCAAAAATGTTATTTAATTATATATTTGCAGGCTACCTATCATATTGAACTTCAGAAAGATGATGGTGCAGAGTTTTCTTGCTTTTGTACTGTGGTAAATATTTTCATCAAACATACTCACATTTGTTATGCTCGAGTCAATCGATAGCCTGGCCTCCTCACCACGCGGACTAGCTGAGACTTACTGGGGCATGTTACTCAAAATTTTGTTGCATAACATTACTTAGGCAAGAGCCTCTATCCCGTGTTCCCGTTTCACAAGACTGAATGTCGCTGCCTGTAGTTCTGATGTAGTGCGCAGAGGATAACAGCGTTTGACTAGGCGTTACTTTTCCCGCATCCCTGTCGCAATGTCTTCCAAGTGGCATATACAAGTAGGATGTATCTGCTACATCCGATTTTGGCATCGATTATAAACAGGCACAGATTGATTCAGTTGCTAAAATTGTGAAATGTTGCTGAATGGCGTAGAATTGTAAGAATATTATTGTATATCCGGTGAATGAAAATGTTTTGAAATTGTTTACACAACTCTTCCTAGATGCTTCTTAACTCCTATTTTCCTAACTTCCTAATTTTGATATATGCTACATCGTTAGGAAAAAGACGTATCGTTACAAGTGGTTTCACCGTTCAAGATTAAAACAATCGTTACCAATATGGATGTAAGTTTAATAAAAAATGTTCTCTAGTCTTGCAGTCTTCATTATTTAATGTACTGTTTCGGCATAAGCATGCTGGCAATCTACTACATACCTCCAAGTAGCATAGTCGTTGATTTTTTTACCCAAAATGTGACCTTTTTCAAGTGGGATATACCGGGCCTAGAAATGATCTAGAATCACTCAGTATCTAGGTTAGAGCCAATCCCAAGCAAATTTATGAAAAAATGTGCGCCATACCTAGTCCTTTTGTCAAAATTTAGTAGGTCATCTAAAAAAACAAATGTGTAAATTCTGTTTTAGCTGATTCCAAAATTATTTTGGCAATTGGTATCTTCGTACATTTACTGCAAATCTACCGCGAGCTTTTTGAATTAAATGAAAAATAAATAAATTATTGCAGTAAATCTTAATCAGACAAAAACGATTACTATCAAGTGCAGTTTCAAAGTTGAGTAACATTTTAACAGTTTATTTCACATTTTATTGAATAAGCTTGCAGTAGATTTGTAGTCAGTGTGCAAATGTACCCAATGCAAAACCAATATTGAAAATCGGTGAAACCGAACTTACACGTTTGTGTTTACTGGGATTAGTTCCGGTGCGCATTTTATTATAATTGTTTGATTGTGTTGGTTCTAAGCTAGAAACTGATTGATTCTCGATGATTTTCAGTCATATTGTATACCAGTTGAGAAAGGTCACCTTTGGGGTAAAAGATTTAACGACTATGCTCCTCCAGTTGATATGAATCTTCTCCCTAATCGTTGCTGACGTCTTAAATGTGAAAAAGCATAACATGTTTTTTCAAATTTATTTCGCATTTGCATAGAACCAGCAATCTTGGACTACTCAATCAAAATGTTTATTTATCTATTTCATTGCTAATAGCTTGATCCAATCAGCTCAATCAATGTAGATACATGTCTTTTGTCTATGGCTGAATTAGAATGTTCTTCACCACATCCAATTCAAGTACATGACACACGATTTGCATTGGTAAGTTCATCTAATGTGCTTTATAATTCTGTATAGAATGATAGGAATTGTTGTTAATTATAATCTTTCTATATCTTTAGACTGATCAGTTTTCAATGCTGCAAAAAGACCGCCGATCTCAACTCGCTGACGGTTTGTAACTTTTTTATTATCTTCCCTTCTTTTCAATTGGCTTGTACTGAATGTGGAGATATTTAGTAACATCTGAATCTCTGCTGTGTGCCGATTACATAACTACGAGCCTGGAGATATGACGTACAAACAACCTGTTATAACAGTCACCTGTCTATAGTAATGACCACTCCTGCAATATCAAAAAGCTGTTAATATGTTTCATTGTATTTTATAATATTCACCACATTTATACAATGTAACCCGCTTTAGTATAGCAACAACAAGGATCCGACAAAATGTTCAGCCTTCTGGAATCGTAGAGGCATTTTAGCATTTTTTTCTGAATTTCTTTGTTGTAGATTGACCAATAAATCGTAAAAATGTCAATTTTCTTCTGAATTTGCTGTGACCTTCAGTAGTCTAGGATTCCTATTTTTGTCAGACCCTGACCACAGCATTGAAATTCAAAACTTCAAAACCAGATTACAAATACGCTAGAATTTCACTTAACAGAATTGAAATCAAACAGATTAAGCTGTATTATTCATAATGTAAAGTGATATTCATTTCCATGAGATGGAGTATGATGGTTGATGGTATATTATAGGGTGTGTCACACTTCGATCAACACATATTTTTATCCAAGGATTATACTCTCGGAAATACATCAAGTTGATCTTTTTCCTGAGATTGTACACCCATCAAACCCATAGATGGATGAAAATTTGCATAACCACATACAACCTATCATTGATCATTTTTGGTATATGCTTTGGTTTATTTTATTTTCTCTCAAAAATATTGAGCGAATCGTCCAGAAATCTGAAAATTTGACATCTTCATTCTTTTTTTAATTTAAAGCTCATAGCAACCTGTAAATTTTGAAAAACTGTTTCTTGAAAATATTCCACGTCATGCCATTTACTCTGTTGTAATTTTCACTTTAAAATTAATTTCTAGTGAGTTTACGGCAAGGTGATGAAGCTCGCGAATGTTGTGCTTTCAAAGCAGCCGAATCTTGTGATAATGGATCACAGATATCGCTTGGTTCCTTTTTGATTGCATGGAAAAGGTTTGATAAATATTAACCTACTTCAAGGAATCGATTAATGCATAATTTCTGATTGTTGTTTCTTTGTTGCGATGAGTTTGAGTGTTATTGTAACAATGAGAATCAAAGCCGACACCCAATGCACTATTCTCTATCCATTGTAAAAGGCTGTCATCATGAAATTAATGTTTAAACATACACTTTGGTAAATGATTTCTAACTACTGTGCTTTGCACAATTAATAAACTTACAATTTTGATTAGAGTATTAGAGAATATATTGGTTCTACTGTCATTGCTAAATAAGTTAGTTCTTAGTCTCGAGCTACATTATGAGATATGTATTTACTGATAATGCAGAAATCTGCTGAAAAAGTGATTAGATTTCAGCAGGTTTTCAGTATGATTCCAGTTAGTTTGATCTCGTAATGCTACTGCCCTAGGATAAAAATACAAGCAGGACAACATGTAATTAAAAATTATTAATGAGTGTTAAACTTTGTAAAAATTAAGCTTCATTCATAGCCAATTTGCAGACTAATAAAATGCCTAGGAATATTCCAGATGTTGCATCGAATCGTGTGCCTAAATGCACAATAGGCTAGCTGCTATGTGACACTGTCACTCTACTTCCATTACATATCAAGTTGATATTCATCAAATAATTTCTTCACAGGGTGTCAGCCTCGGCGAATGATAGTCTTGTTCATTCATCCGTTCCTTTGCCAAATGTCAAAATTGCAAGTTTACCATTTGTTGTTGAAGCAGGTATGATTATACATACTATATCACTTCATTCACAGTATTATCATTCTGAAACTCTATAAGCCTTCTGGAATTTTAAAACATTTTCAACATTTTCTTCTGAAATTTTTGTTGAGGTTTAACCTTTAAATCAGAACATTTTGAATTTGCTCCAGGCTTCCGGGATCTACGATCCCAGGATCCCCACATTTGCCGGACCCTGCATTCAATGCCACATGTATTTGACCTTGTTCATTATTTAAAGCCTAATTCAAAGATCCTAAAGAAACATCTGTCGCTACTATCAGATTCCTGAGATTCGAAATAAAGGCAAGAATGGAAACCACCGGCTACTTATAGAAAGCTTTGATACTGTGAGCTAAGTTTGTTCTGTTCTAACTCTTTGTTACGCTGACCTTAGCAAATCCTCAAGTGGCATTCATTAGCTTCTAACTACTTACATATGTAACTGCATAATATGTACCATTGTACATTGTATATTGGTACATTGAACATAATATAAATAATTGTTTGTGTAGCAGTCAGTGCTGATCTACAGTACAGCCTTGGTGTACAGTGCTGCCTTGGTGTAGTGGCTAGGGAGCTGGACCACGACCTGCAGGGTTCTCGGGTTCAATCCCTGTCCGGAGCACTATAGGTTGGCGTCAGGAAAGGCATCCGGCTTATTAAAAGCACACAAGCTTCAAATACTAACAAATTAGCCAACCACCCCTGTGAAAAAAAGCTGCAAGCTTACCCGGTTTGTGGAAAAATGATAAATCCAAAAACAAAAGGCTTACTCCTGGTAAACTTCATGAATAAATAATGCAGTCACAATCATTTCCTGCACTGACCATTAAGGAAAGACATTCAAGAACAGGTAATTAAAATTCCATGAACTCCATCATGGACAATTTTTGAGCAGTTAATGAAAAGTTCATAAACGGGTAATTGAAAATTCGCAAACTTGTTCATGAACAACTGTTATATAACAATTGTTCATAAATTATTGATAAATTGTGTGTCAACAATTAATTGAAAATTCCTGAAATCCGTCATGGAAAGTTGGTGAGCAATGGACGAGAAGTTCATGAACAATTTATGGAAACTCACAAGCTTGTTTATTGAAAAGTTCATGAACATTTCATGAATATTCAATAAAAAGTTGGACAACCATTGATATTAATTGAAAATTCATTAACTCTATCAGGAAGCGTTCATGAATAGTTAACGGAAATCTCATTAACTATTTATTGAAAATTCATGAATTTTTTCAATTTCATGGATATTTGACGAACAGTTCATGTTGTCAAAATTATTAACATTTGATTTTTGAACTATGTTATTGAGTTACAGTTTAATAAAACATTTATCAAAAATTCTATAATTATTACTAATATTTAATACAATCTCAAAATATTTACTACACGGGAAATGGCAGAAAACATGAGTGAAGTGTTGAAAGCACTCATGTCTTCCGCCAATTCTCGTGTAGTAAATATGAATACAAACACGGAAAAGTGTGTGGTAACCCTTCCCTTTATTAACAGTAAAGAATGTGTATATTTTTACTCTTTCACCATATATTATTAATAATAATTAATACATAGATGTTCCTGCTTTTGGTTCTGTCTGTGACGTCATGCCCGTTTCATATATTATCCATAATCGCACTGATCTAGTCCAAGAAGTTGAAGTGGCATTGCAACATACTGATAAATTCTTATATGCTGGCAACAGTGAGGTAAGTATCCCCACAGTAATACTAATAGGTCATTTGTTGACTGTGTGTCATACAATGATGTTAACATGACAATAAAGTAAACATGGTAGAGCTTTGTGAACATTTTTTGGGCATACAATTTACAAAACTTTTGAAGGTACTTCGGAATACTGTGTAATCCTCCTACTAACCGCCATTCAGTTGTGTGTAATCCATGTTTGTCTCTAACCCGGCTTTTAACTAATACAAGACAAGTGCAAATTCGAACTAATACGATGGGAATCGTTGCGAAATTTTGACAAAGTCTCTCTTAAGTAGGCTAACACATAATTTGTCGAATATCTATTTTACACCTGCACAATGTACATATTAGATAAAGTAGCCTGATTTGCAATTTATCGCACTGGTCTCTTCAAATAGTTTAATTAGTCAGCTATTTAGTTAATTAATTTGATTTTACAGTAAAAAGTCCAACTCTCATCTGAACTGTTTTCTGATGTGCGTGTTTGACATAATATGAGCTCGACTAAGTTGTTTTTATCACCTTACCCCCCCCCGAAATTATTGAAAAGGGTCAGTTTTCTACTGAGGACAGTCAGTACAGCTAGTCAAACAAATAATCAAAAACATTTTCCTACAATATCACGTGACAATGTCAATTAATTTTTAGGATATTACAGTATTCCATAAGTCAAGAATTATATCTTATTATTTCAGATACAGTTCCGAATCTTACCACGTGACAAACACGTTTTAGAATATGCCATGGTTCCTTTAGCTGCTGGAGAAATTACTTTGCCTCTTTTACGAATATCATTGCCTCGTTATCATTCTGTGAATGTGGATACTATCTTGCAAAAGAGAATCCCATCCGTTGTATTCGTCAAGGTAAACACATTTGTTCTCAATATTATTATAAAATATTTCCATTTTACAAAGGGGTTAATGTTGATTCTTATACATGATTCTTACTAAAGGAGTTGTTTACTTGATTAAATCTCAATTTTATTCTTACTGTGATCAACTTTCAAGTGTTTTGTGCTTACAATTTTGACAATATTTTCTCAACATTAACACTTTTTTGCTCGAAACAACTGAAAAAAGGATTGAAAATGGATACAGGCGTTACCTGAAATATTTTCCAAGAATAAATTTTGAATCATTTCTTCATATTTCAAACAAGTATTTCAAAAATTTTAATGGGTTGCTTCATGCTATGACGATTGAGAGGACTGGTAAAGAAATATAAAAAAATTGTAATGCTCATGTTCTGTCTGACACTGTTTTTCTAAACTAATTAACAATGTTGTCGCATTTTAACATAATTTATGATTACATTATGTACTCAACAGCTATATAATAGTGTACAAAGGTGAGACAATGCCTTTCTCGTTACACTGAGTTTCCTTCGTTTAACTGCGATTTTCATACAGTGATACCAGAGCCATCTATTTACATGAGTTGGGAGTCCAACTTGGGACACGCTTCCATGTGTCGCTATCGTCTCCAATTGGACAGATGCCAGTCACGTGATTTTTGGACGCCATCTTTGTTCTTTCGGAAACAGGTTCTCAATCATTTCAAGTGAAACGCGCGAAAAAATACAATACAATATGGCTGAAAAAACACACAACATTCTCCTGCACATGCGCACTGTTAAAAACGTGCTCGGGTCCATTCAAAAAGAAACAAACATGGCATGAGTGTCCCAACTCTTGTAAATAGATGACTTTGGGTGATACTAGTGACGTGAAAGCCTTTTTGCCTCGTCTTTGTTTCCTCTTCTATATTATGCTTTGTTTTATTAACATTGTTATAGCAGTCAGCACTGTTATTAGCATATACGTATCTGAGTTTACACTCAATATAGTTAATTTTTAGTTTACAATAGTTGAATCATTTTTTCTTCATATTTTATTAGTTTAATTTCAACTGTAAATTCATACAAAACGGCTTTGCATAAGTGCTACTGAATGGAATACAGGTAGCCAGTAGTTGCCAAATTTCTTAACTCAAATATAAATAGAGATAATACTTTCTGTGAAAATCCCTTTTAATAAATGAGTTACAAAATTAAACATACACAAAAAAAAATTATATATTATGATTATTATGTTATGGTATGATTATGATATTCATCATTATTTTTGATTTTCATCGTGCTGTAATAACTCATTAAGGTCAAGACTGTAATATTTCAAAAATTGGATGCTGCAACAATGACATTATTTCATACTTTATCATATTAATCTACAAATAATTCATATTTCATCATACTTTAGGCCTGATATTTCATATTTTAAACAGACTTCATTATGTTAAACATGCATGGCTCACAAAATTTGATATCACAAATTGCCATTCCAATTGCTACATTTTTCTACTGCAGTTAACTGGTTAAATTAGTTGCTTTGGTAATTTCGTGTCACTGGAATATAAAGCTATTTCTTATTTCTTTACTTTCAGCCTTCTGGTCGTCAAGCTGTTACAGTTGAATAATACTATTGCTATTGAATTTGAAGATTGAAAGGTTTGTACAAATCAACGAAAGAATGAAATCATTTGAACTTTTTTCAATCTGCCCAATAATGTGAACTTTGGCACAGTAGAAGGGTCAAATACCATATATACATTATGAAATTAAAAATAATAATTATGTAACATATTAAAAGATAAACTTATATGCTGTAATATTTGAAAATCTTTATGATAATCTCGAAGATATTAATAAGAATACTATAGATATTATCTCCCTAATTGGTTTCCATTATTTTTAGCGGCACATTTTCAGACTCCATACACAATTTATAATAAATTCCACCGTTGTAATTTAAATTTAACTATGACCCCAATCATATATGATCCAAAATGCGTGACCCAAATGTGTGACCCATGTTCGTTAACATATGTATTGAGTTGATGATTTTTAATCGATTTTTTTATGAGTGTAAAATATCCAAGCTTTATTCCATGGCCTTTGACTTTGTGTTCGTTTGACCACTAACCTTTTGTAGCCAATCAGTGAATTTGAATAACAGGTGTCCATCTAGGCCTTAGTTTCAAGGGCAAACGACTATTCAAAGCGAATATGTAACGAACAATGTGTATTCAGCCACCCGATGTTTAGCGTGATTTGCCTTGAGATAACGCACAAATCTAATATTGAAAGGCCAGGGGTTGTAAGGATGATAGTTGAAAAGTTATGGCTACCAATATTAACCAACCTTGCCCTGAAAAATGCCTTAATGGGTTACAAAAACATTTCAAAGTTGTTCTTGTATCTGGCTTATCATTGTGTTTATTATTATTCGTTGCGTTATTATCATTTATTGCTTGGGTATATATTCGAAATCCAAATTTTAAAGATGGTTTTAATGATGGTTATGAACTTGATAAAGAACAAGAATTATTTATACCGACAAAAGATTATTTATTATCACTTAATAGACAAACTGATGTCCATGCATCTGTATCATCTGTGCAATCTGGACGGTTACCATCGCTTAATTCACACCGTTCATCCGTCACACATAAAGACAATCAAAAAGACGGCGATCCGTCTATGCAGTTATTTATAGTTCATGCTGGAATGTTATCCGGTGGAGTATGTCTTGATGGTAGTCCCCCGGCTTATTATTTACGTCAAGGTAAAGATGTTGGTTCTAATCGATGGATTATACATTTTAACGGGGGTGCATGGTGTTTTGATGAAAAAGCATGCTTAGAACGAAGTCATACATCATTGGGATCAAGTAGACATTTACCAAAATCTCCACCAATCATTCAAGGTGTCAATTCAGCTGATCCACAAGTTAATCCTGACTTTTATGATTGGAATCTCGTTTGGGTTGTTTATTGTGATGGAGCATCATTTACTGGTGATAGAGAAAATCCTGTTGATGTTGACGGTGAATTGATTTATTTTCGCGGCAAACGTGCACTTGATGTCATTCTTGATGATTTATTATTTCGTGGTTTTGATAAAGCTGAACGTGTTATATTAACTGGAAGTTCTGCTGGTAGTATGACAGCTATGTTTCAAGCGGATTATATCGCTAGTAAATTTAGTCCAACTACGCCAATACATGTTTTATCTGACGCGGGTTTTTTCATTGAAACAGCAACGCTTGGCGGTAAAAGTATTGGTATGCGTTTTAAAGGAATCCATGAAATGCAAAATTCAACATCTGGTTTAAATCAAAATTGTGTACAAGCATTAGGTGTTGGAAATGCTTGGCAATGTTTTTTACCTGAGGTCTCATTTAAATATATTAATACACCAACATTTGTCTTAAATGCCGCCTATGATGTTTGGGCATTAATTTACTTCATGGGAATCAATTGTAAATTCCCATCTGTATCGTATAATCGTGCACGCCGAAGTATTGATCAGCTTTTACCAATATTAAGCACTAGCGATGCTAATGATGATGAATTATCAATGATTAAAAGTAAAAGAGATATTTCTGGTTTTGAAATATTACCATTTTTTAGACATGGGAGCCAAACAAAAAATCTCATAAATCGTCATTTATCACCAGCCAAACAACATGCGCTAATGATTGATTCAACAGAAAAAGTAATACAAACTTCGGAAGACAAGAAACGTCAAAATAATGAAAATAAAAAGTCTATACTGGCAGATCTTGAATCAAGAGAAGAGATTGAAAAACCGAATGTTATCGATGATGAATTTGCAACATTATTGAAATCAAAAGCATTTGCTGCAGAAACTACACGTGCACATATTAATTCAAAACTTATATCACGTGACTTTGCTGCCCGTATGCGTAATAATCCAACTATTGATGATTCTGTTAAAATATCAAAGAAAATACGTCCACAAAAGCCAATCAATCAAGAATTAAAATCACTTACAACAACTCATAATAATAAAAGTGAGAAAATAATCACACCTCTGTCACATGCAAAATTAGTTACAAATAAAACAATGCAAAATGCTGATGCATCTATTGATCGTAATAAAGCAAGAGAATATCATAAACTTATACCAAAAAGTACCATTAAAAATAAACGTTCAATGAGTATAGCTAGAGAATATATCTCTATTCTACGTTCTGATCCACCTGAATGTACAGATAGTGATATGGTTGATGTAATGAAATATCGTGAAGCTATGATTCATGCAACACGTGCAGTTTCGACATCACCAAAATCAGGTATATTCTTAGTATCATGTATTGACCATTCGTTATCATTATTTGATGAAACATGGACTAGTATTATAGTAAATGGCAAAACAATTGCACAGGCATTTGGTGATTGGTATTATGCAAGACCAACTGGACATCATGATCTAGATTGTCCTTATCCGTGTAATCCTTCATGTCCATAATCGGATAGATCAAGCGATACTCATTCGGATTAATCTGTTTGAATATTTTTCTTGTAAATATTTTGCGATATGGCTTCTAAAGTCGATTATCAATGGAATCTTTTAACCAACATTGTAACGAATAGTTGGATAATTCAACATGATCTAATATTCTGTAGTTAGTTATAAATTATTACGTTGATTTCGCTGGCGAACTTGAGCGTAATATCTTATCAATCTCTATTAATTAATACAAATAAATAAAATAATATATTTCTAACATTTAATTAGAGATCTTTTATAAGAAATTCAACATATGGAAATTATTTGGTTGAGAACTAGATGTTGTAATGCATACTGCTAAACTCGTCCAGTTGAAGAGCTTTTGGAGAAATTGTTATTTGGGTTTTTATACCCATTGCTGTCATGCGCCCTTTTCACACCGCATACTTTTAACCCGGGTTCGACTCAGTTGCGCTTCTTACAAAATAATTAAGGTCAAAATAGGGAACAGTCTCATGCGTAGTTTTATACGTATATTGAAATTCGACGTCTATTCGATTTATTTCACATTTCACTAGTAATACCAGCGAGAAAAGCTTACAAAATGTCAGAAATGCATTAAATTTTAAAACTAAATTAATAAAAAATAATTTAGAGTTTGAAAAGATAATTTACAGTTTCCATCGATACTTTATGACATACTGAACCAACAAATCAAATTCTTTATCTTGGTATTCTTTGATACTTTCTCGCATTGGAGCTGTTGAAATTGTATTAAATGTTATTGCGTATTAAATAGTCTGGACTGTCTTAATGCACATTCATGCAATGCGTGTTCTACTGCCCATGCGCATGTAAGAAACTAACCCCGGTTCGAGCCTAGTTTACTTCCACGCTGCAACTAACCCATGGGACCTAGCCTCATAACATACAGGCCCTCGTTTCTGTACAGGTATTCCATGGATGTCGAACCCATCTTGTGAAGGCGGTTTAAATTTAGCCCGGGATAGTTGTATTCACAATGCCTTGGGGTTCGACCCATGTTAACGTCGTGCCGCTTTGCGTTTCTGCTTTAATGTCTTTAGTAATATGCACAAGCTTACTGTACTGTATGTATATACACTGGACAAGCTATCACACTCCAAAACTTTACAAGATACGACTTGACAATCGAAGCAGCAGTCACACTGATAATCATTTTAGGTAAACATAACATAATAATGATTGATCAATTAAAAACGTATCGAAATATTTAGCATTAAATTTAGCCTAAAACAATTTAAAACTTACCTTTATGAAAGTAAGAAGGGAATTACTGGAACAACAACTGCACTAATTTCAAGAAAAACATAAAAGGATGATGCTATATATATATATAAATATATTCATCTGTTAAGCTGGCCTCTCATCCTCGAAATTTTGTATTTTTTGGTATCAAAAGGTACTGTAGCTCACAAATTGCTCAGCTATTTTCAAACTTGCTCACGCAGTAGTTTTGGTGTTATTTGGATTTCCAGTTTCAAGGAATGCTGCTATTGTTTAGAATCTCAGTTTCACGTCATTCAATCAAAAACTGCGGTAGACAATAGATATCCAGTACGCATAAGCATTATTTTTAAAGGTTGTCGTATAGTTGTTTGTACCGAAAATACTTTGAAATTATCACTAAACCATTCCTCAGCCTGGTCATCTATGTGTCTGCTTCGAATTTCCTATGATAAATGTTTATCATTTCCACCTAGACTTAAACCGCAGCATTTACCTGCGATCTCCACGCCCTAAATTATGTTGAAAGGATTAGGGATTCGGAGATTATCATGACCGATCATGACTACCAATTTGAAGGCATCTTATCACTGCGCAATGGTAGCAGTAGCAACAGCCAATTCCAAATTGTATTTATTGAAAAAATGTTTCACATCATGTGATTCCTCGATCCTATTAATCTATAGCTATAACACAGACGTAATTTTGCGACGTTTTATCATTTTACTAATAGGACATTTTCAAACGAATAAATTAAAACTATAGAAATTAAAATACATGAATATTATATGTTTTAATTTGGCTAATTTGTAATTTGTATAATCTATCATTCAGTGTTGAGGTTATTTGTAATATTCATTTCTGTCCTTTTATTATTTCGCTTGAAAATTTCATATTAGTATAATGACGAAACGTCGCAAAATTGCGTCTATTCTATCTCTTGTCTTCTTATCAAACTTTTTAAGCAACATTTTTTGATCCTATTAAAAGAATATCAAATATTATACGTTAGTCAGACCAATGTTGGAATCATCGTCATTTGTTTAGTCCCCTGGACCGAACGCCACAGAACTAAAACGGCAGGTTTTTCCGGGCAACTTGAAATTCACTTAAAATGTTCATAAAAGTACAATAAATACCTTCCCGTTTCTTGTTTTAGTCTAATTTTATTTTGGAGCTCACCAGAGATGAATTTATAAATCATTTCACGGCCAGAGCCCTCTTAATCCATACATTTTGTGTTTTCGTCATGCTTCTATGGATTCGCAAAATCTTGGGAGAACAAAAGAATCAAAGACCATGAAGCTCACATGCAGCATTTTCTCAAAATGATAAGAAGGGTTTGACGGTGAATCTTGAAGTATAAATTGGATTTTTGAAGGGATTACAATAGAATTTATTCAAAACAAGAAAGAGGTAATTGTTCAGCATATTCTTAGGAACACTTCTATGTGATTTTCAAGTTGCCCGGAGAAACCTGCCGTTTTAGTTCTGTGGCGCTCGGTCTACCCGGCCGTCATCAACTAAAGACATTAAAATAATAGTCTCCGTACAGTGAATATTTACTTGTGGTTTTTTATATTAAAACAGAAGATCTAGATACATGTTTGATAAAGTGAGTGATTACTTGAGCTACATCTTGTTTAAGCTAGCTAAATATAACAATGGACCATAATCTAGAACTGAGAGCGTTACAAATCTCCAAAACGAATTTAGCGAAGTACAATATAGGTTTTGACACAGAATATTAACACAACTAATTTCTCTCAACGTTTCAACACATATTCTTGTGCCATTCTCAAGTGAATATTTTATTAATTATAAAATTACAAATTTATAGTAAAAAATGTTGTCCCTTGTGGGTCGAATGTGCATCAAATAGTAAATAAAATACTGAACATTGAAGAAATATTAATATCAAAAGTAAACTACATACAAAGCCTAGAAATTGAACTGAATAAATTTCGAATATGTTAAAGTCCATATAAGAGGAAATCTAAAAAAAACTATGAAAACAATGAATATTGAAAATCTAAAAAACTCTAGCTGCTTGTATTGAGTCGCCTTGAACATTTAACATTGGCTTGAGTTCACCATAGTCACTCGAATAAGTCTTATTCGAGTGACTATGAGTTCACGAATGACGAATGGCCAACATTTCATTACTTAAACAATCAAATTTATTTCTACACTTTTTTAAAATCGTGAAATGTTGTTCAAAATCTTCAAGTGAAGAAAGATGTTCCTGCTGAAGATGTTTGCCAAGATTACTTTTGCAATGTTCTTCTATGCTTTCGTATAAATGACGGCATGTGTAACCGACTGCATAGTCTGCTTCACACAGACCACATTTAAAATGGATATACAACGCATTGTGTAATATAAGTAAACTTGGTTTTTCTTCACGATGACGACGATCATCGATCAAACAGTTTCTTGCTTTTAAAAATTGGATTAAAATTTACACTAATTGTAAAAGAACATTGTAAAAGTAATCTTGGCAAACATCTTCAGCAGGAACATCTTTCTTCATTGAAGATTTTGAACAATATTTGACATCTATAAGAAAGTGTAGAAATAAATTTTACTGTTTAGTTTGTAGTGGTTTATATATAATTGTAACTTCCGTTTGTATCAGTCTTTCTCTACATGTAAATAATCACTGTAATATGTTATCGCCCTCTTTCTATGTCAACCTTTGTAGAGTCAACACATAATAAATACATTGTCATACAAAACTCTACAAGTTCATGAAATGTTGGTCATTCGTGAACTCAAGCTAACATTAAATGTTCAAGGCGACTCAATTAGAGCTCGAGTTTTTTAGATTTCCAATATTCGTTGTTTTCATAGTTTTCATTAGGTTGCCTCTTACGGACTTTAACATAATTCGAAATTTAATTAGTTCAATTACTA
Organism: Haliclystus octoradiatus; assembly: GCA_916610825.1. Classification (NCBI taxonomy): domain Eukaryota; kingdom Metazoa; phylum Cnidaria; class Staurozoa; order Stauromedusae; family Haliclystidae; genus Haliclystus; species Haliclystus octoradiatus. Next base: position 7,258,312 of record OU744450.1, read on the forward strand.
GGCTTTGTATGTAATTTACCTTTGATTTTAATTTCTTCAATGTTCAGTATTTTATTTACTATTTGATGTACATTTTACCCACAAGGGACAACATTTTTTACTATAAATTTGTAATTTTACAATTAGTAAATTATTCACTTGAGAATGGCACAAGAATATGTGTTGAAACATTGTCAGAAATTAGTTGTGTTAATATTCTGTGTTAATATTCTGTGTCAAAATTATCAAAAGGAAGACTCTTATAGATACAATATAGGTGCTCCCTTAATTCAGTGTCAGTCTCTCGTTATGACTACTCATCGCCGCTCCTCTCGGTCAGATTAATGCTCGCAAATGGAATGATTTGCCATCCTCGGTGAAGGATATCACTAGGCTACTCGCAAACTCCCTGTTAATTGGAAAATTATAACAACAAAATGATCAACATTCCATACAGAAAAGAAAATAATTTGTAACATATTTATTTGATGATATTTTCTGATAAGTTCATTTTGTTAATGAGGTAAACACACTGTAGAACACAATAGTAAATGTTGAACAAATTAATACATTACTAAATAAACAAACAATTATACAGTAGCAATATAATTCCAGTTAATGCGCTTCTTCATAACCATCTGGCAGAGCGTTCAAATGTGAATTATGGAAAAGTGAATGATTACCATCGCCCCATGGGAATGGCTGTAATAAAACAAATTATACAACATTTAATTTTCAAACACCTTACACAGACTACGGGAGTGTTCATATGAGAAAAATTATCTCGGCAAGACGGGCTGTCTTGGTTTGCCAAGATCTCAGCTCTCTTATCAAGTCCTTATGAAAATTTAAAAGCTGCCATATGACCTAGATCTCGGCAAGATCGGCTGATTTTTTTTCCATATCTAACAAACTGCAGGAAATTGACTCAAAGTCGCAATTTTGTGACAATGTGGAATGAAACGGAATGATCACAAAAATGTCCATTATTTCCTCAATTTTTTGTTAGTAAATTGAGTTTCATAACAGCAGGCCCTTTTAAAATTCTTCAAGTTCTCTACGCAATGGTATGGAATAACACTTGATGCGTGAAAAATGAAAACAAAATTTAACGCATATATGACTTACTTCTGGTTTACGCATGTCCACAAGTTTATAATTTGTTATTTACTTCATGTATCAAAATGGAATTTTCCACAAAGTTTAAATTATATAAGAGCAACGTAGGCTACTGTTGCAATTTTGTAATTTTTGAGCGTTTAGAAGTTCCATATTTCGATTTACCCCCATTCCATTTCACCCCGCCCTTCCCTACATCTAGCTATGAGAGCAATCTAAATTATCTTGATAGGTGTGACTGCATTTTCGAAGGGGAGATTATCGCAGAGAGAGAGAAATACCTTGTAGACCTACTGTTAGTAAACTTATAAATTTTTCTCAATCTAAAGCAGAAATCTTTCATTATCTGTGACTTTTATGCTTACGTTTATGTGACTTGCTATGATTCTACAATGAAATCAAAGCTGAAACCATTTGCAAAAGAAATAATTAAAGATAATGTAGGCTATGCAACGTTTATTAAAAATGCTAAGCCTATCTACTTATTTAATAATAGTGTATGTTTGTAAATAAATTATTTCTATGTCTATATATACTTGTGGTCTGTTTGCCATTTATGTACGCATCACCTATGATCAAGATGATACCACAATGAAAAAACAATCTCTTTAATACGCTCCTTTGAATAATGTACATACCTTAGTTCTTCTTCTTAAATGATCATAGGACTTGAAGTCAAAAGTTGCATGGGCTTTATGTTCCATTTCTTTTGTGTACGCATTCCATGCACAGAACAACATAGCTGGCACAGCTACAAACATGGAGACAGTTTTCCAAGTCTTTGTAGTTGCTGCAGAATATCAAAATAAGGACATGAAGAGATAATGCTGGCTCTATACTGCCTAGATATGACAAGAGCCAAGATTATGTAAGGATGAGAGTTATAAAGACGCATGTTGAATTAAAAGACAAGGTTGATCAATTTTACAACGGCACACAACATACTGTATTGGGTTTTAAGGCATTAAAAACCGCTGACAACTAGCTTTGTTAAAAATGAAAGACCTCAGTTTTGTTGTCAGCAGTTTTGATTTCATCTTCAATTTGAAGGTAGAAGGCAATTACATATAATATAAATCAGCATAGGCTACTAACTGTGATAGAATTCATTCAAATCTGGTCACTGAGTGTAATCTCTGAGTAGGCCTATGGCTATGCAGGGTTTGACAAAAGGTTTGGCTTTCTGGAATCCTAGAGATATTTCAACAATTTCTTCTAAATTCTTGTGGAAAATTGACCTATAAATCATAAAAATATCAATCAATTTTCTTCTGAATTTGCTCTAGCCTTCCAGAATCTAGGATTCCAACTTTTGTCGGACCTTGGGCCTATGTGGCAGGCATGTGAATAGTGCCGTCGAACATATACAGCATGTTTACTGGATAGAACTATCCCAGTTGAATCTTTGAATTCCAGCCGCAACACTTCAGATCAATATTCACAGATTTCATTGCATAAATGCTTCAATTATGAATGGGCATTGATACGCTGCAGCTACTCAAATTTCAATTCACTCTTGGCCATTTCATGCATCCACCATCAGAAGGTGATACCCATTTGATGTTTTCGATAAAGTCAAGGCTGAGTTGACCTTTGAGGAATTTGAACCACAGTCGATCAGATCTGATCTAATTTGAAGTTCGGTTGCTCTGCCATCTGATTTAATTATTATTGAGAATTTAAATTTGTGAATTAAATAACGTTGGCTTAAACCACATATGTTCTGTTAGGTGGATAGGTAGCCAAGAGCCATTGATATACAAGAGTTGAGCCACCATTGTTCTTTTTAGCCTCAATCTGATCATTTTTCTTATTCATGGACGCCATTTGTTTTTAGGACATACATGGCCATCCTTTCGCAAGTCATTCTCCTTTGCTATTTTCACAAGAATGATCATGTTTCTCATGAATGATAGCTTTATATTTTGTGTTAATCATTTAGCAAGGAAACTGTACCTGGGTGTGAAATAAAATTCATAGAACACATTTGGTCCCGATTGTTTTACTTTTACGTTGATATTGGTTTGTTAAAATTGGTCTGATTATATTTACTGAACGAATATGTGTACGGCGGATTCGTGTTTGGAAAGAATGCCTGGCCTTGTGGAAATGAAATCAACAAATCAGTACAGAATCAGTAGTTGAAACCTGGAAGTTATGTTTTAAAATATTAGTAGACTTACATTTATTTACAAGCACTTCAAAAGTACAAGGTTAATTAGCAAAACCCATATTTTATCCAAATTATCTAATTATAGCCCCTCCTTCCTACAATTTCAAAGTTGAGTTTTCAGCTTGATTGAGCATCTGTACGTACTCAAATTTGTAATTACGTTTTCTGATTATTTTCTTGGCCTTATGTAATTTGTTCAGTGATTTCACTTGAGCATCGTGAAAGTAGGGATGATTGTAGGCAGTTGCGATCTAGCGAGGCTCAGCTGCTTGTATGTTTGTCTGGAATCATGCAGATGAAATAATAGTTCAACCTTTTTCTATCGATCTATTGTATGTTAGGAGCTTGCAGTTCATTTTGAATAAATTCAAGAAGAAACCTTTATTTTTGATTTTGATTCGGAAATCAATTGGCATCGCCGAGCTGCCATATCAGATGTCGCTACAAGCATTTTGATATTATTTATCGCCTATTCGGGGACACTATCTGGTCTCTGTTTAGTTAGTAATTAGTAATTATGAATCTTTTCCAATGGTTATTCGCGCATGTCTCTCCGAATTCTGAGTTTAAATTTTCGTAAGTAGTACCGCTCGAAGCGCTTTGTTCTAAACTGGGTTCTTACTTCTCTTGCTTTTTGATTTTTGCTTTTCGTATTAAAACAAAATGTATCTTTCCATTTTGCGGCTCCAGACCGCACCGCCATTGTTTCTTGATGTTTTCACCTTGCATCATTGACTTTTGCCATTATACCATACTATAATTGTATGTGAGGGATCTCCCCATAAATAAAACAATGGTCATTACGGCATCTCGCTATTGTTCGAGTAGGATCTCCCAATCAATCAATTAATGACAGCTGAGTCAAATTGCACATGCGAGTGAAGTCACTCGACTTTATTCTTACTTTATTCTTTGCTATCGCCGGAAGTGTGGCTGCCTCTTTTAATTGATTGGCGCGAAATATTTTTCAAATATTTTTTCAGTCAAAATATTTCTTGAGAATATTTTAATCAAATACTTACATTTTATCTGACACATTTGTTTAAATAAAATATTTACAATGACTGTTCTCTATGATATCTGAACATATCACAATATGTCAAAACATGCACTTCGTTGCATTTCTGAATGTCTTTACTAAATCCACAATGACAACAAAGGTTCGACCCAATTTATCCCAGCAACGCGGGTCACTCATTCCTAGCACAATATAATGTATCATTATCGGAATTGTAGAAATTAAAATACTATAATGAACTTCCTCACAAGATCGACCAAAAGATTCAATTTTTATTTTTATTGTGTGCATTTGTCATGATTTGTGTCCAACCAAAAGCATGTTTTTACATTGTTGATTTCAAGTGTGCAGCATTTGGAAATCATACTTCTTGACTAAATGATTATATGTTGTGATCCAACTCCGAATTTCATAGTTATTCTATCAAATGATAAAGTTTGTAATATTTCAAATTGAAATGTTCAAGATATATAATCTGTCTATCATCAGAACATGTACTTTATAACATCATACCAATGACTGGAAAAATAACTATCTTATTACGATATAGTTTGCAATGTTTACAGCCGTTGAATACAAAACACATAAAGTATCTCAACGCGAAGTTAAAATTTTCAGAAATCACAAACAAAAATGGGGCCCATGTGTCACGTGATAATCTTGTTATCCAATGAGAAGCTCAGCGGCAACATGAAAATGTGTCCCAACTCTTGTATATCGATGGCTCTGAGGTAGCCAACAAGTTCAACTACAAGTTTACAACTCAAAATAACCATTTTGCAGACTTTCGAAGTCTCACGGCTGACGTCTTGGCCGTGATTCTCCCTATTCTACATTGAATCTCACAGTCTTACCTGGCTCTTATTTCTTGCCGGCAAAATTCAATCTTGAGTAAATTCCCTTAGGCATGTAACTGAACTTGCATAGTTGCATCATAACATCCACAGTTCACAACAGTCACCAAGACACCAAGATATTTATGTTGCTAGTTGCTTATGAGTTATGCCCATTCCTATCTATGTAAATAATGTTGGCCTACTTTAACCAATAATCTGAATTAGTATTAAATTTAACTACCCGGGAAATATTAAAATCGTGTCACGTTATTTTTTAGACCTACATCTAAATATACAAAGCCAGTTCGGGTCCTGCACGTAGTCTACTTATGAGTTCAGTAGATTTTAGCTGCAATGCAATCATTTTGTTTTCGTCCTCCTTTCCGTCCGTTGGAAAAAGTCCTACCAAATCAAAAATGTTCTTGAAATAAATTACGTAAAGGTAGAGGAAACATACCTGCAGCATGAGCTTCTTCTGCACGAAGTTCCTGCTGAAATGCTTGCCCTGCATCACTTGAATATCTTCGAACAAGTTGAAATATACGAGCTCTGGCAGCCATTGTTGATCAAATCTTCAGTCCAAAGAATGCCCGCAAAGCATGAGTGCATACAATTTCGATTTAAAAGAAATGTCAATGTAGCCGAGATAGAATTCTAGTAAGGCTAAAAGTAAATTTCAATGTTAAAGATCAATCACTTAATATTCTTTTCCTAGAGTCGATAAACGAGTTTAGAGACTACTTAATTTTCAGCCATCCTTTACCATTAATTGCATCTTGCAGTTTGAAGTATTTCAATCGGATAACAAGTTTAAGCGGGTTATCAGTTTTAAGAAGATACGGATTGTAGATCCATTACTCATCCCAGGCTTCTTTTTCCGTTTTTCATAATAATGTTGACATCCACACGTGCAGGATTGAGTGAAATATTGTAATTTGTAAATATGTCTCGATTAATTATCAAAAATTTACCCAAGAATATTACTGAAGAGAAATTAAAGGAGAGATTTTCTGAAAGTGGTGTAATTACGGATTTGAAATTATGTTACACAAAATCCGGTGTATTTAGAAAATTTGCTTTTGTTGGCTATCAAACAGAAGTCGAAGGCAAGTCAGCTTTGAAACATTTTCATAAAACTTTTCTGGATACATCAAAAATATCGGTTGAAATTGCTAAAAATCTTGGTGATAATGAAGCACCAAGACCATGGAGTAAATATTCAAAAGGCAGTAGTGCGCACGAGACTTGGTCAAAAACTAAAGCACAACGACTGAAGCTAGTTGAAGAGTTACAAGATGAAACAAACAGCAAGAAAAAATCGGACAAGAAAGGAAAGAAATCTACTGCAAATATAGACACCCATGAAGATGGTGATGATTTTAAAGAATTCCTTGAAGCTCATCAAGTCAAATCAAAAAAGAAATTATGGGCTAACGAAGCTATGAATGATGAATTAACAACCAAAGCAAATAAAAAGGCTGATAAATCAGCTACAAGCAAACAGGAAAAGGTGTCAAATTACTTCTTTTTACATATGCCTACACAAGTTCAGTTATAAAGATCAGCTTCTTTAGGTAGTGTTCAATGTGGTACATTTCATGTCCAGTGCTGTGCTGTCTGGGTTGGCACATCAAAAGTCCACAATACAGGATAGCCATGCGAATGTAGTGATTTTCGTACTGGTTATGCATTTGAATTACACTATACCAAACAAAGTAATCCTGTATTCGAGGGTTTCTCCAGCTGAACAATATCCACTCTGCTATAAGGCTGAGGGGTAAAAATTGATCCAGTACGAATTATTGAACACATGGTTATTTGATCTGCGCATTCGTCAGAGCAATGCTAGTGTATTGTACTCTAGAGCCCCTGCTAAATGAACGCAACATTGGCTCAACATTGATGTTTTGATGTTGCGCAAATGTTGCGTTCATTTAGCCACCCTACGCATCGTTTACTCAACAACTGCTCTACACGGCTCAACATTGTTTAGCAAATGTTGCATTCATTTAGCCACCCCAAAATGCTCAACATTGTTGAGGAATCGTGTTGAGCTGTGTTCAGATGGACTTTGAAGATGATCAAAAGTTAACTCAACATTCTATTATTCTCGGTCGTGTAGAGCTCATGTTGCCTGGGGTGGAGCTAAATAAACCCAACATTTACTCAACATGAGCTCTACAAATCTATTGTTCGATTCAATTTGATGACGAATGTCTTTCTTGATTGGTAGGCTAATAATGGCTTTATTTTAATGACGTATTCTACGGGGTATTCTATTTTAAGCTTCATCGACAATAATAATATATTTAAAAATACCGCTTTTTACATTTGATTTGATCTAAAGTGCTTTACAAATGAATGGTGAAATTGTTAAAATTATGTACAGAATGAAATATGTTAAAAATGGTTAGTAGGCCTACAGAATTTACATTAGAATACTTTAATAATTAAAATTTAAATTAGCAAACAGAAAAATCTAAAAATGTTCCTTACATTTCCAACCATATTTGTATTATTTCAAAGTAGGTATGAATAAATGAGTTTCAAATACTCTTAAAGCGGCAAGCACCCATAGATCTGTTGTTTACATATCCTTTACAACTTGAGAAAAAAAAGCAGGAAGTCAAACTTGAGTTGAGGCAATGTTGGGTTCATTTAGCCACCCCTCGCTACAATTGCTCAACATTTGCTCAACACGAGCTCAACATAACACAAGCTCAATAATTTTGAGCTCCTGTTGAGCGAATGCTGCGTGGGGTGGCTAAATGAACCCAACAAGAGGAGTATAGTGTAATGCTCACCTCAATACCTAAGCAATTTGTTTGGTGTGACTCATTACTGTATTTGGAGTTTTGGGGGTCTAATTTGTGTTACCGTGGCCATCCTAAATGTGACACTGAATTCCTGAAATTTGTAAGGCACAGTGGAGGTGTCGAACCGATAAAACAACAGAATCACGTAAAAGGACAGCTTTGACAAGGATATTTATTCTACATTTGAACATTCAAAATGGTTGTAGAAATGATATAAAGAAATTTAACAATAGGCCTACATAGTCTAAATTTGTAGGCTATCATTTTCTTGAAATATCGATTGGAATTTTAACAAAGACTTTTAACTTAAAACGGTACTAGAATATGTAATATTTAACAAAGTTTTTACTGTAAGTGTTTGGTACTTCATCAAGACCTCCAGCTGTGTGTCGGTATTGGTTGTGTGACTGTGCCTAGCGTATCAACAAATTGTCAACTAAACATTAACTATATACATTTATTTTTTGACTCAAACAGTTGATTTATGACGATGACGATGATGATAGTGATGATGACGATGAAAAGGAAGATGATGTCACTATTCCAATGCCAACAGAAGAGGCGGAACCAAATTCGTCACTTGAAAATAAAAGCGACAATGAGGATTCTCAAATCAAGAAAAAATCAAAAAAAGAGAAAAAGAAAGCGGAGAAAGCAGTTTCAGATTTTGATTGGTTGAAATCAAAAGTTGTGAAAACTCAGGTTAGTACAATTTATTTCACATTTTATATTAGAAATCATTTAACAATTGACAAGCAGAAGAGCAGGACAATACCCATGTAGGACTCATATAACAGTTAACCTACTAGTCACATAACAATGTATCACTGATTATCACATGTACTGAGAACAATAGGTGCATCAGTCACCTCTATACAGCAGCCACCTGTCTATAGTGGTCACTTTGCAATGTCTAAAATAGTATTTTCGATTGAATCAAACCTGTATATAAAGGCCACCTGTCTATATTGGTCAATTTATCTACCTCTCGTAGTTGGCTGTTATATACAGGTTTCACTGTAATCGATAGAGATGATCCGATTATGAAATTGCCGATTATTTTACCGATTATTGTTTTGCCGATTGTTGAATCATAATCGGCAGCTTAAATCGGTATACCGATTATTTTGATAAATATTAACAATGGACAATAAAATAACAAGATTTTTGTACAAAATTGATTAAGATTGTCCAAAAAGTAAGCAACACATATGCTGAACGAAGTTATTGAAGTATCATAGAACAATTTTAAAGCAGAATTCACTCAACAAATTTCTTTTTTGATCTCGCCAAATGCTGTGTCAACAAAATACTATAACAAATAAAGGCCAAATAAGAAATTAAATCATCAGAATCTTTTAAGAGTGCCTCGGCTATTTACTCTAACGAGAGTAGTGAAGTAAACTTAGTGTATTTTTTCTTATCCAACTACTTTAATTTAATAAAATATAATAATATGTAACGATTAGTAATCTTTCAACATGTATTTCCTATCCTTCTTGGTCTTCTCTGTTGTTTTACTTACAATGAAGGTGGATCGCTAAAAATAAAAATTTTATGTCAACACTGTCACTGTCACTGTTGTTAACTCTTTAGTTACAGTATAAACAGGAACTTTGTTTGTATTTTATTTTATCCCAAAAACTTTTGCTATAATTATATGATATTGTTGTAGTTATCAAATCATCTTTAAAACTTTGTCGAGTTGGTATTGTTAATCAAATTTATTATTCATTCAAAAGTGTTCGCGTGTTAGTCTCATCAACACTAATGTGTTTGACCTTTACACATTCAAACAATAGAAGGTGTCAAAGAGCGTGACAAATTTAACATGTTCAATTTCAAAAGTGATTCGATGTAAACAATCTAGAATTATAATTTCCGCTTTTGATAAATACTTGGATATAATGGGATCATCTGTAAATAAAATAAATAAAATATTCAATCAATCAGCGACTGTGGTGAAATATGCGTTTATTAATACGGAAATTTACATTTCACAAAAATTTCAATGGCATTAAAAACAGATTATTTACCGATTATGATAACAACATCGACCGATTACCGAGTGTGTAAGAAATCATGCCGTTAATCTGTGAAACCGATTATTTCCGATTAATGGGAACATCTCTAATAATCGATGTGGACATTATGAACAATGCATAAAATACAATATGCCACTATCATTCCTGCTTAGTATGGAGATGTTATAGGATACTTACAAACTCTTATCTTGGATAAATTTGAACATTTCAAAAAAAGTTTAGGCTTTTCTATGTAGATATAATCATGGCAAACATGTGTAGGCCTAACATGTTACATGCGCCAACCCAATGTACTAGAGAAGTCAGGATCATGGGATCTCGCATCTAGGAAATCTGAGTTGGATATGCCAAAATTAGAAGTTTGTAATTTTTGTAGCCTAAATATAATTTATTTATTTCCAATTTCCAAGCTAGAATATTTTGTTTGTGATGTAAATTGAATTTTACTTTCATTATTGTCTTTGGATTCAATTTTTAAGACTTTGGAATTGTAAATAAACAGTAACAAGGTAGCCTAATTCCGTATATATGTCTGTTTGGAGGGTGGTCTATATATCAAAAGTCAAAGTTTCTGTTCCAGTTAATCTCTTGGTTTCCCCCAAAGTTGAATACTGTTTTAATGAAGATATAATTATTATTTCTTTTGGTACATTGTACGGCAAAATTTAGGATAAACTTAAGATTCTGGAGGGTGAAACCTTTTCCCGGACCCCCCGCCGAATGAATGTGTGTCAGTTTTCTTGAAGTCGGTCCCAAAATCATTAGTAGGCCTACTGGTATGGGGCTCCTAATAGCCTAGTTGAATATATGCTTCATCTTTTTTGTTTTTATGTGATGTTTATATAAATTCGAAAACTGACTTTACTTTACAAGTTACTATTATAGTCAACAAAGGCTAGTGAATCAAGGCACATGCTGCGCATGACAGTGTTTCTTTGCTATGCCAACTTAGAACTATTCGGTCAAATATTGTGGATGGTGAATTTGGTGTTATGGTTTAAAGAAAGTAAAAATCAAAATTTTTGTCTGCATCAAATATATCCAAGTTTAGGATTCTAAAGAACTTGTGTTCAGTTGCCAATAGATGCTTCTTCTTAATTGTTTATACAATTTATCGTTCAACATATTGGATCTACAAATCGTTCTCATTTTTTTATTAAATTCCAGGCTGAATCTTCACCTTCGCATGGATCACTCACTGTTGATAAAGAAAACCAAGATGACAACAGCGATGATGACAATAATGATGATTCAGAAAGTTCTGAAGATGATGATATGGAAGAAACAAATACTGTAAAAGAGAACAGGGCATCGGAAGTAGTACTTGAAGCACCTGGATTGACTGTTAAAATGAGGGGCTTACCATTCAAATGCAAAGAGAAGGAAATCATTGAATTCTTTAAACCATTAAAGATTGTTGACATTCGATTGCCACTGAATGAAGATAATAAACCAACAGGAAATGCTTATGTTGATTTTGATAATATCGAAGAAGCTGGTAAAGCTATGAAATATAATCATGATTATATGAAGGGACGCTATATTGAGTTATTTCCAATGGCAACAGCTAACTTTGATGATGAAATGTCAAAAGACAAAAGATCTTGGGAGAGTAAGGTAAAATGTAGTTTTGAAATATTTAGTTGCAAATAGGTCTTAAAGGGCTATTAACTGCATTTTAACGCCTTGCTATAAAATTTATATAGGCTAGACTTACAATATTTCAAGGCATTCTTAGGCTACGTTTACACAACCCTGGTTTTTAAAAGTCCTGATTGAGGCGCCAAGGGGACTAATTTCCATCCTTGTTTCCTGTTTACGTATAGACGCAAGGGCAATCCAGACTAAAAGCCGGGTTTTGTAAATCTAGGCTACTTGTTGTGTAAATACAGCCTTGGTGTGTTAATTGGTGCATCTTCACTATTGAATATGTCGTATGTTATATTTGCAATCAAGATTCAATCATTTCAATGCGGTTCATTCTAAACAATCAATACACTCAAACAATAGCATTTTCTGTATTGAATGACTCTATTATAGCATCATCCAAGTAGGCCTATGCCTCCCCTTGCAAAATTTTATGAATATTTCATTAGGCCTACGGTTTTAAATTCTTTATGACTTCCACAAAAAATTTTTGCACATATAATTTGTAATTTAAAAACAGTTCTTAAGGGAGGTTTAACTCACTTAATTTCTTTAGCCCAGGCCTACTCTTCCTTAAAGGAGCAAAATTGACCGGTGAGCTCTACACGCATAGAGTCACGTGCGTGTTTGACGTTCGTATTGTTTCTGTACCTGAAACCATTCTAAAACTGAATTTTGAAGCCATGCTGAAGCGCTGACTGACGTTGATTGTTGAATTTATGCTAAGCTTAATTCAAGTTGAGCTCGTAGCGACTGCCGTTCAATTTTGCTCCTTTAAGAAATCTTTTACTTTGCATGCAGGCTAGTTCACAAAAAGTTGATGATCATTTCGAAAACAATGAATTGAAAGTTCATGATACTAGATTAACCCTCTTTTTATCAACTATTTTATTTCCGGTGGTAGGCCTAGGTCCAAGCAAAACTCAGTTTCTAAGTTGAGATTACATTTCTTTTTTTCCAGGCTGAAAATTCAGGACCCGATGAGCCAATCTCAGAATCTGGAAGATTGTTTCTTCGTAATTTGTCTTATCTTTGTACAGAGGATGCACTTGAACATTTATTCACTAGCTATGGTCCTTTATCTGAAACATCCCTACCACTGGATAAGAAGACAAATCAACCAACTGGAATTGCATTTGTCACATTCATGATGCCTGAGCATGCAGTAAAGGCATTTAATAAACTTGATGGAACTGTATTTCAAGGCAGAATGTTACATATATTACCTGGAAAGTCTAAAGATCCAAATGCTGGAAATTATAAAGTAGTTGGTGGGTTTTCATTTTCAATTTTAGAATAATATTGGATAAGTTTTATTTTAGATAAATTTAATAGCTATTATTAAAGTAGCTTACTGCTGTAGACTGGTTAAAATAATTTGAAATTTTCAGGGTAATACAATGGAAATTCAAAAAATTGCATGTTAATTGTTTTCTCAGGTAGCTCAGGCTTCATTTACATTAATAATATAATCACGGATTGATGAGTAACCTAATTCAACATATAAAATCACATCGGGTAACAAAGTCTAACACTTCCCTCTTAAAAACCCTGAACATTATCTTGTTTTATTTTTCATTAAAGTGTCCAGCAAGACGGGGGCAGTCCTTGGATTGAACATTTTGAATTTGGATCTCCTAGTGTATAGTTTCAATCGGTCACTATCAAAAAATGAATAGGCAACCCAACCCGCAAGAATTGTGCATAAGGCATACATAGGCCTCTGTCCAAGCATCTCACGTTAGACACCTAGTTTCTTAACTGGTTTTATCACAGTTTTCAATAATGTAGCTTCCATGCTATCTATTGGCATAACTTACAAATTAGATATCCAATTTACACAGGTTTATTGGTCCCGCTGAAATGTGTCCGCCGTCCGCTTAATACAGGGATCCGCAATGGGCAGCTTGGAATGCACTTTCAAAAACACTGGTAAAAATCAGCAAGATCCTTTCTGTAACATCATCATATTCCTTTCTGATGACCTGATCTTATTTTTAATTGATCAATCATATATATATATATAGCTGTATACTTCTGTGTTTCAGATGCTAAATCATCATACAAACGGGAAAAAGACAAAGCCCAAAAATCTTTGAGTACAAGCGATCACAATTGGAATACACTTTTTCTTGGGTCTAATGCTGTAGCAGACGTAATGGCTGATCGTTTAAATACAACAAAAAGTGGAATTCTTGATACCGAATCTTCTCAAAGTCTTGCAGTCCGTTTAGCATTAGGGGAAACTCAAGTTGTGTCTGAAACTAAAGATTTTCTTGAGTCGCAAGGTGTAAGACTGGATGTCTTTGGCCAGGTTGGTTTGACTGACAAATTGTTAAATTTCAGGATAGTTATAAATAGGCCTAATAAACCACCAGCTACGATTTATACGCATACAGAATCTTTTCTAAATCTATTTCAACAATTTGAATCTTACAAAGAAATTTTCTTCAAAAATACTGTAAAATGAAGCTACTGGGCAAGCCAGACAAGTTTGACGACAGTAGGCCTACAATGTATGAAAGTACACATTAAAGGTCAATCAGAAAGGTTGCATGACTAGTGCAGCGTTAGTATTCCTTTGATCTTTCAATTGTGCTCGGCAACAACGCTTATTGAGATCTATCTACTGGCTACTTATTTGCAAGTGAGGTATACTGTTGTGCGCTGCTTATGTGTGTTCAAACGACAGCCTGAAGCGCACGTGTGTCAACCATATATCAAGAAACTAAACTTTGTTGATATAAACAATCGCTTGATAAAGTGGTGAAACTAAAGTAAAGAATACATGAGAATCTATTACAGTAAAGTAATTAGACTAAATTAATATGAATATATAATTAAAATGTATTAGGTATTAAAACATGTATACATGAAAGCTATCGTTTGTTAATTAGGTGTAATAGTAAAATAATTCTTTACTTACAACTTGTTTTTCGATACTCTCTGACGACAGTCAATTGGCGAATAAATGTTAATATTACCTTATGTGGCTATTGCAATAAAATATATACAAACGAGGTTTTGTCATAACAAGGCTAAATTGCGGAGCGTAACAATATAATTATTGATATGTTATTTTTAATTTCAAATAATTTCCTAACACTTTGCTCCTCATCAAACCAGCAAACAATACAATTTCTATTACAGCAAATTTAGGATACATTCAAATTGAATGGCGTTAGACAGGCCATCTTTCGATACAAAGTTGATTAAGAGAAGACTACTATAGAAAAGGGCTTGCTAGCTTGCTATACACAGGTGGCTGTTAAAGCAGTGTTTTTATGGTTCATATTTACACATCTATCGCATCGTTTTAGGCAAATAATAGTCGAATACGGGGCTAATGACCTTCAGCATAGCTTACATTTATTAGGCTACTGTTTTGAATCAAGTGTTGATCAATGTCAGCAAACGCAAGGACAGCTCATTGTAAACAAATATCTCTGTTATAGCATTTATGATTCTAGCCTTCTATGTGTTACTACTCTGATTAGAATTGAATTCCATGACCATGCAAACATAATTCATTTTTTGTTCTGGAAATTATAATGTATTATATGCTTGTTTTAAAGGCATCCGCTAAAAGAAGCAAGACGGTCATCATTGCTAAAAATCTCCCACATGGCACAAGTGCCATTGAACTTCGAGATGTCTTTGCGAAATTTGGTGATCTCGGAAGAGTAGTAATACCTCCTGCTGGTATCACTGGTATTATTGAATTCTTAAATCCACAAGATTCAAAACAGGCATTTCAAAATCTTGCATATTCGAAGGTAAATATGCTTAGCCGACAATACATTTTGGCACAAACTATTTGAATTTTGTGAGTTTGCTTAATGAAAGATTCTTCCCAAATTTTACATCAATGACCATACACGTTGAACAAACAGCAACTTTTTTAGAGGGAATACATAGTTACAGATGGATGGTCACATATTTGTAGGCTATAGAGCAATGCAAACAGTCTGAGATAAAATAATTAGCAATATTATGAATTTTGAAATGCTAGATAAATCGGAACTTCTGTAGGGTTGTAAAGAGGACTAATCAATATTTTTCAAACAATTCCTATTGTTGAAATTTTTTAAATTGTGTTTATTAACCCAAATGATGGAAAAATGGGTGTACCCAGGCTATTTTTGTAGTTATTGCCCATAATGTACTCTATCGGGACATTTTATGCTGCTAAAATGTTGCCAACTTGCCCACAATGAAATTCAAAATTGTTGCCGCAACAACATATGGTATAAATAGACTTTCTTTCCCAACGTGTATTAACAAACAGGTTTTCTACGATCTTCAACATTTTTTGGTGAAAATATGGAGGTTAGTGATAACTTTACTAATTCAAAATCGTGTCCAGGCCTACTGTTCCAGACATCCTTGTGTTTTGACACATTCAGTGTCTGGCAAAAGATTGAATCTTCCAAAAATGCTAGAACATTCTATTAGAAGATTATTTTCTTCTGGATGTTTTTTATGAGGTTGCCCTGGAAATCAGACACATTTCGGTTGTCTCATGCATTTGCTCTGGCCTTCCTGTGTCTATGATTGTAGATTTGTAGCTCGGGTGCCCACTTTATATGACCCTGGACACATTGTATATTTGATATTGTTTTTAATTGTAGTTTAAGCATGTCCCTTTGTACCTTGAATGGGCACCTCTTGATCTACTTGAAGAGAATACGACCCCTGTTGTAGAAAAGAAAGAGGAAGATGTCAACAAAGATAAGGATGAGAAAGACACTGAAATGGGTAGGGAGAGGGACCTAAGAATTTCATTTCTGTAAATTGTCTTTCATAGTCAATTGTCCACTTCATTTCACATTTCTTGTTGATGCTGTGTTTATCAATGTGTGATTACATTTAATTACATAAAATCATTTTTCATATTGTTCTCATGATTGTTGCTTTATTTTCAGTGTGTTGCTATTTGCTTCCTAATATCCCTTCCTTACTGGTGTACATCTCCTTCTAGCCTTCCGTAAACCAGGTTTCCAGACTAGCTGTCATATCCTGGCTGAGTGGTTAAACAATGAATAGAAACTGTTGAAAATGACCCGCAATGTCTCCACTCCTTGAGTGTAATATGACTGAGAATCTATTAATTTTCATTTCATCTCGTTAACGATGTAAGTTCAAGAATCATAAAATAATAATACTAGCCACATATTTTGTTTTAATTTGCAGCAGAAAGTAATGGCGATGATGATGAAGATGACGATGAAAGTGGAAATGTTTTATTTATCAAAAACATTAATTTTGAATCTAAGGAAGAAACTCTCAAAGAGGTTAGTATTGTTTAATATGATGTCTACTGATTAGTTTTGTGCTTACATTTTAACCCTTTGTGTACACTCTACTGACATAATGCACAACAATCATATTAAAGAAAGTCAAAGATAAATGTATCGCTGTTCTGAAATGCAAAAGTTGACACATTAGATTAGCACTTAACAATTATCGAACGAGATTGAGCACGACACTGAGAATTATTAGGCCGAGGCGCGGATAACACGCGCCGAGGCCTGATAATTCTGAGTGTCATGCGAAATCGAGTTTGATAATTGTTTTATTATTAATTCATACCTTGATTAATCCCTTGAAATATTCAAGAACAACTGCGTTTTGAGAAATATTACGAATTCATCGCAACAAGTTTGCTTAAATATGTCTTTATAATTTAGAGACTTTAACGCTATCAACTTGATTAAATGAAGACTTATTTGCATTTCGTTGTCCTCTTTCTAATTATTCGCATCTTTTTTATAATAAACTTTACAATTCTGGCTTTTGTATTGTAGTAAATCTTTATTTTGAAAAGTCAAATTTTGTAAAAAAGAGTTTTACTATCACGTCAGTTTTGAAACCTTGGAGATGCTATTGTCTCGACATATTATCGCGACCTAATTGTCTCGAGCTCTACCCTATTGTCTGAGATTATTACGTCACGTTCGAAGACACTAGGAATTGTCGATGTTCGATTAACCAATAGGAAGCAAGAAAACGTTCGAAAAAACTTGCCAATAATAATAATGATGGTTGTTTACAATGAAAATCACTGCAACATAAACGAGATGTACTGTAACCATTGTAGGATATATTGCACAGTCATCAGGATATATTGTTGTAATTATTGATTTTCAATAAGAAACTTTTCAAAGCCATTCTCGCTTCAAAATAAAGCTAGCAAACACTTGACAAAAAAACTCCTAGTTTTAAAGTACAATACAAGTCACCATCTTGTGTTAATTACATGCCTGCTCTTGATACACACTGTCTCCATGTTAGTACATTTCAATGTTATCGTCCGAGATATTCCTAAATTGCGGGAAATACGTAAAGTTATGTAGTATACTTTTATAACATTGACATTTTCACAATTTAATGATAATTATAATTGTGTATATTATATATAGTTATAGTTATAAGTTAAGTGCAGTATCAGCTGTCATTCATGACACTTTCAGTTTATGTTTCAGTATGAGTGTGCAATTTTACCCATCAGAATACAGCTCAAAGTATAGAAATTAAAGTAATAATTTAAAATGATAAATCTGGAGGCCTAAAAACATAATCTTTGGTAGTAACCACAATCCCTTCCATTATAGATTGTACACTGAGGGAAATCTTGAGGAATCGCGTTACAATGTTTCAGAAAAAATTACCCTAAACAGATAACGTTTTGTTGAATCTCAAGGTAATCCTCACTAATCAAGACACATCTTTTTGGTATATTTAAGGTATTTGTTCAATGTGGTAAAGTTAGAAGCTTAACCATCGCAAAGAAGAAAGATCCTCGGAATGCATCTTCATTACTATCAATGGGATACGGATTTGTTGAGTATAAGAAAAAGGCACATGCTCAAGAAGCCCTCAAAACACTTCAGGTAAAATACATGCATATAGGTCTTTGCCACAGAAGCAGAAAATACTCCCCAGGGGACCAGTACCCCATGTTGCAAATATCTGGCTCCTCTGAAGTCACATAATTACTTAGGTTTTCATTTCATTTCAAGTTTTTGTATCTGTTTATTTTTGTAACAGCATACAAAAGTTGATGGTCATCAGCTGGAACTCAAAGTATCACAAAGACAAACGCTGTAAGTCCTTTATCTACAATGACATGACTCATGGATTGTATTATCGAGATGACACGGGTGCTATAAAGCGCATACCTAAAACGATCAAGGTGCATTAGTTTACATCGTGATTATCTCTTCATTGGTAGAACACATGCTTGTTTTCTACTTCTCGTCATTTGAAATGGTTAATGAAAGGCTTTAATCGTTCTGTAACATCACTATTTGAGGTGAAACTTCGAAGATAATTGTTGTTGTGTTTTGACCATAACTTTTAAACCGGTTTATTTGATTTCAATTGGTTTATTTTGATTATTATATTATTCACCATGAGTCCGAGCGTAGCGGAGCTATTTTTTAATTTATTTTTTAACATTTTTGAACAAAATTTTTTTTCTTTTTTAACATTTCGGTGTGCGATCAACTGCACGCGTCGGAGTGTTTAGGCATGCGCGTGCGGTCGCACGCCTTATAATACAATCCATGGTGACTCATATTTATTTGATGGCGCAAAATAGAATTTATGCAATACTTTATTTTCATTATTTTCAAATCATCGTTATTATAGACCATGGAATGACCTTTGCATATTTGTCTTTGAAATTTGGACCCAGATTTCAATCACTCGTTTTCATGATACACGGTCCGCCTTTGTTTCTCCTTTGCACACTCACGCAATTTTGAAAAACATTTTGTAAAACGAACATGGAAGCATCTCTGCCAAGTTGTTTATCAACGAACTGGTTTGGAAAGTTACAAGAGCAATAGAGGTGGACCGTGGAAATCGTAAGGGCTTTTGATGCTTAAAGAAATTTGTACCACGAAAATCAATTCACTTGCTACTATCGTGTAGCTTCATACGAATTGTGGGCGGAAAGCAGAGTTGAAAAATACAACTGAACTTGAGTGATTCAGAATTTCATGTTGGTGTTTACTTGATACAAGAATATTTGGAATTGAAAGAACAAGAAGAGATTTATTTGCATTTAAAATCGAAATTTATCACCAAAACAAAATGAAATTATAACACCAGGTGAATTAGTTTTTTAATACGGATACTTTGATCATTGACTCATTGTCGAAGTTAAAAAAAATTATGTTTGTAAATACGTAGGCTTCCTCTAAAAATAGTATACCTATGTATGTTTTATATTGCATTGTTTTTCTATAGCATTTATAAACGTAAATTATGAAATTTAGAATCATATGAATTTAATTAGTATTGATTTGAAAGAAAATTTTATTCAAATTATTTTGATTTGCGTCAAACTTCTCAGACAGATGCGGACTGTGACTCCCATTCAGCTATATATTTGTTGGCTATCTATAACCATAGACTGCGTTTCGTATGTACTTGCATCTAGCAATGTTTGTGAGAATTAAGATTTATTCGAAACTGAAATTGATAAACCAGACTATTTTCTCAAGCTTTCTGTCGTGACTTTCCGTAGCAAGAGCCACAAGGACAATGCGCTGACATCTCTTTCCAGAGGATTAGCCTCGTTTCTTGTAATCAGAACAACAAAACAAAGCAAAGGCTGCTGGTCATTCGAAGTTATTTAATGTGCAATTAAAATTGTCATTTAATTGGTCTATTAAAATTGTCATTTAATTACTCCATTGCTGAACATTCACTGATAACCTAAAGGTCATCATACAGATTAACAATTTTTTCTCAGATACGATATAGGTGTACAGTGAAACCTGTATATAACGGCCTGCTACGGGAGGTAGATAAATTGACCACTATAGACAGGTGGCAGTTGTATAGAGGTGACCGTTATAACAGGTTTGACTGTATACATATATATGTATATATATGTAGGTTGTATGATACCAAATGTGTATATGTGTGTGTGACATATTTAATGTACTGCATAATAAGCGTTATACACCTTTAACGTTTTGGTATAATGGCAAATCAATGAGAAAAATCATTTACATAGGTACACAGAGTGTTTATTTACAATGTGAAAAATGTTCCATGAGTTCAAGAATGTTCCTCATAAATGTGATCTTGCCAAATGTTCATAACAATCTCATGAACACTTTGACCAGTTCGCGAACTCACTTTCCATCGATTCTAATCTCCAAGGAATGTTCACGAACTGACCTCATAAACTTCTTTCAAAGAGATCTCTATAATGCTCAAGCATCAGATAACAGTATTTGTTATTCACACCTGGATGCAACAAATGTCTTTTCCTTACGCAAGCCTGACGTTTTGTTCAAAACCCTTGAGAATAATATACACTTGGAAGATTCCTCAAACTATTATCAATTCTCTGATTTGAAGCTAAATAATAATCAAAAATAAAAACAAGTTTTCTTCATATTATTTTCAATCCTTCTGATAACCTAGGTGTGAGATTGATTGCCTTATTTGTCAGACCCTAATTTGCAGCTCTGTTACATTTCCTCTCTTAATTAACAGGAGATCAACATCAGAGAGAAAGAAAGCAGAAGTTAAGAAACAAACTACAAGTAAGATCCTTGTAAGAAATGTTCCATTCGAGGCCAACAGAAAAGAACTGATGGAGCTGTTTAGGTAAGCTACTGATTGTATTACTGTTCATTTACACTGCACACATCTAAAGTTTTAAAACCATAAATGCACAGATTTCTGTGTGGGATGTCAAGTTTTTCTACACTTTTCTCAATAACTTTTTATGTTTAGACATATTTGCTCCATAAATCATGAGAATTGTTATTTTTGGGTCGTAAACCTGACTTGGCATTGACATTTTATTTTCTGTGTTGCACATCAAAATAGCTGAATTGTGTCACTTATTAATATTTTAGACGTCAAGTTTGATGTGTATCAAATTTAAAATGTATAAAAAAAAACTTTTATTATTATTCAACGCTGTTATTCTTGGAATGAAGCTTAATATCAATTGTAATGTTAACCTAGCAGTAGCGCAGGCAATTCATTACTAGTAGCTTCATAAACTATCATTATTCAAGAAGCAAGTACAGAAGTAGCCCCCTGCATTAACAATTGATGCTTGAACTGTTGTTACTCAATGTTAACCATCAATGCTCCTGTGCATGAAGGGTTTTATTAATGTTTGATAATATGAAGCTCCCATGGATAGTGTACAATGTTCATGAACAGCCTATCTAAAATATGACTTTGTTATCAAACGTAATTGTGCAATTTTATTAGTTGGTTCATGTGTTTAGAAATTCTAGGATAGCCTTAATATTTTTCAAAAATTCCCATCAAAATTTGACGATAAATTTTGTCAGAGGCTCCAAGCTGAAGAACAATGTAGGAAACTACTATTACAACGTATAATTAAAGAAATAATACCAAGAAAGACATATGTTGTGAAGTTTTTATTTAATCTGAGAACATTATAATAAATAGAAACGTTGAATTGAAATTGAATTTTAAATGATTTGCAAAACTTAAACTACCTTCAGCAATATAAACCACTTGATGCTGAAATTTGTTTTATTTTAGAAAAGGGCTATAGTTGCATGACAAATAGAAATTCCATGTCATGCCAGATACATTGGTTATGGGTAACTTATACCTCTTATTATGGGTAATGGCACGCTTCTAGATTATATTTTGATGATGTCATAGTTGAGTGATGTTTTTCGCACCATCCTATTGTCACACAAAATTAAAAAATGACAGATGACATCACAACAATGTTTATTAACCAATGTGATTGGAAAATAGCAATCTTTTAATCTTGTAATTACAAATAAGAAGGATTAGTTCTCACTTCTTGTTACACAATATTGATTTATTTGCCCGTGCTTTAGTCATTGTATTTTGGTAAATGACGTCATATTGGAAGCAAGAAGTGCGCCATTGAAAGTATTGAAAATCTGACCCCAAACTAATTTGTATCTGTGCCATTTTTCTTTATAGTACATTTGGTGAAATTAAAACATTACGTCTGCCTAAAAAAGTGACAGGAACAGGACCTCATCGAGGCTTTGCCTTTGTGGATTTCTTAACTAAGCAGGATGCAAAAGTAAGTCCTATTTAGTAGAGATGGGGCCGCAGAAGTTTTGTTTTAATCATAATTGAGTTTTGATAAGTAGAAATTTGTGTAGCGATTTCAGAACTTTGTATTTGTGTTTGGTTTGTATGAGTGCCTTTCGAACAACAGTTCAGGAGTTCATGAACACTTCATGGACATTAAATGGCCGCAATTTTCACGAACTGTTCATGAACTGCTGAACTGTTTTTCGCAGAGGTGATAATGTTAGTTGCGTATGACCTTGTAGCTTTGAAGAAGTTGGATCACCTATGAAAAATGAATTTTTAATTAGCATATTTGTGTGGAGGATTTGAATAGAGTTATATGTGCCTCTGTGAAGTTCATTATCAAAACATGCACACTTGCCACACGTAGAGTATGACAGGTATGATTGCATAGCATTATATTAAGTGGTCTTCTATGACACATTATGTTCAATAAAAAGACTTAAGTCTGTGTATCGTTTTTTTGTTAGGTTTAAATTAAAAATAGAAATATTTCTAGAAGTGTACTGTATTAATATTATCTATCAAGTTTCTTGATTCTTACTTTGTTTACAATACCCCCATATACCTCCATCCTTTATAATATGTATTATATAGACTCAATCATTACTGTTTTCACATTCCAGAGAGCATTTAAAGCACTTTGTCAAAGTACTCATTTGTATGGTCGTCGTCTCGTCTTGGAATGGGCAGATAATGATGATTCTGTTGATGCCTTGAGAATACGAACTGCAAAGCATTTTCATGCTGGTAATTGATTATTGATGTTTGACATCTAAATGTTATTAATAGTTTTTCATCACCTCTTTGGCACTTATAGTGTATATTATGATCAGTGTCTGGAATAAAAGTGTGCATATCTAACCCGTTCCCAACCATAAGAACATTCTGCCAAGGTTAAGAAATTATGGTGGCAGTAGGCCTAATATGTAATAAACACCTTCCATGACAGCTAAATGCCATCCGTTTATCCGTTGGATTTATAATGAAAATCTCTTTATCAGATTAAATTTAATATCGAAATTCAGATCAGATTCGAACTTCAGATAGTTCGTACCCGTTCGTGCTCATTTTTTGTAAAACCAATCAGATGCACACCTCTAGTCTGCAAGTAGTTGCATGATTTTCACAATTCGCAAGGTGCAGTGGAGGT
The DNA here is from genome assembly GCA_916610825.1 of Haliclystus octoradiatus. NCBI lineage: Eukaryota > Metazoa > Cnidaria > Staurozoa > Stauromedusae > Haliclystidae > Haliclystus > Haliclystus octoradiatus. The sequence goes on from OU744450.1 coordinate 7,282,192, forward strand.
GTTGAACCGATCAAACAATAGAATCACAGCAGGACAGTATGGAAAAGGACAGTAACTTTACGGTCAAACCATTCTTAGCTCAAATACATATAAAATGGTCATAGAAACGGGAAAAAGACTACAAAATTTCTATATGATGTCTGAATTTTTATATATCACGATTCCATTCTCAAAAACGAATCAGACTTTCATTAGATTGGGATGTGCTATTTTTAGCAAAGTTTTGTACTAGAAATGTTTGGTGCTTCACCAAGACTTCCAGCTGTGTTGATAGTGGCCGTGTGACTGCGCCATGCGAATTTCATTTGAGAATGAGAATATAAATTTATAAGATTTTAATATAATTTGCAGAAGACATACATTCTCCTAGTTTTTTCTAGCTAGTCAAACTTATTTTTCAAGTTAGGAAAGTGAAAGCCTGCATCCATTCTCGGAAATAGGGTCCGACGAAATCTGCAATCCTAGATTCCGGAAGGCTAGAGCAAATTCAGAAGAAAATTGATAATTTTATGATTTCTTGGTCAAACCTCAGCAAAATTCAGAAGACAATGTTAAAATGCATTTAGGATTTCAGAAGGCTGAACGTTTTCTTGAACTCTGTTTGGAAATGAAGCCTGTGTGCGTTGCATGAGTTGTCAAATTTCCCGCTACAGCTTACGATTTTTGATTTCTTCCTTCTGTGCCATTAAAAATATGAATCTCCATTTGCAGATGTCTCACCCCTGCAAAATCTCCTAAAGCCCTACTAAAAACTCAAATAAATGCGGGACCATTGAAGGCTGAAATTGTACTTTTTTGTTTCACATTTCCAATTAGGATTTCTATAGAGATTTCTACTTTTGATAAATTACTGTATGCTATTTACACTAGATATTAGCTCTTTTGTCAATAAAATTCCAAGTTAAATGTTGGGATTCCAGATAGGAAAATTATCGGCTTCCATTTATGTATGACTGTTAGATACTTCAAAATGTAAGAAATATCAGTTCGAACTACCTGCTTTAATGTTAGATGTTGTTGTTACCTTTATGGTTTATTGTTACATGTTGGGTAGTGTGATGTGTTTTGCAAATATAATTTTATGATTAATTTATTCTTTGTCAAAATTATAGGAGGACCAGCCTCAAAGAAATCAAATAATGAATTCTTGGAAGAATTAGAAAAGACTGATGCTGCCAAATAAGTTAATATTCACATAGTTTTATATACAGTATAATCATGAATTCGTTATATCTGAATATAGAAAAGCTTTCATTTTTAATTGTCAAATCAACTTTATATAATGTAACATTATTAAATATCAAAAGTATTTGTTTGTTATACTTAGCTATATTGTCTTTTTTCTAAAGTAATAAAACTTTTGCGAATTTGAGAATGGTACAATGAGGATGGGCGCTTTTCAATATATTTTAATATATAATTCGATATGATAGATTATGTTAAAATTGTGTAAAATATGTTATGAATTAGTGAGAGTAGTAAAATACAGCCTTGTAGAAGTAGCTTAATTCACGGATTAAATTTTTGAATGCTATGAATTGTTTTCAGAGAATCTTAAAATTTATCATTTACCAATTTGGATTGAATCAGAAATATAGATATCCCCAATTTAAGACATTTCGACATTCCTGCATTCAACCATTTATACATTGACGAACATTACATAATTTACATCCTTACACACATGACGTATTTTGGAGGGGTCAAGGTCACTAAACAAGATTGACAGGTCGTTGCTATGACAATGCCATTTGATAGTGCTGGGAACCAATCAGCAAGCACTGTGAGTGAAACCCGCGCGGCTGGTTTCAAAATGTTGTAGAAGAACAGAATGGAAGCGATTATAGCAAAATAGCACAACTTGTTAGTAAACAATTGATTATCCGTTTAGGATGACGAAGAGCGTCTCAATTGTGGTTATTTTGGAATATTAGTGGTTAATTACAGGTTAGACCAACCTACTATAATTAATTTGCTTAAATGCTTTGATCAAGAGTCAAGACAAAGTTAACAATGAATCTTATAGTGTAAGCATGTGCACAGGACAGTGAGTGTTGCATCCATCAATCCAGGCTCGTTCGGTTTGGCTTCTACTGTACTTGATAGAACGATATATATAGAGAGAGGCCTTACACTAGAGAACTTACGCTAGACTATCGTATATAGAGGCCTATGGACATCATACATTGAGTAAAGTAGACAGACATAACATAACATAGGTACGAATATATCTAGGCCTAGGCCTACTTAGAAAGATATGTTTTCAGGACGATAGACATGACATGAGAGAGCGAAGAGTTACAATGTCAGTTTACATGATTACGAAACGGTAAACGGACATAACACGTCTTTAATTAATACGCAATACGCAACCCAGGTCTATCTGGTCTATCTTTAATATTGAAATATCCCGAACAATGAAGGAATATAAACGCAAATGAGATATTATTAATTTAGTAAATGTTTGGATTTCTGCCAATTTGATTTGTTGGCTTTGTTTGTTGTGCTTGATTCAAATTTGAAGTAACAGAATAAAAACGTCCCACAAATATTATGCAATTTTATTAGCCTAACCCCTCAGATATAAATAGAAAGTATCGTTGAAATGGGTTATAATACGATTAGGCCTGCTATGAAAGCATTATATCGAGACTTTCTATTTATATTCAAGGTGCTAGCCTAAATTGGCTAATATACTTTCTAATGGATGAAAAGATAGATTCACGAGCAAGGCTAATAGGAGGACTTAAGCCTGTGGTCTACCACCGAAGTTGGAAAAAGTAGTGTTTGCTTCCACAATCTTGGCCGCATATCAGGTAGCTCCATATCATAATTCTAACGTTGGACCTTGTTGACTTCAGAGCGGAGGTGTCCTGGACCCGGATCAGGCAGGATCTTGACCCTTGGACCGGACACAGGTCTGGATCTTGACCCTTGGAATATTTTTAATTATTCCATCTTATCCTATTGATTTCATTTATCATTTTGAACAAAATGACAGTAAAAATGATATAAAAATTCCGATTTTATTGACTTTATTATTTATAGCCCATTTTCAGATTCCCATCCATTTGTGATGACCCCATATAAGTTATTGCTAGGACTCCTGTTAATGTAATCTCAGCAAAAAGAGCCACTCCTCTAGAAATAGAGAAATGGCACAGGTGCTGTCGGTAGGGCAATTATTGCCATAGGGCACCTAGATGAGCACTGATTACATGACAACATCTGACAGAAGAATCTAATCCATCCATGAAATATGAAATACTTCAGCCTGTAATGTAGCTTTAAGATTGATATAGCCTATAATTAATTAATTACGTTAGGTAATTGCTCTGATATATTCTATTTATAGACATAAAAGCTCCCAATGCCGTTTTCATGACAATACATAACTCAGATCACTGTTACCAAGATGAACGAAGCATCTCAAAGTATCTGCAGTGATGATACTGACTTTCTAGTAGCTCAGGCAAACAATTTCAAAGTCAAACATTTGTTAGATGATTGTAGTAGTGCTACAACAGATCTACTTTATCAACGCAACATTGATTATGAGGTTGGTTTATTAACTGATAACAATAGCTCAAACAGTTTTGAGCAACCTCAATTTATTGAAGATAAAACGTACAAAGATATTGAGACTAAATCTCTGGAACAAATCATTGAAACACAACACGAGAAATGGATTTCAAATGGTGACATTAAATTTGAGCATACCCATTACATGTCGAATGAATTAGATAATAAAAGTGGAATTGACAACTACATCACAGGGTCTATTGATTATGCAAGAGATACACAATATCATACAGGCGAACATAAGTTTTTGCATGAATCTGGTCACAAAGAACATACCAAAGAATCTTCTTATGATGGACCAAGTATTGAAGGTTAGTTAAGGCCTATTAGCAATATCGCATTTTGGTCAAGTTACCTATTTTGTAAACAAAAATGTGTAAGTTCACAAACAGTTTGTGCACTGTTCATGAACATCTCTCTACAGGCTCATGAATAGTTCATGTATTGATTAAGGAAAATAACAATTATTATAGTATAGTATCTTATTATTAAATGTAAAGTAAATATAGAAAAATGTAATATGTATTATTTAAAATATTACATCATTCTATCTTAAGAATTAGATTCTTTTGAAAACATTACGTCAATATAAACTTAGAAATGCAAGAGTAAGCTCAAAAATTCAAATGTAAACAATAATAAATGCCGATGTAAAATATTTAAATGTATACTTTTAGAAAATTAGTTCATATCTATTATTGTTTTGCTTAGCATATCAAATGTATAATATGCTGAATCATGTAGAAAATTATATAAATAACACGCTGCTTAATATTATAATTCAGTAAAGGAGCAACGTTCGAAACAAACCTAGATCACATCGTATAATTATCAACATTTATCGTAACGTGTATTATTTCAATTGTGGAAATTATATAAAGATTAATGAACAGAATTATATTTATGTGTCTTAACAGTATTCACCTAAAGCCTTTATTCATTAGACAACAAGATAAGTCGTAAGGACGAAACAGTTTCGAACTATTTAGAGTTTACAACGAAGATTTTGTACAAATAAAGACGACGAATAACAAAGATGGCCGACGAAGCAGAAGCCGCAAGAAGAAGATTTCAAAGAAGATCAAAGATATACGAAACTCAAATTAGGAGATTTGAATTATTAGAAAAGAATGAATTAGTATCCATTGAGCAATGGAATGGAACCCTAGCAAAGGTTTTAAAAGAAAGTGACGAGTTGGATTTAGCCGCTCAAACTTATATCGACATATTAGAAGTGAACAACGCTCTCGACGGTGATATCGAAAAAGACATCACAGAACGTATACAAATCATGGAAAATACAACAAACGAAATAAAACAAACAACAATGAAAAGAATTTATGAAATAGAAGAACGTACTTTGGCAAAACAGGAACAGATTTTAGCCAAACAACATCAGCGTGAATTGGAACTCATCGAAGCCAGAAGAGTAAATACAAGTGATCCGTACGGTTCGGCAGCCTCAGTTTCAAGCAGAAACAATGACGTCATCGACGAAGAAGATGAGACAGCCACCGACTATGACGCAATTCTGGATCAAGATCAACCAATCAATCCAGAAGTAGATCAACCATTCAATCCAGAAGTAGATCAACCAATCAATCCAGAAGTAGATCAACCATTCAATCCAGAAGTAGATCAACCAATCAATCCAGAAGTAGATCAACCAATCAATCCAGAAGTAGATCAACAACATCACAAAGAAGAAGATGCCAAAGTGAAAATTAAAGACAAAGGCAAATGTAAAAGTGCAAAAACTAATGTTAATGAAGCAGTCACCACGGCAACAGCAATTGAAATAGGAGCAATGACAGCAATAAAGACAATGCAATTGAACAATGACAAAAGTAAACCTGTAACAGCAACAGTAAGGCTTGCTGGTTTTACGCCGACGAAATGGAATGGAGAATTTAGGACATTTCCTACATTCCAAAACAGATTCAATTCAGCAATGAAAAATGCAGGAGTTACAGATGATAATGTAAAATTACAATGGCTAGAAAAAAGTATTCCAGAATCTTATCAATCAATTATAGAAGGAAGATCGACATTATTGGAATCATGGAAAGCTATGAAATTAGTCATCACTGATCAAAAAATTGCAGATGAAATAACGTGGAACTTTAGAAAACTCAAACCATTGGTTGACAAAGACTCAGAAGCAATACAGAAATTTGTAACGGCGATGAGAACTCACATTATGTACTTGGTGGAATTTGGAAAGAGCCATAGAACCACAGATGAAGAATTCATACGAGACCTAAAGAGAAAAACTGGAAGAGATTTTGAAGAACAAATAGACGACCAATTTGCTATTCACAATCAATTAAGACTACAGATGGGTTTAGAAGAAGAAGAGCTGACCACAAAGTTCATCATGACATTCCTGGAACGAAGAATTCAAACCTCACACACAAAGAAGACGGACAGACGACAAGGTGGTTCAACAAAGGAAAACAATACATCAAAATCAGCGAAAGTCAGCGCATTCAAAGCCAACCCAGATGTAGATTGCCAACTTTGTGGAGATGGAAAACACCACCTAGAAGATTGTCAAATATTCAAAAACAAGACTGTAAGAGATAGGGCAGAATACACTAAAGGCAAAGGGTATTGCTTCAGATGCTTAGCAAAAGGTCATATGAAACCAAGCTGTGAAAAGAAGAATACATGCAAAGAATGCAAGAAATGTCACCACACCCTTCTACACTATGGTTCAACTTCTACTACAAATGATCAAGATAGTACAGTGCCAAAGATAGCCTCAGCAAGTTCAATAAACGCGAACAGTGCCAAAGAAATGGACAATGATGAATCACCAAGACTACCGATATTGAAGATTTGGGTCAAAAGTGGTTTCAAAAATGCTGATGGTTCACCAAGATTACGACCTGCGATATGCTTAATGGACGGTGGAGCAGACACAACATTAGTGAGGACAGAATTTGCAAACAGTCTTGGTATTGAAGGAGAAAATACAATCATCCAATATGAAGTAGTAGGAGGTGCAAAATACAAAGAAAAGACCAAAAAGTTTGACATCACCATTGGACGCTTCAACCCCATTCAAGAACAAGCCAAGATATCAGCCTATTCAATATCAAGAACATGTGGTGCTGCTAATGCATGGCCTAAAGATTTTTTCCAACGCAATCCACACTTGAGCAAGCTGAAGAATCTCACATATGGTAATGGTGGACACATCGACATTCTGATTGGAAGAGACGCCCAACAACTGCACAAAGAGCTGCAAAGAATAGAACCAGAGCCTCAAAATGATCACCAATCAACTGGCATAGAATACCCACTTGGCTGGACGATAGTCGGAGGAAAAGAAAAGAAGAATAAGAATGAAGTCAACAACAAGAAAGTTGCATCGGTGAAGCTGAATGACATTGCTGGAGACATAGAACATGAAGAAATCAAAAAGATTTTCACATCTGACCTGGCTGGTGTAAGTCCTTCAACACGGTGCATCTGCAAAGACAATGAAGTGAATGAAGCAAGATTCATAAAGATTGCAAAGAATACCACAATCAACAATGAAGGAAGAGTAGAAGTACAACTTCCATGGAAACAAGGATACCCAGAAGCACTACCAAACAATTATACTGAAGTATATCAAAGCTTGAAAGGCAGAGTCAAAAAGATGAAACACAAAGGAGAATATGAAAGTTATGCAAAAGCAATGAGTGAAGTCATCAATTCAGGATTTGTAGAAGAAGTCAACAGACAGAAGAATGAGAAAGAATACTTCATAGAACACCTCATTGTGGAAAGGCAGAACACATCAACACCTAAAAGAGTGGTCTGGAATTCAGCAAAGATATTTCAAGGAGAATCACTTGCAAAAGCATTGGAGAAAGGACCTGACATGCTGAACTCACTTTTCAAAGTTTTAATTGCATTTAGAGAAGAACAAGTGGCATTCATTGGGGATATCAGAAAAATGTTCAATATGATTTCCATTGCAAAAGAAGACCGCTGTTATCACAGATTTCTATGGATCAATGAAGGAGATGAAGAACCAAAAACATATCAATGGAGTCGCTTGGTATTTGGTGATCCACCTAGTCCTGACTTATCACAGACGAGCCTTCATTACTTGGCAGCAGCCTACAAAGATGAATGGCCAATTGGTGGTGAAATTTTAGAAAAACATATATACATGGATGACATAGCTGATTCAAGAGAAAATGAAACGGAAGCTACAGAAGCCATGAATGAGACTACAAAGGTATTAAAAAAAGGAAAATTTGAAATCAAAAGATGGCATTGCAACAGAATTAAAGTAGAAGAGACACTCAACAAAGATGGAATTTCTACACAAACAAAGAAGGAAGAAAACAATGACGACTTGGAAACCATGATTCTTGGCCATCATTGGAACAAAGAATTGGACAATCTATCACTGAAGGCAAAAACAGTTTCATTATCAATCACATCATCAACCAAGTTAACAAAAAGAATAATCCTTGGAATGATTGCTAGGGTTTGGGATCCTCTTGGAATAATGGCACCAGCAACTGTAAATTTAAGAATCATGTTTCAGAATTTGTGGAGAGAAGGCTATGAATGGGACCAGATTATTGAAGATGAAAAGTCAGCAATTTGGATGAAAAACATTGACTGCATTGAAGCAAAGTTGAACACAGTAGTTACAAGATGCATGAAATCAAAAGGGGCAATTGGTCAGCCTGAAATCCATGCATTTGCAGATGGCGGTGATAAAGCATTGGGAACATGTGTTTTCATGAGGTGGAACATTGGCGAGAACAAATTTGACACATCATTTGTAGCTGCAAAGACCCTGGTGACTCCTGTTAAAGGTTGGACCATCCCCAGAACGGAACTAGTTGGAGCACTCATCATGGTTCGCCTTGTACAAAATATTGTTGATGCCCTTCGAATCAAGCCATCCTCAATAACATACTGGGTAGACTCAAAAGTTGTATTACATTGGGTAAGATCGTCATCACAACAGATGAAAGCATTTGTCGAAACAAGAATTGCAGAGATCCAAGAAATTGCTGATGTCAAAAACTTCTGCTATGTGCCAACGAAATTGAATGCAGCGGATCCACTGACAAAAACAAATGACACTGACTTAGAAATATGGCACAAAGGTCCACAATTCTTGAGGGAAGCAATCATTCAAGATTTCGAAACAGAAGATGTCAAGCAAGACATAGAAGCAAAACAAGATCCTGCTGAAATCAAACCAACTAAGAAATTAAAGAAACAACCAAAAAAGAGTAAAGCTACCAATAAGAAAATAAACTCAATGGTAAAGAGTACAGAAGAAAATTTGATGGATGAACAGTTGGCAAAGGAAATATTAGAAGTAGCAAACAGAGAAGAAAATTGGTTGAAATCAGTTGAAGAAGTTAGCAAAATAAACAACATTGATGGTGAGACAGCAATCTACCGTGCCTTACAAGCATTCACCAAGTGGGAAGATAAAGCATACAAGAAACTTTGCCCATTTTTTGAAGAGAAAGATGAACTATATAGATTAGGAGGACGTTTAAATCTAGCAGAAGATTTCAGTCTTTCATTGATCGCACCAATTGTAATACCTAAAGCACCAAAAGGAGAAGACCAAGGATATGAAAACAACCATCGAGGAGTTATTAGTAAAATACTAAATTACTATCATGAGAAAACATGTCACCCTGGAGTTAATAGAACAAGATGTGCAATTGAGCAAAATGGCATTTGGATAATTGGAATCAACAATGCATTGAAGAAAGTCAAAAGATTTTGTTTGCACTGTCGAAAGAGAAGTCGTCCACTTGAAGAACAACAAATGGGTCAACTTCCAAACTTTCGTCTTGAAGCAAACCAAGTACCATTTTGGACGACAGCAGTAGACTTTTTTGGACCATTGAAAACAAAGTTAAGAAGAGGTGTTGTAAAAGATGGACATGTAGCTATTTTCACTTGTACAGTCACTAGAGCAATACACTTAGAATTTTGTTACGATCAAGAAGGTGGTGAAGGTTTATCGGCACTGAAATTCTTAATGGCACTAAGAAGATTTACCAGCACACATGGCTTGCATCCAAATAGAATGTACAGTGACAATGGCCCAAATCTGGTAGCAGCATCAAAGACAATAAAGAAACTAACAGAACAATGGGACAATACTTTGCTGGAAAATGGTTTGAAAGCTGCAGGATTTCTATGGGAATGGAATTGCCCTACAGCATCACATCAAAATGGAGTAGTAGAAGCCTTGATAAAGAGTGTAAGAAAAGCATTAGATGCAACTTCAGATTGCTACAATAAATCTTTGAATCCTGATGAATGGATGACAACATTATCAGAAATTTCTTACCTCATCAACTCAAGGCCATTATTTCCAAAATCGTCTGGTGATTTGTTAGATATTTCAGAGATGATAACTCCGAATTCATTGCTCCATGGTCAGAATATGTTAATTCCACAGCCAAAAGATACCAAAGAACACCCAACAGACCGAATGACAGCCATCCAAAAGAGAATACAAGTATTTTGGGAACATTGGACGACAAACATGCCACACAATTTAATATGTAGAAAGAAATGGTTGGTAAAAAGAAACAACATTGGAGTAGGCGACCTCGTTCTGGTTAAAACAAGTGGACCACATGGCCCAGCCCCTAGAGCTGTTTGGCCCTTGGCACTGATCTCAAACACGTACCCTGGAAAAGATGGGTTAATCAGAAAAGTAAGAATTAAAACCAAAAGTGGTGAATATGATCGACCAATCGCAAAATTAGTATTAATTGCAACACAAGAAGAAATTGAGGGTAAGGTTATTAAAAACCTTAACAAAGATGTTGAAGAAATTGAAGTATGATACAATTATCAATTTATAAAAGTATTAGAATGAATTAATCAATCATATCATTCGACGAATTTCCTATAATTCTCTCATTGAAGGGGATTGTATTGATTAAGGAAAATAACAATTATTATAGTATAGTATCTTATTATTAAATGTAAAGTAAATATAGAAAAATGTAATATGTATTATTTAAAATATTACATCATTCTATCTTAAGAATTAGATTCTTTTGAAAACATTACGTCAATATAAACTTAGAAATGCAAGAGTAAGCTCAAAAATTCAAATGTAAACAATAATAAATGCCGATGTAAAATATTTAAATGTATACTTTTAGAAAATTAGTTCATATCTATTATTGTTTTGCTTAGCATATCAAATGTATAATATGCTGAATCATGTAGAAAATTATATAAATAACACGCTGCTTAATATTATAATTCAGTAAAGGAGCAACGTTCGAAACAAACCTAGATCACATCGTATAATTATCAACATTTATCGTAACGTGTATTATTTCAATTGTGGAAATTATATAAAGATTAATGAACAGAATTATATTTATGTGTCTTAACAGTATTCACCTAAAGCCTTTATTCATTAGACAACAAGATAAGTCGTAAGGACGAAACAGTTCATGAACTTTAAAAGTTGAAATTGCTCAAACTTTCATACATTTCATGGACATTTCATGGAATGTTCATGAACAGTTAAAAGCAGCTCCTTGTTCATGGATTCATAATGAAATATTTCACATTGGTAAGAAAGTGGATAATTTGCCTGACCAATGATATAGTTGTACCCAGGGTCCGAAAAAAATGGGGGTCCTGGGATCCTAGATCCTGGAAGGCTAGAGAAAATCCAGAAGAAAGTTTATAATTTTCTGATTTATAGGCCAAACATCAAGAAAAAATTTAGAAGAAAATTTAGAAAATGTTTTAAGATTCTGGAAGGCTAAATCTTTTGTCGGACACTGGTTGTACCAATAAACTTTGAAAATAAAACAACACCATTGTTTTGCATGCTTCATTCACTGATTTTATTTTACTGACAAATAGAGATCGATGATAAAGTCAAAGAAGGTCATGATTTGCTACTCAGATTCCTTGGTGATACAAAATGGCAGATGAGCTCTACAGAAAGCATCAGGTAGGCCTAAGCTGTATTCTTTGCAAATAGTTTCGCAAATCTACAATCTGTGTAGTAGGACATTGTCCTATAAAAGTAATAAACCAATCATATTGACATTTTGCTTAATAATCAGATTGAACGGTCACCACACACTTTTGCCATGTTTGTATACATATTTACTACAGGAATGTTGCAAGACACAAGTGCTTTCAACGCTTCCTGAGTGTCTTCCAACTTTTCTGAATGTAATAGGCTAAATATGAATCTAGGCCTCCAAACGCGGCAAAAGTGTGTGGTAACTAAAATCAGAATCAAGTTTGTTTATATTGCGGAAGATCGTTCAAATTTTTAATAGGCCTAATGATTTAAAATTCATCTTTAAGTCAATGTTTTTACTTACTATAAAATGTCCTTGGATCAATTTAAAACTTCAAAATGTTGGTAGGCCTATTTCTTAAATATAGCTTTGTTGATATTATTTATTTAGTAATAGGCCTACATTGCAGTTTCCTATTCTTTTTGAGCATCTGACAAAATTTTACTGACAAATTTTGACGGGAATTTTTGAAAAATGTTTCTCCTCGAATATCCAAACACATGGACCAACCATTCATATTGCATGATTACGATTATGATTACGATACTCCATTATGACGTCAAGTAATTTGAAAACTGGTAGGCTAGGCCTAATCCTCAAGATAGGAATGTTGTGGTTGTCTATATATGACAAAGATTATAATCTGTTTCATTTCAGAGCCAAGTCAATATCTGAGTATCATGCTGAGCATCAAACTCAAATAGTTCTAGGTGAGTAGGTTGAAACAATTATCCTAAAAATATTTTCATCCTCTTCAAATTTGAAAAATGTTCCTTCTTCAACTTGTTAGTCCTAGATCATTATGTTTGATCTGTCTAATCTCATTTAGTAAATAGAAAAGCTCAGTTATATTCTGTATTACAATGTCAATCAAGGTGATCAAATGTCTTTCATTTATAGTCATACAGCATAATTATCATTATATTGATGTACCCGAAGAGTGAACAAACAATCTGATCAAACTTTACAAGCAATCACACAACTGCTCATGACTGAACACCTTATAAGCAAATCATGAACGTTAAATGATCGTTTTTTATGTAAGCATTCAGAAGGGTAGGCCTATTCATTGACACACAGAAAAATGTTTATTAACTGTTCATGAACTTTCAGGCAATTTCACATTCATGAAAAACACTCTTTGTGATTGTTCATGAACTGTTCATTAACCCACATAAAAAAATGTTTATGAACTGTTCATGAACTTATAGGCAATTTATCATTCATGAAAAGAGCTCTTTGTGACTGTTTATGAACTGTTCATTAACCCACAAAAAAAAATGTTTATGAACTGTTCATGAACTTTCAGGCAATTTCACATTCATGAAAAGAACTCTTTGTGACTGTTTATGAACTGTTCATTAACCCATAAAAAAATGTTTATGAACTGTTCATGAATGTTTATAATAAATTAATTAGAAATGAGCTTGTTTTATTTAATTGCCAGTTGAGATCAAAACACATTTAATTATAAAAATGTCATCAAGTCAAGCTTTAACATTTTTATTCAACGTTTATATCCTAGTATTTATTCCACATCATTTAGGTACTAGACCTACAGACCATTCTAGAAGTTCTGAGTCATCAAATCTTAAACGTTCATCATCTCTACATTCAAGTAATGACCCTTCTAACCATGAACAATCACCAGGAAAAAGAGATGTGACTAATAATATTAGTAGTCTTATCAAATCTGATGCTGACCTATCTACAGAATCAAAATCAATTCTTCATCATTCCTTTCCAAACTTTTATGCTGGCCTTAATGACGTTTCAACGATACATCATATTGGATCATCAACGCCAAACTTGAAGCTTTTAAAATATCCACCTCCTAAAGAAAAAGTAAGATTTTGATTATGTTATGTTATAAAAACAGTTCAGGAGTTCATGAACAGTTCATGAACATTAGATGGCTCCAAATTTTTCATGAACTCTTTATGAACTGTTCATGAACTGTCCGTGAAGGTTCATGAACTGTTCATGAACTCCTGAACTTTTTTCGCAGGGGTAGGCGCCATACCAAAAAGTATGCCTACATATATTTTTTTTAAATTGTCAATTTATTTCAGACGTAGACCTACTTGGAAAAAATGTAAACTTGTAAACACAAATGATTCAATTTAAGTTACTGTATTTACTTGAATAATTGACGTTTCATTGTTTTTGTTGTTCAAATGCAATGTGGAACTTAGTAATATTGGCTGTAGGCTATAGTGTTCTATTATCAACTTAAAACCTTTGCACTATCCATCTTTGTATAGGCCTAAGAACAGCTGCAAATATTACAATACAGCAAAGAATAGAACAATTTGGGCTAAGCGCATTAAACAACATTAAATAACTGATGACAGGCGCAACAATTCTATTTACCATTCTGTAGTACATATATGGATTAAACATTGTGCTGTATCTATATCTTATACTATACTGTAGCTATATAGATCTACAATATAACCTACTTGCCTGTTTATTGATATAGTTTCTATCAGGGATCAATCATGAGACGTCTAAAAATGAACTTGAAATTTCAATAGAAGAATTACAGAGCAAGCACAAGGTATTGAGGATGCTTAATCCATATGAAGGACGTCTGTATAATTATATATGTTGCCACAAAAGATCCCCTTTCCCTCTACCACAGCCTATTATAAATCAATGTATACTCCTGCGAAAACAGTTCAGAAGTTCATGAACAGTACATGAACAGAAGTTCATGAACAGTTCGTGAACGTTAAATGGCCCCAAATTTCCATAAACTGTTCATGAACTGTTCATAAACAGTTTATGAACTGTCTGTGAGGGTTCATGAACAGTTCCGAAAAATTGGAGCCATTCAACGTTCATGAACTGTTCATGAACTTATCATGACCTCCTGAACTGTTTTGAGCAGCAGGTAGGCCTATCATGTCTGTATGTATTTGGAATTATTATAGTTCAACTATATCAATAATCATTCATAATCATAAATATTGCGCATTAGCGCATTCATTATCAGAAGATCAGTAATTTTCTGTTGTTCTATTGTTAAGACGTAATATTGGCTATAATGGTACATCAGCTATAGTAGCACATCGCCTATAACAAACTTTTTTAGATTCGCCAGGGATGCCCTTATAAACAGTTTCTATAGTACATACATAAAGGCCAACAATATAGCCAGCTATGCATTGTATCAACATTAATTACATTAATATTACAACATGATCACTACTCAGCAGGTGGCTGATGTAGTTTGAATATTGATGTAGAATATAAGCATAACGTTTATTTTAGTTGTAATAAAAATAAATGATCTATTATCCATTCATGATTTTCAAAAACACTGATCTCGCAATGTATGCAATATGTTTTAGTTAAGTCCTTTGGTATAATTATTTCGGATTGGCAGTAATGACTTGAACTTTAAAGTCAATTATTATACTAGGTCAAGCAAGATGAATTGGATGCTATCAGGGAACAGGTGTTTAAATCACAGCAAGATGTCGAATCATGCAAACAACTTGCTAATCATTACGAAAAGAAAGCAGTAATTGTTAGGTAAGTGGGCTGTCACACACAACCTGGTTTCTATTTCAAATTTGTATGGTAAACTTTTAAGCCCTTGGATTGGTAAACTTTTAAGCCCTTGGATTTCCAAAAATTCTGCTTAAATCGTACATCGTTGTATGTTGAATACAGATATCCCCCACAAGCCACTGTTGTACCCTGACACAAGAATGACGATTTCCTGTCGGCTGCACCAGACATTAATTAGGCGCGCGTTCAATAGATATTTGGTTTGGTATGACCGTATAACCTAGAGTCCCTAGACCCACTGTAAAATCTGCAACAAATTAAATACACCTTTCTTTGAACTTCGTGAATTGTCTATGGAAATTTGATGAAAATGTGTTTTTTACTTTCACATGACTTATTTTGCAATGTCCTAAGTGCATGCATTATCATCCGTCAAATTTATTGTGTGAATATTGTCAATGATTCCTGCTTATCAATCCATGTGATTATTTTTGTTTAATAGGAAAGATTTGATGTCACTCGAGAAAGAGAAAATAACACTTCAAGCAGACTTAAGCAATTTGAGAATACAAACCAATAATGAAAAATCAAATTCTGAATATTTGAAGGTATGCTAGAACATATTTTAGTCTTATTCCTTCTTAATTATATGGAAACAATTGTAATTATTGTTTTCTGTTTCACTTTTTATCTAGAACATTGAAATAATGGAGCGAGATTCATATCTTCAAAAAGAGGTAAACCAACAATGAAACCTAGATAAAATTGAGCGCTATAAATAGGTAGCTCTTAATCACAGAGTTGATAAATTGAATATTGTACAGTCAAACCTGTCATAACGACCACCTCTATACAGTGATCATCTGTCTATAATGGTCATTCTTGCAATGTCTAAAATAGTATTTCATATTGAAATAATCCTGTATAAAATGCCACCTCCATATTATGGTCAAGTTAAAGTTATCTGCCTCTCGTAGTTTGTTGTTATATACAGGTTTTACTGTATTTTGATTAATTGACCAATTGGTGACTGTTTTATAAGGCTGATCGACTAGCAGGTTTGACTTTTCATGGTTTTAGATGGAGTTGATCAAGCAAGAACGCGATTCATACAAAATCACATTAGAACAACTTGAAGCGTCTTCACTTGATATCAATGTTACTATCAAAAGCAATGATGAAAAGCTTGAAGAATTTGAAACTAAAGAAATGCATTATAAAAGTGAAATTGAAGTGTTAAATAAGGTGTCTATATTTGATTAAATACAACTCTATTATGCCTTTTCAAATTAATTTTCATGATTTTCATCAATAATTCATGTAATGTTTTGAATGCACAACTTCATTAAACAGTTCATGAATTTCATATAGTCCTATATTAAGCTGTAGTTTACATTAATATGATATCCTATAAATATAAATTGACATCAATAAGCTCTTGAAAATCTTACTATAGACATTTGAAGTTGATACCAACATACAGGTGCCACATAATATTATTTTGAAAGATGTAAATAGTTTACGAGGGAATCCTTACTTCTTGTACCATTCTTCTATTTCGGAATATTCACTTTTTGCTCAGAGCTATAAGGGTGAATGCATTACTGGTTGAAGACACTTCACTAACACATAAACTGTTGAAATCGATATGTAGCGTGACAGCTGACTGCTTGGAGCAATAAAGAGTATATAAAATCACTGATCCTACTGAAAAGAACCTCTCATTTAGAAATAGAAGAGGTTTGCCGCCGATGGAGCATTACTGTCTCAATCACTACTTATAAAATTCTGGATTCTTTATTGTATTGATGCAGATCAAATTTAACAAACTTAACGATCCTAGCTTCAAAATGTTAAAATGGTATTCTCTAGATAGACCATTTAATTTGCTGTTAAAAACATGACATTGGAGTAATACGGGTTTCCCTTGTTATTGTGGTTTGACTGTTTGAACCTGATGCAATTTACACTAGAGACTCGAGGAAGACATTGAATTTAATTGCGACTGATTAAATCATGGCCACTTCTACTGTTTAAGTTAACCCAGGATCTTTATTAATTTTTTATTATTCACAAACCGCTAGTATCTTTTTGCACTGAGATTGTTGGTTAGTTGGATAATTTTGATTTTTTTAATCTTGTGTAAGTTTAATGACCGGATGCCTTTCCTGATATCATCTAACAATGCTTATGCCAGGCCCCTGCGAAAAACAGTTCAGGAGTTTATGAACAGTCCATGAACGTTAAATAGGCCTAATTATCATAAAGTTTAACCCAAGGGCGCAATCCCCGCATACAGTACTCTGTTGTACAGTTCCTCCTCTCTTTAATTGTAGGCATTAAATGATAAGAACGCAACCTCGAAAAAGTCAGAAATTGACCAGTATGAGATGATCTCACAATTGAAAAATGAAATGGTGTCAATAAAGTCTTTGAAGGATGAAGAGTTAGAAAATGAGAAAAGAAAGTTTGAAGATGTAAGTTTCAATTTGAAACATATGTTATACTTTGATTTGCAATGTTTGAATTCAAGGAAGAGTGATGATTGTTGTATATTGGCTTTAATTTAGTTGAATGCCAAAGCCATATGTTACCAAATGTTGGAAGCCCACAGTGACAAGTGAGAACAACCCCTGTGAAATGGTTCATGGACATGAAATAGACCAATTTTTACAAACTGTTCATTTAACAGTTCATGGACAGTTTTATAAAATAGTCACTGAAAAACAGACCACTTAGCGTTTATGAGGGTTCCACAAACTTTTCATGAACAAATTCATGAACGGTTGTTAACAAAAAGTTGAAACAGTTTATGGACTTTATGAAAAAAATAGTCCCTGAACTTGCGAAGGGTTCATGGAGGACTTTCATTAACGAATCAACAAAATTAAGTTCATGAACAGTTGGTAAGAAGTTTGGGAGACATTACTTTTCCCCGCATTTTCACACCCTTGGAGTCAGGATGTGTGAGTTGCAAGGAATCCCCATTTTACGTACATTTTGTTTCACTTTAGTGTAGATCAACATCTAGTTGATCAACAATCTATTACCAAATTTATGTTACATATTGTTTGACATTAGGAGAGCAAAAAGCATATTGTATCTATCGAGGAATCTCATCTGAAAGAAATTGAAAATCTGAAAGTGAAATTGGAGGTGATTTAAATTTTGATAAGAGATGCTGCAGCATTTTATTCTTGTGTAATATGTTTACATAAGCCATGCATACGAAACAGTTCTGGAGTTCATGAACAAATCATGAACGTTACATGTCCCCAATTTCCATGAACAGTTCATGAAAATTGGGGCCATTTAACATATATAAACTGTTCATGAACTCCAGAACTATTTTTCGCAGGGACTTGACAAATGACCTAGGGAAAAACCTTTTCTGCGTCCGAGAAAAGTAGCCTATACTTTGCTTCAATAAAAGGCAGATCAATCCAAGTTTTTTATAAAACACATTCACAACCACGTTGTAAATTATTCTCCTGTAACTGCATTATTCAATGGTGTAATGATTTTCCAATTAATGTTGTAAATTCACAGACTTTTACATAATTTAAAATGGTAAAGTCAGTTGAAAAAACTTTTGTAAATCGTAGCATATTAAGATGCACTTCATCGTCATCATTATTTATTAAGAACCTTGAAATAATAAATAATTTTTTTCAATAGACTGAAAACGGGAATGATAATTTCAATGATAATTGATAAATGATAATTCAAAAGACAGTACACACAAACGATCTTGTATCCTGTAATTTCTCGAAATATTTAAAATTATCAAATGTATATGTATCAATCAATCAAATTTGATGAAAATGTGTTTTTAATCATTGTCACAAAAGTATACTTTACTCTATTTGTGTGTACCAAAACCATGAAAATGCCATGAAATTGGTAAAACACCATGAAGATGTAAAAAGCTAAATTCACACTTTTTTATGCCATAAAAAGTTTTAAAAACAATGAAAACATCCACATTTACAAAATTAATATGTGAAAATGCCATAAAAAAACATGCAATTTCACATTTTTCATGGTTTTGGTGTCAGTAGTTGATACTCATCTAAAATCCTCTGAGCAGCACTCCATGGTAGTTAGGAATAGAAACAGCTCTGTAGAAACATTTCTCAAGTGATATTTATCTTTTTCAGCATAAAGATAGAAGTTTGAAAGAACAGCATCAAGGTTTTGCTGCAGCTCAATTAGAGTTACGAGAGGTTCAACAAAAATTACAAACAATGAGACAGGCCAATGACGATAAAGAAAAGATTATTATGTCATTTCAGAAACAGCAATTTAACTTACAGAATGAAATTGATTTAAAGGTGATGATTATCTCGATACACAAATCAACTGATGACTTGGCCTCAATTGTGCTGAGTTCCTGAACTGTTCCTGAACTTTACTAATATCCATTAACTGTTTAAGAATATCTTATACGCAGTTCATGAACATTATATGACCTGATTTTCATGGAGTTTTCATAAACTGCTCATGAACATTTCATCAAATGGGGCCATTTAACTTTCATGAACTGTTTTCACTAGGGCTATAACCTAACAGAGCATAACAAGCAATTGAGACGGTATCGTCCTACCGAAGGCGCCCGTACATAGTATAGTATAATATAGTATAGTATAAATTATACTATAATTATTTAATTATATAAATTGTACTACTTTTGGATCTGAACCACCGTTGTCGAGATATGATCAGATCTGAAGCATGATTGCTCTTCCATCTCATCATCATTTATGTTAGAAAAACCTTTAAGATTACATCAAAACTTGTTTTCAAGGGACTTATGGATTGGAGATTGTGGACTCAAGTGGAGATTGATTTCAAGTAATATAATTCTTCCCAACATTAAATAGCAAATGACTAAATAAATCCGAAAAATAATTGTTACAATTCTCTCAGATCAATTAGGTCAAATCTTACAGTTATTCCCTTTGTAGTTGATGATTAGGTGGAGGCCTATTTCTGTAAGCTTGAGGCTTAATTTGGTATGCTAGAGGCATACAGATAGTACAGAGGCATGTTTATCAATTCATATTATAAAATTGACAGTGATACTATGCAGTGGTTTTACTTTCACCCTCCTCTCACCCTCTGAAAAGAATTCATGAACTTTGTGAACTGTTCATGAACTCTTTAGTGGGTTCATGAACAGTTCATGAACATTTTTTGTCGGATCATGAACAGTCATAAATAGTTTATGAACACTTCATGAACCAGTTCATGAACTGGTTCATGAATGTAAAATTGCCTAAAAGTTCATGAACGTTTGGGCAATTTCATGTTCATTAGCTCATAAACTTTGTTTAGGGGCTTTTTAATTAGTCGATTTGATGTATATAAATGTCACTGATGTTCAGTCTTAGGAATCCAGACAGACAAGCTTATAGGTCATGTTGTTTCATCTAATATTGTAACTTACAAAGTAACAAAAAATTCACAATTGCGCAGGCACACACACACCTGTGTTTAAATTGTGATATTGTGCTGCAAAAGCACATATAATATTATATCACAATGGTTTTTAAAATATTTTATTTATAAAATGTTGATTGTTGTGAAATATTACCTATTTACTTTTGTTGTTAGTAAGCAACTATTTTGGGTTATAGGTTCATAAGCTTGAAGAGAGAAATAAATCACTTGAAAATGAATTATATACAGTAACACAGGTTAGATATATTTCATTCGATGCTCTGTGTCACCCAGATGTTTTCATAGCTATAATTCAAACTAAAGGTCTGTATCGGATAGGATTCGGTAGTACTGTAATCCGAATGTTCGAAAAATTTTGCGATTCGAATCCGATCCGAATGAGAATAAACTGGAAAAATCCGAAAGCTTTGATTCAGATTAGTTGATCTTATGTGGCCAAATTTGAATCTGATTATTCAAAATGGTGAATATTTCCCATTAATATATACACAGAGTTTCGAATTTGAAAACTTTTCTAAACTGTCTTTTCTTAAATATATATATGCATAATTATGCAGAATACTATTTTTATTCTTTCTTTTAACTAAAAACTGAGTTCTTGTCAAATAAATTATTAATACTTTCGCCAAAATCCAGTCTGATACCTATATCTGTTTTCTCCAATGTTGTTGTGTATGGTTAACAAAGTATAATAAAGCCTTTGTTAGATCTTCTTGAATCTCAATCAATTGGAAACAAATAGTTTTCATCTACTTAATATTTAATATACATTTGACTCAGCAGGAATAGCTTTGTTGGCATTATAAACTGCAGTCAAACCTGCTATAACGGCCACCTCAATACAGCAGTCACCTGTCTATAGTGTTCATTTTAACAATGTTTCAAATAGTATGTTCTATTATACCAACCCTATGTATAGAGGTCATCTGCATTTAGTGGCTACGGTAATTTATCTATCTCTCATATCTGGCTGCTATATACAGGTTTCACTTCATTCATGTTCAATTCACGTTCTGAAAATATTGCTACCGTATAATGCAGCAATATTAGGCTACTTCATATTCGCTAATTGTGATTGTTCAATTTCAGGCTAAAAATACTGAAATCACTATGTTATATGAACGCCTCAAATCTCAAGAAAATGCAACTCGTTCACTTGGGGATGAAATGAGAGAGCAAGCCAATGAGCAGGTAACCTACATATATACGTATCTCTTTCCTGTGCTGTTATTCTGCAATCTATCCAAAAAAAAAATTGAAGTATAGTTAAATATCGCTTCATTGTATTATGTAATTATTTATTTCACAAATCGACAGGGTTATTTATAGATGAATAGCATCAATCACCCGTGTTACTGGGTTAATTTGAATAACAATTAAATGGTAACCAATAATAACTGTCTCGACTGAGTTTATATCTCCTTAAAATTTGACAACTTTTTAAATTTTTTATCGAATTGAAACTATAAAATCAACATAATAAAAACCCTGTAGTGAAACAGAAAGCGGTATTCTGGATCACATACACACCACATAAACACACATAGACTTTCACATTTGAATGGCAAAATTGTAACTTTTTGCATAACGTACTTATGTAGTATTACTATTTGCTATTACTATATGTAGTATACTATTTGCGAATGCATTGCTCACTACTTCGGTAGTTCGAGCACTCTGGTATGGCAAAGATGTTTCTATGTTGTTAATTTTTCGCCAATTTGACAAATCATCTTGACCTAGCTATCACAGATGAAGTCAATCCCTTGTTCACTGAGCAGTACTGTGAAATCAGTCTTGCGAACAAAAGTTCTCTATGAACTTATCAGGTCCTGAGTGAATGAATGATGATGATGATACTGATGATACTGATGACGACTAATTGTCAGAAACAAGTGCCTGTCAAAACTATGCTTATGTAGTATTGTCTATTTTCCTTGCAAGATCTTTTTCAAAGAGATTGTTAATAAAGTAATTATTATGATAAAATCGCAAAAATATTATTCCATTTACTACTACTATTATGCAATTCTTTCCTCCAAGACCAATTCCTGCTCAAATCCTCACAGAATTATTGCTTATATATTATTATTGTTATTATGTACTCCTGCAAAAAAACAGCCTATGAGTTCATGAACGGTTCAGGAACATTAAATGGCCTAATTTTCATGAACGTTTTATGCTTATTATTGAACTTTTATGAGAAATTCATGGATTGCCACACCGTGATGAGTTTATGAAATAATGAAAGTTGGCCATTTAACGTTCATGAACAGTCTGTGCACTGTTCATGAACTTATGAACTGTTTATCGCAAGTGTAATTACACTCTACGACATGCAATAATATTTCTTCATCAGATAAACAACGCAGTGCTGGAGACCAAAGAATCTAGTGAGAATGAAATTAAATACTTGGAGCAGAAAATAAATGAGTTAGAAAACCAGCGTGATGATTTGTTATCAGATCAGACAACACAAATGGAAAAGAAAAGCAATGTTATCATAATGCTTCAAGAATCAAATTCAAAACTCAAAAAGGTTTGTAAGCTATCAGATTTATAACATGTTATCACTGATTGCATCGATGTAGCCCTTAAATCATGACATGAAACTAAACTTTTAGCAAACACTAGGCGTTAGAGATTGTGGATGACTGGTCTACAAGTGCAATGCAAGATGCAAATGTTCAACTTTTCTTCCTCTTGCTTAGTCACATTATCTAGTGCATCCATATGAGAGTCAAATAGTTCACCACTGACTCAAATAGTAACTACCTCATAGCAGTCATTATGACTTCCTATTCTCAACTTTTTTGACATATTATAGGAAACTGATGCATTGAAAAAACAATTGTATGCATCTCAAAGGGAGACAATGAATATTGCAACAAAATGCAGATCTGATGCCAGAAACGATACAGAAAAAATGCGGATGAAGATGAAAGAGGTATAGCCTATAACTATACAGAGGCATATAGACATATGAGATATGACTATACAGCTAGAGCTATGACATTACTGTTCCTATGAAAAAAGTGATGTTGTCAAAAGTTTCGTAGTTTGGCTGAATCAACAGGACGTTGTGACGACGTTGTGACGACGTTGTGAGGTTGATCCTCATTAACTAGTTTCTTTTTAAATAGCTCCCGTGACTTACTAGTTAGACATTTGCTATGAAAATCATGCATGCCTTGACACCCACCGTAATAGAGACACTCACCTTGCTAGATCTGATAAGGTTATTGTTCCTATAAAAAAAACAATGTTGTCAAAAAGTTGTAGTCTGATTGAACCAATACGACGTCGTGACGACATTGTGAGTTACCCGGGTTGATGTTAACTAACTAATTATTCAGGCTTTTCTCATGACTTACTACTTAGACATCCGCTAACGAAATCATGCATGCCTTGGATTTTCATTCATACACTGTAAAATGGAAATTAGTTTATAACCTTTCTTTAAGAATATTTTACTAGAGTCTAGGCATGTTCCCTTTTTTAGCTTATATATGTCCAACTGTAAATATTTTAGTTCATTCAATATTCTTTCTATCCAAAACGTTGTTGAAGGTTGAAATTTGACCACATCATGTTTGCTATGAAAAAAACAAATAGACGTAGGATAATTTAATGGGTTATTGTATAAATCCTAAACTTTTCCAGGGTTAATTGTCTGAACACTATCATGTTTATAATGAGTTATCAATTATTACATTGAGTACTGGATACGGTAGTGTAGTTTTATTATTATAAACTGCACTTATTTATGTTTTTTAGCTTTCTCGAGTTGACAAGAAAGTAGCCCTTTGCATTATTGAGGAGTGTGCGAAATTAAATACATTTATACGCGAGTTACCGTGGTCATCTTTGTATGCGAGGTAATTATCTATATTGAAGTTTAAATATTGAACAAGCAATTCTATAGGAAAAGGATAGCGATGTTAGTTTACTAGTTTTTGATTAAATTATAAAGATAATATATACAATTGATCTTGAATATGCAAGCTGTGAAAAATGTGATCTGTGAAAAATTTGAGCTTTTTTACATCGACCATGTTGGTTTTGCATAACAATACACCCCCCGAGGTCACAGTCGTTACCAAATACATCACCATGGTTATCAATATTTTCTTTAAATAATTCTCAAGGGAATCATTGGGAACCTGCGAAAGAGCTCTATCACCTAAATTCCTTCACGTTTTGTCATGTCAATGTAATAGAAATACTTCTTCAAGAATGTAGTTACTGAATCTCTTCTGCTCGTAAGTCTCCCTGTCATTTGTAAAGCACCTCTATTAATTCTTTTGTTTTTATCCGTTTAAGGTCTGATATACACGGAACACCCATTGATGGCTCTGCTATTCAATCTTCGCTGGATGCGTTGGTAAATAAAACATATATGCTTATATTATGCCCTGTAAACTACTGTTCATAAGATCTGTAGGCCTATAGTAATTGATTGAGACGATAGCACCCTACGGAAGGTGCCCGTGTTACTCTTCTATTTCTAGATGAGTGACTCCTTTCATTTAGAACGATGAATATGAATGCTAATTAATGATCTCAGCCGCGACACTGCAGATCAATTTCAACAGATATCATTTCAGATTGGCCTTGATTATCAATGTGTCGACGGTCTAGGCTTACGCCGTACTATGCAATTCCCTTCTGGACCATTGCATCCGCCATATCAGATCTGAATTCCAGTTGCTTTGCTATCTGCTCTGTTCTATAAAATCTACATTATCAATGTTGAATTTGTCGTCATGGCAAATCCCTGAGAAGGTTATGTAATTTATATATTCATGAACTATATTTCCATTTAAACAATCATAGCATGACTGTGAAAAGATAATAGAAGGAATTCTCAGTAACGTCAATTAGTGAGGGTTCTCATTTTGCATTCGAAATGCCTTGTCATTTCTATATTTAATTTGAAGGGGCTTGGACTCTTTTTAGTCTTGCTTCAGTGCATTTAATCAAGCTAGGATGTTGATATTCATCATATCAGAAAGTTCCAAATAATTGTACTTTGTTTTAGTTTACAGAAGGGTACACTATTATAATTTTTTAGATTAATCTGCGAAATCTGCACGATGGCATCAAACAATGTCTACTGTCATGTAAGCCAACCCAACCAAAAAGGAATACACAGGTATATATGATTTTAGCAGCCTTTTCTTACATGTATATACTATAAACAGAATTACAGTTGAACTAGCTTACTTAATATTAATATCCAGTGAATAATGGGACATTGATATTAAACGGGGTAAAATATGAGAGTTTTGTTTAGGAAATCCAATATGGAATCCGGTTATTCGTTCGATATGGGAGTTATTTTCCGAGTGTTCAAAGTCGACATCTCACGAGGCTTTGCGAACGAGTCGACAGCAACACTCTAAACATTAAATTCATATCCACCAAATTCTTATGAATTATTCTTGTTTATTATTTAAAAATAACACCATAAGTATGATGGTGTATTATAGCGATTCTCTTTATAGGTATTGGAGGCCAGTGAAATCGTCAACGCGTGCAGTTTCGATTTGAACGTTTTAAATGTTTTCAAACATAGAATTAGCTTTGAATTAGATTCTATTTTCAGCTATCAATCCAACATTAAAACCAATAGTGTTTTAGAAAGTAAACATTGTGAATAAATATCTTTTGAGAATGCTAAACGTCTGTCTTTATTGGAAAATTTAACCCTCTGCGAGGGTCAAACCTTTCCGCCATTTGCATTTCTGAAACATTCTAAATTCTAATAGCAACAACAAAAGAAAGTTGTTGTCACAGCAACTAATGGAGTTCACTGGTTGATTTTGAACGTGGATATTATTATCCGGGTGTTTGACACACTACCAACACCAAAATCATGGAAATGCAATGAAAGTGTCAGGAAAACACTATGAAAATGTATAAAATGAAAATCACAATTTTTTTATAACATGAATACATCCATAGTCATGATATCAAAATATGAAAAAGCCATGAATTTTTCAAGGTTTTGGTGTCAGTAGTAACAGTATTGAAAGGTTATCCTAAACAATCCACAATTGACTAGGATACTAAAATGCAATTTGTTTATTATCGATAGGTCGATGCATCTCTCATTATCAATAATGACAATGACAATAATGAATCATTGAGTGAGTCTATTACGTCAAATTCATCAATTTCAATCGCAAGCAATACCAAGCGCGAAGAATCAACTACTAAACTACTGCATCATCTTCAACAACGTGTTAAGCAATTAAGAAGTGAAAATCAATCTTTGAAATGCTCTTCTGATATCGAAGCTGATGGAAATTCAAACAATTCTGTGGTCGATTCATTAAATGGGGTATGAGTTGCAACTTTGTGTACGTTTTTTTGTTAATACAAGAAGGAGTGTTGCTTGTTTAAAGAAAAAGGGTGTTGCCTATAAATCAACTCACACATTTTTCTTTCTTAGACTTTTTTCTTGAAATGAGAATTTTATTTTCTTGAAACAAGAAATTTTCTGATATACCTTTTCCAGAATAAGAATGAATTTCTTATTTGAAGAACACCTAAATATAGAATTTCTTCCAGCCAGATGAGTACTACACAACCATTTTAGAAATAAGCATGTATTCTCTTGAAATAAGAGTGCAGTTTCTTAAAATAAGAATATAATAACTGAGTGTATGAATGTAAACATATAATTCTTTAATATGAAAATACTGTTTCTTGAAATGATTAAATATGTTTCTTGATTTACTTTCTCAAAATATGAACATCTGAAGATTACATTTTTATAGAAATTATATAGCTGATTAATCAAACTGAACCAAAATGCTACACATCTATAATAATGCTGGATTACCAGCTGATGAGTTTTATATATCCATATACGCATGCCACTGGTGTGTCATCGAGTGCTAGCATGAGTCCTTCAGTCGTGTATTCCAATTAAAATGATATATCAATGTGCGTTTTTCAATTCTATAGAAATTAAACTATGTGTCTATAATTAATCTATAAAGTAGTTATTGATTGTTCATTGTTTGTGTTAATGCATACAGTCAATCGTTCAAAATTCTGACGACATATTACCATTCGATCAAATTGGTTCACTAGAAAAGTCTCTCCAAGTAAGTTATAGATGCCACAACGAATCCTTATATCTTCATTACCCATTTGCCATCATCATCCTCAAATAATGTTCTGTTTCATATTCTAGAAAAAAAAACATTACATTTAATATTTAACATTTATCCTGATTCAAGCCTAACGATGTTTTCAGTTTGATATTTTACTTTCGATATTTAAGTTTCGTCATTGTTTGAAACAAGGATACACTATGGACAATGGAGGACATAATTTTGATTCGAGACAGTCTTGGTTAATTTAGTGATGAGTCAATTGTTAGTATTGTTGTGTTGTCTTTTAACCTCATTTTGTCAGCGTTATATATTTAGCAGTTATTGGTCGAAGGCGAGGTGGATATTGGCGGATAATGACCGAAGACATAAGCCTGAGATCAATAACTGTTTGTCGATCTTGAAATGATAATCATGACATGAACTTTAATATAGCTAATGTATCAAGAGGGAAGTTATCCTTGGATGAATACTGGCATGTGTTTTACGATATGTGTTTTTGATCTGGTGACCGAGGACTATCAATATACATATCCGTTTATTAAATGTTTAATGGAATAGAAACCTGATCAATGTACAGTGGTCGTTTGACACATACATTGTATAGTAATTATTTAGTTTTAAGATTGTTTTAGCATTACCTCCCTAATTCATTAAACATATTTCTACATTTGGACTCTTTTCAGATAGCCGAAGAGGAGTCTGCTAAAAATTTAGCATTGCTTGGTCAAAAGATGACAGAAATGACAAAGTTGCAAACCATGCTGACTCAAGCTACCAAGGTTAGTAAGAGGTTAGCTATTAGAAGGGCTTTTTAACTGTCAAAAATCGTAATAACGACATAGTAATAATAGTATAGATAGTCACATTATAGGAATGAGCCGTTCCTTTTCCCTCTAACATATTTGCTACCAATAGAACGCCGCAAATCATAGTCAGACATAGCTAACAAAGGAACTTGTAAATAGGAAACATTACATTATAAAAAAATACTGCTTGTCCATAGCCCGTCGAAACATCTTTTTCGGTTGCCAGTGAAGGTTGTGATGCAGTGATTGTTGAGCATACGTCTTTGATCTTTCCATGTGACCTAGAAAAGACACATGGCGTTGTTGAGCAATAGCGGATGCAGAATAGGAACGTTTGACGTCACGGTAGCTGACGGGGTAAATTATCCGTTTGACTCTAACGCTTCCAAAGCTGACAGACTTCTTCCACTTTTCAACTGTAGAATTTTCAACATTTAAACATTTTCATTAGTTCCGAAACAGAGAAATAAACTTTGAGCGCATTTATAGTGCCCTAGTTTATATGTGATAAGTTACGTCTGGATTAATTACGTCATGCAAACTGATGCGTGTGCTGCTGTTTCAAAATCATTGGTGTTACTATTTCGCGGCCATGATTGTATTTCAACAGGGTAATCTTTTGCTCTGATTTTGAGTAAATTCGTAATTTGTACCGTGGGTAGATCTTCACTCTTGTAAACTCTAATTATTACCATTTTTTTTTTAAATAATGTGAATACCCTTAATTTCAGACTATTTCCGATTTTGTTGTTTTCTGTTTCTGCCAGATCGCTCCCGGTTGGATTACTTATGTAAACATTGCTATGCAGGGACGTGAATTGAAACATATACATTCATTGTTCTATTTTTCTTTTCAAATTTCAATTTCTCTCTTTTGAAACAAATGAAATTGTAATGTCAATTATCGAAGTAAACTGCAGTGACATGCAATAGTTGACCCCAAACTGGAGGATTAGCTCAGATGGCAGAGCAACCGAACTTCAGATTGGATCGGATCATATCTGATCGACTGTGGTTCAAATCCCCATAAGGTCAACTCAGCCTTGACTTTATCTGAAACATCAAATGAGTACCATCTGAGGATGGCGGATGGAATGATCCAGAGGGAATTGCATTGTGAGTAGCTGCGGCGCATCGTTGCGCATTGACAATCAAGACTTGTCTGCCATGAAATCTGTTGAAATTGATCTGCAGTGTCGCGGCTGAGATCAACAAAGAGCATTTAAAATCATTGCTCTCAGCGAAAAAAGCCACTCATCTAGTAAATAGAGAAGTG
Organism: Haliclystus octoradiatus; assembly: GCA_916610825.1. Classification (NCBI taxonomy): domain Eukaryota; kingdom Metazoa; phylum Cnidaria; class Staurozoa; order Stauromedusae; family Haliclystidae; genus Haliclystus; species Haliclystus octoradiatus. The sequence goes on from OU744450.1 coordinate 7,312,028, forward strand.
GTACGGGTGCCTTCGGTAGGGCGACATCGTCTACATTACTTTTACCCCAAACTCATCAAAAGAACCGACACCATTCCATACATTTGGAATTTAATTTAGAAGGAGAAGATTGACCGGGGAACTTTGCGCGCCCAACTTGAATTTTTCATACCAAATTCAAGAACTCCTTTTGAAACAGAGTTGGCCTCGCCTTAATTCTATTGTTTTGAACGAAATAATCAAAAACACGAGACAGGAAGAAATGTTGAAGCCGTAAACTCATGACAATCATTCAAGAATTGATGTTTTGACATCATTATTTATTCGATGCATAAATCAGATTCGCATAGTTCTATTGAATTATCACATTAGTTTGCTTTTGGTATATTTATCCTGGGTTATATTTCCTGAAGTTGCCTTGTTAGCTGGCAAGTTTTTATGGACCCGATCGTTGCATCAAAACAGGAAAAAGAAACACAAGGATTCGACTTCATAACGAAAATCAAAATGTTTTTGTTATCTCTTTCATGCAAATCAGCTTCTACCTTCAACGGGGATAAGGTTCTTGTTTGGTGTTACTTTCCGTTCAACATATCAATCTAACTGATCGAACGAAAACAGCTTCTGCATGTTATACTTTTTACGGTTTTGATACTTTTGATCACATAGTAAACAAAACGTTCTGGTGTAATCCTGAACGTGATAAAATAATGAAACCAAAATACAAAACATAGCTAAGAAAACGAAACCAGTCTTATGGTCATATACGCACGGCAACTTTTCTCAAAGCTTTGTTTGACCTGATGACGCACGAGTTGTTTGAGTGGGCAATGTTCCCCGGTCAGTACCTCCCTTCAAGAGAGAATACTAATCCTTGCATGCAGATGGAAACTTATGACTAGCAGAATTTAGAACAAAGTGAGCAGAGAAGGCCGATGCAGTTTCCAATCCTAAGTCGGGTATTAACTTGTTCCTCTTTTTTTAATCTTGTTTTAAGGAAAATATGAAATTGGAGCGTTCTTATGCTACACTACAACAGCGTTATTTTGGCAATAGCAAGCCAATATTGATTGAAAAGATAGAGCCTTGTGATACATAAATATATGAACTGTTGGAAGAATCTTGATGAAGTGGTGGCATGGAATAGAACATATTCAATTATCGTAATGGGTGTTTATTTTCTAAATTACATTTATTTACTTATACAGTACGTTATTCCTATGATATAAATTTGCAAATTGACTAAAAACAAAAGCAATTTGGTTGACTCAAAGATCTCGAATCTTTGATAATTATTTTGGCTTTTCAACGCTTCAATTTCAGTGTTGTTGCTCATGTATAATTAAACATACGTTTATTTATAATATTATTTTCATTGATCACATTTAATGACAACAATAAAGGCCAAATCATTTTAATATATTATATTATATTTTAAGTTCTATAAATTTTTAAATAACGCGTAAATTATTCGCTTGTTGTAACATAATTGTGTATTTTATACTTTTGTAAATAATTATGTCAATCACTTCAAAATTGACTTTGGTCCAATTTTCATCATCTTCTTGGGTTTCATTTATTGTTGTTCGGATACGATCTTCCTTCATTATACTGTGTGAGAAGAACAGCAAACCTCAATGACTATTCAGCTGTTCACAACTCGGGATTGCTGTCAGAGTAGGTAGGGAAATCGAAGGCAAATTGAAATCTGCAGTGTTTTGTTTTGAAAGAGTTTGGAAATAATTATTATTAAATGAAAAAATGTATAAAAAGTAATGTGGACGGTGTCGCCCTACCGAAGGCACCCGTACCATTCCTCTATTTCTAGAAGAGTGGCTCTTTTCGCTAAGAGCAATGATGTTAAACACTCCTTAGATCTCAGCCGCGACACTGCAGATCAATTTCAACAGATTTCATGGCAGATAGGCCTTGATTGTCAATGCGCAACGATGCGCCGCAGCTACTCACAATGCAATTCCTTCTGAACCATTCCATCCGCCATCCTTAGATGGTACTCATTTGATGTTTCAGATAAAGTCAAGGCTGAGTTGACCTGAGGGGGATTTGAACCACACTCGATGAGATATGATACGATCTGAAGTTCGGTTGCTCTGCCAACTGAGCTAATCACCCCTCTACAAAAAATGTATGTGAATGAGATGATTAAATTGTATGACTTTTGCTCGATGTGAGAAAGACAGAAACAGCGACAGTGTTGTCAGTGATAAAAGATTCAGATTTGAATAAGACATCATCAACGTTTTCAACATAACTGATGATCATTTTCTGTGGTAAATTATTTATTAAGCCCCGGCCGAATCATCCAAAGGAAGCCAACATTTTCACAACATTTTGATAAAATTTCGATCGCGATGTTGTAAAATTGCATGGCAAAATGCTGACTGGGGTGGCCAAATGAAGCCAGCATTTTCACAAAATCCGCAGCTGAAAAGAAATTTCTGAAAGGGGAAATCATCTTCGGAATCATTCGATTAAGATTTATATTTATTCAAATTATTCTGGTTCAATAATAGATCTTTCTGTTTTGTTGTCCTTCTTTGCTCTACATCGTGGGCAATTTTAAATTAAACTTCACTTCATTTTAATAACCAGTCTCCGAATCGTATATACTTTCTTTGTTACTTCAAAGGGTATGAATGCCGTAGTTGTGTCTTTCATTGCAAAAATATTAAATAAAATCACTTGAGAATTTCGAATAAAGAGCAAAAACTGCTACAGAAAATGACAAATTATATTATAAAATTGTATTTTTCGACTCAATGAAATGACAAATCCAAATTTTCATGGCAAGACTTTCGCGCCAAGTTGCTGTCATTACGTGATCATATAAAATCATTACGTAATCATTGACCAATATTAGAGACATTTTTTTCATTCTTTGAAATTCGATACGTCAAATCTTGTGAATATGCTGGCTGGTGTGTTGAAATGAAGCCAGCATTTTCACAACATCGAACGGAACAATAGAATGTTGACCAATTTTTTGATCATCGTCAAAGTGCCGGCCAACAAAATCCAGCACCGAAATTTGTTGAAATTTGTTGGCTGGGGTGGCCAAATGAAGCCAAACTTTTCACAACATTGTTGTTGTGAAAAAGCTTGCAAAATGTTGGCTTGACTGTTAAGTGTTTGTTCAATTGATTATACACAGCTTTTTCAATTAACTTTGACAGAAACCTTAGATTTGATATTTGTCTTAAATTTTTGAAGATCTCAAAATCATCTTTCAAGTTCTTTATTGTATGCTGTAGTATGACAGTTTTCAAGTCTCCGGGCATATAGCCTAGTGCCAAGGATTTGTTGATGGCTAATAAAACACTTCTTCATGATGCATGCTGGCAATGGGTCAATTGAGCAGGCTTTGAGTGAAGAATTGCTGATAAGAATTCGTTCTTTCATAATTATATAGATAACATAGTGAAATCACTGAAACTGGTAGTACAAAACTATTCAATGTTACATTGTACAGAAAGGTTCTCACTTGATGATGTGACAAGTTTACTACGAATATTATTTAATGGAAAGATCGAAAGAGAACAAAATTTTTTATAAACAATTACGAAATATGAAATGTATAAATTGAAGCCAACTATACTAACGAAGTAAACATTTTACTATTGTAAAAAATTAAAAATAAACCAACCAGGCAAAGAAGATCAGAGTCGGTAGACGTTTCGAAGTGTTTTTAAACAGTTCAAAGGATTTTATGGATGGAATAATATTGGTACCTATTTAGACGTATCTAAAACAGCAGGTTTCTCCGGGCAACTTGAAATTCACATAAAATGTTCGTAAAAATAACATAAGTACTTTCCCGTTTCTTGTTTTATTAAAATTTTATTGTGGAGCTCACAAGCGATGAATATATAAATCATTTCACGGTCAGAGCCCTCTCAATTCATACATTTTGTGTTTTCGTCATGCTTCTATGGATTCTCAAAAGCATGTGAGAACAACAAAAGCAAAGACCATGAAGCTCACATGCAGCATTTTCTCTAAATGATAAGAAGACTTTGACCATGAATCATGAATTATAGATCGGATTTTTGAAGGGTTCATAATAAAATTTATTTGAAACAAGAAATAGGTAATTGTTCAGCATATTTTTATGGACACTTTTATGTGATTTTCAAGCTGCCCGGAGAAACCTGCTGTTTTAGTTCTGGGGCGCTCGGTCTAATTGTGTTCAGTTCAAATCTTCTGTACATTGAAATATTATAGAGCTATTTCACAGATTCCCAATGAGTCCTTCGAGAATTATCCGAAAAAAAAGATTGATAATTCTGGTGGTGTATTTTAAAGTGGGAATAAACCCCCAGACTATCTTTAGATATATAGTAGAACCCGACGTGAAAAAAACAATGGCGTAATTTTTTTTTCGATCTGGAAATTATTTCTTGGTGAAAAATGCCTTCAAAGTGGTGTTTTGACCCAAATGTCGCTGAGGAAAAAAGGGGATTGGATCTAGGTTTATGACGACAAAGTTACAAGTCGTGTGGTTTTTCTAATAGACTTTAGATCGGATTAATCACGCGATGTTACGTTTGAGATGGCGTAGCTCTGTAACGGCAATCTATTTTTCTCTCCCACAAAACTGAGGTAAGGAAGAACATATAAACTCAAGAGTAGCAAAATTCCAGATGATTTAATGATTTTAAAGTTCACGAATTTGAAGAAAATAAAAATCAGAAAATATTTCATTCGTAGCGCGCGTTATACAGATTATATTTTGACATATCATTCCCACACATATTTAACACATATCAAAAGATTCTCTGGTGACCACAAAAGCTAGCTAAGTAGAATTTATTGTTGTAAGCATAAGTCTGCACTGAAAATGGAGTGTTCTTTTGAGGGTAAAAATCATAATGTATGGTGGGAAACGCTATTAAGAACACCATAACCGTCGGTTTTATAGTCCTCTTTTCACAGAAGTGAAATCTGTCCATCTGATTTCTCGTCTCTGTAGAAAGGTATTTTGTGCAAAGTAACTTCTGCACTGTATTACTGCATCCTATAAACTACAGATTGTGACGACATGATGCTAACATGTTCTACTTTCTAGCCGAAGGAATGAATACTAGATTGGTAAAATAATTTTGTGGCGTATGTAAAAAAAGGAACGAGACTTCACATTGCAAAACCCTAATTTTGTTAATCATATAACTTTGATAGAGAGGATAATAATTTATGCAATGAAGATATACCGCAAAACCGACAAATGATAGAATCTGCAATACTGTAGTTCTACTCTGTTAGACTATTGAGTATAATATATCTATCTATACAGTCGTATAAACTATACGATTACATGGTTTAAGTTTTACTAGGCAAACATCAATTTCAAACTTAAACATTGAAATGATAATTGAAGAATGTCTATTTAATGTTTTAGTAATACTTAATTAAATCCGAAAAAGTACAATTAATACTTTGCAGTACCAACTATCTCGAGGAAAAGTCGTCTGTGCATGCCCTTGCAAATCAAGTCAGTTTACATTCACATTTAGATCATGGAAAGGATATCCTGTAGAAATATTTACTCAAGAACAACTTGCAGATCATAGAGTTAAAAATAGTTAAAACTTATATAGCGTAAGATCAAGCTATTTTGAAGGGTATGTGTCTACTAATTAAGATTTGAGAAGTACTGCGGTCACACAGAATACGTAACTAATATTTGTCACTAGACTGGTCACAAAAGAGCAGTCGCACCGTCTGACATTTGTGTTAATCCGCAATCTATATCAGATTCATCGCGCTTAATGACGCTACGAGAAATTATTTCGACCGAGCGTTTCAATAGATTTTATTCTGCTCCTGAAATCACAAATTGCATCTTTTTTGCGTAATTCGCGAGTTTATATGTTTGTTCATGGCTCAGCCTTGTCAGAAATTTTTTTTGCGTGACTTCTCGGAGCTAGGTCACCTCAAAGATTACGTCGTGTTATCAGCCCACTCTTGAGTCTGTTAGACAAACCGCACGACTTGTGACTTTGTCGTCATAAAGCTAGATCCAATCCCTTTTTTTCTCAGCGACATTTGGGTCAAAACACCACTTTGAAGGCACTTTTCACCAAGAAATAATTTCCAGATCGAAAGAAAAATTACGCCATTGTTTTTCTCACGTCGGGTTCTACTACATATGTAAAGATAGTCTGGGGGTTTATTCCCACTTCAAAAAGACCTTGACCTCAGGATGTGTTGCTATTCCACACAAACATGGCTGATGTGAAAAAGGTTCTATTGTTCTGTAAGCCTCCCAGTTAGATTTGACAAGTGGCTTACACTCGGTAGAGACGAATGGTCACCCTATACAGTCTCTGACGTCACATCTCCAAAACGAGGTCACTATTAAGATTGAAGTCTTTCTATATCTGGACTTCTGGAGTCAAATCCGAAATAATATTTGAAAGATCTTTTCGAACTGTCATGGCGATAAAACAGTTTTTCTAACAACTGTCACCAACTTTGACTTTATTACAATCAAATTTTTATTACATATTTTGCAATTTTTGTAGTGCTACTTTATTGAACCTTGCATCAACATTGTGGATATTAAGTTTTATATGATGTACAAGTAATTATTTATTTGGAACAATTTTAAACATTATTTGTAGAAATTAGAGATAATATCTTGCTATAATAGACTTGAAAATAGTCCAATCTGTAGGCATTAATTGTTACGTCGCCTTCTAAATTCTGTCTTCATAATCAGTCTTACAAATAAATTGAATAACAAATACGTAGCATCAGTACAGCAAAATATCCCATTTTACAATACTTAAATCCATCGACAACAAAAACAAGTAATCTATTTAATAATTATTCCAAATCAATTGGCGGTATGGTGACAAAATAAAATGAAGGACATTTGTTAAAATTGTGGACCGCCATGTCAGTCAAATAGTTTGATTGAGTTGTGAGTGAATTCGGATTTGATGAGATTCAAAGGAAATACAATCCAAAGGGTAGTCTCGTTTAGGAGATGTGACGTCAGAGACTGTATGGGGTGACCATAGACATAATAGATATAGACCGCTGATGGGGTCACGTGACGCGTGGCACTCATGGGCAGCCAAAATGGTAGACACATGCGCCCTAAAGTTACAGTTGTATGTTGTAAACTGACCGCAAAAGTCTAAATTCCAATACAATTTGGTATTTGAAGTAGACACAAAGTGCTTGAATTGATTTAAATCGCTGCATATATCTATTTGTCTTGCTTTTGAACATTTTTAATATGGTTTTAATGATATGGAAACATTGATTATAATAAAAATTTGCATATTTTGATATTAATTGGTATCCGCTACGCTTGTTTGCGATGGTACTGCTGGTTATGAGGCTTAATTTGTGGCTATCTTCATCAATCTTAGACTTTATAACTATTATCCCTATGGGGTGTAAAATATTTGGATATTTGGTGAATTAAATTTGAATTTTTTTCGTAGCATTATTGAAATTTGTTTGTTATTGTTCAATATCAACTTTTCTGCACTCATTCTGCGTCCTGTGTTTTGCTGTAACCAGCAGTAAACATGCACCTTGTCATGTAAATACAGCTTGGATGATTAATAAATGTTAAATCAGAGCAAACTCTGAAATTTTGATGTCTTATTGTTACAAAAGCGGCGATATATCTACTTACAAAATTGGAATATTTCAGTGAAAATTTGATAAAATAATTAAGCGGATTTGATTCGAAATTGAGTGATGCACAACAAACCTGTTAAATACAATCATATTTAATTGCTTTAAAAGTAGCTCGAAATAATCCGGCTCATCTATTCTTTTATTTTCTAACAACAATATTAGGTCAAAACACTGCTTTCCCCGCCACTTTGGGAGCATGTGTCAGCCATTATGGATCCCCATAGGTGCTACGTTTTAAGCCCGTTTTCGAACGCCATCAGCAGTCTATATCTATTATGTCTATGGGGGTGACCATTCGTCTCTACCCTTATACGGAATCAAGACAAATCAAAACAAATCAACTTATTACCTGTTACAGTATTAAACAATGATAATCGACTCTCGCTTGCCTCTTTCATTTGTCACGCAAGATTTTTTCCGAATTAAATCAGGAGTTTGGAAAGCTATCAAGTTATGCCTAGGAAAGTCATGTAAAAGTATATAAACGTGGCACACGGTTTCGTATGAGTCACAGCTTTATGACGAAAGAGAGACACCAGGAAAAACTAAGTTGAAAATTAACGGGAAGGTGTAAGGAAATCACGATCTGTCATTCACTCACTCAACTGGGAGTGAATATTTGGCGAGGAAATTGTTTGAAATGTACTGGTTTTGTGTGGATGAAATCAATGAAGATTGACTTTCAACATCAATTTGACCGATGAATTCGAAATATATATTGCGAAGTACAACACATTAAACAGATTATAGCAACTTTCAAGATAATCTTCTAATTTCATGATACACTATTCAGATCATTATCATTATAATTATCTTGACAACCAATATCAATACATCTGCAGATTCTAGCATATTACAGATAATTTAAATATTGATTGTAAAATAAATAACCTTATTGGCCTTCATCAATGGAATATTATGCGGTATTTTGAGCTGGTTTCCGTCTAGAGATGCTGTGCATTTTTTTCCTTGGCATGATTCGATGGCATGGTCTCATCCACTGGCATGCATTTGACAAATTGTTTCTTGATACACCAATCCCACTGAGCAGTGTAGTGAAATCCTAAGGCAGGTGTGGTACTAATGTAACCATAACCTTCACGCCTGTCAAGAAGATTTTTGCTGTATTTCTGGAAGACGCGTGGATCAAAGCACCAATCACCTCTCTTGTACCCAAAAGAATCACAAGGCAAAGAACAATCACCACCACTTACTCGTGTTCCATAGCATTCACGTGGGTATGAAAAAGTGATTTCGTCATCTGTAATTATGTCTGGTAGTACGGCTGCACATGAACCGTTACCTCCATGGATATCTGTGTTCAGCATATCATTATAATCGATAATAAATTCTTTTACTTGAATCTTAGTATCGTCTCTGATAACATCGAAAACATCTTTCTCAGTATTGATAATCCACGAATCAAAATTTTTATTGCTTATTTTGTCCAAATATTTTATAAATGTTTTCCCAGCATCCTTTCGTTGCCCATTCCAATATTTTGTTCCTTCAAGTTCATTGTAGCGCATTTGATATAACTTTTTCGCTGCATTGATCATCTCTGGTCTCATTTTTTTCAACTCTCTTGCGAAAGCACATTTATCAAGAATATTTTGAGAAATAATATTTAAGTATGCAGCTGACAAATAGAGCATGTATGTTCTGATTATAGATATGTAACTGCCTGAGAATGTTGTCGTACTATGATCTTGAGGAAAGACAGATGCCTGTTTCGATAAGACATCATATAGAGCGCTCAATGAAACACGCTTGGTATTTGAGATGTCTAGATTCATCCGACGGAAGACGCTTTTCAAAGTGTCCATCTTATATTTCGTGAATTCTTTTCTCATGTTGGCGGCAACTTTAGACTCCAATTGTTCCCATATACTTGTTTCTTTTTGTCGGAATGCTTCTGCCAAAATAGCAGTAAAAATTCCTGCTCCGTGGCCATGCTTTGCAAATCCATTATATAAAAGAATTCTGATAAAAATTTCTCTGTACTTTTTATATGATTTATCGATGTCTTTTTTGTCGAATACGCCATAATTTGTTTTCAAGACTGCAAATGCACCAGAATAAGAGGATTCATCTACAGGAAGCTCAAGTTTGCGTATTTCATCTGTACTTCCTTCTTCTTCATCGGAACTTCCATCTTCAGCAGAATCCAATAGATCAGCTTGAATTTCTTTTTCGAATTTCTTTGATGAAGACAGTGAATTGGCAGACTGGCTGATTAGGACGACCGCCAAAATGAGCAGCTTGAATTTCATCTACAGTTTGAAAAAGTGATGCATAATAAAATATTCATGTGTATTCCTAATACGAATTGATTTCATCCGTGTTCTACTTCCTATGCGCATGTAAAATATTAACCCAGGTTCGACCCCTGTTTGCCTTCACATTACAAACTAACCCGGGTCCGACCGGGGGTCCGACCCACTTAAACTAGAGTCGAACCCAGCTTATGAAGGTGGGTTTAAACAAACCAGGCTTAGTTGAATCCATACTGCCTTGGGTTCGACCCAAGTTAACGTTTATCCAGGCTAGTTTGTGTAGTTTCAAAGAAGGCTATAGATATTAATTGAGGAACTTTGCATTTGTACAGGTTTTATTCAGGACTTCCGCCGTCGTGACATGAAACGAACAAGCGAAGCTCTGCTAGCGAGTGAAGTGAGATTAATCAATATACACACCTATGAGTGAATAAAGTATGTGCTGACGCGTTACACAGCCAGTATTCATTTCATGAATGCACAACGGGATTACAACATTTGGAGCAACAGTTCCCTCGTTTCCCCCACGACAAAATTGGGTCATGCGAGGAAGTGCGGGCAACATATGACACATTTGGCTGGAAACCGATTGGGTCTCTATCTTTAATCCGATGACAGAGATATTTCAAATTAATTTGTCGGTTTCTATCCTAAAAACAATTTAGATCCAACATGCTAATTTCTAGCCAAAGTTGTTCGACGCGAATCCAACGAAACAATATTGGACCAACATGGATCCGAACATTCGTGTCTGCTGGGCAGTCAGAGGGTCAGGACAATAGGATCACTGCAGAGATCATCGGCTAAATTCTCAATATCTTTTATATAAAATGAATAATCATTTTGGTAATAAAACCCATATCAAATATTATTTTCTCGGGTTTTCTTATTTCTATTGCAATAATGAATTGTGATTGCATGCATCATTTTTCTTTCACGTGAGAAACATCAAGACAAAATAAAAAAAAACTACCGTAGCAAATTGACAATAGAAAATTTCGCTGGGTAATAAATAAAAAAAACAATTAAAAATTTGAAAATTCATGTGAAGTTTTTGCATTTTTGTCTTTTGTAACTATATTCATCTATTTTCGAAATTTCATTAAAACGTTAATCCCATTATGGATCTTATTCATTTATTTACATGAAGAATACATACTGAAATCCGTGTTAAATATCAATGAAATTTTTCAAGATAAAACTGATTATATTATCGAATTGAAAGACTTATTAAATTTATATAGGTAACTATTAAAAATGAATTAGCATATTGGCCCGAGCAAAGGAGCCAACTTTGTTAGTTCGACTTAGTCGTATGTAAAAGGAGAACGTTGTTGGATGCGTTGGCAAATGACTTTTTTCAAAACACACAAGTTGGACCTGAATGCATTATTATAAACTAATCATGTCCTACATCATTCCATAAACTATGATCATTTTTACCAAATATAAAAAATGGAAGGCGACAAATAAATTAAGACGCACCAACTTTATTGGTTCGACAAAATCGAACAAAGTCGTTGTTGTTTCCGTCAGCACTATAAAAACACTAGCCATAATCAATTTTCGCATAGCCGTAATCAATAGGAGACATGGAAAACAGCTTTTCGAAACAAATGTTATAGGGTTTCCAATTGATATCGAAGTGCTTCTATGAACCAAGCCAGCGCTTTTCATTCACACGCTTGAGCGTGGGACAATGTTTGTTTCATCTGTTTGAAGATTATACTGATGAAAGTATATCACAATATTCAAGAGATTTTCAAAATAAACACCTGAAAGTAATATATAACAACCTATGGTACATGTTATAATATCAATACATATCAATATACAGTTTGAATTAATATTTACCTTTGATTCTTCTCCAATATCAATCTTTTAACTTTCTATCGAAGTATTGCGTGACAGCTTTATATATATTCTCATAACTACCTGTATGATTGTGCTTCAGCCAACAACCAATATCAACGTTAGCAATCATTTAGTATGCATAAGTTAATCTTTGTCTTTGTGGCTCAATGATCCATATGAAATCATGGTCAATCACATTAATTTATTTAGTGTAAATTTGCAAACAAAATGAAAGAGAATGTTAGCAAAAATAAAATTGCTACAATTATGAACACAGTACGCCAACTATGCTAATTATATAAGACTAGTTTTTTGGAGATGGCATATCATACAGGTTATAAATTGAAGTGTTCTTAGTAAAGAACAAACATATCCGTCTCGTCCAAAACGGCTCTAACATTTCCTACTACGCTAAAACATGTATGCAAATGTGCAAATGTTATTTTATTTTGGTAAAATGAATATTTAAATGTGATAACTTAGCCATACTTATTTATTTTTCATCATAAATTAAATATCATTGTATCAATGCTAGTGGACACTTATCATCTTTTCAAAAACATTTGAAGAAGATCTACATAATATGTTGTAATTCATGTTATATGTTAAACAATCAATGCAAAGTTTTGCAATACCACTTCATCAGACCAATTCTGATAAATTGGAGTTTCGATTAAATTCCGAGTGGATGGTCACATCAGTGGCTTGTAATGGATGATTGCAATTGCTCTACACAAAAGCCTGGATAGATAATTCCAGTAGAAAAAAGTGTGAAGGTTCCATTGTGGCCGTTTTCGGTACGCACAAAATGCTCGATTAGGTTGAACTAGCTATAGTATGGTGGCCCATCGTTGCCATAGCGTTTTTTATTTGTAAAAAATTTTTACGCCATGGCCCATTGTTGCCATAGTAAAAAAATTTTACCACGTGGCCCATCGTTGCCATAGTATAATATTTTTAAATGATGGCTCATCGTTGCCATAGCAAAAAAATTTTACCACGTGGCCCATCGTTGCCATAGTATAATATTTTTAAATGATGGCCTATCGTTGCCATAGTATAATATTTTTAAATGATGGCCCATCGTTGCCATAGCAAAAAAATTTTTACCACGTGGCCCATTGTTGCCATAGTATAATATTTTTAAATGATGGCCCATCGTTGCCGTAGTAAAAAAATTTTACCACGTGGTCCATCGTTACCATAGTATAATATTTTAAATAATGGCCCATCGTTGCCATAGTAAATAGTTTTACTTTTTCATAAATTAAATGTTTATTATTAAGTTATTTTTTTATTTAAAACGCTGTGCCATGTTGTGCATGTTTTGTCTTTGATTCCTTCTGTTATATTTAGCTCTGTCAAATGCTGACGTTGATATTGAGCACTATTTAATATCTTTAATGTAATGTAATATGGTATACAATATAACTAAAAAACATGGGAATGTGTAGTACAAGTTAAACAGAAGTATAGTAAATACATTTGACTATGGCTATGATATGGTTTATTTGGCTATACAATGTAAATGATGTATACACTTGCGATCACTAATTATCGGGAGTCAAAGAATAATATGTAATTATAATTATAATTCTCGGGAGAGTTCTGAAATCACCGTCATCAATCATCATTATCTTACATTCGCAAATTCACGTTTGGATTTGGATATGTCCAACCTAAATATTTCAATAGTCTAGTTACAATTAATCAATTATATTGTTTCACAGGAAATAATAATTCACATATACTTATGTCTTTTCAACAGGTCTAGGTCTAGCTATGACAGACTGTTAAAACAGTAGGGTGGAACTCCAGGCTCGAAAGGTTGTCAATATATCAATTTTAAGATAATAAGTTAATAAGTTAAATTGTTGAAGAAAAATTGTTGTAGCTGACTACGTTGAGCGCTGGCATAGCAAAAACTTTCCATTCATTTATTTGTTCAAAAGCACGCTGACCGAGAACCGCCATATACCAGCATGCATTGTGGCATTGCCTATACAACTATAGCATAACTAGAAAATAGAACCAATATTCTGAGCAACAATGTGGATTCTAGCCTATACAATATTGAGAGCTTAGCGGGTTAACAGCCATTAATTGGCCTCTACACCCACAGCTATAGTTTGCCCTAAAGTATAGACGCGCAACTAAAAATGTAACATGGTCGACATAAATATCAATTTCAAAGATGTGTGTTTTCCGCTTGGCCTACCTCTTGGGCTATCGGTTTCAATTTTATTAATAATATTGTTGATAATTCTAATATTCCACCTGTTGAAATAGTTGCAAGTATTTAAATAGGTATGGATATCTGCAGATTCTATATATTAATAGAAAATATTGATATATTGGCAAGCAGTTGTTGGAGCCATACCCTACTGTTTAACAGTATGTCAAGTAGCAACTTGTACGAAGAGTAAAAACGTCCGAACTCGATCGCTAATGAATCAATAATAAAGTAAAGATTCATTCTGGGCTAGAATTCTGGGCCTTTATGCTGTTTCTGACTCATTTTTCGAGTTGTTTGCAACATTGTAGAATATATTATTATTGGCTATATTGTAATATATATATAAATATTGCTATATCAATGGCTATAAAATAAGATTTCGGAAAATAAAATTTTATGAAAATAGTGAAAATATTATACTATGGCAACGATGGGCCACGTGGTAAAATTTTTTTACTATGGCAACAATGGGCCATGGCGTAAAAATTTTTTACAAAAAAAACGCTATGGCAACGATGGGCCACCATACTATAGTCATAGTATTCTAGTGACTAAGAACTAGCCTAGCACTACAAGGCCACTATCCCGCTACTATACATCTGGACCTTGCAAAATTTCAGTGAATGAAATGATGCGCTAGCGACGTTGTGTCATCTATTTTATAAACAAAATACCATAGACCACTTGAGAAAAACGGGTATAATCTACATGTGAAATGGTGTGCCCGTGATGTGCGAATTATTCTAACGCCTTTTCGATCCACAAAGACATCACGAATTATAAGGTCGTACATGCTAAGCTGTGATTGTTCATTCTGATTTTTTGTAATGAGCGCATTTACTTCATTCGCTCGAAATTTAGATGTCCCCTATACGAGGCGGCCGGTGGTAAAGTGGAGGACAGGAGCATGTGACACAGGTCTAACGTCGAACGTTGGTCGATTCGCTGTTGACCTTTGTAATTAAAAGGACGTCATTTTTGTTTGAGTAAGTACACATTGTCAGATGCAGTGGCTTCAAACTTTGTCGTGATTCTTAATTGAACGCTCTACATCCAGTCTTCTACATAGATCAGTTGTGTTTACAGAACAACGGTTGAATGGTTGCATGTGGTCGAACATACCTTTTGAAGATTTTCGAATGTATCTATCTTCGTGTTATCGAATAATTTATTTGATTTAAAGTCCCGTTTAAAGTTCAGAAAGTTACTTCTAAATATGAATATTTGCTTATTCGACATATTGCTTAAATATGCTTATTGTTGCTGGTAAGTTTCATGTCTTATTTATGCTCCTGGAGAACACTTCAAGGATTGAAAGTTGTAATATTTTAGCTACAAGATAACCACTTTTAGTAGTAAACACTTTACTTGGCAATATTACCATGTCCAAATGTTTGATTAATGCATGGACAGTGAAGGAACACATTTCTGATTCTTTTTTGACGAGAAGAGCAAAGGAACAAAGTTGCTACAAAAGCCAACAGAAATTTTTTTTGAACTTTACATTTTTGGCGCCGTTTTCATGCTCATTTCTAGTTTTAGGCTCCTGTAGTTGGTTATAAAAAGTTTAACTGCATAAAAAAAACTATGAAACTCAAACTACTCGTAGTGTTACTAGTGCTGTTTGATGTATTATATGGCTTATATGGAAATATATAGACTGCGGTGTAAAACGTGAACTGTGTCCCAACGGATGAAAAGCTGCAAAAAGTCCATACACTAAATCAAATTTTGCCGTCAAGAAATCAACAGTGTAATTTGTTTGAAATAAAAAGTAATTTGTTCCTAACACTGAAATAGTACACTTTATGTCACTGTTAAACATTCTATCGGCACAATTGACATCTTGTGTCACTGTAAACATTTCAACGAAATTGGAATTTAGTAATTAATTAATAGGAGCTCACTTGCGGTTTGCCTTTTTGTAACCGATTTATCTGTAGGTTTATTTTCCTCCATAGAAATTATGTTTAGCATAAAGTTCCACATTAGTCAAAATTAGCTATAGATTAACAAAAGATCCAAGCTCAGTTTAATAAATAAATAAATAAATAGACAAACAATACAATATCCAGTAATAAAAACCAAATGTGGGTTAAATGAACATCGACCTGTATCCAATATTTCCTCTACTTAATTGTTCAAGTCAGACTTTTGAGCATGTGTTATTCTGCATTATCAATTCCACAATGACTTATAATATACAATCATATATCGTCCTACCCAGTAAACACACGACGTCGTGAATCAGGTGTCAGTACATCGTTCGTGGTCGGTCGGCCTGGTGACTGATCCAGGACGCTTCTCGATTTTAAAACATTTTTATTACCTGTATTTCTTTTTGTTTATAACTATAATGGCAATATGACACTCTATTAATAATAGTATTATTATTAAACTTGGAAAGCAGTAACAGCTTACCAATTAAGAATGTGTTTTATTTTTTATTTCCTACGAGCATGCTGCTATGGAAATGTCTTTGTCGACGACCAGATTTTCAGAATTCAAAACAAGCAATTTGTTTATTGTTATCTAGTGTTCTAATTGCAAAAGTGCCGCAAATACGAAAGTTTTATTTCCATCAATATAGCGAGAATACTACTAATTGAGGAAAAAGATCCTACTAAGCCAACAAAATAATTTTATGATGAGTATAGTTCATGTTATCGATATGTTACCAACGTTCTTTACCAAGTGCAAAATAGTCCATTGATGGGATGTAGTGATCCATCAACCTTGCGCGGGAACATCGACAGAGAAAACGCACGGAAGAACAATCTCTTGTAGCAACTAGAAATTAGGAAGTCATGAAAGTCAATCCTTTTTTTTAGAAAATATTTATAGCATGCTCATAAAGTGGTGGCGTTTGAAGACACAGTTTCAAATTAATTGGATGGCTTATTAATGCTGCTTTAACATCACAAAGCTTGTTATACATTTGATTGACAGTGATTCTCATGACAATGTATATACGTGATTGAAAGCGGAAGATTTACTGTTAACAAAGCTATTGCATTCTGGATAAAAAATGGATATAAAACAACCCACTACAAACACTTTATATTTTTAGTAGCGTACATTTTGATTTGGAAATTCTTCTCCACCTGCCATCGCGTAGTGGGTATGGATTCTGAATAATGTGCGAAAATAGAAAATAATGTTTCGAGCCCACGGTCGTCCGTGCAATACAGAATTCATTCATTATTATCATTATTTATTTTACTATTCGTTCATGATACGCACGTGTTGAATGCTTTGTATGACTTGTGGGGAAAAATCCGGATAGTAAGAACCTATCGATTATATAGATATATTGTAATTCATAACATTGATATAACTGTTCACGTATTTCTCTACTTGAATGATATGCAGCTAAGCAAAATAATTTTTTATAACCTTATATATAGAGGACACCCCACAGTGTCTGGGTGTTTGAATTGTATATTTCTATATATATGCAACTCAATTTTTTAACACAAAAGTTAAGTACTATAATATAGACACATTAAATTTAAGACGTTGTGGATAAAGAACAAGAAATATTATATCTGAAATGTATGGGACAAAAATATTGGACAAGCGCTGTTGCATTCATAGCAATTGAGTTCGAAAGTAATATATGTTAGAATTTGCAATAAATGCCATGACAAATACCTTGATAAGTTCTTTCGAGACTCAAGCAGTCTTCAAATCTATATCAAATCTTAGAGAAAATCTTCAAATCTTTATCGATAGATATAGAGAAAAGTACCGTTAACAAATCCTTAATATCTGTCTTTTTTTTCATCTGCACGTCCCTTACTCTCCTGCAAAGATAAACAAGGTTAAGATGATAGTGACCACGCTAACTGCTTAAACTGTGTAGGTTGGTCTCGGGAGACCATCAAATTAATATATCTGTAGTATGCCTTTATTTATTCCCGTTTATGTACTGCATTTATATGGTTGCCCTGGAGAATTTTGATCGCCTTCAAAAACGGACGTTTCAACTTCCTTTATTTATAAATTTGGATCAACACAGTGAACGCTCGAGTGGACGCTGCGAATGAAATTCCCAAAATTTGTATCAATTTTTCTGAATCTGCTGTTGCCGGTAGCTGCATCTAAGAAATTTTCTTAAGAATTTCTATACTTTTATAATATTTTGCAAGTGAAATGATAGCAATCACAAAGATATTGAAAAAGATAGAAAAAAGACACCCGTTTTGATATAATGGCACTTTTTCAGCGCATCACAAGCCAACCATCCTCCGTCCTGAATATTTGATGGCGCCGCCACTTGCGCGTCGGCAAAGTTGGATTCGCATGTAAATCGCATGCTACGCCCCTTCGAGTTGGTAAAGTGCCAGTGGATCGATGCAAAATTGTATTATCTTTCCGATAAGCTATTCATGGCTAATTATTGCTAAATTTGTCAGAAATATCTCTGTTACATGTCCCACATGTGGACTGAAAGCGTCATAAAACGTACTGAGGATAATTGGAGATCCTGAAAAGTCATAATCAAGTCCCAGATTTGGCCTATGTGAGTCTTTTCAAAACGTCTTGACAAGTCTTTCGCTGATCATATATAGATACGACCGATTCAGGAAGTCGTCAAAGGTCGCGTAGTGCCTATATAGGACCGATCATCGACATCATGAGGGCTTCCTGGAAACCTCATTTGCTTAATTGGTAGAACAAGTAAACCACGCACACCAATAATAATAATGATTTACCAATATACCAATCGTGCAGTCAGAGCCATATATTATAATAGTTGGGACACGCAACTTTCAGGACTCGAAAATTATCATTTTCGTTCCATTGAAAACGAGGTCTTGCTTTGAACAAAACGTTTTTCGAATTCATGATATTATTTTCGCTCGTTTTGTTCAAATCTCGTGACCTGGGCTTGACGGAGGAAAAATGGTGGCGTCCATAAGATCATGTAACTGGTATCTGCCAATGGGCGCGGAGAGCGGCACATGAAAATATTTTATTGTTTAAAAACTGTTAATATCGGACGTGGTTCTCTAAATGGCGGTAAAACTATATTCATCATTCATTTTCTAATCAATTTCAAAGTGTCAGTTGGTCTTGGTTTTGATTCTGGTTGGTTGTATATTTTATTGTTTAAAAACTGTTAATATCGGACGTGGTTCTCTAAATGGCGGTAAAACTATATTCATCATTCATTTTCTAATCAATATCAAAGTCTCAGTTGGTCTTGGTTTTGATTCTGGTTGGTTGTATATTTTATTGTTTAAAAACTGTTAATATCGGACGTGGTTCTCTAAATGGCGGTAAAACTATATTCATCATTCATTTTCTAATCAATTTCAAAGTGTCAGTTGGTCTTGGTTTTGATTCTGGTTGGTTGTATATTTTATTTTTTAAAAACTGTTAATATCGGACGTGGTTCTCTAAATGGCGGTAAAACTATATTCATCATTCATTTTCTAATCAATATCAAAGTATCAGTTGGTCTTGGTTTTGATTCTGGTTGGTTGTATATTTTATTGTTTAAAAACTGTTAATATCGGACGTGGTTCTCTAAATGGCGGTAAAACTATATTCATCATTCATTTTCTAATCAATATCAAAGTGTCAGTTGGTCTTGGTTTTGATTCTGGTTGGTTGTATATTTTATTGTTTAAAAACTCTTAATATCGGACGTGGTTCTCTAAATGGCGGTAAAACTATATTCATCATTCATTTTCTAATCAATTTCAACGTGTCAGTTGGTCTTGAGTCATACTCATGATGGCGCTTCGTTTAAATTTGTTATACCTTATTATGTACATTTTTATAATATCAAAAATGGCTGAAAAAGACTTTTATGCTGTTTCCTTAAATGCCTCTGGAAATGGTTGGAATATCCAAGGCGAAGATCATTTTAGATTAGGAGCATACCCTTATAATTATAATATATTGATAAAATAACAGTAGATCTAAATTACCTAATTATAAAAATAGATATTTTGGACTATTGTTAATTTTACTAAGTGGAGATATTGAACTTAATCCTGGACCTATTGTCAGTGTTACGGACATTTTGGATGGCCGTGAAGTCTACAATAATACAAGTGGCCTAAAGATTTGTCATTTGAATACAGGGCAAGGTGGCATCCTAACCCATTTTGAACAAATTAAGATGTTTCTCCTGGAGTGTTGTCCTGACGTTCTCTGTTTTACTGAGACTTGGTTGTCTAAAGAAATTCCAACCGGTCTTCTGTCTCTGGATGGCTACAGTCCCCCTTTCAGGCGTGATAACAATGGCCATTTTCATGGTAAACAAGGTATTGTTATTTATGTAAAACTTGGATTTATTTTCAAACCCAGGCTAGATTTTGATGCTTTCGACCTTATGAGTGGTACAATCGAATTGCGTCTTCCACGTAGTCGCGAAATACTACTAATCACATGTTTATACAGGCACCCCCAATCCCCTGTTGATTATTTAGATGAATTTTCCGATATGCTTTTTTCATTCAGACACATTAAATCATAAAAATATTATTATTGGTGATTTTAATATAATTATGTTCGACAACTCATCATTAACCCGTAAATTAAACTCTATCAATAAGGATGCAAGTTTTAAACAACATATTGAATGCCCAACAAGAATTACAAATACGTCCTCTACTTGCATTGATTTGTGCATAAGTAATTTTGATGATGACTACACGTGTGGTGCCACAGTAGACAATGTTGCTGATCACAACATGAATTTCTTTATTGTTCCTCAACGTATCAAACCTCATTACGAGCATAACTTCTGCCTGACCAGAAATTATAAGCCATTAAACATTGATAATTTGAATCTGGCGATAACTCTTATGAATTGGGAATTTTTAAATATTTTTCAAACTATAAATGAAAGATATCAAGCTTGGCAGACCGTGCTTCTAGCAATCATAAATGAATTCGCTCCACTAAAAAGGATAAGAATCAAAAACAAATGCAATACTATAATCATGGATGACACTGCAAAATTGTTGAAAAATAAACGAGACAATTATTATAAGGAGTTCATCAAAACTAAAAATGGTAAATATTTTGAACTTTATAAACAGTCCAGAAACCAATTCATATAATATTTTAGGCTTTGTAAGAAAAACTACTATAGTGATCGAATCTTCGCATGTCAAGATAAACCGAAAGAGATGTGGAAAATATTGAAAGAAGTTCTTCCGAATAAAAGAAACAAACGTGGGATAGACACCTTAGAAATAAACAATAAAACCATTAATAATAAACTAGAAATTGCAAATGACATTAACAATTACTTCAGTAACATTGCAAGTAAACTGGCTTCCTCGATTCAAAATGTCCAGTATTGTCCAATTGAGTATGTCCGTGAGTATTTGTGTTTTGAAAATAGTGAATGCATTGAGCTCTTATCAAACCAATTTAGATTAAGTAAAATAGAAGTAGATGTATTTGACGGGTTCTGGGCCAGTCAATAGGCAACGACGCAACGATCCGGAACTCCGGTAAAAAGCGCAACGATTTGCGCAACGATCCGGTCAACCACTCCGGTATTTGCGCAACGATCCGGTCAACCACTCCGGTATTTGCGCAACGATCCGGTTTAGCGCAACGATCCGGTTTTAGCGCAACGATCCGGTTTTAGCGCAACGATCCATTAATCCGATTACCAAAAGCGCAACGATTGATTGACAACATGTCAATCATCCAGGGTTATAAAAGCCTCGTTTGAAAATCATTTCATTTCATTACAATTTGACATACGGTATAGCAGTTGAGTTGTTTTTTTGCATAATGGCTTCAATGAATGATTTGGAATATGCAAGGAATCCATATCCTGAGGTATTTGATTTTAAAGACCGTGACACCGATGTACATAAGAGAAGCTATGTTGAACGAAAGGTTACATCAGAGTCTGCACGTAAGCGATTGAAATTGGATATAGAAGAGCCAAGGAATACGTCAGTTGGGCTAGAATCCATGAGCAAAGCAGATTTATTAAAAAACCAACTTCATTGTGTGAGTCTTGGAAGAAATGCAGTCATGTATAGGTTACCAGAAGATGGTAGTTTTATACCGGGTATGGTTATTCGAGACACTGGAGAGACATTATCGAAAGCATTTGGTGTAAAAAGCAGACCTATGATGAAAAGCTTATTCTTTGCGGCGTTGGCATTAATTCTCGTGAAGCAGAAAAAGCTATTACGTCAAGCAAAGTATGGGAACATAAAGAATGTTGTTACATTTTGCCAGCAACTGAAGGAACAAGGCTACTTGGACAATATTATTGTAGATGACGGACCGGTGAATGAGCAGTGTAAAACGAAAATGGTTCGTCTGTACTCCTACGGTGAAAATGGGGAAGTAACGACGCAACTAACGGTGGAATTACACAACTACGAAGCTTATTCTAAATTCTCGTTAAGAAATAAAACGGTTGACGGTACAACTATAACGGGTGTGAATTTATACCCAAGCGAACTTGTTAAAGCAATGAGACATTTGAATGGACAATTTGATTTTGTAACTAAAGAGTTATCTATGACCTTGAATGCTTCTACGGTGAATCATGTATGTACAGATAATGACAATTGGTTTTGACTGTTAAATGTTAGTTTGAAATGTAAATCGATTTTTTTTGTATTGTTTATATTCTCAATAAAATATCGCGTGAGACAATTTATGAAATTTCTCAGTCTGAGCAACTATTGTGTCATCTGTCAATCATCATCACAGCTATTTAGTTTACACTTTAAGTGTTGACCGCTGTGTCTATATAGGATGACATCATTATCGGAAGTGTCTCGACCGCTATGTCTATATAGGATGTCATCATTATCGGAAGTGTCTCGATAGTACCTTGCCCGACATCTAAGAATAGATCAACGAATGTTTAAACCCCCCTCTCATGATAAATTACTATAGAATGCGAGAGACACGAGAAAGAAAACTTATATTTATTTTTATACATGTATTTTAATGTGTTGTCTTACTGTTTCAACAGTATTATACAACATATACTATATTACATGTTTTTTATATATATATTTTCATTTACACACGGAGGATGGCCTCAATGGCGTCAATGCCATCAACGGCTGTTCTTCTCTTTCTGCACATTGAATGTTCAGAATCTATGGTTCCACTGAAAAGTAAAACAGAACAGCAATAATTAGTTTAACAAACATTAACGCTATTTAACACACGAACCCTAACCCCCTAATGTACTCATCATCATCATCATCATCATCATCATCATCATTTATTCAGAACTCTTCGCTATGATAACAACTTACATCATTATTTCAATTATTGAACTCAATGACTATGATAGCAACTTACATCATGATTTCAAGGATTGCTTTGACAGCAACTGCCTTCTTGTTCAAGTCTGCGAGTAAAGTAATAATATGACATCAATCTACCTTTTTTTATTATTCCTATAGTTACAAAATGGTGAATCGCCAACTTACGGAAATGCCCTGCCATCAGGGTTTGACGGACTGCACGAAGCAGCCCGCCCCAAAGATGAAACCATCTTTTGTGGTTTTCTAGATTTTTCCAACTTAAAAATAAAAAGAGAATGTCATCATTAGAAATAAATTCATATGAAAAACCTATCGCTAGTTCATTTGAGATTCAAATTTGAAAACTCACGCGTTTGCCGCTTCCATTGATACATATGCGGCTAGCCTACGTAGATAGTATAGAGATAGTTTCAAACATTCATTCATGTACTCAATAGAGATACTCAGTAAAATTGATGTAATATACTTACAATTCATAAATTTCACTCTCATGGAGGAATTCCACACGATGGTGGAATATATCCATGATGAGTTGAAAAGGATTAATATGAGAGGTGCACGTCTTTTATACTCCTATAGCTGATCACGAGGTATAGAAACTTCTTTTGACTCTAGAACGTAGTGATCTTCTTAATATAGACTGCTGATTGGCTACATTGAAACATAACTGTGTCAGTCTACTTTGGACTCCCACATTTTAATGATTCGTAGATTACTGATTGGTCAATGAAATGATCGTACGTTATTCTACTGGGGGAGGCACCCCGTATAGATGGGAATTCATACCCAATTATCTTAATGTCATTCGTTCAAGTGATGCAATGAAACAAAGGTTTTTACCGACTACATGTATATAGAGTGACCACCGAGTCTGCCCGCTGTAGACAGGCTGCCTCGCAATGATGAGAAGCGTCGCGTATTGATGCTTCGCAAAGTGAACCTTGACACGTTTCAGATTTATGTCATCAATCGCATGGAAGTAAGACAGACTTTATAACAAACTCGTCTCAAAGAGAAAGCATAAAAAGACAATCAGGTAAGACTCATATCAATGTATTCAACTAAGTTATATTCTATTTACAAAAATTCATACTGATGAATCATACAGTTTGTTTTAACAGAAGCTATTTCGTGCAACTTGATTAGATAAAATTTAACAGACTTCGAACTGTTTGTCTAATAAAGTACTTTTGATCCTGTAATCGAGTCCTCTGATAGTCAGGAAATTTATGTTCTATGAAACTTTTTACAACATTTTCATTGTAATCCTGATCTTGTAAGGAGAAATCCGTTAAAATGTCGGCCATTGTTCGCTGTCTTGTCAATCCATACGCAAAGTATATTGCAAATTGTCCACACGCCACGGAAGTGTTGCTTTGAAGTTGTATTCCATCAATACAGTGTAATGAGGTACCCAAGGTCTCCAATTTCTCAGTCATGTTATAATAACTAGGTGGTCGACCAAAGGAGTCTACAAAATTAACATGCCCACGCCGATTGGTGTGGACTAAAAGTCAGTGGGCCCCTATCAAATTGCTAGGTTCTGTGTTTACAACAATGACCATGTCACGAATGTTTGAGTCAGGTGTTAATGTTTGAAAATAATCCATGGCCAAGACATCTATATACCCATGTTTTTTTATTTGATCATCTGCATGGAGAATGTCCCTCAAACTTTGTGTATCCATAATGATAAATGCTCCCTTCAAAAATCTGTCAAAACGTGTCTAGATTTATCCACAGAAATACACGAATCAAATTCTGCGTACATTAACAATGTCACCGTCTGCGGTAGTGGTGTTCCAAACGAGAGAGCGATGCGTAAATCACCAGTGCGTTTAGGCTCCGTATGTCCAGTAACACTTGCAGTCGGCGCCAAATGAAAACCATAAATGCAATAGCCATTCTTATACTCAGAAGGTAATATATCAATACTTTCATCAATGTAGGATTTAGACATTGATTGAAATAGAGAATGATAGCCATCAGCAATTTCATCTTTTCCGTAATTCAGTTGCAGTGGTTTTGCCGGGCATGATTTTCCATTAACAATGCAGGCCAAACTGGTCAAATCAAAGTTCTTGAAATTAAACGGATTTGTATTTGCTGTGCCAGAGAAACTCACATTGTCAACCAAAGCAATGAATACTCGGGTGGGTAGGGTGCCTGTGATGCAGTGATTCAAGGTTTGATGAGATACCAAAGCAGAGAGAGTGAAATTTTTAACCAAAATTCTATCAATTGGATACAAAGCCGGTTGGGTCGCCAGTTGCTTCTGTACGGTGAGAAAATGAGCGTCCGTCAGTGTGACACGTTTTACTTTGAAGACAGCACTCAAAAGTTTAATCTTGTAATTGACTCCCACGTCAGGAGAGATTAATGCGAAAGCGTCCTTACTTCGATGTAGAATCAATTTAAGAGGAAGGGCGTTTAACAATAGTCTATTACAGGCGAATAAATCCGCATGAATTCTGCCTTGCAGCGAGACCACTTTACCCCGTTCAGTTTGTGATTGGCGTTCATTGAACCCTACATTAGGACCATTAGGTTCGGAATTTTCCATATGACCACTTGTATCCTTCGTCATCATTTGTGTATACAATTGAGTTTTTCTTGCATCGGAACCATAGTTTAACAAACTCTCCAGTAGACATCGATACGGATAAGTGGGCATGGAGCTTGAGATGACGCGGCCATCCAGCTGAATATCCGTCTGACAAAAGATGGACGATAAAGCATTGTTCACTAACGCCACTTTGGCGTCAATATTAATAGGTGTTCCATCTTCGTTGGTAATGCGTAATTTTATATGTAAGGAGCTGCGAGCCAAATCTATTAGTCTTTCAGTGGAATCAGATAGGACAAACTCAATTGATCCTCCTGCAGTGAGTGAATTTGACGGGTAAACATCCTCGTATTGACTACTTTCAATGACAGACTGTACAAAAGGAGGTGCAAACAAATCCGTTTCAGATAAACTACAACTAGCTTCGTTAAATTGCGGGTGGGTCATCATCAATGTTTAACTAAAAATATCTTTACTTTGTCGTTTTCTAATAGGTTTCTTGCCAACTCTGCCACGACCTATCTGCTTGCTGATTACACCTCGACTGGCCTTGGTAATCCCACTATCGTCTCGTTTAAGTCTTTTTGAAGGGTAGGTAATCACGTCATCCAACATGGTATGTAATCCTTCCTTACCACGCTTCTTTAAAGCCGTTTTGAACGCCACTCCATTCCCATAATCTTTTAACACATTGCTACCTGTCGCGAGAGCTCGTTTTCCAACGCTTGTCACTCCCTTTTTTAGCATAGGGGTGAGACTTGAAACAACACCTTTGAATAGATTACCGAGACCAAACCCACCACGCTGATGAATTGGGTAAGCTGCAAAATGAGTCCTCATTTTCAATAACGTACCGGTGTTCTGCGAAATAGTAACTGTACTGAACACTGTCCATCGAGGAATGCCAACTTTTCATTGAAACTTGTAGTTAAATAGATTCCTATGGTGTGGACATGATCTTGACTGACAGGTTTGAATTGTAAAATGGGAAATTGCATATGATAAAAATCACCATGTTGTCCATTCAAGGGGACAACTCGTAACAACGGTGCAGTCAAATCGCCCACATGTTGATGTTTGACAATGTCCGAGTGTACATGAATAGCTTGAAATCGACGTTGTGGTGAGGCTAGAATAGTGCTGGTATTATTTTCTTGGTGACGTCCCTCTATAGGATTGCTGTGTGCCGTCTGATGATGGATGACTTTATCAACCGGAAAACCCATAATAGCCCCTATATCGGAGTTGCCAAAATGCAATGAACACTGTACCGGAACGTTAACCCAGACCTTTCCAGATGGTTTGCTGTATTCCATTTCAAAGGCAGGCATAGAACTGACATCACCCACGGTTGTCTTTTGAACAAGAGCGGTCTTTTGTAAGGCTGTAATTAATTCATTGATGCTTGCATAATAACCAGGTTCCAAGTGTATAGGGTAAATATGTTTGGCACTTTTCAATATTATCACATTTTTCATAGATCGCACATTATACCAAGACTGTCGAAAGCTAATTTCAGTTACAGCACATTGCCAGTGCCCCATTTGCAGATTTAACGGTGAGGGTAACTTGACTTGAAAATTGGAAGCTGTATTATCCGGATGTAAGTCTAAACTACTAGAGCTAGTTAACACCACGTGGAGTGATGATTCGTTCATCATGTTGTAATAACGTCACTTGCAGGCACCCAGGAGTCAAATGAGGAACTATAGCCAGACCAACGGACAAAGTAGTGTAGAATGTTATTGATTCTCTTTTTTTTCAATACGCGCTCGACCCTCGTTGTTTCCGACTCTGACACGGACTGAAGTTCTTCTTCGTAGAATGTGCCTGTTATAGGCTCATTTTGCAGATCCTCTAAACGATAGACGGTGACCTTCCCCTTTAGTACATTTTTCACTTTGAAAATCTCTTCAGTCCAACGCGCTAGATAGCCCTTCATGAATACCGTTCGATTATGACTAATGCGAACTGTATCTCCCACATTGTGCTTCGGTTTGGCAGTTTTCTGCTTCTTACCGGTGTCATACATATTCATCCATGCCAAGCCCTGTGTACCAACGTTAACATCAATAGGTCGCATTTTGATTGATCGGTGATAACCACGATTGTATCTTGACACCAGTTGCGGGAGAACGTCAATGTAGGTTCTGGTATTCTTATACGTGAAGTAGGCAAACATGATCTTTTTCAATGTTCGATTAACGCGTTCAACAATGGTCGCTTTTCGTTCACTATTAGTAGAAAACATTTTGATGTTTTTCTCCGCCAGCAATCGTTGAAAGGTGCGATTGTAAAATTCTGTGCCTTTGTCCACTTGAATAGTTTTCGGTTGACGACCAGACTGCAGTATTGTTTTGAAAGCTTTTGTCAACTCCGCCCCTGTTTTTGTTTTTAGCGGTATTACAAATAAGAATTTGGATAAAGAATCGATGCAAGTGAGTAAGTATTTGTAATTACGATTAACTTTGGCCAACTTGGGTAGAAAAACCAAATCGAGTGACCATTGCTGGTCAATTCCATGAACCAAGACTTGTCTAGTTTTGAAGTTAATTGTTGCTGGTCTATGACGCGTATAGGTTAGTTGTTCTTTTAGCCATTCTTGAACCTCTGAGCGTTTGACATCAGGCAATTGCTGTTTCACTTTCGAATAGAGAGGCTGTAAGCCTGAAAATGACACTGGACTGTCTAGAGAATAATAGAGTGATTTCAGTGTCTTATCCAGTTCCGTTCTATCATTTCGAGTCATTATCACTGACGAGTTAGACCGATGTCTCACCGGTGACCGACTGACTAGCAATGCTATCTGTCCTCTGTAAGGCGTCTGTTTCAGCAGGGGGTCCGTCAACTTCAGTCTTTGTAAAGTCAACTTCTGAACTACAACAAATCAAGACACAACGAACACGTTTGAATATATCTTTAGCGTCCAAATTAAAAGACATGTTTACTATCCAAAGCATTCAATGAACTAACTAGGTTTACAGGTTTACCGCTATCTAATATACGTACATAACACGGACTAAAATGAATGATTTTTAGTGGAAGATAACCACGTTTTGTTTTTTGCTTTAAGCGGTGTACTAGTTCCCAATAGCGGAGATAATCTTCGTTGTGATTTTTCAGCTCTTCTCATCATTTTTGGTTTACTTTGAGACTTTTTGTAGGTGCGAATTGTTTCCAACTGTGTGGGATTCTTCACCCATTGCATCGGCACATTCAATTGAGCCAACATCTTTGAGAATAGCGCTGTGTGAACACCAGGTAAGATACCATCCTTTCCTTTACGTACCCGAAACGTGTCATTGATTAGATCGCTAATGTTAGATCCTTCAATGACTTTGTTTCTGAATACTAATTCACCCTTGTCATTATAACCACTAATAGCAGGATTAGTTTTAATCATTTCAAGTAGCATTTTTGCTTGTGGTTTCATTGTTTTTGGTAGCAGAGAAAGTGTTCTTTGTTCTACTGCATCTTGATTTGCTTCTACAGGTGACGAGGTACTTGAATTCACGGGCATGTCATTTTGCAATTCTGATGACGGCTTGG
This sequence comes from Haliclystus octoradiatus, assembly GCA_916610825.1. Classification (NCBI taxonomy): domain Eukaryota; kingdom Metazoa; phylum Cnidaria; class Staurozoa; order Stauromedusae; family Haliclystidae; genus Haliclystus; species Haliclystus octoradiatus. Next base: position 7,341,449 of record OU744450.1, read on the forward strand.
CAATGACTTGCACCTTTTTCGGTTTTAGCACATTTTCACGACGCTTTTGAAACTCTGCCAACTCATTAGTAAACCTTCTAACTTTCTCACTATCCGGAATATCATTTCGAGTTAACATCCCATCCATTTCCTGTTCCGCTTTGACCATGGCTGCCTTCTCGGGTTGTAATGTGCTGTTTACTGTAGGAATTGATGACCGATTACCACTATCCAATTGATTCATCAACCGTTCATAAACATCTGGTGTTAAAACCACATGTTTTCTAAACGCCATTGTTAGGGACGAGATTGCAAGTCTCAAAATATACTTGCTAGTAGATCCCCTATCTCAGAGCCTATACCCCCACCTCGTTGATTGACTAATATTGCTCGTCGACTTTTCACTGTTCGTTTGGGTTGTATCAGTTTTCGCAAAACTGTCTTTTTAGAAGCCAACTTTCGTTTCAATTTTGCCGAGATGGGAACACGCCCCTTTAAAACGTTCACAACAATATCGCAGATGGAGTGAATCAAATCAGGCTTTGCTGTTTTCAATATATTAGCCTGATCCGAACACTTGCAATCTTTCAGAGCTTTCAATAGCGGTAAATTACGTTTTAGACGGTTAGTCATTCTTCCGTTGTCATTGACTGTCGATAAGCAACTGACTCAATTGTTTAAAATGGTTAACCTTTTATATTTTCAGAGACGTTGACTAATCAGAATTGCTCAACTTTCCCTCGCTTGACACCTTTTTGAGTTTGAGGTAAGTAAATGTATTGTGGTGTTTCGTCAGGTAGTATTCTAGCCCTGTAGCGGTGATCTTCCGGGGTGGTCGGCTTCAAGTCTATGAATAAGTATGAATATGGTAGTTGTACCGCATCAACGTAAGCCGTTTGAATGAAGCGAACGTTCGAAGGCTTCAACTGTTTTGAAAGGTGAGATATTTGGCTCATATCCCTAACATTCTTGAACACGATCATGTAATTAGCATTGAGTGATATGGTTCTCTGATCCTTATGAAATAGATTCTGCGTATTGAATATAACACTATTATTGTCATGACGACCTTTGAAAAACGATGCTGCGATGGTTTCATTGTTTGATTTGTCCATAAAGTCATCAAAAATGATAATTGTATTTGTTTCTACGGTTGTTAGTGCTCCCAAATCATCAGGAATTCCTTCAATGTATTGCACTGGCACCTTGAGAGCTTTAAGTTTTGCGGCAACATCCACTTGATGTTTCGAATAACACCATATCACCTGTTGAATGGTAGGTGATATCATCTCATCCATATACGATAGCAAACGAAGTATAAATGTGGATTTTCCACTACCCGTTCCGCCGGAAACAATAGCTGTAAAGGGGTGAATTAGTTGCGTTGAAATTTGCTCCATTCTTGCCTACGTAGTAATGACAACTGAGGCAATTCACTCAACACAATGGTGTATTATAATCGTGTCTATCTATTACTTGCCCCGGGACTTGCCCAGGCATGCCTACAGTATTTATTTAGACATATCACTTGCCCAGACATGCCGCAGCTTGCCCAAGGCTATTTATTATCTAAATCAATGGTTACCAGTCCCCTCACCATAGTATAAATGTACTTTGATTTCAAAGGTCAATCATCATTCAGTGATTTTGCTTGGACGATACGGATCTAACATTAACTATGGCACCAATACCACCTTTTTGTGAGCTATGTGGAAAGACATTTACACGAAAAGCAGATTTGAAAAGACATATGACAACGCATTCAAATGTCTCTTCAGTCACCTGCGATTATTGTGACCGTACGTTCAAGCATCGCAACAATTATAGAATACATTGCAGAATGGTGCACCGCTGCATTCCACCCTCAAGGCAGGTCGCAAGTCACAACCAACCTTCAAGGCGAGTCAATTCGTCTACACCGCCATTATTATCGAGTGTACTAAGATTAAATCCGGTACCACAGCATCAACAGCAACGAATTGATCAGGTGTTGGATGAGAATGTCGACCTGTTTGACCTGTTGGAAGCTCAAGGTGGAATGGAGATTTCGAATGAAGAGATCCCTATTGTGGAGGTGAGCTATTACTATTGTTTCTGCTGTTGTAATAAATACGATTCGATTATACTTGTTATAATTTCCATCTTTGATAGATAATTGAAACGGATATTTCAGACAGGTGATCGTTTGAGACAGACGGTTATCGATGATTTTATTGTTTTCAGGATTCTAATGCCAATAATGACACGGTCATGGATTGGATTGATGACGATGACTCCACGAATATTGATGCATTGGTCCCAGAGGTGAGAAATGATGTGATACCTGAGTTAGAGTAACTCTATATTTCAAACTTTTTCAATTTTCATTGTTTTTTGTTTTTCATTTTTTTATTTTTTCAATTTTTCCATGTTTTTTATTTTTTATTTTTTTTATTTTTTATTTTTAAAAAATTTTATTTAAAATTTTTTTTTTTAATTTAAAATTTTTTTTTATTTTAAATTTTTTTAATTTTTAATTTTTTCAATGTTTTGGTCCTGTCATTAGGAAGCTCCAAGGACACCTGCGTTGGATGACTTTAACAGTATGGATGATGGTGAAGAGTTCAGTCCTTCCGGTTTGAATGACTTGGATAGAATGGAATACAACCTGCTGAATGACCATCCAGCCTCAGATCAGCAGGTAAAAAGAAGTCTAAGTTTGGGGTTCATGTTAGTCTTGTTTATCACATGTTTTTTATTTGAATTTATTTTATTTTATTCAGGTTGATGTGGTAGAGAGCTTCGATGTCAACGGTGCACTGCAGTCACTCTTCCACCATTGTCCACCGTCGTCACCTAGTGTCAGAGCAGCCTCTGTGGATTTTAGAGCTGCCCATATTGCCATCGACCATGCCAATCAACATCATTGCGAAAAGTGTGATATGTGGTTCATATGTGAAGAACAGTGGCGTCTGCATACTCAAGCACATGATGTGACTCACCCCTTCACCTGTCAGAACTGTTTCAAGTCATTTCATCGTCGTATTCATCTGGCTATGCACATCCGCTCTGGTTGTCCTGCACTCGCTAATCAAAACATCAATCAACGAGGCGGAAACAATTCTAGAGATGATGACAATGAACCACACCCTGCTCTTTCCACAGAACTGACTGAACCACCACATCTTGTTTCACATGCTCTCAATCGAACAGTGCTGTTATATCGCAAGGTCTGCAAGTGCCACTCGTCAAGCAGCAAGCCTCCATTCAAAACGGTGTCAAGTTCTTTATGACGTTGTCTGTCGTGTTTAGAAAGGTCACCGATGATGATGAAAAGACGGACCCACCGGTTGTATTTGGTACTGAGGTATTTCGCTTTCTACCTCAAGATGATGATGACGGCCTGTATCTGCAAAGCTTGTTTGATTTGGCTTATAATCAGCTTCTCACCAAGATGGAAGAATTTGAACAGAATGGCTCATCGTGGATAATTGACGCACTCAACCATCTAGACTTGAACATTGTCACCTATGACCCTCTTCGGGCATCGTCTTTCCTACCCCTCCCACGAGATATACAACTCAAGCATGCTGTTATCAATGTTCAGAATAATGATGATGAAAAGTGTTTTGTTTGGGCTGTACTGGCTAGTATGTTGAATATTTCTAACCATGCTGAACGTCTCTATCATTATGAACGAAATGAGCACTTGCTGAAACTGGATGGATTACAATTCCCCCTCCCCCTCAAGGATGTGGCTAAATTTGAGCGCATGAATGACATCAGCGTTCATGTGTATGGTTTTGTGATAGAGGAAACAGCAGCTAAAAAGTCAAAAAGCATTGTCATCCCGTTACGTATTGGCGAGAGGCGACAGTATTCACAACATGTTAACCTGTTGATGTGGACCGAAGACAATGAAAATGATGATGATGATGATGATGATCAACCTGCACCCAAGTCCCATTACGCTTACATTAAAAACCTAAGTGCTCTTCTCGGCTCTCAACTCAGCAAGAGAAAAAATCATAAAGACTTTTGTGATTACTGTCTGCTCGGTTTTGGAAATCCTGCTGTGCGAGATAGACATATGGAGAAGTGTAAGCATACTGGGGCACAACGGGTTCGATTACCTGAGAAGGACGATCTGAACAAAGAGGATAAAGTGTTTTTCAAAGATATGCAAAAACAAGTGAAAATGCCCTTTGTCATGTACGCAGACACTGAAGCATTGTTAATGAAGCAATCAACTTGTCAACGCAATCCTCAAAACTCGTCAACTGTCATCACACAAAATCATGTTCCTTGTGGGTTTGGTGTTTTGGTGAAGTGTACCAAACCAGAATTTGATGAGCCACCCTACATCTATCGAGGGGAAGATTGCATGGGTAAATTTCTGGATTATGTTCTTGCCAAGAGTGAAAAGCTGCGTGAGAAATTGAGAAACGTTGAGCCCATTATCATGTCTCTGGCAGAAGAGTTGGCCCATGTACAAGCTGGAGTGTGTCATATCTGTGAGAAGGGTGATTTTGTTTATGGTGTTAAAAATCACAAACGTTTAAAGGTGAAAGATCACGATCATTTGAGTGGACAGTATCGTGGTGCAGCACATAATGGATGCAATCTGAATTATCGCGTCAATGCTGATTACATTCCAATACCCTGCGTCTTACACAATCTACGAGGGTATGATGCACATCACATCTTGTTGGCCTTCAAAGAACGACATGCTGAGAAACGCATTCAATGCATTCCAAACACAATGGAGAAGTATGTGTCCTTCACAATTGGCGGTGTACGCTTCATTGATTCTTTGCAATTTCTGAATGCAAGTCTTGGCACTTTGATGGACAACTTGAATGATTCACAGCTGACACTCACCCACACCTACTTGGAAACAATCACAACTCGATCGGTCAATCTAGACAATCGTCTATCGCTAGTCAAGCGCAAAGGAGTCTATCCCTATGAGTACATGGATTCGTGGGAGCGATTTGATGATGTCACATTACCACCTCGATCGGCCTTCTACAGTTCATTGACGGATGAAGATGTAAGTGAGGAAGATTATAGTCACGCTCAGCAGGTCTTTCGTGAATTCAGCATGAATAATTTGGGTGATTATCATGACTTCTACCTGTGTACTGATGTTCTACTTCTGGCAGACGTCTTCGAAACCTTTCGCAACATGTGTCATGAATACTTCCACCTCGATCCTGCTCAGTTCTATAGTTCTCCTGGACTTTCTTGGAGTGCAGCATTAAAAATGACAGGCATTGAGTTGGATTTGTTGACTGATATTGATCAGTATCAATTCATTGAACAGAGTGTGCGAGGTGGCGTTTCGTCCATCAATCATCGCTATGCCAAAGCCAATGTACCTGGTTCAGATGATTATGATCCTGATTCACCCAATGCCTACTTGGTCTATCTGGATGCAAAGTGAGTGATGAGTTGATGATGATGATGATGATGATGATGATGATGATAGCAATGAGAATGGTAGTATAGGGTTGCTAATTTTTTATGTTATTTTTATTTCAGCAACCTGTATGGATGGGCAATGTCGCAAGCGCTGCCAACAGGTCAATTCCGATGGTTAGAACAGTGTGAAATTGATGTCTTGGATGTTTCTCAATTGTCTAACGACTGTGATGATGGGTACATTCTCGAATGTGATTTGACCTATCCAGCTGATATTCATGATGCACATGCCTGCTTCCCTCTCGCTCCTGAGCGAATGGTGATTGATTCAAAGATGTTGTCCCCTCACCAAAAGGAATTGTACGCCATGACGATGATTAAATCACAGTTGAATGGTGAGTCTGTCACGATTAAAGATTCATGTCGAAAACTTGTTCCTAATTTGAGAGATAAAGAGAAATATGTGGTTCATTATCGAAATCTCTCCTTGTTTCTCGACTTGGGAATGGTGTTGACAAAAGTGCATCGTGTTCTGACGTTCAAACAGCGACCTTGGTTGAAACAATACATCGACTTCAATACTCAGAAGAGAGCTGCTGCCACTGATGACTTATCGAAAACGCTTTTCAAACTTTTCAACAATTCCATTTATGGCAAGCTGTTGGAAAGTGTACGCAGTAGACGCAACATCAATTTAGTGGACAATGCAAGGTCGATGAAAAAATTTGCAGCACAGCCCATCTTCAAATCTTGCAAGATTTTTCATGAAAATCTTTGTCCTGTAGAACGCTCGTTTCCTGAAATTGTCCTAAATCGACCTATTTATGCCGGATTCTGTGTCCTCGATTTATCAAAATGGCTGATGATCGATTTTCATTACAATTATATGAAAAAGCGTTACCCTGGAAACCACTCCAAGGTATTGTTCACTGATACTGATAGCTTGGCTTATGTTATTCAAACTGATGATTTATACCGAGATATTCAAGGTGCAAGTGATTGGTTTGACTTCAGTGGGTACCCTAAAGAACATCCTTGTTATTCACCTGCGAACAAAAAGGTGGTTGGCTATTTCAAAGATGAGTTGAACGGGTCCATTATGAAATCGTTTGTTGGTCTTCGCTCCAAGATGTATGCCTATCAGTACGATGGGAAAGAGGTGAAACGTGCCAAAGGTGTCAAACGGTCGACAGTTCAAAAGACATTGACGTTTGATGATTACAGAACCTGCCTCTTTGACAATGTCACACTGATGCGCAGTATGAGTGCCATCCGATCCATCGACCATCGACTGTATACTCTAGTTGTCAACAAGAAAGCTCTGTCGTCTTATGATGACAAGCGATATCTACTAGATGATGGCTACTCAACTCTACCCCACGGACATTACTCAATTGAAGATCAACAACAACAACAACAACAACAATAGCTTTTTTCTATATAATTACTATCAGTGAATATCTGTGAATCGGATTACGAATTCAGATTATGTATCATCGTTTTAACTTATTGTTTAGCTAAGTTATGAACGAGAGAAATGATAATAAAAAACAGACAATTTTGTATATATTAAATCATGTTTTATTATTGTTTTAAAAAATGTGTGAGAATTATTATTATTATTATGAATGACATTTTGTACTATAACATCTACTATTATTCATCTATATCAAATCAAAGTTATAATTAATTGAATGTGTGATTGATTATTCTTTGTCATTAAATCTGTTTTATTAATAAATGCACATCTATGATTCTCAAGATATATATTTGTATAATGAATCAGGTTTTGTCCATTCTAAAACAAAAGGGTGATTCTGTTGATGAACTATTGATTATGTTATACGTCTGTTATGGATCGGTGAATTCATTACTTTGTGCATAAGCGTCTGTGAGACGTTCTTTGAGTTCATTCACCCACAGGCTATTTGATAACAAGTGTTCCAGAGTGAAACTAGGCCACATACTTTTAACTCTGCTGATGTGACGAAATGCCTTGTTGTGAGCTTCTGCGATGTCCACCTGTTTTATTACGTCATCAAAACAAAGACGTATGCATTCATCTGCTGTGGAAAATGCGCATATTTCATGACCCATTATATTCTGTTCCTCATCTCTACACCCCATACATATGCTTTTAAGACAATCCAATACTTTAGGTGCCATTTGATCTACAAAAGCAGGAATTATTTGCCGTAATTGTCTGGTCAATACCGTAATTTCAGAACTATCTCCATCAGCGTCAGTGGTTATCGGCTTATGTCCGTTTGTGAAAGAATTTACTGGGTGATGAATAACGCTTCTGACAGGGTAAGAAAAATCACTGTCTGCCACTTTCATGTCGAGTAACTGCTTTTTGTAAGTTGAATACGACTTTTTCATACCCTGCAGAACTTTGATCATTTCTTCTAAATTCTCCGCGTTAATAATAATGTGACCACATCCTTCTCTCGATGATGATGATTTATTACCAACTTGCCCCTCATCAATGGTTTGACTCATCATAATGTAAACGTTATTTGAGAGACTCGATTTGTCACTGTGATCTACAAATGCTTTACTTGTTAATTGTAGTTTTTTAATACCTTGATTTCTCAAGGTCTTTAAACGTTTTGCAAAACCAGATTCGTCTCCATTGTTATTAGGTTGTCGATCATTCACCCATTGTGGTAATTCAACCTCTTTATTTTCAGGGACTTGAGGCTTCGTTTTCTTTGTTGATGTGGATTTCCCCAATTTGATAAAATCGACATTTCGACGTTTCAATTCTTTATCACTGTTGGCTTGTGTAACAGATCCGCTAATATGACGAGGCTTGTGAGATTTTCTCTTGTTGTGTTTTGAAGGCTGAATCACCTCAATGATTGAAATATCATCATCATCCATCTTGTCTGGAACAATTGGCTGACTAGTTACTGCAGTTGGTTTATTCATCAGCGAATCAAGCGTTTCATATTCTGATGCAGTAAATGGTGTGGCAGTGAATTCCAAATCATCCATTGAAGCCATTATGCAAAAAAACAACTCAACTGCTATACCGTATGTCAAATTGTAATGAAATGAAACGATTTTCAAACGAGACTTTTATAACCCTGGATGATTGACATGTTGTCAATCAATCGTTGCGCTTTTGGTAATCGGATTAATGGATCGTTGCGCTAAACCGGATCGTTGCGCTAAAACCGGATCGTTGCGCTAAAACCGGATCGTTGCGCTAAACCGGATCGTTGCGCAAATACCGGAGTGGTTGACCGGATCGTTGCGCAAATACCGGAGTGGTTGACCGGATCGTTGCGCAAATACCGGAGTGGTTGACCGGATCGTTGCGCAAATCGTTGCGCTTTTTACCGGAGTTCCGGATCGTTGCGTCGTTGCCTATTGACTGGCCCAGAACCCGTCAAATACATCTACTAATAGATACTAAAGATATTGAAAATACTATAAATTCATTGCCAATGAAGCGTTCAACAGGAATTGATTATATTGAAACAAAACTTATAAAAATAATAGCGCCATCTATTGCTCCTCACTTATGTCAACTGTTTAATTTATCATTAAAATCAGGAATCTTTCCAGAGGCTTTTAAATGTGCTAAAATAAATCCCCTTCACAAAGGTAAATCAGCTCAAGATATAAATAATTATAGACCAATTTCTATCCTTTCTGTGATTTCAAAAATACTCGAAAAAGTAGTTCATCGACAATTTTACGATTATTTAACTGACCAATAGCTATTATCAGGATCTCAATCTGGTTTCCGTAAACGTCATTCAACATCAAGCAGTTTACTTTCCCTCACAGAATTTTGCTTTGCAGAAATGAATAAAAAAAATATAATTGGAGTAATAAGTTTGGATTTACGTAAAGCTTTTGATACTGTTAACCATAATATTTTACTAAAAAAACTTAAAATGTATGGATGTGATCAAAGCAGTTTAAACTGGTTTACAACTTACCTTGTGATAGGAAACAACTAGTATTAAACAATGGAGTGTCATCGAACATATGTACTGTGGAGTGTGGTGTTCCCCAGGGTTCGATATTAGGTCCACTTTTATTTTTAATTTACATTAATGACATTGTTAGTTCAGTAGATTTGTGCTCAATAAATCTTTACGCTGACGATACAATCATTTATTATGCAGGCAAATCTAATGAACTAGAAAAAGTATATATATGGCTTTGCTCTAATAAACTAAGTCTAAACGTAAATAAAACAAACTGTATGACAATCGGCACGAAACAAAAGCTTAAACATTCAAATCGATTAAACATAAAAATTAATAATAGTGAAATTAAAACCACAAACGTACTAGATTATCTAGGAATAAAAGTTGATGAAAATTTAAACTTTAATTCACACATAGACACAGTCGTTGGAAAAATCAACAGAGGCTTGGGTGTACTGAGATATGTATCAAAATTTTTACCTCTAATTTCCAGAAAACTTTTATTTAATAGCATTGTCCTGCCTCATTTTGATTATTGTGCTGTTGTATGGGGGGGCTGTAAACAAGAACATGTAACTCGCCTCCAGAGATTACAAAACAGAGGATTACGGACAATACTTCGTTGTGGCTACAGGACTTCAATCTCCGAAATGCTCAATAAAACGGAGATCATGAGCGTTAAAAACAGAATCACGTTTTATCAACTTTCAATGGTTCATAAAATAAAGTTTCAATTAGCTCCTCAAAAAATTGCCACTTTATTTTCATGTCCTAATTCAACCAAAACTCGCTCTTTTGCTCACAATAACATATACAACGACAAATGCCACAGTCATTCATTTAAATCAGCTGGTATTCACAAATGGAATCAACAAGCCTCCTGGATAAAAGAAATAGCTAACAGAACAACATATATAGATAATTTGAAGAAAACATTAATTAAATAATATATATCTTATGTAAATTTGTATACTTTTTATAAATGTAAAATTTCCTAATACTGTACAAACATTTTATTCTAAAATATTATATTGTATGCATTTTGTAATCAGCCCTGTGAAAACAAGCCTAGTATGGCTTACCAGGCCGTGAATAAATGATGATGATGATGATGATGAAAGAGTGTCCCAAATTTTGTGAATAGATGGCTCTGGGCGCAGTACCTGAAGCACACAGCGATTGTCAATTTTCATATACTGCAGACTGATGATTTCAAACCTCCTATAAAATTGCTAACAAGATATTCTTCTAATTTTTCTTCATCTGTCTTTGTGTATGATTTCAATGTAGTAACTTGTTCTTCAAATCCGTGAAGGATGTATCCTGCTTGTAGACTCACCATCAAAACGTAAACTTGGTAAACAGTAGCTGAATCAAAAAACTCCGTGCTGACAACCAGCACGCTAAAATTTGACGGAAGTTCAGCAACCACGTATCGAAATTCTGTCAGTATATCCTGATTCTAGAGCATAATAAGATTCATCTTCTTGAACAACCGACATTGAATTAGCTACTGCGTTATTGATTGCGGGGTCACTAATTGTAGGATATCTTATAACTCTAACAGGTGATCTTCTAGGGGTAATGGTAATCTTGAGCTCACACAAGAAAATAGATATTGAATAGTAGTATAATGATAAGACAAAACGGGGTTAACTCAAAATAAGGATATCATAATATCAGCTGTCTGATCAGGAGGCTGAATAATATTTAATCTACTGCAAGGCTAAGGGGGAGGTAGAAGGCTAAATGCGCTACTTCACCTTCTAAATAATCTTAATTTTGCTCACGACAACATCAATTTTACAATGGAAGAATAATCCAATAATAACCAGGTTTCTTTTCTAGGAGTGCTATTTCAAAAAGCTGGTGAGCAAGTGACCTGTTCTATCCATAAAAACATCAACTAATACAGGTGTGATGTCATACTACAAAAGCAACATACATCATCGCTACAGGAACTGACTTTTAAAAATAGTGCTAAATCGTGCATTCCAACTGTGTTCGACTGAATAACTGTTTAACTTAGAATGTAAGTACATAATCAGTACTTTCAGGCTTCTTTAATATCCAGAAAGGCATTCAAACAGATTTAAGCCTGCTTCAATTTTAATTATTTTCATAATTTTATTAAGACACCACTAAAACCCTTGTATTTCAGCCTTTCAGAATTGCAACCGGGTACCTCAATTCTATGCCATAAATAGATCTTAAATCTTTGTAAACCCTAAGGCTAGGGTTATATGGACGCACCAAACTCAATTCGAATTAGGTGCGACACCGAATAGCATTAAATTCGCATTTGGGGTTATACAAACGAACCGAATGTCGAAGATCTTTAAAAACTGGCCAAAATGTCACGTGATAGGAAGTAATTTTCTTGCAATTATACCGCATGGCTTAAAACTAGAGTGTTTTGTTTGCATTATTTTTCATTTTCAGCGATTTTTTCGTTCTATTTTGCCTATCAATAGTTTGAAACTTGTATGAAGTAGTAATCTCAAAGGTTTGCAAGCATTTTTACGGGAGACAGTTTTTGTTCTAACAAGGCATAGTTCTCAGAGCAAATTAAATGCGAATTTCCATCAAAATGACATATTATGATAAAAGCGACCCCAATTCTAGTGCTGTTGTATTGTGATTGACTAAAATAAAACGTTTTTAAATGTTTTAAATCATGATTTTGGAAAACATCAGCTTCTCGGTCAGCCATCTTTCAATCATATGAACAAGTCACCATAACAACTTCCCAAAAGCGATGTTCTTTGTGTATGTATGTATGTATGTATTTTATTTGTCAACAATGGTGACAGGCAAATACAGGGAAACTTGTGGTTCCCACTTATGTAAAGCCGTTAAAAAAGTTAAGATATGTTATTAAGATAAAAGTTTTACAAACAAAAATTGCTACTCAAATATTTACAAGGCATTTAGAACTATCTAGCTAAGTTAAAAAGGTTATAAGATAAAATTTAAAGGTTACGACATTTGTACTAAAGTATTTACAAGGCATTTAGATCTATGCTAGCTAAAGAACGTTTGAATGCTGGCACTGTCTTTGAAGTAACACATTTCTCTGGCAGAGAATTCCACCAAGGTATGACACGATTGCAAAAGTCATTTTGAATGGATTTAAACTTGGGGATTGATTTTGATTTTAATTTGTACGAGTTTCCTCTCATGTTGTATTTATTTATATCAAAATCGCAAAGCTTATTTATGTCTAAATCGACCATATTATGGGTTATTTTAAACATAAAAATTAAATCATTTTCAATTCTACTAGTTTCCAACGATTCAAGATTGTAATATTTTAGTCTTTCAGGATATGACTTGTAATACAAACTGTCTACTCTTGAAGGGTTCATTTTTCTTGTTAAATGCCTTTGAACTTTCTCTATTGTAACAATATCTCTTTGAAGACAGGGATTCCACACTGGTGAAACCGTTTCCAACAGTGGGCGTACATATGTTTTGTAGGCTTTGACTAGTAATTCGGGATTACGACAGGTGAAACATTTTAATATTAAATAAAGTCTTGCGTATACTTTAGATGCAATCATTGAGCAATGAGAAGATGACTTTAAATCTGAAGTGAGGATAACTCCAAGGTCTTTGATCTTATTGACAGGTTGTAAATAGTGTCCAGATAAGTTGTAATCACAAGAAGGTATTTTCATTCTTCCTACACTAAAGACTGATTATTTTTCAAACGCGATACGTAGCTGCCACTTTTCTGACCATTGACAAAGGTTTTCTATGCTGTTAGATAAATCAGAGTTAACGTTTGCTGTACTTCTGCAAGAGAATATCTTTGCATCATCAGCGAATAATTTAATTTGACAATCATCTTCAACACAAGTGATAATGTCATTAATAAATAAAATAAATAAGAGTGGTCCAATCACAGAACCTTGCGGTACTCCGCTGACAACGTTTAAGGGATTTGAATAGGTATCTTCGATACATACGATTTGAGAACGGTCATTTAAAAATGAAGAAATCCAGTCCAAAAGTTCGTATTCGAAACCATGAGCACTTAACTTGATCAATAACTTACTATGTGATACCGTATCGAACGCTTTGCTAAAATCGATATAAATTGTATCAACGCGTAGCCTTTTGTTCACTGCTTCACTCCAGCTATGTAACGTATCAATAAGCTGAGTACATGTTGAGCGACGAGTTAAAAAGCCATGTTGTTCTTTTGTTAGCAAGTTATGTTTACGAAGATAATCAAGCATTTAACTAACTATAATCGATTCCATCACCTTACACGAAATACAGGTTAAGGAAACAGGGCGATAGTTTTGACATAGTGATGACTTTTCCCTTTTTGAAGATCGGAATAACAAACGCAGTTTTCCAAACGTCTGGAATACAGCTTTGTAAAAATGATAACTCAAACAGCATCGATAAAGGTAAAGCAATAGCAGTAGCAATGTTTTTTAACAAAAGTGCAGGGTACCCATCCGGCGTACGTGATGTTTTATTGGGTAAGTCCAATAGTGTGCGTAAAACATTTGAATACGAGAAATTAACATTTGACAGAAACGCTTCATCATCCGTTTGACGTGAAAATTCGGGAGTAAGGCCATCATCTTCAGTAAAGACTGTAGAAAAATACTTATTGAATAAATTAGCTCTCTCTTTCGAATCCGTGATAATGTTACCGCTGTCATCTTTTAAAAGGGGCGTCGTAGGCTTAGACTGTAATTTAGAGTTTACAAAGGAATAAAACTTTGCAAGAGATGGATCCTCGAGCAGAGATTTTTCACGTTCAACATTAAAATCTTTCATTGCAGAATAGTATTGCTTCGAGACTTTTATATATTCAGCCTTATAATGATTTGAAGATATAGATTTGCGATACATTACGCGTTTTTTCAAAGCTAGAGATCGAATTTGTTTGGGATATTTCGTCTTCCGCTTGATATTTTTAAATTTTGGGACAAACGATTCAATACAATAGTTCAAAATTCTGCAAATACTCTGCCAAAACAGCTCGACATTACCGTTAGCTTCTTCGAATAGTAATAGCCAATCAACACTCTGAACATAATCTGAGATACTCGTGAAGTCAGCTTTCCTAAAATTTCTTTTATTGCTGTTGCTGATCGATGGTTGACATGGTGGGACGTTGATGGAAAATTCTATTGCATTATGATCACACATTAGAGTGAACGGTTCAACCACTTCGATATCACTGACAAGTGACGGTTCTGAGGTAAACAGTAAATCTAAAAAGTTATTTATACGTGTAGATTGAGCTACTACTTGATACAAATTGTTTTTCATAATAGCGTCGACAAAACTCGTGTGACAATTATCTCCATAACTTATTGGAATATTCCAATCAATTGACGGATAATTAAAATCTCCAATTATAAAACACGGGAAAGTACAAATGGTACAGAAGTCTACAAACGAACACAGCTCATCAGTAGAAATAACAGAATTAGATTTGGAAGGTGCTTGGTATACACATACCATTCGATAAAATTGATGACTGGACAGGTGAATGTCAATTACAAAGCATTCGAGATGAGTTAGATTTGATGGTATCTCTACGCAGGTAAATTTAATATTACTCTTGAACAAAATGGCCACGCCCCCACCAATGGCATCCGACTCTCTGTCTTTTCTAACAATAGTGTATTCAGTTGAGATTGTCAACATCGAATCTGGAATAATAGATGATAACCAGGTTTCCGTAATGAAGATGACGTCATACACATAAGAATCAAGTATGACAATGAGACTGTCTAATTTATTTTGAATTGATCTGGCATTAAAATAATAACATTTCAACAACGAGGAATTTGATGAGGTTGTTGTTGATGATTGAGGCCATTGATCAGTAGCTGTACTAGTTGATTGATATTGGTCTTCATCCGATCCAAGCGGATCGAGTCTGGAGGTACCGGGTGTGGCATCACCGGGTACAAAAAAGGAGGCTGTACGGGAGGTTGCATCATCTGAGAATTAATTGGCAGCTGACAGGTGTCTTGAGAATTTGGATGTCTCCATTGAGTTACCATTGGTCGTATTTCATTTGCAGATGTTGTGCTGGATCTGTCTTCACCTGTATCAGCCCTTTCAGGTTGATTGTTTAATTCTTGCGGTTTAACCCCGGGTTTAACGGGAGATATTCGATCAGACCGAATAAAGCGAATTGTTCCTTTTAAATGCAACGATGGACAATCATTGTCATAACATGATCTTCTTTGATAAAAAGATTTACAAATAAATATGTGCGCTTTAGGACACATGTCTTTCGACAGTTTACATCCACCACGAAATCGACCATTCTTTAGGTGACGCGTGCATACTTTAGGATGGAAATTTAAACACACACCATCTTTCCGTCCGGATAATCCGTGTTTGCATATTCCTTTCAATAAATCTTTGCACGTTTCCTTGTTTAATTGAGTGTTTACTGTGTTTGTCTGGTTGTCTTCATTTGAAATAATGGCGCCAGACTCAACTGTTTCATAGCTCAACATTACATTCAGATTCTGTAATTTTTGTTGTTGATAATTTTTTCTTCAACATGACAATAAAATCAATAAGCTCTGCCTTAACTGGCCATTTAGGGTTTTCTCCACTCATAAAACTTTCACAGCATGATAAAATATTGCCATGATTAACTCCTGTTGTCGCGATTATAACGGTCTCCCACAACGTTTGATCACCAGTCGACATAATAATAAAAAATAAATAATAAACCTATAAGTAGATACAGCAATCATCTAACGCGTGATAGCAATTTGATAATAAAGACCTCTAGTAAGTATAATTGCTAAACATCTTGGATCGTTGAGAAATGATATAGGAGAATTAAATTCGTAAAATTTCAAAATATTTTCGGAGAGTCAAAAACACGTCCGTTCACTTGAAACCTGAAACACCTGAAAACTCCGAACCTTTCTATCGCATTGCCATGGAAACATCCTTTAAAATAATTTTATGATTTGCACATCCCCTGTTTATTGCCATATAAGGTAGAGATAGGAGCTCAGTCACGGCATCGTGAGTCGAAGTCGAATGTATTTAGTTCGGTGCGATGATAGCTCGCTCGTATGACATGGCGATGAATTTAATTCATGGAGAAGGCTCCGCACGTCAAGGCTTGACGTGCGGAGCTAGCTTGACGCACTTAATGTTTTTTGAGGAATGTTGATGAACCGAATGGTGTTATACGAAGCGCGCTATCATGAGATTTGATTTAGTTTAAATGAATGAATCAATTGAGTTCGGTTCGTCTATATCACCCTAGCCTAACTTGGCTAAAGAATGTAGCCCAAACGTTGTCAAAAATAAATTATTGTTGCCACTGATGTCTACTGACACACGTTTTATTAAGAATTGCTTTTTAACTGTTTTACATGATTTGAATAACATTAACTTTAACACTCGAAACACTTTAACGCTTTAATTTGAAAATGGCTAACGAATGTAGCCGAAACGTTGTAAAAAATAAATTATTGTTGCCACTGATGTTTACTAACAAATGTTTTATTAAGAATCTTTTTTTAACTGTTTTACATGATTTAAATAACTTTAACTTTAACACTTGAAACACTTTAACACTTTAATTTGAAATTGACTAACGAATGTAGCCAAAACATAGTAAAAAATAAATTATTGTTGCCACTGATGTTTACTAACAAATGTTTTATTAAGAATTTTTTTTCTAACTGTTTTACATCATTTAATAACATTAACTTCAACACTTGAAACACTTTAACACTTTAATTTGAAAATGGTTAACGAATGTAGCCGAAGAGTTGCCAAAAATAAATAATTGTTGCCACTGATGTTTACTAACAACTGTTTTATTAAGAATCTTTTTTTCTAACTGTTTTATATGATTTAATGACATTGTTTAACGAGAAGTGATTTGTAAGCATTCAGAATCTAAATTTTTCCTTGAAACAAAACAAAATTATAACACCAAATGAAATCTCGCTTTTATTAATGTTGATTCTTTGACCATTGACTTAATGTCGAATTTCAGAAAAATTATATTTCTAGATACGTAGACTTCGACTGAAAATTGTACAGGTATATATGTTTTTATACTCCCTTGTGTTTCTATAGCATATATACACTTGAGTGAGTTGTAAAAGTTAGAATCATATTAATTTAATTAGTATTGATTTGAAAGTACATTCTATCCACTTTCCAGAAGTTTGGCCTCGTTTCCTGTAATGAAAACAACAAAGCAAATCAATTTCTGCTGCCTGCTGGTCATTTTAAGCTAAGCTGTATTGTTAAGTCAAAATTCCGGGCAAATTCATGGCTCAAATATCTGCTCACTGAGAGAATACGACGTAAGTGAAACAGCAACAAGATCCAATTTCAACAATTACGTACAAAGGCTTCCGGTCTTGTTTGATCCGTTAACGGCATTTCAATTTAAACTAGTTATATAAAGAAAATGGATCGTTTCATTTGAATTATTAGCTACAAGTAACTACCTGCAATGATTACTATTAAAATCACAATCAATGCTGGTTACCCAGACATTAGTTTTGGTTGTACAAACTTGTAGTCCTCAGTTCCTACGACACCCCAGCAGGCAAACCGACGTTGGAACAACGTTAGATTAAGGTTGGATACAACGTTGGTCCAATGTTGGATAAACAAAAGAGCTACGTTGTATATGAAAGGTGGACCGACCGACCTATCCGACGTTGGAATTGGGTAGATATCCGACCCTCGACCAACGTGGACCAACGCTGATCCAATCTTAATCCAACTTAAAGAGCCTATTGTTTCAGAAGTCACGGTTTCTGTCCAAAAATCACGCCATCTCTTAAAAAGTCTTCCTGTCGTGAAAACAATATGAATGCGCGAAGAGCGAGGCAAATTGAACACGTCTGACAACTTTTTGTGGTGTCGTATATATTAATAATAACGAAAGAATAACAATAACGAAAGCTAATAAAAAGACAAAAGTTTACAGAATAAAAGTTTACAGTTGTTTACGAGGTTTTACAATGGAAACTCTTATCGTCTTCTTTTTCCTCCATCTCGACGGTCAGGTGCGTATTTTAACCTGTCAGCAATATACTTTTCAACATCGGCCCTCGTCGCTTTACTGTGGTGTTGGATAACTGTTTCTAAGGGATTAATCAACAATCATGGTTTGAAATAAAATATGTATTATATCGATTTGAGCAAAATTTCAGTTCTTGTTTTATAAGAGAATCAATAAGCCTATGCTAAACCTTACAATTTTCAAGGAACTTATTAGGAAACTGAGAAAAACTTTTTGATCAAAATGTCTTTTACATGCCTTATATATTCACAGCTCTGAACATTGATAAACTTTTCGAACTGAAATCCAACAAAAGTTTAATAGTACTATAGTACAGTCTAGGCCTCTATAACAAAATATGTGTAAATTCGAAGAATTATTTACAGTACTTAAGTTTCTTGAAATTTCTAAAGGCCCAATGATAATGCCAATTGATTAGTTTCTTATAAAAGGATTTCTTATTAAAATATACGTGTATAGGCTAGTAAATGTGCAAACAATAATTGTTAGACCTGATTCTACTGTACATATATACATGATTTACACAAACACAATAGGCCTACACAATAATATATTTATATTTTAATTAAATAGGCCTACTTACCCACTACTGCCTGCATAATTCTTGAGGCTCCAACGCCAACCTTATTCCTCCTTTTTCCTCCCATATTCATTTCTGCTATTACTTTGTCAGACAAAAATCTATGAAGAAAATAAAGGTAATCAATTAAAAGGTGACATGTGACTTGAACCCACCTCGAATAATTATAGCAGCAAATTGTGTAAACCAAGCTCGATTGTATTAGCTAATGTTCTTACAATTGGTGATTACATTCGTATATACTTACTTCTTTAGAATATTTGCAACTTCTTCTTTAACAGAATTCCCCCCAATAGTAGATAACTGAGCCACCTTGTGATAAAGAAAACAGTTTTGTAACAAACATTGTAATTGATTTGCTAGTCGAGCTTAGATCAGTAAATTATGGGGCTGTAGAGAGTCATGTGAAAAATGCTTGTGGCTTATCAGGTTCTGAATAATTGATAAAGATGATAATGATATGTTTATGATTATTGTTACGCCCACTCTATATGTGCTGTAGTGCGGGTAAGTAATACATTGCATGCGTCACATAAAACAGACCCCAATGTTCTTAAATTGTTTTGGCTTGTGACACAAACCAGCATAGCCAGTTCAAACATTCACTTTACTTTAAATGGGAGTTCAGTTTTGTTTTGAAAATGTAGAATTATTATAATTATTATTATATGGGATAGCTTCATTTGCTATGTTGATCCCATGTTGAGATTCATTTTTCAGGGCAGTATTGTGCAATCATATTTTACTTACAAAGTGTTGGTACTCAGTGTCAGACTCAATATCATTTTCCAACTCATCAAACTCCTCCATCAAATCAACATACTTCAAGTTCCTAGCCGATAAACCTAGTGAACACACATAGAAAATGATATTACATTGATTGGCGAAACGAAGCACAGTAGTAAACATAGATCAACCATATGAAAGTATTGACTATTTGTTGTACTTTGGAATATTTTATTTAAATATTTTGTGCCGAAAGACTTACTGAAACCAGATCATGATGCAACATTTATTAAATTCAAGGATCAAGATGGGTAATTTACTTAATAGATTGTTGTGTCTGTTATTAATTATGCCTATTCGTTTTAAAAAATTACATTTCCCGGGGTTTTTCTTGGGGGCTAAAGATCAAAATGTGCAGAAGAAGACAAATCTACTTCCCCCCAGGGAATCCATTTCTCGGCAAAATCCGACTAATCCCCCTCAAGAGCCTAGGGACGACCCCTCTGGGAACTGGGAAGCCACTGATACAGTGATGTATGCATGAGAACAGAAAGTCACTCATAATACCCGTACAATGTTCTCAAAATAAGTTGATCTATGGAACAAACTAGCAGTACCTTGATTCACTTTTCAAAGGTCTATTTATGTATTGACTATAAATGCAGTATCATTAGTTCTTCTGAACCTGTGTTCAAATTCATGATGTCATAGAGAGAGGTGCCTGGGTTATCTTGAATAATATAATAATAAATTATAAGTACTTGTACTCTGCATCATCAGCCATATTATTCTGATAGTCATAGTAGCCTACCCTATATGGCCTACACTGTGAGGTGTGAGGTGACCTATCTCATTCAAAGGGATCATTAGGCTCATTATTCTCACCTGATTTGTTTAAAGGAGCAAAAATGACCGGCAGGCGCTACGCACTTAGGATCACATGCACGCTTATTGTTATAACACAATTTGTTGACATGAATTTATAACAAATTAGGCCTGCGTATAACATTAGTTTCAAAGCGAGACGGTTGAATTATGCTAAGCTTAAATTCAACTTGAGCTCGCAGCGGTCGCCGGTCAATTTTGCCCCTTTAAGCAATTGTTTAAAATATGGATGGCATTGGATGTGTATGCACAGGTCTCTTTGTATCTCTAGCAAAAGGCAAATTCCTTGTTTCTGAAAATCATAAAGTAAAAACAACATAAAACTACGGAGTATCAACAACATTTAATATTTCCAAGTAAATAATGATTCCACATATAGATTTCAAGGGGTTCAAATTTTAACAAAATTATTAGCCTACCGTATCACTGCATTGAGTAGGCCTACCAATTCCTCCATCCATCAGTTGGTTTGAAGAGCTGATGAGTTAAAAAGTAGTATAAACAAAATATGCTGATATAATTGGACATTGCTTCACTTATTAATTTGTTGGCCTACCCATATACTATATCTGTAGGTAGACTGCTACTCTGCTTCACTTTTTCAGATCGTTATGCATTCAATGGTTGTTAATATTGAGTCTAAATTAAATCAATAAATAGAGAAATGTGATGAAAATATGTTTAATTGTTGCTATCATGTAACTATAATAATTGATAATGAGATTGACATGCATCGCCTACAACACCAGGCCTGCTCATAAATATGTAAATCGATTACCAGTTAGGCCTACATTTCAGTGTGTTCGCTTATTCCTTATCGTTGACATTCTTTACATATTGATGAGCTCAGAACTGCAGTTTAACAACATAATTTAACTCAGTAACTCATGATCCAACTAAACTATCTGCATTCTGCAGGACGACTTACAGATCTCCACATCTTAGTCTCTAACTAGTATCAGCATACATTCTCAGTTTGAGCTCTGTAATAGCAATGACAATCCATAAAAATCCATAAATTTTAACAAAACAACATCAGCTTACAAGTCAATGAATCACAAATTTCATTTCTAGTCCTACCTTGGCTCTGTGTTAGATTCAACCATTTGTGGGGATTCCAAATTCATCATGCAAGAGCTATCCTACAAACACAAATTAAATTGTTGACGGATTGGTCTTAATGTCAATTTGTCATGCACATGCTTTTGCTTGTTAAATAGCCTAGTCTAGTACAGTAGCTGGCTGGCTTACCTGATTTATTGATAAAAAGAAGTTATTTCCAAGCCAATGCAGTAATAACAATCCAATATTTAATGTGATGAAATTATATGGGATAGATTCAACGTGATTTAAGATAAATATAATAATTCTCGAAGTTTTCGTCCTCTGATAAAATCTTACAAACCGGCATTTTGAATTCTAGACTGAGGTCTGTGTTATCTTTACAAACCGCCAAGTTTTCAAATAATCCTCCTGTTTGCAGACCTGTTCAATAATGACGCTTTCGATGTGACCTAGTCTCTTTTGCGTCATGGTCGTTTTATCCAATATATATGTATTTCGTTTTATCTTACAATTATAATGTAAATTAAAATTAAAATAATTATGATAGATATCAAATTATTTGTAAACTATATTTCTCCGTTTTTGCTGCACCAGATAAATCTCGCATTTTCAATTACAATTTAAAATGATTCTCAGATATATAGTATATAGGGGGTGCAGATAAAAAATTGGAACAATCTTTCAGAAAAAAATAAATAAAGGCACCTTCAGTAGGGTGATCTACCAGCCCAGCATTCTACTTATTAGGGTTTTCAAGTCTGAAATTATTTTTTTAAGGGTAATGATATTTGACAAATATTTCATAATCTATATTTTGGTTCCTCTCTGACGTCTTACCGGAAACCCTATATGATGCAAAATAAAATTGAAAATGAAACTGATCTTTGACTCTCATGATATTTATAGAGGTGTGGTTGGGCATGTGTCGGCTTTCTTATGTCGATCCAACCTTATTTACTACACCGTTGGATCTTCGTTGTTATCCAACATAAATCCAATCATTCTTATGCACCGTTGGATTTCTGTTGGGCAAATGACGTTGGAGCAATGTTGGATATTCCAATCCAACGTCAACCAACCAACCGACGTTGGAACAACGTTGCTCCAACGTCGGTGTGTCTGCTGCGACACGTCAGTAAGAATGTCGAATCAAGCGATACGAATATTTTGAATCCATTTCAAGAGAGATAAAGGTAGGTTTAATGATAATTTTTGCTTGTGTAAGTATTAAGTCTTCATCTTTCTTAGATCAGATTGACGAGAGTTTTGGCTTTTCTAATCAGGTCATATCAAAACGATATATTATTTGCTTTCTGCTAAAAACAATGGCTCAAAATTGGCAAAATCAATCTTGACTTGAAATCCTATCACGTAAAGCCCTGGTGTGTATCTTTGTAAATATTTATGAGATCTCGCGTACAACTCAATCAAAGGTAGATCAATTCTCGTGATTGACATATTGAATCATTCGTATATTCTCCCAGGACTTGTTTTCCACTTAATCGTTGTCTCGATTTTTATTCAATTAAGGATGTTTTGAACAGCAGAGTCAAAATTTCCTTCTCTCGATTTTTTTTTTCAAATTTTCACAATAAATTTAATCCGTTCAGTACTTCATTTCTCCGGAGTAAAACAAGGGCACGCCTGGATAACGTTTTGCACTATAGTGGTTTCGAGTTACCCCATTTTTTCAAGTCAATAATATTATATGTTATGGAAACAATAATTTTTCAGACGAAAAACTCAAAAACAGATTAATGATAACATATTTCAATAAAGCAACACAAACAGTCCACTATATATTTTATAACTAATCAACAACTTTGAAACACTTCATCTGTTGTTTTTAAATTTAAGTCATTGATCTGGAAGTATACTTCAAGAGTAATGAGAAAAAATAATTGGGGGTGGCCAGATCATGATCATCCATGGAGTGTATCTTCGTTGATCTTTTATC
This sequence comes from Haliclystus octoradiatus, assembly GCA_916610825.1. NCBI lineage: Eukaryota > Metazoa > Cnidaria > Staurozoa > Stauromedusae > Haliclystidae > Haliclystus > Haliclystus octoradiatus. The sequence continues at coordinate 7,365,061 of OU744450.1, forward strand.
GTCAACAGTTTACATAACTTGCAGTATGTAAACAAAATAGTGGAATTTTCCTGCATTGATTGCAAGGGGCCTAGTCCAACTACGTCACGTGAAAAACTTGCGATTCTAATTGGCTCAACTTTTGTTCGATTTTTCGTAAGTGAAAAATACAAGTTTTGGTGATAAAAATTTGAAACTGCGGGAACCTTCTTTTTAAATAGCTCCCGTGACTTACTAGTTAGACATTTGCTATGAAAATCATGCATGCCTTGACACCCACCGTAAAAGAGACACTTACCTTGCTAGATCTGATAAGGTTATTGTTCCTATAAAAAAAAACAATGTTGTCAAAACGTTGTAATCTGATTGAAACAGTACGACGTCGTGACGACATTGTGAGTTACCCGGGTTGATGTTTACTAACTAATTATTTAGGCTTTTCTCATGACTTACTACTTAGACATCCGCTAACGAAATCATGCATGCCTTGGATTCTCATTCATACACTGTAAAATGGAAATTAGTTTATAACCTTTCTTTAAGAATATTTTACTAGAGTCTAGGCCTGTTCCCTTTTTCAGCTTATATATGTCCAACTGTAAATATTTTAGTTCATTCAATATTCTTTCGATCCAAAACGTTGTTGAAGGTTGGAATTTGACCACATCATGTTTGCTATGAAAAAAACAAATAGACGTAGGATAATTTAATGGGTTATTGTATAAATCCTAAACTTTTCCAGGGTTAATTATCTGAACACTATCATGTTTATAATGAGTTATCAATTATTACATTGAATACTGGATACAGTATTGTAGTTTTATTATTATAAACTATACTTATTTATGTTTTTTAGCTTTCTCGAGTTGACAAGAAAGTAGCCCTTTGCATTATTGAGGAGTGTGCGAAATTAAATACATTTATACGTGAGTTACCGTGGTCATCTTTGTATGCGAGGTAATTATCTATATTGAAGTTTAAATATTGAACAAGCAATTCTATAGGAAAAGGATAGCGATGTTAGTTTACTAGTTTTTGATTAAATTATAAAGATAATATATACAATTGATCTTGAATATGCAAGCTGTGAAAAATGTGTCACAATAGAGCTTTTTTAAATCGGCCATGTTGGTGTTGCATAACAATACATCCCCCGGGGTCACAGTCGTTACCAAATACATCACCATGGTTATCAATATTTTCTTTAAATAATTCTCAAGGGAATCATTGGGAACCTGCGAAAGAGCTCTATCACCTAAATTCCTTCACGTTTTGTCATGTCAATGTAATAGAAATACTTCTTCAAGAATGTAGTTACTGATTCTCTTCTGCTCGTAAGTCTCCCAGTCATGGGAAAGCACCTCTATTAATTCCCTTGTTTTTATCCGTTTAAGGTCTGATATACACTGAACACCCATTGATTGCTCTGCTATTCAATCTTCGCTGGATGCGTTGGTAAATAAAACATATATACTTATATTATGCCCTGTAAAATGCTGTTCATAAGATCTGTAGGCCTATAGTAATTAATTGAGACGATAGCACCCTATGGAAGATGCCCGTGTTACTCTTCTATTTCTAGATGAGTGACTCCTTTCATTTAGAACGATGAATATGAATGCTAATTAATGATCTCAGCCGCGACACTGCAGATCAATTTTAACAGACATCATTTCAGATTGGCCTTGATTATCAATGTGTCGACTGTCTAGGCTTACGCAATTCCCCTCTGGACCATTGCATCCGCCATATCAGATCTAAATTCCAGTTGCTTTGCTATCTGCTCTGTTCTATAACACCTACATTATCAATGTTGAATTTGTCGTCATGGCAAATCCCTGAGAAGGTTATGTAATTTATATATTCATGAACTATATTTCCATTTAAACAATCATAGCATGACTGTGAAAAGATAATAGAAGGAATTCTCAGTAACGTCAATTAGTGAGGGTTCTCATTTTGCATTCGAAATGCCTTGTCATTTCTATATTTAATTTGAAGGGGCTTGGACTCTTTTTAGTCTTGCTTCAGTGCATTTAATCAAGCTAGGATGTTGATATTCATCATGTCAGAAAGTTCCAAATAATTGTACTTTGTTTTAGTTTACAGAAGGGTACACTATTATAATGTTTTAGATTAATCTGCGAAATCTCCACGATGGCATCAAACAATGTCTACTGTCATGTAAGCCAACCCAACCAAAAAGGAATACACAGGTATATATGATTTTAGCAGCCTTTTCTTACATGTATATACTAAAAACAGGATTACAGTTGAACTAGCTTACTTAATATCAATATACAGTGAATAGTGGGACATTGATATTAAACGAGATAAAATATGAGAGTTTTGTTTAGGAAATCTAATATGGAATCCGGTTAGTCGTTCGACATGGGATTTGTTTTCCGAGTGTTCAAAGTCGACATCTCACGAGGCTTTGCGAACGAGTCGACAGCAACACTCTAAACATTAAATTCATATCCACCAAATTCTTATGAATTATTCTTGTTTATTATTTAAAAATAACACCACAAGTATTATGGTGTATGATAGCGAGTCTCTTTATAGGTATTGGAGGCCAGTGAAATCGTCAACGCGTGCAGTTTCGATTTGAACGTTTTAAATGCTTTCAAACGTAGAATTAGCTTTGAATTAGATTCTATTTTCAGCTATCATTCCAACATTAAAACCAATAGCGTTTTAGAAAGTAAACATTGTGAATAAACATCTTTTGAGAATGCTAAACGTCTGTCTTTATCGGAAAATCTAACCCTCTGCGAGGGTCAAACCTTTCCGCCATTGCAGCAAAAGAAAGTTGTTGTCACAGCAACTAATGGAGTTCACTGGTTGGTTTTGAAACCCTGTACCACTTATGATTAGGAAATAAAACGTGGATATTATTATCCGGGTGTTTGACACACTACTATGAGGGGTGATTAGCTCACTTGGCTGAGCAGCCGAACTTCAGATCGGGTCATATCTGATCGACTGTGGTTCAAATCCCCCTGAGGTCAACTCAGCCTTGACTTTATCTGTAACATCAAATGACATCTACGGATGGCGAAGTTCAGAATGTAATAGTTCAGAAGGAATTGCATTGTGAGTAGCTGCAGCGCATCGTTGCGCATTGACAATCAATGCCTATCTGCCATGAAATCTGTTGAAATTGATCTGCAGTGTCGCGGCTGAGATCTAAGGAGCGTTTAACATCATTGCTCATAGCGAAAATAGCCACTCATCTAGAAATAGAGGAGTGGTACTGGTGCCTTCGGTAGGGCGTCACCGTCCATATTACTTATTTTACACACTACCAACACCAAAACCATGGAAATGCAATGAAAGTGTCAAGAAAACACCATGGAAATGTATAAAAATGAAAATCACAATTATTTTATAACATGAATACATCCATAGTCATGATATCAAAATATGAAAAAGCCATGAATTTTTCAAGGTTTTGGTGTCAGTAGTAACAGTATTGGAAGGTTATCCTAAACAATCCACAATTGACTAGGATACTAAAATGCAATTTGTTTATTATCGATAGCTCGATGCATCTCTGATTATCAATAATGACAATGACAATAATGAATCATTGAGTGAGTCTATTACGTCAAATTCATCAATTTCAATCGCAAGCAATACCAAGCGCGAAGAATCAACTACTAAACTACTGCATCATCTTCAACAACGTGTTAAGCAATTAAGAAGTGAAAATCAATCTTTGAAATGCTCTTCTGATATCGAAGCTGATGGAAATTCAAACAATTCTGTGGTCGATTCATTAAATGGGGTATGAGTTGCAACTTTGTGTACGTTTTTTTGTTAATACAAGAAGGAGTGTTGCTTGTTTAAAGAAAAAGGGTGTTGCCTATAAATCAACTCACACATTTTTCTTGCTTAGACTTTTTTCTTGAGATAAGAATTTTATTTTCTTGAAACAAGAAATTTTCTGATATATCTTTTCCAGAATAAGAATGAATTTCTTATTTGAAGAACACCTAAATATAGAATTTCTTCCAGCCAGATGAGTACTACACAACCATTTTAGAAATAAGCATGTATTCTCTTGAAATAAGAGTGCAGTTTCTTAAAATAAGAATATAATAACTGAGTGTATGAATGTAAACATATAATTCTTTAATATGAAAATACTGTTTCTTGAAATGATTAAATATGTTTCTTGATTTACTTTCTCGAAATATGAACATCTGAAGATTACATATTCATAGAAATTATATAGCTGATAAATCAAACTTAACCAAAATGCTACACAACTATAATAATGCTGGATTACCAGCTGATGAGTTTTATATATCCATATACGCATGCCACTGGTGTGTCATCGAGTGCTAGCATGAGTCCTTCAGTCGTGTATTCCAATTAAAATGATATATCAATGTGCGTTTTTCAATTCTATAGAAATTAAACTATGTGTCTATAATTAATCATTAAAGTAGTTATTGATCGTTCATTGTTTGTGTTAATGCATACAGTCAATTGTTCAAAATTCTGACGACATATTACCATTCGATCAAATTGGTTCACTAGAAAAGTCTCTCCAAGTAAGTTATAGATGCCACAACGAATCCTTATATCTTCATTACCCATTTGCCATCATCATCCTCAAATAATGTTCTGTTTCATATTCTAGAAAAAAAAACATTACATTTAATATTTAACATTTATCCTGATTCAAGCCTAACGATGTTTTCGGTTTGATATTTTACTTTCGATATTTAACTTTCGTCATTTTTTGAAACAAGGATACACTATGGACAATGGAGGACATAATTTTGATTCGAGACAGTCTTGGTTAATTTAGTGATGATTCAATTGAGTACTGTTGTGTTGTCTTTTAACCTCATTTTGTCAGCATTATATATTTAGCAGTTATTGGTCGGTCGAAGGCGAGGTGGATATTGGCGGATAATGACCGAAGACATAAGCCTGAGATCAATAACTGTTTGTCAATCTTGAAATGATAATCATGACATGAACTTTAATATAGCTAATGTATCAAAAGGGAAGTTATCCTTGGATGAATACTGGCATGTGTTTTACGATATGTGTTTTTGATCTGTTGACCGAGGACTATAAATATACATATCCGTTTATTAAATGTTTAATGGAATAGAAACCTGATCAATGTACAGTGGTCGTTTGACACATACATTGTATAGTAATTATTTAGTTTTAAGATTGTTTTATCATTACCTCCTTAATTAATTAACATATTTCTACATTTGGACTCTATTCAGATAGCCGAAGAGGAGTCTGCTAAAAATTTAGCATTGCTTGGTCAAAAGATGACAGAAATGACAAAGTTGCAAACCATGCTGACTCAAGCTACCAAGGTTAGAAAGAGGTTAGCTATGAGAAGAGCTTTTTAACTGTCAAAAATCGTAATAACGACATAGTAATAATAGTATAGATAGTCACATTATAGGAATGAGCCGTTCCTTTTTCCTCTAACATATTTGCTACCAATAGAACGCCGCAAATCATAGTCAGACATAGCTAACAAAGGAACTTGTAAATAGGAAACATTACATTATAAAAAAATACTGCTTGTCCATAGCCCGTCGAAACATCTTTTTCGGTTGCCAGTGAAGGTTGTGATGCAGTGATTGTTGAGCATACGTCTTTGATCTTTCCATGTGACCTAGAAAAGACACATGGCGTTGTTGAGCAATAGCGGATGCAGAATAGGAACGTTTGACGTCACGGTAGCTGACGGGGTAAATTATCCGTTTGACTCTAACGCTTCCAAAGCTGACAGACTTCTTCCACTTTTCAACTGTAGAATTTTCATTATTTAAACATTTTCATTAGATCCGAAACAGAGAAATAAACTTTGAGCGCATTTATAGTGCCCTAGTTTATATGTGATAAGTTACGTCTGGATTAATTACGTCATGCAAACTGATGCGTGTGCTGTTGTTTCAAAATCATTGGTGTTACTATTTCGCGGCCATGATTGTATTTCAACAGGGTAATCTTTTGCTCTGATTTCGAGTAAATTCGTAATTTGTACCGTGGGTAGATCTTCACTCTTGTAAACTCTAATTATTACCATTTTCCCATTGAAAACCATTAAAAATAATGTTAATTCCCTTAATTTCAGACTATTTCCGATTTTGTTGTTTTCTGTTTCTGCCAGATCGCTCCCGGTTGGATTACTTATGTAAACATTGCCATACAGGGACGTGAATTGAAACATATACATTCATTGTTCTGTTTTCTTTTCAAATTTCAATTTCTCTCTTTTGAAACAAATGAAATTGTAATGTCAATTATCGAAGTAAACTGCAGTGACATGCAATAGTTGACCCCAAATTGGAGGATTAGCTCAGATGGCAGAGCAACCGAACTTCAGATCGGATCGGATCATATCTGATCGACTGTGGTTCAAATCCCCATAAGGTCAACTCAGCCTTGACTTTATCTGAAACATCAAATGAGTACCATCTGAGGATGGCGGATGGAATGATCCAGAGGGAATTGGATTGTGAGTAGCTGCGGTGCATCGTTGCGCATTGACAATCAAGACTTGTCTGCCATGAAATCTGTTGAAATTGATCTGCAGTGTCGCGGCTGAGATCAACAAAGAGCATTTAAAATCATTGCTCTCAGCGAAAAAAGCCACTCATCTAGTAAATAGAGAAGTGGTACGGGTGCCTTCGGTAGGGCGACATCGTCTACATTACTTTTACCCCAAACTCATCAAAAGAACCGACACCATTCCATTCATTTGGAATTTAATTTAAAAGGAGAAGATTGACCGGGGAACTTGGCGCGCCCAACTTGAATTTTTCATACCAAATTCAAAAACTCCTTTTGAAACAGAGTTGGCCTCGCCTTAATTCTATTGTTTTGAACGAAATAATCAAAAACACGAGACAGGAAGAAATGTTGAAGCCGTAAACTCATGACAATCATTCAAGAATTGATGTTTTGACATCATTATTTATTCGATGCATAAATCAGATTCGCATAGTTCTATTGAATTATCACATTAGTTTTCTTTTGGTATATTTATCCTGGGTTATATTTCCTGAAGTTGCCTTGTTAGCTGGCAAGTTTTTATGGACCCGATCTTTGCATCAAAACAGGAAAAAGAAACACAAGGATTCGACTTCATAACGAAAATCAAAATGTTTTTGTTATCTCTTTCATGCAAATCAGCTTCTACCTTCAACGGGGATAAGGTTCTTGTTTGGTGTTACTTTCCGTTCAACATATCAATCTAACTGATCGAACGAAAACAGCTTCTGCATGTTATACTTTTTACGGTTTTGATACTTTTGATCACATAGTAAACAAAACGTTCTGGTGTAATCCTGAACGTGATAAAATAATGAAACCAAAATACATAACATAGCTAAGAAAACGAAACCAGACTTATGGTCATATACGCACGGCAACTTTTCTCAAAGCTTTGTTTGACCTGATGACGCACGAGTTGTTTGAGTGGGCAATGTTCCCCGGTCAGTACCTCCCTTCAAGAGAGAATACTAATCCTTGCATCCAGATGGAAACTTATGACTAGCAGAATTTAGAACAAAGTGAGCAGAGAAGGCCGATGCAGTTTCCAATCCTAAGTCGGGTATTAACTTGTTCCTCTTTTTTTAATCTTGTTTTAAGGAAAATATGAAATTGGAGCGTTCTTATACTACACTACAACAGCGTTATTTTGGCAATAGCAAGCCAATATTGATTGAAAAGATAGAGCCTTGTGATACATAAATATATGAACTGTTGGAAGAATCTTGATGAAGTGGTGGCATGGAATAGAACATATTCAATTATCGTAATGGGTGTTTATTTTCTAAATTACATTTTTGTACTTATACAGTACGTTATTCCTATGATATAAATTTGCAAATTGACTAAAAACAAAAGCAATTTGGTTGACTCAAAGATCTCGAATCTTTGATAATTATTTTGGCTTTTCAACGCTTCAATTTCAGTGTTGTTGCTCATGTATAATTAAACATACGTTTATTTATAATATTATTTTCATTGATCACACTTAATGACAACAATAAAGGTCAAATCATTTTAATATATTATATTATATTTTAAGTTCTATAAATTTTTAAATAACGCTTAAATTATTCGCTTGTTGTAACATAATTGTGTATTTTATACTTTTGTAAATAATTATGTCAACCACTTCAAAATTGACTTTTGTCCAATTTTCATCATCTTCTTGGGTTTCATTTATTGTTGTTCGGATACGATCTTCCTTCATTATACTGTGTGAGAAGAACAGCAAACCTCAATGACTATTCAGCTCAACTCGGGATTGCTGTCAGAGTAGGTAGGGAAATCGAAGGCAAATTGAAATCTGCAATGTTTTGTTTTGAAAGAGTTTGGAAATAATTATTATTAAATGAAAAAATGTATAAAAAGTAATGTGGACGGTGTCGCCCTACCGAAGGCACCCGTACCATTCCTCTATTTCTAGAAGAGTGGCTCTTTTCGCTAAGAGCAATGATGTTAAACACTCCTTAGATCTCAGCCGCGACACTGCAGATCAATTTCAACAGATTTCATGGCAGATAGGCCTTGATTGTCAATGCGCAACGATGCGCCGCAGCTACTCACAATGCAATTCCTTCTGAACCATTCCATCCGCCATCCTTAGATGGTACTCATTTGATATTTCAGATAAAGTCAAGGCTGAGTTGACCTGAGGGGGATTTGAACCACACTCGATGAGATATGATACGATCTGAAGTTCGGTTGCTCTGCCAACTGAGCTAATCACCCCTCTCCAAAAAATGTATGTGAATGAGATGATTAAATTGTATGACTTTTGCTCGATGTGAGAAAGACAGAAACAGCGACAGTGTTGTCAGTGATAAAAGATTCAGATTTGAATAAGACATCATCAACGTTTTCAACATAACTGATGATCATTTTCTGTGGTAAATTATTTATTAAGCCCCGGCCGAATCATCCAAAGGAAGCCAACATTTTCACAACATTTTGATAAAATTTCGATCGCGATGTTGTAAAATTGCATGGCAAAATGCTGACTGGGGTGGCCAAATGAAGCCAGCATTTTCACAAAATTCGCAGCCGAAAAGAAATTTCTGAAAGGGGAAATCATCTTCGGAATCATTCGATTAAGATTTATATTTATTCAAATTATTCTGGTTCAATAATAGATCTTTCTGTTTTGTTGTCCTTCTTTGCTCTACATCGTGGGCAATTTTAAATTAAACTTCACTTCATTTTAATAACCAGTCTCCGAATCGTATATACTTTCTTTGTTACTTCAAAGGGTATGAATGCCGTAGTTGTGTCTTTCATTGCAAAAATATTAAATAAAATCACTTGAGAATTTCGAATAAAGAGCAAAAACTGCTACAGAAAATGACAAATTATATTATAAAATTGTATTTTTCGACTCTATGAAATGACAAATCCAAATTTTCATGGCAAGACTTTCGCGCCAAGTTGCTGTCATTACGTGATCATATAAAATCATTACGTAATCATTGACCAATATTAGAGACATTTTTTTCATTCTTTGAAATTCGATACGTCAAATCTTGTGAATATGCTGGCTGGTGTGTTGAAATGAAGCCAGCATTTTCACAACATCGAACGGAACAATAGAATGTTGACCAATTTTTTGATCATCGTCAAAGTGCCGGCCAACAAAATCCAGCACCGAAATTTGTTGAAATTTGTTGGCTGGGGTGGCCAAATGAAGCCAAACTTTTCACAACATTGTTGTTGTGAAAAAGCTTGCAAAATGTTGGCTTCACTGTTAAGTGTTTGTTCAATTGATTATACACAGCTTTTTCAATTAACTTTGACAGAAACCTTAGATTTGATATTTGTCTTAAATTTTTGAAGATCTCAAAATCATCTTTCAAGTTCTTTATTGTATGCTGTAGTATGACAGTTTTCAAGTCTCCGGGCATATAGCCTAGTGCCAAGGATTTGTTGATGGCTAATAAAACACTTCTTCATGATGCATGCTGGCAATGGGTCAATTGAGCAGGCTTTGAGTGAAGAATTGCTGATAAGAATTCGTTCTTTCATAATTATATAGATAACATAGTGAAATCACTGAAACTGGTAGTACAAAACTATTCAATGTTACATTGTACAGAAAGGTTCTCACTTGATGATGTGACAAGTTTACTACGAATATTATTTAATGGAAAGATCGAAAGAGAACAAAATTTTTTATAAACAATTACGAAATATGAAATGTATAAATTGAAGCCAACTATACTAACGAAGTAAACATTTTACTATTGTAAAAAATTAAAAATAAAACAACCAGGCAAAGAAGATCAGAGTCGGTAGACGTTTCGAAGTGTTTTTAAACAGTTCAAAGGATTTTATGGATGGAATAATATTGGTACCTATTTAGACGTATCTAAAACAGCAGGTTTCTCCGGGCAACTTGAAATTCACATGAAATGTTCGTAAAAATAACATAAGTACTTTCCCGTTTCTTGTTTTAGTCAAATTTTATTGTGGAGCTCACAAGCAATGAATATATAAATCATTTCACGGTCAGAGCCCTCTCAATTCATACATTTTGTGTTTTCGTCATGCTTCTATGGATTCGCAAAAGCATGTGAGAACAACAAAAGCAAAGACCATGAAGCTCACATGCAGCATTTTCTCTAAATGATAAGAAGACTTTGACCATGAATCATGAATTATAGATCGGATTTTTGAAGGGTTCATAATAAAATTTATTTGAAACAAGAAATAGGGAATTGTTCAGCATATTTTTATGGACACTTTTATGTGATTTTCAAGCTGCCCGGAGAAACCTGCTGTTTCAGTTCTGGGGCGCTCGGTGTAATTGTGTTCAGTTCAAATCTTCTGTACATTGAAATATTATAGAGCTATTTCACAGATTCCCAATGAGTCCTTCGAGAATTATCCGAAAAAAAGATTGATAATTCTGGTGGTGTATTTTAAAGTGGGAATAAACCCCCAGACTATCTTTAGATATATAGTAGAACCCGACGTGAAAAAAACAATGGCGTAAATTTTTTTTCGATCTGGAAATTATTTCTTGTTGAAAAATGCCTTCAAAGTGGTGTTTTGACCCAAATGTCGCTGAGGAAAAAAGGGGATTGGATCTAGGTTTATGACGACAAAGTCACAAGTCGTGTGGTTTTTCTAATAGACTTTAGATCGGATTAATCACGCGATGTTACGTTTGAGATGGCGTAGCTCTGTAACGGCAATCTATTTTTCTCTCCCACAAAACTGAGGTAAGGAAGAACATATAAACTCAATAGTAGCAAAATTCCAGATGATTTAATGATTTTAAAGTTCACGAATTTGAAGAAAATAAAAATCAGAAAATATTTCATTCGTAGCGCGCGTTATACAGATTATATTTTGACATATCATTCTCACACATATTTAACACATATCAAAAGATTCTCTGGTGACCACAAAAGCTAGCTAAGTAGAATTTATTGTTGTAAGCATATGTCTGCACTGAAAATGGAGTGTTCTTTTGAGGGTAAAAATCATAATGTATGGTGGGAAACGCTATTAAGAACACCATAACCGTCGGTTTTATAGTCCTCTTTTCACAGAAGTGAAATCTGTCCATCTGATTTCTCGTCTCTGTAGAAAGGTATTTTGTGCAAAGTAACTTCTGCACTGTATTACTGCATCCTATAAACTACAGATTGTGACGACATGATGCTAACATGTTCTACTTTCTAGCCGAAGGAATGAATACTAGATTGGTAAAATAATTTTGTGGCGTATGTAAAATAAGGAACGAGACTTCACATTGCAAAACCCTAATTTTGTTAATCATATAACTTTGATAGAGAGGATAATAATTTATGCAATGAAGATATACCGCAAAACCGACAAATGATAGAATCTGCATTACTGTAGTTCTACTCTAGTATACGGCTGTAAACTTGAATAAGAACGTCCGAGCCCCCTATCATGTTTGTACTATTATCCGATATTTTATAGAATTTTATAGTGTAATGTACTGAAGAATTCTCAATCGTTTTTTAAATATTAAATGCTTGGTGAATTAATGATGAACACTTTGTTAGACTATTGAGTATAATATATCTATATATACAGTCGTATAAACTATACGATTACATGGTTTAAGTTTTACTAGGCAAACATCAATTTCAAACTTAAACGTTGAAATGATAATTGAAGAATGTCTATTTAATGTTTTAGTAATACTTAATTAAATCCGAAAAAGTACAATTAATACTTTGCAGTACCAACTATCTCGAGGAAACGTCGTCTGTGCATGCCCTTGCAAATCAAGTCAGTTTACATTCACATTTAGATCATGGAAAGGATATCCTGTAGAAATATTTACTCAAGAACAACTTGCAGATCATAGAGTTAAAAATAGTTAAAACTTATATAGCGTAAGATCAAGCTATTCTGAAGGGTACGTGTCTACTAATTAAGAGTTGAGAAGTACTGCGGTCACACAGAATACGTAACTAATATTTGTCACTAGACTGGTCACAAAAGAGCAGTCGCACCGCCTGACATTTGTGTTAATCCGCAATCTATATCAGATTCATCGCGCTTAATGACGCTACGAGAAATTATTTCGACCGAGCGTTTCAATAGATTTTATTCTGCTCCTGAAATCACAAATTGCATCTTTTTTGCGTAATTCGCGAGTTTATATGTTTGTTCATGGCTCAGCCTTGTCAGAAATTTTTTTTGCGTGACTTCTCGGAGCTAGGTCACCTCAAAGATTACGTCGCGTTATCAGCCCACTCTTGAGTCTGTTAGACAAACCGCACGACTTGTGACTTTGTCGTCATAAAGCTAGATCCAATCCCTTTTTTTTCTCAGCGACATTTTGAAGGCACTTTTCACCAAGAAATAATTTCCAGATCGAAAGAAAAATTACGCCATTGTTTTTCTCACGTCGGGTTCTACTACATATGTAAAGATAGTCTGGGGGTTTATTCCCACTTCAAAAAGACCTTGACCTCAGGATGTGTTGCTATTCCACACAAACATGGCTGATGTGAAAAAGGTTCCATTGTTCTGTAAGCCTCCCAGTTAGATTTGACAAGTGGCTTACACTCGGTAGAGACGAATGGTCACCCTATACAGTCTCTGACGTCACATCTCCAAAACGAGGTCACTATTAAGATTGAAGTCTTTCTATATCTGGACTTCTGGAGTCAAATCCGAAATAATATTTGAAAGATCTTTTCGAACTGTCATGGCGATAAAACAGTTTTTCTAACAACTGTCACCAACTTTGACTTTATTACAATCAAATTTTTATTACATATTTTGCAATTTTTGTAGTGCTACTTTATTGAACCTTGCATCAACATTGTGGATATTAAGTTTTATATGATGTACAAGTAATTATTTATTTGGAACAATTTTAAACATTACTTGTAGAAATTAGAGATAATATCTTGCTATATTAGACTTGAAAATAGTCCAATCTGTAGGCATTAATTGTTACGTCGCCTTCTAAATTCTGTCTTCATAATCAGTCTTACAAATAAATTGAATAATAAATACGTAGCATCAGTACAGCAAAATATCCCATTTTACAAAACTTAAATCCATCGACAACAAAAACAAGTAATCTATTTAATTATTATTCCAAATCAATTGGCGGTATGGTGACAAAATAAAATGAAGGACATTTGTTAAAATTGTGGACCGCCATGTCAGTCAAATAGTTTGATTGAGTTGTGAGTGAATTCGGATTTGATGAGATTCAAAGGAAATACAATCCAAAGGGTAGTCTCGTTTAGGAGATGTGACGTCAGAGACTGTATGGGGTGACCATTCGTCTCTACCCTTATACGGAATCAAGACAACTAAAAACAAATCAACTTATTACCTGTTACAGTATTAAAGAATGATAATCGACTCTCGCTTGCCTCTTTCATTTGTCACGCAAGATTTTTTCCGAATTAAATCAGGAGTTTGGAAAACTATCAAGTTATGCCTAGGAAAGTCATGTAAAAGTATATAAACGTGGCACACGGTTTCGTATGAGTCACAGATTTATGACGAAAGAGAGACACCAGGAAAAACTAAGTTGAAAATTAACGGGAAGGTGTAAGGAAATCACGATCTGTCATTCACTCACTCAACTGGGAGTGAATATTTGGCGAGGAAATTGTTTGAAATGTACTGGTTTTGTGTGGATGAAATCAATGAAGATTGACTTTCAACATCAATTTGACCGATGAATTCGAAATATATATTGCGAAGTACAACACATTAAACAGATTATAGCAACTTTCAAGATAATCTTCTAATTTCATGATACACTATTCAGATCATTATCATTATAATTATCTTGACAACCAATATCAAATACATCTGCAGATTCTAGCATATTACAGATAATTTAAATATTGATTGTAAAATAAATAACCTTATTGGCCTTCATCAATGGAATATTATGCGGTATTTTGAGCTGGTTTCCGTCTAGAGATGCTGTGCATTTTTTTCCTTGGCATGATTCGATGGCATGGTCTCATCCACTGGCATGCATTTGACAAATTGTTTCTTGATACACCAATCCCACTGAGCAGTGTAGTGAAATCCTAAGGCAGGTGTGGTACTAATGTAACCATAACCTTCACGCCTGTCAAGAAGATTTTTGCTGTATTTCTGGAAGACGCGTGGATCAAAGCACCAATCACCTCTCTTGTACCCAAAAGAATCACAAGGCAAAGAACAATCACCACCACTTACTCGTGTTCCATAGCATTCACGTGGGTATGAAAAAGTGATTTCATCATCTGTAATTATGTCTGGTAGTACGGCTGCACATGAACCGTTACCTCCATGGATATCTGTGTTCAGCATATCATTATAATCGATAATAAATTCTTTTACTTGAATCTTAGTATCATCTCTGATAACATCGAAAACATCTTTCTCAGTATTGATAATCCACGAATCAAAATTTTTATTGCTTATTTTGTCCAAATATTTTATAAATGTTTTCCCAGCATCCTTTCGTTGCCCATTCCAATATTTTGTTCCTTCAAGTTCATTGTAGCGCATTTGATATAACTTTTTCGCTGCATTGATCATCTCTGGTCTCATTTTTTTCAACTCTCTTGCGAAAGCACATTTATCAAGAATATTTTGAGAAATAATATTTAAGTATGCAGCTGACAAATAGAGCATGTATGTTCTGATTATAGATATGTAACTGCCTGAGAATGTTGTCGTACTATGATCTTGAGGAAAGACAGATGCCTGTTTCGATAAGACATCATATAGAGCGCTCAATGAAACACGCTTGGTATTTGAGATGTCTAGATTCATCCGACGGAAGACGCTTTTTAAAGTGTCCATCTTATATTTCGTGAATTCTTTTCTCATTTTGGCGGCAACTTTAGACTCCAATTGTTCCCATATACTTGTTTCTTTTTGTCGGAATGCTTCTGCCAAAATAGCAGTAAAAATTCCTGCTCCGTGGCCATGCTTTGAAAATCCATTATAGGCAAGAATTCTGATAAAAATTTCTCTGTACTTTTCATATGATTTATCGATGTCTTTTTTGTCGAATACGCCATAATTTGTTTTCAAGACTGCAAATGCACCAGAATAAGAGGATTCATCTACAGGAAGCTCAAGTTTGCGTATTTCATCTGTACTTCCTTCTTCTTCATCGGCACTTCCATCTTCAGTAGAATCCAATAGATCAGCTTGAATTTCTTTTTCGAATTTCTTTGATGAAGACAGTGAATTTGCAGACTGGCTGATTAGGACGACCGCCAAAATGAGTAGCTTGAATTTCATCTACAGTTTGAAAAGGTGATGCATAATAAAATATTCATTGATTTCATCCGTGTTCTACTTCCTATGCGCATGTAAAATATTAACCCAGGTTCGACCCCTGTTTGCCTTCACATTACAAACTAACCCGGGTCCGACCGGGGGTCCGACCCAATTAAACTAGAGTCGAACCCAGCTTATGAAGGTGGGTTTAAACAAACCAGGCTTAGTTGAATCCATACGCCTTGGGTTCGACCCAAGTTAACGTTTATCCAGGCTAGTTTGTGTAGTTTCAAAGAAGGCTATAGATAATAATTGAGGAACTTTGCATTTGTACAGGTTTTATTCAGGACTTCCGCCGTCGTGACATGAAACGAACAAGCGAAGCTCTGCTAGCGAGTGAAGTGAGATTAATCAATATACAAACCTATGAGTGAATAAAGTATGTGCTGACGCGTTACACAGCCAGTATTCATTTCATGAATGCACAACGGGATTACAACATTTGGAGCAACAGTTCCCTCGTTTCCCCCATGACAAAATTGAGTCATGCGAGGAAATGCGGGCAACATATGACACATTTGGCTGGAAACCGATTGGGTCTCTATCTTTAATCCGATGACAGAGATATTTCAAATTAATTTGTCGGTTTCTATCCTAAAAACAATTTAGATCCAACATGCTTATTTCTAGCCAAAGTTGTTCGACGCGAATCCAACGAAACAATATTGGACCAACATGGATCCGAACATTCGTGTCTGCTGGGCAGTCAGAGGGTCAGGACAATAGGGTCACTGCAAAGATCATCGGCTAAATTCTCAATATCTTTTATATAAAATGAATAATCATTTTGGTAATAAAACACATGTCAAATATTATTTTCTCGGGTTTTCTTATTTCTATTGCAATAATGAATTGTGATTGCATGCATCATTTTTCTTTCACGTGAGAAACATCAAGACAAAAAAAAAAAAAAAACTACCGTAGTAAATTGAAAATAGAAAATTTCGCTGGGTAATAAATAAAAAAAACAATTAAAAATTTGAAAATTCATGTGAAGTTTTTGCATTTTTGTCTTTTGTAACTATATTCATCTATTTTCGAAATTTCATTAAAACGTTAATCCCATTATGGATCTTATTCATTTATTTACATGAAAAATACATACTGAAATCCGTGTTAAATATCAATGAAATTTTTCAAGACAAAACTGATTATATTATCGAATTGAAAGACTTATTAAATTTATATAGGTAACTATTAAAAATGAATTAGCATAAAGGCCCTAGCAAAGGAGCCAACTTTGTTAGTTCGACTTAGTCGTATGTAAAAGGCGAACGTTGTTGGATGCGTTGGCAAATGACTTTTTTCAAAACACACAAGTTGGACCTGAATGCATTATTATAAACTAATCATGTCCTACATCATTCCATAAACTATGATCATTCTTACCAAATATAAAAAATGGAAGGCGACAAATAAATTAAGACGCACCAACTTTATTGGTTCGACAAAGTCGAACAGAGTCGTTGTTGTTTCCGTCAGCACTATAAAAACACTAGCCATAATCAATTTTGGCATAGCCATAATCAATAGGAGACATGGAAAACAGCTTTTCGAAACACATGTTATAGGGTTTCCAATTGATATCGAAGTGCTTCTATGAACCAAGCCAGCGCTTTTCATTCACACGCTTGAGCGTGGGACAATGTTTGTTTCATCTGTTTGAAGATTATACTGATGAAATTATATCACAATATTCAAGAGATTTTCAAAATAAACACCTGAAAGTAATATATAACAACCTATGGTACATGTTATAATATCAATACATATCAATATACAGTTTGAATTAATATTTACCTTTGATTCTTCTCCAATATCAATCTTTTAACTTTCTATCGAAGTATTGCGTGACAGCTTTATATATATTCTCATAACTACCTGTATGATTGTGCTTCAGCCAACAACCAATATCAACGTTAGCAATCATTTAGTATGCATAAGTTAATCTTTGTCTTTGTGGCTCAATGATCCATATGAAATCATGGTCAATCACATTAATTTATTTAGTGTAAATTTGCAAACAAAATGAGAGAGAATGTTAGCAAAAATAAAATTGCTACAATTATGAACACAGCACGCCAACTATGCTAATTATATAAGACTAGTTTTTTGGAGATGGCAATCATACAGGTTATAAATTGAAGTGTTCTTAGTAAAGAACAAGCATATACGTCTCGTCCAAAACGGCTCTAACATTTCCTACTACGCTTAAACATGCAGGGGCGCAAATTGAAATTAATCTTAGGGGGTGTCTGGAAAAAGGGACCGATTTTTTTCTTAAATTTCTCATAGTTTTGTGTCATGTTTCCGACATCTGTTAAGAAAGTTTCCTACATTCGCGCACCTACTGTGGATATTCTGGCTTACTAGGAAAGCACTTGTTAGAATCACAAAAAAAATATATGTCAATACTTTATAAATCAAATTTAATATATGTACTATATGGGCACAGTGGACAGATCACTCTTAAAGTTAACAAAATAAATTCACTACTATGTGTAAATGGAAAATTCATTACATAAACATGAATCATTACCTATTGAGTCAAACATGAATACAATATATTTTTCTATCAATGATAATCATGTAGCATTTATTACTTTGAAATGTGAATTGAAGTAATTATATTTTCATCTGTCTTCCAGTCTTTGATGCCTTAGACCACTTTTTTAAAACATTATCCAAATTTAATGCATCTGTGATGTCTCTCTCTGTTGCCAAACTCATTAGACCATGGAGATGTGTTTGACTAGTTGTACTCCTTAATAAAGTTTCTATTAAGTTTAACTTGGAGAAAGCTCGCTCATTAGAGGCAGATGTTATTGGTGCTGTCAATAGTAGCTTCAGACAACGCAATGTTAATGGGAAAACATTCGAGTACTGAAGACAGTAGCTATAAGAATCTTTAAAATAATTGCACCCTTTCAAGTAATCTTTGCTATGAATTCGAAATATTTCAATTTCACTTTCCAATGATTCGATATTAGGTTGCGGAAATTGGAAAAAGATTGAGAAGCTGTTGAACCTGATTCGATTTTACATTGTCATTGTACGGAGGCCTAAAGATCAAAAAAACAGGTTCAATAATTTTGAATGCATGTTGATAGTTTTCCTTCAAAAGTTTGATCTGGGTATCAAGTATACCTTTAAAAATTCTTTGCGATAAAAGCTTTGTAAAGTAAATTCAACACTGTTAGCTGCATTTTCATCGTATCTCCTTGGCTGTAGGCGTCTGCGATGGCGTCTTGAAAACTCTAAATCAGGATCCACATCGTGATCCATTATACCTTTTATTGATGCGTCAACTTGCTGATTTATAGCATCTTCATCCTTGCGAATAGAAGTTAGGGTGTTTATAGTAGCAGAAGTTGCCTCCAGCGCATCTGTTACATTAACCTTAACTGTCTGCATGATATTGTCATTTAGTATTTTTGTTGTGGTCATAACGTTTCGAATGAACATAATTGAACAATAAATTCAAACAAAACAATCTTCAATGAAAGATTTTCTGCTTTGTTTGCTGTAAAACGATCTCCCTCTTCCATTTCCTTATCCAGCGCAGAAATGATAGCATCATAGCTAGACCAGACGCTTTTAAAGATTCACATTGTGCAACCCATTTTGTACCGGAAAGATTCCTCAATTGCACATTGCTCTCAGCATTCACATCTTCCTCCAGCTGCTGCTTGAAGATTTTTGTACTGGAACTGAAAAAGTTGCAATGTATCAAACATGTTTGAAATAACACTACTTGATCCACAACTGTGTTCAACCGTGATGTTGATACGATGAGCAAGACGTGGGAAGTATATGGAATTTCTCTTTTTAGATATTCAGACAGCTTTGCTTGGCAACCTTTAAATTTACTGGACATTGAGGCTGTGTAATCATAAGATTGAAAAGCAACTGCTTCAGTGTCAAATCCCTGACTTTGCAAGGATTTAATGATTGATTTTGCTTGACCATCTCCTGTTTTGTCATCTGTTATGCGCATATCAATGAGACGTTCCTTGATTTCACCCTCAGTAGACACGTATCTCACTACAACTGATAATTGGTCCCTGTGAGATGTATCGGTTGTAGTATCGGCCATTACGGCAAAGAACTTTGCACTGCTTGCTTCTTATCGAATTCTCTCCTTCAGCTGCTCACGGAGAAGGTCAATGTATTGATTTTGGGAGTCCCAGTAAATGTACACAGCTCGCTGGGGACGTTTTACAGCATCATCCAGCCATCCTTTCAAAAGAGGACAATGACATGCAAGCAAATGAACAATGATGAAAATTTCTGTTCATATCATTTTCTGCACTAGATCATCGAAATACTAGCCCTTGACGACCAAGAAACCGTGCCGCATCGACCAATATACTTATTGTCTCCCTGCTTCTTTCCTGCCTTACGCACTCGATTTCTATGCACTCTTTTCTCTGCCCTTTATTCAACATACTGTCAGTGTCAACATGTAAATTTTGTCGTTGGTACATGGCCAAAGCTTTAACTGCAGATTTGTGACTCTTACTTGCGAAACGGCTCGAGAGTTTCCCTTTCTTTACTTTACCTCTACTTTTCATCATTTTGTGCCATTGCCGAACACTTCATTTAACCCACGCCTCGGAAGATTGTTCATGCCCTAATCTAGTAGGAAATAGTTGACAGCAGAAACAATATGCAGCATCCTTTGCGATTGAACATTCCAAATGTGGAAATTCTCTAAACCAATCAACATAGAACCTGCTCTGCTCCGAAGGGTCGACATCACTATTTCTGGGATAGGATCGAAGTAATGGCTGAATTGGGCCCATGCTAAATACATAATCTCTATTTTCATCATTCTTAATTTGTTTACGCAAACCAGGATCATGATGTACTGGCATAAAGCTCTGACTTTGTGATTCCGTCCTTTCTTGGCATTGCCACAATTCATGCAGACATGTTTCAGAATTTTCTAAAACTTTGGAAGATGAGTCACGTACTTGTCTGACGGTCTCAAAAGAAACGAAAAAAAAATTACAATATTGCAATACAAAGGAAATTAAATTATACCGTAAGCAGTCCAGTCACATTATCACTTCAACTATATATACTAATCACATGGACGGAGCAGTTTTCAGACAAATATCACATTATTCATCATTCATTTCATAGGCGGTGTGACTTGTAAATGGTTTGTTGGATGTGCTAACAATTCTTCGAAAAATGACGGAAAGTAAAACCAATTAACGACGGAAGTGTATCGATGTATAGTCATGAATTCATATAAGCCGATTATTTAAATTTCTATCTATTCACATATTTATTATTCTGAACTGCGTACTTTATTCACTAGAATGTCTGGAACGTCCTACTTGAAAGTAAAGTTTAATATGAAAATCCCTCAAAACTACTTTCTGTTCTTCTAAGCTAGTTATTTGCAAAGTTATCGCAGGATCGACAGGGACCGACTTTTGGCCAAAAATTAAAAATGGGGGGGGGGGGTTAGACACCCCCCCGCACTCCCCCTAATTTGCGCCCCTGAAAACATGTATGCAAATGTGCAAATGTTATTTTATTTTGGTAAAATGAATATTTAAATGTGATAACTTAGCCATACTTATATATTTTTCATCATAAATTAAATATCATTGTATCAATGCTAGTGGACACTTATTATCTTTTCAAAAACATTTGAAGAAGATCTACATAATATGTTGTAATTCATGTTATATGTTAAACAATCAATGCAAAGTTTTGCAATACCACTTCATCAGACCAATTCTGATAAATTTCGAGTGGATGGTCACATCAGTGGCTTGTAATGGGTGATTGCAATTGCTCTACACAAAAGCCTGGATAGATAATTCCAGTAGAAAAAAGTGTGAAGGTTCCATTGTGGCCGTTTTCGGTACGCACAAAATGCTCGATTAGGTTGAACTAGCTATAGTCATAGTATTCTAGTGACTAAGAACTAGCCTAGCACTACAAGGCCACTATTCCGCTACTATACATCTGGGCCTTGCAAAATTTCAGTGAATGAAATGATGCGCTAGCAACGTTGTGTCATCTATTTTATAAACAAAATACCATAGACCACTTGAGAAAAACGGGTATAATCTACATGTGAAATGGTGTGCCCCGTGATGTGCGAATTATTCTAACGCCTTTTCGATCCACAAAGACATCACGAATTATAAGGTCGTACATCCTAAGCTGTGATTGTTCATTCTGATTTTTTGTAATGAGCGCATTACTTCATTCGCTCGAAATTTAGATGTCCCCTATACGAGGCGGCCGGTGGTGAAGTGGAGGACAGGAGCATGTGACACAGGTATAAGGTCGAACGTTGGTCGATTCGCTGTTGACCTTTGTAATTAAAAGGACGCCATTTTTGTTTGAGTAAGTACACATTGTCAGATGCAGTGGCTTCAAACTTTGTCGTGATTCTTGATTGAACGCTCTACATCCAGTCTTCTACATAGATCAGTTGTGTTTACTGAACAACGGTTGAATGGTTGCATGTGGTCGCACATACCTTTTGAAGATTTTCGAATGTATCTATCTTCGTGTTATCGAATAATTTATTTGATTTAAAGTCCCGTTTAAAGTTCAGAAAGTTATTTCTATATATGAATATTTGCTTATTCGACATATTGCTTAAATATGCTTATTGTTGCTTAAGTTTCATGTCTTATTTATGCTCCTGGGAGAACACTTCAAGGATTGAAAGTCGTAATATTTTAGCTACAAGATTAACCACTTTTAGTAGTAAACACTTTACTTTTTGGCAATATTACCATGTCCAAATATTTGATTAATGCATGGACAGTGAAGGAACACATTTCCGATTCTTTTTTGACGAGAAGAGCAAAGGAACAAAGTTGCTACAAAAGCCAACAGAAATTTTTATTGAACTTTACATTTTTGGCGCCGTTTTCATGCTCATTTCTAGTTTTAGGCTCCCGTAGTTGGTTATAAAAAGTTTAACTGCATAAAAAAAACTATGAAACTCAAACTACTCGTAGTGTTACTAGTGCTGTTTGATGTATTATATGGCTTATATGGAAATATATAGACTGCGGTGTAAAACGTGAACTGTGTCCCAACGGATGAAAAGCTGCAAAAAGTCCATAAACTAAATCAAATTTTGCCGTCAAGAAATCAACAGTGTAATTTGTTTGAAATGAAAAGTAATCTGTCCTAACACTGAAATAGTACACTTTATGTCACTGTTAAACATTCTATCGGCACAATTGACATGTTGTGTCACTGTAAACATTTCAACGAAATTGGAATTTAGTAATTAATTAATAGGAGCTCACTTGCGGTTTGCCTTTTTGTAACCGATTTATCTGTAGGTTTATTTTCCTCCATAGAAATTATGTTTAGCATAAAGTTCCACATTAGTCAAAATTAGCTATAGATTAACAAAAGATCCAAGCTCAGTTTAATAAATAAATAAATAAATAGACAAACAATACAATATCCAGTAATAAAAACCAAATGTGGGTTAAATGAGCCTCGACCTGTATCCAATATTTCCTCTACTTAATTGTTCAAGTCAGACTTTTGAGCATGTGTTATTCTGCATTATCAATTCCACAATGACTTATCATATACAATCATATATCGTCCTACCCAGTAAACACACGACGTCGTGAATCAGGTGTCAGTACATCGTTCGCGGTCGGTCAGCCTGGTGACTGATCCAGGACGCTTCACGATTTTAAAACATTTTTAATACCTGTATTTCTTTTTGTTTATAACTATAATGGCAATATGACACTCTATTATTAATAGTATTATTATTAAACTTGGAAAGCAGCAACAGCTTACCAATTAAGAATGTGTTTAATTTTTTATTTCCTATGAGCATGCTGCTATGGAAATGTATTTGTTGACGACCAGAACTTCAGAATTCAAAACAAGCAATTTGTTTATTGTTATCTAGTGTTCTAATTGCAAAAGTGCCGCAAATACGAAAGTTTTATTTCCATCAATATAGCGAGAATACTACTAATTGAGGAAAAAGATCCTACTAAGCCAACAAAATAATTTTATGATGAGTATAGTTCATGTTATCGATATGTTACCAACGTTCTTTACCAAGTGCAAAATAGTCCATTGATGGGATGTAGTGATCCATCAACCTACCGCCGGAACATCGACAGAGAAAACGCACGGAAGAACAATCTCTTGTAGCAACTAGAAATTAGGAAGTCATGAAAGTCAAAGCTTGTTTTTAGCAAATATTTATAGCATGCTCATAAAGTGGTGGCGTTTGAAGACACAGTTTCAAATTAATGAGATGGCTTATTTCAATGCTGCTTTAACATCACAAAGCTTGTTATACATTTGATTGACAGTGATTCTCATGACAATGTATATACGTGATTGAAAGCGGAAGATTTACTGTTAACAAAGCTATTGCATTCTGGATAAAAAATGGATATAAAACAACCCACTACAAACACTTTATATTTTTAGTAGCGTACATTTTGATTTGGAAATTCTTCTCCACCTGCCATCGCGTAGTGGGTATGGATTCTGAATAATGTGCGAAAATAGAAAATAATGTTTCGAGCCCACGGTCGTCCGTGCAATACAGAATTCATTCATTATTATCATTATTTATTTTACTATTCGTTCATGATACGCACGCGTTGAATGCTTTGTATGACTTGTGGGGAAAAATCCGGATAGTAAGAACCTATCGATTATATAGATATATTGTAATTCATAACATTGATATAACTGTTCACGTATTTCTCTACTTGAATGATATGCAGCTAAGCAAAATAATTTTTTATAACCTTATATATAGAGGACATCCCACAGTGTCTGGGTGTTTGAATTGTATATTTCTATATATATGCAACTCAATTTTTTAACACAAAAGTTAAGTACTATAATATAGACACATTAAATTTAAGACGTTGTGGATAAAGAACAAGAAATATTATATCTGAAATGTATGGGACAAAAATATTGGACAAGCGCTGTTGCATTCATAGCAATTGAGTTCGAAAGTAATATATGTTAGAATTTGCAATAAATGCCATGACAAATACCTTGATAAGTTCTTTCGAGACTTCAAATCTATATCAAATCTTAGAGAAAATCTTCAAATCTTTATCGATAGATATAGAGAAAAGTACTGTTAACAAATCCTTAATATCTGTCTTTTTCTTCATCTGCACGTCCCTTACTCTCCTGCAAAGATAAACAAGGTTAAGATGATAGTGACCACGCTAACTGCTTAAATTGTGTAGGTTGGTCTCGGGAGACCATCAAATTAATATATCTGTAGTATGCCTTTATTTATTCCCGTTTATGTACTGCATTTATATGGTTGCCCTGGAGAATTTTGATCGCCTTCAAAAACGGACGTTTCAACTTCCTTTATTTATAGATTTGGATCAACACAGTGAACGCTGGAGTGGACGCTGCGAATGAAATTCCCAAAATTTGTATCAATTTTTCTGAATCTGCTGTTGCCGGTAGCTGCATCTAAGAAATTTTCTAAAGAATTTCAATACTTTTATAATATTTTGCAAGTGAAATGATATCAATCACAAAGATATTGAAAAAGATAGAAAAAGACACCCGTTTTGATATAATGGCACTTTTTCAGCGCATCACAAGCCAACCATCCTCCGTCCTGAATATTTGATGGCGCCGCCACTTGCGCGTCGGCAAAGTTGGATTCGCATGTAAATCGCATGCTACGCCCCTTCGAGTTGGTAAAGTGCCAGTGGATCGATGCAAAATTGTATTATCTTTCCGATAAGCTATTCATGGCTAATTATTGCTAAATTTGTCAGAAATATCTCTGTTACATGTCCCACATGTGGACTGAAAGCATCATAAAACTTACTGAGGATAATTGGAGATCCTGAAAAGTCATGATCAAGTCCCAGATTTGGCCTATGTGGGTCTTTTCAAAACGTCTTGACAAGTCTTTCGCTGATCATATATAGATACCACCGATTCAGGAATTCGTCAAAGGTCGCGTAGTGCCTATATAGGACCGATCATCGACATCATGAGGACTTCCTGGAAACCTCATTTGCTTAATTGGTAGAACAAGTAAACCACGCACACCAATAATAATAATGATTTACCAATATACCAATCGTGCAGTCAGAGCCATATATTATAATAGTTGGGACACGCAACTTTCAGGACTCGAAAATTATCATTTTCGTTCCATTGAAAACGAGGTTTTGCTTTGAACAAAACGTTTTTCGAATTCATGATATTATTTTCGCTCGTTTTGTTCAAATCTCGTGATCTGGGCTTGACGGAGGAAAAATGGTGGCGTCCATAAGATCATGTAACTGGTATCTGCCAATGGGCGCGGAGAGCGGCACATGAAAATATTTTATTGTTTAAAAACTGTTAATATCGGACGTGGTTCTCTAAATGGCGGTAAAACTATATTCAACATTCATTTTCTAATCAATTTCAAAGTGTCAGTTGGTCTTGGTTTTGATTCTGGTTGGTTGTATATTTTATTGTTTAAAAACTGTTAATATCGGACGTGGTTCTCTAAATGGCGGTAAAACTATATTCATCATTCATTTTCTAATCAATATCAAAGTCTCAGTTGGTCTTGGTTTTGATTCTGGTTGGTTGTATATTTTATTGTTTAAAAACTGTTAATATCGGACGTGGTTCTCTAAATGGCGGTAAAACTATATTCATCATTCATTTTCTAATCAATTTCAAAGTGTCAGTTGGTCTTGGTTTTGATTCTGGTTGGTTGTATATTTTATTGTTTAAAAACTGTTAATATCGGACGTGGTTCTCTAAATGGCGGTAAAACTATATTCATCATTCATTTTCTAATCAATATCAAAGTGTCAGTTGGTCTTGGTTTTGATTCTGGTTGGTTGTATATTTTATTGTTTAAAAACTCTTAATATCGGACGTGGTTCTCTAAATGGCGGTAAAACTATATTCATCATTCATTTTCTAATCAATTTCAAAGTGTCAGTTGGTCTTGGTTTTGATTCTGGTTGGTTGTATATTCTATTGTTTAAAAACTGTTAATATCGGACGTGGTTCTCTAAATGGCGGTAAAACTATATTCATCATTCATTTTCTAATCAATATCAAAGTGTCAGTTGGTCTTGGTTTTGATTCTGGTTGGTCGTATATTTTATTGTTTAAAAACTTTTAATATCGGAAGTGGTTCTCTAAATGGCGGTAAAACTATATTCATTATTCATTTTCTAATCAATATCAAAGTGTCAGTTGGTCTTGAGTCATACTCATGATGGCGCTTCGTTTAAATTTGTTATACCTTATTATGTACATTTTTATAATATCAAAAATGGCTGAAAAAGACTTTTATGCTGTTTCCTTAAATGCCTCTGGAAATGGTTGGAATATCCAAGGCGAAGATCATTTTAGATTAGGAGCATACCCTTATAATTATAATATATTGATAAATAACAGAAAATCTAAATTACCTAATTATAAAAATAGATATTTTTGACTATTGTTAATTTTACTAAGTGGAGATATTGAACTTAATCCTGGACCTATTGTCAGTGTTACGGACATTTTGGATGGCCGTGAAGTCTACAATAATACAAGTGGTCTAAAGATTTGTCATTTGAATACAGGGCAAGGTGGCATCCTAACCCATTTTGAACAAATTAAGATGTTTCTCCTGGAGTGTTGTCCTGACGTTCTCTGTTTTACTGAGACTTGGTTGTCTAAAGAAATTCCAACCGGTCTTCTGTCTCTGGGTGGCTACAGTCCCCCTTTCAGGCGTGATAACAATGGCCGTTTTCATGGTAAACAAAGTATTGTTATTTATGTAAAACTTGGATTTATTTTCAAACCCAGGCTAGATTTTGATGCTTTCGACCTTATGAGTGGTACAATCGAATTGCGTCTTCCACGTAGTCGCGAAATACTACTAATCACATGTTTCTACAGGCACCCCCAATCCCCTGTTGATTATTTAGATGAATTTTCCGATATGCTTTTACATTCAGACACATTAAATCATAAAAATATTATTATTGGTGATTTTAATATAATTATGTTCGACAACTCATCATTAACCCGTAAATTAAACTCTATCAATAAGGATGCAAGTTTTAAGCAACATATTGAATGCCCAACAAGAATTACAAATACGTCCTCTACTTGCATTGATTTGTGCATAAGTAATTTTGATGATGACTACACGTGTGGTGCCACAGTAGACAATGTTGCTGATCACAACATGAATTTCTTTATTGTTCCTCAACGTATCAAACCTCATTACGAGCATAAGTTCTGCCTGACCAGAAATTATAAGTCATTAAACATTGATAATTTAAATCTGGCGATAACTCTTATGAATTGGGAATTTTTAAATATTTTTCAAACTATAAATGAAAGATATCAAGCTTGGCAGACCGTGCTTCTAGCAATCATAAATGAATTCGCTCCACTAAAAAGGATAAGAAACAAAAACAAATGCAATACTATAATCATGGATGACACTGCAAAATTATTGAAAAATAAACGAGACAATTATTATAAGGAGTTCATCAAAACTAAAAATGGTAAATATTTTGAACTTTATAAACAGTCCAGAAACCAATTCATATAATATTTTAGGCTTTGTAAGAAAAACTACTATAGTGATCGAATCTTCGCATGTCAAGATAAACCGAAAGAGATGTGGAAAATATTGAAAGAAGTTCTTCCGAATAAAACAAACAAACGTGGGATAGACACCTTAGAAATAAACAATAAAACCATTAATAATAAACTAGAAATTGCAAATGAAATTAACAATTACTTCAGTAACATTGCAAGTAAACTGGCTTCCTCGATGCAAAATGTCCAGTATTGTCCAATTGAGTATGTCCGTGAGTATTTGTGTTTTGAAAATAGTGAACGCATTGAGCTCTTATCAAACCAATTTAGATTAAGTAAAATAGATACTAAAGATATTGAAAATATTATAAATTCATTGCCAATGAAGCGTTCAACAGGAATTGATTATATTGAAACAAAACTTATAAAAATAATAGCGCCATCTATTGCTCCTCACTTATGTCAACTGTTTAATTTATCATTAGAATCAGGAATCTTTCCAGAGGCTTTTAAATGTGCTAAAATAAATCCCCTTCACAAAGGTAAATCAGCTCAAGATATAAATAATTATAGACCAATTTCTATCCTTCCTGTGATTTCAAAAATACTCGAAAAAGTAGTTCATCGACAATTTTACGATTATTTAACTGACCAACAGCTATTATCAGGATCTCAATCTGGTTTCCGTAAACGTCATTCAACATCAAGCAGTTTACTTTCTCTCACAGAATTTTGCTTTGCAGAAATGAATAAAAAAAACATAATTGGAGTAATAAGTTTGGATTTACGTAAAGCTTTTGATACTGTTAACCATAATATTCTACTAACAAAACTTAAAATGTATGGATGTGATCAAAGCAGTTTAAACTGGTTTACAACTTACCTTTGTGATAGGAAACAACTAGTATTAAACAATGGAGTGTCATCGAACATATGTACTGTGGAGTGTGGTGTTCCCCAGGGTTCGATATTAGGTCCACTTTTATTTTTAATTTACATTAATGACATTGTTAGTTCAGTAGATTTGTGCTCAATAAATCTTTACGCTGACGATACAATCATTTATTATGCAGGCAAATCTAATGAACTAGGAAAAGTATATATATGGCTTTGCTCTAATAAACTAAGTCTAAACGTAAATAAAACAAACTGTATGACAATCGGCAGGGGCGGATCCAGCTGAAAATCTGACTGGTGCTCAAAGGGGACAATGAAGGGGCGAAGCCCCGTCATCTAGGGGGGTCCGGGGGCATGCCCCCCCGGGAAAATTTTGGTATTCAAAAGCTAATGAAGGGCTGTAACACCACTTTCGTAACTCCATCAGCAATATTTCAACGTAATTATAAAGCTTAGATGATCAAATTTTACACCATCAAATAAATAAACACAATAAAAACAAAGAAAAAATTAAAAATGTATTTTATTGAAAATAAAAACATCTTGTGCTTAATTAGATCTGCATGCACTCAGACAGGCTATACAGCATACATTATGAATAAAACGTTTCAAATGCGAAATAATTAACAATTACTTAAATTCAAATAAGCTGTTTAGACATCATCATCATTAGTAATAATTGTAAAACAAAAAGTTATATAAATCTTCTGATGTTTAAAATTGTAATTATTACATCCAGTTGTAAAAGGTTTTGAATGCATGTACACAAATGAATTATAGGGGCAATCCATCAACATCTGAATAGACGTTCTACAAAAAAGGAATGGAAAACAGATGTATTTTCCCTGTCACTAGACATCAGCAAAACAGCAAGCCTACCCTGGGCTGGGTCTACCAACAGGCGACAGCGGCGCAAATGGAAGGGTTTGCAGCCAATCATTATTCATTCAGGCTGGAATTATGTCAATGTGTTATCGTAAGATCATCTGAATATGTGTGCTGAAACTAAATGGACATAATGATACAATAATTTATTAGGCCTGTAAAAGTAGGCCTATTTATCAGGCCTTAAGGACCTTTGCTGGAAACGAGAAGAGGATCCACAACCAAAATATGTAAATACAGATCTCAAACATACCGTACTCGGCTACAATAAAATATTGAAACCAGTGAATTTAAAGCCAAAATAAAGACTACTAACTTTTAATCTACTAACCTCTTGTGATAATGCATGCAATAGCGCTTCCAATTTTTGATAGGAAAATGAGTTCTTCTTGCAATTCTGCGAATTTTATTTACATTCTCAAACTTCTTGTTTCCTTGTGCTGATTTTTTACATTGAAAAGTTGATAATAAGTCTTGAATCAGCTAGCTTTTGTCGACTGGAACTTTCTTCTTTAAATTACATGTTAAATTGTCAATATAGAGCAGATTCTGTAATAGCGCAGCAAGATAATGTTAAGCTTTCCTAGACGCCATGCTTGCAAAGGTGGAAGGCATAAACAACTTGACTTGATTAGACTTGATAAGTTAACACGAAGTTGAGAACAACACAGTCGGACTTTGTATTGTACTTGATTACTTGACGTCATTCTAATTCTAGCACTAAAAAAAGCAATAAAGGTGCTCACTGGTGCTCACTGGTGCTCAAATTCCTGAGATTCCTAATTTAGAGAATATGATTGGTTGAAACGATTGGGCGAAAGCGAGAATGGAATGTTGATTGTTCTGACTGGTGCTCAAAGACGACATACGATTGGCTTTTAGATTTCCAGGGGTGCTCAGCCCTTGTTGCTGATTGGAAGATTGCTTTGAATCATTGATCCAATGAAATGGTTCACTGAGAGAGTTCGGGACTGCTATCAGCAGTAAAATATGGCAAATGCAAAAATAACTGAAATCCTTCCGTTTCTATGGCAATATCAAATTACGTCATTGCGGTAACATCACAGCTTTGAAAATCTGACTGGTGCTCAAGCACCTTTTGCCCCCCCTTGGATCCGCGCCTGACAATCGGCACGGAACAAAAGCTTAATTATTCAAATCGATTAAACATAAAAATTAATAATATTGAAATTAAAACCACAAACGTACTAGATTATCTAGGAATAAAAGTTGATGAAAATTTAAACTTTAATTCACACATAGACACAGTCGTTGGAAAAATCAACAGAGGCTTGGGTGTACTGAGATATGTATCAGAATTTTTACCTCTAATTTCCAGAAAACTTTTATTTAATAGCATTGTCCTGCCTCATTTTGATATTTGTGCTGTTTTATGGGGGGGGGGGGGGCTGTAAACAAGAACATCTAACTCGCCTCCAGAGATTACAAAACAGAGGATTACGGACAATACTTCGTTGTGGCTACAGGACTTCCATCTCCGAAATGCTCAATAAAACGGAGATCATGAGCGTTAAAAACAGAATCACGTTTTATCAACTTTCAATGGTTCATAAAATAAAGTTTCAATTAGCTCCTCAAAAAATTGCCACTTTATTTTCATGTCCTAATTCAACCAAAACTCGCTCTTTTGCTCACAATAACATATACAACGACAAATGCCACAGTCATTCATTTAAATCAGCTGGTATTCACAAATTGAATCAACAAGCCTCCTGGATAAAAGAAGTAGCTAACAGAACAACATATATACATAATTTGAAGAAAACATTAATTAAATAATATATATCTTATGTAAATTTGTATACTTTTTATAAATGTAAAATTTCCTAATACTGTACTAACATTTTATTCTAAAATATTATATTGTATGCATTTTGTAATCAGCCCTGTGAAAACAAGCCTAGTATGGCTTACCAGGCCCTGAATAAATGATGATGATGATGATGATGATGAAAGAGTGTCCCAAATTTTGTGAATAGATGGCTCTGGGCGCAGTACCTGAAGCACACAGCGACTGTCAAATTTTCATATACTGCAGACTGATGATTTCAAACCTCCTATAAAACTGCTAACCAGATATTCTTCTAATTTTTCTTCATCTGTCTTTGTGTATGATTTCAATGTAGTAACTTGTTCTTCAAATCCGTGAAGGATGTATCCTGCTTGTAGACTCACCGTCAAAACGTAAACTTGGTAAACAGTAGCTGAATCAAAAAACTCCGTACTGACAACCAGCACGCTAAAATTTGACGGAAGTTCAGCAACCACGTATCAAAATTCTGTCAGTATATCCTGATTCTAGAGCATAATAAGATTCATCTTCTTGAACAACCGACATTGAATTAGCTACTGCGTTATTGATTGCGGGGTCACTTATTGTAGGATATCTTATAACTCTAAATAGGTGATCTTCTAGGGGTAATGGTAATCTTGAGCTCACACAAGAAAATAGATATTAATAGTAGTATAATGATAAGACAAAACGGGGTTAACTCAAAATAAGGATATCATAATATCAGCTGTCTGATCAGGAGGCTGATTAATATTTAATCTACTGCAAGGCTAAGGGCGAGGTAGAAGGCTAAATGCGCTACTTCACCTTCTAAATAATCTTAATTTTGCTCATGACAACATCAATTTTACAATGGAAGAATAATCCAATAATAACCAGGTTTCTTTTCTAGGAGTGCTATTTCAAAAAGCTGGTGAGCAAGTGACCTGTTCTATCCATAAAAACATCAACTAATACAGGTGTGATGTCATACTACAAAGCAACATACATCATCGCTACAGGAGCTGACTTTTAAAAATAGTGCTAAATCGTGCATTCCAACTGTGTTCGACTGAATAACTGTTTAACTTAGAATGTAAGTACATAATCAGTACTTTCAGGCTTCTTAAATATCCAGCTAGTCATTCAAACAGATTTAAGCCTGCTTCAATTTTAATTATTTTCATAATTTTATTAAGACCCCACTAAAACCCTTGTATTTCAGCCTTTCAGAATTGCAACCGGGTACCTTTCTTCCTTAATTCTATGCCATAAATAGATCTTAAAATCTTTGTAAACCCTAAGGCTAGGGTTATATGGACGCACCAAACTCAATTCGAATTAGGTGCGACACCGAATAGCATTAAATTCACATTTGGGGTTATACAAACGAACCGAATGTCGAAGATCTTTAAAAACTGGCCAAAATGTCACATGATAGGAAGTAATTTTCTTGCAATTATACCGCATGGCTTGAAACTAGAGTGTTTTGTTTGCATTATTTTTCATTTTCAGCGATTTTTTCGTTCTATTTTGCCTATCAATAGTTTGAAACTTGTATGAAGTAGTAATCTCAAAGGTTTGCAAGCATTTTTACGGGAGACAGTTTTTGTTGTAACAAGGCATAGTTCTCAGAGCAAATTAAATGCGAATTTCCATCAAAATGACATATTATGATAAAAGCGACCCCAATTCTAGTGCTGATGTATTGTGATTGACTAAAATGAAACGATTTTAAATGTTTTAAATCATGATTTTGGAAAACATCAGCTTCTCGGTCAGCCATCTTTCAATCATATGAACAAGTCACCATAACAACTTCCCAAAAGCGATGTTCTTTGTGTATGTATGTATCTATGTATTTTATTTGTCAACAATGGTGACAGGCAAATACAGGGAAACTTGTGGTTCCCACTTATGTAAAGCCGTTAAAAAAGTTAAGATATGTTATTAAGATAAAAGTTTTACAAACAAAAATTGCTACTCAAATATTTAAAAGGCATTTAGAACTATCTAGCTAAGTTAAAAAGGTTATAAGATAAAATTTAAAGGTTACGACATTTGTACTAAAGTATTTACAAGGCATTTAGATCTATGCTAGCTAAAGAACGTTTGAATGCTGGCACTGTCTTTGAAGTAACACATTTCTCTGGCAGAGAATTCCACCAAGGTATGACGCGATTGCAAAAGTCATTTTGAATGGATTTAAACTTGGGGATTGATTTTGATTTTAATTTGTACGAGTTTCCTCTCATGTTGTATTTATTTATATCA
Organism: Haliclystus octoradiatus; assembly: GCA_916610825.1. Lineage (NCBI taxonomy): Eukaryota > Metazoa > Cnidaria > Staurozoa > Stauromedusae > Haliclystidae > Haliclystus > Haliclystus octoradiatus. The sequence goes on from OU744450.1 coordinate 7,399,313, forward strand.
AAATCGCAAAGCTTATTTATGTCTAAATCGACCATATTATGGGTTATTTTAAACATAAAAATTAAATCATTTTCAATTCTACTAGTTTCCAACGATTCAAGATTGTAATATTTTAGTCTTTCAGGATATGACTTGTAATACAAACTGTCTACTCTTGAAGGGTTCATTTTTCTTGTTAAATGCCTTTGAACTTTCTCTATTGTAACAATATCTCTTTGAAGACAGGGATTCCACACTGGTGAAACCGTTTCCAGCAGTGGGCGTACATATGTTTTGTAGGCTTTGACTAGTAATTCGGGATTACGACAGGTGAAACATTTTAATATTAAATAAAGTCTTGCGTATGCTTTAGATGCAATCATTGAGCAATGAGAAGATGACTTTAAATCTGAAGTGAGGATAACTCCAAGGTCTTTGATCTTATTGACAGGTTGTAAATAGTGTCCAGATAAGTTGTAATCACATGAAGGTATTTTCATGTTTCCTACACTAAAGACTGAGCATTTTTCAAACGCGATACGTAGCTGCCACTTTTCTGACCATTGACAAAGGTTTTCTATGCTGTTAGATAAATCAGAGTTAACGTTTGCTGTACTTCTGCAAGAGAATATCTTTGCATCATCAGCGAATAATTTAATTTGACAATCTGTGATAATGTCATTAATAAATAAAATAAATAAGAGTGGTCCAATCACAGAACCTTGCAGTACTCCGCTGACAACGTTTAAGGGATTTGAATAGGTATCTTCGATACATACGATTTGAGAACGGTCATTTAAAAATGAAGAAATCCAGTCCAAAAGTTCGTATTCGAAACCATAAGCACTTAACTTGATCAATAACTTACTATGTGATACCGTATCGAACGCTTTGCTAAAATCGATACAAATTGTATCAACGCGTAGCCTTTTGTTCACTGCTTCACTCCAGCTATGTAACGTATCAATAAGCTGAGTACATGTTGAGCGACGAGTTAAAAAGCCATGTTGTTCTTTTGTTAGCAAGTTATGTTTACGAAGATAATCAAGCATTTGACTAACTATAATCGATTCCATCACCTTACACGAAATACAGGTTAAGGAAACAGGGCGATAGTTTTGACATAGTGATGACATTCCCTTTTTGAAGATCGGAATAACAAACGCAGTTTTCCAAACGTCTGGAATACAGCTTTGTAAAAATGATAACTCAAACAGCATCGATAAAGGTAAAGCAATAGCAGTAGCAATGTTTTTTAACAAAAGTGCAGGATACCCATCCGGCGTACGTGATGTTTTATTGGGTAAGTCCAATAGTGTGCGTAAAACATTTGAATACGAGAAATTAACATTTGACAGAAACGTTTCATCATCCGTTTGACGTGAAAATTCGGGAGTAAGGCCATCATCTTCAGTAAAGACTGTAGAAAAATACTTATTGAATAAATTAGCTCTCTCTTTCGAATCCGTGATAATGTTACCGCTGTCATCTTTTAAAAGGGGCGTCGTAGGTTAGACTGTAAATTAGAGTTTACAAAAGAATAAAACTTTGCAAGAGATGGATCCTCGAGCAGAGATTTTTCACGGTCAACATTAAAAACTTTCATTGCAGAATAGTATTGCTTCGAGACTTTTATATATTCAGCCTTATAATGATTTGGAGATATAGATTTGCGATACATTGCGCGTTTTTTCAAAGCTAGAGATCGAATTTGTTTGGGATATTTCGTCTTCCGCTTGATATTTTTTAATTTTGGGACATACGATTCAATACAATAGTTCAAAATTCTGCAAATACTCTTCCAAAACAGCTCGACATTACCGTTAGCTTCTTCGAATAGTAATAGCCAATCAACACTCTGAACATAATCTGAGATACTCGTGAAGTCAGCTTTCCTAAAATTTCTTTTATTGCTGTTGCTGATCGATGGTTGACATGGTGGGACGTTGATGGAAAATTCTGTTGCATTATGATCACACATTAGAGTGAACGGTTCAACCACTTCGATATCACTGACAAGTGACGGTTCTGAGGTAAACAGTAAATCTAAAAAGTTATTTATACGTGTAGGTTGAGCTACTACTTGATACAAATTGTTTTTCACAATAGCGTCGACAAAACTCGTGTGTACTGGACAGGTGAATGTCAATTACAAAGCATTCGAGATGAGTTAGTTTTGATGGTATCTCTACGCAGGTAAATTTAATATTACTCTTGACCAAAATGGCCACGCCCCCACCAATGGCATCCGACTCTCTGTCTTTTCTAACAATAGTGTATCCAGTTGAGATTGTCAACATCGAATCTGGAATAATAGATGATAACCAGGTTTCCGTAATGAAGATGACGTCATACACATAAGAATCAAGTATGACAATGAGACTGTCTAATTTATTTTGAATTGATCTGGCATTAAAATAATAACATTTCAACAACGAGGAATTTGATGAGGTTGTTGTTGATGATTGAGGCCATTGATCAGTAGCTGTACTAGTTGATTGATTTTGGTCTTCATCCGATCCAAGCGGATCGAGTCTGGAGGTACCGGGTGTGGCATCACCGGGTACAAAAAAGGAGGCTGTACGGGAGGTTGCATCATCTGAGAATTAATTGGCAGCTGACAGGTGTCTTGAGAATTTGGATGTCTCCATTGAGTTACCATTGGTCGTATTTCATTTGCAGATGTTGTGTTGGATCTGTCTGCACCTGTATCAGCCCTTTCAGGTTGATTGTTTCATTATTGCGGTTTAACCCCGGGTTTAACGGGAGATATTCGATCAGACCGAAGAAAGCGAATTGTTCCTTTTAAATTCAACGATGGACAATTATTGTCATAACATGATCTTCTTTGATAAGAAAATTTACAAATAAATATGTGCTCTTTAGGACACATGTCTTTCGACAGTTTACATCCACCACGAAATCGACCATTCTTTAGGTGACGCGTGCATACTTTAGGATGGAAATTTAAACACACACCATCTTTCCGTCCGGATAATCCGTGTTTGCATATTCCTTTCAATAAATCTTTGCACGTTTCCTTGTTTAATTGAGTGTTTACTGTGTTTGTCTGGCTGTCTTCATTTGAAATAATGGCGCCAGACTCAACTGTTTCATCATCAAAATTATAACTTTGAAGCTCAACATTACATTCAGATTCTGTAATTTTTGTTGTTGATAATTTTTTCTTCAACATGACAATAAAATCAATAAGCTCTGCCTTAACTGGCCATTTAGGGTTTTCTCCACTCATAAAACTTTCACAGCATGATAAAATATTGCCATGATTAACTCCTGTTGTCACGATTATAACGGTCTCCCACAACGTTTGATCACCAGTCGACATAATAATAAAAAATAAATAATAAAACTATAAGTAGATACAGCAATCATCTAAAGCGTGATAGCAATTTGATAATAAAGACCACTAGTAAGTATAATTGCTAAACATCTTAGATCGTTGAGAAATGATATAGGAGAATTAAATTCGTAAAATTTCAAAATATTTCGGATAGTCAAAAACACGTCCGTTCGCTTGAAACCTGAAACACCTGAAAACTCCGAACCTTTCTATCGCATTGCCATGGAAACATCCTTTAAAATAATTTTATGATTTGCACATCCCCTGTTTATTGCCATATAAGGTAGAGATAGGAGCTCAGTCACGGCACCGTGAGTCGAAGTCGAACGTATTTAGTTCGGTGCGATGATAGCTCGCTCGTATGACGCGGCGATGAATTTAATTCATGGAGAAGGCTCCGCACGTCAAGGCTTGATGTGCGGAGCTAGCTTGACGCACTTAATGTTTTTTGAGAAATGTTGATGAACAGAATGGTGTTATACGAAGCGCGCTATCATGAGATTTGATTTAGTTCAAATGAATAATGTAGCCCAAACGTTGTCAAAAATAAATTATTGTTGCCACTGATGTCTACTAACACACGTTTTATTAAGAATTGTTTCTTAACTGTTTTACATGATTTGAATAACATTAACTTTAACACTCGAAACACTTTAACGCTTTAATTTGAAAATGGCTAACGAATGTAGCCGAAACGTTGTAAAAAATAAATTATTGTTGCCACTGATGTTTACTAACAAATGTTTAATTAAGAATCTTTTTTCTAACTGTTTTACATGATTTAATAACATTAACTTCAACACTTGAAACACTTTAACACTTTAATTTGAAAATGGTTAACGAATGTAGCCGAAGAGTTTCCAAAAATAAATAATTGTTGCCACTGATGTTTACTAACAAATGTTTTATTAAGAATCTTTTTTTCTAACTGTTTTATATGATTTAATGACATTTTTTAACGAGGAGTGATTTGTAAGCATTCAGAATCGAAATTTTTCCTTGAAACAAAACAAAATTATAACACCAAATGAAATCTCGCTTTCATTAATGTTGATTCTTTGACCATTGACTCAATGTCGAATTTCAGAAAAATTATATTTTTAAATACGTAGACTTCGACTGAAAATTGTACAGATATATATGTTTTTATACTCCATTGTTTTTCTATAGCATATATACACTTGAGTGAGTTGTAAAAGTTAGAATCATATTAATTTAATTAGTATTGATTTGAAAGTACATTATATCCACTTTCCAGAAGTTTGGCCTCGTTTCCTGTAATGAAAACAACAAAGCAAATCAATTTCTGCTGCCTGCTGGTCATTTTAAGCTAAGTTATATTGTTAAGTCAAAATTCCGGGCAAATTCATGGCTCAAATATCTGCTCACTGAGAGAATATGACGTAAGTGAAACAGCAACAAGATCCAATTTCAACAATTACGTACAAAGGCTTCCGGTCTTGTTTGATCCGTTAACGGGATTTCAATTTAAACTAGTTATATAAAGAAAAATGGATCGTTTCATTTGAATTATTAGCTACAAGTAACTACCTGCAATGATTACTATTAAAATCACAATCAATGCCGGTTACCCAGACATTAGTTTTGGTTGTACAAACTTATAGTCCTCAGTTCCTACGACACACGTCAGTAAGAATGTCGAATCAAGCGATACGAATATTTTGAATCCATTTCAAGAGAGATAAAGGTAGGTTTAATGATAATTTTTGCTTGTGTAAGTATTAAGTCTTCATCTTTCTTAGATCAGATTGACGAGAGTTTTGGCTTTTCTAATCAGGTCAAATCAAAACGATATATTATTTGCTTTCTGCTAAAAACAATGGCTTAAAATTGGCAAAATCAATCTTGACTTGAAATCCTATCACATAAAGCCCTGGTGTGTATCTTTGTAGATATTTATGAGATCTCGCGTACAACTCAATCAAAGGTAGATCAATTCTCGTGATTGACGTATTGAATCATTCGTATATTCTCCCAGGACTTGTTTTCCATTTAATCGTTGTCTCGATTTTTATTCAATTAAGGATGTTTTGAACAGCAGAGTCAAAATTTTCCTTCTCTCGAATTTTTTTTTCAAATTTTCACAATAAATTTAATCCGTTCAGTACTTCATTTCTCCGGAGTAAAACAAGGGCATGCCTGGATAACGTTTTGCACTATAGTGGTTTCGAGTTACCCCATTTTTTCAAGTCAATAATATTATATGTTATGAAAACAATAATTTTTCAGACGAAAAACTCAAAAACAGATTAATGATAACATATTTCAATAAAGCAACACAAACAGTCCACTATATATTTTATAACTAATCAACAACTTTGAAACACTTCATCTGTTGTTTTTAAATTTACGTCATTGATCTGGAAGTATACTTCAAGAGTAATGAGAAAAATAATTGGGGGTGGCCAGATCATGATCATCCATGGAGTGTATCTTCATTGATCTTTTATCGTCAACAGTTTACATAACTTGCAGTATGTAAACAAAATAGTGGAATTTTCCTGCATTGATTGCAAGGGACCTAGTCCAACTACGTCACGTGAAAAACTTGCGATTCTAATTGGCTCAACTTTTGTTCGATTTTTCGTAAGTGAAAAATACAAGTTTTGGTGATAAAAATTTGAAACTGCGGGAACCGTTTAAATACATATGCTTCTCGTTTCAGAAAAAGCATTTTTGCACGGGTTTTGCCGTACTCTATTGAAAAATTGTCCGCTCGGGATGTTGTCCAACACTTGGGAAGATAGAATAAAGATAAAATAAACTCGTCTCCGTCTCGTTTATTCATTACACTTCACTCGTGTCTCCAAGCATCACTCGTGCATAAATTTTCACGATGAAGCATGGTAACCTGTGTATAAACCATAGACTTACATAGACTGCTCACTGCTGATTCCATTGCCAAACTTCATGGAAAACACATAGCGACCATGGGCATTCATAATGGCTGACGCAAAGTATCAAAACAGAGGCTCAGAGGCTTGAAAACCGCGCAATTAAAAAGACACGTTTTGAGCAACTTTTGTTTCCAAGTGAGACAGGATTTTTTTATAAAGGAGTTATTTATCTATTTTTCAATCGTATTTGATGGTAAATAGTTTTTTTTTAAAATTTTTATGTTCCCTTGTCTCTCGGTGTGATTTTAAATTATTCATAAATGTTTGAAAATAATTGTGATCATATGAACAAATCTCACTTCACTGGCAGGAAAATTCTATTTAAACTATCTTTCTATGACAGTGAGAACATATTGTTTGGAATTTAGATTACAAAGGAATGTATAGGATAGATCAAAAAATTTTGAAAATGTCAATGAGGAGAGCGCTAAAATAAGTCCTTTGCATCAGCCATCTTTGTTCCTCATGTTGCATATTTTCGTCAGAGGTCTATGTAACTCTATGGCATTAACCCGCGATGGAATAAACAAATATCAGCTTCAGTTATCATTATGACACGTGACATAAGTATTAAGATATTCATTTTTTGTAAAGATTGCAACCGGGATTGCAACATTATATTTGTTGAAATGTTGTGACAATGACTTACACCTCTTCCACATGCCCCTGTTATCCATTTTACCAACGGCTGTTTTGTATAGGGGACATTTTAATGAATGAACTGATGCGCTCATTGCAAAAATCAAAATGACCAATACAGCTTAGCATGTGCGATCTTAGGTGGATATTGGTCTATTTTCTAACTCATGAAATTACTCGTAACTTCTTTGTAAATTGCGTACATCAAGGGGAACGTCGTTTCACATGTAAACTTAACCCGTGTATCTCAAATGGCCAATTGTATTCTGTTTATAAAAAAGATGGTACAACGTTTCTAACGCATCATATCATTCGCTGAAATTTCAAGGCCCAATTTTAGAGTAGCAAGATTTAGTTGGCCTTGTGGTGCTATAGTAAGAATGACTCGGCTGGTTCTTTCTATCCTGAAATAAATGAAATTACTGAAATTAATGTTAATGATAACATCAAAAGTAAATTATCGTTATTCCGCATGATAAAAAACTTTATCAGTCATTGGTTTTCGATTTTTATCATTTTAGATGGAGCTGTCTCATATTTCGGTTACTATCGGAATTTTTCTTCTAATTTGCAGCACAATCTCATTTGCATCCCAAAGTGATGATAAACAGAAAAAGATTCAACATTCGAAAGAATATGAAAGTGACAAAGAGAGCCTAGACAGTGGAGTTATAGATCAAAATCCTGAAGTAAAAGAGCGTCTTAAAGCTCCACTGGACGAATCAACTTACACAGGAAACAATGCAGTTATGAAACGAAAATTTGGAGTAATGAGCAAAAAGAACGTACAAAACTCTTATAAGAATTACAGAGAAATTTTCATTAGGGGACTACTAATAACAGGACCGCTTGCCGCGATACCGGGTTTTGGCATAGGTGCTCATGGGATTGGAATGTTTACTGCTTTATTGAATGAAATATTTAGTAAACCAAAAGTGACCATCTGGGAAATTCTGGAACCTAAAATTGACAGAAAGCTGAGAAAAGAGTTCACTAAGCATGTATTTGACGGATTAAAAAGGGATTTCAGACGGATGAGGTTGATGAGTACGAGAGATTCAGGTTTGAAAATGCGTGATTTGGAATTTGTAGTATCTGCACTCTCCGACATATTTCCTCAAGATCATAGCACAACAGCATTTACAGGAAAATATGTTGCAGTTATCAGAACATATATGTATTACTTATCATCAATGTATTTTGATATACAGGCACAGGGGAAACTTGACCGATGTGCACTTGCAAGAGAGCTGAACAAAATGAGACCAGACATGATAAATGCAGCTAAAAAATTGTATCAGCTGCGTTATAGAGAACTGGAAGGGGTCAGTTATGCTGATTATGCTATGGCTAAGCATGGCATCAAAGCCAAAACATATGTGACATTCCTTGACCACGTTACGAATGAGAGACACAAGACATGGGTTATCAATACCTATTATATGACGTTCACAGGAGTAAAAAAGAAGACTCTGAAAATCATTAAGCTATTCATTGACGAATATAATGATTTAGTCGATCGAAAAATTCATGATGATAGCTGCAACAGCGTTTTGCCGCCCAAAATTAGAAATGAAGAAGTTACATTCATTTATGATAGTAAATGCTATGGGACAAGAAATAATGGTGGTAAATGTGCATTACCGTGTGAAACGTTTTCATCTAAAAGGGGAAAATGGTGTTTTGATTATCGAATATTCAAACTAAAAGGTGAAATTAATCCTAAAAGTCGAGAAGGATGGGGGTACTTGAGAACGAGTGAATCCGGAACATATGGCAGAGCTCAATGGGATTGGTGTACAAAGCCTTCTTTTGATGAATGCATGCCAGTAGATGGGACCAAACATTCTAATCTTATGAACGAAAGACTTCAGTTTGGAGGTGAATCGAGAAATCCATAATAACAAACCGGAAGACATGTGTGAAACCATTAGCGTATACGTGATTATAAATTATTTTAGAGAATAATTACAAGACTCCCACGTTTTGGGCATCAAGGACTATAAATATAACCTTTCCAACAAATAAAACATAAACAGATACATTATACATTTCACAAATGTTGTTGATTGCAAATAAAAGAAGCAAACTCAAAATCATTTTCAGCTATTTTGTGTCACCCTCAATATTCATTTCTTACTATCGTGGATTCAGTGTTAATGATGACATGAATATGCAAAAGCATCAACTTTAATTTCTTTCTAGTCACACAAGTAATATAAGAAGACCTTGCTCTGCCTAACAAACATTATTTCGATAACATGTCTATTAAAAATTGCAATATTTTGTTCAAATAATCTCTCCTAATCAATGATTGGCTGACGTCCTATGGTGCTAATACGATCATTATCATTCGTAAAATTATGTACTATCCTGGAAGCTGCTGTGAGAGCCGATGGAGAGTATAGCTGGTTATTAAACATCTCCTTCGTTGCTCTATACTATATAATCTTTGTTCTATACTGTATTACATATTCTGTTTCCACCTAATAAATACTAGTGGCAAACACTAAATTCCGTGCGTTGAAAGGAAAACATAGATAGATATGAAGCCGCTGGAATTCTAAAATAATTGAACCAAAAATAATCATAAGGTCAATTATCTGCTCCTTAAAGTGCCTGTGAAATGAAAAAATGGGTATTGCAGTTTTTACAGATTATGAATCTGCATGTTCGACTTAGTACCATGGCAATATATTTCTAATGAAAATCTTTATAAAAAAGTATCTTTTTCGCATCACAAACATGGTGCATTTTGCAATTTGTAATTAATTTAGATGTCGTGACGTCAGAGTTTAGCACACAAGTTTTCACACAATCAAACACGAAGGCAAGAGCGAAAACATAAGTTCTTCTTGTTCATTTAAATAAAAAAACTATGTCTGATATTGATTCTTCCGAGCAAAGTTCTGAATTGGAAATCAGTTTATCAATTGAAGAAGATATGATATCGACTTTAACTGCCACACAACCTTTTCAAGGTGAGCCACTTGCTATGAGCGCCGAAGTTTGTGGAGAAGAACTCAATCAGGAGGAAGACGCTAACAGTATTTCTCAGCCAACGCTAGAGGCAAGATTTGAAAGGAAAGATCCTGTCAGTGCTTGGTAAGTAGTCATTGCGATATAATAAACTTGCTCTTGGGTTTGAAGTTGATGGGATTTTCGAGTTAGACCTACTTGTTAGCATCAATTTACATCTAATGAAGCAACGCTTTTATTTAATATTTTAGTTTCATGTAAAAAGTAATTATTTTTTGTACTTATCTGGGTTAGGTCTGAAGCAATCTTATCACATTGTAATTTTTAGGTGCAAATGTGGTTGCCACGACGAGTTGTTGATTGGAGCACTGGAGTACCGATGTTGTCATGCAATAGTAAAGTCCTGCGTGCAATTGGAATGCTGATGTGTGATGGTAACCCTGGAAGATTTTTGCTGTGTACCCAACACAAAGACTACACCGCTCTGATAAAAACCACAGTTCTAAGGATTTCGGCCCCATTAGTGAGGGATAGCAGTGGGAGAACTTATAGAAGGAATACAAAGCAATCTGAAAATGAGTAAGTACTGTTTTAATTCACATATAATAGAAACTAACATAATAGTTAATTGATTAGAATGCAGATGATAACATTTCAAAATGTTTTCATTGATTAAATCTCAATTATATACACACAGATATGAAATGTAGGCTACGTTGATAATGTTAATGTAGTTATGCTTGTATACTGTTCATTTTTATTCTGTTTACATTAAAAATTTACAAAACAAAAATAATTATAAAAACATTTCATTGACTGATCTGTTTCAGGATTTTTAGAGGCTGTTTCCTACCGATGGTTTATCCGATGGATGTGTGGCTCGTTTAGATGGGACAATTAGAGGCCACTACCTGCATGTATATACTACAGTATACAAGCGAAGTATTTTGGTAATGGTGGGATGCACTGCTACCTAGCTGCAACAAAGCGACTGTGAACATATTGTTTATATAAATACCTCCTGTTAAGATATACTGCACAAAGCAATTGAAAATAAAGCCACTCTTTCTATCGTAAAGCAAACGTAATCCTACACATACAATACCTTCCTGAACACACGAAAAACTTTTATGACCTTTCCTAAATTTGCCGTATGATCTGCGCATAGGTGCCTTCGGAGTGGAAGTAGAAGTGCTGTTCCTAACTTTTTGACTTTGAGATTCTCTCCCTGCTTTGTTTATCACCTGGGTATAGGGGAAGCATAAATAATCTGAATGAACACTCATCAAAACACTATTTATAGGCAACTGATGTTAGCATTTTTCATGGCTTATCAGTAGAACACAATTCTGTTGTCGTGGACTTCATTTCAGTTCAATGCTTGATGGCTGCTTTCCTGTCAGGCTTCTCTGTAAATTTATAATCCAATGGTAACGGGACTAGCTGTTCATATTTTTTATAATAGGCTCGTTTGGTCTGACGTCAGGTCACGTATTTTAAGGTTAAGAATGCATGCGTACTATCTTTCATAGAACATTTCATAAAATTGAAAAACAATACAGGAAGAGTTTCACGATGAGAAAAGAGTCAAGTTCTTTGGCAGAAAATCAACTTCATTATAATTAGAATGATATTTGTGTGTACCAGTATGGATTGGTTGTAGATATAAATCCATCCTACGGTTTTCCGTGTTGTTCTATAATGTTAATACATTAGGTAACCTTTTCGATATAGGATCGCGTGGATTATATAGCCTTTCGTGCTGCTGAAAAACCTAATGTGGTTGTATATTTGCATTATACGTGTATATTCAAAGCTAGGCCTATTTGTTTTTACGGAGAGTGACGAGCACACCAACATACAGCTGAGATTATATAAAATCAACTGACTAATGCAATAAGATTCTTACTAAATATAATGTATTTTCATTGAGTATAAAAAACTTATATAAACATCGAGTAAAAGGTGTCGAACGTGTCAGAAACTAGTACCGTCACATTGCACGTGGTTGACGTTACAAGAGTGGCAAAGAGCCTATAAACATTGTAGCACTGTAACACACGACAATCATGACGCAGTATAATGATTTCAAAAATACAACCAGTTCACATTAATACATATAAGTATCGCACAAATGATATTATCTTCATTATATTATTCTTCATCGTGAAACTCTTCCGGTCGTGTTTGCAAATTTTATGAAGTGTGCTATGTAATATAGTACGCGTGCGTTCATAACATTCATAAATACGTGACCTGACCTCAGACCAGACGAACCCGCTTTGACATAAGGCTCACCGGCTCAAAGATAGACATGGGCATTGTAAAAAGCAGTTTCTTTATCGTTTCTGCATAACCTACATACAAATGAATGTCAAATGAGTGATACACTGTTAGTGTGCTACAGACCTGTAGGGACGGATTTACAGATTAACTTGAATATACCTGATTTACACAAGGAAGTACTCTATCTTACCATAAATAGCATATAGGATACCATAACCTCTCTCACAGCATCCTCACAAAGCTTGAACTTTGGATAAGCTATGTTAAGATAGTTTTCACCAACTTTTGTCTTCCTTGGTTCTCTTTTCAAGTTTTCAAGTGGGGGCTAGCTAGAACGTGTTTGTTAATTGAGGAATGTATACATTTAAACAACTTGAACTGTGATATGATTGGACACAACATTGTACATACGTCTTTATAGTGGGAATATCAGTGATAGATACTGATAATACCTGCAATATGAACCTAGCCATGAAAAGCAGAGCATTTTAGGATGCCAATGATTTAGAGTGTGTGGAAGTCTTCTGAACAGCTGGTTTGTGCATCTGGTGATAGCTTTTTGATATCATTCAATAGATGTGTTTTTGTTAACAAGGTGCTGAACGTATCTTGTGCTTTTGTTCTTAGAACAGATACATTATATTTAGTGTCTCATTAAGTGGATATTGAGTGATGCTAGATAATAATGCATTTTTTTTTAATCTTGTCACATACCAATTTACTAATCAAATCGCGAAGCTCTATCTCCTCATCATGTACACATTTTTTAAAAAAGTGGATCGGGATGGTCCTTGTGTTTGTTTGCAACATGACGTAACAGTGACAACCACTTAGCTATTATCATGTATTTTCGAAGCCTTGCTTTGTTGAGGTGACACACAAGTACAAATGATTTCTGACACCTTGATATTAAAGATATGTAGTTTTAAGAATGATAGTTGCTATTCCCTCCCGTCGTACAACCACAGCATATACTGACATAGCTCATTGCGACCATACCTTTTATCCAGGATAAGATAATTTCACTGCCTTTCCCTTTACCGGTCTTTAACAGTCTCTTTTGAAGTGATCGAGCAACATAACATAGGTCATCAAAATGACGAGTATTAGGATTTTTCTCTCTTATCCATTTGGCTATACCTGAAAATATATTGCAAATCTCTTAATGCATGATGATGGCGATTGCCTGATGTATTAGTTATGAAATGAAAATTCACCTTTATGACGATCTCAGACAAAAATTGATACATCAATGTTATTGTTTGCTAATATAGCAAAGATTTTCTGGCAACCATCTAATTCCATAGCTTGACTGCTACCAGAAACATTTGACTGTAAATATGAATACATAACAATGATTTGTTCTGGTATTAATGTGAATGCTTACTATTTTGCTTACCTGATGTAAATCAAAATGGGAAATTTTCATAACATCAGTACAAAATATCGTGTATGCACCATATTTTGCACTGTATCCCATTGAATCAAAGCACCCAACTCCACTCCATACTGTCGCTTTTAGCTTCTTGATTTCAAGTAGCAACTTCGAGTGATAACTTTCCCAAAATGTTAAAATCGCATAGAAAATAAACTTACAACGTTCTATCAGTTATCGTAGAAACTCCCATCTGTTTAAAAATTCTAATGTCTAATAGAGAAACCTGCTAAATGTACATAAGAACTCAATAACATATTACCAAAATGGGAAGCGATCGCGTGTCATTATTTATATAGACGTTGTCACCCTACCGAAGGCACCCGTACCACTCCTCTATTTCTAGATGAGTGGCTTTTTTCGCCGAGAGCAATGATTGTAAACGCTCTCTGTTGATCTCAGCCGCGACACTGCAGATCAATTCCAACAGATCTCATGGTAGATAGGTCTTGATTGTCAATGCGCAACGATGCGCCACAGATACTCACAATGCAATTCCCTCTCGACCATTCCATCCGCCATCCTCAGATGGTGCTCATTTGATGTTTCAGATAAAGTCAAGGCTGAGTTGACCTTAGGGGGATTTGAACCACAATCGATCAGATATGATCCGATCTGAAGTTCTGCTATCTGAGCCAATCCTCCGTCCAATCAATCCTACTTGTCATGGGCTGACTACTCCATTTGATAGGGGTAATACTACAAACACAACGTTGTTGGATAGTTACCATGATACCAATTGTGGTCATACTGACCTTGGGACTCTCTCTATTACACCAAAAACAGAACATAGCTAACAACATCACCATGGGAACACGGACAATCTTCACGAATTGTTTCAGTTTCACAACAATGCAAATCAAAATTCGATTGCAAAGTTTTTGAAATGCTGTTCATTCGTAAAATGAAGCCTTCGCTGAATACGCAATCGGATTCAATAAATTCATTGCTATGGTTCTAAGAGACTTAAAATAAAAATATATAAAATAATTACTATCCTTATATGATAAGATATGGAAATTGTATAACTCTATCATATTGGTATAAATAGTTGATCTGCTCGGATCAAGTCGAAACGTTGTCCAAATATATTCATTAGCGTTGGTAGTTATTGTAGAATAAATCTAAGATATTTTGATAAATTTTCAGAACTTATTTAGATTTAAAAGTATGTGCAGATTTAGAGGAGCGAATATTTAGAGGTAATTCGTTACAAATATGTATGCAACGTAACCCAAATGAGTTACAATACACATATAGATGTGGATTAGGCATTAGTAATCTTCCATGACTGGACATTTGAAATATTAATTGTCGTCAGTTTCTACACGTTAATAATGATTTTAAAGACCATAGAATGACCAGCAGCCTTCGCATATTTTTGTTTTTGAAATCTGGACCCAGATTTAAATCATTTGTTTTCATGATGCACGGCCCGCCTATGTGTATCTTTTGCACACACACGCGCTTTTGCAAAACATTTCGTAAAACGAACATGGAAGCATCTATGCCAAGTTATTTATCAACGAACTGGTTCGGAAAGTTACAAGAGCAATAGAGGTGGACGTTGACGTTTGAATAAATGTGTACCACGAAAATCTTGCTACTAGCGTCATCCGAATTGAGGACGGAAGACAGAGTTGAAAACTGCAACTGAACTCGACTGATTCAAAGTTTCATGTTGGTGTTTACTTGATACAAGAATATTAGGGATTGAAGGAACGGGAAGAGATTTGTTAGCATTCAAATCAAAATTTATCGTCGAAACAAAATGAAATTATAACACTAGGTGAGTTCGATTTTTAATACGGATACTTTGATCATTGACTCCAAATTATGTTTGCAAACACGTAGGCTTCGTCTGAAAATAGTTAGTTACATACATATGTATGTTTTAAATTGCATTGTTTTTCTGCAGTATTTATATGCACGTAGATTGTGAAATTTAGAATCATGTGAATTTATTAATTGTTGATTTGAAAGTACGTTTTATCCAAATTGTTTTGATTTGCATCAAACTTCTCAGACAGATAATCGGACTGTGACTCCCATTCCGGTATTTATTTTTGAGCCGTATACATTTGTTGGCTATCTATAGCCATAGACTTTGCGTTTCGACAAATAAGAATTGAGATTTATCCAAACTGAAATTGATAAACCAGACTATTTTCGCGACCTTTCTGTCGTGTCTTTTCGTAGCAACAGCCACGAGGACAATCCTCTGACGTGAGCGCTGACGTCAGTTTCCAGAGGATTAGCCTCGTTTCTTGTATTCAAGACAACAAAACAAAGCAAAGGCTACTGGTCATTCGAATCTATTTAAAGTAGAGAATTAAATCAAAATGTAAACGTCTCTTTTGAAAGATATCGAGATTTACATTTACTAGACGTTCATGATAAGGTTATTCTAGATCCGAGTTTAAGTAAAATATGATACGTTTTCGTAACTCGGCGCTGTATAGCTTCAGGTTAAGATTTAGTTTGAATCTACGGAATTTGCTTAATCTTCTGCGGAAAATAATATGCGTGTTGTCCATAACGGTGTTGCAATCAAATGCAAATCAAAAGTCAGCATAGCCAGCCGTATTGTGAAAAGTAAACAACACGTAGGCCTAAATATCTAAATATCCATCTACTTTGAATACTGTTTGATATCCATCTCAAGCCATTAAGTGCCAGATAAATCATACAGCATGTGTTCATAGTCTGTCCAGAACGGAAAAGTTGAAGTCCAATCATAAATCAGCCGACGCGTATCGTGTAGCCTGCGTCACAGACCAAAACATTTTGAGAACGTTAGGGTCTGTGCATTACCATCTCGTGACTAGTTTTGGGGGGTGTTCAATTTGTTTAAACCTGCATAAATTAAGCATCTTACACCAAACCGAGACATCTCCATTTTCATAATGAACGATCGCGATGGCGAAATCGCAAAATTACATGTCATTTGTCTACTTCATCCAAAGTCTCGCGAGGATTATAATTTAGTTAAAAAAAGTAGAAAAGGTATAATTAAAGAAATTATTTTAATTCTTTCCTTCAATCTTGATGTAACAAGGAGTAAATACATCTGTAAGAGATGTCTGTGGCAGCTTGGTAAGCTAAACAACCATTGTCAAAAGTTGATCGAAATTGAGAGCCAAATCAAATTTAATTATGTTGTTGATCAACCTGCAAGAAGACAATTATTCATTGCATTGCCTAATTCTGAATGTTTAGAAGAGACAGAGGGATTTCATCTCACATCAAGTTCCATATTTTTACCGTTCGAAACATTACCCACAATGGAAACTGCGTCAAGTTCTTCGGATTTCGAACATGGGAACGTTGTGTCATTTGACCAACATGTTTTAGTTTCATCTACACTAAGTAAATCTAAGCAACAACAACCAGCAACATCAGCAGAACCAACAGAAAAATAATCTTGTGCAAAGTTAATAATTAACTGGCCCAGCGGGATAAAGTTTAAAGTTGTAGGAGCAGATCTTAATTCTTTCTGCAAGCAGTTGATGAGAGGTAAGTATGAAAAACTTGTCAATGCTGCATGGGAGCACACTGAATTGAAAAACATTTAATTGATTTGGTTTCAAAGTCTGTCAATGCAGAATGTGAAGTTATGTGTCGGGTGAACGATCGAAGTATATTACGGAAAACAAAAAAGCGAGACATGCCGAATTTTACGTTTGCTGGTGTGGACAATGAGTTAAAGGAGAAAGCCCCAATATTCAGACAAATTATTGTTATTTCTTGTGTGCGTCGGTTCAGCAATTTAGAAGATGATATTTCCTGGAACACTGTGGTTGCCTTTGCTGCAGCAATATGTCTGAAATATAGAAAAAAAAATTTGACAGAATTACAGTTACTGGTGACAGACTTGATTCAACATTTACATTTTTCTGTAAGTTTTATGTTTTAATTATATTTATTAATATTGTCATCAATATATGCATCTCACAAATTTGTTAGTACATGTAAAAGATCCAAAAATGAAAGTTTGAATTTAAGTGTTAGGCCTAATGATTAATTATCAAGTAAAAATACAGAGTAAAATTTATTTGTCTATTTCTAAAATCGTTTTATTTACCAGTAAAAAAATATTTCTCTAGAGCCTATTAGAAATTAACAAAAGATTCTGGTTTATGTTTAATTGAAGTTATTAATTGCTGCCTGTGAATGTATTTCCGTCAACTCCTCACTAAATAGGTTATGCACATTTAAAGTCATATATATATTATAAGAACAATGTGCACAATGTAGATACATAAATGGAGCATGTTAGGCTCAGGGTTAACAGTATTTACTAATACCAGGCAGTTTTATACAATATGTATTTAAAGTTTTCACAACCTGCTTATTGTCATGGTTTTTAGCTGCACCAGAACAGTGATACTAATCACGTTAAACCCTACTCCAATTGTCGCCATTTGCATGCCAAAAGTAAACCAAAACATTGAATGATAAAAGGCTCTACATATAAATAAATCATTCAATCCTCAACTCTTGTTATTTAGATGCATATATAATTTTAGAAGCTCTTATGCCTAGTAAGCCAACAAAATATTTTTCTGATGAGTATAGTTTATGTTATTGATATGCTACTAACCAGGCCCGGATACAGGATTTTGAATACCCCTGTCAAAATGACGTAATCAAATCGCCACGCCCATATTAGGGGACGAAACCCCCCTACTGCAATGGCCCTGGAAGAGGAAATAAATAGCCATTTAACAGTCCCCCGGCATCAGCAACTCCCCTCATCATTTATTTTGTTTAATAAAAAGGGAATATTTTATTGTTTCTATTTCTAAATTTGATACCGTTACATTAAATTACCAAATCAAGGCAATATTAGCCTGCGTGCAAACTGAAATCTATCTTAGCGAAAGTGTAAATATATGTTATGTACGTTGTTCAATCAACTTTAAAAGCATAGTGATAAAATGTAAATTAAATAGAATATTTAGCTGAATCAGTTCTACGGTTCTCCACAATCCAATAAATCAAAATCAAAACAAACGTACATGAGATCATTTGATCAGTGATCATATTCATCTCGTATTGATACAGTAGGCTCATAATCTAGGAAAGAAGCCAACATCTCTTTCTTAATTAATGATTACCCAGTTTTGAGTTTGCTAAATCTGGATATCAGTTCATAATTAGGCATCCAGAGAAAAACAGTGTAGCTTAGTAAGCAATTCATTGAGCTGCGATAAACTTGTAAAGCAAACCAATAATGTAAATGAATAGCGAGATACCAATTATTTTTGTTTCACAAAGTTAACAGTCGCATTGGTAATTCCATATTCTCGAGGACATATATATGGGAAAATGACAACTTGAATCGATTTTACGATTTGGCCAAAACTGCAGATAAAATAACGTTCGGCGTCTGACGTCCTTCTATGATAATCCTCCACCACGTGTCAAAGCTCAGATAATAGTTTAAATGTTCGAATATACTGTATACTAAGTGAGTAAGTGTTCAAAACAGCAGTCATGGCTCCTGACTGCACGCCAACAAAATGACCGTGTGTCAAAACAAGTAAGTTTACCGCTCGTTGTTTTTGAATTTCTTTAACTATCATGTGCCCTTGTTCAGATTATCTCTCTGTCAAATATGTCCAAGATTGAAGTAGTTTGTCAATTGTTTAAGAACCAATCATATTGCGTAAAGCAAGGACAGGCTTGAGTTTCTTCCAATCAAATACTTGCCTCAATCTGCAGTTTGACATTTTCTATCTCACGATAGTTACAAAATTTGTCAATTGTTATCGAAGAGAATCAAAAATTTCAATCTTTAACCAATCAGGTGCCAAACAGAAATCATGTCAATTGTTATCAAAGTAGGTCAATTGTTAAAGCCTCTGATCGTTACCCAATCACATTGGACTGAGATCATTCGATTGATGCAAGCTGTTCAATTGAATAAGTATAGGGAGCGATGACGTTTGCAATGATCATGCAATTAAAAAGGCCCTACTTCATAGACATGATTGTGCAGAAAACCAGACTACGTCATGAATACGTCATTGAGAGAAAAGGAACGTTTGTCAATTGACATACGAGACCCCCCCTCTATCCGGGCCTGCTACTAACGTCGTTCTTTACTTAGCGCAAGATAATCCGTTGATGGAATGTAACGATCTATCAACCTTGTGCGGAGATATCATCAGAGAAATGATTTGAATAACAAGCTCTAGAACAATAGCAATTAGGAAGTCACGAGCCTCGTTTTTCAGCGAAAAATCATAGCATGCTCATAAATTGGTGCAGCTTTTGAATAAGCAGTTTAAATGAGAATGGCGTATTTCAATGCTTCTTTCAAATATATATATAGTAATCAAAATGTTGTAGAATTTTCTTGGTTTTTGATCCCAGAGCGCTTTACAATTAAAGCGCTATAAAGTTATTGATATACACCTTTGATTTGTGAAACAAGCATAAAAATCGATCGGAGCAAACTAGCGAAGTAGTACGAAAAAACATTAGTTGCAGACATCAAAACTTAAAGAACAAAAGATAAAACAAAGACGGGGCAATTAACAAAGAAATTGCTGAAAGCTACGTGATTAATTCATTAAAAAGTGTAAACACTGAATATGAATCGGCGAGCTTTCGATTTTCAACTAATAAACTACTAAAGCTTTCAACTATTGATTCTGTATAGGGTAATTAATATCCTCGAAAAACGCAAAGAAAATTGAATAAAATTTTTCGTTCTATTCTTATGTGCTTCGGCACAAACAAAACTCTGAAGGTGGCTTAATCCCTTAACCAAAATCGAACAGCTTAAAATAATGGGCGTTTTTTTTTAACTTGTGATCGAAAGGGCGAAAACGCAAATAGGGTCTTACCCAAATCAAAATCGGTTCGAATTACCACTGGTTTATATTTGCATATCCAGACGAACCATGCAATTTCAAAAGAAGAAGGCAAAACAATAAACTAGGAGAGTAGGCCAGAGAAAACTAGGAGTCATAACTTTAACAAATATATTTCTGTGCAGAAGTTTTAATGTTAACAAAGCTATTACATTCTGGATAAAAAAATAGATAAAAAACGATCCAATACAAACACTTTCTACTTTTAATAGTGTACATTTGATTTGGATAATTTCCACATGCAATGGTGTAGTCGCAGGCTGAATTGCGGAAAATACTCTTTCGAATTAATTACAATTAAATTACAATTAACAAAATAAGATGCAGCGTGAGAGCAAAATTAATAATACCATAAAGAAATATTAAATTTAAAATATTGGGGATAAAGAACAAGAAATACTATATCTAAAATGTATGAGACAAAAATATTGGACAAGCGCTGTTGCATTCAAAACAATTGAAATCGAAAGTAATATATGCAATAACTTGCAGTAAATTTCATGGTAAATACCTTAATAAATTATTGCAAAACTCAAGTATAGAGAAAATGTTCAAACTTTTATCGATAGATATACTAGAAAAGTATCGTTAACAAATTCTTAATATCTGTGTCTCTCTCTGCATCTACATGCCCTTACTCTCCAGCGAAAATTAACAAGGTTAAGATGATAGTGACCACGCTGACTGCTTATATTGTGTAGGTTAGTCTCGGGAGACCATCTCTGTGGTATGCCTTTATTTATTCCCTTTTATGTACTGCATTTATATGGTTGCCCTGGAGACTTTTGTTGGAATAGCGATTATTTGGGCTCGAGCATCACTATAAAGTAGACAGTGATAAAACAATAGTGGAAGTCATCACCTTCAAAAACGGTACGTATCAACTCCCTTTATGTATAATTTTGGATCAACACAGTGATCGCTGAAGTGGACGCTGCGACCAAAATTTCCCAAATTTGTATCAATTTTCCTAAATCCGCTGTTGCAGGTAGCTGTCTAAGAAATTGTCCTAAACATTTCTATATTTTTATAACTTTTTTGCAAGTACAATGATATCAATCACGAGGATATTGGAGAAGATCGATCATGAGGCACCCGCTTGGGTATAATAGCACTTTCTCAGCGCATCACAAGCCCTACGTCCTGAATTTTTAATGGCGCCACCGCTTGCGCGTCGGCGACCCGGGGGGTACTTGAGTACATTTCAGACGGGGGTGTGCCATTTTGGTTTTTCGGTAAGCACCCTAAAATTGCAGCTTCCCTAGAAAGCTATACCCCAAAATTGCACTTCCTTAGAAAGCTATACCCCAAAATTGCAGAAAGCAGGAAAATTTCCACAAGCCTGGGCGAACTTGTAAATCAACATCTGTGAAGTTATGCCCTTTTAGAAAAATACAAATATGTAAGATTAAGAAATTGGGTAGGCATTAATATTCGACAATAACATTATTTTCTGGAATTTTCTCATTAAAAACATAGACATTGGCATTAAGCTCGAAATGTTTTTTATCGTACATTTTCTATTCAAAGGCAGGACCTAATCACTAGCGCCATGAAAATTCATATTGGCTCACTGGGCTCTGAAGTTGAGCAATGATGAATGATGATAATAATTATGGAAATCTCAAGTGAAGAAATCTTTCATTCATTAGTTGAGAAGATAGGCCCAACTGATTAACAATACACAATAGAGAATTTCAAATGAACAACTAAATAAGTTTATTATGACTGTTCTGTTTAGTGTTGTGAATTGCTGTAATTTCAAATGAACAGCTAAATAAGTATATAGTGACTGCTCTGTTTAGTGTTATGAATTGCTGTAATGACTGATATATGATAACTCTGGAAGTGTTGGGATTTTCATTCAATGAAGGATCATCAATTATTATCCTATCATAGGTTTGTTAATAATCAAGGAATATTTTTAGCAGGACTCAGAACAGAGAGAGGTGTGCAGGTGTAGGCCCCCGGCATCCTATTATATTATGGGATGTGACTTGACTATGCCAACATACCAACCAAAATGATAAATCACCATTACAATCTCGGTACAATCATACAATGTAGTATCTACAGTTACGATTCGATAGGCCGTAGTCAGTATCCTACCTAGAGTGGAAACTCTAACGAGCCCTTTTTATCAACGAAGTTAAATAAAATCAAACACACACACAACACTAAATGTGTGCCTGTGGCTCGTACCTGACTGGAAGCCTGGAGCTCTCCAGCCTCTCCTCTCTCTCTCCTCCTGGAAGGACTACAATTATGTATCCAGCATACCAAAATCCCGGTGTTGGATCATTAGCTCAAGCAGGCTATGCACCGGGCCTTGCACATCCACATCCACAATTATATATTTGATAAATAAAGTTTTGCTTTCTCGAGATTCGTCAAAATATACCATTGTGCATGCACAATAAATAAAGAAGGCCTACTTCACATGCCCTTATGGTTCAAACTCGTTCTCAGCTGAGAAAATAATGGAAAATGAGGCTGGTTACGTCAGGGAGTGGTGGAATTGAGGGGAAATTGGAACTTGGCAAATTACTTGAAAATCCAACATAACAATTGAAACAAAACAGAACTTTTAATAATAGAAAAATATTGGAATAATGAAGTAAACTTGGTATGGATTAGTAATTACTTTGTTATTATATATGCTACGTTTAATTTAACTAAGTCCTATGTATTTACATAAAATGAAACATGTCTAACTCTATTAGACCGCCTGACATCTCCATTGTCGGGTGGCTGTGGTTGAACAACGGAAAGTAATCTTTCTTCTACTTGAGCAGCTTGAGGTGCAGAACTCTTACGACGTTGTTTTTGCTTTGACGAATCTCCACTTTTTTGGTTCTTTTTAGTTGGACCTGTAATAGTATGAGAATATTGTGTAAGCAGAATGGACATAAAATACAACAGATTGATAGCCTGCCTATGATTGAGTGTTATTCAAAAGAGCACCAAGCAATGAATGATATATTATAAGACAGTGTCGAGAGACGGTGTTTCACTTACAAAGCTTGCGGATTTCATCAGTAATTGCTTTTAATTCAGCAGAAGGAATAGTAAACGTCATTGTGGTGTTGTCGTACGTGAGGTTTACATGGCATAAAATGTCTTTAGCTTCAATTGAACAAGTACTTCTTCCATCAAATGAAAATGAACCAGCATTTTCATCATCCTTGTATACACTTCCCATAACTGACAAGTGAGGAATGTGCTCACTTGTGAAAGGCACTGGCTTTTTGTACTCTAAAAGCTTTTTGTTGTTTTTTTTCAGCATCCTTTGCAATCTTAGTATTATGAACGAGTTTTCTGTTTTGTTGACAGCTGCGTAATCAGCAAACAGGACCAAGTTTGTAGAAGGATCATTGCATGCTTCTAAATTAATTTCCGATCCAATTTCTTCATTAGCTTGGCGAACTCTTATCAATCTAAGGCAATTACATACAACATTGTTTCATAGAATGTATTATACAGTATAGACCTGCCACAATTTGAGAACGAAATTTGTTAAACCTACCTATCTTTAGATAGATGGGGGTCTTCATTGAGTAGCCGAATAAGGGTTGCTTTGTATCTGCGGCCATAACCTTCCACCGTAATGGAGGGACTGTGCTTAGTCTTTGTGAGCAGGTTTGAAGCAGGGTTTGCAAGATCCTGATGACGGGGGCTGATGCAGGTTAACTTGCATAAAAACTTCAATTGTTGAAAAAGTTCTTAATTAAAATTGTTTTGACAAAATTTTGAATTTTTTACCAAAAATTTTGAATTTTGCCAAATCTTGGACCCCAAAATTGCACTTCCTTAGAATAAATATCCCCAAAATTGCAGGCAAATTGTTAAAATGATACCCCAAAAAAATGGCACACCCCCGCATAGCGACTATATGGAAGTACCCCCCCCCCCCCGGGGTCGGCGAAGTTGTCTTCGTGGGTAAATCGCATGCTACGCATGCGATTAAACCCTTCGGGTTGGTAAAGCACAAGCAAACCACAATGTGGCTTGGCCAAATGACTATTACTTTGATTCTCTCTCTTGCAGAACATGTTACTACGCTTGCATAGATTGTGTCTGACAGTATCTCATACCTTTCTAGATCTGAAACTTGACGAAATTGAACATATTCGTTCAACTTTGCAACTTGGTCGTCGATAAGAGAATGCATTGGAGAAATAACAATCAAAGTGGCTGAGCGTTCGTACTGTTGATTAACTCCATCGAAAATCAGCGGAATAGCTCGGATCTGTCCTTACTCAATGGCCCCAAGACGAACAGTGGATGGGATGTGTAGAATGAATGTACTTAAAAAACAATTACAATCTGACCAATTACAATACAAACATGCAATATAACACCAAATTAGGGTAACACAACTTATCATTAGGGAAATGACAACATGACAGGAACTATGACAGTGAATGTGCAACAATTTAACAAGTGATATGACTAAATGACAATATCAGTGTTACCAATGTGATGATCTTGCTTGATGATGACAGATAGCAATATAAATTATAAGTTACCATGACAACAGATATGGTAAATCAGTATCTACAAAATGACTTGAATATTTTTAATGAACGATTTAGTTTGCGAATTATGCAACCTTTTCTTTTTTCCCTATCGGCTTTGTTGACTAATTCGTTAATTAAAATTATACGGATCAAGCAATTATACTCAAATTTGGAATCATATTACTTTATATTGTATATTGAATGCCAAACCAGTTTCAAATCATTTCGTCTTTAATTTTAGAAGACCATGCAGTTTTAATTGTCAGTTTTCGAGACTTTTCAAAAGTCGAAAGTACATATTTCGCATTTTGGAAGTAAATAATTTGTTAAAAAAGAGGTCAATAAGCTATATTCAAACTTGAAATGATATTAGGAAACTGGCGCACAGTGCAATTTATCAGAGAAAGCAATTGGCGAACAGTTTTCTATGAGCTATAATTATGATTTCACTTAGGTTTGATGCTTCGTTTTTGGAATTTTGAAATTGTCATTTTTCAAAATGATGATTTCTGAAAATATGCATATTCGTTTATATCAAAAAACTTGGTGAAGTAAGCAAGACACTTGAGAAAACAAGTTAGAGTAAACATTTGGAGTTTTACTTTTTTATGAGTCGACCTTATTGCGTATGTCTTTAACTACAAAATTAAATATATTAAATTGACAACCAATTTCAAAAAAGTTAGTGAGTCCTAAAAAGCCACGTAATTTCATTTGCCAACATCGAGACTTAACCAACAAAATTGTAAGG
This sequence comes from Haliclystus octoradiatus, assembly GCA_916610825.1. Taxonomy (NCBI): domain Eukaryota; kingdom Metazoa; phylum Cnidaria; class Staurozoa; order Stauromedusae; family Haliclystidae; genus Haliclystus; species Haliclystus octoradiatus. The sequence continues at coordinate 7,425,065 of OU744450.1, forward strand.
ACAGTTCGACTTCTTGTTTTAGCAAACTATAAATTTTGAGCTGCTTCTTCAAGCATGGTTTATAGAGTCAAACTTGGAGAAACCGTAGTTTATTATTGTTGAGCCTTATCGTCGACTTGGATTTTGGACTATATAGTCTGCTTAGAACCATAAATAATCCAAAAATATTGACAGAAAGTTTTACCTACAAGCAATTGCTATTTCATGGACACTTGACAAACGAGAACATTCTGTCTATTGGATACTGCATATTTTAAATGCAATTCTTAAATGGCCATTGGAAACTGGAAGTTTAAATTTCTCTGCTACATCAGAGGACTCCTTCGTTAATCCTTAATGGACGCACAATCAGAGCACAATGACCGCGTTTAATAAGTTGCGATAGCTGGGCTGCAGTTGGTTTCACTGTCTACCAATTTTGCAAATCACCTCAAGCATGATGTTTTGAGGAAATTTCAAGACTTGACACTTCCTTGGAATATTTATATTTTGTCTCATTACATTCAATTAACATTTTTTAAGATTTTCCATTGATAACGTGAAATTATTAGTATCTTTTCGATTTTGTTCAATCCTTATATGGCTATTCAACTATAAACCAGTGTTCCGATAAGTGTAACTAAGTGAAAACAGGTGTAGTAGCCAGATATTTATATAAATTGTGTAAAGACTGATTTTGAAGTTGAGATGAACCAATAGTAAAACAAGCATGGAGCAAAATGCTAGCCTTGATGTTCTGGTAATCGATGTAGAATTCATGGATTTGCAGGTTGTCCATTGAACTCCATTCTTTCAGTTAAAAGGTTTGAATGTTTTGTCTCATCAACTGGCATGCAAACATCAAATGAGGGCTTTGTACACCAATCCCATTGGGCACGATACCAAATTCCACGTTTTGTGCCCGTACCAATATATCCATATCCTTCACGTCTATCGTGATATTTATCATCATACTTCTTGAAGATTCGATCGTCAAAACACCATTTGCTTCCTGAACCAAAATACTCGCAAGGCAATGCACAATCCCCACCACCATTTCGAGATCCATAACAAGCAGTTGGATATGTGAAAGTCATTTCATCCTCTGTAATTGCTGATGGTAAAATGCTTTTGCAGGCATCATTATGTGTCTTTTCATCAATTAAATCATTGTAATCCTCCATGAATAATTTTACCATTTTCTTTGTTTCTCCTTCGATAGCATTTTTGAACGTCTTGGTTTTAGTATCGATAATATACGAAGAATGCTCGATATTGGTGATTTTATCAAAGAATTTCACAAACGTTTTGCCTGAATCCGATAATTGTCCGTTCCAATATTTGTTACCCTCCAACTGTTGGTATCGCATTTTGTACAATTTCTTTGCTGCATTGATCATATCTGGTCTCATTTTTTTCAGTTCTCTAGCAAGTGCGCATTGGTCGAGTTTCTTTTGTGCCATGATATTAAAGTATGCTGATGATAAGAAAAACATGTAAGTTCTGATAACTGAAACATAACTTCCTGAAAATGTTGTTGTGCTGTGATCCTGTGGGAAAATGTCTGAAGCCTTTGATACTATATAGTCCAAATCATCCATTGAAAAGCGGCTTCCTTTGGCAATCTTGAGCTTCATCAATCGGAAATCATCTTTCAAGTTATCCATCTTCTCTTTTGTAAACTCTTTTCTTAACTTCGTGTCTATTTTGGATTCCAATTTTTCCCAAGGGGATTTTTCTGGACCTTTGAAAATTTCAACAAGCAGTGCCGTAAAAATTCCAGCTCCATGCCCAAATTTTCCTTTTCCAGCAAATAAAAATACTCTAATCACAATTTCTCTCCATCGATTATACGATTTTTCAACACTTTTCCCATCAAGTACACCAAATTGTGTTTTCATCACTGCATTAGAACCCGAATATGTGGATTCATCTGCTGGTTGTGTCAGTCGTTCTCTTGAATCTGCACTTCCTTCCTTCTCTGCATTTCCATCTTCCTCTGTGACATTTCCATCTTCTTCTTCATTATCAAAAGAATCTGTTTCTTCTTCTGGTGACGGGAATGACATTACATTGTGAAGAAGCAAGATGTAGATCCCAAAAATTGTCAATAGTTGCCAAAATTTCATCTATAAATATTAACGTAAATGCTGTTAAATTTAATCTACATAATACGATGACTCGAATTAAAGTGTAGTTTACTTTTTTTAATGAGAGAGTATTTCCAGCTCTTATGGATGTAATGAAAAACCTTATTTAAAAACGTAATTTATTTTTTCTGATTGTTCTTTTTAATGTATATTGTGCAATAATTCGCAATTGGTTTACGATTTTTGATATTTATATTTAATAGCAAAGCTTTGTAACATACAGTTTCTCCGAGAAGGAACGACAAGGATTTCTTCTGGCTACAATTAAGTCACTCTTAAATCTACATGAAACGACAAGTTAAATCTACAAGTTCAGTGCACTTCTGTTCCATGCACTGAGTGCAGATCATGCTCTGTTTACTAAGATTACAATCAGATTGAAAAGATGACATGCAGACTATGATAAATTATCAGCATAGATTATTTGATAAGATATATTTGATATTATTTGATAACTTTTGTAATTATTCCCTTTTACACGCATGATGCTAGATATGTTGAAATGTATGCAGTATTCTTTATTGTTAGCTTTTCTAATGTTGCTTTGCTTGAATGATTCCTAGCAATTTCATTGGTTGTTGAGCGTGCAGAAAAAGTCGATGAAGGCACGCGGCATCCTAGAATAATAATCTCGAATACAATAATCGAATGATTCCTAGCAAGTTGATGGGTTGATTGAGCGTGCAGGAAATATCGATGAAGGCACGCATGAAAGTTGAGACCAGGTTGGAGCCTTAAAGGAGCATTATTGACCGGCGATAATTGTTTAAAAAAAATACATTTTCTTCAAAACCTCATTTTCAAACACCAGTTGTGACATCACAAACTCGGTTTTGAGCTTTCGTAGCGATGAAGTCTGGTAACTGGAATATATCACGAAAAGTGTTTTTATGACAGAAAAACTTCAAAGAAATGTTTTGTGGTTTGCTAAGACCGTTCACCGAAGGTGTAATATGGAATAAAGCATTTTGTTGAAAGAAAGCATAATGTAGATAATTGTGCATACGTGAGACTGTGTTGTTTTTTTCAAATCTATGAATGTGATATTTTTTGCAAAGAAGAAACAAATGGAATCTAGCTTCCTTTTGGCAACATCAATGGTCAAATCAACGGCTTATGTTCTGTATTCCAATTACACTGACATAATGGAACCTCGATCGAAAGTAAATATACATCATTTTTTGGGTGTTTGTATATAATGGTTTGCTACAAAATTGATTCCAATTGAATTTAATTACTGACTGTTGCCCAGTCGTTCGTTTGTCTGCGTTTCAAACCGCGATGTTTTTGATAAGAAATATTCTGATAAAATTTCTAACTTGTTTGCTTGGAATGATGATTTTAAGGACATATACATATGTCGTATTTGAAACCACGATTGTCATTATCTTTATATTCATCTCGTGTTGCTTTGCTTGTGTATTTCAAAAAATGTTACAATATTAGAAGTTGCGTTTCAGAATTCACGGCTCAAATATAATCAACTCACTGAAGTATCATGACGTAAATAAAAAAGGCACGAGATCAGATTTCAAATAATTCCATACAAAGGCTGCCGGTCTTGTTTGACTCTTTAATTTCTGTTCTTGTCAAAAACGTAAACAAAACAAATCTCAATTTCGGATATGATTTATGTATTGACGTAAATAGTAGTAGACGGACGTAGAACTGGATGAACTGTTATTAAATTCGAATACTAAGGCAACAAAGTACAAAATGTCTCAAGCAATTAAAATACTCAACCATAACCATCGTCGTACGATTGCATCGGTTAAACTTAATTATAACTGTTAGATGATATACATTACACTTAATAATATAAAACATTCCAAATGTTGTTTTGTAAAAGTTAAATTAGTAAATCATGATCATTCATGCAGTGTATCTTCGTTGATCTTTTATCGTCAATAGCCTTAACAGTTTACAGGAAAAAATAATGGCTGAATTTTCTGCACTGATCACGAGGCGTAAAGTCTGACCACGTCAGGTGATGAAACTGACGCTTCTAATTGGGTCAACTTTTGTTTAATTCTTCGTGAGTGACAAGACCAGACAAATTTTGTTGATAAAAATTTACAACTGAGGAGACCGATTGAATGAGTATGTTTTCGTATTAGAAAAGCGTTCATGCTCGGGATTTGCCATGCTCCATCGCAAATTCCTGCACGAGAGATGTGGGGAGACACGAGTGGAATGTAATTAATAAACGAGTTTGTTCTAGCTTCGTGAGTGTCGGTTAACATCTCAAGTGCAGGAATTTTGCGATGAAACATGGCAAACCATGCATGAACCCTTTAATCAAATCGTCAGGATTGTGTTTTGATCAAATTGATAATTCAGTATAAATATTCTATATTTTCCAGATTGCAATGTTTTGGTAAGTTTTTGACTTGTAATAAGTTAATTTTGTGATAAAAGAGCGATAAAAAGCTAGAACGATCCTATTGTTATAATTCTTTGCTTGTTTTGTTGTCTATTAGTAATACCGTATATACCCTATGTCACACTGTAGTTTAGGACAACTCTTGATATAAATTTACGTAAATTCACTATTTAAACCCTTTTAAATCATTTTATATATAATTCTAAGTTAACTTCTGAAGATGAAATAAGCTCAATCGAAACGTCAATTAATTAGTTTTTATATCCAGTAGAAACTTATTAATATGAATAATTTAATCTGTAGACATTTTATGCCACAGATGGTATGATATCTCGACTATGCTTAACTTCTACTGCAGCTATTATGGGAGCTATCTAATAATCATTTACCTAATTTTTCCTAATGTACGCTTCATTAACAATTCCAGATATAAAATCCCTTCAGAATATTTCAATTATACATCACAGGAGAAGCTTTTTATGGGAAAATTAAATATGCAATGAATGGTTGAGAATTGATGACAGAAGATTTAGAGTAATTGAGAGTTATATAATGACCGGATTGCTCAACACTGTAACTAATTTTTACCTAATTATTCAATAATGGGTTTTTAATCGCTTTGCTTTTCATAGAATCGTAAATGGAACTCTCGCACTTGGATTCTGAATTAATTTCGAATTATAAACTGTAATTTCACTTTGATAAATTTTTATTCTATCAATAAATTATACAATAGGGGGTGGAAAAGTAAGAATAATCAGTTGAAAACGCTTAAAAACAATAAGCTATACAAAATAAAACAACACAGACCTATACCACGAAACAAGTTTACGGTATTAAAAATTTCGATAAAAAGTTCTTTAAATTAAATGGCTATTGCATTGCCTCTTTGAATTGCAGTACCAACTTTCGTTTTAGAATTTCAATTTAGTTTCTTTGTTGAATTAAGCCGAGTAATATCTATAACAATCAAGTTATGAATAAAACACTGAAATGCATATTTCAAATAGATTCTATTTATTCTCTTACCTTGATATATCGAAGTTTAGAAGAGTTGATTTCCCCACTCTGATCGTCAACGATAACCACCGATGAGAATGAGGATTTGGCCTAAAACATATTTTATAGAACATTTCGAAGTAGTGATCCATGATTAATTACGATTTGAGGCTACAATCATGCCAGGTAGTTATATTTGACGGAATTACTCAAAAGGAAATGATCTGATCCAATTGAATGATTTGTTTATTATTTTGATAAATGTCTTAAGTACTAGTTGAACTGGATTGTAATCTAACATATTTAGTTATAAAGATCACAATGGGAAAATAGGTAGATAATTGATAATTTATGAAGCTAAGAATTTGGTACATCACTATTTCTAAGTTTTTTAATCGTTTTTTTTGTCATTTCAGAAATAACTTTTCAAAATGGCATGTTAATATCCAAAATCCGACTGCAAGCCTCTTATGTTTGTTGATTGAGTACAGGAGGAGTTAATCGACCGTTAATAACTGCCAATAAAACTTATATATTTCCAGATCTTTGATAGCATATAAAATCTCATTGACGAAGGTCACAAGATCTCTCAACAAGACCTAAAACAGATATTGAATGTTGAATTGCATCAGCGTATACATGCGCAGAACTGAAAATGGAGTATTCTTGTGAGGGTAATGTATGGTGGAAACGCTACAAGAGCACCATAATTGCCGTTTTTATAGTCCTCTTTCGTGATGTGTTCTAGATATATGCTTGAGAGCTTACTATACTTGACCCTTTTCACAGAAACAAAATCTGTCTATATACTTTTCTTCGTCTAACACTCTCTGATTTATCGTCTCTGTAGAAAGGTATTTTGTCCAAAGTAGCTTCTGCACTGGTATTACCGCATCCCATAACAAAAGATTGTGACATGGTGATAACATGTTCTACTTTCCTAGCCAAAGGAATGAGTACTAGATTGGTAAAAAAATGTGGGCGTATGTATAATCCACAGCCAGGAGCTAGATTTCACATTGCAAAGCCCTAATTTTGTTAATCAGATAACGTAGATAGAGAGGAGAACAATTTATGCCATGAAGATATATAACGAAAAATGATAGAACCTGCATTACTGTTGTTCTAGTATTCAGCTGTAAACTTGAATAAGAAGCCCTCTATCATTTCTATACTATTATCCGATATATTACGTAGATTTTACAATGTACTATACTGAAGAAAATCCAATGGCTCGTTATAATAATTGAATGCGTAAAATGCAAAACAGTCCTAAGAGATGAATACCTTGTTAGACTCTTAGTATAATATCTGAGTCTATCTATACGGTCGTATGAACTATACGATTACCCCGACGATTACATGGTTTAAGTTTTACTAGACAAACATCAATTTCAAATTTAAACTTTGAAATGAAAATTGAGAAATGTCTATTAAATAATTTAGTAATACTTGAATAAATCCGAAAAAGTACAATAAATACTGTGCAGTACAAACTCTCTCGAAGAAAGTTCTTCTGTGCATTCCAAGATTTAAGAAGTACTGCTGTCACACAGAATACGTAACTAATATGTGTCACTAGACTAGTCACAAAGGAACAGTCGCACCGCTTGACATTTGTGTTATTTCGCAATCTATATCAGATTCATCGCGCTTAATGACCCTACGAGAAATTATTTAGACTGAGCGTTTCAATAGATTTTATTCTGCTCCTGTAATCATAAATTACAAATATTTAACGTAATTCGCGAGTTTATATGTTTGTTCATGGCTCAGTCTTGTAAGAATTTTTTTGTTCTGTTGCTTTTCGGGTCTATATCACCTGAGAAATAATGTCGCGTGATCAGCCCACTCTTAAGTCTGTTAGACAAACCACACGACTTGTGACTTTGTCGTCATAACGCTAGATCCAATCCCTTCTATTTCTCAGTGACATTTGGGTGAAAACACCACTTTGAAGGCATTCTTCAACAAGAAATAAGTTCCAGATCAAAAAAAAAATTACGCATTTGTTTTTTGCACGTCGGATTCTACTACATATGTAAATAGTCTGGGGTATTATTTTCACTTTAACACATCATTCAATTGAATCAAATCGCTCTATTTTCAGTTACTCCGTTATATGTAACTGTAAAGATTAACCTGTTAAGATTATTATCTCAAATCGTAATTAATCATGGATCATGTCAACATGGTTCATCACTTTCAAATTTTCTATAAAATTCCGTTGACGCCAGATCTTCACTCTCGCTGGTGGTTATCGTAGAAAATCAGAGGGGAAAGTTCAAATTCTCTAACTTTGACATATCGAGGTAAACTTATATAAAATCTATTTGAAAAATGCATTTCAGTATTTTATTCATAATTTGACGGTTATAGAAAGTACTCGGTTTAGCTCAACAAAGACGCAAAATCAAACTTTAAAACAAAAGTTGGTATGGCGATTCAAAGAGGCAATGCAATAGCCATTCAAGTTAGATTATTTTATCGAAATTTTTAATATTATAATAATTTTTCGTGGTATACTTATTAGCTAGCTCTGTATTATTCATTATGTATAGGTTATTTGTTTATAAGCGTTTTTAACTGATTTATCTTTCATTTCTCAACGCCATATTGTTTAATTTACTGATAGAATAAAAATATTTACAAAGTGAATCACAATTCATAACTCGAGATGTAATTCAGAATCCAAGCGCGGAAGTCCTATCTATGATTCTATGAAAAGCAAGGCGATTATGAACCCATTATTGAATAATCAGGCAAAAATAATTACAATGCTGAACCAGGCGCGGATCCAGGAATTATTTTATGGGGGTCAAAATTAATTACGTCATTTGCCACGCCCATTTTGTACACCAAAGAAAGATTGAGTAAGAAGAAAGGAGTCAGTCAAAAAATCACATAACGATAAACATACAATGACAATAAATGTTAAATTGTAATGGTTATTTTGAGTTAAATATATATAATTATATTGAACTTCACTTCATCAAGAATTAGTCTTTAATATCCAATATACAATTCAGCTACAATCTGCAACATTAAAAAAATGACAATCCACAAATAAAACATACATATATGAACTCCATCGACTTTCAAGAGTAGGATATCCACTCTTGAAAGGGTGTAGTGTTATATAAAATTGATGAATTTATCCTGGATTATATCGATTATAAGCTGTTCCATTTTATTAGAAATCCCTATAGTCCTGGTATTTGAAGTGAGTTTACCATTTTGATCAAGAAATCCACAAAGCTAAGTTCATTGTCTATTCCAGGTATAAAGTTTTCAAGGTAAATAGTTGTAGCATTGAGTTCCATTGCCTTATATTTTATGTTAACAGTTGGGCCGGCTTGTTGTGCTTTCTATTTCCGGTACTCAAATTTTGATGCCAGGTTAGATTTGCAACAATTTGCAAGAGACTAATAGCAGCAAAATGAACCCAAAAAGGACGGACAATCAGTCAAAAGAATCCAATAGCGTGACAAATTCAAACACAGTAGTGACATGCTTTGAACACATGTCTACGACAAATTACAGTTTCGAGACACGCAATTTTAATTTTGAAATTTCATTCTCATAACACTGTAAATCGAAATTAAATCAAATCAGAACTACAATCACAATTATTTCAAATATAAACAATTGTTATGGCTTATCTGACTTTGCCCTCTTTCTGGTTGCTTTTGTCAGGTTCAAATTTATTTATTCTTTGTCGACCTTGGAAATTGCGACACAATTGAGTTCAGGTTGAAATGATATAAACAACGTTATTTATATAACAGACGTACTTACACATTTCCTCCGAGTTCTCTACCAGTTTGTACAATTTCTAATTACTGCGTATAATTCTGCGTGTAAATCTATCTGCCTTCCAATTCATTCTTCCAAATATATCTCGTTGTTGATTAGGGATCAATTCGTAATAATTCAAAGAAAGTCTTGATAAAATAGGTAATCTCTGTCGTCATGACCATTGCAATAAACATGGTTTACAGCAGAGTAGATTTGCTTTGAATTTGTTCTGATGCTTCAACGCTGATAGTCACACGAGAACAAGACCGTTGAATAAAACTGCAGAAATATCTAGAACCGCCATGTGAAGTTACTTTGAATTTATCCAATCAGATATCAAGACTGAGCACAACGCGTGCAATTTCTGCGAACATATTTGCGAACATATTTTTGAGATTACGACCCTGAAACACAGGCAAAATTTCCTCAAATTCTGTAGGTCAAAACTACCACGTGGGTAGGTCAATTGTTATTTTTTCAGCCAATTCACCAATCGGTGACTCGAACGCACAAAAGAAGTGGGATGGGCGGTCAAAATAGCTCCCGGATGAGTAGGTCAGTCCTGTTTTCTCTTTGACAACGAGCTCGCCGACGGTAGGTCAATTGTTAAAAAAATTCGAGACAGAAACAATAGACAGAGTTATAAACAATAGATTTTTTAAGACCGCAAAACTGTAGTCGTGACGCTGGTGTGGGTCTTTTCTACTGCCGCAGCACACCGCAGCCCCGCTTGACTTCAGTATATTACGTAATTTAGTACAACTTCTGAGGGAATCAAAACGTTAAAAGCTGAACATTGAATTCAATACGATTACGATCATTTATTACAAAATAAATACGAACATTAAATATTGAAAGTTTATCGTTAAAAATAATTGAACAGAAGATAAAAAGGAATGAGAATTTTGATCAAAATACAAAATAAATTCATCATTAACAAATGAACGATGACGTGATTTTATAGTGACGTCATCTTTAAATTTTACCGAAAAATTTAGGGGTGGCATTTGACCTACGTGCACCCGTCTGGATCCGCGCCTGTGCTGAACGATCTTGGAATTGACTCATACTTCCATCAATTGTCAACGATTCATTGCATATTTAATTGTCTCCTACAAAGCCACTTTTCTTCTCCAATGTTGTATAAGCGACATATTCTAGGGAGATTCAAATATTGGAATTGGTAATCAAGCGTACAGCATCATGAAGAATTGTGAAGCATTCAACAACGAAATTATGATTTATAGATGATGAATTAATAAATTTCTACATATTGTTAGATATAATTCAATAACAGTAAAGCAATGCTTGATATCAGTTGACAGAGCTGTAAATATAAATAAATAAGTCAAAGACGACACATTTTGGTTCTGTAACTTGAAGTTTCACGCTTTATGCGATCATTAGACAGTTGAGACCAATCAATAGGTCAATAAGTAAGATGATACCTCATGGTTAAACTTACAAAACGCGGCTACTGTTAAATAATATAAAGGGCTATTAATCTATTATAGTTTCCATTTTATCTTTTCAGTCTCATTGCAGCTTTAGTAAACAGAGTATGACCTACTTCATTTACTTGTCCACGGAACAGATGTGCTAGCCGTTCTTAATGGTCTGCCAGTGGTTTCATATCGATTTAGAAATGACTCAATCGTAACTAGAAAACCTTGTTGGTCCTTCTCGGAGGCACTGTATTACGTTATCAAATGATCTGCTTAATGAAAATATCCCTGAAGTCACAACTGTCGCAGACACTCGATCAATCATATCTACGCACAGCTGGATGTCTAGATGAAGCATGGGAACTGCGTGAGTCTAACTTTTTTTCCACAATTCTCAACCAATTTTCTTCAAATTTTGTATATGGATCTGGGGCAATATGGCAGAAGGATATATGTATCGATTTTCAAATATTTTTAGAAAATTTAAGGACGTCAGAAAATGGTCTTCCATTTCCTTTGAACAAATCTCATTTCAGACTATGGAAAGCTCAAACTATTCTATGGAATGCTCTCGTGGATGTTATATCATACTACAAAAACAAAGAAATAACGGAGGAAGTCTCAAACAGATGAAAAAAATGAATATTTTGTAGATTACATCAAAATTTGCTGGCATCAGCAGTATAAAATTGCGTCTAAATCGAACAATAGAATAAAAATACAAAATCCATACTTACAAGTTATCACAGCATATAGCTGATTTGCATTACAAAGTTTGGTTACTGTACATATAAAAATGATAAATAAAAGTTACTTTTACTGCTGGAAACGATTGTTCTGAGAAATTTGAGGTCAAAGTTTGCAATTTAGGTAATCGATTGAATTTGCTACGTTTCAAATCAAAATGCTCCTGCAGAATATGTGAGTCCTTCTGCAGCCAGCCTTAGTCGCTTCATCAGCCTTCAATTAGCTCAATCTTCTTCTGCGTCGATCCGCATTGAAGGCTTTTTTGGCGCGATTTTCACTTTGACTCAAGCGTGCGTTATCACGCCTGCCCACGATTTCACGGGAGCTGGTTGGAATGGGAATTGTGAGATTTTCCAGAGTCTTTTCCATTGTAGCTAGAGCTCCAGCGTTCCACTGTCTCACAGCCAAGCCGGCACAGGCTTTTAGTTTTAGAAAGCCAACGAAGATTGCTTTTGGGCAATGTGCCCATAGGATGGAATGGAGGCTTTCATTTCTGATCTGGGTTTTTCCCCGCAAACATCTCTTCAGGATCCGGGGGGGGGGTAACTTACCTATGTTCGGCATACGGGGGCGTTCAAATATTAAAGGGTGGGTTTTTGAGTCAGAAAATTTTTTTAGGGGTATACATTTTTGATTTTTCGAAAATATTTGGGGCATACATTTTCGATTTTTGAAAATATTTGGGGATAATGTTTGAAGATGTTGCTATTTGTTATATTTTGAGGTTTTTTCTGACAATAAACTGGAACTTCGCAAACTAATATAAATCACTACATATGCCAAATTTGATTGTCAATATATTCAGCTAAGTGGAAATAGGAAGAGATAATGGAAATTGCTGGATTCTAGCTTAATTTGAGACAGACATAGATGTACGCCTAGCATTACCCAGGTTGCGCTAAATTGAATATTGAACAGCCATGTTAATATTCTAGAGATAAAAATTCAATATTCTCAAATCCTTTGTTCTACCATGAAAATGTCCATAATACTTTTATAACTTTATTACTCAAGTCCTATGTGTCAATAACTTTTGATAAAGCAACTATGACAAAAGCCTGAAGGTTGATCTACAATAAGGCTTATCAGTCTAGAACAGTATCACAACACAAGCCAAGTGAATGCCAAGATGATAGATCTAGGCTCAAACTGTAGGCAAATTGATACCTCAGCAACATTAACAAGTTAAGAAGGAAGGGGCAAACTTAATTGAAAGAACGAAAATGTATTATGTATATATGCCATGCGTAAAGTATTGTTTTAGTATTCCTTTTCATTTGGCCAAAATACAGGTGGCTCTGCTAAGCTGATGGTAACATGAAACAGGCCAAAATACATTAACAAAGTTTAAAATAGGAAAAACCAGTTGCCTCTAAATCTTATCTGCTATTATCTAACTGAGCTGACTCACCAAATTCAATAATTATAAGATATTTCTACACAGCAAAATCCTTCGCGGCTATTTAGAGAGAATAAAGGTGTCTTTCAAGAAATTATTCCTACAAAACAAGACCATTTGAAGTTTTCCGTGTGGTAAGGAATTTTGTGTTATATCAATGCAATTTTTCCTAAATTAATTAACACCTTAAGGAGTTGAGTAGTAATCAGAATAAGATCAAAAAGCTTCCTTTTTATCAATATATTCTTCAATAATTAACACCTTCTTCAATTATTGAGTAGAATCGGGCTATTAACTGATATAATTTTCTTGTTTCAGAATAATTTCGAATAATTAATAACACAGAAATTTTATATTTTCACACATATGATCCCTATATATCCTTTATAAATAAATACTAGTATCCTAGTATACCCACCCCCTTTTGCATGAGCAAATCTATTTCAGTATCTATCCAAACACAATATGAACACAATCCTTTTAACTAATTTCGTAGTTATTATAATTCATACAATCAACTTTATAAGGAATTATTAAGTCTAAGAAGTATTAAAAAACGAAAGTATAATAAGTGCAACTATAATTACAAGAATAAGAATAAGAAGCATACAGTAAATATCGAGTTAAAAAATCACCACCAGATTGAGGAAACAGTAATGAATAAATTATTAAATTATTAAAGATAGCCTATATACTATACTTTATAGATAATGTAGGCTTAATTCTTAGTTCGTTGCAGAATGTTCCAACAAAATTGAAGTGGACATGATCATTCAATCCATTCCATTCATCATCATCATAATTTATTCAGAATAGTTTATCCAACTTCTTGATATTGACCTTGTATTGTATCTACTAGGATAGTCGCATCTCTGAAAAAGAAGTTAAATTCCATATAAGTGATAGCAAGATCAAAAGGCGAATTAGTAGAAACAACAGTGCTGTAGGATCGGAATTATTTAATATTGACGCTAAATCTGATTCTACTTTTGTCAGCTCAGAAACTGTTAATACATTCGAAAATCTATTCGAAAATCAATAACTTGTTCATTTAACTAATCCGATTTCATTTGAATTTATGTGTGCACCAACTATACATTTCATACTATAATTGTATATACTATCACAAACGAAGAACAAATGAAATGGGAAGCTATTGGCTATTGGTAATTATATGAAACCTTTTGCTGTCGGCTTCGGCCTCTGGACCTCGGGTCCCTGTTGACTTTCTATAAAAACAACAACGTTTCATTATTTTGTTTTTTGTTTGATAGCCAATTACTTTATTAAATATTTGTTTTCATTTATTTAATTGTCAGGAGTAGATCAGTCTACAATATCAGTAGCTATATCTATAGGCCTACAATGGTTACAGTATTTACTACTTTTGACTTAGATTCCTACACACATAAGATAATAAATCTAAATCTATTACTTGTTGAGTTCATTTAATATGTTATGAAATCGGGATAATGTTATTTTTAATGTTGGTCGACTGATAGTAGGCTCACCTGCTTATTATTCAGTTGCAACACCGCTCATTGCGTGAACCAGGAACAGTACAATTAGATTCATTCGAACTCAAAACAACAGAATTCCAAAGATCAGTTTATACGCCATCACCTATTTAATAGAATATGTGGATACATTTATAAAACAGTGTAAAGTGTAAAGCAGGACTATGTAATAATAATCATACGGGCATATACGAATAACAATTGTAAAAGAAAGACAAATCTGCCTGCAGTCAAAATTAAAAGATGCTCGGCCTAACATACCTTTTCATTCTGATTGCTTGATAGAAATCATCTTCTGACGACCGAAGTTGTTGTATGCATCATCGTGTTTGAGTAATATTAATTTTCCAATATAATCGCCAAGTAATACAGTATCAAATTTGTTAAAGGCATTGTAGTTTGTAGCCCAGTAGATGTTGAACACTTTCTTCAACCTTCAAAGTCGCGCTCAAAATTTCAATGTCAAAATTTGCATAGCAAATTACCAACTAATAGATGTGAAGTTTTTGGCAAGATTTCCAGCTGGGGTTATGGCTAGACTCACACCATGGTCACACTGGTCTCTGTGATGTACCGCTAAGCGGAGTTGAATCCCAGCTTGATCAGTAATCATTGAAATTGTGACTCACGCAATAAGTTTCACATCTTGCCGCATGAATTTATTATTTTGCTTTATTTTATTTTTATTGCAAATGTTAGATAGATATATATCATACAACGATCATTGGATATAGTAGATAGATACTGCGTCAACTCGAGCATTATTTGCGAAAAGCTGTCATCTCCGCAATCATACCACATATGCTGTTTATTTTCTGTTTGATTAATATTTTCGAATGTTTTCAATTTTTGCTGAATGGCTGACCCTGGTTTTGTAACCCGTACTTTGAAGGCGACTAAAGAGCTATTCAGTTACTTACTACAATGTGGTAAATGTAAATAATTTACCACGGCTATTACAATATGAATTTATTATTATTTTGATTCGCTGAATGATATGGTTCCAGGCCTGACGTGATTAAAATAATAATAATACTACTTGGGTTCAATGGTGTCCTGCCTAAATCCACAGAAAAAATATCAAATTGGTTATTAGACGATTACATGATTGGTTAGAGACTGTCGTTCAAGAAGAGTAATTTTCTGTGAGTTGTATTATCTTTAAATCATCAACGCAATGCAAGTAGAAATTTAACATTTTTGCTAGACAATATCGACATCATTTATAGTTATCTTTTTCAAAAACTCTATAAAATTGAAGATAAACCTTACAACAGATTCAATTAACTAAATGCAATGTAGCTATTGCTTTATATCGAGCATTATTTAAAATGTTAAATTGCCTATCATAAATTTCATCAATTATCAAATCAATATATTTCACGTTTCCATAAGAAAATATGCTCACTTGTATGACCGTTGTATGACATAGCTGTATAAATTTTAATATAGATATTTTGTATATACTTTATTTGCCAATCCTTGATGGTTAGAAATAAAATACACGCATACAAACATCATACTGTTGTAACCTTGTTATTACTAAAAAAAGGTACATTTAAAAAACCATACAAAGAGCGTTACTTTTTTGACCAATTCTTTCCTTCATTTTTAATACATTGATATAGATATAAAAGGATATGGACTGTATTAATTTTGTTGCACAGTTTACTCTTTACCCAATTACAATGAAACATTAAATATATGGAATCACCCTATATAGACCGTCTACCTACAGGTGGTCAACGGTGAACTTGTAATATCAAAAATATTTGTTTTATGGACTAAGGTATATATAATTCATAATTTTCCTTCTCATTTCTAGTGATTGCAATTTATTTTCAATTTCTTGGTTAATTTTCACACAATTTAAACGAACAGCATCGCTCATATAGTGATGCGAAATAAAATAAAATTCAAACAACCACTTTTATAAATATATAGATCTATAGAATATACCTCAATTCCTTCATCGCATGTAACTGCATTAGGAGCAGCAAGCTAGATTATCTTGATACAAGACATAATGAGCTCAGACAGGAATTCGAGATTTTAAATCTCTTTTTTAAGACAATTTTGATCGGCGTCCAAGAAGTGTGAAATACCTGGTAAAACAGATCTTGTTTGGACTATTTTTTTCTCTGAAATAAGACTTAAAGTGCACATGACACCAAAAAATTTTATTCCGGAATCAAGTAGCCCATGCAAAATAAATAGGAATGGCGGCAATAATTTTTCGATTTGGACTCTTATAAGCGGAGATATTTAATTTTGAAAGTACCATATTTCAGAAATTGTGCTCCTTCGAAAGTCGGAACTCATGCCGGAATGACAAGAAAGCCCACTATGGAAAAATAACAAAGTCTAGACTTCAAAAAATCGTAACTTTTTTCTAGCGAAAAAGAAATGGTCCACTTTCCAGAAAAGATATGCCCATATCTTCGGGACACCTTGTTGGCCATATATGACTGAAATTGAACGTAAAATGTAGAGTTTATAAAGGTTTTATTAGACTTCGATGGAGTTTTTCTGTCAAAAAGGTGTTAAAACACTGGATTAACGCATGTTACGCATCAAGGTGTTGACTACTAAAACAGTGGCAAAACGCTTTGTATTCACTTCGCCGCGGCGCATGGATTTTTCGTAACGCGTAACCCACATTCCATAACCGTAACCCACATTCCAGTTTCGTTTTCATGTTTTTCACCTCGTCTCTGTGTGAGGAAGAAGTAGAAAAAGCGCGAAAATAGTTAGATTATTGAGAGTGAATTAGAGTTGATGTTGGTTGTTGAACATGTGATTTACTTTGCTATTATATATTATATATGTAGCTGTTAGGAATCTTATCTCAAAATTTTAAAATGGATGAACAATTTGACTTCGAAATTGATGGACTGGAAGTCTTTGTAAATGATTTTTTGTATAGTGTTCCACATGAACCTGTGGATTCTGATCATCCTGTTGATGTTGAAAAGTCCCTATGTCAAATACCGATTGATGCCTTTGGAAAGCAAGGTAGGAAAACTGTTGTGCATATTACATCAAAGTGTTTGTTTTTGTGCACGTATGTGCACTATATGTTATAGAATTATACTGTATGTTTAATACCCTGTTCTTCGCATTGTAACATTAACATAAGGTCTAACTTTTACTTTACTTTAACCTTTTCACAATGTGTAAGAATTTGGCTCAAGCTAGAGAAGAGAGAGACAGAAAAGGGACACTATTATAAATTATAGGTTTCCCATTTTAATGAGACATGATCAACCTTTACAACAGAACTGGTCCTAAACTCCAAAAGTGCTCCATTTATCACAGTTATAACTACGCGTGACTAATCTTTAAACGTGACCCGTAGCGCTAAGATGGAACACTAAACCTGAGTCAAGAATCTACGATTTTATTGAAATCTGTAATTTCAGTCCATTTTATGTGGGGTTTCATTTCTGTTTTAAAATTGTTTTGTCATTTAATTTGGTAGGTGACGGTGTTGAAGTTGAAGAAAATCCAAGACAAAGCGAATCCTGCTCATTGCAAGAATATGCTCCAACAAATGGTTAGAATATTAGTAGTTTTTGTATCAATAATAAATCACAGAAAGTTTATCAAGATAACTAGATCCTGCTTAAGGACATTCACTCAAAATGAAACATTAGTATTAATCCTAATGTATATGCCTTGTCATAGTATATTTATGTAATGTTACGTTTGATCATTTTGTGGTTCCTTGTTATGAATCATGTTACCCATTGACGTAACATGCCTCAGTTTGTTCCTTGTATCTGTTCCGTGTTTGAATCAATCTAGTTTTACTTACGTTGTTTGTTATTGTAAGCAATGCTGACTAGTAATTCGATGCATGTTTTCATAGTTGTGTTATTGACGTAATGTTAACTTGTTATTCCCCTTTATTATTCATAAAGTCCTAGTAAATTGTTAACTTGGTCAGTTGTTCAGTGTACATCGTGTTCAATAAAGCTATCAGTAACCAATTACTGTGTCTTCCTTGCGCTGTACAATACGTGGTATTTTACAGCCTACATTGTCTCTTGGACCAAATAAATGTTTCTATACATGCAAATTGCTGGTGTTTGCAGTCAATCATGTGCAATTTAACAATTGCTTGTGCAGTGGGGTAATTCTTTCATGAAATAGTTACATTTCAATTATGGATTGTGCATAATAAATTGTCTTCTGGTTTTGAAATAGTTTTTACTGACTAATAGATTTTGGCTTCTTTTATAGCCTACATTCAACATTTTATGCCTTCAAGGACTTCTAGTGGGTTACTGGTGCCATTTCAATGATATTTTGATATTTTTCATACATTTATCACTCCTGAGCACTGAATATTGAGTATAAAACAACATCATTGTAATTTGTGAATTGTAACTTAATTGCTAATTCTACCAAATAAGAAATGCCATCCTTTTTCAATTTAGATGATTTAACAATACATATTCCTGTTCTGGATAATGATGTCATTCACCAAGCTTTGGATAGCGTTTCGAAAACTATCCCAAAAACGATTCAGAAAAATGTTGAAGATTATAATGAGTACATGCTACCATTACTGTCTACAAAATTTCACTACGAAATGATGGCATTCAACAAAGGTGCACACGAAGAGACCTTTTATGCTCAGCTCAAATGTAATATAAGTTCAAAAGAAGATATTTCTGATTTTGTAGAAGATTATCAAGAAACAACAAAGCAAACTCTGAGAATAAGCAAAACTTATGGCGCATGCAATTCAGGAAGTCAACTGCAACAAAATTTCACAATGCGTTTTCGATGTCAGCACAACACAAGGTCTAAATGTCTCTATGCACCTGGGCGTAGAATCAAGAACACGATATGCCCATTCTTTATCTCATTTAAAATAAAATTTGAAGGATCAAAAACTAATGATGACGATAAACATTGTTTCATAGATTTTAAGCATCAGCATAACCATGCTGTGACTCCATTGAATGCTTTATCATTCAGAGATTGCAGTCGTGATAGCAAAGAAAAGATGTTTAAGCTATTTGAGAATAGATATACTCCCTCATTGGCTTATGGAGCTTTTAAAAAGGAACTCAGAGAAAGCTGTAAATCAGATACAGAATTTGAGCTCAAATTTGCAGACAGATCTATCATGCCTCGCTTAACTGACTTCAAATATTATTATAAATTATTCAATAGTAGTCTGTATGGGGCCAAAAATGGGGAGAAGTTGATTTCGCGATTGAATGATAAGGTCAGCCAATATAATGAGAAATTTAAAGCTCAGGATGGCAAAATGAAGCATAAATTGACTGTTGATCAAGTATCAAAGCGGGTCAAACTAGTGCTTGCAATTGTCACACCCTTGATGGCAAGAGTGCACAAGCATCTGCTGCATTCTTCTGAACTAGTGTTTTCAGATAGCACTTCGAATCTGGATGACCACAATTTGCGTTTTCTGATGCTTTGCACCCATTCTGTGGCAGGTGGGTTGCCACTAGCCATAATAATTATGAGTGACGAAACGGAAGAAACATTTAATGAGGCATTTGAATTACTGAAGGAGTGCTTACCGGTTTATGCCTTTTTTAATAGAGGGACAGAGTTAGGGCCAATGGTGTTTTTAACAGATAACTGCAGTGAAGAGAGGATAGCACTTTCTTCGTCGTGGCCAAATGCGAGATTGATGCTATGCACCTTTCATGTGCTACAAGCGATTTGGAGGTGGCTCTTCGACAAGAAAAATAAAATTATGCAAGACGACAGGCCAACCATAATGAAATGTATTAAAAAAGTTATGTACTCATTCACAGATTCTGATGCCAAAGAACATGCAGAATCAATGCTACAGAGTGAAATAGTACAACGTTCGCCATTATTTAAAGCCTACTATGAAGAATATGTACAGCCAAACATTGCATACTGGTGTTTGGCTTATCGAACATCTCTTCCAATAAGAGGAAACCATACTCAAAACTATGCTGAATCCCAGTTTCTCGTCATCAAACAGGAAATGTTACAGAGGGTAAAATCATATAATGTAATAGAACTCATTGATATGGTTATTGGTGATCTTGAACAGCACTACCAAGACAAGCTGCTCAAGGTTGCCAATGGGTCTCTGGATGGAACCTACAGCAAACGATATACCGCAACAAAACAGAAAGACATTGACCCTGACAACGTCATTGCTCTTGACAAAGACCTAGGATTTTACAGTGTTTTGTCTTCATCATCGTCGGGTGTCTTGTATGACATAGACATTTTATCTGGTTTTTGTAGCTGTCCGGTTGGTAGCGATGGTAGCCCATGCAAACATCAGTTTGCAGTAAAAAAGAAGTTTAAAATAGGTAATGACAATTTTCTGCCAGTATTCAGCCAGAATGAACGCAGAGGGTATGCCCAGATTGCACATGAGGAAGCACTTCCAATAGAATTTTATCAGGATTTTACCCAGATATGTGACTCGGACGGAGTAGAAGCCGGTGTGGATCCACCAAGTAATGCCTCCGAATTCACATTGCCTTGTGCTGACGTCATTGTGTCAAATGAGTGTCTCAGTGAAGAATGCCCCATATCTATACAAATAACTCCATCAACAGAAACTGCTTTGCGCAGCTTTGAGGATGCTGTTGATGTCATAAAGAATGCGATCCGGACCGGAGACAGCAATGTGTTAACAGGAATTACAAAATTTAGTGCGAAAGTATGCAAAATGTCTCATGGGAAATTGGGAAGTGCCCTCCATTGTTTCGATAACAAATTTGTTGGTAAACAATCAATAGTCCATTCAAAGTTTAAAATAGTAGGCAGAGCAAAAAAGAACTTCAGACGCGGTGCAATTGGTGTATTACCTGATGCTGTCAAGAGAAGAAAGGGACCAAGTAAAACTAGAAAAGCTCTTATGAAGGGCTCTAAACAAATTGACACCCCTCTTCTCCTTGATGACAATACCCGTCAATCAAAAAAAAGAACACACTGTCTGGCTACAATATTAGAACAAAATGTACCTGCTGCAAAGAAAGCTGGCCGAGCTATGCATTCACGCTGTAAACCATCATATAAAAAAAAACAGAAAACAGCAAAGTAAGCGAAATTTCTCAACTGTTACACTCAAAATTATCGCTCAAAAACTCGATATTCAAAATTGATTCACTTTTGCATAGAATCAGTACCAGTGCCTAACTGATTGAAGGCAAAAATCCAAAAATTAGCAAACATAACATATATATATAAGTAGATCGAACATAATTTTGCATATAGCCGGTTGTAATTTTTCCTTTTCATTTCATTACGAAGTTCAAAAATCTAACAATAAATTTGACGGACACATGTAATAGATTCCAAATAAGAAATTATCAGTAATAACTTTATTCATTGATTATTTTAATTTAAGAAGAAGAACATCAATACCTATCGCTAGTGCTTTTTTAAATGCTTGTTTCTGTTTGAGGCCGTCGAAAAAACACTAGTGCAAACATTACATTTAAATTTTGTACTGGTGTGAATCTTCTTGTGTTCATTCAGCCTGAATTTACTTGCAAAATATTTGTTGCAGATATTGCATGGTATAACTTTCTCTCTGTGTGTATCATTGAAATGGGACTGTACCAACTTTTGTGATGAAAATTCTTTCTTGCAGGAGGGGCATTTATGGGATTTCCCATGATCCTTTATGTGTTGGTTCAGATTCACCTCTCTCGAGAATTTCCAATTGCATACATGACAAATAAACTTCTTTCCTTGTATCAGCCTCGTATTGATAATGTTTGCACGCTTTGCACAATCCTTATGGAAAAACAAATGGACATAAGTGTATAGAGTGCCCGTATAGTTTTGTATAAATTATGCTTAAAATAAGGCCGCAATGAAAATCAAGTGTGTGAGCAGGCCCTTATTTTTTGAAAGAATAACCTCGAAAGGCAAGACTACCTTTTCTTGGGACTGTTGAACTGAAGATAGACAGCTTCTTACAGTCCCCCCCCAGAATATTGAAAGGGTGTTGATATACGCAATATAACACACACAATGTTGAATTAATTGAACTTACCAAAAGTTACCGAAAATTTAAGTCATGATTTAAGCTTTCCCCTGCTAAAAAGAGTTCAGAAGTCCATGAAAAGTTCATGAACATTAGATGGCCCCAATATTCCATGAGCTGTTCATGAACTGTCTGCAAAGGTTCATGAACTGTTCATAAACGGTTCATGAACTTCTGAACTGTATTTTGCAACATGGTATTCGTCATCATAATTGCACAGCAAAAGATTTGTTGAAAACAGCCTGAGTGTTTATATTATCCATATTGAACAATAAAGTGTTTGATATTTGATCTATAAAATAAAAATATCTAATATGTGTGAGACTAACAGGGTTTTCTGAGAGAGAGAGAGAGAGACAGAAAATCAGAACTCTTCTTTACAAATATAACTTGTTCTTATTTCAATCATTATCTTTTTGAAGAAGAAGTGTTTTCTGTCTCTTTCACGCCAACCTTATAAGTCATTAGATATTTCTATTTTATAGATCAATATCAAACACTTTATTGTTCAATATGGATTATATAAACACTCAGGCTGGCTTCTATGTTTATATTTAACACTTATTTAACAGAAAGTGTTTGATATTTGCTTAATATTAAACAAACCTCTTTAATGCATAGCGATGTCTTTTGCCATAGCTGTCCAATCATTTTGCTCAATACGGAGAAGTCCAAATCTGGATGAATTCTTTTAATCTTTTTCTATTTCAAATACAGTAATTTGAAATAACATGCGATTAGGCATACACTTTGTTATAAGAATACCAGGGCTCAAATTCTGAACAAATACATTATTTAAATGAGTTCAAAATTCCCAAATGGAAACGATATGCACTTGAAATACAAGTACTGTACAAGTGTACTATACGTGAAAGCACTCTGATAGACAAGCTAGGAACAGCATATATGTATTTCAAAATATAAAATAGAAAAGAAAGTTGAATTAAGAACAACGTTTAGAACGCTTTGAGGTTTAGGCCTAGTGATTGTCGGCTTGGCTTGTCTTGTCAACTGTGATTTATATTGTAACTTTTGTTGAACACATATTCCCAACACTGTAAATAGTAACGTATTTTATGTATTCTCTCGCATTCACCTTAATCGCATATTGAACCTCAACTGATATAGCTGGTCCACCAACTTATAGAGGCTCTGATGTTATACGATCATATGATTGTCAGCTACTTTTACTAATATAGATTATTATGATCATTAAATCAGAGCTCCAATCAAGAAAACAAATTATAACACTGACCATCAGCCAAAATTTATTTTCTTATAAAAATCGCAGTCAGTGGCACATCATATTAGGGATATGGGTGGACTTTATAAATTTTGTTTGACTGTAAAAACAGATCAACACAATTCAACTTACCATTGAAACACGGAAAAACAAGTTATATCCTGTCACTTCGCCAGATTTCCTCCCAAGATATGTTTGAGGTCTAACACGGTCAGTATCTTCATCATTAATGGAATCTTCAATATTTTCTGAAACAGATTCTATTGTATTCCTGTAATCCGAAGAACCCTGGGAAATAGTATAGATGATATATGTTTAGAAAATGATCATATCATTGGTGCACTGGTAGCATGGTAACCGTGGTAGAATGTCCGCACTAAATAAGCGAGAGGCAGGGATTCTATTCCTTGTCAGTGCACACAAATGTGTCTGTAAATTCGTTTTATGTTCCAAAAATAAACAAGCACTGGTGCTGTGGGGTAGTCTAACTGACCTAACTTTCAATCATAATTTGTATGAAAATTATTGGAAAGTGTAATGCGTGTATCAGCGGCTTTCCCGGCTTCCAAGGGGATTAGTTGAGATTTGTTACAAAATAGAGCTCTAGGGGGAGCAAAGGGTTTTGTCTTTTTTGCAAATTCTATTTATACCCCGGGGAAAACCCCAGCCAATGTAATTTATGGTCAGCAGGTTTTATAAAAAATATCGCCGCCACAATTGAAAACACATGAGATTTGTTGTACATTACACATTCATGTATGAGAAATTGTATTAGTATTTTTGTTGTCATATTCATTGCCAATATGTTTTCTGCAGATATTCCTATACAGTCAACAAGCAAGAGGGCGAAACAACAGGCATTCAAAATACATATAACAGTTACTAATCGCATGACAATATGAAGCACCAATCACATCACATTACTAATTATCACATGGCATCACATGCACTCAAACAATACAATCACGTGAACAACATGCATAATACCTAAAATATTACATGACATCAAATATTCAACACATCGTAACGACAACACTTCACACAGATATACAACTGAGACAAGAAAAATGTGTTACCATATAAACAATATCATAACTAAATCCTACAATGGTATACAATCCCCTGTTAACTCTATTATGCATATGTGTGACTTTATTTATTTATTAGATACATTCTCACCTTGAATTTGTTAATGAAAGCTAAATATGTCCGGCCCCGGGGGAGGGGGAATTGAAGAATCAATGTTGCCCCTCACCCACGGGGGTTAAATCAGTTTGGTGAGACCAATTTAGCAAATCCCCTAGGGTTCCTGGGGCTCACCCTCCGGGAAAGCCGCTGATACACACATGATAATAATATGATTACATCATGATTTGACAACTTTTACTTGACTGGAATAGGTCTTATAATCAGTATTAGCACCTATGTGGAAACTGGGGATTAACTGGAGACTGGAAAATTAACAAATGTCTGGCAATAGCCAATAACTTATGCCAGTAATATTTATTTATTTTATTTATTCATTATTGAAACAGTATTGCAATTAAACGCAAATAATGTACATGTACTCTAGAAACATTTGAAAATAATCTTTTTTTATAAAAAAGATGTATACCATGTACAATAAATTAGAAATAATGAATAAATAAATAAATACTTGCAAATCTGATATTTTTTAAACTTGAGCCTTTATTTAAGTGTTTTTGTAAAAGATAAAGGGTATGTAATTGAGTTTCAAATATTATTTAACCTCGAAATTGTTTAAATAGCACATAAGGCTACTTATAAGGTAGAGAAAGAAAGAGCTCCATGCCATTGCCTTCGACATTCTCTTTACACATATCCTGTAATAAAACATGTAATTTTGTTGAGCCTCTAAGTAATACTCACCAAATCAGACAGCGCTTCTATTAAAGAGTGGTCGAATTCATCCAAATCCATGCTGAATATGTTTGATCAAGATAATTTATTTGAAGTGAACCATTACTCTTAGATTTCGCGTTTTGATTCTGATTTCATGTTTTCGCGCTTTTTCTACTTCTTCCTCACACAGAGACGAGGTGAAAAACATGGAAACGAAACTGGAATGTGGGTTACGGTTATGGAATGTGGGTTACGCGTTACGAAAAATCCATGCGCTTCGCCGCGGATGATGATCTAAACGTCTATAAAATTCATTGCGCTATTTTGGTCGATCTCCCGCAGCTTAACGTCAGTGCTTCACTGATTTGTTAGCTTCAATCTCAATGATTGGCTATTAAAAACCATTGCATGACCCCCTGTTTGCCTTGCAGCAGACGCGTTTCTTCAACAAAAACACAATTACTGAAAGATGAAATTTAATATAGTGTTTAATATAGTTTTATATTCGACGGACAACGGTTGTTGTCGACTTCTTCACAAAGCTATCCTGTCTAAGAATTATATTTAATCAATGAATTAAATATGCTGGAGATGTTTTTATCTGATATATAAAATACAATATTATATCACAAAAGACTTTAATATATCAATTGACGACACAGAGAGGTGTCTTACATTTGGGTAATGATGGAATAATAATTCACTGAAACCAAAACATTTTGTACGGTTTGGACACACATATGGACAGTTTTACATTAGTTTTGACTTTCAAATTCAACTTCATTGTTCAAGTAATTTACATTTTATGTTGACGAAGGCTAAATGTTATTCATGATGATCGTCATGATTTGATTCTGACGCTTGAACAACACTCGCATGCTGATATGCACTGGGCACACTCGAATTATTTCAGGGTCGAGGTAAATTTTATACAGACATTGAAGGCGGTTCTACTCGCCATGTGTATCTGTAGCGATGATTCACTCACTGAAGTGCTCGAAACGAAAAACAATGCAATATCATATGATTTGTTACTGTACTGTATAATTTCACGAATAACATCTAGTCTTCGTCAACATAAAATGTAAATTAGTTGAACAATGAAGTTGATTTGAAAGCCAACATTAATGTAAAACTGTCCATATGTGTGTCTAAACTGTACAAAATGTTTTAGTTTCAGTGAATTATTATATCCATCTTTCCCCGAATATGAGACACCTCTCTGTTTAATATATTACGTCTTTTGTGATATAATATTGTATTTTATATATCAGATAAAAATATCTCCAGCATAATAAATTCATTGATTAAATATAATTCTTAGACAGGATAGCTTTGTGAAGAAGTCGACAACAACCGTTGTCCGTCGAATATAAAACTAGATTAAGGTATGATATTAAACACATTGCGTGTGTCGATTTCATCTTTCTGTAATTGTGTTTTTGTTGAAGAAACGCGTCTGCTGCAAGGCAAACAGGGGGTCATGCAATGGTTTTTAATAGCCAATCATTGAGATTGAAGCTAAGAAATCAGTGAAGCACTGACGTTAAGCTGCGGGAGATCGACCAAAATAGCGCAATGATTTTTTTTTTAATTTTGTAGACGTTTAGATCATCATCCGCGGTGAAGTGAATACAAAGCATTTTGCCGCTGTTTTAGTAGTCAACACCTTGATGCATAACATGCGTTAATCCAGTGTTTTAACACCTTTTTGACAGAAAAACTTTATCGAAGTCTATCAAAACCTTTATAAACTCTACATTTTACGTTCAATTTCAGTCATATATGGCCAACAAGGTGTCCCGAAGATATGGGCATATCTGTTTTGGAAAGTGGACAATTTCTTTTTCGCGAGAAAAAAGTTACGATTTTTTGAAGTCTAGACTTGGTTATTTTTCCATAGTGGGCTTTCTTGTCATTCCGGCATGAGTTCCGACTTTCGAAGGAGCACAATTTCTGAAATATGGTACTTTCAAAATTAAATATCTCCGCTTATAAGAGTCCAAATCGAAAAATTATTGCCGCCATTCCTATTTATTTTGCATGGGCTACTTGATTCCGGAATAAAATTTTTTGGTGTCATGTGCACTTTAATGGCTATGCCATTTTTCAGTTTTTGCTGTGTAGACAACTTCCTGACTGTCAAGTTTCTTATATTGTAGGGAAAGGGTAATAAGCCAATCTATATTTTCATTAATTAAACTATTAATGCAAAACTTAACCAGACATCTGTAGCCATTCTATTTCACTGTCTATCTATCTAGAACTATCATAGATCATATGACCTATGTAGTTTATAATTTTCAGAAACTATTACGGCTTCATGGTTTGGCCTCGTGCAATTCTCTCGTGGGTTTGGGACTACTTGCGTTGCTAAGAGACACAAATGTTGACCACAGTTGGTCGACTAATACCAATTTTTCTGTTGTTTTGATAGTTTTATTCCAATTTTCACAGATGTACTGATTGAAAATATCATTTTGATAAAATAAATTTGTTTTCCCAGCTTTTTCAATCATTTATAGAAAATTATTAAGAGAAAGCCTCGCTCTAACGCTTCGCAAAGACATACAAGCCTCGTTTTTTATTCTTTCAAACTTCCTACATAATGGCACCTTGTCTCTGTAGACATCAAATTTGTACTGGGTTTGCAGTTTTCCGAATCAAGCCTGTAGAAAATGTAAACATGGTCGACCTACTTGAGGTCCGGTTAATATCTGACTAATTCTGGATTTTACCATGATTGTCAGATCAGATTCCCAGGTCAAATGTAGCGAAGGCCCAAAGCCTCAAAGGTAAGATAAGAAATCATGATAATCATCCAAACAAACTCTTATAGACTCAGACTCACTCTAGTTCATTCACGTAGAGGTCACGTCACACGACCATAATTATTAGGCTAGAACATTATCAAATTGACATAGGTGATATAATATTGCAGATAGGCCCATATTATATCCAATACAGTCTTTATCATCAATCGGGAAATTATTAAACTTTGTAATTGAATGGGCACGCTATTTGATCATTGTGATGCCCAGCCAGTAGTGCGCATTGCGTTGGAAAAGAATTACAAAATGATAGGCCTATAGAATTGTCAATTGCAAAACTTATTAATTGACAATGTTGCATGTCTGTCGTATGTTGTGGACCGCAAATTCAAGGATTTGGACTTGGGCATTATTTATCAATTTCCATCAGATTTTATTCATCATTTAAATTCAAAGTATCGTAGACCCTTCTAAATTTGCGATTAAATCCCAGGATTACATTTACAAAAGCTCAGTCTATATACTATAGGTTTAGCTACTCTAAGTCATAATATGGTAAATAATGTGTTCAACAATTCATATGATATCACAAAAGCTCAGTGGCTTCCTCAAAGTTATAATAATAATAATATGGTATCTAATTGCAGTTCAGATAGTGTTTGATGTCATCTGACAGAGCGTAAATAAATATAATAATAATGGCGTCAAAGACTAATTATAAAGCAACAGACATCAAGTTACAGAAAATGAATGAGTAGGCCTAGTCTTTGATTCCATTATTATTATTATATTTATGTGATTCTGTTACACTAAAGAGTAATGTATGAAAAAAAGTTTAGGTCTAGGCTACACGTGAGCTACAAGCAAAATATAATTGACAGATAATGTAAAATACCGTTATTATTAAAAAAATAAATTTGGGGTATCGCTTTTGGTAAACAAAAATATTTGGGGTGTCATTTTTGGATTTAAGTTTGTTTTTAGGGTACAGTTGCCAGATGCTCATTTGAACCCCCCCTCCGTCTAGCTGCAATGGAAGTTACACCCCGGGCTTCAAGAGACTTTCATTACCCAGCTTTTGATAAATTGGCATAATTTGAGTCAGAACCGACTGGCTGATTCTAGTTTTCATGTTGGTATCATGAGAGGGGGCTTCGTTTTGAAGGGCTATAGCTCTTTGGTAGAAGCACCACGATTCTTTCCCTTTTGGGCATTTATCATGCTGCGGCTTTTGGTTAGTCGAGACAGCATGCAACAGAGTTGCATATATAGCTGTATCCATTGTTTCTACAACCCCAGTGTTATTTGATCGAATAGCATGGCCATAGTAGAATGTCAACTTTTGTATTATAGCCAGAGTCAATTTTCCCACGCCTCTACCCCCAAGACTTTTCTCCTTACTCATTTCACGTAGAGCTTTCCCAACCCTTTTTCCCACATGGTTTACACATTCCTCCTTCATTATTTCAACTTTATCTCCATATGGTTTCAGCTCAGTCAAGTGATTGAAGCTTTTGGAATCCCCATCTGATAGGACAGTGGTGTATCTCAGTTTAACCTTTTCCACTGAACTCTTCCATAGTATGGTGCTCATTATCACTTCTATTCCACCTGGTGAGCCTTCCCAATTTTTGTCACATAAGCTGATATGGCCTTGATACCAGAAAACGAATTCTGGACTATCTTCACCCAGTCCAGCAGCAGTTATAATGCATTGCTTGCAATGCTTGCTCATACATTCAAATTCAATGACGAGACCAGTAAGAATGTCAATTACTGATGCAAAGTCGTAGTTAGAAACAAATCCTCTTTTTTGCCAAGATGCATCATATGATACAGCTATGTCAATAATACCATTTTTGATCAGGTTTATTTTTAATCTTTATGTGCTCCTTTTTTACTTTTCCCCTATTCTCAGCCAAGAGGGCGTCTGTGCTTGTAGCGACATATTGTTTTTCATTTTTTAAATACATCCTTGGACATACATGGCATATAAATTGCAGCACAGACCATCTCTAATGCGCTATAGCCTTTTCCAATTTTTATAAATGCTAATGCAGCTCTTCTGTTTAGTTCATAAGTAGAAGTCTTTTTGTTGAAGGCTGGTGAACTATAAGCTGCATGCACTGTTCCATTCACACAAACGATAAATCAACACCATTTTGCATGACAAACAAAATTACTTCTTGCAATCGAAGTCTACTCCTTCTCCATGGCACTTTGGGAAAGCCACTTTAGAGAAAAGGCTTGACATTTTACTTTATTAGAGATGAAGTAATTGAAATCACCTGGAATTGGCTTTTCTCTTTCAACAATCCTAAATTTTTTTCTAGCTGATGTTGGCGTTGCGAGATTTGCAGAGTTCACTATGTTATTTTCAGAGTCATTAAAGTCAGGCTTTGATGTTGATGATGTAGTACTTGCTTACTTGCTACATCTTTGGGTGGTGTAGTGGTTGAAGTTTAAAAGATAGAATACAATATTATAGAAAGATTATGAGTTGAATAGCAGCTCGATAGAAGTCAAAAAAGATGTATTTGTATTAAAACGTAACCAATATATTAGCTAGAGCAGAGTAGGCCTACCTTCCGTGTTGATTTTTTCAGAATTCCAGCGTGATAACATCCTCTCCTGTGCCAATTTACGCTTTCTGAGGCTTCCTTTAGACATTACTGATTTCAAAAACGGCTTTTCCAAATCAAATCTTGTAATGATTGATCAGTAATTACAGCGATTTTGATAAAATACACGATAATAAACAACAGTATATCGGAATCAGCTGATCAAGCAGCAATCATGATATTGCGTCAGGCCAATCAGAAGTGATATTTTGGTCACGTGACATTTTTTACCAATCCTGTATACACAATATTCAACAGGGCCTCCAATTATAAGGCTCACAGGGCTCCCTGAAAATGACCAAAACAAAATCAATGATTGCAGCTACTTAGAGAAAGAAAAGATCTATCGAAAGATGCCAAATGATTGATAGTAAAAAGTTGCTTTACCTTCAAAAACGTTATAATATATTAACAAACGTTATCAAACACAAAGGTAATTCAGGAATATCTATCATTTAGAAATAGTTATTGCACACATATATAGCTGGATCTCAAGCCAGTCCTTCGAACGACATTTAGTATATGTACTCATCTAACGATATTTTGAAAAAAAATAAAAAGTTAATTTTATCTATTTTTTCACATTTTAGACCCAGGCAGTCCCCTTCAGAACAAACATTTGCTAAATATGGCACATGCTAAGTTAAACAGGAAAATATTAAGGAGTGGAAAAATAAAGTGGTCATTACAACAACAAGAGCTGGAAATGTTCTTAAGAATTTCTATACCATTATAATTTTTTTGCAAGTGAAATGATATCAATCACAAAGATATTGAAAAAGATAGAAAAAAGACACCCGTTTTGGTAAATGTGGTTTGTGTGTTTGACAAATGTTTTGAGTAGAAGAGGAATAGATGTTGTGTTCCCAAACAGAGTTAGCAGTGAGTAGGAAAGATTTCACATGAGGTAGATAAATTAGTGTTCGAGTGTTGATAGCTTTTACGATGAATTCATTGCTTTACTGGACGTATATAATGTAGATTGATAGATGTCAATTAGTGTATATTTTCTCCTACTGCGGGGCAATCAATTGTTTTTTCAAGCAATCAAAAGTTTTTCTAATGCATACCTAATTAATTTCGTTGCATATGGGAATAGTTTATTTAAGTTTCTGTAATTTTTGATAGTTCTGTATCTTAATCAGTTTCAATAGCATCATTTAGATAGTATATACAATTATTTATTTGTTTACGTGTTTTGCTCACTCGGAAATTCTTTACTTTTTACAAAAGTTATATAGGATTTGATTGATAGATAGTCCATGATAAAGGAATGAGGCAGATAAACTACATTCATTACATCATAGTTTATGATTACATATACAGCAATTATCAGGGATATGGAAGCTACTGTTCATACAAATTAAGTGATAGAAGCCATGAACTATAATATTCAATAACTATAAATTGTTACGATTTAATTGATTTGTTGATTTCAATCAATTCGTTTGTCAAATTGGTGCTGTACTAGCCATAATCTAGAAAGTTTGATAATTTGGCGCATCTATATTCGTAGATATTAGGAACAATTTTCGCTTGGAAATCAAATTTCGGCATTGGATCCTCGACAAATGTACTTGCATTTGCAAAGTAAAATAATAGCTTATTAGATGTATTTTTAGATGCACCCATCACAAGTTTAAAATAATGAGAATCTATCTGCTCTAATACTAATAATCTCTTTTAGAAGAAAAAAAGTTTCATTTGGAAAATTTCAATGGACAACGTCTCTATGAAAACATGTTTTAGAAAGGCGATCATCAACTTTTTGTTTTTATTGAATAAGTTGAATGTGTACGATAATGAAGTTTGATGAGTAATCCCAAACCTTCCAAGGTAACTATAACTTTTTGTAAATGCAATTTGCTCTTCAAGATAAATAAAAGATCAACTGCAAAAGGGTGACCACGTTTTCGGAATTTAATAATGCTGGTTCTGTTGATGTTTACTTGTAAAACATCTGTAGAACGCCAATCAAAAAGAATATCCGGACCAGATTGAAGTAGTTTTAGTAAATTAAATGACACACAAAGCCGTTTTTGATAAATGTTATACAATATTAAAGACCTTATGGAATGACCAGCAGCCTTTGCATATTTTTGTCTTTGAAATTTTGACCCATTGAAAGAACGGGGAGCATTAAGAATGATTTGTGATTAAGTCATTTGTTAGCATTAAGAATCGAACTTTTTCCTTGAAAAAAAATTAAATTATAACACCAGGTGAATTCTCGTTTTTATTAATATGGATACTTTGACCACTGACTCATTGTCGAATTTAAGAAATATTATGTTTGTAAGTACATAGGCTACGACTGAAAATTGTACACGTATGTACGGTTTTATACTATATTGTATTTCTTTATACATTTAAATTGTAAAAGTTAGAATCATGAATTTAATTAGTATTGATTTGAAAGTACATTTTATTCACGGCACTTTTCGGAAGTTTGCCTGCTGGTCATTAAAGTAAGGCCTGGATTATACAGCGCGCTTTTGAACGTGCCGTGCTTTCGAGCGCGCATTCATTTGAAGGCGCGCGCTTTTGAAAATGTCTAGTTATACAGCGAGCCTTCCTCAAAAGTTGTGTAAAAACTTCCTGTGAATTACATGATGACGTGTAAGAAAATATCTCACAAGACTTTTGATTGACAAGTACTGTATACGCTTTTCGTGAAATAAATTTATTGCTTCAAAAAGTGATTTTTATCACAATTCGCCATCAAATAGTTGTGATTATCGTGCAATGATAGTTTTTTAACCTACCATGGTCCTACAAATACAAGACAGTGGCTTATATCTAATCTGCAGAGCATATATATATATAACCTTGTCTAATTAATACTATTTGAAAGTTTTCTCCTCTTCTATTGAGAAGTACAGATGCTCTGAGTAGTTTCCCTATTATTATTTTGTCGATTTCGATTATAATTCGAAAGAAAATCAATGTTTATTCATCTGTTTATTTGCAAAACGGAACTGTATCTAGGCAACGGCCGAGAAAAAGAGGCTAGACATTTCTTTCTCGACATCAACCCCCGGTTTTTACCAAATATGGTAAGAGGAATCCCTGGAATGTCGAAATGAAAGTTCGCCTTCAAGTGAAAGCACGCTCTTCCTATGCGAGCTTTCGATTTGGAGCGCGCCGTGCTAATGACAGCGAGCCGTGTCAAGTTAGACGGGTGCGCCGACAGCGAGCCAACTTTCAATTTACTGTAAACGAAAGCACGGCACGCTCGAAAGCGCGCTGTATAATCCAGGCCTAATGGTCAAACAAGACCAGCAGCATTTGTATGGAATTTGTTGAAATCTGATCTCGTAGCATTTTTATTTAAGTCATGTTACTTCGGTGAGTTGATGATATTTGAGCCGTTAATTCTGAAACGCGACTTCTAACATTGTAACATCTTTTAAATACGCAAGCAAAGCAATACGAGTTGAATATAAAGATGATGACAATCAGTGTTTCAAATACGACATATGTATGTCCTTAAAATCATCATTCCTTGCGAACAAGTCTGAAACTTTATCAGAATAATTCTAACGGAAAACATCGCTGGTCGAAACGCCGACAATCGAATGGCTGGGCAACGATCAGTAATTAAATTCAGTTGGAATCAATTTTGTAGCACATCATAATATCCAAACAACCAGAAATCATATATGATGTTTATTTTGTTTATATCAAGGTCCAGTAATGTCAGTGTAATTGAAATACAGAAATATAAGCTGTTGATTTGATATTGTCAAAATGATGCTAGATTCGTTATGTTTTTTCTTTGCAAGAAATATCACATTCATAGATTTGTAAACAAAAAACAGTATCAAATGTGCACAATTATCTACATTATGCTTTTATATTCCAGCTATGATTCCAGTTACCAGATTTCATCGCTATGAAAAGTCAAAACCGATTCTGTGATGTCATAACTGGTGTTTGAAAATGCGGTTTTGAAAAAAATGTATTTTTTCAGAACAATTATCGCCAGTCAATAATGCCCCTTCAAGTTGTGTTAAGTCAAAATTCATGGCTCAAATGTCAGCTCCCTGCAAACAGATAATAGAGAAGGAAACAAACTTATTTCATTCGAAAGATTTTAATGCCACGAGTAAAATAAAAACGAGATCCCTCCGTGAAAATTCCAGGAAACCCTTCAAATGTAGCAATAAAGTATCACCTAATTTGCATAATCTACTATACAGGTGGTGAAAACTATGAGATTAGTAACATATAGATTATGATGATATAAACAATGTTTTAGAGTATAATATAAACTGTTAAATGATTCTATGCATTAATAAAGATAAATTTAATCTGTAAATCCATTTGCGCATGGGCATTGGGAACATTTTTTGACTTCACTAGCTGGTAAGTAATCAGAAGCATCTTCAAACCCATCGTATATATCATAAGTGAATAACAGTCAGAATAGACAGAAACATCAAATTTTAAGCATGGATAGATATTGCCAAACTTGCGTATGCGTACATACATTTTAACTGAGTAAATTGCTGAGTCTAAAATTTGAAATAATTGAGATTTTCATACCATTATATAACATTATACTTCCGAATAAATTAATACCTTATATCAAAAAAAAGATAATTGTCAGTTTCTTGTTACTGAATCTCTAATTAAGTCAAATGTCTAGAGGATTCTAAGCTCCAATAGAGGGGAAAAAGGTTTTGAAATGTTTGGTATTTCAAGCAGAATTTTGAAATATTTTTCTTTAATTATTTTTACTATATAGTAATCAGAAAGTTTTATCATCCAAGGTCCAGAACCGGACCTACACTATAATTACTAGTATTATATAATAGTAAGAATAAAGATAGAAAGGATTCAAATATCAAGGCCAAATTCTCTTCGATATAATTTATTTTTAGCACTTATTAATCGCAATCAAATTAAACTAAATTTAATTGATGTTTCCATGGCAACATTTGAACGGAGTTTAACTTTCATTATTGTTCATGAAAATGATTAGCGACTGTAAAAAATGGGGTTACTGACTGCTGATCGATAAATTGCATGTAATTCACATTTACTATTTTGCAACAGTTTAGACATATAAAATAGTGTGTCTTGCTCTTATTTCTCATCAACACTTAATGAAGTTTAATTAAAGGATTTCATAATTGAAAAAAATTGAAATTGAATGGAAAATAGAGCGTATGAATTGTGATCAATAATAATCATAATATTTCTAGCGTTCAAAAATGGCTTTCAACTCAAAAAACACAAAAACATAATTCAAAAATATTTCAATAAATATTATAAATCGTCGAATGATGTTCTATCAATCTAATTGGCTAATGGTCATGTTTGGAACTCACAGTTCAGACAATGCTAACAATGGCGGGATATTTGGACAAGGTTCGAAACATAAACGCAATAAAATCAAAACAAACTAACACTTATTCTTGTTACCTGAGAATTCCGTAAAGTTTCAAAAAATAGCTCAAAACAAAGAAACTTGCTCTTTTGGTTTAGAAGTAAAATTTGATAGTAATAATAATAATAGTAATGATAATAACAGAACACGAAGGTTAATTGTACCTGCTTGTACAAGTAATGACTTGTATGTCCTTCTGAACACGTTCTGAATGAAACACAGGCGAAAAGTACGAAGTACAAAACAAAACATGCAGTAAATATTTTCAACGGTATGTTATTGTGACATTGAAATACCATTTATTTGAGGAAATTAATTCTACAATGTTCGGCCTAGTTCAGTATCGAAAACAAAACTGGAAACCTTCAGATCGGTAATTGTACCAAAATCGTACACTCGTGTGAATATTCTGAACATTGCAGCATTACAACAACAGACCATCTACAACACAATTGAGGCAATGTAGTGCAGTTATCTCTGCTTCACTTGTTGAACGTACAACAAGCAATTCATTTCGTAGCAGAAGTGAAGAAGAACAAGGAAACACGAGTTCGGTTACCGCGAGCGAGAATGGTTCAATTGCAGCAGGAGAAATGAATTTTAATTATGCTCCAGGCTTCGGTTC
The DNA here is from genome assembly GCA_916610825.1 of Haliclystus octoradiatus. NCBI lineage: Eukaryota > Metazoa > Cnidaria > Staurozoa > Stauromedusae > Haliclystidae > Haliclystus > Haliclystus octoradiatus. Next base: position 7,462,029 of record OU744450.1, read on the forward strand.
CATCTTCAACAGTTGTACAATATCAAATGTAAATATAAATATACAATCTTCAAAATAAGATAATTTGTAAATATAAACGGTTTTTAGAAAGAGTTGATGTTGGTTGATGAAATTATAAATGTTGATTATTCTGTTCTGATCTGATCATCTGAAATTCCGTGTTTTGCAAAAAACTAGACACTCGGTCGTCACAGGAAAAGCGGTGATTCCTATTGGCTCATTGACGACCCTTTGTTATTCCTGCTGCTGTGATTGGTTGGTCGAATTCTTCTGAATTTTTCTCACGCTTTTCAGGAGAAATGAACTTACCAGTTTCGATAGTGCTACAGTGTGGTCCGATAATTTGTAAAGAACACAAATAATTTCACAAACACTCAGGGTGTTGGGAGACACTTAAAAGCTGAAAAACATTCGCCCTAGAGGCTCTTGTTTTTCTGATGCTTTCTCGTGTCTCCCAACACCCCTCATGTTTGGATGAGGCGATCCAAACACGGCTGCCGTGTGGTAACTCTTTAATATAGTTTGTATGAGTGTAATAAACCTTATGTTACAAAATAAAAAGCGAAAAGGTTGCATATAATAATCGATCATAGCAAACATTATTTCTTCAAATATTACTTACCATTTTCCAAATAAGATCCAAGTAAGAAAGAAGAATGAGATCCAAATAATAATTACGAGCGGCATAATCTCCAACAAAATTTATATACATAATTGCGGGTACTCTGAGGTAATACACATCAAAATTAATTTAACAACATATCTTCATCGAAGGAGAGTATAAACCCGATGTGAATCGAATCTAATCTGTCTTTTATTTGAAATAATTCTGACTATATAAGATAGATTTCATGTCGCGAAATAATTCTGACGGAGATAGATTTCCTGTCGCAATCAAATTCATGGTAAAGTAGATTAATTTTCTATATAACTAAATCCTTTCCATCATCCATCACAACATAAGTATTTTAAATATTACCATGAGTTATTGTATTTATATATATCTTTGAAGCTGCAACAAACATTTTCCATTTTAAAAATCATCTCGTCCTGTTCAAGAAATTCGGAATTAATATGCATACTGTATCACAAATCTGACAGTAGCTGAATGAGTTGTTCTGGGTTTTCTATCAAAACAATTAATAATCGTCTTGCCTTTCATTCTACATCTGTAAAGTTGTATAAATAGTACGCCTAGAAATATTGACAACAAGATGCAACATATTATCAATATCAAATTATTATAGCGATAGATTATATATTCAATATTTAATAATAAACGAAGATAAGTATAAATTATACTAATGTAGGCTACATTAAATCAGGTGAATATTATTGCAGGAAATTTTTGCTCTAGATTTCAAGTATATAAAATATTATAGAATACTTTTACAGAATATGAAATATCAATATATTATGAAGGAGTTTGAAATCTGAATATTTAGAAATTAAAAAATAAAATGTAAGTAGACCCGATCAGAGTAAATCCGAACCAGATAATTAAATTCACTTCACTTAATTTCACTTCCCCGTATAGCCGATGCACAGAAGTTCCCCGAGCTAATGAAAGTAAGCTAACTTGATGGTGACGATAAAAATATGATTTGCGATATTAGAATCATACAACAGATAATTCATGCAAGCAAAGGACTGGGGCTTTGATTCATCATAGAAGATTCTCAGCAAAGTCTTTCGTTAATGTTTGGTATTTCAAGCAATTTTTCAAATAATTCTTGTAAATTTCACCCCCTCTCCAGGGGAACTTACGCCCTTAACGGGGAGATCCCGGATAAGAAAATTGATTATGGGTAGGAATGCGATAGCGATCCGAATCCCATCCGATTCGAAGCAGTAATACACGTCGAGAAAAGGTCACTCTGCAATGCTGGAATCAGTTACTAGTGATAAATGTCACTATTGGTTCTACCTTTTGTCAAAGTATTGTCAAGGTTTCGAACACATTACCTGATAGCGTTGTGACAGCTAAACAACATATCGCTTTTAGCAATAAATTAACAAAGGCTGACTTATCGCCATATTGCAGAAATTTTTAATTTTGTTTAACTTTGAACAATATCTCAATATATTTGATTATTCATTTTATCAATCATGCATAAAGCACTTGTAAGCTCTATATTCAAGTGGAACCTGTATTACCCATTGTTTTCCTGTCAATTTTACACCATTTAAGTCTTGACAAATAAATTCTGCTCTATTCTATTCTATTCTATTCCATTATATTCTATAATTATAAATATTATCCAGTCTGATCCTAAACTAAAATTTTCAAGTTAACTAATCCGAAATATTTTGCATTAAACCCGAAAATGCCTGAGTTCCAAAGGGCATTAAGGAGGTGTAATTCGTGTAAACATCCAATGGGCGTACATTTAGCCAAAATAATATAAAACAGTGGCCATTATAAATATATTGACGCTTGCTTGATACAGTCTCGACGCACGGCCGGATTTTTCCTCTATTTGAAATCTTTGATGAAATACTATACACTTTCCTGTAAACCTTGAAACAGTAAATTGAATAACTGCGCTATACATTCTTTCACTTAACTGTTATTGGATTTTAACTTTAAACAGCATAACTAAAACACATACTAATTTGGATTAGGAGTTCTTCTGGAAACATTTAAAAAAAGAGTCAATGGCAACAGTTTTTGAATTTTATTATACTCAACGTCGTTTTGACTGATATCTTCAGCCATTTTCAAGAGAATAAAGTTTTTTAATTTAATGCTAGGGATTTTTAGATTTATAATTAAAACAATACATGCAAGGAATTTTTTACATTTTATATGTTTATGATTATGATTATTACAATACATAGCGGATTGGATCCGCTTCAAAAGGCAAAATTGATCAATAACATCGTCGATTGTCTGTTGGTGTTCCTTGACGTGACGTCCAATGGCAAAAAATGACGAATTGTGTGTCTTGATTCTTCCGTGTAGGTGTTTTTTGTATACCCTACATAGCTAGAATTACGCCAACCACATTTAAAATTATAAACGACAAATTGTTTCGTCATTAAACGACACATATCAATCCATTGTTGAAATAATAATCTAAAGGAACGATAAGGCATCAGACATTCACTTGTCACCGTGGCGGGTGGTTTTCGCCCCACATGTGCCAATTACCAATAGCTCATAGGAAACTGTGCGCTAATTGCGTTATATCATATATGTAACCAACTTTACAAGCATTTATATTACTTTTTGATCAAAACTATTTTAAAAGCTTTTAATTAATTCTGAAATTCTCATTCGTGATAGCAGGCTCGATTTGTAATATCAATCGTGTTTGAAACATAGTTTTACTAATTTGACTTGGCGTCAAACTATAAACCAATCAGATTGATCGAATCCTTTTCGTAATAATCCATTGACTTTCAGATATTGTGGACAATGCTCAGATAATTTTTAAAGCACTGTCTATAGAAATTTGTAATTTATTTATTCAGTTGCGTAGATTGACAAGCTTACGATCATGTATAGTTGCCACTTTCTAAATTTCTGTATTTACGAGAAATTTGTTGTAATTGGAATGGTGCTTAGTTTGAATGCAATCGAATGTCGAGTGGGCCCTTGAATGCTATGGATCACATCCCAAATACAATTAAGAAATTGTCAATTTTGCAATTTGTCGTTGTCCTGCTGTTAGCAAAAAAATAAAATTGATCTAATTGTTCGCGCCTACTACAAAATTTGATCAAAAACAAATAAAATGAGCAACAAAAAATAGAATACAGCTTTCTCGTGCACATACCTAGCAGTGTCACTAGACTTCTAATTTTACGAAACTCGCACATAACGTTTCAGCTGAAAATAGTAACATCAGATCTTATTCTATTGTCACTATTTGTGATTATTGCAAAGTATAAACATAAAGATGTCTGAATTCATACATTGGCATTAAATATTGTTATAACATATCACCAGATTACTGAATTCACCGACTAAAATTAAAAAGACATCTATCTAAAATATTCACGACACTGGTACTAACAATAGTGCTGCATGTCATTCTTCGATTGTCAAATAGATCAAGCAGAGTTGTCTGTCAGATAATGTTTTGTGATTGGACTGATAAACTCTCCATTAGGTAATTCAACAGCAATAGTCATGTGATCCTTACTTCCTCTCTCGATTAGAGCAGCCTCGATGTAGTATATGTTATCAGCAACGAGGTTTATAGGCTCAGATGATTGTGAAGCATACCTACATCAAAAGAGATTTATAAAAACAGTGTAAAAGATTTTTGAATCTGTTGATACATCCTGAGAAGATCTAAAACACTATAATAATATTACTGTAGTTTTCCAAAGCTCATCAATTAGCTTTGCCTCATATGATGTATTGTACAGAACAGAAGAGAATTGGTAAGTTTTGGAATAGAAGGGATATAAAGTTTCAGACTTTGGTCATTTGCAGTGGGAGCGGAATGAAGGTCTTTCTTAAAAAAACATGATTATGAAATGACAGATATGAGAATTCAAATTCAAAAAATAGTTTTGAATGAAGGATATCTAGATTATCAGTAGCGGATTTGAATGGAAAAAATACAATAACTAGATTTACAATGAGCGGATAAGACAGTCAAAAATATATTAAGGGTTTGATTCGTTTTATTAAAGCTACCACACATCAGTTGGGTTTGCATAACCTTCAAACACTTAGACGAAAGACACATTGAGAGGTAATAACGTTTGCCATATGCGGGCTCGTTTTTTAAATGGGTTTCTGAGCCTCCCAATCTTCAACATTTGATTCTGGCGATCCAAACCTCTGCCGTGAAGTAACTTTTCATTGAACTCACTTATCAAATTCATTTCTTCCGGAAAAGTCTGTTTGTCTAACAATCCGCTTCTTGGTAGTTTCATCCGCTGTTTCACCCAAGTATAAATCACAAGCATCATCACAAGCAGTTTTAAAAACATATTGACCACTCTGAGGTGCAACGAAATAGCTGTTGATAACGACACCATACTCTGTACCGACATTAGCAGGAATTTGCATACCATCTAGATATCCACTGGATGAAGGATTGTTAGGGTACCGGATATCGGTATACAATGCTACATCGATGTCCATTACAGTCATATCAAGATTAAAGAAGTAATTTGCATTTACAGGTCCATGAGCTAAAAGAGAGCAAACATTATCAATGACATTATCCTGAAGATATGTTATTATAATAGCTGTTTTGCGGAAGTACTATTTATTTCGGTGTAGAGACGAGTAAATGACTACAGCTGGTCCCTCTGAATCTTTTGCTCCGACATTTGATTACCGGATATCGTCAAATAAATTAACAAACATATCAAAATTTAAATTTAAATTCAATTAAATTTGCCTTCAGCAAGTCGATAGACAGAACAGAAAGCAATCTACAATGTGTCATTTTACTTCAAAGTACTGGTATTTAAATCAGCACAAAATAAAATCACTTGATATTCAGATATGCAACTTTTGGAAAAAAAAAACGTTTATTTGCTTCTAAATCTCTGAGCTACTTACAACATAATTTTTATTACAATGTTTCAAGTGAAATCTCATACGTTCCTATAGACAATACACTCAATCGTCTACGTGTATCCTCGAAATCTTTGTAAGCAAAATGGATCAAAAATTACACGGAAAGATTTGTGTCAGTAAAACAAGACATTTCATTCTTTAACTAACACACTTTTACATGAAACAGGGATACGATAAAATAATGCGTGTGCTAGCTAGAAAACAACTACAAATCGTTTTACATAAATCTATTTGAACTCTTGTTGTATTGACCCCGGGGTGTACTTCATATTTTTGTTGTTGCTTGAATTGCTATGTCATATTTTAGCTTAATATGTCTTTTATAAAACGTATTTGAGGTATCTTTTTCATGATCTGAAACATTTTTATGGTCATAATCTCAATTTCAAAACAATCCCGTTGAATCGAAATGGAAGATACCCCCTTCAGATATTGACCAAAAAGTTATCAAATGAAGAATCTGTATCTACCCTAACCCATGCATTTTCTTGTATATTATTTTGCTGCTTAGCTTAGAAACATATTGACGCTGCACATAAGACTAGACATGAACAAAAATATTCAACTCATGATGAGAAAGAATAACCGAGTAAAACATTCCTGTAATAAGCTCTCCATATTACTATTTCGACTTTCTAAACTTGCAAAACTCTCTTTGCTTGTACTCAGAATCCAAAATATAGAGACGACATAGCTTCATTATACTCACATAATTCATAGAAATTCAATTTCAATCGGTCAGCAAAACAATTGGGCCATAGAACTATGCGAACTCCGTCTCTAGGAGATCCACCCCAACTGTGGATGCATTTACCAGCAAAACTGACTTGATTTTCTACAAATAGATCAAAGAAAATATATAATGTTAGCATATATACCATATATACATCACTCACAGCATCAGAATTTAGAAAAACAAATTAGAAGCAAAACGTCGCAGCTATAGGACAAATGTGAAATGTCAAAGTGCAGCGTCCAGCTACGATGTAGTATCTTTATGGGAACATAGTCATCAAATCCTGATTGGTTCTTAGATACAACCTCCGGCTACGATGTAGAATCTTTATAGGCCAATATATTTCCTAGAAAATGAATCATGGGAAAGATGGCGGATTACTTTGTCCAAATTTCAAGAAATTTAGCAGTTTTAATTCAAATATAAACGTGTAAAATATACCGACGATTTCGTTAATCTTTTTCCAATAAAGAGTTATAGCGGTTTTTCGAAAATGAAAAATTTCATGATATATACCCTGTCGAAGACATCAATCAACGAACTTTATCGTCTGAAATCCAACAGAAATTCATTGATATAAACATGATAAATATCAACCAATACGTAATTCCTTCGTTCAGTATCCCTATAAAACTTGCAAGGCAAATAATAGCCTTTAATTACGTATTACCATACTTCAAATGCCCATGCATAAGTTACAACAGCATTTGAATTTGCTTAAGAAGCACTGATCGATTTGAGAAGAAATGAAGACATAAATTTGAGACATTTGCGATCTCCAGTAGCCAACAATGTCAAGCAGGTGTTACTTTACTTGGATTTGATGGCTTTGAAAAGACCTGATGAGTGCTGTGAATAGCACAGCATTAAGAACATAAAAGTAAAGAAGCTATGACGATTACCCTTCGCAGTCCAAGTGCTCGCAGAAATCTGCGTAAAGGCAACCGTCAAAATGTCGAGAAGACAGAAGAGATGCCAGGAGAATTTAGTTTCAGCTGGGAAATCGAATGAGTAATGATCTATGGTCTAGATGTCATCGACCAGAGATTATCCCCCAACTGAAAATTTGCTTCTGCAGTTCCACCTATGCATTCCTCATCTGAAGTTGATTCAACCAGATTCAAAATGTCGTCGTCATCTTGCTGATCACCATCTTCATATTTTGTTGGCTCTGTTGACGCCGTGATGCTTCCAGCAGCTTTGTTACAGAGTGTATGGGGTGCTAGTTCTGGCTGACAAATCGAACATACATTTTGGCAGCATGCCATGTGAAAAGAATGACCACATCCAGTTATTATGGCGTATGCCTCGTCTGGTTTTCTGCTGTATGTTGGTAGATCGCATGATCTAAGTAGGGTAAATACAATACATTTATTTTCAACATAAGAATTAATATTACTATGAATGGTCTATTTGTTTGTACGGAACCCCCTTGAAACTGTGACTTCAAAAAATTTTTCTACATGGTGTCAGATAAAACGTATCACCTCCAAACCTATATATTGTTTCAGTCTGCCCGATCCGATTTTCAAAAATCACCTTTTAGTATGCTATACGGCCTGCTTTATTGATTGAATGCAGTAAAACATTTCTATTAGATTGGATCCTGTATTGGTAAGATTAAGCCTAGTTAAGCTAATATTATTATTTTGTTTTCCTTTCTCTCACAATTTTACATGAAAGTATTCCACAAAATACCATGGAGCTCAATCAAGTGATCAAGTACATTTGTGTGGCCAAATAATTATTGAATTTACTCCTGCCTAAATTCACTGCCTATATCTATTTCTCTTATCAAAGAAAATGCGCTAGATAATTAAGGTACGATTATTATTAATTTAGGGAATGTTCACAATTGACGTCAATGAAAGAGGGGTAGGGAGCTGTGTAAGCGTTTACAGCATGTAGCCCTATCTCAAAAGCTCAGCATTTTCATTACGAACGCTGATAAGAGATGTAGCAGGTCCAATCTTGAGTTAAAATGGCTGACGTCAATTGTGAGTCGCAATCAAAGTGAACTGTGCAATTTAAATTATCTCCTACCTGAGTTGACTTGGCTCCTTGCCAACAAATTGATATCCAAGCAGGAGCACCGTACAAATACTGTATTGTACAAATTGATATGATGTTACGATTGTTTGTGCATAAATTTCAGGAGACTGTAACCAATAGGATACTGTTTTGCTCTTATGAGGCAGACGTGGAACTTGATAGTTTTTGTCCAAGTCAGACTTTATAGATGATAATATATTTACCATAAAGCATGCAGCTTCTAATATGAGCTCTTCCAAACGTGACTGGTTGACATTATTCTTGTGTGGTACGCTGAATGATGAAAGAATAGAAGCATTTTCAGCCTTATTCACGTCCAACGGCTTTGCCTTTTGCTGGAGTTGAGATGATGTGTCAGAGTGTTGGGTGTGTGCACGTAAGAATGAAAATTCTCAACCGGATACTCATCGAAACAATTGAAGTGGTTCTCAAAGGTCTGTGCTAGACCATTGTTTGTTTTTTGCTAGATAAGCAAATCACTTAACCAGACAAGTGGTGCTTTATTTTAGTGATGCCTTTTAAAACAGAAAAACATCACCCAGCAGCGTCGCATTGTTTGTTTGTATAATGTGGTGTCACCAAGCTTGAAAATGATGGAGTAAGTTGATAAAACCATTGGCAAATAATTGTTCAGTAATTTAATTAGTGTCATGTACTGTACACATTTGCACATAGAAATAGAAAATGCAACCAATACTTTATCCCTAATTAATGTCCATTCACCATGTAGAAGTTCAAGTATTAGGTTAATTCTCCAAGGCTTCGGTTTACTTGCTAACATATTCTATGTGCCGAGGATAGCAGAATATGCTTTCTTTAAGAATTCAATAATTAGTAAACAATCACATTCTCTTGCATTTAGCTGTACATGCAGTGGCCCAATCATCGGTACTATATTTGAGATAGTAGCTGCAGGCAAGCTTTTTGGGATATTATGTTGTATTTGCCTCATATAAAACTCGGCAGGCCAATCACCTGGTTGTGGGCACACAAATTTATCAATATAGCCTCCTAGTCCATGCCAAGTGCACACTTAATTACTTGCACAAAATCGCTTTTTGAAAGGCTGATCCATTCATCTATCAACCGGCAATCTGTCACTTTTCTCATTTGTTTAAATTTCTCTACCTTATCTTGATAATTATGAATTTCTAAATTTTGTTTTTCCATTTTAGGGTCAAAGAAAGCTGTAAGAATCCATTTTGGCATAGCCGTGACAAAGCTCATATAGATGTTGCTGCATTGTTGGTTAAAATATGCTACAATACATTTAAATAGTCTATACCACATGGGTTTTTGGGAATAGTGCTGAATGATGTTGCCTGTACACCTTCAAACTTATCCAGTAATGCCATTGTTCGTGCTGTTGATGTGCTTTTATCTTTGGGTATTTGAATGGTGTGTAGGTTAGTGTAATCGTCAATCATGATAACCATGAACTGATTTTTCTCAATTGCTTCTTGAATGGAGCTGTTCAGGTGATCACTATGGCTCCTAGATGCTTTTATACTGTTTCTAGTATATGTAGATACTCATGCTGCGACCCCACTTTTATTAAAATCTGCAATCCAGTATGACTAATCCCTTTACGTTTTTCTCGCTTGATTGTACTGTCTGAAACCAATTGGTCTTCTGTGACTGACTATATACCATGGTGTATATTATGGATACAGCTTTTTTTTTCATTTATCGTTTTTCTGGTGCATGTCTGCTTTGCAGTGGACATAGTCATCAATATAGTAAGACAGAGATGAGGTTCACCTGCAATCACATATTTCTTTTGAAAATACAACGAGGATGATCTTTCTGCAGAAAACTAACTCTAAATCGTCAGTATATTTTACACGTATTCTTGTGTATTTGAAGTAAATTGCTAAATTTCCTAAAATTTTGACCAAATAATCTGCCATCTTTTCCAAATTACGTTTTCAACTCAACTTATTGGCCTATAAAGATGCTACACCCTAGCCGGACGTTGCATATGAGAAACAATTAATATTTGACAACTATGCTGCTATGTAGTACTGTTTATCAAGAATGAAGTAATTAATGATGGCGGGTCTGTGTTACTTAAAGAATATTTCATGGGCAAGCAGAGATGTCGCTTTGAACTTGAGAAAAATAAAATCATATCTCAGAGCGTCCATGCATCATTCAATTTAATATATGAAATAAGACCACAATGCTAGCTGCGTCTCTTTGGTAAATATCAAAGACCAGTAAAGCCATTAAAAATTGCAGCTTCATTTGCAACTTTTTTATTGTGCTTTTAAACATAGAACTAGCTTGATTTTAACTGTAGAATTCCAACAATAAAGAACGATAAAGCAATATTACGTATATATTGCGAATAATATTACACAAATAACCAGATTGCTATACTTACCATGTGTTCTTAAGAAGTGGTTTGATGGTGAAGATGCAGCACATAGCGGATCAATCACAACTGGATTTCCAGTTGAAGTTGCTCCTCCTAATGGACAAACAGGGACATTACTACACTCATGTGTAATCGAACCAGTTGCAAAATCAAATATGAATTTAGCATGTGCATTCTCGCATTGATCCAGACCACTTCTCCATACAAGACGTGTAGATTGTGTAAATTCACAAGTTCCACTTTCAGGTAATAGACAAAAAATATCATTGTTACTCGTGATGGCTGAAGCTAAAAATTGTAAAATAGTGAATAATAAACAATAGCAATACACAAAGTCTACTCATTAATCTATTAAAGTCCTTATGAAATGAAATAATCCATGTCAGGTTTAATACACAACAATGTCATATTTAATCCCCTTATTCCGATCGAGGTGTCCATTTGAACGGCAGTCACAACCATTATGGATTCCACTGCGCGTGCGCAGACAGTAAAGCACGTCATTAACTCGATCATATGTTTCGCTCGTCCCAGGGTTAGGGTTAGTAAGGGTTAGTGTTAGGGCCTATCACGTGATAACCACCTGGTCGAGATCGAACTTGTTTCTGTTTCATAAACTTTCGTTAGCATAGCTCATTTGGAGTGAGTCTGACTAGCGTGCAGATCATGCTGGTACAAGTTACTGTTCGTTTATAATACGCATGCGTTTCTATCCATAATGCCTGCGAGTGCCGGTTAAATAGTCAAAGCGTAATCTGATATGTTGTTTCAAGTCTTTATTGAATTTCTATCTACCCGATTTCCACACCAGAAAATTGGGGTTTTGAAAATTTAAAGCGATATATTTCACGCGATAAGAGTTGACTTGAATAAGATACGAATCACAATATTCCTAACATGCAACCAATATCACGATATGTTTAATCTTTCCACGGCCACTAATCTTTCCGAAATTGTTTATATCCATTTGAGACATGTTACTTGCTATATCTATAATAATATGTAATAATATCTGTGGATGCGAGCTATGTCAATGACAAAGCTACATTATTTAACAGACGACATGATCAATTCGATTATTTATATTTTACTTGCTACATCTGATAATTGATTAAAAGATCATTATAGATCGAAATAAAAGATTACTGGGTTAAAAGAAACTGTCATTTTAGCTTGGCTATCACAAGTTGGTTGCTCTCTTAGGCATTTCTCATTGCAGAGTAATCAAAGAAGGGGCTGGACAGGTTTGATGTTCAAAAACACAATGAAGGCAAAGATAATTGATGCTATCAAAACATCATTTTTTGAAATCTAAGAATAGAATATCAACATACATAATGATACAATCAAATTAGTAGTTGTCTATCGCCGCTTCCATCTCGTGATCATCCATCTACATCTACATTATTTATAAAACCATTCAACTTATCTGAAAAGCATTATTATGACTCGTGTGTGATTTGAATTTCCATCTTGACTCTTCAACATAATATACATCATATTTTGAAATCTAAGAATGGAATTTAAACATGCATAGTGATACAATCAAATTAGTAGTTGTCCATTGCCTCTTCCATCTCTTGATAATTCATCTACATTCACATTCTTTATGGAGCCATTCAACTTATCTGAAAAGCATTATTATGACTCGTGAGGTACACGTAGTTGCTTGTGATTTTAATTTCCATCTTGACTCTTCAGCATATAATGGCGAAAAAGCATTTTTAGATCTATGAGAGATATCTGCGTTGATAAAAGCACCTCAAGTTCAGCACTCGTGCATCTGCACATCTACTTGACCTAATGATTACTAGGTCTACCAGTTATATTTCTTTGAATCATGTTTTCTGTGACTGTTACTCTCATACCATTCCTTTAATGAATGTGAACTAAGCATCGCCAGTCCAGATATTGAGACGAATGTTATGTAATTCCGTAAATGGAAGAAAATTAATATCCTTGCACTCAAGCTTGACATCATTCCCTCAAACTCATGTCACATCTCCTTTGACAGCATTGAGCGATTCGCTACTACGCTACGACTGCTACGACTAAAAAATGTCCCAAGCTTTATAGCAATATTCTTCCATCAAAAGCAATGTTGTTGTTATCCGCCAAAGAGTCCCTTGATACGACAGCAACCTTAAAACTCTAAAAGCAAGACGCCGAAAGCTAGAAAGGAAAATAATTTAGTCGGAACATTTGAACAATACGCTACTGTAGCTTACGTTTCCATCCGTGATGAGTATAGCTCCGTTCCAAAAAGGGAAAAGACCATATATATACTACGCCAACCTTATTGCAAAATATGCAGATGAAGGGGTTATCCAATTAAATTGGTCAAGTTAATTAATTCGCTAGCACAGCCTGTAAATGAAACTGACTACCGCCTAAGATGATTTAAATGAACTGGGTAATGATTGAATTATCAAAGATAAGATTACTCAAATGGACATCAGTCCCTCTATTTTTGAACATCACATGCCTAGTGTCAAACTGAAAAATTTTAGACCATTAACTATTGTACAAGTTCGACAATTTATAACTCATTTTTGCAATAGAAGCTTGGCCTTGAAGAATAGGGGACTCTCACCAAAACAAGATTTTTGAGTTTTCCCTTATAACACGGTTCAAGTGCCCTTAAAAGTATCAAGAGATGAGTATGTAATTAATGATTGAAAATCATCAACAAATTCAGAGGGAGAAATCAACTTATTTGGCGTGACATCACTGTGACGTCAATACTAAGCCGAACCGCACGGTCGGAACAGTTCTTATCATAGCTTGTTGATAAATTTCATGTTGTATCATGGCTCAACCCGAGAGAAAAACAACAATTGGAAGCATTGCTTTGTTCCTGGATGTACCAGTACAGATAGTATACAAATTTTAAGAAGAAGGAATTTATCACTGTACGGATAGAAAAGACAAAGAGAATTCATGGTTCAAAGCTGACAGAACTGTGGCTACTGAAGGAAGCAATAACATTTAGTCGTTCATCTGTGATCATGTCGACGTAGTTATATGATACGACCTGATTTTTTATCAGTATATTAATAATCATTTTATTCAATTCCGATGCATTTACTTGAGACTAATCAGTAATATTCCATTTGTAGCACAGATTGAAGAAAAGTGAACAACACGCCACTAGCGCTGTTCGATCTTTGTGCTTTTCCTTTCACAATAATGATTCTTGCTGTTAAACTTTATATACTGGAGAGAGTCTTATGGGTAATTGACAATGCTTTGAAATGGGAAACATCTTACCTATCTAAAAGAGCTCAAAAGATCACTATTGGAGTTCAACATCTGCTAATTTTATAATATCTTCTGGAGTATCACAGGGAATCTGTATGGGACCAATTATGCTTCTGCTATATGATTCTGGATCTATCTCCCTTTCTTTCTAAATGTTTGGTTATTCTTCCTTGCTTCCAAAATACCATCTATAACAGCCTCATTTGCCCTTGATTTTCATCATCGTGCATCACCATCATTTATTAAGACACCTTGGTTATGAATTAAAATAAAATCACCCACATACTTGTTTCATAAACAATTTTCAAAGAATTGGTCGTTAAAACATATCCTTAGATGGACGAAAATAAAAACAGATAAAGCCTGCTTATGGAATCTATGATGAGATAAAAAAAATATTTTGCGGTAAAACTAAGTAATGGTAGTTACACTCAGTTTGAAAAATATAATTTAGAATTCTTATAAAATAGTGAAATCGTCGTATGATTTACATTGTTACTTGAGACATTATATAGAATAACATGTACATTTCTTGAATGTTAGATTGATAGAGGTATAGTTGCTGTTTTGAATTTGAAGCTTGTACCACAATTGAGTAAATAAGATGATGTGATCCTAAACTCATTGCTAGTAAACTTTTAAACAAAATCATATTCTAATCTATACCATTCTAAACATTGTAGAATTTTTCAGGATTCAAAAAAATAAGTCTTCCAAATTTGCAATGCATATTTCTCAATAATATAATTTCTGCATACCTGAGTAACTTATAAATATTTATCAACCCTCATCAACATTTAACTTACATTCAAAAACAAGGGACACGGCACTGCTTTCTTGCGAAGGGCAGCCAGATGAACTTGCAATGCATTTCAATTCCATACCATTGTCAGCTGCAGAAGTTGTGTGAGGATTTTCAACCATAATTCCATTAATTTTGTATTCATATGTGACTGTTCCTCCACAGCTAACTGATGAACAAGTAAATGCTACTTCACTTCCAGCCTCGAGTGTCCCAGGATCACTGATGGTTGCAGAAATTATTTCTAAAAAAGTAAACAGATTATACATCGAATTGATATGATTAAGTAATAGCTTAAAAAAGTTGGAAAAGTTTTCCAATGTGAAGAGCTTCGATACAAGTATTTGGCTTGTGAATGAGGCATTGAAGTGGCTTAAGAAATACCCGAAATTTTGCTATTATTGGTTTTTTGCCTTTCAAGTATTTGATGGTAACCAAAGTGTTAGTGTCAGAGTATATAACAATAACATGCATAACTATTTGAGTATGTTTTATAAGTAAATATGATTGTCCATTATAATAATAAAAACATTGAAACATTGATAAAAATTAAATTATTAGAAAGTTATTTATTTTCAAGACAGTAGTTCGAGCGTCATTGGATTTTCATTATGGAAATGATGGCATTTTCCAGAAGGGCTACAACAATTTACACATCTCTAGAAAGCAAATAGATATATGTCACTCAAAGCTACTCAAAAAGCAGAATTATCTAATCAGCAAACAGCATTATACATCGAAGATTCTGAAGAAAAAATACTATATGATTTGATTATTCGTTCCATGAATCTACATGTATTAACAATGGAAAAATGTTTAAAATTAAAAGGTTGAACTGACAGGACTTGAAATACAGATATAAATATTCATACTGCGACACAGATTTCGTAGTGAAGAAAACGACAAGTCACTGCGTTAGGATTCCACTACGGCTTGTAGCCCCACTTAACATTGCCCAGACCAGGTAAAAATTGACAAAGCATATTTCCAGCTCATTTGACAACGGTTTACCATCAGCCAGCATAAACATCACAAGTGTTTCATTTTTTTTAACTACCCAACCATACATACCTATAGGCCCAGCCTACATATTCCCGTGAAAATTAAAATAGCTTTAAATGTTGTAATCCTTTTTACGGCAAAATTGCTACAACTTCGTGATTGGTTTGAATACATTTTGTCGATTATTATTCCAATGTTTTCTAAGTGTGGTGAAGGTTCAACACTGTTGAGCAAATATCCTTTGCCACGCGCTTCTAAGCAAAATGATTGCAAAAAGAAAGATCGTTGAGTTGACGTGATCAGCAAGGCGTGATGGAAAAGTTCCTTAGAAAATACTTGATTTTTTGCTTTTCAATTGCAATTTATGAACAGTTTATTCCTTTTAAGCTGTAAAATAAAAATATTGCCATGCTGAAGGCCTATAGATATCTGAATAGATATCAGAAGTGAACTAGAAGATTGGAAAGTGAGCCACGGAGAAGGAATCTAACGGTAATGAAAGAATTGTGATTTGTTCACCGAGTCCGTTTGGGAATTATTTCTATAAATGATTTATAATTTTATTAACTTGCTAATACAGTAAAATGATTGGCGTTAAAACTAGTACTTTGTTTCATGATTGTCTTTTTCAAACAATGCCCGACATTGTTAAAACCGCTGTCCGCTTGACGAAAACTTCACTGCAGTGAAAATTTCGCGGCTTTTTGCGTTGTGTGATGTTGCACACAAGTTTGGACCACGCATGTTTCGATGAAGCGAAAAAAATTGTTGGGAATGATCCTTCTTTTTACGATTCGTTACAGCGAAACGAAAAGTGAGTCAATCCGAGGCAAATCATCTGATAATGGTGTTGTCATGACATCTTCAGTAAACAAGATAGCTTGATCAAATTTGTAGCTTGCATTGCATTGCTGATTGAATACTAGCTCAAAGGCTTTTAATATACTAATATACAGAAGGATGGTGACTGAGTCAAAGAAAACACATTCTTAATTTCTGTTAACTAATTAATTTTCTGACAGAAATTAAGAATGTGTTTTCTTTGACTCAGTCACCATCCTTATGTATTACAGCTCTGCCAATGTTTAATCTATCTTTATTATTATAATATACTAATATAATAGTATACATTGATTTGTAAAACATGGTATCCAATAATTTTGCTAAAGGATTTTGCAATCCACTTTCAAACCCGGAAGCATTGATTTCGTTTGATTTGTGATTGATTGATGCTGATTTGTTGAATTTGTGTTTTAGAAAGAAAAAATTTGTTGTTCGTCTCGACATGTTAAAGATGTGTATATCTTGCCTGGTGTACATTACTACTTAATATTTACCAAAACATTCAAATTCACAAGAAAGGATAAACATTTGATTTACTCTCCCTGTATATTATGACTTTTATTTGCGTTTTCCCATCAGTGTTTTGATCATGTGCAATCATAACTATTTTGGTGCGTATGGGGAATTCTGTAACTGTCTGATAAAAACCAAAGTGAATGTAGAGTTTGTCGTGCGAAATAAATTAAAGTGAAAATCAACGAACGAACATTTTGCTGCAAATATTTTTTGCTGGAGCAAATATTTCACCAAGTCCCCGGCTTAATATTGGTGATTATTTTTTAGCATTGCAGTTAAGCATCCGTTAATTGTGTTGTGTTTAAATATTCATGTAAATCGATTCTCAGTATCACCACCCTCCGTTTTAAGAGTGTAGGGTTTTGCCTTGAGGTATAATACCGATACTTTGAAGTACTCTAATAAACCTTTGATTACAAAACTCAGCTACATCAATTACAAATAATTGCAATTTTTGAGTGTCAAGCTAGATCCCGAAATTTGCCCAGTTTGCTTCCAAAATTGGCACACTCTTAATCAAAAGAGACTGTCCAAGCGTCCCATGTGAGCTTTCATAGCGTATAGAAATCATTCTTCTAGTTTCTCCTGTAATGTATAATTAATCACAATTTGAAACAATCGCATCTATTTACTAGAAATCATTTGACCAGATTGAGCAAAATTTTCTTACCACATAGTTCCCCTATGCATGCAACACTGTCCATTTGATGGGTTGTGTAACAAGCGTCTCTACCGTACATATCTCCTCTTTTAACACAAGTATGAAACCTCGTTTGAACACCATTGCCACATGTTACACTGCATTGAGTCCAAGGGCTTGGCTTGCAGCAACGAGCTAATAAAAGATAAAAATTTGTTTGACATACAAAACGAAGAGATATTAGCTGTAATACATTAGATGCATAGTCATTGATGGAAATTAATAATTTTTTAGAGTTTACTAAATAATAAATAAGCACATTAATATATTATAAGTTTAGTAAGTTTTCAATAACTTCTGAAGCTTTTTATAATATGTATTATATACTGACCAGCAATTTCTGTAGGTCCGATACTGGACCTTGTGAGATAAATCTTTCAGATTACTAAATAGCAAAAATAATTAAACAATTGTTTTACTCTAAGAACATGTCAATAATGATAGTCCTTGAATTTAAGAAGTTAAGAAGTCAAAATCATGAGCAGATAAACTACTAAACAAATTTCTTTTGCCTCACTAGAATATTGTCCACTAGACATTGAAATTTTGTTACTAGTTGACATCGTGGCTTTGGTATTTTACCGTTAAAGCGCTATTTCACTGAAAAGGGAACTATATTTACAGAAAGTATTTGAAAAACTGTTTGAAAATTACAAAACATTTCCTGATAGACAAAATTTATTTCCCGTAGACGGGCCTGAGAATGCTCAAAAGTGAATTGTAACCCCAGCCCCTTCAGTGTCACAATGATATTTAAGACTATTATCAACTTAATTAATACCATGTGATCTGTCATTCATATGGCATACATGGTATGCCTCTGAGCCATTGAGTCTCAAATTAAAATCCATATATGTCCGACGCACAAAATAACACTAATTCATCTTTTTAGGCCATGTTCTCAGGGTCACTTGTATACATCAGCTATACGGGGACATGTCATTTTTAAGGGTTGGCAATTCCGGATTCCTGTTAAATTTCACGCTATCATTTTAAAGATTTTTGACAATATTCACCTTCAAAGTTTGGTTTGGTCGTAAATGCTGTCCAATTTTACGGTCCTCACTCAATTTCCTAAAATGGCCTGCGCGGGGCATATGTACTGTTCGTAACCTGTACATGAATGGTATAAGGGGCCATCCATAAAGCACGTACTCAATTGGGGGGAGGGGGTCACACCAAAAGCGTACAGGTACGTTCAGGGGGAGGGAGGGTCAATCAAAGTAAGCGTACGCATCCTCACTGTCTCTTCGGTTATTTTCAAATATATTTGATGCAATTTATAGTAATGATTAATTGCACTTAACCGAAAAGTTACGTTCTAAATCAAATAAATTTGAAGAACATACAGTATACGGTCAATATAAAATAGCACGCCATTACTACATTACTAGGACAACCGAAATAATTGCACCGTATATAATTAAAATATTACGTCATTTAGAAACAGTAAAAAAAACGCAAAACCTAAAGAAAACAATGCTGTTAATTATTTAGATTGCATAGATAGATAACAGTATAGAGTATAACAGATGATTTTGTTTTTGAATGATTTTAATATATAAAATGGCTGAGCTACGTGACCAAGAAAAAGGAATCTACATTTTTTGGAATTGTTAGCAAATATAGTTGACTTATTTAAGTCACCATATGTTGAAGTCTAGAATATTACAAATGTATGCCATACGGGCTATCAGATTCAAAAGAAATAGTGTTTTTATGTTATCAACCCCTCTGTTCTTTGCATTTCTGTGTGTTTTACTTCAGTCCAGGTAAATTCTTCAAAAGGTTTAACAAATATGATCTTCCTTCTTTTAAATTTATATTCTAATATAAAGAAATAAGCGTATACTGATGTAATGATTTTGCGGGGATTAAACTTCCCGTTATAAGTTTTACTTGCTTGATTTTGAAAACACGTTAAAAAAAAAATCAAAAATTGGGGGGGCGCAGAATAAACCTGAGTACGTACGCACAGGGGGGGTTATAACAAAGCGTACAGCTGCGTACAGGGGGAGGGGGTCAATTATGGAAGTATTTACTGAGTACGTACTTTATAGATGACCCCTAAAATGGTATGTTTTTATTAATAAAATATTTTTGTTGACAGCTCTGAATGAAATCATATATATTATATACAATATTATCAATAACAACCCCCTATGCTGAGTATATTTGGGTTGTACAGTTTTGAAAATGAGATTTGATCATATCTGAAATGATATTCAAAAGTATGTAAGCCCCAACCTACATTATTCAAGGACGAATGTTTATGCAGATTCAAAGAACATGACTATAACGCTAAATGTTGTATTATAATGGCAATCAAATCTTTTTATAGGTGATACTGTATGCATCCTACACAATAGGAAAAATTATCAAAGTTCAAATGATTATTGTACAATTAAATTGATACGGTTCTTTGTAAAATACGTTTTACACCCACACACATATAATCTTTCAGTGTATTGTATATATGATAACCTCCAAAATAATAAATACTATTATATTCCGCAGTTATTGCTTGAGATATTTAAATGATCAATTCCAATTTAGTTGCAAGGTATTTTTAAAACATTATGCCTTCGAAAACAGTTCAGTGGAACCAATTTTTCACGAAAATCATCGTTGATATTTCTTCGCTCTGTTTGCTTGCTGTTGAAAATCTCTAGATAACCATTTACGTGGAATAACCATACACTCAATTTGATGTAAATAATTCATCATCGTCAGCAATATTCATGTAGAGGTCCACCTCTTATACTTTGATTCTTTAAGAATCAGGCTTCACATCAAAAACAGACATATTTCTGTTCAGTCATTCTGAGATAAAACGGTTATAAAATTGTCCCATATTATTTTGAAATAAATACAACTCTACATTGGTAACAATAACGTGTTTATATTTTTCAAGCCTTCTGAAGAGTAATAATTACTCAATTTTTGGAGATTTACACAAATGGTATCTCGCTCATATATAAATATATTTAGCGATGTCAAAAAAACTGTAATTCGAAAAATCTATTTGGACATACCAGCGTTTATGGCAATCTTTATTCGCAAATTACCACGAACATTATAATTATATCTCAAATGTCTCTAATAAATGACACCTCACGCTTTCCCTTTCTCTTCTCAGTCATTTCATTATGCACTCATTTGCTTGGTATCGGTAATATACAATATACTGTACATTTTTAATTAAATGCTCTACTGGCAAGTCCTTTCGAATCCCCTTTTTGTCTGCCAGTAGACATCATTATTACCTTAGATAAAACCATATGCATAAGCAGACATCACTCTCCTTCTCTACCATATGAAAATCATCAGACCAAAGATTTTAATGCCGATCGATAAATAACAGTATTCGAAGAATTTAAAACAAATATCGTCAACTCAAGATCAGCGTCGCTCATTTACAACTATAATGTATAATGTCTAGACTATGGTTTTTGATAAATGCACACATTTTTATCATACTCATTATTTAATTCATGTTTAATTTAAACTTTCATAAAGAATTTGTTTTTGCTTCTTGTGACTCCGTATTTGTAGGGGGAACCTATGTAGTTGTTTGTTTGTTGTCATACATATATTGTAACTTCCGTTTATCATTACATGTAAAAATACACAACTGTACAATTGTAATCGCCTTCTTTCTCTTTCTATGTTAACCTTTGTAGAGTCAACATCTAACAAATAAGCTGTCATATAAAACTCAACAACAGACAACAAATATCGAAATATAGGAAAAATGTATTTACAAACAGACAATACTATTAATATAAGTAGACAGATAAGTAGATAGGAATAATTGAGTTGCAAACAGATCATTATATTAGTATAGAGATAGAATGTCATATGTGTTATGTTTCGAAGTGAAACATGTTAACAATAAGGAAGATTTTTGATTATAGAATCAACAGTCAATAAATGTATGTTATATCGAGGAAGTCAAAAAATGGAACTCATTTTATTTAAAGTGGGAATAACCCCCCAGACTATCTTTACATATATAGTAGAACCCGACGTGAAAAAACAATGGCGTAATTTTTTTTCGATCTGGAAATTATTTCTTGGTGAAAAATGCCTTCAAAGTGGTGTTTTGGCCCAAATGTCGCTGAGGGAAAAAAGGGCTTGGATCTAGCTTTATGACGACAAAGTCACAAGTCGTGTGGTTTTTCTAATAGACTTTAGATCAGATTAATCACGCGATGCTACGTTTGAGACGGCGTAGCTCTGTAACGGCAATCTATTTTTCTCTCCCACAAAACTGAGGTAAGGAAGAACATATAAACTCAAGAGTAGCAAAATTCCAGATGATTTAATGATTTTAAAGTTCACGAATTTGAAGAAAATAAAAATCAGAAAATATTTCATTCGTAGCGCTCGTTATACAGATTATATTTTGACATCTCATTCTCACACATATTTAACACATATCAAAAGATTCTCTGGTGACCACAAAAGCTAGCTAAGTAGAATTTATTGTTGTAAGCATATGTCTGCACTGAAAATGGACTGTTCTTTTGAGGGTAAAAATCATAATGTATGGTGGGAAACGCTATTAAGAACACCATAGCCGTCGGTTTTATAGTCCTCTTTTCACAGTCCTCTTGTCCATCTGATTTCTCGTCTCTATAGAAAGGTATTTTGTGCAAAGTAACTTCTGCACTGTATTACTGCATCCTATAAATTACAGATTGTGACGACATGGTGCTAACATGTTCTACTTTCTAGCCGAAGGAATGAATACTAGACTGGTAAAATAATTTTGTGGCGTATGTAGAATAAGGAACGAGACTTCACATTGCAAAACCCTAATTTTGTTAATCATATAACTTTGATAGAGAGGATAATAATTTATGCAATGAAGATATACCGCAAAACCGACAAATGATAGAATCTGCATTACTGTAGTTCTAGTGGCTCTAGTATACGGCTGTAAACTTGAATAAGAACGTCCGAGCCCTCTATCATGTTTGTACTATTTTCCGATATTTTATAGAATTTTATAGTGTAATGTACTGAAGAATTCTCAATGGTTTTTCAAATATTGAATTCTTGGTGTATTAATGATGAACACTTTGTTAGACTATTGAGTATAATATATCTATCTATACAGTCGTATAAACTATACGATTACATGGTTTAAGTTTTACTAGACGAACATCAATTTCAAACTTAAACGTTGAAATGATAGTTGAAAAATGTCTATTTAATAATTTAGTAATACCGATAGTTAAATAAATCCGAAAAAAGTACAATTAATACTTTGCAGTACCAACTCCAGTACAATTAATACTTTGCAGTACCATACTCCAGGAAAAGTCGTCTGTGCATGCCCGTACAAATCAAATCAGTTTACATTCACATTTAGATCATGAAAAGGATATCTTGTAGAAATGTTTACTCAAGAGCAACTTGCAGATCATAGAGTTAAAAATAGCTAAAACTTATATAGCGTAAGATCAAGCTATTTTGAAGGGTACGTGTCTACTAATTAAGATTTGAGAAGTACTGCGGTCACACAGAATACGTAACTAATATGTGTCACTAGACTAGTCACAAAGGAACAGTCGCACCGCCTGACATTTGTATTAATCCGCAATCTATATCAGATTCATCGCGCTTAATGACGCTACAAGAAATTATTTCGACCGAGCGTTTCAATAGATTTTATTCTGCTCCTGAAATTACAAATTGCATCTTTTTTACGTAATTCGCCAGTTTATATGTTTGTTCATGGCTCAGCCTTGTCAGAAATTTTTTTTGCGTGACTTCTCGGAGCTAGGTCACCTCAAAGATTATGTCGCATGATCAGCCCACTCGTGAGTCTGTTAGACAAACCGCACGACTTGTGACTTTTTCGTCATAAAGCTAGATCCAATCCCTTTTTTTTCTCAGCGACATTTGGGTCAAACCACCACTTTGAAGGCGCTTTTCACCAAGAAATAATTTCCAGATCGAAAAAAAAAGTTACGCCATTGTTTTTTTCACGTCGGGTTCTACTACATATGTAAAGATAGTCTGGGGGTTTATTCCCACTTTAAGTACTATCGAATTGTTGAACGACAAAGGTAATGTTTACTTACGAACTGGTATTTCACATTTAACCATTTGTAAACTATCTACTACATGCGAACATCTTCTCCACCACCACATTCCATGACATACTGAGCATGTTCTTGTCTTTTCCATAATCAGGTTTCTACAATCACATTGCTCGCTAATACAATCTCCAGTACTAAACGTGCAAGGGCTTTCATTCATTGGTTCGTATCGTTCTGAAAATGTAAATATTGGAATTTCAGATAAAGACACATCCACGCACATCTGAATATGTTGCATTATGTCACTGTGTATATGTACTGTACAATCTGCTAATTGATTGCTCTGCTTGAAATGTACATGGACAATTAAGTTATCACAGGAAACTAAGTAGAAAGAGTACAGTCATTCAATTACTCACTACATATTATAAGGCAGTCTTTTACCCTCGTACTTTTCATGCGTCGTGCTAATTTTCTGGGGTGACCTGGCAAAAGCGCGACGGATAAATCTGTGAAGAACGACGCAATTTGTCTAGGTCGGAAAAATCTCAAAGCTTGACGATCTTTGCCACTTGGAGTGGCGTCAGCACTGCAGTTTTTTTAATGGGCGTGCTTTTGATAATGCCAAGCTTTCAGTCTAATTCCTGCGAATTTGGGATATAATAGTAGTTTGTATGATGCTTCTTGAAAGTTTCTATTACGTTTTCAATGATAGTGATCAAAACAAAGTCCAATTATGATTCTAAACTATTTGATATTCTGCTGTCTAATAAAATAATTATTTTTATTACATTATAGTTTAAAAATTTGTAGAATTCTTTTCATTACAGTTGCATGTTAACTGGTAAAAGAGTCTCGATAACATAAAATACGTTAATTTAAGGCCGTCTAAAATGAATTGAAACTAGGATTTCAAAGCTGCGTGCCAGACAAAGCAAAGCACAGCGTAAGAGAGGCACGATGTTCGTAGACTGGCTTAGATTACATCTATAAAATGTATTAAAATTTCAACAATAATGCCCGTGTACAGCATCCAGCTTAATCTGCTTATCGTTGGTTATATGTATCAATTATATCCCATATCCTGAATAAATTATAAATATCCTGAATATCCCATATCCTGAATAAATTATAAATATCCTGAATATCCCATATCCTGAATAAATTAATAAATTCCATCAGTTTTTATGCTCCCAGAAGAAATCTCACGGTCTCATACAATAATGCATACACTTTTTTGTAAAAAAAAATAAACAGGTCCATCCAACTAATAAATATTAAACATATAGTATCTACTAAATTGTAATTGTCATTTTAAAATAGCATGCAAATACATTTATTTTTGAGGTAAATGACAGCGATAAAAGAGACTCTATTGGCAATATTTCGTTATATTTATAATAACATCATCAGGCAAGATAGTGGTAATGGAGATTTACAAAATTTATATAGAGAAGAAATAGCTAACCAGCACAATTCATGAGGCATAGAATTATAGCAAAAATAGTGCTAATAACTAAACAAAGAGCCGTGATTTTACAGATTCTCATTGCGTATTGAGTGTAGACTTGATCTGACGAATCGCAAGCATTTCATAATGGGGAAATTTCATTGAGAATTTTCAGACCTAAGACTCTGTTATCTATCCTCAAAGTCTGATAATTCATATCTTCACGCGAAATAGCGAGTTTGATAATTGTTTTAATATTCATCACATTTATTATGCAAGGAAACAAAAGTTTGAACGTGGAAAAGCATGTTTAAACATTGACTCTCGTATTGATTTGAATATTTGATGTATTTCTCGAAGATATACTCAATTTATTCAATAATGATAATAATAATAATAATAATAATAATAATAATAATAATAATAATAATAATAATAATAATAATAATAATAATAATAATAATAATAATAATAATAATAATAATAATAATAATAATAATAATAATAATAATAATAATAATAATAATAATAATAATAATAATAATAATAATAATAATAATAATAATATTAAGGAAACGGTGCCTGTGACCTATCCTCTGAAATATTTTCAACCTGCACTTTTCTTTTCATTTATTAACTCAAAAGAGAATTATTTCGTGTATAAAAAGACCACAGGGTAGATATACGCGTTACTGCGTACCAGATCACGCATATAGTGTTAAGATGCTTTGATGATAATGAGTTACGACTTGGAAACAAGAGCTTCAGTGGGGTTCAAGTTTCAAATATGCCTGTCATTCTCAAGACCTTCGTTTGTGAACGATTTTAATATTAAATGGATTGGAATATTTATTGGCTCGCTATAAATGAAAGATAACAAAGATTGGCAGATTCCAATCAAATTGTCAAAGGTACTACAACAATGTGATGTTAATAATATTGAACGTATTCAATACTCCTATATTATCCTTCTATTTTGAAAACCAAATTCATATCCTCTTTACTTCTAACTTTTGAAAACAAAAATATTTGATAATCACAAGGGAAACGTTTGAATCTTTCAATTCACGTTCAAAATTTCATGTGCCTAATTTATACCGAACCAATAGCTTCTCTGTCTCAAAACATTGTCCAACAACTTATGCTTCGATATTATAGGGTTTCCAGTAACTTTAACGTAAAATATATTTTGTTGGATTTTTAATGTCTATAGCTTCTAAGGAGATCATGGCACCAAAGCAAAAGAGGATCGGCCTTGTCATATATGCCTGCAGGCTTAATTATTAGCAGTTGGATATATCATTCAGCAGCAATCACGTGAACAGATATATTTATTTATGAAATGTAAACTATAAGTAAAACAATCTTATGGAACTGTACCAATTTAGCGGTACGATCGGTCTGAACTTTAGAGTAATACCTCAAAACCTTGTTGTATTATCATTAGCAAGCCTTATTATTATTATCGGCTCCCTCAAAGAGGTCGCTTCGCTCCCTTTAGTAGCCTTCAGTACAGCCTGTCAAAGAGAATAATAATAATAATAATAATAATAATAATAATAATAATAATAATAATAATAATAATAATAATAATAATAATAATAATAATAATAATAATAATAATAATAATAATAATAATAATAATAATAATAATAATAATAATAATAATAATAATAATAATAATAATAATAATAATAATAATAATAATAATAATAATAATAATAATAATAATAATAATAATAATAATAATAATAATAATAATAATAATAATAATAATAATATTAAGGAAACGGTGCCTGTGACCTATCCTCTGAAATATTTTCAACCTGCACTTTTCTTTTCATTTATTAACTCAAAAGAGAATTATTTCGTGTATAAAAAGACCACAGGGTAGATATACGCGTTACTGCGTACCAGATCACGCATATAGTGTTAAGATGCTTTGATGATAATGAGTTACGACTTGGAAACAAGAGCTTCAGTGGGGTTCAAGTTTCAAATATGCCTGTCATTCTCAAGACCTTCGTTTGTGAACGATTTTAATATTAAATGGATTGGAATATTTATTGGCTCGCTATAAATGAAAGATAACAAAGATTGGCAGATTCCAATCAAATTGTCAAAGGTACTACAACAATGTGATGTTAATAATATTGAACGTATTCAATACTCCTATATTATCCTTCTATTTTGAAAACCAAATTCATATCCTCTTTACTTCTAACTTTTGAAAACAAAAATATTTGATAATCACAAGGGAAACGTTTGAATCTTTCAATTCACGTTCAAAATTTCATGTGCCTAATTTATACCGAACCAATAGCTTCTCTGTCTCAAAACATTGTCCAACAACTTATGCTTCGATATTATAGGGTTTCCAGTAACTTTAACGTAAAATATATTTTGTTGGATTTTTAATGTCTATAGCTTCTAAGGAGATCATGGCACCAAAGCAAAAGAGGATCGGCCTTGTCATATATGCCTGCAGGCTTAATTATTAGCAGTTGGATATATCATTCAGCAGCAATCACGTGAACAGATATATTTATTTATGAAATGTAAACTATAAGTAAAACAATCTTATGGAACTGTACCAATTTAGCGGTACGATCGGTCTGAACTTTAGAGTAATACCTCAAAACCTTGTTGTATTATCATTAGCAAGCCTTATTATTATTATCGGCTCCCTCAAAGAGGTCGCTTCGCTCCCTTTAGTAGCCTTCAGTACAGCCTGTCAAAGAGAATGTCAAGAAAGCACAAGAGTCATGAAAAGGAAGTTAGGATGCAGAACAACACTCAGTTTGATAATTAATCCTTACATCTACTTTCAAATTTACACTATTTCTATTTGTATGTGTGTATGTATGTAAGGCGGAGATTCACGATGCCGTTTTAGATGCAATATACTTGAAACATATACAGGGGCGGCTCCAGCTGAAAACCTGACTGGTGCTGAACAGGGCATCCTGTAGGGGGGTCCATGGGTATGCCCCCCAGAAAAATTATGGTTTTCAAAAGCTATTGAAGCGCTGTGACATCACTTTCGTAACTCCATCAACAATATTTCAAATTTAATTATATAGCTTAGATGATTAGATCTTACACAATCAAATAAATGAACACAGAATGAAATATACAGAAACAAATGTTAAATGTATTTTATTGCAAATAAGAACACCTTGTGCTTAATTAGATCTGTATGTACTCAGGTAGCTTTACAGTATACATTATGAATAAAACGTTTCAAATGCGAAATAATTAACAACTATTTAAATTCAAATGAACTATTTGGACATAATCAGTAGTAACAATTGTAAAATAAAAAGATATATGAATCTTCTGATGTTTAAAATTGTAATTATTACATCAAGTTGTAAAAAATTGAATGCATGTAGACAACTGAATTATAAGAGGCAATCCATCAACACCAACAGACTTTCTAGAAAAAGGAATGGAAAACAGATGTATTTTCCCTGTCACTAGACATCTTTAAGCCTATCCTGGGCCTTGGCCAACCGACAAGCGACAGAGGTGCAAATAGATGGGTTTGCAGCCATTCATTATTCTTCATTCAGGATGGAATGATGTGAATTTGTTCTCGCAAGATCATCTGACAGAACGATACAATAATTTAATAGGTTTGTAGAAGTAGACATATATCAGGCCTTGCAGGCCTTTGTTGGAAACGAGCAGCGGATCCACAACCAAGATATGTAAATACAGATCTCAAACATACAATCGGCTACAATAAAATATTGAAACCAATGAATATAAAGCCAAAATAAAGAGTACCAACTTATCTACTAACCTCTTGTGACAATGCGTTCAATAGCGCTTCCAATTTTTGATAGGAAAATGAGTTCTTCCTGCAAGTCTGGGACTTTGTTTACATTTCTCATACAATACAAACTTCTTGTTTCATTGTGCTGATTTATACATTGAAAAGTTGATGATAGGTCTTGAATTAGCTAGCTTTTGTCGACTGCAATTTTCTTCTTTAAATTACATGTTAAATTGTCAATATAGAGCAGATTCTGTAATAGCGGAGCAAGATAATGTTAACCTTCCATAGACCCCAATTCGCCATGCTTGCAAAAGTGGAAGGCATAACAATAAAATAAA
Source organism: Haliclystus octoradiatus (assembly GCA_916610825.1). Classification (NCBI taxonomy): domain Eukaryota; kingdom Metazoa; phylum Cnidaria; class Staurozoa; order Stauromedusae; family Haliclystidae; genus Haliclystus; species Haliclystus octoradiatus. Next base: position 7,491,497 of record OU744450.1, read on the forward strand.
GTTAAGTTAAAGAAAACTTAAGTTGATAAGTTAAAGAACAATACAGGACTTTGTATTGTACTTGATTACTTGACTTCTTCAGACAAATTACTTCGACAGACTTGACATAAACATTCAAACATTAAAGTTCTAAAACCGAGAAATCTTACCGAGAATTGTGTCTTCTGTTTGTGAGCCTTGGATTTTTGTTGGATCTGACAGTACGGCTTCTCCTTCTAGGCATATTCGGATGATTTAACAAAAAATTAAAATAATACGTTCTGGTAGTATCGTGATGTTGCAAGGCATGATGGGATAAACAAAGGCAAAGCAGTTTATTTTCACAGCACTTCGTTCGAAATGACGTGATTTTCGTTATTTTAAGCTGTAGAAAATAGAACTGTAGCTAGGTGAAGGCCTGTAGATGTATACCCGAGAAATGTATATTAGATATTTGAAAAGTTCACTTACTGAGAAGGAGTTTGAATCTCAAGAAACAATGGGGATTTGCTCACCGACACGGTTTGCGTATTATTATAATAAATCAGTCAAAAGTTGTAAAAAATAGCAGAAATTCTGTCGTCATAATATTTTAAAACCGGATGATTTAGTTTACCGAGATATGCAAAGATGTGCTATAATGAAGAATAGGTTGAAAACATGCGGATATCGTAGCATAATATCAAATGACTATAAGGCCTAAATTACACTATACCGGTTAGCTTTCATACCGGGTAAGTATTGTGCAATCAGAGTCAAAGTCATACCGGTGATTACACTTGAAGCATCCACGGCTTTATGACACAGCAATGGAATACGTTACTGATGAGCAATGATCCTAGTTATGCAAACTTGATTGCGAGGAAACTAGTATAACATGAACAGGTACCGACAAACATAACCCCAATAATACATTTTTTCCATTTCACGTGAAAGGGTATAAAACTATAATGTATATGGGTGTTAAAAACTCAATCGATAGCATAGGTGTTTGATGGAATAAAATTCTTACTTTAGAGGATCTCTGTACTAAGCCTCACTTTCATGAAAATAATAAGTTGTCGTAGCCCCACTTCGAGTATAACCTATTAATAATCACTTGAAAAAAAGTCGAGTCATGATTGGTGGATTTCTACCACGTGTTTAGTAGCTATATCAATACAACCCACGAGATTCCATGGCAACCATTAAATGCGTGCAGGTATAGGTCTATACCCGCACGTGTGCGGTTATAGACCTATACCTGCACGGTTTTATGTGTTTTGAAAATGGCGACAAGCTGCGACAGATGGAATATTTTTCGACTTGAGAAATTCAAAAAGTAACAACTTGGGATTTGCTATTTTCAAATGTAACTCTTATTTTATTTTTATGTTTGAAAAACAATTATGTTGAAATTTTCGCGTCATATTTTGAAACGATATTCGTAAGAATTTCATTCCAATTGTATTTAATGAAAAATCAATGACCCATTCAAATTAGAAAACAAATAATTGTTGTAGTGAAATTGATGAGAGATAATTGATGTTCCAGACAAAGGTTATGTTACATGATTATTAAAATGATTACATCACTCTTTGTTCGTGGCCATCCAAATTTAGACCCACTCGTTATCTAACAACAAACTCGAAATCCATATCCAAAACTCGGCGACCTCGTATTTGAACTCGTGAGTCTAAATTCCGATAACCCACTCATGACGGAAGACAAATTCCATTGACATTTCTACATTATAATTTAGAGTTTTAGAGTTTTAGTTTTAGAGATTATTCATATTAGAGTTTTAGCTATGCATGACATGTAAAACTGTCTATCGATCTGTCTACCATTAATACTTGAAAATGATAAATGATACATCGAAACTGTCGCAAATAGTTTTGTTTTTGATTTTTTCCTGATCTATACGATGAAAAATATACCCAAAGTATTACCTATTCTATCGATTTCTATATTTTCATAAATATCGTAATGAAAGCATTTTAGGGCAGGTCTGATTTACGGAAAACAGAAAGAAACTTACGTAAAATTATAAAACGAGGTCCATTGTTTTCTGTTTTCCTGTAAACGAGTCTATCACATGGGATATATCGTCGTTAGCGGTGGATTTAGATGCAGTGAATATAACATTTTGCAATTTTGCCTTGGATTGTCACTATGTTGTCTATTTTGTCTTAGTGTCTGCTATTTTTTATTCGTGAAATTAATCATCGATAGAAAAAAATACAAAATTGTAAATGTTTGTAATCAAATACAAATGACGATCTCAATGATCTGAACAGTGTTTGCAAGTAGCTGACAATAGTTTGACAAAAAAAAAGAGGCGTTTGGCTTCACAATCAGAGTTTTAACGAAAACCTTCCATTCAATGTTACATATGGCAAGGAATTGTTGCAGTTACCATTTTTATCCGTTTGCGAACGATACAGCCTTGATCTTGCAATTGCTCCGCTCAATTAAGAAACTAACGAAGATGACAGTGACACAAATACAAAATACAGTAGATCAATCAATCAATCAAACAGTTGCATGTATCGATGATAATAACTACATAAAATCATCACAATCGTTATCATTTATTGAGAAACTTTTAAGCAATTTGGATGATTTTCAAAGGGCTCATACAGAATAAAATTAAAATAGTTACGAACAGAATTAAAATATAGACAAAAAATAGATTCGTGAATGAATAATCTTTACATGATAGATTCGATTTACATAAGTTTTGGAAAAGCCTACTATCAGTGAGATCCTCTATCGAGTTTGGACTAGAGGAGTAAAGTGAACAGAATATCAATAATATCGATAACATCCCAATGTCTTATGTGGAATGTCCAAACACGAAGCATCGCAAAATAGTTGTTGCTATAATATTCACTACACATGAATCCATAGCTCGAAACGATGTATTTCCACGCGTTACACTCGTTTACAGGAAAGCAGAATACAATGAACTCCGCTTTACAATTTCCGTAAATTTCTTTCCGCTTTCCGTAAATCATACGTGCCCGGAATTTTATTACAAACTGCTTCAATGTATTGGAAATACCAAGATGCATCATATTGTTATTTATGAATTACTTGTGTTGAATTTTTCAGTGGTGAATTTTACGCAATCATATCATATATTTAGAGTTTTCTGGTCAAATGCTCTTTCGCGTAGATAAGACACGGCTGTAGAGCATGAATCCTTTTTCATCAATTGGGAGACGTGGATAAAAATATTTTATTCCAATTTCAATTTTTCTGGACAGGTAAAGATGTTTACACGGAGTGTCCATTACTCTATGAATCATTATGGTTTTTGTTAATCACGTTGCTTGTCATTAAAACAGTTAAGAATTCTGGGGCGATCCCTGATTAGGTATGAAATTAATAGCATCTCAGAAAGAATAATTATTACCTTCTTGGCAGATAAGAAATACACCTCAGATCACGCCTCAATAATTTATTTAATATTGGAATCCAATTGTAAATTTCGAGGAACGAATTTTGGGAGATAGCTAATATAAGACCATATATATCTGATTTCAACTGTCGGGTTTTCAAACTACGCTTATGATATTCAAATATGCCGTTTTTGTTTTGTAGTTATACACTGCATCGCGAGTCAAATAGAAATAAATTTGTACAAGCAATCACCATATCTACAATGATAACTTAGCGCATTCTGCATGGAGATAATGGTCTTTTGAGATAAAAACATCACATGAGGTCGAATGATAATCATAAGAAATTGAAAGGAAATATAGGGCGGGTATAGTCTTATAGCAATACTACCTGGGATACCATTTGTGTTTTAATAATTGGCATGGAACATCAGCGACACAACCCAGACATTTGGATTGTATTATATAGTTAAACATTCGGTAGATCTGTGGCACTCTGCGTGTGTCTATTTGTCTATTATGGCCTTCCTACAAATAGACTTGAGCCAAAGTATGTAGTAATGGTGTATGCTAATTAATAACCATCAATCCATAACGAACAACGTGAACAGTTAATAATATATTTGTGCTGCAATAGTATATTTATAGAATATGTCGTACTTTGATTATACTATTTCATCATACAGAGAAAAATCCATTTGCTAGGGTAGGCTTTTATTCTTGTTTTAAGCAACCCATTTTCTTAAAAGAAATCTATGGTGCAAACATTTCATAAGGAACATATTTTCTTGAATTTTTCTATCCTAGACTAAAACTTCTCGAAATTATTTAACCAAATTACTCATGGTATAATAGTTTAGGATATATGAAATAGATACTATTCCTTATGTTAAAAAATTTGAATGATTAGCTAAAATTCCAATTATGCTATTGGTATATAGATTTTGCTATTTTTACTGATAATTCACAAGGATTATTGCTCTTAAATTCAAAACCTCATAGATCTACCTAACTATACAGAGTTACTCATGGTAGTTAGTTTACGAAATATGAAATAGATAATATGATTTATGTTGAAAAAAATTAATGATTAGCTGAAATTCCCAGTTATATGCTAAGGGTACCGATTTTGTTAATATCAACACGATAATTCACAATGCTCTTTGATCATAAATTGAAAACTTCTCAACATTATTTAGCAAAATCACTCATGGTAGTTTGTTTAACCTATTGTGAAATAGATGATATGATTTATGTTGAAAAAATTCAATGATTAGCTGATTCCAATTATCTAACGGTACCGATATCGTAAATATCAACATGATAATTCACAATGCTTTTTGCTTCTAAATTCAAAAACGATGAAAGCCAATTATATATAATTTGCAGAAAAAATATTTGATGCTGCTGACAGGTGGTTAAATGTATCATAAGAGCATAATAAATATAATATTTTGAAAATCAATGTAGTACAGTGTAATGTTGAAAATATCGCATACCATTATAGTGCAATCAATATAATATATGTATTACTTTACCTTCGTGATAACGGCATTCAGTCACAATGATAATACTTGCGAGAAGAAATCTTGATAACATCATATTCAATGCCATATTTCATATGTTTAAATTTCAAATATTCGAGTGCATACGAAGGCGCTATAGTGATGTTTTGGTCTATATTACAGAATATAATTGAGTATGATATTTGACATGAAACATCAGCGACATACCCCAAACATTTGAATTGTATTATATAGTTAACCATTCGGTAGATCTGTTGGACTCTGCGTGTGTCTATTGCTCTATTATTCCTTTCCTACAAATAGGCTCGCGTTAAAGTATGTAATAATGTTGTATGCTAATTAATAATCATCAATCCATAACGAACAACGCGAACAGTTAAGAATATATTTGTGCTGCAATAGTATATTTATAGAATTAGTCGTACTTTGGTTATACTATTTCTTCACTACATAGCAAGAAATCAATAACACAGCTATTAGCGACAGTCTCGATATAATCTAGTATATCATTTTCGAGCAATTTGTAAAGAGGTCGATAAAGCTTTAGATGTTATATTTAATTAAAATTCTGATTTGTGCAATAAATAATCTTTTGAAACATTTTGCATACGAACATCTTGCTACTGGCCATCTGTATTTAAATAGGTTCTTTTATACAATGGATAGCATTTGTTAATATTAGAATGTGCTGTTGTATTGTATCCGTAATTACAGTCTTCATATAATATTGTATTCAGTCAATTTGTGTTAAGCTTGCTTACCCTGTTAACAGAACCATAGAGCTATATATAAATCCTTATGCAAATTACAATGTTGACTAAATTTAACAGGCAAAACTGTTTATCGGTCTTTTTACAAATTGCTTGAAAATGATATAGGATTAAATCGACACTGTCGCAAATAATTGTGTATTTTATTTATCTCTGATCTATATGATGAAATTCCTATCTTATAATAATGATTTAAATAAAATGCTATACTAAAAGTGGAAATCAGTAAAATCGTTTATGCAAATTTAAACACAATTAGGGATGGCTAATATAGATAGATAGATCATATATTTTAGACATATTAAAGGAAGATACAAAATTACAAAAGATAGCATTGAGCCAAATATGACAGTTACTGTACATAATATTAGGCTAGCTAATTAAGCTAATTAATTACAGCATGATACAAATAATTAAGATAACAATAGGATGTTAACGGATACAGTAAAATAAAAGCTAAAATTTGTAGTAGAAATTATAGATATTTTAATTTATGATGAGCACACATAGCAATCATTCACAGTGCACACATTGTAATATTTTTCAATGATGCTATCTTTCAATTTAGGAAGAAATAGTTTTCTTTTGTAATATTTTGCAATTGATGCTTAAAGTCCAGTTGAAACTGTTCCAAATATAGGTGCAACTGTAGCATGGCAAATTTTGGATATGGCTGGTCTTAGCAAAAGCACGACAAAGAAGTTTTGAAGATGGTATTGCTCCTCTATAAAAGAGAACATGTTCTGAAAGATAGGAGGGCACTTCTTGTAAATTACCTTGAACATAATAGAGCATATACGAACATTAAAAAGATCACCAATCTTCAAAAGACCTAATCTTTTGAAAATTGGTCACTGTGAGCGTTTTATGGAGAGTTGAGGATGACACGGATACATTTTTTTTGAAGTTTGCAAATTTTCGGCATGGCAGAACTATTACCCCAAATAGCAAGACAATATTTTAGATGTGGATTAGTCACAGCTTGGGAAATTTGCAGTTTGTGACGAGCAGTAAGGAAGTTTTTAGGCGGATCAGTGTGTAAATGTTCTTCCTAATACGGGAGCAAACATTATTTATGTGCTCATTCCAATTTAGTTTTGTGCCTACAAAAAAAATATTGGTATTACTGAGTTTTTAAATGAAATACATATTTAAGTTTAACTAATTGAAAACGTTGCTGATGCACTCTGATACAAACACGCTGGTTGCCTGATGAGACGTGAAAGAGGCTTAACAAATCACGAGCCACCAAGCGGTTGATTTTTGCCTCTTGAGTGTCTCGAGTAAGGGGCGGATCAAGCTAAAAATCTGACTGCTGCTGTAAGGGAACAGTAACGGGGCGAAGTTCCATCCTGTAGAGTGATCCGGGTGCATGCCCCTGGAAAAATGTTGGCATTCGAAAGCTATTGAAGTGCTGTGACACCACTTTCGTAACTCCATCAGCAATATTTTAACGTAATTATGAAGCTTAGATGATTAGATCTTACACCATCAAATAAATAAACACAGAATAAAATACACAAGAAAAAAAGAAAAATGTATTTTATTGAAAATAAGAATACATTGTGCTTAATTAGATCTGCATGCACTCAAACAGGCCATACAGTATGCATTAAGAATAAAACGTTTCAAATGCGAAATAATTAACAAATACTTAGATTCAAATAAACTATTTGGACAAAATCAGCATTAATAATTGTAAAATTAATATAATCTTCTGATGTTTAAAATTGTAATTATGCGACATCCACTTGAAAAAGTTTTTGAATGCATGTAGGCAACTGAATTATAGAGGCAATCCATCAACATCGACAGACCTTCTAGAAAAAGGAATGGTAGGCTACGTTAATAATATTAATGTAGTTATGCTTGTATACTGTTTATTTATATGCTGTTTACATTAAAAATTTACAAAACAAAAGTAACTATACAAACTTTTCATTGACTGATCTGTTTCAGGATTTTTAGAGCTGTTTCCTACCGATGGCTTATCCGATGGATGTGTGGCTTGTTTGGATGGGAAAATTAGAGGCCACTACCTGCCACGTATATACCACAGTATACAAACGAAGCATTTTGGTAATGGGGGGATGCACTGCTACCTAGCTGCAACAAGGCGACTGTGAACATATTGTTTACAAAGATACCTCCCTCCTCTCCTGTTAAGATAGACTGCATAAAGCAATTGAAAACTAATATCCAAGAAAATACAATACCTTCCTGAACACACGAAACAATTTAATGACCTTTCCTAGGTTTGCCGTGTGATCTGCACATCGGTGTCTTCGGAGTGGAAGTAGAAGTGCTGTTCCCAACATGATGACTTTGCGATTCTCTCTCTGCATTGTTTATCGCCATAGGGGAAACATAAATAATCTGAATGAACACTCATCAAAACACTATATTTATAGGCAACTGATGTTAGCATTTTTCATGGCTTATCAGTAGAACACAATTCTGTTGTCGTGGATTTCTTTTCATTTCAATGCTTGATGGCTGCTTTCCTGTCAGGCTTCTCTGTAAATTTAGAATCTAATGGTAACAGGACTAGCTGTTTATATTTTTCATAATAGGCTCAAAGGGTGAGCCTTATGTCAAAGCTGGTTGGTCTGGCTCTGACGCCAGGTCACGTGTTTTAATATTAAGAACGCATGCGTACTATCTTCCATAGCACATTTCATAAAATTGAAAAACAAAACAGGAAGAGTTTCATGATGAGAAAAGAGTCAAGTTATTCGGCAGAAAATCAACTTCATAATAATTAGAATGAAATTTGTGTGTACCAGTATGAATTGGTTGTAGATATGAATCGATTCTACGGTTTTCCGTGTTGTTTTATAGTGTTAATACATTAGCTAACCTTTTCGATATATGATCACGTGGACTATTAAAGGGTTACCAAACACTTGCCATGTTTGTATTCATATTTACCAAACGGGAAAATGTTGGGAGACACGAGTGAAGCACTAAAAAATCACGCGCTCCCAGCGGGTGATTTTTAGCTTCCGGAGTGTCTCCCAACTTTTTCGAGTCTTTTAAATATGAACACAAACATTTTCAAGTGTGTGGTAATCCTTTTCTAAAATAAAACTAACGTCGGAATCTCACTCAAGGGCGGATTCTCAATTCACGAATCCACAATTTAAAATTCAATTTCAATTCATAAACCAAGCAAAGGAAATCCCACAACAAGATATATATTTTTGAATAAAGAAAGACACATACAATAGCTTCTGTAATATAAACTGTACATAGTTCTCTAGAAATTGATGTACTAATTGTTATCTAAATTTAAGGTTTTACCTTGAAACAGCGTAGCCTATAATTGTCTTTCATTCTGTGTTTTTGTTTTGCATGCTGCAAGGAAAATAACTCATTTACGACGCTTTTCAATAAATATAAAGATCCTCAGCTAATTATCATTTTGTAAATCGTTGCCATAGTTGAAATATTTATTGGATTGTTATCGGAAAGTTATAATTTCTTTATTATCACATATCAAACTCTTGAAGCTAGCCGCTTTTACCTGTTTTCGGAACCATGTTTTATCGTAGGATTTCATGCACGCTCTTTCGGCCAATCAGATCGCAGAAAACTTTCGTGGTATTTTAGAAATAGCCTCTCGTGCTGCTAAAAAACCTAATGCGGTTGTATATTTGCATTCTACATTATAATACTGGTGGATTGAATATTTTAAACTATCTGCAATGTTGTTTCCATCAACCACGATACTTTTCTTCATCTAATTATGCGTGTATATTCAAAACTAGGCCTATTTATCTTTATGAAGACAATGGAGCACACCAACATACAGCTGAAATCATATAGAATCAAATGACTAATGCAATAAGATTCTTACCAAATATAATATATTTCATTGTGTATAAACAACTTATGTAAACATTGAGTAAAAGGTGTCGAACGTGTCAGAAGCTAGTACCGTCAGATTGCACATGGTTGACGTTGTGACAAGAGTGGCGAAGAGCCTATAAACATTCTACCACTGTAACACACGACAATCATGACGCAGTAAATAATGATTTCAAAAATACAACCAATTCACATTAATACATATTAGTATCGCACAAACTATATTAAGAAGCGTTGATTTTCTGTCAACATAAACATTTTATTCTTCATCGTGAAACTCTTCCTGTCCTGTTTGTCACTTTTATGAAGTGTGCTATGTAATATAATACGCAGGCGTTCATAATATTAAAACACTTGACCTGACCGCAGACCAGACCAACCCTCTTTGACATAAGGCTCACCGGCTCAAAGGTAGACATGGGCATTGTAAAAATCAGTTTCTTTATCTCAAATGAATGTCTAATGAGTGGTACACTGCTAATGTGTTAAACAGACCTGTAGTGATGGATTTACAGATTTACTTAAAAATACCTGAATCGCACAAGGAAGTACTCTATGTTACCATAAATAGGGGATACCATAACCTCTCTCACAACATTCTCACAAATTTTGAACTTTGGATAAGCTATGTTAAGATAGATTTCACCCACTTTTGTCTTCCTTGGTTCTCTTTTCAAGTTTTCATTAAAGTGGGGGCTAGCTAGAACGTGTTTGTTAATCGAGGCATGTATACATATAAACAATTTGAACTGTGATGTGATTGGACACAAAATTGTACATACGTCTTTATAGTGGGAATATCAGTGATAGATATTGATAATACCTGGAATATGAACCTAGCCATGAAAAGCAGAGCATTTTAGAATGCCAATGATTTAGAGTGTGTGGAAGCCTTCTGAACAGCTGGTTTGTGCATCTGGTGATAGCTTTTTGATGTCATTCAATATATGTGTTTTTGTTAACAAGGAGCTTAACGTACCGTATGCGTTTGTTCCTAAAACAGATACATTATATTTAGTGTCTCATTAAGTGGATATTGAGTGATGCTAGATAATAAATGCTTTTTTTAATCTTGTCATATACCAATTTTAATCAAATCACGAGGCTCTATCTCCTCATCATGTGCACTTTTTTTAAAAAGTGGATCGGGATGGTCTTTGTTTTTGTTTGCAACATGACGTAGCAGTGACAACCACTTGGGTATTATCATGTATTTTCGAAGCCTTGCTTTGTTGAGGTGACACACCAGTACAAATGATTTCTGACACCTTGATATTAAAGATATGTAGTTTTAAGAATGATGTTTGCTATTCCTTCCCGTCGTATAACCACAGTATATACTGACATAGCTCATTGCGACCATACCTTTTATCCAGGATAAGATAACTTCACAGCCTCTCCCTTTACTGGCCTTCAAGAGTCTCTTTGGAAGTGATCTAGCAACATAACAAATATCATAAAAATGACGAGTATTAGCATTTTTCTCTCTTATCTATTTGGCTATACCTGAAAATATGTTGCAAATCTCTAAATGCATGATGATGGCGATTGCCTGATGTATTAGTTATGAAATGATAATTCACCTTTATGACGATCTCAGACAAAAATTGATACATCAATTGTATTGTTTGCTAATATAGCAAAGATTTTCTGGCAACCATCTAATTCCATAGCTTGACTGCTACCAGAAACATTTGACTGTAAATATGAATACATAACAATTATTTGTTCTGGTTTTAATGTGATTAATGCTTATTATTTTGCTTACCTGATGTAATTCAACATTGAAAATGTTTATGACATCAGTACAAAATATTGTGTATGCACCATATTTTGCACTGTGCCCCATTGAATCAAACCACCCAACCCCACTCCATACTGTCTTTTTTAGCTGCTTTATTTTAAGTAGCATTTTAGATTGATAACTTTCCCAAAATATTTAAATCGCAGGGAAAATAAACTTACAACGTTCTATCAGTTATCGTAGAAACTCCCATATGTTTAAAAATTCTAATGTCTAATAGAGCCACCTGCTAAAAGTACATAAGAAGTCAATAACAGATTACCAAAATGGGAAGCGATCACGTGCCATGGGCTGACTACTCCATTTGTAAGGGGTAATACTACAAGCACAACGTTGTTGGATAGTTACCATGATACCAATTGTGGTCATACTGACCTTGGGACTCTCTCTATTGCACCAAAAAAAGAACATAAAAAACAAATTAAATAACAACAGGAGTATCAGCATCAACTCTGCAAAAGAAAGAATTACAGAAATAATCATGCAATGAATTCTAGGAATGAAACAACCCTATAAGTACTGCCATGTCCATAAGTGTAGGGGCTATATAGACTACTTATCTCCAAATAGCCACATCTGATACCTGGGCCATTGTCGCATTTGAATATTTTAAAAAATTCTGAAATAAATACACAAAAATATGTCTATAACATACAAGACATCCCTTTTAAAAACTCTCATTATTCGCGCAATTCGTTTATGTTCATCGGAGAATGCTTTTAACCTTGAATGTAAAGTCAATTTTTAGAAATCTTTTATACCCCTAACATCTTTTAAATTCCATTTTATCAAAGAATAATTTGAATGTTTTAAATAGCCAACTTATAAATAGAGATGAAGATATTCGAATTGTATTACCTTTTAAAGACCAACAATCTATCAGTGTATTAAGACAAGAGTTAGGTCGTTTAAATAGTAAATTGAGTAAAGTTAAGTTTAGATACGTTTTGAAAAGCCGTAAGCTGCAAGACGATCTACGACATCATGAAGACAAACCGTCTCTTGTTAGCCAGCATCGAGTTGTGTACAAATGTCAATGTGGCTTGTGTGAAGCAAGCTATGTCGGGTACACCTGCCGAAATCTCCACAAACGCATAGCTGGACACAATTCCAAAGTGATCAGAAACCATGTGAAAAAACATCACCATGGAAACACGGGCAATCTTCACGAATCGTTTTCAGTTTTGCAATAATGCAAATCAAAATTCGATTGCAAAGTTTTTAAAATGCTGTTCACTCGTGAAATGAAGCTTTCACTGAATACGCAATCGGATTCAATAAATTCATTGCTATGGTTCTAAGAGACTTAAAATAAAAATAAATAAAATAATTACTATCCTTATATGATAAGATATGGAAATTGTATAACTCTATCATGTTGGTATATTTAGTTGATCTGCTCCCATAATTTTTAGACTTGATAATGGCTTTTTGTGAAAGTCGAAATGTTGTCCAAATATATTCATTAGCGTTGGTAGTTATTGTAAAATACATCTAAGATATTTTGATAAATTTTCAGAACTTATTTAGATTTAAAAGTATGTGCAGATTTAGAGGAGCGAATATTTAGAGGTAATTGGTTACAAATATGTATGCAACGTAACCCAAATGAGTTACAATACACATATAGATGTGGATTAGGCATTAGTAATCTTCCATGACTGGACATTTGAAACATTAATTGTCGTCAGTTTCTACACGTTAATAATGATTTTAAAGACCATAGAATGACCAGCAGCCTTCGCATATTTTTGTTTTTGAAATCTGGACCCAGATTTAAATCACTCGTTTTCATGATGCACGGCCCGCATATGTGTATCTTTTGCACACACACGCGCTTTTGCAAAAACATTTCGTAAAACGAACATGGAAACATCTCTGCCAAGTTATTTATCAACGAACTGGTTCGGAAAGTTACAACTGATTCAAAATTTCATGTTGGTGTTTACTTGATACAAGAATATTAGGGATTGAAGGAACGGGAAGAGATTTGTTAGCATTCAAATCAAAATTTATCGTCGAAACAAAATGAAATTATAACACTAGGCGAGTTCGATTTTTAATACGGATACTTTGATCATTGACTCCACATTATGTTTGTAAACACGTAGGCTTTGTCTGAAAATAGAAAGTTACATACATATGTATGTTTTATATTGTTTTTCTGCAGTATTTATATGCACGTAGATTGTAAAATTTAGAATCATGTGAATTTATTAACTGTTGATTTGAAAGTACGTTTTATCCAAATTGTTTTGATTTGCGTCAAACTTCTCAGAAAGATAATCAGACTGTGACTCCCATTCCTCTATTTATTTTTGAGCCGTATACATTTGTTGGCTATCTATAGCCATAGACTTTGCGTTTCGACAAGTAAGAATTGAGATTTATCCAAACTGAAATTGATAAACCAGACAATTTTCGCGAGCTTTCTGTCGTGTCTTTTTGTAGCAACAGCCACGAGGACAATCCTCTGACGTGAGCGCTGACGTCAGTTTCCAGAGGATTAGCCTCATTTCTTGTATTCAAGACAACAAAACAAAGCAAAGGCTACTGGTCATTCGAAACTCTTTAAAGTAGAGAATTAAATCAAAATGTAAACATCTCTTTTGAAAGCTATCGAGATTTAAATTTACTAGACGTTCATGATAAGGTTATTCTAGATCCGAGTAACTCGGCGCTGTAAAGCCTCAGGTTAAGATTTAGATTGAATCTACGGAATTTGCTTAATCTTCTGCGTAAAATAATATGCGTGTTGTCCATAACGGTGTTGCAATCAAATGCAAATCAAAAGTCAGCATAGTCAGCCGTATTGTGAAAAGTAAACAACATGTAGGCCTAAATATCTAAATATCCAATCTATTTTGAATCCTGTTTGATATCCATCTCAAGCCGTTAAGTGCCAGATAAATCATGCAGCATGTGTTCACAGTCGGTCCAGAACGGAAAAGTTGAAGTCCAATCATAAATCAGCCGACGCGTATTGTGTAGCCTGCGTCACAGACCAAAACATTTTGAGAATGTTAAGGTCTCTGCATTACCACCTCGTGTCTAGTTCTGGGGGGTGTTCAATTTGTTTAAACCTGCATGAATTAAGCATCTTACACCAAACCGAGACATCTCCATTTTCATAATAAACGATGGCGATGGCAAAATCGCAAAATTACATGTCATTTGTCTACTTCATCCAAAGTCTCGTGGGGATTATGATTTAGTTAAAAAAAAGTAGAAAAGGTATAATTAAAGAAGTTTTTTTAATTCTTTCCTTCAATGTTGATGTAACAAGGAGTAAATACATCTGTAAGAGATGTCTGTGGCAGCTTGGTAAGCTAAACAACCATTGTCAAAAGTTGATCGAAATTGAGAGCCAAATCAAATTTAATTATGTTGTTGATCAACCTGCAAGAAGACAATTATTCTTTGCATTGCCTAATTCTGAATGTTTAGAAGAGACAACGGGATTTCATCTCACATCAAGCTCCATATTTTTACCGTTCAAAACATTACCCACAATGGAAACTACTTCAAGTTCTTCGGATTTCGAACATGTGAACGTTGTGCCATTTGACCAACATGTTTTAGTTTCATCTACACTAAGTAAATCTAAGCAACAACAACCAGCAACATCAACAGAACCAACAGAAAAACAATCTTGTGCAAAGGTAATAATTAACTGGCCCAGTGGGATAAAGTCTAAAGCTGTAGGAGCAGATCTTAATTCTTTCTGCCAGCGGTTGATGAGAGGTAAGTATGAAAAACTTGTCCATGCTGCATGGGAGCACACTGAATTGAAAAAACATTTAATTGATTTGGTTTCAAAGTCTGTCAATGCAGAATGTGAAGTTATGTGTCGGGTGAACGATCGAAGTATATTACGGAAAACAAAAAAGCAAGACATGCTGAATTTTACGTTTGCTGGTGTGGACAATGAGTTAGAGGAGAAAGCCCCAATAATCAGACAAATTATTGTTATTTCTTGTGTGCGTCGGTTCAGCAATTTAGAAGATGATGTTTCCTGAAACCCTGTGGTTGCCTTTGCTGCAGCAATATGTCTGAAATATAGAAAAAAAAATGTTGACAGAATTACAGTTACTGGTGACAGACTTGATTCAACATTTACATTTTTCTGTAAGTTTTATGTCTTAATTATATTTATTAAAATTGTCATCAATATATGCATCTCACAAATTTGTCAGTACATGTAAAAGATCCAAAAATGAAAGTTTGAATTTAATTGTTAGGCCTAATGATTAATTATCAAGCAAAAAAAAGAGTAAAGTTGATTTTTGTATTTCTAAAATCATTTTATTTACTAGTAAAAAAATAATTCTCTAGAGCCTATTAGAAATTAACAAAAGATTCTGGTTTATGTTTAATTGAAGTTATTAATTGCTGCCTGTAAATGTATTTCCGTCAACTCCTCACTAAATAGGTTATGCACATTTAAAGTCATATATATTTATAAGAACAATGTGCATAATGCAATTACATAAATGGAGCATGTTAGGCTCAGGGCGATTTGCATACCAAAAATAAACCAAAACATTGAATGATAAAAGGCTCTACATATAAATAAATCATTCAATCCTCAACTCTTGTTATTTAGATGCATATACAATTTTAGAAGCTATTATGCCTAGTAAGCCAACAAAATATTTTTCTGATGAGTATAGTTTATGTTATTGATATGCTACTAACGTTCTTTACTTAGCGCAAGATGGTCCGTTGATGGAATGTAACGATCGATCAACCTTGTGCGGGGATATCATCAGAGAAAATGATTTGATGATTTGAATAAAAATCTCTTAAAAAAATCTCAATAGCAATTTGGAAGTCACGAGCCTCGTTTTTCAGCGAAAAGTCATAGCATGCTCGGTGCAGCCTTTGAATAAGCAGTTTAAATGAGAATGGCGTAGCTCAATGCTTCTTTCAAATATATATATAGTAATCAAATTGATGTAGAATTTTCTTGGTTTTTGATCACAGAGCGCTTTACAATAGAATAGAATAGAATAGAATAGAATAGAATAGTGTATTTTAAGGCCTTTAAACAACTTAATACAAGTATGAATCTACGTTTTTATTTTATACTTTAACTAACAGATATTTCGTTATTTTTCTGTTGTTCCTAGAATCCTGGTTTTTATTAACTAATTTGGTTTATTTTGTCGATTTTCTAATTATGCTGATTTAATTTTCTCTTTATATTTGCTGTTACTATCATTATGCAAATCGATATATTTGTTCATAAATTTTGCACCACGAAAAGAAAAAGATCGCTTTCCACGGTCTGAATTGACACGTGGGAGAATGTATAACTGTTTTCGTGTGTTATATGGAGACTGTGATCTTTTAAATAATCGTTCTAAGTTTGGGCCATTTTCTCCTAGAGCTGATCGATGAGATGTGATGGCAGTTCTAAGTTCAACAGTGTCTTCAATTGTGAGCCAGTGTAGTTCATTTAATAAGTTCTGCATTGTGTCATATTTTTTTCTACCATCGATCAATTTGGCTGCCCAGTTTTGAATACTTACCTGTACTTTATGCAATTGAGTTTTGTTACATGACGACCGTACTTCAAGTGCATAAAGGCTTGTTTCAACAATTTTGGATTCTATAACTCTCATAAATACTTCAGGTGGAATATACTTTTTCTGCTTTGCAATTGCACGTAATCTATAGGAGGCTGTTCTTTAGATCTGTTTTATATGGTTTTTGAAAGTCATTTCACTGTCGAATATTACACCAAGGTTTCGTGATGCTGTTACGTATGTTAACTTTTCGTTGTTTAATTCTATTTCAGGTAATTCGTAGTTGTTTACTTTTGAGTGGCCTATGGCTAATATATTTGTCTTTTTTGCATTTAATAAGAGTGAGTTTGAATTGAACCAAGATGTTAATGATTTAAGATCTTCATTGATTTTGTGTTGTATTTATGAAACAGAGCCAGGTAAGTTGGGTTTAAATGTATAAAGCATTTGTGTGTCATCAGCAAATTGTCCAGGGCTTCCGTTTGAAATAGTATCTGGGAGATCGTTCATATATACTAAGAATAGCAAAGGTCCAAGTACGGAACCTTGTGGTACCCCATACGTTAACTTTACTGCATCTGATGTTAAATTTCAACTTTCACAACTTGCTCTCGATCAGTCAAGTATGATGACATCCATGATAGTATACCGTCACTCAGCCCAAAAAGTTTGAGTTTGTGTAGCAGTATGCTATGTTGTAAACTGTCAAATGCTTTGGATAGATCCATTAGTAGTAATAGTGAAAGTTCATGTTGGTCCATGGTCTTATAAATATGTTCAGTAATGTTCAATAAAGCAGTGATAGTTGAACGTCCGAGCTGGAACCCATGTTGGTATTTATTTAGCAGTTTAGAAATGTATGGATATAGTTGGAAATATACAATTCGTTCTAAAATTTTTGATAGCAATGATAGAAGGGCAAGTGGTCGGTGTTGATCAGGCGTTGAGGCAGCTGGTGTTTTAGGAATAGGAGAGACAATTGTGAATTTGAAGTTTGTTGGGAAAATAGACGTTTTTATTGAAAGGTTGACTAGATCTCTGAGATAAGTGACAATAGCAGGGAGCGCGGATTTTATAATATATCCCTTGAGTCCATCATTACCTGGTGATTTCCAATTTGGTAACTTACCAACTGCTTTGATGATGTCAATTTCTGTCACTGTAGAGTTCTGTATTAACTCTAGCCAGAGAATGGTAACAACAATAAGTAGTCAATTGTATAAAGTCAAAGATATAATTAATAACATACAGCATATAACACTGCTTGAATAACACTCTATCTAAACTAAATGATTACAAAGCTATTTATACTACACGATTACGAGGTTACATACAAAAGAGACTAATAACTAATTATGCTAATTATTATGAATACTACACTCGCTATTTCTTCTAAAGAATATTAAAAACGAATAAACGATAATTGAATAGTTAGAATTAAATAGTAATAAGTTGAATTGATAATTGATGATTAATCGTAAAATCCGATTTAATAGAATCGCTTTTAATAAATACGAATCCCTTTAATGAGTGTCTGGATTAGACGGGTCAAATCTTACAGGTGGTTTACTTATGCGACCTGACCGAGTTAAACGAGATGTTGTTCTCACGTGAGAACGAGCGCGAACTAATGTTCCACCAGATTCTGTTTCAACGGTAGTACGACGAGGTGACGACGATATAACATTACCACGAATTATATCTCCTCCTCCATCACGTAATATTACTCTTTCTCCTTCATTTGGAGTTGGTAAATTTGATACAAGTTTTTGTTGATCATGAAATAGTTTCATAGCTGCATTAGCTTTAATTTGATGATTTACATTGACAGGTTTGCTTGATGACACCGCAGGAATTGGTGTAACAGGTTTACGTCCCATTAGAGCATGTAGAGGAGATGTACCAATCATACGATGTACTGTGGATCTTATTGTAAATAGCACATGACGTAAACGCTGTGTTCGTGTAAGGTCATCTGTTCTTGTCCAACGATATTTAAATGTCCTATGAAATCGTTCTACCATTCCATTAGAACGGGGGTAACGGGGAGGTGAATTACGTAACACCACACCCCAACTTTTGCAAAATCGTTTGAACTTTTTTGAGGTGAATTGGGATCCATTGTCTGACATTAGTTCAAGACAAGGTCCATGGCGACAAAATATAGCTTCTAATGCATCAATTACTTCAGGTGTTTTCTCATGTTTTAGTGGAAACACTTCAGGATAACGTGAACCGTAATCAACGACAGATAAATATGGCTTACCATCAACATGGAAAATGTCCGTCGCCAAAGTATGCCAGGGTGGTAGAACTTCTGATGGCTTCAATTCCAACTCAGGCCATCGTTGAGAAACTTCTCTGCATGTCTCACAGGAAGCTATTGTAGACTTTACCTCTGCAGAAAGACCAGGCCACCAGACAGATGAAAGTTGAGACAGTGTTGTTTTAAGTCCAAGATGACTATCATGTGCTAGTTTGATTAAACGTTCACGTAAACTAGACGGAATAACTACTTGAGTACCACGCATGAGTACTCGTGGCTTCTGCAAAACAGATAAATCAAAACGTTCTTTAAAATATGGTTCTAAAACTTCCGGAATACTAGACCAATTATTATATTCTATTGCTTCGATGACACGTGTCAGGGCATTACTAGCAGCTGTTTCTAGCTCTACGTCTCTTAATGTAACAAAATTAGGATCTAAAAAGTGTTCAAAATCGTCAATAGCTATCGAAAAAATTTCGCTATAATCATTAACACTCAGCTCAGGAGTGTTCTTAATAGATGGTGAACGTGATAAAGTATCAGGCAAAGTATTCATATTTTCTTTCGCCGGTTTATAAATAATATTTGATCCATATTGTTGCAATCGTAACATCATACGTTGAAGGCGAGGTGGAATTGCTTCAAATGGTTTCAACCATATTGATTCTAGGGGCTTATGGTCTGTCCAAAATTCAACTGTTCCCCCTAATATAAATTGCCGGAAACGTGTTGCGCCAAAGACTATAGCTAACAACTCGCGTTCCATTTGTGAGTATTTCTGCTCAGTAGATGTTAACGAACGACTAGCTGTTAACACCGGAGTCCAATTGTTGTTAATAAACTGCATAAGTACAGCGCCTAAGCCATAAGGACTTGCGTCACACAAAATAGCTGTACGAGCGTTACAATCGTAAAATGAAAATGTAGTTTTAGCTGCTTCTGCAAGTGCCACCTTAACATGTTTCCAGGCACTGTTTACTGCTTCATTATCAAACTGTCCTTTGATGATGTCTCTGATAGATTTCACATTAGTTGAGAGATTGGGAAGAAATTTCTGTAAATAATTCAACATCCCTAACACTCTACGGGCTTCAGCAATTGTAGTAGGTGCAGAAAGTGATAATGCTTCTACAATCTTCTGTTGATCTGGTGAAATACCCTCGTCTGAAATTGTATGTCCTAGATATAATAGCTCACGTTGTGCAAACTTACATTTACTTTTATTCAACTTTGCACCAATAGAATTGAGACGTTCTTTAACAGCAGATAAATTTAAATCGTGTTCAGCTTTGTCCTTACCATATACCAATATATCGTCTATATACACCATACAACCATTAAGATCAGACAAATGATCGGTCATTGTTCTTTGAAATATTTCCGGTGCCGAACTAACACCGAACGGTAAGCGTAAATACCGATAATTACCACGGTGTGTCGCTATTGTTGTCAAATCTGAAGATGATTCATCTAATTTTAATTGATGAAAACCGCTTTCTAAATCGAGAATAGAAAAGAGCTTTGCTCCGTTTAGTTTAGCAAAAAATGAATCAGCGGTTGGAATAACAAACCGTTCACGTTGTATAGATTCATTCAATTTACGAAAATCGCCACAAATTCGAATTTTATTATTTTTTCTCTTAGCTACAACAATTGGCGATAACCATTTACTAGGCTTTAATACACGCTCGATTATTCCTAAATTTTCTAAACGATCAAGCTCATTTGAAACGGATTCATGTAACCTGAAAGGTAGCTTTCGAGCGCCCTGTACAGCAGGTTGAGCATTAGGTTTCATTTGTAGTGTAGCCGTGCCAATACTTCCTAACAATGTAGTCTCATTAATTTGTACAAAATATTCTTTTGGTAAAGTCAACGGCTGACCACCTAAATTTAAATAATCAGAATAACTAAGTAATGGACACGTCATATTATCAGTACATTTCGCTGTAATTTTGAGCGGGCTATGATTTGGTGAAGCGGATAAACCAACGGTGCCCTCGGCGGTAATACGAATAGCTTTGCTATTCCATGGTTTTACAAATTTATCAGTTGGTTGCGTAAGATCCTTGGCATATTTTAAAATATTAAACGGTATCATAGTAGACGTACTGCCAGGATCGATAAGAAACGTTATTTTTTTATCAAACGCCCATAAATCAACATATGCCCTCTTGCCGGGAGTGTTAGAATGGACGGCAAAAGAACTATCTGAAGGCGTGTCAGACGAATCAGAATCGGAATAAACTACTGCTGCCGCTCTTTCTGAGCGGGATTTAGATTTCGACTTGCTATTACGTTTATCAGATTTCTTATTATCATATTTATTTTTACTTGATGTAGATGCATCACGGTTATCAAATCTATCACGCGAGTGTGACGACACTTTTGATTTTGATAGACAAACAGAATTAAAATGATTTAATCGACCACATTTTGAACACGTTTTACGATATGCAGGACATTTACCTCTTACATGATTTTTACCGCAATATTTACAATCATCTATGACTGCGTTTGTATCGGATGTAGATGGCGTTAAAACGGTATCGCTTACCGTTTCGAAAGTAGATATTAAACGCATACATTGATCAATTTCTAAATTATCAATATCTTGTTGTAAAACGAGGCGTTTCGCGTCGTCGTTTTTAATGCCTCTAATCAGTAGATCACGAATTAATAGTTCACCTGTGAGATTTCTGTCTGTATAACCAGATTCCTGATACAATGCTCGTAATTGCTGTAGAAATTCATGTATTGTTTCATCATGTGTTTGTTTCAAATCTAACAATCGACACCGATATTCCAGGTTCCGTCTTTGAGGTTTCAATATTCGTTCAATTTCGGTAAGCACGTTTGTCGAGTTTTCAACCAGTTGTCCAAATTGACAATTTTTTTTAGCAAATCTTCTGAAATCATCTCCAGCCACGTTGTATAATATAGCCAGTTTCTTTTCTTCTGACTTTTCATCAAGGTCTGTTGCAAGCATATAATTTGAAAATGTTGCCTTCCATTTTGTAAAGCGGTCATAAGCGTTACGTTGTCCAGGGTCAAATTCGGGTGGCAATCGACCGCGAAAAGTAGCCATTCTCACAAATATGAAGAAAATCCTATCAACTGCGCCAATGTAGGGTTCTGTATTAACTCTAGCCAGAGAATGGTAACAACAATAAGTAGTCAATTGTATAAAGTCAAAGATATAATTAATAACATACAGCATATAACACTGCTTGAATAACACTCTATCTAAACTAAATGATTACAAAGCTATTTATACTACACGATTACGAGGTTACATACAAAAGAGACTAATAACTAATTATGCTAATTATTATGAATACTACATCACAGGTGATAGCTCAAATGATTGATGAAGTGGCGTTATCGTAGAGTAGTTGGGGGTTGTATGTGAGGTTCTTTTGATGTTGTTTCCTACATCGCTGAAAAATTGATTGATTTCGTTTAACTCTTCCCTAGTTGTTGCGTTGCATTTACGTTTCTGTTTCTTTGTTAACCGTTTAACTTGATTCCATATCTCCTTTACACTTCCACCACAGTCATTAAATTTTGTTCTGTTATAGTCTTTTTTTGCTTTCCTTAATTTGTAATTTACTTTATTTCTGAGTTCATGATAATTTTTCCAATCTTGTGGACGCTTTTTTGTCATTGCAATGTATCTAGCTTTATTTCTTTCTTTTAAATCGTTTCTTAATTCAATAGTCACCCAAGGTGCATAGTTTGGACGTAAGACGATCGTTTTTTCAGGCGCATGTTTTTCAAGCGTAACATGTAATATATTTTGTAATATTACAGCTGAGTTTTCAATGTCTTCATTTTCTAGTGCTGTTTTAAATTCTGTCATATCTGAGATAAAAAGATCTTCGCAGAAAGCCTCCCTGTTGAATTGGTTAAATGACCTGATAGTTTTAAATATCTTTTTCGATTTGTCATTAGTATATCTTAAAGTTGTTAACAGGCCAAGATGATCAGAGCTGCAAACTGGTATTGGGATGCATGAGTCAACATTTTCGCTAATGGATGTAGAAGAAATCACGTAGTCAATGCAAGTTTCAGTCGATTCAGTAACACGGGTTGAGTCAGAATTATGGGATGTCAAATCGAATTGTGACATTAGGTCTAATAGAGCAGTCTTTGATGGAGAGGTTTTGTAGTAATTGATATTTAAATCACCTGACAAGATAAAGTTGCAATTTTTGTGCATGAGATTTATAGCATGTGCATAGTTGTCAAGTCGTGGGTTATAGAAGTTGATGATATAAAAATTGTTGTTATTCGCTGTTTGTACTTTCGCCGCTATCTGCTCATATTCTGATCCATGTGCTTTTATTGTCATTGATATATCCATTGTTAATTTAAGATTATTCTTGTAAAATATTGCTGTACCGCCATGTATTCCGTCTCTGTCATTTCTATATAAATCGTAGCCAATTATTATACAGTCCATAGATTCAGGCTGCAGCCATGTTTCTTGTAATAATATAATGTCAATGTTATTTTCAAAAATATAAATGTTTAATTCAGAGAGTCTGTCAGACGATAGGCATTGCGCATTGATCGATAATATTTTAATAAATGTTGATTTCGTTTGTGAATTACGTCGGTTGTTTCTTTGTCTACTATATATGTTGGTTGTCGTATTATGTTTATTAAATGTTAGTCAATCATTCTTATTCTGGTTTTGATTTCTTTTCAAAGATTTTAGTTGAGTTAAGGTGAAGTTTCTAATCACCCATCTATCATTTGGTTCTATTAAATTACTTTGATTTCTTATTTTGCATTCTGCTCGTAAGCTTGACATTAATTTCTGTTCTTCAATTGTGTAATCAGGTGAAATATAGACACGGTATAATTATCTGTCTTTCAGATTTTTTGCATTTTTCAGTAATTTTATTTTATCTTCAACAGATTTTAGTTTTACTAAGAGAGGCTGAGGCAATTGATCAACTAATCTTGCTTTCCCAAGACGATTGCATGAATCTACTTCAATGTGAATCCCTATCTCATTCATTGCAATATCTTCAAAGTATTCTTTGTCACTGTTGAAGTGTTTACTGGGTTTAAGCACTCGGATAACAACATTAAACTTTCTTCTGTCTTGTTCAGTGATATTTTTAACGCCCTTCTCGTGTAATTTCTGTTGAACTTGTATTTTCAATACATCTGCAAATGTTTTAACGACAGGGCTAGTACTGATGGTCTCATCGTTGTCATTATTGATTGCTAATTGTTTCTGCATTTGAAGTGATAAAGTCGTTAACTTTTCAAGTTGATTAGATATCGATTTTGTACTGTTCTCTGTTTTCTGTAAGCTGGCTAGCATTATTTCCTGTCCAGATAGACTGTCATCAGACAACAATCCACCTGTAACTATGTCCGGTGAATTCCAGTCTGAATCTAAATTTACAGCGTCTGAAATTTTCAACTGGTTGTAAATGTCAATTTGTTTTCTCAATTTATCATTTATCTTACAATTATCACTAAATAGATAAATACATAAGTCCAGCAGGTCACCTTTCCTTGCCTTCTTATTCAACAACTTACGAGATTCTTCAGCCTCATTGTTATTCAATATAACCATGAAATCATTATTCCATTTTGCGCATTGTATCTCCGTTTGTGGAGCAATTATTGCAGTATCCCCATCTTCGATAAAATTAACTTCAGGCATAATATCTTTATCGAAAGTTTGTTCAAAAGAAACTGAGATAAAAGAGCTATTTCCACCTGACATGATGATATGATATTGATTACGTTCAATTAAATACAGATTGATAAAAAAACAACATTGACAATGGCAGAGCTAAAAAAAACATGTCCATCGCGTGCATATTTAATAATGCAATTAAAGCGCTATAAAGTTATTGTTATACACCTTTGATTTGTGAAACAAGCAGAGAAGTCGATCGGAGCAAACTAGCAAAGTAGTACGAAAAAACATTAGAAATTGCAGAAATCAAAACTTAAAGAAAAAAAGGTAAAACAAAGAAGGGGGAAATTAACAAAGAAATTGCTGAAAACTACGTGATTAATTCATTAAAAAGTGTAAACATGGAATATGAATCAGCGAGCTTTCGATTTTCAACTAATAAACTACTAAACTTTAAACTATTGATTCTGTATAGGGTAATTAATATCCTCGAAAAACACAAAGAAAATTGAATAAAATTTCGTTCTATTCTTATGTGCTTCGGCACAAACAAAACTCTGAAAGTGGCTTAATCCCTTAACCAAAATCGAACAGCTTAACATAACGGGCGTTTTTTCTTAACTTGTGATCGAAAATGCAAAAACTGAAAATAGGGTCTTACCCAAATCAAAATCGATTCGAATTACCACTGGTTTATATTTGCATATCCAGACGGACCATGCAATTTCAAAAGAAGAATGTGGGCAAAATAATAAGCTAGGAGAGTAGGCCAGAGAAAACTAGGAGTCATAACTTTAACAAATATATTTCTGTGCAGAAGTTTTAACACATGCCATGGTGCAGTCGCTGGTTGAAGTGCGGACAATACTCTTTCGACTTAATTACAGCTAAATTACAATTAACAAAATACGATGTAGCGTAAGAACAAAATTAATAATACAATAAAGAAATATTAAATTTAAAATATTGGGGATAAAGAACAAGAAATGCTGTATGTAAAACGTATGAGACAAAAATATTGGACAAGCGCTGTTGCATTAAACTCAATTGAATTCGAAAGTAATATATGTAATAACTTACAATAAATTTCATGGTAAATACCTTAATAAATTATTGCAAAACTCAAGTATAGAGAAAAGGTTCCAACCTTTATCGATAGATATAATAGAGAAGTACCGTTAACAAATCCTTAATATCTGGGTCTCTCTCTGCATCTAAATGCCCCTTACTCTCCAGCGAAAATTAACAAGGTTAAGATGATAGTGATCACGCTGACTGCTTATATTGTGTAGGTTTGTCTCGGGAGACCATCTCTGTGGTATGCCTTTATTTATTCCCATTTATGTACTGCATTTATAAGGTTGCCCTGGAGACTTTTGTTGGAATAGCGATTGTTTTGGCAAGAGCATCACTATAAAGTAGACAGTAATAAAACAATAGTGGAAATCCATCGCCTTCAAAAACCGTACCTTTCAACTCCCTTTATGTATAATTTTGGATCAACACAGTGATCGCTGAAGTGGACGCTGCGACCAAAATTTCCCAAGTTTGTATCAATTTTCCTGAATCCGCTGTTGCAGGTAGCTGTCTAAGAAATTCTCCTAAACATTTCTATAATTTTATAACTTTTTTGCAAGTAAAATGATATCAATCACGAGGATATTGGAGAAGATCGATCATGAGGCACCCGCTTGGGTATAATAGCACTTTTTCAGCGCATCACAAGCCAACCGTCCTACGTCCAACCAACCGTCCTGAATTTTTAATGGCGAGTTGAAGTTGTCTTCGTGGGTAAATCGCATGCTACGCATACGATTAAACCCTTCGGGTTGGTAAAGCAGAAGCAAACCACAAATAATGTGTTCCTGTGGGATGAATTTTCTCGATTTTCACTGTGGCTTGGCGAAAGGACCATTAGTTTGATTCTCTTTCTTGCAGAACATGTTACTACGCCTGCATACATTGCGTCTGACAGTATCTCATACCTTTCTAGATCTGAAACTTGACGAAATTGCACATATTCGTTCAACTTTGCAACTTGGTCGTCGATAAGATAAAGCAATGGAGAAATAACAATCAAAGTGGCTGAACGTTCGTATTGTTGATTAACTCCATCGAAAATCAGCGGAATAGCTCGGATCTGTCCTTACTCAATAGCCCCAAGACGAACAGTGGATGGGATGTGTAGAATGAATGTACTTAAAAACAATTACAATCTGACCAATCACAATACAAACATGCAATATAACACCAAATTAGGGTAACACAACTTATCATTAGGGAAATGACAACATAACAGGAACTATGGCAGTGAATGTGCAACAATTTATCATGTGATATGAGTAAATGACAATATCAGTGTTACCAATGTGATGATCTTGATGATGACAAAAAGCAATATAAATTATAAGTTACCATGACAACAGATATGGTAAATTAGTTTCTACAAAATGACTCGTATATTTTTAATGAACGATTTAGTTTGCGAATTATGCAACATTGTCTCTTTTCCCTATTGGCTTGGTTGACTAATTCGTTGATTAAAAATAAACGGATAAAGCAATTATACTCAAATTTGGGATCATATTACTTTATATTGTATATTGAATGCCAAACTAGTTTCATATCATTTCGCTTTCAATTTTGGAAGACCATGCAGTTTTAATTGTCAGTTTTCGAGACTTGTCAAAAGTCAAAAGTACATATTTCGCAATCTGGAAATAAATAATTTATTAAAAAAAAGGGGACAATAAGCTATATTCAAACTTGGAATGATATTAGGAAACTGGCGCACAGTGCAATTTATCATAGAAAGCAATTGGCGCACAGTTTTCTATGAGCTATGGATAATTGACACACAAGAGTGATTTTCACCTTCGAGTTCCTGATAAAGTGACTCGAATGCAGCAATAGTAGTAGTATAGACAGTCATATTATAGGAATGTGCCATCCCTCTTACGCCTTACATATTTGCTACACAAAGAACGCCTCAAAACACGGTCAGAAATAGCTGACAAAGAAAGTTTTAAACAACACAATTCACGATACAAAACATTATGAAACGATACTACTCTCCCATAGCCCATTTGAAACATCTTCTTCGATTGCCAATGAAGGATGTCATGCAGCGGTTGAGGGGCATACGTCTTTGATCTCTCGATGTGACCAAAAAAAGACATCTGACTTGTGAGCAATAGCAGAGGCAGAAGGAGAAAGTTTTCTAAGTTTAGCAGTAGACAGTAAGTTGGGCCAATGTACTCCTAAAGCATGCCGAAGTATGGCATCATAAGCCGAGTCAAGTCGGGTCAATAGTGAGGTTGATAGTACCCACGTTTCAGATGCATATAATAGAACAGGTTATATCGTGTGTCTGAACATTCTTAACTAAACATCAGTGTTGACATCGGACACCCAGAATTTTTTCAGACCTCTAATGGCTGCCCAAGCCTGGCCTCTACGTGGTGTTAAATCATCTGAAGAAGATGGAAGTACAGAACCTAGGTACTTGAACGAATCTACACATTCTATGTCACCATTTGATGTAGCAAGGTGTGCCTGTTTTATGCCTAAAGCAATAAATTTCGTCTTAGTCGTGTTAATTGTCAAGACTATCGTTTTACCAACCCGTTCAACTTCATCGAGAAGATGTTGTGCATCAGATATGCTATTTGTTAAGATAGCAATATCGTCAACGAATAAGAGGTCCGATACGCTGTGCTCTGGATGACGTGAAGACCCACGACGATCAAGGGTAAAACCGGAAGAGTCAGGGCATGAAATACGAAAAACATAATCAATAAATAGAGTAAATAAAAAAGGGGACAATTTGTCACCCAGTAGTACGCCCCAAGCTGTCGGGAAATCGTCAGTATCACCATAGTGAGTTCTAACAAAAGCCAAAGTAAAAGAATAAAAGGATATAATAGCATCGGTAAGAACAATAGGTACATTATAGAAATCTAATATTTCTGGGATTCTGCATCTTAACACAGAGTCAAAGGCCTTTTTGAAGTCAATAAAAATTGCAACAATGTCTTTTTGATGAGTCCTAAAGCCTTCTAACAATATCCTAGCTGATAGAATTTGTCCTAAGGTTGACCGGCTATTCTTGCCACCATTTTGATTGTATCTTAAATATGGGTCAATTACTGACACCAATCTTTTATGTAGAATCTTATGATCAGCTTTCCCTGAAGTACAACTTAAAGTGATACCCCTCTGTTGGTCTAGGTCTCTAGACGTGTTCTTGTTGACGGTGATGACCGGAGATCTTCGCCACTGACCTGGTACTTGTTATTCCCCAGACAAAACGGCATTTATGATGGTAAGTAGCACATTTTGTACAAGAGGTTCTCGAAGTGCCAGGGTGGGGACTCCATCTGGTCCAGGAGACGCAAGGGGTTTTATAGAAAATAGAATAGAGCATAATTCCAATAGTTTATAGGAAACTGTGCACCAATTGCTTTATATGATAAATTGCACGGATTATTTAAACATTTACATTAGTACAGTCATTATATGTAATAGCCAATCACTAATGGCGAAAGAAACTTGTTTGGCATGATCTACTGTCAAATTTTATGCTTAACGACATATCAAGGTTCTATAAATCTAAGCTGTCGATCAGATCACTAACATCGCACTCACTCGTCGTGAATAATAACTAATAAATTATGACTTCACTTAGCTTTGATGCTTTGTTTTTGGAAATTTGAAATTGTCAATTTTCAAAATGATGATTTCTGAAAATATACATATTCGTTTATATCAAAAACTTGGTGAAGAAAGCAAGACAATTTGTAAAACAAGTTACAGTAAACATTTGGAGTGTTATTTTTTTATGAGTCGACCCCTTTGCGTATGTCGTTAACTAAATATTACATATATCAAATTGACAACCAATTTCAAAAAAATTTATGAGTCCTTAAAGGCCATGTAATTTCATTTGCCAACATCGAGACTTAATCAACAAAATTGTAAGGGTAGTTCGACTTCTTGTTTTAGCAAACTATAAATTTTGAGCTGCTTCTTCAAGCATTGTCAAATAGAGTCAAACTTGGAGAAACCGTAGTTTATTATTGTTGAGCCTTATGTTCGACTTGGATTTTGGACTATACAGTCTGCATAGAACCATAAAAGAATCCAAAAATATCGACAGAGAGTTTTACCCACAAGCAATTGCTAAACCATGGACACTTGACAAACAAGAACATTCTGTCTATTGGATACTGCGAATTGTACTCAATTCTTAAATGTCCATTGGAAACTGGAAGTTTAAACTTCTCTGCTACATCAGAGGACTCCTTCGTTAGTTCTTAATGGACGCACAATCAGAGCACAATGACCGCGTTTGTTAAGTTGCGATAGTTGGGCCGCAGTTGGTTTCACTGTCTACCAATTTTGCAAATCACCCCCAGCACGATGTTTTGAGGCAATTTCAAGACTTGACTTTTCCTTGGAATATTTTATTTTGTCTCATTACAATTAATTAAACAGGACTGATCATTTTAAGATATTCCATTGATATTGTGAAATTATTAGTATCTTTTCGATTTTGTTCAATCCTTATATGATTATTCAACTATAAACCAGTATTCCGATAAGTGTAACTAAGTGAAAAAAGGTGTGGTAGCCAGATATTTATATAAATTGTGTAAAGACTGGTTTTGAAGTTGAGATGGACCAATAGTAAAACCAAGCATGGAGCAAAATGCTAGCCTTGATGTTCTGGTTATCGATATAGAATTCATGGATTTGCAGGTTGTCCATTGAACTCCATTCTTTCAGTTGAAAGGTTTGAATGCTTTGTCTCGTCAACTGGCATGCAAACATCAAATGAGGGCTTTGTACACCAATCCCATTGGGTACGATACCAAATTCCACGTCTTTTTCCTGTACCAATATATCCATATCCTTCACGTCTTTCATGATATTTATCATCATACTTCTTAAAGATTCGATCGTCAAAACACCATTTGCTTCCTGAACCAAAATACTCGCAAGGCAATGCACAATCCCCACCACCATTTCGAGATCCATAACAAGCAGTTGGATATGTGAAAGTCATTTCATCCTCTGTAATTGCTGATGGTAAAATGCTTTTGCAGGCATCATTATGTGTCTTTTCATCAATTAAATCATTGTAATCCTCCATGAATAAATTTACCATTTTCTTTGTTTCTCCTTCGATGGCATTTTTGAACGTCTTGGTTTTAGTATCGATAATATACGAAGAATGCTCGATGTTGGTGATTTTATCAAAGAATTTCACAAACGTTTTGCCATAATCCCTTAATTGACCGTTCCAATATTTGTTGCCCTCCAACTGTTGGTATCGCATTTTGTACAATTTCTTTGCTGCATTGATCATATCTGGTCTCATTTTTTTCAGTTCTCTAGCAAGTGCGCATTGGTCGAGTTTCTTTTGTGCCATGATATTAAAGTATGCTGATGATAAGAAAAACATGTAAGTTCTGATAACTGAAACATAACTTCCTGAAAATGTTGTTGTGCTGTGATCTTGTGGGAAAACGTCTGAAGCCTTCGATACTATATAGTCCAAATCATCCATTGAAAAGCGGCTTCCTTTGGCAATCTTGAGCTTCATCAATCGGAAATCATCTTTCAAGTTATCCATCTTCTCTTTTGTAAACTCTTTTCTTAACTTCGTGTCTATTTTGGATTCCAATTTTTCCCAAGGGGATTTTTCTGGACCTTTGAAAATTTCAACAAGCAGTGCTGTAAAAATGCCAGCTCCATGCCCAAATTTTCCTTTGCCAGCAAATAAAAATACTCTAATCACAATTTCTCTCCATCGACTATACGATTTTTCAATACTTTTCCCATCAAGTACACCAAATTGTGTTTTCATGACTGCATTAGAACCCGAAAATGTGGATTCATCTGCTGGTTGTGTCAGTCGTTCTCTTGAATCTGCACTTCCTTCCTTCTCTACATTTCTATCTTCCTCTGTGACATTTCCATCTTCTTCTTCATTATCAACAGACTCTGTTTCTTCTTCTGATGATGGGAATGACAGTACATTATTAAGCAGGATGGACATCCCAAAAATTGTCAACAGCTGCCATAATTTCATCTATAAATCATACATATAAATTTTCAATTTTGACATTGTAGTCTCTGAAGAAATGTAACTGATTAAAATATTCTTTTATACCGCGATCTGTTATCAACAAAGTTAGACCAAGCCTACATTGCTTTAATGAGCTTTCTGTCTGAGAAGCTGCAAATAACGCATCCTAGTTTCTAAAACAATTTGAAAGACGCACACACTGGATGTAACAAACCGATCAAATCATACATTCACAGCAGGGCAGATTTTACAAGGACAGTGACTTAATGTCAATCGGAAATATAAATTACGAACGCATTCTCAAATTACGGATCAGACTTGCAACAACGTCAAAATTGGTATTATAATATGCAATATATAGCCAAGGTTTGTACTCAAAGTTTTTGGTTCTTCTCCTTGGTGTATTGGTACCCAGACAAAGCTAAATTAAATCTATATGAGCTGCATGTCGATCACTAAGTTTTGTGCGCATTGACTGGGTAACTGGTAATGGGTCAAAATTTGTTGACAAATATTACGATCGGGATGAAAAGATTATACTGAGGTTATCAATTAATAATGTATAGTTGAATCCAGATGGATTTGAAATATTTGATTAAGTTTTGTTATTATTCCATGAGAAGTAAATGTTAAAGAGAAGAACCGTTTCTCCTTTTACGACATACTCACTTTCTTGGCCATCTTTCTGATCAATTAACTATAATTAAAATATTGTCAAACCATATAATTGTGTTTTTTATCGTCCTTTTATGCTCTGATAGAAACAGCTCCCATTTTACCTTGTAACCAGAAATTTGAAATTATGAAAATGCTTGGAGATTTCCTGATGTACTGACAATTTAAATTGACATTTTTATAACTTTAAACGTGAAATGTTTCCCGAAACCGTGGATCAGGATAGTTCGATACTCTCGGTATACTGGGATGTTCAAATATCAAAAGGTACGCTATTCCAAAATTCAGAAAAACCTTTAGGGTATTCTTTGCCATGAACATTTTTTTAGGTATACATTTTCCCATGAAATTTTGTTTTTTCCAATAAATTTGTTTTTATTTTTAAATATCTTGATATCATTTTTGTGAAAAATAGTCGAGGTTTATTTTTCATGATCTAGAAGTTTGATGGTCATTATGCTTAGGCTTTGTTCGAACAGCCCGTCAAATCGCAATTGAAGTTACCCCTGGTAGGGTCACAGTGATTCGTTTAGATGTAATATGACAATCTATAGGCTGAAATTTATGTCATGTACACATTGTGTGTGATGCTTATTGAACATGGTCTTTATACTGAGAGACTTATAGGTTGCTGAATGCTCACACATCTAGAATGGGTCGATTATGGGAACATTAGAGAAGAAAATGTGTGAAATACGGAAGGTGGAATATGAAATATGTTGTGAAAATTGATAAAAGAAAATTTGAAAATAACAGATTATGAAATATATCGTTCAACTTTACAACTCTTTATTTTCCTGATTTTTCAATGCTGTATTTTAATGCCCTTCCTTCTTATAGAAAATTTGTGGACCAGTATCATCGTCATCATTTATTGAGGATATGATAAGTCCACATAGAGCTGTTACCACAAGACTAATTTAGCAGAGTACTATCTACCATGGAATTGACGTCTGAGTTTGATCATCGCAACTTAAACTCATCAAATTCCCCAAGCTGCGTTTACTTTTTCCAATACAATAAAGCAATGAAAGTATGAATAAATTCTTGAACGAATATCTAAAATACATGATCTGATCTTACCTTGATATTTCGAAGTTAGCAGACTTGACTTTTCCACTCTGATCTTCTACGATAACCATTGACGAGAGTGAGGATTTGTCAAAAGAGACATTTTATAGAACATTTGGATCTAGTGACCCATGAACAATCTTGTAGTTAATTTGAAGTATTTATTCAAAATGAAATGACCTGAACGAATACAGTGATCCATTCATTTGCTTTGTAAATACAATGAAAACTACTACTGAACTGAAACGAATACATGCAAAAGAATATCCAGTTACCAATTAAAAATGAGAACAAAATGAAGATGCCTGATAAATTATGAAGTTAATAATTTGAACCATCAATATTATTCTATTTCGTTTTTTATACATTTTTCCATATCAAAAATACCGTTGTCAATTTAGTAATATAGCATAATTATAAAATTATCTGAATCAGATCGGCTAAGAGCAGCATGATTTATGTTGCTTGAAATCCAAGGAAGAGCAAATCGGCAGTTAATAACATCTAATCAAACATATATTTTCCACATCTTTCATAAGATCAAATTGTGCAACTAATTTATACCTTAATCTTTTTATTTGAGTCTATGTACATAATTCATTTGCTTTACTGAGGAAGACCCATTGAAGTAGATTACAAATTACTTTACTGATTACAAGTCCATAGTACTTCACCTATTATTACCTAATGCAAGCTTATACATCTTATAGTATTACAGCTCAGTATACATTGAAGTTAGCAGATTCGATTTTGCCACTCTGATCTTCTACTATAGCCACCGTTGAGAGTGGGTATTTGGAATATTATACAGTTGATAGAACGCTTTAAAGTACAGTGGACGATTTCCATAAGAATGACCAAGCATTAGACCTGTAAAATGTGATCATTTTTGGCTAAATTCATTTGAATCGATGCTCGTCAATCGAGGCATAGCTTATCATTCAGTTCAATAGTCATAACTGGTAGTTACATACGAAGTTAATCAGAAAAAATTGACTCCGTACTTAGATTTAATGATCCGTCGAGTTGTTTATCAAATAAACCACTTGGTGATAGGGCTCTGCATCAATATTTTTGCAATGAATGATGGGATGTAGCTAATCAGACAAACAATTTTGATAAATCCAGTAAAAATAAAGAGTAAAGAAAGACATATCGATTCACCGTTTCAAGTTGGTTGTTAAACCATTTATTTGAAAACTCCTGATAGTGATATTCCAATATTTACGCGCTATCCCTGCTTCCGGTCTCAAACATACTTGGCTATGCAAACAATAGAACATAAAGAAAGAGAGAATGATAATGGAAACTGCAGAAAACTAGTGATTATCAACTTCCCAGTTATCGTACATGCATGTATGTAACTATCAATACAGTATATAATGAACTTTAGCATTTATGTGATTTTAGTTGAAGTTAAGACGACAAGTTTCGTTCTAGTGAATTGAAATATATACATTAGAAGCTTAATTACTATACGTCAAGTCTGCTGGATCACCTGCAAACAACTGATCACTATCCAGTAGGATTTTTCAAATAAAATTTGATGCAAGACCATTTGATATGAGAATGCAACGAAGTATATAATGAACTTTAGCATTTATGTGATTCTAATTGAAGATAAAACAACAAGTGTATGTATGTATGTATGTATGTATGTATGTTTAGAACATATCGAGGATCTGTTACGATTTATTCTTGCAATTTGATTGGTTAACGCCAATGACGCCATTTCACCATAGCCGAGCTTGACCCCGTCGATTTCAAGAAATTTATGAAATTACCAAACAACCGATAATTAAATATGGCATTATAAACTGGCAAGCAATAAAAAGTAAAAAGCAAATACAGTGAATATTTGTAGAGTCATATACAATTTCATTGAGTTACTGTTTCATGCAGTGCCTCAGTTGTTCAAAATGAATCAAATGGCTCTGGGTGAAATATGTAAGCTAGTAAACAAACATGTTTAAAATGTATAGAAATATTTTGCACAAATTAACAATTCAAAAACAATTTGCCTATAACTTTTACAGTATTGATAATTGTAAAAACATAACATAACTTCATTTAGTTAATACGTTCCCTCGTCCTTTTATGGCCAGCTTTTTCAAGTTCCTAGATATAAGTATAAGCACTAACTGGCATAGAAAGGAAAGCTTTCGATAAGCTATCAAAACCAAACAAATTCAACCGCTAAAATTTCAAATAATTAAACCATTTCTACAAATGAAAGTTAGCAACATTAGATAATCAGTTAGCTAAAAAGTTATCAAAAATTCAATAATCTGCTCTTTTAAATAGGCAATTAGCAAACATTTAGTCAATAAATCTTTCTTAGTTTCATTTCTTTCTTCACGTTGACGGCTTTTTACGAAATTCTTCAAATTATAGGTAAGAAACATTTTCTTTCCTTTTCAAGTTTTTCCAGTCAGTTTTCCATAATGAATAACACACATAAGAACATACAAAATATTGTTTAAAGATAAGAATCCATGACTATGTAAGAAAACGATGTTACACATCCATTCTTTTAATTTCAAGAAGAGAAATATAAATTTCCCGATATCAATTTTTCCTCGCAGCTTTTAGTTGATTTAAAAAAGACAGGTGTAAAGCTCTCGACTCAGCCTTCTTCCGGTGACGTCACGAAAATAAGAGAATTGCATACTTGATCATGGATTGTAAAGATCAGAAAATGCTCTGAAAAAACGTACAAAGCATTCACAAATCGGGGTTGGCTATGTTCTAAACCAAATAGTTCATACTTTCCGTAAACTATGCTCTGATAGCACCACTCGAGTCACTTCAGGAGAAAACTAGAAGGCGAAAATTACTCGCCGAGGCGGCTCGTAATTTTTTGATGCCTTCTCGTTTTCTCCTTACGTGCCTCTCGTGGTGCTATCAGAGCATAGTTCATGGAAATTATGTATGTATGTACATGGAAAATATAGAAAATATGTACATGGTTGCAGTCATCCGTAAGCACAAATGCTTGTTTATTTGGATGACGTACTATAAGTTTTTAATTTAGTAAACATTTGTTATCTAGTAATTGTGCTAGTAATATCAAGGTACTTGTGTTGCCTTTGCTGTTTCAATAGTGCTCGACGCCATGAATGCAGAGCTGTTTAATAATTAATAATCGAAAAAATCAGACATTCATATTTGCTACTATTAGTTTCACGCCAAAATTATATTGCCTGATGATCGCCTTGGCGTGAAACTAATAGTAGCAAATATGAATGTCTGTGTCTAATTTTTTTGTTTATTAATTATTATTAATTAGTAATTATGTTATAAATGATCATGGTACTATATTAAGGTAGGATAAAAACGACATGAAACTTGAAATAAGCTGAGTGACACGAATGAGTGACAGTAAAGTAGAAAAAATAACAATTTATGATTAGTAGAATTTAGAAGAGCAAACGAGAAGGGCAAATAGTAACAATTACAATTGTAATATTTATAAACATTGATTATGACTAAGGAAGATATGAGAATGATGGTTTGTGAAATTGGAATATGAAATACAGGCTTGATGATTAAAATAGTTAATGTGAACAGGTACAGCAGCCAACCTACAAACATTTGGGATTGTAACTCTCAATGATAAGTTGCTTCAATAATTTTAAAAATGGCACATTGGGTGCCAAACGAAAATAGCACCATATTGGGACCGAAGATTTGATAATCAGGACGTCAAGTTTTTAGAGTCGGTTATTTGAGTCGGTCGGCTAAAGTGAGTTACACCTTTGCATCTCATTTATCATGTATCATAATCACGTCACAACATTATAGGTATTGTTCTGCCCGTGAGACCTAACTACGTCGTGGACAGTCCACATATAATTTATTTACAAAGAGGCAATACTGTTAATATAGAATTACATATTGTGTAATCGCAATTTTCGTTTTTATATAGTTGTTGCCTGTAATTAGAAATGGTTGCGAAAGTAAATTTACCAAACTTTGATCATTTCAGCAGAATACAAGCCTCACCCTTAATTTCTATGTTATGGCCCTTCGTCGATCTCTCGACTGTCATTTCGGTCTTCGTGCAATGATTTTTCCATTGTTTATGTTGTGAATTATCTATGCCTGTACCGATTGAGACTTACATCTTTAATTTAGCCCATGAATCTTGTATTTAACTAAAGCGATTGAGGACCTCATCGTTTCTCATAATATTGATAGAGCAGTGAAATCAAATAATGCAATCTCAATTTTCTGTTTGTATTTATGATTCAGGCATAAGATTCCTCAGTATTTTGTCGTGTTTTTTTCTTTTAACGTATCTCTATCCTTGTCCTGTTTTTACCTTGATAAATTATAGAATGTATTATTTTCTTATTGTAAATCAGTTTAAAATAATCTTTATTTATCCTATTTATCTATTATTTTCAGTCCATTTTTGACATTTGTATGTGATTAAGTCTGATTGTTAGATCGATCATCGATTCAACTCCAAGAGGACCCTATTAGGTAGAATGCGAAAAATGTTAGATAGGCATCAAATCTCATTTCTAATTACTTGATTTAGTGAAAATGAATCGCATTGTTACTTAAGCCGTGACTGCACATGTGACATTTCTCATCGCTTGATCGTAAATGAACTGCACTTTTCAGCTTTTCAGACAAACGTCTTTTTCAATATTACCATATCAATATAGTAGAGAATTCTATTGCTTTTTTGGCTCTTTATATATGTTTGTTTGTACATTCTTCTTATTATTTATCACTGCCCACTACAGACAGGTATCAAGGACCAAGGGGGTAAATCAATGATATTTTTGAACTATAGTCTATCACATCAGAATGTTGAACATAACGTCTACTTTTGAAGGGTAAAATGTAATTGGAAATGAAATTGTCTGAAATTAAAACAGTGTGTACCGGTGGCAATAATAGGTGTATGCAATGTATGGTGACCTTTATACACAGATTTCGTTGTGATCATTCTCTTGTATCAGCATTTATCATTGCAGATTATTATGATTACATTACCAGCTGCTAAAATCACGAATGGATTGTATTCAAGTCAACATTATTTAATGGATTGTATTGCTTTGTCTGTTCTTAGCGGATGTCTTGTTTACTTAAAATCATTCCAATGTTAAACTATTTGGCTGTACTAGCATTATAGCGACAACTTATAATTTATAATCGACGATTTCTGACAATTATATTACAATATATTCATTGCTTCCTTCATTTTTTTTACTGTCTATAGTGAATATGTGCATATCGCTCAACTATAACATCGGAAAATAGTGACCACTAAAGACAGGTAGCCGTTTTGTTGAAATTCAATTGCCATTCTTTCCAAGTGAGCAAATTTTAGACTTCCTTCATCTAGACGATCATTGCCAGCAGTGCACTCTCTCTCTAATACATTAACAAAAGTAACAGATTTCAAAAGAAGGAAAAACACTGACGTTTTAGGTCAGAAATAACACCACCTTGTAAGAATTTAGTGAATTATATATGCAATTAAAATTCATTTGATTGACACTAATTGCAAATTGTAAATTACACTATAGGCCGATCTTCCTACTTCCTACAGTAAATAAAGTAATCATCTCTCAAGTACAATTTTTTACCAGGAGTGGGTGTACTTTCACATGCAAATCGCGAAAGATGTACTACACAGCAGTAGCAGTTACAGTACGTGGATATGTTGTCTATACGTTCATCAGGAGCCTGAGTATTATCTTCGAAGATGAAGTACTACTTTAGCGTTCCAGCGAATAATTACACATGTCGCGGCCATGGTAAATACGAATCAAAAAAAAAAATTATATCTTGTCCTTTATCAGTGTTATCAAAGCAAGTAACATATAGATCTCCAGGCAAGTCAAATTTAAGAAGGTTACTAAAAGCTAGACAACTTTTCAAACAGTAAAAGATACCAGCGACATAACATTTACAACTTTTCAGGTTATCTCGAAATATCAACAAACCAGTGTATGCCACCGCAGCTTTTTAATGGAGTAATGGTGTATCTTGCACCATATTTGACTTGCCCCCGCAAAGGTCGCCCGTCAATTTTATTGCTTCAAAAGAGGCAACAGCACTTCCGACGAAAAGAATAAGGTTGAGTGACTTCACTCATACAAATATGTTAATTCCTAGAAGACGCATGAAGGAAGACTTTTCAATGATCTTAACGATATTTCAACTAACCATTGTTTGACAATGGCAGTAATATATTTACAATTATTTGCTTGTGAGTGTGCTATTTATTAATTAATTATAGGTTAAGATTTAGATTGAACCTACGGATTCTGCTTAATCTTCTGCGTAAAATAATATGCATGTTTTGATTTGCATCACACTTCACAATAATTACTTCACATATCACAAAAATTACAATCAATAAAGAAAAAAACGTCCTAACGGGAACGTTGAATAAAAACAGAACTTTTGAGCTCCTTCTGTGTTGACGTGTTTTCTGTTGCCATCAGTTATCACCTTTATGTTTAGTCACAATCATTGTCATCGTTCATTACCTTTCATTTGTGTTTGTAATGTTTCATTGTGATTGATTGCATTCATCGTATTGTCTAGTATTTCAATAGTTAGAAATTGTGCTTTGTGTTATGTGGAACTTCTTCATGTCTGTTTGTGGTGGATTTCTAATTTCATAGAAACTGATTCTTAGCTTAGAAGTGTTAGCGTAACATGATTTTGGTGTTACTGTGATTTATTATCTTTTTTGTATAACATAAGTATTGAAGATGTTATAATCTAGTTCATGTCAACTGCTAGCCTGACGATTTTTGTGGCCTCTTAAATTTATTTTCTCAAAGGAATTTGACATACAGTCCTCTTAATATCGCCTGCATTCAAGTTCTTCCTTTAGACAGCATTTTAGGACATTTAGTTATCACAGGAACCGTTCACATTTTGGTCCGTCGAAGTAGTCGGTCTTTTGTCTTTAGTTGCAAGTATTTAGTTTGTAGTTTATTGTACTTTATTATTGCACTTTGTTTTAGCTTTTTTGAATTTTAAGGGAGGTGAAGTTCTTTCTTGTTGTTTATGCTCCTTAAATTATGATGCGTGTCTGATGTTTTTTCGAACTACAGTGCTAGATTGTTCGGAACTACTTCTTTGCCTGTTTTGCAATACGAAGGTATGTTTGATAATTTGTTTACTGCCTTGTTTGTTGTTTACTATCTTATTTAAAGATGGAGAAAAGAATTGTGAGTGCAATTTAAGAAAGTTTGTTTATTCTAAAGCTGTGTCAGTTTGAAAAAAAAGATCCCTAGATTAATTTCCACTGTAAAGGTGAATTCGCTTGTGCAATTAATGCCATTAAATAATAACTCATGAATAAATTAAGCCTGTGTTGTAGAGCTGGTATTGTGCTCGCACAGTAAGTTTTTTTAATTTGTATTGCTTTTTTGCCTTGACAGATTTGATATCGTTTTTGATCTGGATTGGACACAACGAGATCATAGCGAGCAGTAGTAAAGAATCGGCGATGAGAATAAATAAGTTTTTTTGCATTATCTGAGGAATTTGATTTGTTGGTCAAGGATGTTGTAATAGGCAAAGAAACTATGTTAGAGGATTTTGAAATTACTCAGATGATTAGTCAGCTATTAAAACTCATGCCTAGATTACGTAAGAAATCGATTAAAGTATCCATGTCTCAATATGCACAGCATGAAGACATTAGAGTACAAGTTAGATTAAGAGTTGAGATGTCTGCTGCTTTCCCACTTCCTTCCGCTGACTTTGGTATGTTGGAGTCAGCCAAGGTATCAACACAAGTTACGTCCCACACAGCGCATTTTCTATTTTTCCATGGGATTTGTGTAGCACCATTAGGTATTTTTCCATCGTCCCTACTTAGGCCGGGTGGTTCCAGTATAGAAGGTACGTTTGCTG
The DNA here is from genome assembly GCA_916610825.1 of Haliclystus octoradiatus. NCBI lineage: Eukaryota > Metazoa > Cnidaria > Staurozoa > Stauromedusae > Haliclystidae > Haliclystus > Haliclystus octoradiatus. Next base: position 7,533,038 of record OU744450.1, read on the forward strand.
ATGATAATGCTCTGCAGATGATTTTATTCAGTTCCGCATGGCGTGACCAACGGCCAGCCGATTTTTTGCAGGCAAGGCCAAGTGTCCGATCCACTGAAACATTTTCTCCTCATCTACAGGTATGCTCTTTTCAGATCTTTGAACCCAGTCGCAGGGCGGTAGCTATCCTAATCTCTGAGTTTGAAGGGAATATTCCAAGTGGAGCTGATGTAATAGCTTGGAGCGAAGCTCCAGATTCTTTTGATTGAACATCTCTCAACCGAGCCATGTCCTTTGTGACGAGACAGTCTCTTGCCGAGTTTTTGCTTTTGTGGGACTAAAGCAGCATCAAGGTCTTTCTGTTTGAATGATTGTGGCAGCTCTACCAAGTTTGCTTGTGTAATATTTTCCCATAATGAAGTGCACTCTTTAAGTTTTGGTACGGTACAGTCTTGAAGGGCTGCAGAAAGGAGAGATTTGACCAAAGATGAAGAGTTTATTACTGATGATATGAAAGCAGGAAGAGCGATGTCTGAAGCTGAGCGTACTCCAATACCACCTGCTGATATAGGTAAATTAGCTTGTTGCCACAGTTCGTTGTCCAATTTTATATTCAAGATTGACTCAAGACTTTATTTGCAAGCAGAGTCCCAATTTTGAAGAAGATCGTTCCCAAAGCTTGGTGAGCATCTAAGGATGTGTAGAAGCCTCGGAGTTGAGAAACAATTTTGGAGGAGGTGCGTGGTGGGGAGTCCAGGAGGGTAATTCTGGAGTTCATTCTTCTTAGTTCTTCGGTTTTAAGGTTGAGTATGGTTTCTATGGCCTTCTCCAATTGGTCCACCAAGTAGAGTCAACTCATCAATTGTAAAGTAAGTAATGTGGACGGTGTCGCCCTACCGAAGGCACCCGTATCACTCCTCTATTTCTAGAGGAGTGGCTCTTTTCGCTAAGAGCAATGATGTTAAACGCTCCTTAGATCTTAGCCGTGACACTGCAGATCAATTTCAACAGATTTCATGGCAGATAGGCCTTGATTGTCAATTCGCAACGATGCACCGCAGCTACTCACAATGCAATTCCTTCTAAACCATTCCATCCGCCATCCTTAGATGGTACTCATTTGATGTTTCAGATAAAGTCAAGGCTGAGTTGTCATGCGGGGGATATGAACCACAGTCGATCAGATATGATAATCTGAAGTTCGGTTGCTCTGCCAACTGAGCTAATCACCCCTAAATCATCAACTGGAGTGCGTCTATAGCCATCCAATGAGTCTTCTTTGTCGAGTTCAGCTTTTGAAATAACTTCACATTTGGACTTGTTGAGGAATAGCCCAATTTGAGAACCCATAGTTTCTATGATCTGTTTTAGTTATATTTATTAATCTTGTCATGAATATGCATCTCACAATTATGTCAGCACATGTAAAAGATCAAAAAATGAAAGTTTTGAATTTAAGTGTTAGGCCTAATGATTAATTATCAAGTAAAACTACCGAGTAAACTTTATTTGTGTATCTCTATAATCATTTTAAATACTAATAAAAAAATATTTCTCTAGAGCCTATTAGAAATTGACAAAATATTGTGGTTTTATGTTTAATTGAAGCTATTAATTGCTGCCTGTGAATGTATTTCCGTCAACTCCTCACTAAATAGGTTATGCACATTTAAAGTCATATATATATTATAAGAACAATGTGCACAATGTAGATACATAAATGGAGCATGTTAGGCTCAGGGTTAACAGTATTTACTAATACCAGGCAGTTTTATACAATATGTATTTAAAGTTTTCACAACCTGCTTATTGTCATGGTTTTTAGCTGCACCAGGAGAGTGATACTAATCACGTTACACCCTACTTCAATTGTCGTCATGTGTATGCCAAAAGTCAGGGAAAATGAGTCGAAGAACGATCCCTTAAACAATTTCACTAGAAATCAGGAAGTCACCAGCCTCGTTTTCAGCGAAAAATCATAGCATGCTCATAAATTGGTGCAGCCTTTGAATAAGCAGTTTAATTGAGAATGGCGTATTTCAATGCTGCTTTAACATCACAAAACAATTTTTAAACGTTTGATTTACAGTGATTTATATGACAAGGTATATACGTGATTACAAGCAGAAGTTTTACTGTTAACAAAGCTATTACATTCTGGATACAAAAATAGATAAAAAACAATCCAATACAAACACTTTATACTTTTAGTAGTGTATACATTTTGATTTGGATAATTTCCACCTTCCATGGTTCAGTCGCTGGTTGGAGTGTAGACAATACTCTTTCGACTTAATTACCATTAGATTACAATCAACAAAATACGATGTAGCGTAAGAACAAAATTAATAATACCATAAAGCAATCTTAAATTTAAAATATTGTGGATAAAGAACAAGAAATACTATATCTAAAATGTATGAGACAAAAACGTTGGACAAGCGCTGTTGCATTCAAAACAATTGAATTCGAAAGTAATATATGTAATAACAGTATAAGTAGCAATAAATGTCATGGTAAATACCTTAAGAAGTTATTGTAAAACTCAAGTATAGAGAAAATGTTCAAATCTTTATCTATAGATATAATAGAAAAGTACCGTTAACAAATCCTTAATATCTGTCTCTCTCTGCATCTACATGCCCCTTACTCTCCAGCAAAAATTAACAAGGTTAAGATGATAGTGACCACGCAGACTGATTAAATTGTGTAGGTTGGTCTCAGGAGACCATGTCTGTGGTATGCCTTTATTTATTTCCGTATGCACTGCCTTCATATTGTTTCCCTGGAGACTTTTGTTGGAATAGCCATTGTTTGGCCTGGAGCATCACTATAAAGTAGACAGTAATAAAGCAATAGTGGAAGTTCATCGCCTTCAAAAACGGTAAGTTTCAACTCCCTTTATGTATAACTTTGGATCAACTCAGTGATCGCTGAAGTGGATGCTGCGACCAAAATTCCCAAAATTTGTATCAATTTTACGAAATCCACTGTTTCAGGTAGCTGTCTAAGAAATTCTCTTGAACATTTTTGTATATTTATAATTTTTTTGCAAATGAAATGATATCAATCACGAGCATATTGAAAAAGATAGATCCTGGGGCACCCTCTTGGGTATAATAGCACTTTTTCAGCGCATCACAAGCCAACCGTCTGACGACCTGGATTTTTAATGGAACCGCCGCTTGCGCGTCGGTGAAGTTGTCTTCGCGGGTAAATCGCATGCTACGCATGAGATTTAAAGCTACGATAAAAGACTTTTTTTCGTAGCCCAACACACGCCAACTCAGTGATCAAAATATATGTGTGTTGGTGAATTAAAATGAGACGTGGCCAACTCACTTTTTTATTTTTGGCCAACATCAACATATTGAAGCACGATTTTAGTTGACAAAATGGCGACCGTAAAATACAGAAATTGAGAAGTGATAGTGTTGTTATAGTGCATGTTGACTTCATATAAAACGTGCATAGTCTAATTTTATCTAGGGATATAGAACCATGATGTGTTCTGATAAACGACAGTAAAATATAGACATGGATAACTCAAAAACAACAGAATTTTACACTTCAAATAAATCGAAGCGAAGTGTAGACATAAATAGCTGTCCGCTTCAAATTACGAATTACGTCATTTTTAACCAATCGCTGAAGCCCCCTATTCTGCTGATCAAAGCTGTGTTGGCCTGAGTTGGCCAAAGCTGCCAAATGACTTATTTGATTTTGCCAACAACTTCGAAAAAGGTCGAGAACAATAGTTTGTTGGGCTCCGTTGGCCAAATTTTTGATCATCTTCAAACTACTTTTTTTCATAGCCCAACAAAACGCCAACTCATCCCAATTCAGCCCAACTCAATTTTTGGGTGGCCTAATGAATTTTTATTTAGGCCAACATTTAAAAAAATCAGAGTTGGAGTATGTTGGGCTAGGAAAAAAAGTCATTTGGCCGTAGCTTAAGCCTTCGGGTTGGTAAAGCACAAGCAAACCACAAATAATGTGTTCCTGTGGGATGAATTTTCTCGATTTTCACTGTTGCTTGGCCAAATGACTATTACTTTGATTCTCTTTCTTGCAGAACATGTTACTACGCCTGCATACATTGCGTCTGACAGTATCTCATACCTTTCTAAATCAGGAACTTGACGAAGTTGCACATATTCCAATGTCGTTCAACTTTGCAACTTGGTCGTCGATAAGAGAAAGCAATGGAGAAATAACAATCAAAGTGGCTGAGCATTCGCACTGTTGATTAACTCCATCGAAAATCAGCGGAATAGCTTGGAAAACTAATGACTTACCGTAACCAATGCTAGCACTGAAGTATATATCTATACCTAATTGAAATTCTTTAAAGACCATAGAATGACCAGGAGCCTTTGCATATTTCTGTCTTTGAAATCTGGACCCAGATTTCAATCACTCGTTTTCATGATACACGGTCAGCCTTTGTGTCTCCTTTGCACACACACGCGCGATATTGTAAAACATTTCGTAAAACGAACATGGAAGCATCTCTGCCAAATTATTTATCAACGAACTGGTTTGGAAAGTTACAAGAGCAATAGAGGTGGACAGTGGATGTCGTAAGGGCATACGGCGCTTGAAGAAATGTGTACCACGAAAATCAATTCAGTCGCTACTATCGTAGCGTCATATACGAATTGTGGGCGGAAGACAGAGTTGAAGACAGAGTTGAAAACTACAACTGAACTCGAGTGATTCAAAATTTCACGTCGGTGTTTACTTGATACAAGAATATTTGGAATTGAAAGAACGGGAAGAGATTTGTTAGCATTTAAAACCAAAATTTATCACCGAAACAGAATGAAGTTATAACAACAGGAGAATTCGTTTTATATTACGGATACTTTGATCATTGATTCGTTGGCGAATTATGTCTGTAAACACGTAGGCTTCGTCTAAAAGTAGTAGGCCTAGATATCTATGGATGTTTTATATTGCATTGTTTTTCTATAGCATTTATACACGTAAATTGTGACATTTAGAATCATATGAATTTAATTAGTATTGAGTTGAAAGTACATTCTATTCAAGTTGGTTTGATTTTCGTCAAATTTCTCAGACAGATTCGAACAGTGACTCATCATGGTATGTATTTGCATCTACCAATGTTTGTGAGCATTAAGATTTATTCCGAATCTGAAATTGATAAACCAGACTATTTCTCGAGCTTTCTGTCGTGTCTTTTCGTAGCAAAAGCCACGAGGACAAAGCGCGTCACTCTCCAGACGATTAACCTCGTTTCTTGTAATCAAAACAACAAAACAAAGCAAAGGCTGCTGGTCATTCGAAGTTCTTTAATTACCATTTTCTGGCGATCATGAATACTTTTATAACCAAATATGTCACATATGTACGAAATACTTGCATCAAAGCGTTTGTTGTCTAATTCTTCACAATCAAAATTGGCAGCCATTTTCATAACTTCTGAATCTACAACTAGCCAAATGAGAGTAAGGCGCATAATTCCATCACAGAAATCTCTGGAACATTCTACGTCACACAACTAGACACGAGGCGGTAGTGCACAGACCCTAACGTTCTCAAAATGCTTTGGTCTGTGACACATGCTACGTATCGTGTGGATTCCAATAATACTATCTGACTGTGATTCTTTTGGATTTAGAAAGACCATGCTCGAGCATTTCTTTGATGCAGTCATTAGTTGATTGATGGGGAGATCCTAATCGAACAATAGCGATATGACGTAATACCCATTGTGTTTATTGATGGGGAGATCCCTCACGTTCAATTATAATGTGACGTAGTGGCAAAAGTCAATGATGCGAGGTGAAAACATCGACAAACAATGGCGGTGCTGTCTTGAGCCGCAAAATGGAAAGATGCATTTTGTTTCGATACGAAAAGCAGAACACGAAAATCAAAAATCAAAAGAACGTAAGAACCCAGTTTAGAACACAGTGCTTCGAATGGTACTACTTACAAAAATTTTAATTCAGATTTCGGAGAGATATGCGCGAACAATCGTTAGAAATGACTTATAATTATAGGCTGTGGCTACGTTTACACGAGAGCAAAAACCCGGGTTTTCAAAAGTCTTTCAAAAGTCCTCTTTCAAAAAGTTCAGATAGGGTATCAGTTTACACAAGGCTAGATTTATCTATTTTGTCTAAATAAAACGCTGTAACTCCACCATTTCTCATTGGTTTTTCGTTGAAACTGGATTTTTATACTTATTCGATTCTGTAGCTTCAGATCGATATGTTTTTTATTTATATCATTTCAAATCATCATCATCATCATCATCATTTATTCAGTATCCCACGTAAGCTTAAAACAAGCTTATTTACAGGGGAGCTGATACATAATAGTTATAGTTATAGTTGAGTGTAGTTATAAAGTAAAATATTAAAGGTAAAGTAGTAAAGGGATTTAAAAGGATTTAGATAACACAACTAGAAAGTTTACAATCAGAAAACTATTTACATGTAAAGTACACCTTTTGTAATTAAATTGCATCTGAATTTTCAAGTAAATAAGCCATGCACTTTTGCTCGAACATTGCGAGGCTACTGCTGTCCTTTATGGAAATCGGTAGGTTGTTCCAATGACGAACACCAGTGACATGGAAGAAACGTGGATGATTGCGTTCAACAAAGAAATTTTTTCTTGAAAAAGACCTCGGCCGAGTTGATGAGGATGGACAGAAATGCTCACAAGTCAATGCTGGTGCATCACCTCTTTTTATTTTGTACATCAATATCAGTTGAAAGTATTTTATTCTATCTCTGATGTTGAGCCAACGCAGTCTTTCAAGCATGTCAGATATATGACTTCCGTAATCACTTTGTAGGACCAATCTCATTCCACGATATTGCAGTCTTTGAATACGATTAAGAATAGTTTGATAACAGGAACCCCAAACGGACGAACAATAATCAAGGTGATGCAAAATCAAAGTATTAAATAGAAAAAATGACTTTTGTTATTCATATCTAATTAAATTCCACGTGAATTGACACCGCTTTTGTAAATAATACATTTTAAGTACATGTTATTCATGATTTTATCTTTTATAAACAGATTCATTGAATGGTTGTACTAACCTATTGTATTTTATCCTAAAACAGAGCCAAGTGGTTGCCGATATTTACAAGCCGTTTCGCCGCGAAAGGAAAGTGGACTTTTTTATACCAGGGTTTTCCATAAATCTCTGTTTAGAATACAGAAAGACGCGGGTTTTGCAAAGCCTGGCTTGAGAAACCCGGGTTTCCTATCCTTACTTTCAAAAGTCCTGATAGAGATGCTAATCGGACTAATTTCCACTCGGATTTCCTGTTTACGTCTAGAAGCGACTGCGATCCAGACTAAAATTCACCCGGGTTTCGTAAATCCACTTGTCGTGTAAACGCAGCATAAGATGGTTGATTCGTGCGAGGCGAATTATGTCGGTTTTACATGCCGACACCTCCACCAACGCAGTGGTGATCATGTGGTGTCAGCCACCGACAAACACTTGGAAATCCATAACAAAGATTACAGGGAATATGCCCACATGTTCTCAGTTGTTCGAATATGTAGTCCAAAATTTCACTGTTTGGTGCATGAAAAATTGGCAGTCAGGTAGCTAAAATCGCCTCTTCAAAGCAATTCAATTAAGTCACGACTTTTAGCCTGTAATTGTTTCCCTTTCTCACAGCGTTCTATTGTTTTTATATTTGTTGATTTTCGTAATTCTCTCTTTGTAGCCGATAGCCATAGAATTTTAAAATTATAACTTAGCACATTTTACCTATATAAATCAATTTCATATAATACTTCTTTAACTTTGGTAATGACAACAGCAGGACGAAAGAAATTCAACAAATCGGAACAAATTTAATCCTGAATATGTGTTGCTATCTTTCATACTGTTTGAAATGCTAAAATGTTTTTCGAAGAAACTTTTAATTACTATTGAGACACGACCAACAGCTGCACTTTTGTTCGGAGACTGGAAAAGTTTAGTAAGCGCATCATTCATTGTGGATTTGCTAAGTAATCAAATTGTTGTAGAATTTTCTTCGTTTTTGACCCCAGAGCGGTTTACAATTAAAGCGCTATAAGGTTATTGATTCACACCTTGAATTTGTGAAACAAGCAGAGAATTCGATCGAAGCAAACTAGCAAAGTAGTACGAAAAACATTAGGTGCAGGCATCAATACTTGAAGAACAAAAGGTAAATCAAAGGCGGGGGCAATTAACAAAGAGAATACTGAAAACTACGTGTATTTCATTAAAAAGTGTGAACACTGAATTAAAATCGGCGAGCTCTCGATTTTCAACTAATAAACTACTATAACATGGAAGACGTTATAGATTCTGTATCGAGTAATCAATATCCTCGAAAAACACAAAGAAAATTGACTAAAATTTCATTCTATTCTTATGTGCTTCTGCATAAACAAAGCTCTGAAGGTGTCTTAATCCCTGAACAAAAATCAAACAGCTTAAAATAGCCAGCGTTTTTACTTAACTTGTGATCGAAAGGGCAAAAACGCAAAATAGGATCTTACCCAAATCAAATTGAAACGAGTTACCACTGGTTCATATTTGTATATCCGGACGGACCATGCAATTTCAAAAGAAGAATGTGGGCAAAAAAATAAACTAGGGAAGTAGGCCAGAGAAAACTAGGAATGGCTACTTTAACAAATATATTTCTGTCCTTACTCAATGGCCCCAAGACGAACATTGGATGGGAAGTGTAGAATGAATGTACTTAAAAAATACAGCAATTAAAATCTGACCAATCACAATACAAACATGCAATATAACACCAAATTTAGGGTGACACAACTTATCATTAGCGAAATGACAACATGAAACGAACTATGACAGTGAATGTGCAACAATTTAACATGTGATATGATTAAATGGCAATATCAGTGTTACCAATATGATGATCTTGATGATGACAAATAGCAATATATATTATAAGTTACGATGACAACAGATATGGTTAATTAGTTTCTACAAAATGACTGGCATATTTTTAATGAACGATTTAGTTTGCGAATTATGCAAAATTGTCTCTTTTCCCTATTGGCTTGGTTGACTAATTCGTTGATTAAAAATAAACGGATCAAGCAATTATGCCCAAATTTGGAATAATATTACTTTATATTGTATATTGAATGCCAAGCTAGTTTCATATCATTTCGTCTTCAAATTTAGAAGACCATGCAGTTTTAATTGTCAGTTTCGAGACTTGTCAAAATTCGAAAGTACATATTTCGCATACTGGAAGTAAATAGTTTATTAAAAAGGGGTCAATAAGCTATATTCAAACTTGGAATGATATTAGGAAACTGGCGCACAGTGCAATTTATCATCGAAAGCAATTGGTGCACAGTTTTCTATGAGCTATAGATAATTGGCACACGAGAGTGATTTCGCCTTCGAGTTCCTGATGAAGTGACTCGAATGCACCAAATTCCAATAGAAAACTACTAGAGAATGCTCATAGAAAACTGTGCGCCAATTGCTTTATATGATAAATTGCATGGATTATACAAACAATTACATTAATACAGTCAATATATGTAATAACCAACCACTAATGGCGAAAGAAACTTCTTTGGCATGATCTACTGTCAAATTTTATGCTTAAGGACATGTCAAAATTCTATAAATCTAAGATGTCGATCAGATCACTAATATCGCACTCACTCGTCGTGAATGATAAATAAGAAATTATGACTTAACTTAGCTTTAATGCTTTGTTTTTGGAATTTTGAAATTGTCAGTTTTCAAAATGATGATTTCTGAAAATATACATATTCGTTTATATCAAAAACGTGGTGAAGTAAGCAAGACACTTATTAAAACAAGTTACAGTAAACATTTGGAGTTTTATTTTTTTATGAGTCAGCCCCATTGCGTATGTCTTTAACTACAAAATTAAATATATCAAATTGACAACCAATTTCAAAAAGAATGTGAGTCCTTAAAAGCCATGTAATTTCATTTGCCAACATCGAGACTTAATCAACAAAATTGTAAGGGTAGTTCGACTTCTTGTTTTAGCAAACTATAAATTTTGAACTGCATCTTCAAGCATTGTCAAATAGATTCAAACTTAGAGAAACCGTAGTTTATTATTGTTGAGCCTTATCGTCGACTTGGATTTTGGACTATACAGTCTGCTTAGAACCATAAAATAATCCAAAAATATTGACAGAAAGTTTTACCCACAGGCAATTGCTATTTCATGGACACTTGACAAACGAGAACATTCTGTCTATTGGATACTGCGAATTTTACTCAATTCTTAAATGGCCATTGGAAACTGGAAGTTTAAATTTCTCTGCTACATCAGAGGACTCCTTCGTTAATCCTTAATGGACGCACAATCAGAGCACAATGACCGCGTTTAATAAGTTGCGATAGCTGGGCTGCAGCTGGTTTCACTGTCTACCAATTTTGCAAATCACCTCAAGCATGATGTTTTGAGGAAATTTCAAGACTTGACACTTCCTTGGAATATTTATATTTTGTCTCATTACATTCAATTAACATTTTTTAAGATTTTCCATTGATAACGTGAAATTATTAGTATCTTTTCGATTTTGTTCAATCCTTATATGGCTATTCAACTATAAAGCAGTGTTCCGATAAGTGTAACTAAGTGAAAACAGGTGAAGTAGCCAGATATATATATAAATTGTGTAAAGACTTATTTTAAAGTTGAGATGAACCAATAGTAAACCAAGCATGGAGCAAAATGCTAGCCTTGATGTTCTGGTAATCGATGTAGAATTCATGGATATGCAGGTTGTCCATTGAACTCCATTCTTTCAGCTAAAAGGTTTGAATTCTTTGTCTCGTCAACTGGCATGCAAACATCAAATGAGGGTTTTGTACACCAATCCCATTGGGCTTGATAATGTATTCCACGTGTTGTGCCTGTACCAATATACCCATATCCTTCACGTCTTTCATGATATTTATCATCATACTTTTTGAAGATTCGATCGTCAAAACACCATTTTCTTCGTGAATCAAAATACTCGCAAGGCAAAGCACAATCCCCACCACCATTTCGAGATCCATAACAAGCAGTTGGATATGTGAAAGTCATTTCATCCTCTGTAATTGCTGATGGTAAAATGCTTTTGCAGGCATCATTATGTGTCTTTTCATCAATTAAATCATTGTAATCCTCCATGAATAAGTAGACCATTTTCTTTGTTTCTCCTTCGATAGCATTTTTGAACGTCTTAGTTTTAGTATCGATAATATACGAAGAATGCTCGATATTGGTGATTTTATCAAAGAATTTCACAAACGTTTTGCCTGAATCCGATAATTGTCCGTTCCAATATTTGTTGCCCTCCAACTGTTGGTATCGCATTTTGTACAATTTCTTTGCTGCATTGATCATATCTGGTCTCATTTTTTTCAGTTCTCTAGCAAGTGCGCATTGGTCGAGTTTCTTTTGTGCCATGATATTAAAGTATGCTGATGATAAGAAAAACATGTAAGTTCTGATAACTGAAACATAACTTCCTGAAAATGTTGTTGTGCTGTGATCCTGTGGGAAAATGTCTGAAGCCTTCGATACTATATAGTCCAAATCATCCATTGAAAAGCGGCTTCCTTTGGCAATCTTGAGCTTCATCAATCGGAAATCATCTTTCAAGTTATCCATCTTCTCTTTTGTAAATTCTTTTCTTAACTTCGTGTCTATTTTGGATTCCAATTTTTCCCAAGGGGATTTTTCTGGACCTTTGAAAATTTCAACAAGCAGTGCTGTAAAAATTCCAGCTCCATGTCCAAATTTTCCTTTTCCAGCCAATAAAAATACTCTAATCACAATTTCTCTCCATCGATTATACGATTTTTCAACACTTTTCTCATCAAGTACACCAAATTGTGTTTTCATGACTGCATTAGAACCCGAATATGTGGATTCATCTGCTGGTTGTGTCAGTCGTTCTCTTGAATCTGCACTTCCTTCCTTCTCTGCATTTCCATCTTCCTCTGTGACATTTCCATCTTCTTCTTCATTATCAACAGAATCTGTTTCTTCATCTGGTGATGGGAATGACATTACATTGTGAAGAAGCAAGATGCAGATCCCAAAAATTGTCAATAGTTGCCAAAATTTCATCTATAAATATTAACGTAAATGCTGTTAAATTTAATCTACAGAATACGATGACTAGACTTAAAGTGTAGTTTACTTTTTTTAATGGGAGAGTATTTCCAGCTCTTATGGATGTAATGAAAAACTTTATTTAAAAAGGTAATTTATTTTTTCTGATTGTTCTTTTTAATGTATATTGTGCAATAATTCGCAATTGGTTTACGATTTTTGATATTTATATTTAATAGCAGAGCTTTGTAACATACAGTTTCTCCGAGAAGGAACGACAAGGATTCCTTCTGGCTACAATTAAGTCACTCTTAAATCTACATGAAACGACTGGTATATCATTAAGTTCGGTGCACTTCTGTTCCATGCACTGAGTGCAGGTCATGCTCTGTTTACTAAGATTACAATCAGATTGAAAAGATGACATGCAGACTATGATAAATTATCAGCATAGATTATTTGATAATATATATTTGATATTATTTGATAACTTTTGTGATTATTCCCTTTTACACGCATGATGCTAGATATGTTGAAATGTATATGCGGTATTCTTTATTGTTAGCTTTTCTAATGTTGCTTTCAAGTAAGATTCTAAAAGCATCGAATGATTCCTAGCAATTTCATTGGTTGTTGAGCGTGCAGGAAAAGTCGATGAATGCACCGGCATCCTAATTATAATCTCGATTAGTAGAAACCGACTAGGGTACTATTCGATGATCTGCATTCTGATTGGTTGCTCAATCGCTCACTATTTTCTCATAGTGAACGCTGGCAAGTTCCCTCGCAAAATTCTAAAGTAAACAAGTGATTCGCAAATGTTTTTGAATAAATTTTATACGAGACTCTTATAAATTCCGTGCCCGAGAAAACAAAGCAAGCAACAAAATATGAGATGAAGTTGTTTAATGGTAGGCTATGCATATACAATTTTAATGTTATTTAACAATCTTCTCGCAATTTTTTCGCCTCTACTTTATTGCAGATATAAATTAGTTCAATATTCAGCATAAGTTTATAACAACAAACGTTTATATTACAAACTGCAAACATTTATGTATTTTTAGATACTCAATAGTTACCTTGCTCCAGTTTGCTATTTTGTGGGGCTGTAAATCTGTAGCCAGTATTAATATCCAACTTTTCTTGTTTTAAAAATCAAATCTGAATCAAGTCAAATTAAAATTCATCCTCCAAATTACGACGCTGCATTCGTCATGGATGCCTTTGATTGACGGTTGTATTGAAAATTAATTATGCAAGAAGCGAATAAATAGTTGGAATTTATATATTTTGATGTGTTTGGCTTGTACCTAGTTGGTTTCTACTAAAACAATTAGACAACTCGGGCTCGTTGTCTAATTGTTAAATAGAATAATCGAATTATTCCTAGCAATTTGATAGGCTGATTGAGCGTGCCGGAAATATCGATGCCGACAGGCGCGAAAGTTGAGACCAGATTAAAGACTTAAAAGGGCAGATTGACCGGCGATAATTGTTTTGAAAAAATACATTTTTTTCAAAACCTCATTTTCAAACACCAGTTGTGACATTATCAAATCGGTTTTGAGTTTTCATAGCAATGAAATCTGGTAACTGGGATATATCACGAAAAGTGTTTCGATGACAGAAAAACAAAGAAATGTTTTGTGATTTGCTAAGACCGTTCACCAAAGATGTATTATGGAATAAAGCATTTTGTTGAAAGAAAGCATAAGGTAGATAATTGTGCACATTTGAGACTGTTTTTTTGTTTTTAAATCTATGAATGTGATATTTTTTGCAAAGAAGAAAGATATGGAATCTGGCTTCAGTTTGGCAACATCAATGATCAAATCAACGGCTTATATTTCTGTATTTCAACTACACTGACATAATTGAACCTCGATCGAAACTAAATAAACATCATATGTGATTTCAGGGTGTTTTGATATAATGGTTTGCTACAAAATTAATTCCAATTGAATTTTTTTACTGACCGTTGCCCAGTCGTTCCTTTGTCTGCGTTTCGAACTGCGATGTTTTTGTTAAGAAATATTATGATAAAATTTCTGACTTGTTTGCTTGGAATGATGATTTTAAGGACATATACAGATGTCGTATTTGAAAGCCCGATTGTCATTATCATTGTATTCATCTCGTGTTGCTTGACTTGCTTATTTCAAAAAATGTTGCAATATTAGAAGTTGCGTTTCAGAATTCACGGCTCAAATATAATCAACTCACTGAAATAACATGACGTAAATAAAAAAGCTACTAGATCAGATTTCAAATAATTTCATACAAAGGCTGCCGGTCTTGTTTGACTCTTTAATTTCTGTTCTTGTCAAAAACGTAAACAAAACAAATCTCAATTTCGGATATTATTTATGTATTGACGTGAATAGTAGTAGACGGACGTAGAACTGGATAAACTGTTATTAAATTCGAATGATAATGCAACAAAGTATAAAACATCTCAAGTAATTCAAATACTCAACCATAACCATCGTCGTACGATTGCATCGGTTAAACTTAATTATAACTGTTAGATGATATACATTACACTTATTAATATAAAGCATTCTTTATGTATAAAGCAAGCTGGAACTTTCCTATTGTTATAATTCTTTTTTTTTTTTTTTAGATGAACCTCGTTTTGAAGGAAAGCTTTTGATTTTTTTTTTTTTTTACTGTGGATTAACTTAGCAATACATGAAGAATATAATTAAAAATTTGGAATATACAGGTTGTAGTATAACTATTGATGAAAATGTTAGACTTAGATATATTTTGTAATAAGTAATATGTACATTAGAGAAATAGATTATTAATTTGCGCAATATTTTTAATAGTTATACAATACTGGATGCTGCATTGACAAGCTGCAGATCACTAAGGTCGCCATCTGGAATTTGATGTTTGCAGGATCGTGAACCTCGGATGCAGATGATAGTGGTGTGGAGTAAGCTGAAGCAGATTTTGCGCTTAACCCAGGCAGAAGTTTCACCAAAATGTAGACCATGTTTTTCAGAGATCATGTCACTCAGTCTTCTTGTAGAATTGATGGGTTTCTCTACTCATTCCACCATTTGTTGTAAAGATTAAAGGGGTGAATGACCCATGTTCTTGGTTAAGGATTCTTTCGTTGTATTTTTTTTTCTTGATGGACTCCATTGACTTCATTGATGATTTCAGAGTCTGGTTTCGGTAGCTAGGAGCGAAAGGATAGAAAATCCTAACATCCATGAATGATCTTTGCAACCTCTGCCAGAAGCCCCGGGCACAAATGTCAGCACGTAACTAGTCCGTACTTGATGGAGTTGTTTGCAGAGCTGGCTCTTTCCTCACATCTTTGCAAACAGTAGAGAGAAGGTCAGCTGTTACGTTAACTAGCTCATTGTGCCTCAACAACACAAAACCACCAACTTTGCATGATAGCGCGTGATCTATGTTGAACTTTGCATGGCAGATACATTCATCTGGGAGTCTTTGTAGTTGCCAGCCATAATGAAGAGCAATGGCATCAAAGAATTCTATTTTTGTGAGGTTGAAGTTCTCAGATTTAAGTGGTAACGAAGATAGCCATATCGAGGCTCCATCTGATCTTGCGATATCATTTGCCTTCAATTGAACTGGTGTCATGGCTATTCGCAGAGATTCAAGAAGATCGTTACGATAAGCTAATTTGGAAGTAGAATATTCTTCTTCTGATATAATATGCTATATTTCATTATTTGATTCGTTTTTATCATTTTGTATTATTATTTTATGTGATAAATTGTTACAAAATTTCTTTGATGTTGCGAAATCAATATCAGCAATTCTTGAAATGTTCAAGATACCCAATCCCCCAAGTTTGACAGGTAATTATAGCAAGTCCCGTTCTGCGTCACTACACTGTCTATTCTCGCATATTGCTGGTATAAGCTTATTTCGAATAATGTTTTAATAAGTAATTAACTATTCCTGGCATAGTGCGAAGCGTAAAGTTAAACTTGTGCCTGTAGCCAGCAGTAAATGCACAGTATGCTGTCTGAGGATGAAACTTAGCAATCTCAGCTAACATGTTGAGCTCATTAATCCAAGTACAACTAAAGATTCTACGTATTGTTTTTTGAATAACGGACTGCCAATCACCGCACCGAGATGCCGTTTTCCTTCTGCGGTTATATTGATTCCAGTTCCCGCAAATATTTTTTCAGCATGTTCAATTTTCTCTCGTTTTACAATCAGCCAAGATTTGACTGCTTTAGGAAAATATCCAATCTTTGGCCATAGTATGTGTGTGTATAACTTTATTTCGATTCGTAACCAAAATGAGAAAATGCTCGTTTATACATTGATACGAATTTAAAAGTAAGTTATTAATTATAATATTGTAAATTACTAGAAATAATGATAAGGATAATAGTATTAATAATATAATATAATTTTTATTTTTATTTTATTATTTTATTATTTTTTTTATTTTTTTTATTTTTTTTTTTTATTTTTTTTTTGTTTTTATTTTTTGAACGAGACAAGTTCCACCGAGACGAGAATAGTTTGTTAAGCTCTGCCACCAATGAAGGATATCCTTGAGTTTTCCAGCTGAGCTCAAGTCGTCCGCATATGCCGCATGCTTTGTCTCGTGCACTGACAAAGCATTTAACATAGGGATGGACCCCAGAGCATAAATGGACATAGCTGTTGGATCACCTTGTGTAGTTCCTTCTTGTGATGATATTTCTATCCCGCCTGATATAAATAGGCGTGCATGTTGGTTATATGAGTTGATTACATAAGATGCGATGATTGGGCATATGATGCAGATGTTGTGTAACATAACATTTCGGTTCGGTGAATTGTTATAATTCTTTGCTTGTTTTGTTGTCTATTGGTAATACCGTATATACGCTATTTCACAATGTAGCTTAGGACATCCCTTGATAAAATTTTATGTAATTTCACTATTAAAACCCTTTTAAATCATTTTATATTTAATTCTAAGTTAACTTCTAAAGATGACATAAGCTCAATCGAAACGTCAATTAATTAGTTTTTATATCCAGTAGAAACTTATTAATACGAATAATTTAATCTGTAGACATTTTATGCCACAGATGGTATGATATCTCGGCTATGCTTAACTTCTACTGCAGCTATTATGGGAGCTATCTAACAATCATTTACCTAATTTATCCTAATATACGCTTCATTAACAATTCCAGATATAGAATCCCTCCAGAATATTTCAATTATACAACATCGGAGAAGCTTTTTATGGAAAAATTAAATATGCAATGAATGGTTGAGAATTGATGACAGAAAATTTAGAGTAATTGAGAGTTATATAATAGCCGGATTGCTCAACATTGTAACCAATTTTTACCTAATTATTCAATAATGGATTTTTAATCGCTTTGGTTTTCATAGGATTTCGAATTATAAACTGTAATTTCACTTTGATAAATTTTATTCTATCAATAAATTATTCAATAGGGGGTGGAAAAGTAAGATTAATCAGTTGAAAACGCTTAAAAAACAAATAAGCTATACACAATAAAAAAACACAGACCTATACCACGAAAAAAGTTTATAATATTAAAAATTTCGATAAAAAATTATTAAATTAAATGGCTATTGCATTGCCTCTTTGAATCGCAGTACAGTGTTACCCGCTTATGTGCAATTCGGATAAGTGCAATTCCCGCTTATCTGCAACCTGGCTTTGAAGCCTGTTGAACAATATTCTGGTCAAGTCCTTGGTAAACAATTTCGGATAACTGCAAATTCGGATAAATGCAATGAAAATCGTTGGCAATTTTGACTTGCACTTAAGCGGGTTACACTGTACCAAATTTCGTTTTGGAGTTTCAATTTTGTTTCTTTGTTGAATTAAGCCGAGAAATATCTATAACAATCAAGTTATGAATAAAATACTGAAATGCATATTCCAAATAGATTCTATTTATTCTCTTACCTTAATATATCGATGTTTAGAAGATTTGATTTCCCCACTCTGATCGTCAACGATAACCAACGATAATAAGGATTTGGCCTAAAACATCTTTTATAGAACATTTCGTGATCGAACAAGTAGTGATCCATGATTAATTACGATTTGAGGTTATAATCATGCTAGGTAGTTATATTTAACGGAATTACTCAAAAGAAAATGATCTGATCCGATTGAATGATTTGTTTGATAAACTGATATAGTTGAACTGAATCGTAATCTAAACATATTCAGTTATGAAGATCAAAATGGGAAAAAAGGTAAATAATTGATAATTTATGAAGTTAAGAATTTATTTCATCAAGTTTTTAATAGTTTTATTTTGCTATTTCAGAAATAACTTTTCAAAATATTTTGTCATGTTAATATCTAAAATCCGATTAGCTAAGTGCAGCCTCTTATGTTGTTGACTGAGTACAGGAGGAGTGAATCGACTGTTAATAACTGCCAATAAAAGTTATATATTTCCAGATCTTTGATAGCATATAAAATCTCATTGACGAAGGTTACAAGATCTCTCGACAAGACCTAAAACAGATATCTAATGTTGAATTGCATCAGCGTATACATATGGGCAGAACTGAAAATGGAGTATGCTTTTGAGGGTAATGTATTGTGGAAACGCTACAAGAGCACCATAATCGCCGTTTTTATAGTCCTTTTTCGTGATGTGCTCTAGAAATATGCTTGAGAGCTTACTATACTTGACCCTTTTCACAGAAACAAAATCTGTCTATACTTTTCTTTGTCTAACACTCTCTGATTTATCGTCTCTGTAGAAAGATATTTTGTCCAAAGTAGCTTCTGCACTGGTATTACCGCATCCTATAACTAGAGATTGTAGTATGGGGATAACATGTTCTACTTTCCTAGCCAAAGGAATGAATACTAGACTGATAAAAAAAAGTTGGTGGGGTATGTATAATTCACAGTCGGGAACTAGATTTCACATTGCAAAGCCCTAATTTTGTTATCAGATAACGTTGATAGAGAGGATAATAATTTATGCCATGAAGATAGATACCGAAAAATGATAGAATCTGCATTACTGTTGTTCTAGTATTCGGCTGTAAACTTGAATAAGAACGTCCGAGCCCTCTATCATTTCTGTACTATCTTCTGATATATTATATAAATTTTACAATGTACTGTACTAAATAATTTTCAATGGCTTGTTATAATAATTGAATGCGTAAAATGCAAAACAGTCCTAACAGATGAATACCTTATTAGACTCTGAGTATAATATATCTATCTACGGTCGTATAAACTATGCGATTACCCCGACGATTACATGGTTCAAGTTTTACTAGACAAACATCAATTTCAAACTTAAACTTTGAAATGAAAATTGAAAAATGTCTATTCAATAATTTAGTAATACTTGAATAAATCCGAAAAAGTACAACAAATACTGTGCAGTACCAACTCTCCCGAGCAAATTTCTTCTATGCATTCCTGTTCAAATCGAGTCAGTTTACATTCACATTTAGATCTTGAAAAAGATATCTTGTAGAAATATTCACTCATGAACAACTTGCAGATAAAGTTAAAAATAGTTATAACTTATCTAGCGTAGGATCAAGCTATTTCGAAGGGCAAGTGTCTACTAATTAAGAAATACGTAACTAATATGTGTCACTAGATTAGTCACAAAGGAACAGTCGCTTGACCCCGGGGGGGTAACTCCAGCTCTTTAGGGTCGGGAGGTGCCACTTTGGAAATAGGTAAAGTACCCAAAAAGTTCCAAAAATTCTGTTGATGCTACCCAAAAAGTTCTAGCAATTTGATTGATTTTAGGTAAAATACACAAAAGTGATGCATTTTTTTTCAAAAATTCTTGAAAAAGTCAAAAATAGGATACCCAAAAGCTCCAAAATTCGAAATCTCAAACCCAAAAAGTTTTTTCTCAGCTGGAATATGGACCCCAAAAAAGTGGCACGTCCCCGTATAGCCGTCCTAGTGGAGTTACCCACCCGGGCGCTTGACATTTTTGTTAATCCGCAATCTATATCAGATTCATCGCTGTTAATGACGCTACGAGAAGTTATTTAGACTGATCGTTTCAATAGATTTTAATCTGCTCCTGTATTCACAAATTACATATTTTTTACGTAATTCGCGAGTTTATAAGTTTGTTCATGGCTCAGTGTGGTCAGAAATTTTTGTTCTGTGGCTTTTCGGGCCACCTGAAAAATAACGTCGCGTGATCAGCCCACTCTTAAGTCTGTTAGACAAACTACACGACTTGTGACTGTCGTCATAAAGCTAGATCCAATCCCATCTTTTTCTCACTAGCGACATTTGGGTCATAACACTACTTTGAAGGCATTTTTCATCAAGAAATAATTTCCAGATCGAAAAAAAATTACGCCATTGTTTTTTTTACATCGGATTCTACTACATATGTATATAGTCTGGGGTTTTATTTCCACTAGACTTCGAGTTGCATGCAAATGCATGCTTATATTGAGTTGTGAATCATCTGGTTTAACTGGCTCAAAATAAATGCATGAACAAATCTATGTAGAAAAGCCGATCGAAGCCGCAATTTAATTGAGAAATTTACAAAATTTGGTACTATCTAGTTTATCCCAAAGCATGTGGAAGTAGTAGCAATAGCCCCCCCCCCAAAAAAAAACCCAAGAAACATCATAAACCCGAGTATCATACTGAATGTCATAAAGTTCAAGTTGCAAGGTAACAATTTGTCGGGGGCTTTTCTAAATGAAATTGTGTTTCACCTATACAACACCGGCATAGCCCGGAGAAATACTAATAATTGTTCACTACTCATAACGTGTTTATTCAACATTTGATTCAAGTGACTTTTGAATAAGTATATAGAATGGGAAAACTATTTATTACTTCTTTACATCTTATTTCATCAATTATTTTCAGCCATGAACAGTACTTTCTACATATTCCAAGTCATATAGGCAAGGTAGTGTCGATAATCATGCTAGCTAAATACTTTTCCAATTTTATCTACTTTTAAAACACTAAACAACGTGCCAAATAACGCCATTTCGTTGCCACAGTACGAAGGAATTGATTTTGCTTGAACACTACACTGATTCAGGATAAATCATCGCCATGTGAAAACACATCATCACCATGTGAAATATATCATCGCCGTGTGAATCGAGTTTGACCCTAATTCAGCTTCATACGCATGAAACAGTCCTATCTTTAATAGCATGATTACTGGTTTTATTTAAAAGTAGATTATTACATAGTCCTGTGTAAACGACTCGCCGACTCTCGAAAGTGAAGCAATATTCACATTTGAATTGATTATATAAATAGGGCCATTTATTACAACTCCCGGGTTTATCTGCATTTTATTTAGCTTCATCACAAAACATTGTAAAACAACACTCACATCATGGCAACATTTATAAATCCATCGATTTGATTATTCAATAATTGATTCAATCCACTTTCCCGAAAGAAAAAACTATTTATTATTGTTTACATTTTTTAGTTAAATACACTGATCCCATCAAACTGTTCAATCGAGTTTCATCGCATTTGAATCCTCGTTAAATATATATATGCGATCGCTCATATATAATAATAATAATAAGTTTTAAAAAAGCCAACAACGGAACAGTAAGTATGATCAATAAAGAGGCCAAGGAAATCACTAAAGAATTAAAACTGGACAACCGAACGGAGACAATAGCTCAACAACAGGCGTTTATCACAATTAAAGACCACAAGGAAAACTTTCAGCAAAACCCTACCTGCAGGCTAATCAATCCTGCAAAAAGTGAGGTAGGAATTATCAGCAAGAAGATACTAGAAAAGATTATAATCGAAGTGAAAAAACAGTCAAACGCCAACCAATGGAAAAATTCATTCTCGGTGATTAAATGGTTCAAAGCCCTTAAAGAAAAAAATAAATTATCATTCTTGATCTTTGATATAGAAAACTTTTACCCTTCAATCTCAGAAAAAATCCTCGAAGACGCAATCAATTTCGCTAAACAGTTTATACACAATTCTGACAACGACGTCAAAGTTATTATGCACTCCAGGAAATCCGTACTATTCAATAGCGGAACGGCATGGATGAAAAAGAATACCGACAATTTATTTGATGTAACAATGGGTAGTTATGATGGAGCCGAAGTATGTGAATTGGTTGGTTTATTTATTATTAACAAACTAAGTAAAATTTTCGGAAACGAAAGCATCGGACTATGCAGAGATGATGGAATTGCTGTCCTAAAAAATAAATCAGGCCCCCAGGCAGAACGATTAAGAAAGAAATTAATAAAAACATTTAAAGATATTGGCCTCAACATCACGACAAAAAATAACTTAAAGGTAATAGATTTCTTAGATATAACATTCAATTTGACTACTAATACGTTTCAACCATATAGAAAACCCAACGACACACCATTATACATTAACACACAGTCTAACCATCCACCAACTATACTAAAACAAGTTCCAACTTCAATAAACCAAAGAATTTCAGATTTATCTTCTAACAACACAATGTTTTTGAAAAGCAAACAAACATACGCTGATGCATTAAGAGCAAGCGGCCATGAAGCAAATCTTTCTTACCAACCACGCACTACAACATCAAACAGTAACAGAAGAAAAAGAACCAGAAAAATCATATGGTTCAATCCGCCTTACAATAAGAGCGCTAAAATAAACATTGGCCGATCATTTTTAAATTTAGTCAAAAAACATTTTCCTAAATCAAATAAACTGAGCAAGATATTTAACCATAACACAATTAAAGTGAGTTATAGCTGTACTAACAACATGGACAAGATTCTCAAAAGTCATAACAACAAAATAACCAATGATGAAAATAACGCCACAGCCACACCTTGCAATTGCAGGGATAGAGATACTTGCCCACTCGAAAATAGGTGCCAATTAAAAGGTATCATCTACAAGGCTACAGTGACAACACCAGCCGACGAAGAGGGAAAGAGCTATATTGGTTTGACAGAAGACACATTCAAAGCACGTTACACACAACACAAATCCACATTTAAACATAGAAAATACAGCAGCAGCACGCAATTGTCAAAGCATATTTGGGATTTAAAAGACAGCAACAGCCAGTACAAAATCAAATGGTCAACTATTGCAAATGCAAAGCCATACAATAATATATCTAAAAAATGTCATCTATGTTTATTGGAAAAATATTATATTATATGCTCAAAAGAGCCATTACTTAATAAAAAATCTGAACTAATCTCAAAATGCCGTCACGAGAATAAATTTTATTTATCTAATTTTAAAGAAACTAAAACATAATTTAACTCACTGCTGTAATAGGTAACAATTTCATTTATCTAACGCCTTAATTACCAAAACGGAACAATAGCACCATTGTATGTTAAGACAACTATTGTATTAAAACAATAACGCGCTGCGGCACTTATGATAGCATATAATAGGAGTCACCATGTATATTTTTCATTGAGTATCAACTGTCTGATGATCGCACACTGCGTGAAACTATAGTAACAGAAATTAAGAATGTGTTTTCTTTGACTCAGTCACCATCCTTATGTAATAATAATAATAATAATTTGTTGTCGATGATGAAGAGGAAGTTTGTATGTATATTGTTTTCTATATTAATTTCTTTTCATTGCAGTAAAATTGCCGGCTATCATTATCAGTAGACATGTGAGATTATGTTGAATAAATAAGAATTTCCCCAGCATGGGTTTGTTTACAAATGTGATATCGTTCCTATCCGAACAGTTTATAAATAATTTTCAAAAAACATTGATTATATAATTTCCATTCTGATGCATGACCATACAGGAAACAAAAGATCGATCTGCACTGTTGCTCAGAGACAATAGAAAGTCATTCAAGTGCGAAACGGCTTAGTTAGCGCTTCAGTCTGAGAAAGCATTGTTGTTGAAAATGGAAACAGTTTTCATTGGTTTTTTCAACTTCGATGTTTTATTTAAGAAATGAAGTCGGCCATGTACGCCTCTGGTTAATAACGAATCCATTGATATGTGCTTCAAGTCAATTGCATCAAAAATGAAACCGTGAATCCCCGCCTTACATAAAATGGAAATAGCGTAAATTTAAAAGTGGATTTTAACACGTCATTCAATTGAATCAAATCGCTCTATTTTGAGTTACTCCGTTAAATGTTACTGTAAAGATTAACCTGTTATGGTTATTATCTCAAATCGTAATTAATCATGGATCATCACTCCCAAATATCTATAAAAAGACGTCAGATCTTCACTCTCGTTGGTGGTTATCGTAGAAAATCAGAGGGGGAGTTCAAATATTCTAACTTTGACATATCGTGATAAAATTATTTATAGAATCTATTTGAAATATGCAATTCAGTATTTCATTCATAATATTTGATGGTTATAGAAAGTATTCGGTTTAGCTAAACAAAGACGCCAAATCAAACTTTAAAACAAAAGTTGGTATGGCGATTCAAAGAGGCAATGCAATAGCCATTCAAGTTAGATTATTTTATCGAAATTTTTAACATTATAATAATTTTTCGTGATATACTTATTAGCTAGCTCTGTATTATTCATTATGTATAGGTTATTTGTTTATAAGCGTTTTTAACTGATTTATCTTTCATTTCTCAACGCCATATTGTTTAATTTACTGATAGAATAAAAAGATTTACAAAGTGAATCACAATTCATAACTCGAGATGTAATTCAGAATCCAAGCGCGGAAATCCTATCTATGATTCTATGAAAAGCAAGGCGATTATGAACCCATTATTGAATAATCAGGCAAAAATAATTACAATGCTGAACGATCTTGGAATTGATTCTTACTTCCATCAATTGTCAACGATTCATCGCATATTTAATTGTCCCCTATAAAGCCACTTTTCTTCTCCAATGTTGTATAAGCTACATATTCTAGGAGTTGTTAATATAGGAGTTGTTACATATATAATTGGAGTTGTTAATGAAGCGTACAGCATCATGAAGAATTGTAAAGCATTCAACAACGAAATTATGATTTATAGATGATGAAATAATAAATTTCTACATATTGTTAGATATAATCCAATAACAGTAAAGCAATGCTTGATTTTGGTTCACAACGACGACACATTTTGGTTCTGTAACTTGAAGTTTCATGCTTTATGCAATCATCAGACAGTTGAAACCAATCAATAGGTCAATAAGTAACATGATACCTCATGGTTAAACTTACAAAACGCGGCTACTGTTAAATAATATAAAAGGCTATTAATTTATTATAGCTTCCATTTTATCTTTTCAGTCTCATTGCAACTTTAGTAAACAGAGTATGACCTACTTCATTTACTTGTCCACGGAACAGATGTGCTAGCCGTTCTTAATGGTCTGCCAGTGGTTTCATATAGATTTAGCAATGACTCAATCGTAACTAGAAAACCTTGTTGGTCCTTCTCGGAGGCACTGTATTACGTCATCAAATGATCTGCTTAATGAAAATATCCCTGAAGTCACAACTGTCGCTGACACTCGATCAATCATATCTACGCACAGCTGGATGTCTAGATGAAGCATGGGGACTGCCTGAGTCTAACTTGTTTTTCCACAATTCTCAACCAATTTTCTTCACATTTTGTACATGGATCTGTGGCAATATGGCAGAAGGATATAGGTATCGATTTTTAAATATTTTAGAAATTTAAAGACGTCAGAAAATGGTCTTCCATTTCCTTTGAATAAATCTCATTTCAGACTATGGAAAGCTCAAACTATTCTATGGAATACTCTCATGGATGTTATATCACAACAAAAACAAAGAAATAACGGAGGAAGTCTCAAACAGATGAAAAAAATGAATATTTTGTAGATTACATCAAAATTTGCTGGCATCAGCAGTATAAAATTGCGTCTAAATCAAACAATAGAAAAGAAAATACAAAATCCATACTTACAAGTTATCACAGCATATAGCTGATATGCATTACAAAGTTTGGTTACTGTACATATAAAAATGATAAATCAAAGTTACTTTTACTGCTGGAAACGATTGTTCTGAGAAATTTGAGGTCAAAGTTTGCGATTTAGGTAATCGATTGAATTTGCTACGTTTCAAATCAAAATGCTCCTGCAGAATATGTGAGTCCTTCTGCAGCCAGCCTTAGTAGCTTCATCAGCCTTCAATTAGCTCAATGTTCTTCTGTGTAGATCCAAATTGAAGGCTTTTTTGGCGCGATTTTCACTTTGACTCAAGCGTGCGTTATCACGCCTGCCCACGATTTCACGGGAGCTGGCTGGAATGGGAATTGTGAGATTTTCCAGAGTCTTTTCCATTGTAGTTAGAGCTCAAGCGTTCCACTGTCTCACAGCCAAGCCGGCACAGGTTTTTAGTTTTAGAATGCCAACGAAGATTGCTTTTGGGCAATGTGCCCATAGGACAGAATGGAGGCTTTCATTTCTGTTCTGGGTTTTTCCCCACAAACATCTCTTCAAGACCCGGGGGGTAACTTACCTATGTTCGGCATACGGGGGCGTTCAAATATTAAAGGGTGGGTTTTTGAGTCAGAAAATTTTTTTAGGGGTATACATTTTTGATTTTTGAAAATATTTGGGGCATACATTTTCGATTTTTGAAAATATTTGGGGATAATGTTTGAAGATGTTGCTATTTGTTATATTTTTAGGTTTTTTCTGACAATAAACTGGAACTTCGCAAACTAATATAAATCACTACATATGCCAAATTTGATTGTCAATATATTCAGCTAAGTGGAAATAGGAAGAGATAATGGAAATTGCTGGATTCTAGCTAATTTGAGACAGACACAGATGTAGGCCGATTATTACCCAGGTTGCGCTAAATTGAATATTGAACAGCCATGTTAATATTCTAGAGATAAAAATTCAATATTCTCAAATCCTTTGTTCTACCATGAAAATGTCCATAATACTTTTATAACTTTATTACTCAAGTCCTATGTGTCAATAACTTTTGATAAAGCAACTGTGACAAAAGCCTGAAGGTTGATCTACAATAAGGCTTATCAGTCTAGAACAGTATCACAACACAAGCCAAGTGAATGCCAAGATGATAGATCTATGCTCAAACTGTAGGCAAATTGATACCTCAGCAACATTAACAAGTTAAGAAGGAAGGGCAAACTTGAGTGAAAGAACAAAAATGTATTATGTATATATGCCATGCGTAAAGTATTGTTTTAGTATTCCTTTTCATTTGGCCAAAATACAGGTGGCTCTGCTAAGCTGATGGTAACATGAAACAGGCCAAAATACATTAGCAAAGTTTAAAATAGGAAAAACCGGTTGCCTCTAAATCTTATCTGCTATTATCTAACTGAGCTGACTCACCAAATTCACCAATTCTAAGATATTTCTAGACAACTTCCTGACTGTCAAGTTTCTTATATTGTAGGGAAAGGGTAATAAGCCAATCTATATTTTCATTAATTAAACTACTAATGCAAAACTTAACCAGACATCTGTAGCCATTCTATTTCTCTGTCTATCTATCTAGAACTATCATAGGTCATATGACCTATGTAGTTTATAATTTTCAGAAACTATTACGGCTTCATGGTTTGGCCTCGTGCAATTCTCTCATGGGTTTGGGACTACTTGCGTTGCTAAGAGACACAAATGTTGACCACGGTTGGTCGACTAATACCAATTTTCCTGTTGTTTTGATAGTTTTATTCCAATTTTCACAGGTGTACTGATTGAAAATATCATTTTGATAAAATAAATTTGTTTTCCCAGCTTTTTCGATCATTTATAGAAAATTATTAAGAGAAAGCCTCGCTCTAACGCTTCGCAAAGACATACAAGCCTCGTTTTTCATTCATTCAAACTTCCTACATAATGGCACCTTGTCTCTGGAGACATCAAATTTTTACTGGGTTTGCAGTTTCCCGAATCAAGCCTGTAGAAAATGTAAACATGGTCGACCTACTTGAGGTCCGGTTAATATGTGACTAATTCTGGATTTTACCATGATTGTCAGATCAGATTCCCAGGTCAAATGTAGCGAAGGCCCAAAGCCTCAAAGGTAAGATAAGAAATCATGTTCATCATCCAAACAAACTCTTATAGACTCAGGCTCATTCTAGTTCATTCACGTAGAGATCACGTCACACGACCATAATTATTAGGCTAGAAAATTATCAAATTGACCTAGGTGATATAATATTGCAGATAGGCCCATATTATATCCAATACAGTCTTTATCATCAATCGGGAAATTATTAAGCTTTGTTATTGAATGGGCACGCTATTTGATCATTGTGATGCCCAGCCAGTAGTACGCATTGCGTTGGAAAACAATTACAAAATGATAGGCCTATAGAATTGTCAATTGCAAAACTTATTAATTGACAATGTTGCATGTCTGTCGTATGTTGTGGACCGCAAATTCAAGGATTTGGACTTATTAACAAGGATTATTTATCAATTTCCATCAGTTTTTATTCATCATTTAGATTCAAAGTATCGTAGACCCTTCTAAATTTGCGATTAAATCCCAGGATTACATTTACAAAAGCTCGGTCTATATATTATAGGTTTACCTACTCTAAGTCATAATTTGGTAAGTAATGTGTTCAACAATTCATATGATATCACAAAAGCTCAGTGGCTTCCTCAAAGTTATAATAATAATAATATGGTATCTAATTGCAGTTCAGATAGTGTCTGATGTCATTTGACAGAGCGTAAATAAATATAATAATAATGGCGTCAAAGACTAATTATAAAGCAAAAACATCAAGTTACAGAAAATGAATGAGTAGGCCTAGTCTTTGATTCCATTATTATTATTATATTTATGTGATTCTGTTACACTAAAGAGTACTGTATGAAAAAAAGTTTAGGTCTAGGCTACACGTGACCTACAAGCAAAATATAATTGACAGATAATGTAAAATACAGTTATTATTAAAAAAATAAATTTGGTGTATCGCTTTTGATAAACAAAAATATTTGGGGTGTAATTTTTTGGATTTAAGTTTGTTTTTAGGGTACAGTTGCCAGATGCTCATTTGAACCCCGCCCTCCGTCTAGCTGCAATGGAAGTTACACCCCGGGCTTCAAGAGACTTTCATTACCCATATTTTGATAAATTGGTATAATTTGAGTCAGAACCGACTGGTTGATTCTAGTTTTCATGTTGGTATCATGAGAGGGGGCTTCGTTTTAAAGGGCTATAGCTCTTTGGTAGAAGCACTACGATTCTTTCCCTTTTGGGAATTTTTCATGCTGCGGCTTTTGGTTAGTCGAGACAGCATGCAACAGAGTTGCATATATAGCTGTATCCATTGTTTCTACAACCCCAGTGTTATTTGAGCGAATAGCATGGCCATAGTAGAATGTCAACTTTTGTATTATAGCCAGAGTCATTTTTCCCACGCCTCTACCCCCCATGACTTTTCTCCTTACTCATTTCACTTAGAGCTTTCCCAACCCTTTTTCCCACATGGTTTACACATTCCTCCTTCATTATTTCAATTTTGTCTCCATATGGTTTCAGCTCAGTCAAGTGATTGAAGCTTTTGGAATCCCCATCTGATAGGACAGTGGTGTATATCAATTTAACCTTTTCCACTGAACTCTTCCATAGTATGGTGCTCATTCTCACTTCTATTCCACCTGATGAGCCTTCCCAATTTTTGTCACATAAGCTGATATGGCCTTGATACCAGAAAACGAATTCTGGACTATCTTCACCCAGTCCAGCCGCAGTTATAATGCATTGCCTGCAATGCTTGCTCATACATTCAAATTCAATGACGAGACAAGTAAGAATGTCAATTACTGATGCAAAGCCGTAGTTAGAAACAAATCCTCTTTTTTGCCAAGATGCATCATACGATACCGCTATGTCAATAATACCATTTTTTGATCAGGTTTATTTTTAATCTTTATGTGCTCCTTTCTCACTTTTCCCCTATTCTCAGCCAAGAGGGCGTCTGTGCTTGTAGCAACATATTGTTTTTCATTTTTTAAATACATCCTTGGACATACATGGCATATAAATTGCAGCACATACCATCTCTAATGCGCTATAGCATTTTCCAACTTTTATAATTGCTAATGCAGCTCTTCTGTTTAGTTCATAGGTATAAGTCTTTTTGTTCAAGGCTGGTGAACTATAAGCTGCCTGCACTGTTCCATTCACACAAACGATAAATCAACACCATTTTGCATGACAAACCAAATTACTTCTTGCAATCGAAGTCTACTCCTTCTCCATGGCACTTTGGGCAAGCCACTTTAGAGAAAAGGCTTGACATTTCAACTTTATTAGAGATGAAGTAATTGAAATCACCTGGAATTGGCTTTTCTGTTTCAACAATCCTAAATTTTTTTCTAGCTGATGTTGGCGTTGCGAGATTTGTAGAGTTCACTGTGTAATTTTCAGATTCATTAAAGTCAGGCTTTGATGTTGATGATGTAGTACTTGCTTACTTGCTACATCTTTGGGTGGTGTAGTGGCTGAAGTTTAAAAGATAGAATACAATATTATAGAAAGATTATGAGTTGAATAACAGCTCGATAGAAGTCAAAGAAGATGTATTTGTATTAAAACGTAACCAATATATTAGCTAGAGCAGAGTAGGCCTACCTTCCGTGTTGATATTTTTAGAATTCCAGCGTGATAACATCCTCTCCTGTGCCAATTTACGCTTTCTGAGGCTTCCTTTAGACATTACTGATTTCAAAAACGGCTTTTCCAAATCAAATCTTGTAATGATTGATCAGTAATTACAGCGATTTTGATAAAATACACGATAATAAACAACAGTATATCGGAATCAGCTGATCAAGCAGCAATCATGATATTGCGTCAGGCCAATCAGAAGTGATATTTTGGTCACGTGACATTTTTCACCAATCCTGTATACACAATATTCAACAGGGCTTCCAATTATAAGGCTCACAGGGCTCCCTGAAAATGACCAAAACAAAATCAATGATTGCAGCTACTTAGAGAAAGAAAAGATCTATCGAAAGATACCAAATGATTGATAGTAAAAAGTTGCTTTACCTTCAAAAACGTTATAATATATTAACAAACGTTATCAAACACAAAGGTAATTCAGGAATATCTATCATTTAGAAATAGTTATTTCACACATATATAGCTGGATCTCAAGCCAGTCCTTCGAACAACATTTAGTATATGTACTCATCTAACGATATTTTGAAAAAAAATAAAAAGTTAATTTTATCTATTTTTTCATATTTTAGACCCAGGCAGTCCCCTTCAGAACAAACATTTGCTAAATATTGCACATGCTAAGTTAAACAGGAAAATAAGAAGGTGTGGAAAAATAAAGTGGTCATTACAATAACAAGAGCTGGAAATACTCTTTCATTACAGAATAACAAAATTCAATTAACAATTCCACCATTGTATTCTGTATAAATTAAATTGGGCAGCATTTATGTTTATGTTGATTAATTAATAAATGAAATGTTGGCAATTGCTGACAATTTTAGGGATCATTCCCGTCACCAGGAGAAGAAACAAAGTCTGTTAAAAACTGAGAAGATGATGGAAATGCAAAGGGAGAAGGAGGTGCATATTCAAGAGAACGACTTACACAGCATGTAGATGAATCAATATTCAGGTTCTAATGCAGCCATAAAGACACAATATGATGTACATGATGGGAGCATAGTCGTCAAATCTTGATTGGTTCTCATGTGCTACCTCCGATAACGTCCAGCGATGAAGTAGCAGCCTTCTAGTCCAATAAACTCACTTAATAATGTCAACACAAGAAAGATGGCGGATAGATTTCACTATTTTTTACGAATTTCAATACCTCTTCATTAAATAAGCCGGTGTGAAATTTACTGCCGATTTTGAATGAAATTTTTGTAGAAATTTACTTCTTAGGACATTTTTAAAAGATCTACCGTGTGCTTTTTTGTTCATCGTTTCCTAATCTCAAGTTATAGCAACATTTTGATAGCATGCCACTTTCGGTAAATTTGATAAACATTTCACATGAAGTTATCAATCAGAACTTGGTAATCTGACTCAGTGCTGAAAAATAAATGCAATAAAATACGTGTGCCATGCCTCGTGAACCTTGAACGTTGTCTAAAATTGCCTGAAGGGATCAGTAGCTTGTTAAATCGTGGAATAATGAACACAGTGACTCACCGATCAAAATGGATTGTCGTGGCACCATCATGTAATCAAAGTAATTGGGTAAAGATAAAATTGAGGCATAAATTTGACACAATCCTAAAGCTAGAGACAGCAAACAATTATAACTTTACTAGTTATGGTGGCTCTGAAAAGAGCCGGTTGAGAAACACAAGTAGATGAGGCTTTCATCAGATGAGAAGAGGCTGTGACGAATACCCCCCGCGGTCCACGTGTTGAAGTCAAACGAGAGTTGAGAATCAGAAGAGCGCCATTTTTCAGGACAGTAACCATCAGAAGAGGATGAATTTTAAGAGCAATCACGATTGATGTTGATTGATGATCTATTGATTTTTGCATTTTGGTCCATCCAACACACCCCAACTGAAGACTTTTCTTTGGAGGTCCAAAACATTTCTGCTGTTAGTTTGACTCAGATGGTGATCAGTTGACTTGGCGTTGAGGTCCAAGATGTCGTCGTCATCACTCGGCTGGCCGTCATCATCTTCTTCGTCATCATCTTGTTCTGTTAATTTTGTAATGCTTTCTGCAGCTCTTTCGCACAGTAATTTCAAAGCTGATTCCACTGCTGGTTGACAAATTGAGCATGCTTCATTGCAACAATCTTCGTGGAAAGAATGACCGCAAGACATAACCATGAACTTTTTCTCGTTTTGATGTTTGCTGCATGATTGTAGATCGCAAATCCTGAAATAATAAGGTAATAAAATATTTTTCATTGTTTTTATTAGTATGATTGCCACAATTGTTTGATACTTGTGATATTTGAACCAAAAGTGAAGCATTCATCCATCTCGGCCTTCTCGGGCTGGGTATGCAATATGTCCGATATATCGGTCAAGATCCGATTGTAATCACATTTGTGACATTGACAATATGCTCGCTAAATATTCATGATGATATAAATTTCAAATTTCAAGGTTTGCACTTACTTGGATGGATCTGGCTCCTTTCCTTCAAATTGGTAACCAAATGGAAGAACTTTTGAAGTCATGATCTTATCTTCATACAATTGTGGCAATGACCAGTAAGTGACAGTTTTCCTCTTTCCTTTTGGACGTGAGATTTGATGGTTATTATACATATTTGATTTTATACCCTGAAAGATTTCGATAATATGCTCTGCTGCTTTAATCTTTAACGATTCCAATTTTGAACGACTTGGACTAATATTGTGCGGCATTGTGAATGTTGATAAAAATTCTGCATGTTCTGCTTTGTTAGTATCTAGTGCTCGCGCTTTTTGTTGAAGTTGTAAAGAACTATCAACGTGCATTGTGTGTGCTCGTAAAATAGAATGAAAATTCTCCACTGGATATTCATCAAAACAATTTAGATGGTTGTTTAATGTTTCAGATATGTTGTGTTCTGATTGTTTCCACAGTAAAATATCGCTCAGCCACACTAACGGGGCTTTGTTGTAATGATGACGCTTGAAGCAAAAAAACATTAACCAGCAACGCAGCATTGATTGTGTGTACAGAGGAGTATCCCCTAGCTTGAAAATGATAGAATAGATTGACAGCACCATTGGCAGATAATTATCTAGTAGGTTCAATAGTGTCATATACTGTGTATCTTTACACAGGGAAAATGCTACTATAACGTGATCCCTAATTAGAGTCCAGCCACCATACATAATTTCAATGAGTAGACTGATGCGCCATGGCTTTGGTTTGTTAGCTAGTACCTTGTTTACTCCAAATATTGCCGAATAACAGGTTTTGAAAAAGTCTATGTTGATTAAACAAACACATTCCCTTGCATTCAACTGGACGTGAAGGGGGCCAATCATTGGTACCACATTTTTTACAGTAGCAGGGAGGTTTATTGGAATATTATGCTGAATTTGCCTCATATAAAATTGTGCTGGCCAATCACCAGGTTGGGGACATACAAAATGTTTGAGGTAGTCTTTCAGTCCATTTGACAGTGCACACTCTAGTGCTTTGGCAAAGTCATTTTTACTCTTAAGAGGCTGGCTAATTTCATCAACAAGGCGACAGTCATCCATGCTCCTCATTTCTTTCAGCTGCTTAGTTTTGTTTTGGTAGTTGTGAATCTCTATCAATTTTCTCTCCATTTCAGGATCAAAAAAAGATGAGAGAATCCATTTTGGAATGGCAGCTGCAAAAGTTATGAACATATTGCTGGATTGTTCTTTGAAATATGTTTGGATAACGTTTGCATCCACGCCACATACATTTTTTACATCTTGATCTGCCGGAATAGCTGGTGTTCCTTTGAAACGCTTCAACAAGATTGTTGCCATAGTTCTTGCAACAGAGGTATTTTTATCTTTTGCTCTTTGCAATGTATGGATATTTGTGTAGTCGTCAATCATGATTACAAGTAGTTGTTTTTTGTCGATGGCTTCTGTAATAAAATTTTTGACATGCTGCTGGTGGCTCAAAGATGCCTTGAAACTATTCCTTGAAAAGGTTGAAATACTTGTAGCAATTCCAGTTTTATGTAATATTTCTAAGCCAGCATGGCTAATTCCTTTGCTTTTAACCTGACTAGACAATACATTTTGAAACCAATTTGCTTTCTGTGATTGTCCATATACCATTGTATACAGAATTGAGACAACACGTTTTTCATTCAAAACCATTTTCATTCTTGATTGTTCAGGGGTTTGCATTGATGAAAGAATAATTTGAATAAATTTGGAGCACCGGCCTCAGCGCAAATTTTCTTAATCGTTTTTGGGTCAAATGGTGGGGTGCCCACTTTCCCGTATTTCTGCCAAATATAATTTCTAATTAAACTTATGTCTTCTTGTAGATTCAAGACGACTGATGGCTGTAATATATTGGAATTATCAGCAGAGTTAGTCAAGCTTATGTCTTCTTGTGGATTCAATACGACTGATGACTGTAATATATTGGAATTATCAGCAGAGTTAGTCAAATGTATGTCTTCTTGTAGATTCAATACGACTGATGGCTGTAAAATATTGGAATGGTCAGATGAGGTGGAGATTACGTCAATAACTACAGCGTCAGAAGTAGATGACTGTAAAGCATAATTATGTTCTATCTCTATGATATCACAACTATTATTGGCAATAATTGTACTTTCAACAGAATTATATTCACTGCTCAAAGGTCTATTGGTAGCATGAGGAGAGATCCTTGCTTCATTTGATGAATTTAATGTTGCTATGAATGATGTGAACTGCGAATATAGAGACAATATATATACATATAATAAGGTGTTAATTATTAACTGTATAACTTTGCAATTAATTGACAATTACTTATGATTATTTAGCAGTTAATAGTCGATATTTATTTATCAATTTATTAGAATATAATTATTAATTATAGGACAATATAGTCAATAACCACCATATTTCGTACAAATCAAGTATGAAAACTGAAACTTTGAGAGTAACCCAGAAAAAACAGGTAGTCATTGACTCTATTGTCATTATTCATCATTATGTCATGCACTGAAATTTACAATTTAGGACAACCTGGTGATCAGTAATTATCATATTTTACAGTTGTCTAATAATTATTGAATACCATGTGTTTAAAGCAGAACATTTACCTTTTTGAATCCTGTGAGTTGGTCATAATTATCAGGTAACTTTCTTGTGTATGGGCGTCTTTTGAAGCATGTGGTGACACAATCTGAGCAGAAATTGTCTGATTTCCTTCTGTTTTGGCGAAATGCCTTGAAGAAACAACTACCACGACCAATTTTTCCGTGCAAATTGAATGTTTTTTGGGACTTACTTCTCCATAATGCATGGTCAGCATTTGCACACTTACTATGAAAATTCGTTTTTCCCATGTCAATATGTAATGATAGTGGACAAACAACAACGCATTTTGAACATTAAGGTCTTCGGTGTTTTGAAAATAAAATTTCCTTATTGTTGAGTCATATCCGAGGAAAACGTGGTTATCCCGGTTTGAATTTCGCGCCAAGTTTTGATGCGAATATATCAACGTCTTGTTTGGTAATGGTTGTAACTGCACTTCGTTCGTGATCTGCGCTTGCAGGTCAGATAAATAGAACATACACTTCATGGCACACGTATTTTATTGCATTTATTTTTCAGCACTGAGTCAGATTACCAAGTTCTGATTGATAACTTCATGTGAAATGTTTATCAAATTTACCGAAAGTGGCATGCTATCAAAATGTTGCTATAACTTGAGATTAGGAAACGATGAACAAAAAAGCACACGGTAGATCTTTTAAAAATGTCCTAAGAAGTAAATTTCTACAAAAATTTCATTCAAAATCGGCAGTAAATTTCACACCGGCTTATTTAAAGAAGAGGTATTGAAATTCGTAAAAAATAGTGAAATCTATCCGCCATCTTTCTTGTGTTGACATTTTTAAGTGAGTTTATTGGACTAGAAGGCTGCTACTTCATCGCTGGACGTTATCGGAGGTAGCACATGAGAACCAATCAAGATTTGACGACTATGCTGTACTTTCTACATATTCCAAGTCATATAGGCAAGGTGGTGTCGATAATCATGCTAGCTAAATACTTTTCCAATTTTATCTACTTTTAAAACACTAAACAACGTGCCAAATAACGCCATTTCGTTGCCACAGTACGAAGGAAGTGATTTTGCTTGAACACTACACTGATTCAGGATAAATCATCGCCATGTGAAAACACATCATCACCATGTGAAATATATCATCGCCGTGTGAATCGAGTTTGACCCTAATTCAGCTTCATACGCATGAAACAGTCCTATCTTTAATAGCATGATTACTGGTTTTATTTAAAAGTAGATTATTACATAGTCCTGTGTAAACGACTCGCCGACTCTCGAAAGTGAAGCAATATTCACATTTGAATTGATTATATGAATAGGGCCATTTATTACAACTCCCGGGTTTGTCTGCATTTTATTTGGACAAGGATAAAGCTACGGTTGCCGTAGCTTTAGCGGTTTGGATAAAGCTACAAAAGTTTACCGAGCATGCGCACTTGATTGAAATTGACCCTTCTTATATATTATCATTAATTGATTGACTATATACAATCTCTTTCGAAGTTTTTGAGAAGAGAATGTTTTGAACATGGATACACACATTGATTCTAATTATTAGTATATATAAAAACAATTATCACAACAGTTTTGGTATGATTATATTATAACTTGGTATTATTATTATCTGGAGTTTGACTTGAAAATAGAATCCATTTTTGTGATGAACTTTCAAAACAGAGGAACAAAGAGCTTCCTGCCGTAGATTTATCCACTCCGATTTTATTTAGCTTCATCACAAAACATTGTAAAACAACACTCACATCATGGCAACATTTATAAATCCATCGATTTGATTATTCAATAATTGATTCAATCCACATTCCCGAAAGAAAAATCTATTTATTATTGTTTACATTTTTTAGTTAAATACACTGATCCCATCAAACTTTTCAATCGAGTTTCATCGCATTTGAATCCTCGTTAAATATATATATGCGATTGCTCATATATAATAATAATAATAATAATTTGTTGTCGATGATGAAGAGGAAGTTTGTATGTATATTGTTTTCTATATTAATGTCTTTTCATTGCAGTAAAATTGCCGGCTATCATTATCAGTAGACATGTGAGATTATGTTGAATAAATAAGAATTTCCCCAGCATGGGTTTGTTTACAAATGTGATATCGTTTCTATCCGAACAGTTTATAAATAATTTTCAAAAAACATTGATTATATAATTTCCATTCTGACGCATGACCATACAGGAAACAAAAGATCGATCTGCACTGTTGCTCAGAGACAATAGAAAGTCATTCAAGTGCGAAACTGCTTAGTTAGCGCTTCAGTCTGAGAAAGCATTGTTGTTGAAAATGGAAACAGTTTTCATTGGTTTTTTCAACTTCGATGTTTTATTTAAGAAATGAAGCCGGCCATGTACGCCTCTGGTTAATAACGAATCCATTGATATGTGTTTCAAGTCAATTGCATCAAAAATGAAACCGTGAATCCCCGCCTTACATAAAATGGAAATAGCGTAAATTTAAAAGTGGATTTTAACACGTCATTCAATTGAATCAAATCGCTCTATTTTGAGTTACTCCGTTAAATGTTACTGTAAAGATTAACCTGTTATGGTTATTATCTCAAATCGTAATTAATCATGGATCATCACTCCCAAATATCTATAAAAAGACGTCAGATCTTCACTCTCGTTGGTGGTTATCGTAGAAAATCAGAGGGGGAGTTCAAATATTCTAACTTTGACATATCGTGATAAACTTATTTATAGAATCTATTTGAAATATGCATTTCAGTATTTCATTCATAATATTTGATGGTTATAGAAAGTATTCGGTTTAGCTAAACAAAGACGCAAAATCAAACTTTAAAACAAAAGTTGGTATGGCGATTCAAAGAGGCAATGCAATAGCCATTCAAGTTAGATTATTTTATCGAAATTTTTAACATTATAATAATTTTTCGTGATATACTTATTAGCTAGCTCTGTATTATTCATTATGTATAGGTTATTTGTTTATAAGCGTTTTTAACTGATTTATCTTTCATTTCTCAACGCCATATTGTTTAATTTACTGATAGAATAAAAAGATTTACAAAGTGAATCACAATTCATAACTCGAGATGTAATTCAGAATCCAAGCGCGGAAATCCTATCTATGATTCTATGAAAAGCAAGGCGATTATGAACCCATTATTGAATAATCAGGCAAAAATAATTACAATGCTGAACGATCTTGGAATTGATTCTTACTTCCATCAATTGTCAGCGATTCATCGCATATTTAATTGTCCCCTATAAAGCCACTTTTCTTCTCCAATGTTGTATAAGCTACATATTCTAGGAGTTGTTAATATAGGAGTTGTTACATATATAATTGGAGTTGTTAATGAAGCGTACAGCATCATGAAGAATTGTAAAGCATTCAACAACGAAATTATGATTTATAGATGATGAATTAATAAATTTCTACATATTGTTAGATATAATCCAATAACAGTAAAGCAATGCTTGATGTCAGTTGACAGAGCTGTAAAGATAAATAAATAAGTCAAAGACGACACATTTTGGTTCTGTAACTTGAAGTTTCACGCTTTATGCGATCATCAGACAGTTGAAACCAATCAATAGGTCAATAAGTAACATGATACCTCATGGTTAAACTTACAAAACGCGGCTACTGTTAAATAATATAAAAGGCTATTAATTTATTATAGTTTCCATTTTATCTTTTCAGTCTCATTGCAACTTTAGTAAACAGAGTATGACCTACTTCATTTACTTGTCCACGGAACAGATGTGCTAGCCGTTCTTAATTGTCTGCCAGTGGTTTCATATAGATTTAGCAATGACTCAATCGTAACTAGAAAACCTTGTTGGTCCTTCTCGGAGGCACTGTATTACGTTATCAAATGATCTGCTTAATGAAAATATACCTGAAGTCACAACTGTCGCTGACACTCGATCAATCATATCTACGCACAGCTGGATGTCTAGATGAAGCATGGGGACTGCCTGAGTCTAACTTTTTTTCCACAATTCTCAACCAATTTTCTTCAAATTTTGTATATGAATCTGTGGCAATATGGCAGAAGGATATAGGTATCGATTTTTAAATATTTTAGAAATTTAAGGACGTCAGAAAATGGTCTTCCATTTCCTTTGAATAAATCTCATTTCAGACTATGGAAAGCTCAAACTATTCTATGGAATGCTCTCATGGATGTTATATCACAACAAAAACAAAGAAATAACGGAGGAAGTCTCAAACAGATGAAAAAAATGAATATTTTGTAGATTACATCAAAATTTGCTGGCATCAGCAGTATAAAATTGCGTCTAAATCGAACAATAGAAAAAAAAAATACAAAATCAATACTTACAAGTTATCACAGCATATAGCTGATATGCATTACAAAGTTTGGTTACTGTACATATAAAAATGATAAATCAAAGTTGCTTTTACTGCTGGAAACGATTGTTCTGAGAAATTTGAGGTCAAAGTTTGCGATTTAGGTAATCGATTGAATTTGCTACGCTTCAAATCAAAATGCTCCTGCAGAATATGTGAGTCCTTCTGCAGCCAGCCTTAGTAGCTTCATCAGCCTTCAATTAGCTCAATGTTCTTCTGCGTAGATCCGCATTGAAGGCTTTTTTTGCGCGATTTTCACTTTGACTCAAGCGTGCGTTATCACGCCTGCCCACGAGTTCACGGGAGCTGGTTGGAATGGGAATTGTGAGATTTTCCAGAGTCTTTTCCATTGTAGTTAGAGCTCCAGCGTTCCACTGTCTCACAGCCAAGCCGGCACAGATTTTTAGTTTTAGAAAGCCAACGAATATTGCTTTTGGGCAATGTGCCCATAGGACTTTCATTTCTGTTCTGGGTTTTTCCCCGCAAACATCTCTTCAAGACCCGGGGGGGTAACTTACCTATGTTCGGCATACGGGGGCGTTCAAATATTAAATGGTGGGTTTTTGAGTCAGAAAATTTTTTTAGGGGCATACATTTTTGATTTTTGAAAATATTTGGGGCATACATTTTCGATTTTTGAAAATATTTGGGGATAATGTTTGAAGATGTTGCTATTTGTTATATTTTTAGTTTTTTTCTGACAATAAACTGGAACTTTGCAAACTAATATAAATCACTACATATGCCAAATTTGATTGTCAATATATTCAGCTAAGTGGAAATAGGAAGAGATAATGGAAATTGCTGGATTCTAGCTTAATTTGAGACAGACACAGATGTAGGCCTATTATTACCCAGGTTGCGCTAAATTGAATATTGAACAGCCATGTTAATATTCTAGAGATAAAAATTCAATATTCTCAAATCCTTTGTTCTACCATGAAAATGTCCATAATACTTTTATAACTTTATTACTCAAGTCCTATGTGTCAATAACTTTTGATAAAGCAACTGTGACAAAAGCCCGAAGGTTGATCTACAATAAGGCTTATCAGTCTAGAACAGTATCACAACACAAGCCAAGTGAATGCCAAGATGATAGATCTAGGCTCTAAATGTAGGCAAATTGATACCTCAGCAACATTAACAAGTTAAAAAGGAAGGGGCAAACTTGAGTGAAAGAACAAAAATGTATTATGTATATATGCCATGCGTAAAGTATTGTTTTAGTATTTCATTTCATTTGGCCAAATTACAGGTGGCTCTGCTAAGCTGATGGTAACATGAAACAGGCCAAAATACATTAACAAAGTTTAAAATAGGAAAAACCAGTTGCCTCTAAATCTTATCTGCTATTATCTAACTGAGCTGACTCACCAAATTCAACAATTCTAAGATATTTCTAGACAACTTCCTGACTGTCAAGTTTCTTATATTGTAGGGAAAGGGTAATAAGC
Organism: Haliclystus octoradiatus; assembly: GCA_916610825.1. Classification (NCBI taxonomy): domain Eukaryota; kingdom Metazoa; phylum Cnidaria; class Staurozoa; order Stauromedusae; family Haliclystidae; genus Haliclystus; species Haliclystus octoradiatus. The sequence goes on from OU744450.1 coordinate 7,574,650, forward strand.
CAATCTATATTTTCATTAATTAAACTACTAATGCAAAACTTAACCAGACATCTGTAGCCATTCTATTTCTCTGTCTATCTATCTAGAACTATCATAGGTCATATGACCTATGTAGTTTATAATTTTCAGAAACTATTACGGCTTCATGGTTTGGCCTCGTGCAATTCTCTCATGGGTTTGGAACTACTTGCGATGCTAAGAGACACAAATGTTGACCACAGTTGGTCGACTAATATCAATTTTCCTGTTGTTTTGATAGTTTTATTTCAATTTTCACAGGTGTACTGATTGAAAATATCATTTTGATAAAATAAATTTGTTTTCCCAGCTTTTTCAATCATTTATAGAACATTATTAAGAGAAAGCCTCGCTCTAACGCTTCGCAAAGACATACAAGCCTCGTTTTTCATTCTTTCAAACTTCCTACATAATGGCACCTTGTCTCTGGAGACATCAAATTTGTACTGGGTTTGCAGTTTTCCGAATCAAGCCTGTAGAAAATGTAAACATGGTCGACCTACTTGAGGTCCGGTTAATATGTGACTAATTCTGGATTTTACCATGATTGTCAGATCAGATTCCCAGGTCAAATGTAACGAAGGCCCAAAGCCTCAAAGGTAAGATAAGAAATCATGTTAATCATCCAAACAAACTCTTATAGACTCAGACTCACTCTAGTTCATTCACGTAGAGGTCACGTCACACGACCATAATTATTAGGCTAGAAAATTATCAAATTGACCTAGGTGATATAATATTGCAGATAGGCCCATATTATATCCAATACAGTCTTTATCATCAATCGGGAAATTATTAAGCTTTGTAATTGAATGGGCACGCTATTTGATCATTGTGATACCCAGCCAGTAGTGCGCATTGCGTTGGAAAAGAATTACAAAATGATAGGCCTATAGAATTGTCAATTGCAAAACTTATTAATTGACAATGTTGCCTGTCTGTCGTATGTTGTGGACCGCAAAATCAAGGATTTGGACTTGGGCATTATTTATCAATTTCCATCAGTTTTTATTCATCATTTAAATTCAAAGTATCGTAGACCCTTCTAAATTTGCGATTACATCCCAGGATTACATTTACAAAAGCTCAGTCTATATACTATAGGTTTAGCTACTCTAAGTCATAATATGGTAAGTAATGTGTTCAACAATTCATATGATATCACAAAAGCTCAGTGGCTTCCTCAAAGTTATAATAATAATAATATGGTATCTAATTGCAGTTCAGATAGTGTCTGATGTCATTTGACAGAGCGTAAATAAATATAATAATAATGGCGTCAAAGACTAATTATAAAGCAACAAACATCAAGTTACAGAAAATGAATGAGTAGGCCTAGTCTTTGATTCCATTATTATTATTATATTTATGTGATTCTGTTACACTAGAGAGTAATGTATGAAAAAAAGTTTAGATCTAGGCTACACGTGACCTACAAGCAAAATATAATTGACAGATAATGTAAAATACAGTTATTATTAAAAAAATTAAATTTGGGGTATCGCTTTTGGTAAACAAAAATATTTGGAGTGTCATTTTTGGATTTAAGTTTGTTTTTAGGGTACAGTTGCCAGATGCTCATTTGAACCCCCCTCTCCGTCTAGCTGCAATGGAAGTTACACCCCGGGCTTCAAGAGACTTTCATTACCCAGATTTTGATAAATTGGCATAAAATGAGTCAGAACCGACTGGCTGATTCTAGTTTTCATGTTGGTATCATGAGAGGGGGCTTCGTTTTGAAGGGCTATAGCTCTTTGGTAGAAGCACTACGATTCTTTCCCTTTTGGGCATTTTTCATGCTGCGGCTTTTGGTTAGTCGAGACAGCATGCAACAGAGTTGCATATATAGCTGTATCCATTGTTTCTACAACCCCAGTGTTATTTGATCGAATAGCATGGCCATAGTAGAATGTCAACTTTTGTATTATAGCCCCAGAGTCAATTTTCCCACGCCTCTACCCCCAAGACTTTTCTCCTTACTCATTTCACGTAGAGCTTTCCCAACCCTTTTTCCCACATGGTTTACACATTCCTCCTTCATTATTTCAACTTTGTCTCCATATGGTTTCAGCTCAGTCAAGTGATTGAAGCTTTTGGAATCCCCATCTGATAGGACAGTGGTGTATCTCAATTTAACCTTTTCCACTGAACTCTTCCATAGTATGGTGCTCATTCTCACTTCTATTCCACCTGATGAGCCTTCCCAATTTTTGTCACATAAGCTGATATGGCCTTGATACCAGAAAACGAATTCTGGACTATCTTCACCCAGTCCAGCCGCAGTTATAATGCATTGCCTGCAATACTTGCTCATACATTCAAATTCAATGACGAGACAAGTAAGAATGTCAATTACTGATGCAAAGCCGTAGTTAGAAACAAATCCTCTTTTTTGCCAAGATGCATCATACGATACCGCTATGTCAATAATACCATTTTTTGATCAGGTTTATTTTTAATCTTTATGTGCTCCTTTCTCACTTTTCCCCTATTCTCAGCCAAGAGGGCGTCTGTGCTTGTAGCAACATATTGTTTTTCATTTTTTAAATACATCCTTGGACATACATGGCATATAAATTGCAGCACATACCATCTCTAATGCGCTATAGCATTTTCCAACTTTTATAATTGCTAATGCAGCTCTTCTGTTTAGTTCATAGGTATAAGTCTTTTTGTTCAAGGCTGGTGAACTATAAGCTGCCTGCACTGTTCCATTCACACAAACGATAAATCAACACCATTTTGCATGACAAACCAAATTACTTCTTGCAATCGAAGTCTACTCCTTCTCCATGGCACTTTGGGCAAGCCACTTTAGAGAAAAGGCTTGACATTTCAACTTTATTAGAGATGAAGTAATTGAAATCACCTGGAATTGGCTTTTCTGTTTCAACAATCCTAAATTTTTTTCTAGCTGATGTTGGCGTTGCGAGATTTGTAGAGTTCACTGTGTAATTTTCAGATTCATTAAAGTCAGGCTTTGATGTTGATGATGTAGTACTTGCTTACTTGCTACATCTTTGGGTGGTGTAGTGGCTGAAGTTTAAAAGATAGAATACAATATTATAGAAAGATTATGAGTTGAATAACAGCTCGATAGAAGTCAAAGAAGATGTATTTGTATTAAAACGTAACCAATATATTAGCTAGAGCAGAGTAGGCCTACCTTCCGTGTTGATATTTTTAGAATTCCAGCGTGATAACATCCTCTCCTGTGCCAATTTACGCTTTCTGAGGCTTCCTTTAGACATTACTGATTTCAAAAACGGCTTTTCCAAATCAAATCTTGTAATGATTGATCAGTAATTACAGCGATTTTGATAAAATACACGATAATAAACAACAGTATATCGGAATCAGCTGATCAAGCAGCAATCATGATATTGCGTCAGGCCAATCAGAAGTGATATTTTGGTCACGTGACATTTTTCACCAATCCTGTATACACAATATTCAACAGGGCTTCCAATTATAAGGCTCACAGGGCTCCCTGAAAATGACCAAAACAAAATCAATGATTGCAGCTACTTAGAGAAAGAAAAGATCTATCGAAAGATACCAAATGATTGATAGTAAAAAGTTGCTTTACCTTCAAAAACGTTATAATATATTAACAAACGTTATCAAACACAAAGGTAATTCAGGAATATCTATCATTTAGAAATAGTTATTTCACACATATATAGCTGGATCTCAAGCCAGTCCTTCGAACAACATTTAGTATATGTACTCATCTAACGATATTTTGAAAAAAAATAAAAAGTTAATTTTATCTATTTTTTCACATTTTAGACCCAGGCAGTCCCCTTCAGAACAAACATTTGCTAAATATTGCACATGCTAAGTTAAACAGGAAAATAAGAAGGTGTGGAAAAATAAAGTGGTCATTACAATAACAAGAGCTGGAAATACTCTTTCATTACAGAATAACAAAATTCAATTAACAATTCCACCATTGTATTCTGTATAAATTAAATTGGGCAGCATTTATGTTTATGTTGATTAATTAATAAATGAAATGTTGGCAATTGCTGACAATTTTAGGGATCTGCATGTTGCTTGATAATAATGTAATGTCATTCCCGTCACCAGGAGAAGAAACAAAGTCTGTTAAAAACTGAGAAGATGATGGAAATGCAAAGGGAGAAGGAGGTGCATATTCAAGAGAACGACTTACACAGCATGTAGATGAATCAATATTCAGGTTCTAATGCAGCCATAAAGACACAATATGATGTACATGATGGGACGAGTTTGAGAAAATCGAAAAATCGATGGAGAGAAATTGTTATCAGAGTATTCTTATTCGCTGGCGAAGAACCAATTGGGCATAGAGCTGGTATTTTCACAGCGCTTTTAAGATCCAGAACAATCTCCGCATTAAAAATTGGAATCCAAAATAGACACACAGTTGAGAGAAGAGGTTACAAGAGAGAAGATGGATAACTTGAAGGATGATTTCCGTTTGATGAAGCTTAAGATTTCAAAACCTGGAGATACATTCTCAATGGATGATTTGGATTATATAGTATCAAAGGCTTCAGACATTTTCCCACAGGATCACAACACAACAACATTTTCAGGAAGTTATGTTTCCGTTATCAGAACTTACATGTTTTTCTTATCATCAGCATACTTCAACATAATGGCACAAAATAAACTTGACCAATGCGCACTTGCGCTATTATTGAGAAAAATGAGACCGGATTTGATCAACACAACTAAGAAATTGTAAATGTTGTAAATTGTAAATTGTAAATTGTAAATTGTAAATTGTAAATTGTAAATTGTAAATTGTAAATTGTAAATTGTAAATTGTAATTGCAAATGCGATGCCAACAGTTGGAGGGCAAAAAAAATTGGAAAGGTCAATTAAGGGAACGTTTGTTCGATTCTTTGATAAAATCACCAACATCGAGCATTCTTCATATATTATCGATTCTATAACCAAGACATTCAAAAATCCTATATGAGGAGAAACAATGGTAAACTTATTCATGAAGGATTACAATGATTTAATTGATGAAAAGACACATGGTGATGCCTGCAAAAGCATTTACCATCAGATATTACAGATGATGAAATGACTTTCACATATCCAACTGCTTGTTATGGATCTAAAGATTGTGGCGGGATTGTGCACTGCCTTGTGAGAAATTTGGTTCACGAAGAAGATGATGCCTTGACGATCGAATCTAAAAAAAAAACAGATGGCAGATATCACGAAAGACGTGAAGGATATGAATATATTGGTACAGGCACAAAGGGTTACTCATTGATTTCCTCAAAAAATCCTCCTGATTGCTTCCTTTCGAAATGTTTCGAACTTCAATTTTGATCTTCTCTCTATCATTCTCCAACTCAAACACTTGAACTCCAGCAGTTTCCCTCTTTAGCACAGCATTTCCATGTCCCCCAACAAACCCATCAGGGTCTATTCCATCAAATGGCACTTCAATTACAGCAATTAACATCGTTAATGATGAAAACACTACAAATACAGCAAAGTCAAATCAGAATTCCCATTTGAAATGTTATTACTCCAATTCCAGATCAATAATGAATAAATTGTCAAATCTAGACGACATTCTAACCTCTCAAGAATATGATATAATATTCGTTACAGAGACGTGGTTGTCGTCAAATATTCCTGGTAGCATGTTAACAAACTCTACAAGTTATAAAAGTATTCGTTCAGATCTTAAGTTTGCTACTGGTGGCGGCGTTGCGATATTTTTAAGGTCAACATTTAAGCGTTCAGTAATTGAGCTTTCGTCAAGGTTTTCAAGTATTGAAGCTGTTGTAATTGACATTAATTTATCATATTTTTCAACATCTCGCATGGCTTGTATCTACCATCCTCCCACTGCTTCTGGCTCTTTGGAAGAAACAAGGATTTTATGCAATTTTATTAACTTTTTTACAGCTATTGATTATCCTTTATTTATCATTGGTGGATTTAATTACCCTTCAATTAATTGGCAAGTTACTGAGTGTACCAGTGGTTCAAGTGCAGACATTTTTCTATCTACTGTTCTTCAAAATAATCTGCATCAAGTTGTCACTGGTCGTACTCGCAACGATAACATTTTAGATTTGGCTCTAACATCTACCAGAGAACGAATTTCTCATATTAAAAGTATTTTCTCCTTTTCTAATACATGCGACCACAACTCTATTAATCATGTTCTCCATGTAGCAAAAAGTCGTCTAGCGATAATACTCATGAAGTCCACAATAATTTCAAAAGGCAGATTATGGTGCTATATTAGCTGAGCTAAGTCATATAGACTGGTTAGATTTTATCTTATTGTGTTAATCATGAACTTCTCAATTGGATAAGGCCATTGGATTACATGGCCGCTCATAAATCGTATCTATTGCGGGATCTATTGGTAATAATTTCTCACATCCTGAACCAGTGATTAATGGTGTTCCACAGGATTCGGTCCTATTGTATTTCTGTCAATTACGATATTAGATAATTCTTCGTTACGATTTTGTCTAACTGAAATAAACAAAGCAGTGGAATGAAATCGCGTAGGGTATCATTAACAAAAGATCCATGAATATCGATGTTCCATTTTGTACTTGATTCATCTCAAATTCAAAATAAGACTGTTCACGTAATCAGGTATCTGGATGATATAACTCTATTTCCGATTTGTTTCACTTGAGTCACTTCAAGAGAAAGTAATTAAATATTATTTTGTTAGCTAGTTATTATGTTTTATGTAATCTGTATGAAGTTTATTATGCAAGTGTAATTATAGAAAAACCGTCGTCGTCGTCGTTGCAGTCTGGTAAAGTTGATTAATACCTTTATTTATCACAAGAAATAAGGAAGTGTTCATTGGATGTTGCTGTTCATAGATGTATTTGATGCCTTTGGTTGTTCTATCTTCATTTTTTGTGTATTGTCTATATTCTATGGACGCGTGTTTCACTTTCCCTGCATTCTGTATAATTTCTCTCAATCTGATGTTTGGAAAGTCTTGAATCATCGATTCATCAACATTTACGCTTGATCGTCGTATAGGTCTTCACATTATCCGGAGCACAGCGTATCAGACCTCCCCTTCGTTGACGATAATGCTATTTTAACAAATAGCAAATCTGATGCACAACAACTTGAAATTGAACAGGTTGATAAAACGGTTAGTCTGCATTACAGACCGCGATTCATTCACAATAGAATAGAGTCTGTGTGATTTGCACAGTTCTCTGTCCAGCCACTCTACGAAAACATAGAGCGGAAGTTTCTGATCGATGTATGGTAAATCTATTGTTCTTAGATAACAATTCATCACCTCTGTTCGATCAATTAATTGTCATAGCTACGAAGCCTAAAATAGAACTCATTGCAATCATGTCAACTGAAGTAAACAAAGTAATGTGAGAATCCCGGTGAGAATCACCTTAATCTTGCATAATTATATGACATCAATCTTATTCTGATACGAGGCCCGGACAGAGAAACAGAGCAATTCACACAGACCCTATTCTTTCGTGAATGAATTGTGGTCAGTAACGCAGGCTATAAAACGGTAGGCTTGACAATTAACACGATTAAGATAAAATTTATTGCCTCGCTACATCAAATGGTGACGTAGAACGTGTAGATTCGTTTAAGTACCCAGGTTCTGTACTTCCGTCTTCTTCAAATTTTTTAACCCAACGTAGAGGCCAGACTTGGGAAGCCATTTAGAGGTCTAAATTAGTTCTGGGCATCCGATGTCAACACTGACGTTAAACATTGACATTAAATCTCTTATCCCCTAGTTTCTTTTTTCTTTTGTTTACACGTAACAATCAAAATTAAAGAATATTAAAGTTGATGCATCGACCAACAATTCAATATGAAAATCACCAGGGGTTACTTCGATACTATTTGTACTGGGGATGCTACTTCACAAACCTCTCTTGCATCCCAAATTTGCAGGTTTTGCTGGAAACCATGCCACAAAACCATCCCCTAAAAAGTATTCTAGATGAGCACGGACAATACGTCTCCACGATAGTTCCACAGCTTAAACTACTATACACTGATATCATATTTATTTTTACAGTATAATCGAACCATAATATCACATTAACTATTATATTTGACAGAATAAATGAAATAAGGATGGATAATTAATATCGATAACGGTATACTACTACCAGAGATTACTACATGACGTTCAAGCGAACGGACGTGTTTTGACTCTCCGAAAATATTTTTTAAATTTTACGAATTTAATTCTCCTAAATCATTTATCAACGATCCAAGATGTTTAGCAATTATACTTACTAGTGGTCTTTATTATCAAATTGCTATCACGCGTTAGATGATTGCTGTATCTACTTATAGTTTTATTATTTATTTTTTATTATTATGTCGACTGGTGATCAAGCGTTGTGGGAGACCGTTATAATCTCGACAACAGGAGTCAATCATGGCAATATTATATCATGCTGCGAAAGTTTTATGAGTGGAGAAAACCCTAAATGGCCAGTTAAGGCAGAGCTTATTGATTTTATTGTCATGTTGAAGAAAAAATTATCAACAACAAAAATTACAGAATCTGAATGTAATGTTGAGCTTCAAAGTTACAATTTTGATGATGAAACAGTTGAGTCTGGCGCCATTATTTCAACTGAAGACAACCAGACAAACACAGTAAACACTCAATTAAACACTCAGGTTACGAATACCGCAAGTATTTTTCCTGTTGGTCTGACTGACAGTGCCGACGATGACGCCCGTTGCGATCTAGACAAGGAAACCTGCAAAAATTTATTGAAAGGAATATGCAAACACGGATTATCCGGACGGAAAGATGGTGTGTGTTAAATTTCCATCCTAAAGTATGCACGCGTCACCTGAAGAATGGTCGATTTCGTGGTGGATGAAAACTGTCGAAAGACATGTGTCCTAAAGCGCACATATTTATTTGTAAATCTTCTTATCAAAGAAGATCATGTTATGACAATAATTGTCCATCGTTGTATTTAAAAGGAACTATTCGCTTTCCTCGGTCTGATCGAATATCTCCCGTTAATCCCGGGGTTAAACCGCAAGAATTAAACAATCAACCTGAAAGGGCTGATACAGGTGCAGACAGATCCAATACAACATCTGCAAATGAAATACGACCTGTCAGCTGTCGATTAATTCTCAGATGATGCAACCTCCTTACAACCTCCTTCTTTGAACCCGGTGATGCCACACCCGGTACCTCCAGACTCGATCCGCTTGGATCGGATGGATATCAAAATCAATCAACTAATACAGCTACTGATCAATGGCCTAAATCACCAACAACAACCTCATCAAATTCCTCGTTGTTGAAATGTTAATATTTTAATGCCAGATCAGTTATAATAAATTAGACAGTCTCATTGTCATACTTTATTCTTATGTCTATGACGTAATCTTCATTACGGAAACCTGGTTATCATTTATTATTCCAGATTCGATGTTGACAATCTTAACTGGATACACTATTGTTAAAAAAGACAGAGTGTCGGATGCCATTGATGGAGGCGTGGCCATTTTGGTCAAGAGTAATATTAAATTTACCTGCGTGGAGATACCATCAAATCTAACTCATCTCGAATGCTTTGTAATTGACATTCACCTGTCCAGTCATCAATTTTATCGAATGACATGTGTATACCAAGCACCTTCCAAATCTAATTCTGTTATTTCTACTGATACCATTTGTACTTTCCCGTGTTTTATAATTGGAGATTTTAATTATCCGTCAATTGATTGGAATATTCCAATAATTTATGGAGATAATTGTCACACGAGTTTTGTCGACGCTATTATGAAAACAATTTGTATCAAGTAGTAGCTCAACCTACACGTATAAATAACTTTTTAGATTTACTGTTTACCTCAGAACCGTCACTTGTCAGTGATATCGAAGTGGTTGAACCATTCACTCTAATGTGTGATCATAATGCAATAGAATTTTCCATCAACGTCCCACCATGTCAACCATCGATCAGCAACAATAATAAAAGAAATTTCAGGAATGCTGACTTCATGAGTATCTCAGGTTTTGTTCAGAGTGTTGATTGGCTATTACTACCCAATAAAACATCACGTACGCCGGATGGGTACCCTGCACTTTTGTTAAAAAACATTACTAATGCTATTGCTTTACCTTTATCGATGTTGTTTGAGTTATCATTTTTACAAAGCAGTATTCCGGACGTTTGGAAAACTGCGTTTGTTATTCCGATCTTCAAAAAGGTAAAGTCATCACTATGTCAAAACTATCGCCCTGTTTCCTTAACCTGAATTTCGTGTTAGGTGATGGAATCGATTATAGTTAGTCAAATGCTTGATTATCTCCGTAAACATAACTTGCTAACAAAAGAACAACATGGCTTTTTAACTCGTCAATCAATATGTACTCAGCTTATTGATATGTTACATAGTGGGAGTGAAGCAGTGAACAAAAGGCTACGCGTTGATACAATTTATATCGATTTTGGCAAAGTGTTCGATACGGTATCACATAGTAAGTTATTGATCAAGTTAAGTGCTTATGGTTTCGAATACGAACTTTTGGACTGGATTTCTTCATTTTTTAATGACCGTCTCAAATCGTATGTATCGAAGATACCTATTCAAATCCCTTGAACGTGGTCAGCGGAGTACCACAAGGTTCTGTGATTGGACCACTCACTTATTTATTTTATTTATTAATGACATTGTCACTTGTGTTGAAGATGATTGTCAAATTAAATTAATCGCGGATGATGCAAAGATATTCTCTTGCAGAAGTACAGCAATCGTTAACTCTGATTGATCTAACAGCATAGAAAACCTTTGTAAATGGTCAGAAAAGTGGCAGCTACGTATCGCGTTTGAAAAATGCTCAGTCTTTAATGTAGGAAACATGAAAACACCTTCCTGTGATTACAACTTATCTGGACACTATTTACAATCTGTCAATAAGATCAAAGACCTTGGAGTTATCCTCACTTCAGATCTAAAGTCAACTTCTCATTGCTCAATTATTGCATCTAAAGCATAATCAAGACTTTATTTAATATTAAAATGTTTTGCTAGTCAAAGCCTACAAAACATATGTACGTCCACTGTTGGAAACCGGTTTCACCAGTGTGGAATCCCTGTCTTCAAGGAGATATTGTCTAGAGAAAGTTCAAAGGCATTTAACAAGAAAAATGAACCCTTCAAGAGTAGACAGTTTGTATTACAAGTCACATCATGAAAGACTAAAATATTACAATCTTGAATCGTTGGAAACTCGTAGAATTGAAATTGAATTAATTTTGATGTTTAAAATAATATGGTCGATTTAGACATAAATAAACTATGCGATTTTGATATAAATAAATACCACATGAGAGGAAAGTCTTACAAATTAAAATCAAAATCAATTCCCAAGTTCAAATCCGTTCAAAATGACTTTTGCAATCGTGTCATACCTTAGTGGAACTCTCTGCCAGAGAAATGTGTTACTTCAAAGACAGTTCCAGCATTCAAACGTTCTTTAGCTAGCATAGATCTAAATGCCTTGTAAATATTCAGTACAAATGTCGTAACCTTTAAATTTTATCTTATAACCTTTTTAACTTAACTAGATAATTCTAAATGCCTTGTAAATATTTGAGTAGCAATTTTGTTTGTAAAACTTTCATCTTAATAACCTATTTTAACTTTTTTAACGGCTTTACATAAGTGGGAACCACAAGTTTCCCTGTATTTGCCTGTCACCATTATTGACAAAATAAAATACATACATACATACATACATATCACAATTTTATTTTGCGAAAGACCCTTCTTGCGCCCACTTGCCCCTTCTTCAAGACAGGAAAGACAGTCATCCCCGTAGCCCCGCTGCTTCGGCGTGTCGCTTCTTTCGTTATTATCAGTGACACAGCAACTATTAACTAGTTTTCAATTAAGAAATGTGGCTGATATGGGGAAATAATGATGTTAGGAAAATATTGATCTTACGGATAAAAGGCAAATCTACATCTCAATAAAGCATCACAAATATATGAGACTATAGTGAAGTGTACCCGCTCCGCTGCTCTCCGTACCCGGTGAAATTGAAATTAAAAAAAAATACAGAACATTAATTGCTAGAAGTTGAAAAATAATGCACTTGTACTTCGAATTGTGATTGATATAGTAGATTGACAATTAATTTGCATGTTAACATGAACTATGAAATTATCAGTGTTTGAGCAAAAACTGATGTATTTATATATATATAGAGATAATATTATTCTTCGTAAGATAAAAAAATTAAGAAGATAACATAGATAACCTAAAAGTACTTATTTCCAAAATTTCCATCTAAATATGGCTTCAAAGTGTTCCATAAGCTTAGATTTAACAACACCAAGGATTGTGATCCACACATGTCAAATTTTTATTGGTCTGATTCAAAAAAGTTTGACTAACATTTGAATTTTTTTTCCGAGGCATCACTCAGGCCATGTCCATGCAGTCATTTATAGGCCACTTTTAAACAAATTGAATATAACTACGCTCATTATACTAATACCGCTGACGCTCATATATAAGATCTGATGAATTGCTGAAATATTTAAAATATCCTTAAAATATTTATGTTGGTTTATAAATAACGATATAATTGCTGTTTTTCTCTGAATTGCGTAAATAGCTGAATAGCATAATCAATAATTTAGTTAAATCAAATCGTTCTTCAAATATCTATCGTCTAAAATGAATCATTTTGATCTTACTGTATAGGGGTCCCTATGTACCCTGGCAATAACGCAAACACGCACTTAATTTTCGCAACTCCACGCATAACGCAGTAAAAATTTCAATTCTCACGTATTCAGCCAATAACCCTTGATGACGATTTAATTTAGACCATTCGGATTTGAAACATTTTCGCGCTTCAGTGGCGAAATTATTATAGCCGAAAGAAATGTGTTTTACAGAAATTGAAAAGTGTAAATCGCAAGTATGCAAATGAGGTCCAGGGGTGCACCTCCGGGAAATATTTTCAAAATGTGATGTCACAATCTGTGAAAACCCCTATGCTATAACTCAAAAGTCCTCAAAAGCTTTTTAAATAGGTTTATATTTAGTATAACGCAGAAACTTTCATTCACGTAATAAGGCGTATAAAAATTGCCTTTTCACGAATTCACGCTCAAAATATAGACCAATACCGCGTCACGAATAAATATGGGGGGGGGGGCTGTATAGTATTAGCGGATAAAGTACATACCGCATTGCACACGCATTTTTTATCATCATCATTTATTCTGGGCATTCTCATTGTTGAAAATTTTATGCAATAAATAAATATTTGAGAATTGATTGACAAAGTCAATTTCTTACATTAAGAATGCTTGAAGGAAAGTTAATAAATACAGCTAATATTTAATATCTCCAGTAAAATGTATAACAGTCTATTATATAATTGCAGACATCTGTTTTAGGGTTGAGACGATGATGAAATTTACCGATGTTCGATGCCGATTAGTTTGCCGCCGATCAGTCATATCAATCAGTCGATTAATCGGATTTTGCCGATTGTTTCCCATCCAAGCAAATGAAAACAAAAGATCAGGAGGCTACACATAATCGTAAATCATGAGTATATTATGTAGGTGTCAAGTTGCATGGCGAATGATTCGATTCGAACGTTGATTTTAAATAGGTTTTGAATTACAAAATGATGTAAACAAAACAGAGCGACTGCACTGGGCGATATCAACTTTAAATTAAGATATCAAAACCTTGAATTAATAAATTTTCGAATAAAAAACATCATTTTGAATTTCATTCCCTATTACATTGTATTTAGTATAATCTACTAAACATACAATCATAAACAAATCATTGGATTCAATCCTAAATGAATGATGAAAGATAAATGCATGAGCGGAAATAGCCCAATTGATAAATAAACAATAGAACTGAATGTCAGTCGGGAGTGAAATACGAAGCGTGACGAACATGAGAATGTAATTCGTTCTTTCTGTGGACCCGCAAGAGAAATCCTACGAAAAAAATACGCTTCGGACCGTCAATTGAAGGAATATAAAGATACGGACACGAAACATGGCCTATGTTGTGACAAATAATTATATGATACCCCACGAAAAGTTTGGTTTTGATACGTTTACCAGGAGAAGCGTGAATCTCGAATACTGTTAATACAGACAGACATACATCGACGTTTATATAGTAGATAAAAGTATTTTGATCAGTTGTATAATGCTGCATATATCGTAAATATTTTTCCTTAAACTTTATGAGAAATCAGCATTTTTATACCCTTCCGTCTGTTGATTTTTTCTTTAAACTAATGTTAATGAAGCAAAGGCATAATTCAAAAGTGATGATAAACATAATGGGGGTACGAAGACGTTTTTCAGTTATGGAACAGAATGAGCTCTAACATGAAGTTTTATGCTTCTCAAATTTTACTATGGCTACTTGAAACGAATTTTAAAAATTTTTGTCATAACATGTGACATAAACATACATTGTTCTGGGAACATATTGAGGGTACGTTACTTCTATTTCAAAGTCATGTCATACTGTTCCAACCTCCTTAATGCAAACATTTGGGAGAAAAATTCAACAAAACAACACTATTGAAACGTATAACCCATTCGAATTTTAATAAATTTTTGCAAGCCAAGACTATTACGAAGCTCCTTTCTTCAGATCTTTTACTAAATCATTGTATGAATCCTACATTATATTCAATTTGAAGGGCACTAATTACCAACAATGCGCAATACTAAACTCGTCTGAGGTCAGTAAATCAGCGTGAAATAATCTCACGGGTTTATCAAGTTCTAGTCCATCATCCCACGTTCTTTAGAAAGATTGGATCTCTCCGTATCATCAACTGGCATGCATACTTCAATTGCAGGCTTTGTACACCAATCCCATTGGCCACGATACCATATCCCACGCGTTGTGGTTGTACCAATATATCCATATCCTTCACGTCTGCTGTGATATATGTCATCTGTCCTCTTAAAGATTCGATCGTCAAAACACCACCTTCCAGAACTACCAAAAAATTCACAGGGCAAAGCACAATCTCCGCCACTTTTTCTGGAGCCATAACATGCCTGTGGGTAAGGGAAATTGATGTCATCATCGGTAATACTCTCTAGTAAAACCTTTTGGCAAGCATTTCCATGGATCTTCGGATCGATCAATTCATTGTAGTCATCGATGAATAACTTGATCAACTTTTTCGTTTCAGTTTGAATACCATTAAACGTGTGCGATTTAGTATTTATAATCCACGTTTTGTGCTTTTTATTAGTTGTTGTATCGACAAAGTATACAAATGTTTTGCCAGATTCGCCTAATTGTCCGTTCACATATTTCGTTCCTTTAAGTTCTTTGTAACGCAATTGAAATAGTTTCTTGGCTGCATTAATCATATCTGGCCTCATCTTTTTCAACTCTCTCGCAAAAGCACATCTATCTAATATCTTTTGTTTCATAATATTCAAGTATCCTGACGAGAGGTAAAACATATATGCCCTTATGATAGAGATGTAAGATTGTGAGAATGTTGAAGTGCTATGATCTTGAGGAAAGATTGCTGGGAGTTTAGAAACAATGAAATCAAGATCATCTCTTGTAAAATGATATTTCTTTAAGATTTTGAGGTTCATCAATCTGAAATCATCCTTTACATCATCCATCTTTTGCTTTGTAAACTCTTTTTTAAGCTTTATATCTATCTTTGCTTCTAATTGTTCCCATAATGATTTCTTGTTTCCATTCATGAGTTTCATAAGGAGGTCAGTAAATATGCCACCTGCAGGTCCAAGGAATGCAGCTCCCTTGTCAAGAAAAGCTTTGATGATTAAGTTTTTGTAATGGTTATATATTGGCTCGGCACTCTTACTGTCAAGTAAGCCATACTTAGTTTTCATGACTGAGTTTGATCCTGAGTAAGTAGATTCATCTGGTGCACTCTTAAGACGTTGCTTTACATCAGCACTGCCTTCGTCTCCACTATAGCCATCATCATCATCTGTAGAAGTGTCTGCCAAATTATCTTTGGCAGATAGTAAAGCTACTGGATGAAGCAGGACTATAAGAATTACACCAAGTGCAAACATCAGGTGCATTATTTTCATCTGAAATTGGAATAATACATTGACATTGTTCACCCTCTTATCAGTCAAATTGATATGCTCCAATACTGTATTAATTATGAGCGATTACTTTGGGCTCAAACGAAATATCACAAAGGCATAAATGAGTGCCACGTAAAGAAATATAAACAACCTTTCAAACATGTTGAAATTGGTTTAAAAAAATCCTCATGGATGGGTCAAATTTAATATTTCGATCAACTCTGAATCAGGGTCCGAAAAAAGGTTCAGTCTTCTGGAATCCTAGAGGCATTTCAACATTTTCTTCTGAATTTTTTTGTTAATGTTTGACCAATAAATCATTAAAAACATCAATTTTCTTCTGAATTTTGTCCGGCATTCCAGGATCTAGGATCCCAGGATCCCCACTTTTGTCAGACCATGCTCTAAATTCCTTCAAAAGTTTTGCATCAATCCACTAATTTCACGTGCATTTGGAAATAATGCTAATATATAGTAAGAACATTGGAATTATTTGGACAGCTACTTATTTTTTTTTTTTTGAAACATAATTCTTTAAACCTGATGTTTTTGTTTTTATTTGATTCTACTGAACAATTCAACGGACTTTAGTTAAATAATGGTATATTATATAAAAGAAAACACGCTGTTTTGGCATTTCGTTTGCCTTTTCCTATCCATGTACTGCACAGCTATATTTATTTCATTCGTTTCGATATAGTATTACCTAACTGTAATATCACATTAACTATTATATTTGACAGAATAAATGAAATAAGGATGGATAATTAATATCGATAACAGTATCATAATTTTATTCTGCGAAAGACCCTTCTTGTGCCCACTTGCCCCTTCTTCAAGGGCAGGAAAGACAATCATCTCCGTTGCCCCACTGCTTCAGCGTGTCGCTTCTTTCATTGTTATCAGTGATACAGTAACTATTAACTAGTTTTCGATTGGCTTATATGTGAAAATAATAATGTTAGGAAAAGAGTAATCTTACGGAGAAAAGACAAATCTCCTTCTCAAGGAAGAATCATGTTGCAAGTCTTGCACATCAGGATTTCTTTTTAAATATAGCAATAATGAAAATGAAAATTCCTAGCATGCCTGCTTTCTAGTGACAGCTTTAAGAAAAATAAATGAAATTCATGCAGTTATCCGCATACTGTCCAGAATCTACAGTCTTATATAAGTAAACACATCAGCTCATTAAAAACGAGTATTCCTTTACCACATTTCAAATCCACAATCATGTTCCGTTTAATTATCTTATGATCCCTTAACTTCAAAATTTAGAAATAATTGAATAATTGAATATACGTAATCTAGAGCTTTGGAGTCGAAAGATGATGATTACATAAATTAATGAGGAAATTGAATTCCAGAATTAAGAGCCAGCATCTGCTATTAGGGCTCTCACTGTAGATAAATTTTTGGGTAACTTTTTGGGTAATTTTTGGGTTATTTTAAATAGTAAATTATTTACAGCCATTGCAGTGTGTATTGTTGTTTTGTTGAAACGAAATAAGTTTAACAGGAGCAGCATTTATGCACCTATATTTGAAATCACAAGAAACAGAAAGTGCATCAACTCAACAGAACTGTCCAGCCATATTTGGCAACTTAACTACAAAGATAATCAAATTAACTACAACATCAAATGGTCAATACTTTCTACTGCCGTGGCATACAACAATCAAGCAAAAAAATGCGACTTATGTCTTACAGAAAAGTATCATATAATTTTCTCTAATAAAAACATTCTTAATAAAAAAAACGAAATGACATCAAAATGTAGACATGAAAACAAATTTTACCTGTCAAAATTTAAAACATGATATATTATCACAGCATCGCCGGAATAAAGAACAATAGAATAACCTATATCCATAAAATTAACAATAGCCTTAAGAACAATAGCACCCTAGTTTGTATGTATCTAGAAGGTATAGTGTTTTTTATCATTGAATAGATTGCCTGATGATCGCTTCGGCGTGAAACTTCAAGTAGCAAACATGACTGTCTGATTCTCTGACTTTTATTATAGCTCTATATAAATTAATAAGTCAAACTCTTTGACTTATATATTTATTTTTATAACTCTGTCAACTGACATCGAGCACTGTTTTACTGCTATTTGATAATACCTAATAATATATAGGTCTATGTATACACACAATTCAATCACGAAACTGTTTTATTTTAATGAAAGAGGTTCTATGAAGCTGTTCACCATATGAAAATACATTGCAATTATATTCGCATCTTTTTCTTGCTCGCTCGTGTATGGATCCTAAAAGCTTTTATATCCGTGGTAAACATTTTACATTTATTTGACTTACCTTCAAAAGCCTGTAAACGCTTTTCAACCTTTCCACCTCCTGGACATTAGCGATAGTCTGTTACTTTAACAATGAAGTGCTTTATAGATGTTTTGCAAGTGAAAAAACCTGTCGACATTCGAATCCATTAGCTGTGACAGGTATGGCATTAACTATGATTCGAAACGTTGAATAGATCTGTCATTTGGGAACTGATCCATAGCTCTTGTATACTTGACATTTGGATCACGTGACCACGCTTGGTGAATTATCCTCCCGCCTTTTTCTTGCTTGTTTCGTGTATGGATCCTAAAAGCTTTTACATCTGTAGTAAACATTTTACATTTATTTGACTTACTTTCAAAACACTTATCAATCTTTCCACTTCCTGAATATTGGCGATAATCTGTTACTTTATTAATGTAGCATTTTATAGATATCTTGCAAACGAAAATACCTGTTGACATTCGAATCCATTAGCTGTTACAGGTAGGTCATTAACTCTAAATTCGAAACGTTGAATACATATTTCATTTGAGAACTGATCCATAGGTATTTTATTTTCATAAGAAAGATGATCCATTAGCTAAGTAATATCTCTAATAACGTTTCAAAATCAATGATGCTGTAGACATCAGTTTAGCCCCTTTTCACTTTCATATCACCAATTGTATATTGTAAGACGGGATGAGCAGAAATAATTCAATTGACGTTTTGTTTTGCTAGATTTTCTGTAATCTCTAAGATATCGTAATAAAACAATTCACGAAAATTGCATTTCACGCAATTTGAATAGTTATAACGTGGATCTAATATGTCAAAACATTTTAATCACGCAAATCATTTACATTAAAGAATAAGAAGAATTAGAAGAATTTAAGTAGCATTACCTATGTAAAAACATATTTAGAAGATGTAATAAATGATGCGAGCTCCCCTCTTCTTAAGGTCGAGTGATTTAGAAGATGTAAAATATGATGCGAGCTCCCCTCTTCTTACGGGCGAGCACAGATTATAACTACCAGATACGGCATTGAACGTTCGAAAATTGAGATTGGTCAAATAACGGCCATTATGTTTGTTGCCCATTTTTTGACGCATTTCATCGTTGTCCATTACGATTTTAGGGAATTATTGACAAAATGATACTTGAAATAATTCACTTTTGAAGCTGAATTCAGCCTTCTGAAGCTACTCAATGCGAGTGGATGGATGATACTCTATATGTAAAATTCCAAATCATAATTTTGATATCAGCAAATTTATTTTAAATGCCCTAAATTCAAAAACCTAAAAAGTCTACGGTTGAAATGAAGAAAGGACGACAATATTTACAGTTTATGACATACATTCCATTGCAAACTGTAAAATAATATGCACTGATGCTTGGTGATATGGAATAACGCAATCACAGTCAAAGAATAGGCTATTTGGAGTGGATTTTTATGGAAATTATTGCTTACGTTTTTGCCACTATTTTCGATGGAATACGACCACACGCACTCCAAAACCACGGCATTTCAAACTCAGAAAATTCGTGTAAAGAGCCACATTACATTCGATAAATTAATGAAATCATATTATGAAATATTATTTGCAATGTAACTGTAAATTTTAATTACCAAAAATTGCTTGTATTCATAATTTATATTCAGTTTTTCTCTTCAGTAAAATCAATGGTTTTGTTCAACTTTCATAAGTCAATAAAATATTGTCTTCCAGTACACAGTATACCATTATCAAGCAACCATCTCAAAATAGATGATATACTTTCCTGTTATTTTCCTTTAGCATGAAAATTGGGCGCAAAAGAAACATGTATAGATGCAAATTTATCGTGTTTTTCCGTTGCGATTTTAGCGCGTAACTTCAACCAGGTCATCGACGGGCAACAAACATAATGGCCGCCGAGATCAATTGAATTCGAAAAAACAATGAATTCGACTTTCAGTGCCGTATCTGGTCGTTATAATCTGTGCGGGCGAGTGATTTAGAAGATGTAATAAATGATTACCGTTATAATGATTACCGTTGTGGGAGACCGTTAAAATCGCGACAGCAAGAGTCAATCATGGCAATATTTTATCATGCTGCGAAAGTCTTATGAGTGGAGAGAACCTTAAATGGCCAGTTAAGGCAGAGTTTATTGATTTTATTGTCATGTTGAAGAAAAAAATTGTCAACAACAAAAATTACAGAATCTGAATGTAATGTTGAGCTTCAAAGTTACAATTTTGATGATGGAACAGTTGAGTCTGCCGCCATTAATTCAACTCAAGACAACCAGACAAACACAGTAAACACTCAATTAAACACTCAGGTTACGAATACCGCAACTATTTTTCCTGTTGGACTGACTGACAGTGCCAATGATGACGCCAGTTGCGATCTAGACAAGGAAACGTGCAAAGATTTATTGAAAGGAATATGCAAACACTGATTATCCGGACGGAAAGATGGTGTGTGTTTAAATTTCCAACCTAAATTATGCACGCGTCACCTAAAGAATGATCGATTTCGTGGTGGATGTAAACTGTCGAAAGACATGTGTCCTAAAGCGCACATATTTATTTGTAAATCTTCTTATCAAAGAAGATCATGTTATGACAATAATTGTCCATCGTTGCATTTAAAAGGAGCTATTCGCTTTCCTCGGTCTGATCGAATATCTCCCGTTAAACCCGGAGTTAAACCGCAAGAATTAAACAATCAACATGAAAGGGCTGATACAGGTGCAGACAGATCCAACACAACATCTGCAAATGAAATACCACCAATGGTAACTCAATGGAGACATCCAAATTCTCAAGACACCTGTCAGCTGCCAATTAATTCTCAGATGATGCAACCTCCTTACAGCCTCCTTTTTTGTACCCGGTGATACCACACCGGTACCTCCTGACTCGATCCGCTTGGATCGGATGGAGACTAAAATAAATCAACTAATACAGCTACTACATCAAATTCCTCGTTGTTGAAATGTTATTATTTTAATGCCAGATCAATTAAAATAAATTAGACAGTCTGATTGTCATACTTGATTCTTATGTCTATGACGTCATCTTCATTACGGAAACCTGGTTATCATTTATTATTCCAGATTCGATGTTGACAATCTTAACTGGATACACTATTGTTAAAAAAGACAGAGAGTCGGATGCCATTGATGGAGGCGTGGCCATTTTGGTCAAGAGTAATATTAAATTTACCTGCGTGGAGATACCATCAAATCTAACTCATCTCGAATGCTTTGTAATTGACATTCACCTGTCCAGTCATCAATTTTATCGAATGACATGTGTATACCAAGCACCTTCCAAATCTAATTCTGTTAGCTTGATGAGCTGTGTTCGTTTGTAGACTTCTGTACCATTTGTACTTTCCCGTGTTTTATAATTGGAGATTTTAATTATCCGTCAATTGATTGGAATATTCCAATAAGTTATGGAGATAATTGTCACACGAGTTTTGTCGACGCTATTATGAAAAACAATTTGTATCAAGTAGTAGCTCAACCTACAGGTATAAATAACTTTTTAGTTTTACTGTTTACCTCAGAACCGTCACTTGTCAGTGATATCGAAGTGGTTGAACCATTCACTCTTATGTGTGATCATAATGCAATAGAATTTTCCATCAACGTCCCACCATGTCAACCATCGATCAGCAACAACAATGAAAGAAATTTCCGTGAAAGAAATTTTACCATGGAATCTTCCACAAGCCAAATAGCATTTCTAGACCTTAAAATTTACATTGAGGATGACACCCTGTTAACAGATCTCCACACAAAACCAACAGACACCAATAACCTTCTACCATACCAGTCATTTCACCCAGAACAGACTAAAATTGGGATTGTTAAATCACAAACAGCAAGGTATTACCAAAACATTTCAAACCCTGCCATACTATACCTGCGATTATACCTCTTATACACAATTTTCATGGAGAGGGGCTACCCATCTACGATAACATTGAGAGCAATAAAAACAACACTGGAAAACCAAAAATTTCCAAAGAAAAATTTGTTCACAGTAAAAAGAAGGCTACCTCTTGTCCTACCATACCATCCAATTTTTCAAACAACTCAACTATTAATCAACGAAACCCTAAAGCCATTTCTAGAACAACAAGTCTGTTTACATCAATTACAACCACAAATTGTATACTCAAGACATGAAAACTTACGTGATCTCATCATACGAACAAGAGACCCGATTCACACAAATCAATAATCAATCAACAATCACATACCTACATACCTACAGTAAAATACACCTACATGGACTAATTATAAAGCAAATTAAAGATTTTTAAAAAAATTTAAAATAAAAAGTCCACTTACCAACAAACTAATGTCACAGGAAAGACTACCACCATCTTTACGGAAACCAGCATATTATTACAAAACCAACTATCTCACTTTGATACCAATCACAGCTTGAAGCACCTCGTGTAAAATCTTGCAGCAACAGATCATCTGTCTCTTTTGCGACGACAAATCAAAGAAGAAGGATCAAGCCAATTGTGTATTATTACCAATTACTTTTTACCAACTTTCACTACCAGTTACTACTAGTTACTGACTAAAGAAGAAAATAACCAGGTATGAAATCATTAACATTTGATTACAAGTAAAATCACTGACTTTTGGATATTGAACACCATCACTGGAACGGCCATCTTGGTCACCAGAACATACAAAGAAATCAACTGCCAACCTGTCAATGGTCAACAAAGAAAGAAAAGGGGCTACTAATTATTTTAAGAATAATCATTTAGAAATAAGGAATTGTTATGAAAAATTATTATATTTGCATTTTGATCTGATACTTGCAACGGAAACAACTCCCATTTGTCAACGAATTTATTCTTTGGCATTTCCCTTTGCGATTCGCTCCTCTGATGATCCAATCGTGGTGAAATATATAAGGGCAATGGCGTTTCGCTCCCCCTGGTCTGCCAACGCAGCGTATCAGATCTCTTTAATTATTATGATTATTAATATTGAAATCCAAAAATGACAATTTCATACCACACGGACAATGGCCTATACCAATGGATGTCGCTATACTATATACTATACTAAAATATAATGTAACAAAAACAAATATGATAATATAATATAAATAATAGAACATGATTGAATTGAATACTATTATCAATACTATTAACTTGGCTACTCTCAGTAAAAAATATCTTAGCTAAAATAATGATAGCTATATCACTATCTTTCACTATAATATAAATTTAAATTATCAACACAATATATAAAAGATATGAAGGAAAAAAGAACATTCAACAAACATTGCCTGGAAGACAATATTGATAACTACATCAGTTTTAAGATGCCTAGATAATAATTTTAATATCAATTTGCATGATTTCAATTTGTCATTAATGCTATACTAGACAACAACTAATATTGTGTCTTTGCTGATATTACTTCCTGAAACTATGAGTCATCCGTTATGAATTTACCATGAGCAATGAAGGAACCTACTGCAACCCACTGCACTTGAACCTGCCATTAGAGAATACCCTATCACTCTCTAGTTTCATAACAATAAGACCAATTTACATCTAAAAAGATCTTTGTTTTGAGAACCAATACAGCAGATCAGCAAAATATAGTTCGGAATGATTTGAAACTTAACAGCAGTACAAGCATGTGTGAATATGTATTACCTGAGCTGTGTGACCACCTGGAATGAACAACAGTAATTCCTGGGACCAAATGGTAACCATGACAACAATATTGATTATTGCTATAACATATGCCTACATCTGAACAGGTAAGTTAAAGATTATCAGACTATCCATATATAACAATAGAATTAGTTACCTGAGCAGAGTGACCACTTCAAATTAATGTATGAGGAACTACTATACTGGGTCAATATGCTGTGCACACGTGCCGAATGACATCTCAAACAACTATAACATATCTAATCCTCATAAAGGAGGGCCATTCATACACTTCTGCCTGAATACCTGAGCTTAATGACCATCTGGGGTATATAATTGGAATATCCTTGCTCGAATAGTAAACATAGAAACCATTATGTGTAACAATTTTAATTATATATTTTTTTAATGTCCTATTCATTAGATTAAAATATAAAAACCTTTTGTGAATAGAATGACCCTGACTGTAGTGTGCTCTGGGCGGGGGGAGAGAGCTAAGCCTTGATTGAATACGAAGAATGAAGCTGTGATCTAAAATACTGCTTGTTCTGAAAATCAAACCATGCATGTTGGATGGCGTAGTCTGCTCCCGTTTGTTGTGGAAATAACATTAGTTTATAGGTAAAACTAATTCGGTGTATCATTACCGTTGTAATACTGTAGAGAAGAACAGTAAGGGCAATTCCTGCTCCCATGAAATCCATAAACAGCCAAATAATCAATGTTAAGCTGAAGGAAATCTCTCGCCATTTTAAAAAATAGTGGGAATTATGGAATGGTCTCTCTATTAATGGGGGATTTTTTGAAAATTTACGACAACCACCCCCCTCTGAAACGGCCCCTAAAAAAGTTTTTGGACATAAAACAACAACACAATAGAAAATTATGTCAATCTACTGGAAGAGCAACAAAGAACTGTAACTTTGAAAAATGTGACCGCATACATTCATAACAACTGTACCAGAAAGGTACATGGATCTTCATTTCAAATATAATATAATTATCATTTCAAATATTATATAATTATCATTACAAATACAAGTAAATATGAACCAAATTAACATTAGTTGACTAATAGTTTATACCAAGTGATGTATTTGGAACAGGACACACTCCAATTAATAATGATCAAATAAAACCAGTAAATATTATGAAATCAATAATCTTAAAATCAATAGAGCAATCTATCATAAACTAATTTAGAACAGACCCAAGTAATGACACACATAGCCACATTTATTTAAAATACACCATAGCGACATCTGGAGGCTACGCAGTTGACCTCTCCTGAAATTGAAAATTTACAACACTAATTGATACTAACCAAGAACAATTTACATCAAAAGAACCCCAAACTGTCCCAATAAGGATGTCGAGAGTGGATAAATAGAATAAGTAGAAACAAAACAGGAATGCTGACTTCACGAATATCTCACATTATGTTCAGAGTGTTGATTGGCTATTACTACCCAATAAAACATCACGTACGCCGGATGGGTACCCTGCACTTTTGTTAAAAAACATTGCTAATGCTATTGCTTTACCTTTATCGATGTTGTTTGAGTTATCATATTTACAAAGCAGTATTCCGGACGTTTGGAAAACTGCGTTTGTTATTCCGATCTTCAAAAAGGGAAAGTCATCACTATGTCAAAACTATCGCCCTGTTTCCTTAACCTGAATTTCGTGTAAGGTGATGGAATCGATTATAGTTAGTCAAATGCTTGATTATCTCCGTAAACATAACTTGCTAACAAAAGAACAACATGGCTTTTTAACTCGTCACTCAACATGTACTCAGCTTATTGATACGTTACATAATGGGAGTGAAGCAGTGAACAAAAGGCTACGCGTTGATACAATTTATTTCGATTTTGGCAAAGTGTTCGATACGGTATCACATAGTAAGTTATTGATCAAGTTAAGTGCTTATGGTTTCGAATACGAACTTTTGGACTGGATTTCTTCATTTTTTAATGACCGTCTCAAATCGTATGTATCGAAGATACCTATTCAAATCCCTTGAACGTGGTCAGCGGAGTACCGCAAGGTTCTGTGATTGGACCACTCACTTAAAATTTTTATTTATTAATGACATTGTCACTTGTGTTGAAGATGATTGTCAAATTAAATTATTCGCGGATGATGCAAAGATATTCTCTTGCAGAAGTACAGCAATCGTTAACTCTGATTTATCTAACAGCATAGAAAACCTTTGTAAATGGTCAGAGAAGTGGCAGCTACGTATCGCGTTTGAAAAATGCTCAGTCTTTAATGTAGGAAACATGAAAACACCTTCCTGTGATTACAACTTATCTGGACATTATTTACAATCTGTCAATAAGATCAAAGACCTTGGAGTTATCCTCACTTCAGATCTAAAGTCAACTTCTCATTGCTCAATTATTGCATCTAAAGCATAATCAAGACTTTATTTAATATTAAAATGTTTTGCTAGTCAAAGCCTACAAAACATATGTACGTCCACTGTTGGAAACCGGTTTCACCAGTGTGGAATCCCTGTCTTCAAGGAGATATTGTCTAGAGAAAGTTCAAAGGCATTTAACAAGAAAAATGAACCCTTCAAGAGTAGACAGTTTGTATTACAAGTCACATCCTGAAAGACTAAAATATTACAATCTTGAATCGTTGGAAACTCGTAGAATTGAAAATGAATTAATTTTGATGTTTAAAATAATATGGTCGATTTAGACATAAATAAACTATGCGATTTTGATATAAATAAATACCACATGAGAGGAAAGTCTTACAAATTAAAATCAAAATCAATTCCCAAGTTCAAATCCGTTCAAAATGACTTTTGCAATCGTGTCATACCTTAGTGGAACTCTCTGCCAGAGAAATGTGTTACTTCAAAGACAGTTCCAGCATTCAAACGTTCTTTAGCTAGCATAGATCTAAATGCCTTGTAAATATTTAGTACAAATGTCGTAACCTTTAAATTTTATCTTATAACCTTTTTAACTTAACTAGATAATTCTAAATGCCTTGTAAATATTTGATTAGCAATTTTGTTTGTAAAACTTTCATCTTAATAACCTATTTTAACTTTTTTAACGGCTTTACATAAGTGGGAACCACAAGTTTCCCTGTATTTGCCTGTCACCATTATTGACAAAATAAAATACATACATACATACATACATATCACAATTTTATTTTGCAAAAGACCCTTCTTGCGCCCACTTGCCCCTTCTTCAAGACAGGAAAGACAGTCATCCCCGTAGCCCCGCTGCTTCGGCGTGTCGCTTCTTTCGTTATTATCAGTGACACAGCAACTATTAACTAGTTTTCAATTGAGAAATGTGGCTGATATGGGGAAATAATGATGTTAGGAAAATAATAATCTTACGGATAAAAGGCAAATCTACATCTCAATAAAGCATCACAAATATATGAGACTATAGTGAAGTGTACCCGCTCCGCTGCTCTCCGTACCCGGTGAAATTTAAATATAAAAAAAATACAGAACATTAATTGCTAGAAGTTGAAAAATAATGAACTTGTACTTCGAATTGTGATTGATATAGTAGATTGACAATTAATTTGCATGTTAACATGAACCATGAAATTATCAGTGTTTGAGCAAAAACTGATGTATTTATATATATATAGAGATAATATTATTCTTCGTAAGATAACAAAATTAAGAAGATAACATAGATAACCTAAAAGTACTTTTTTCCAAAATTTCCATCTAAATAAGGCTTCAAAGTGTTCCATAAGCTTAGATTTAACAACACCAAGGATTGTGAACCACACATGTCAAATTTTTATTGGTCTGATTCAAAAAAGTTTGACTAAGATTTGAATTTTTTTTCCGAGGCATCACTCAGGCCATGTCCATGCAGTCATTTATAGGCCACTTTTAAACAAATTGAATATAACTACGCTCATTATACTAATACCGCTGACGCTCATATATAAGATCTGATGAATTGCTGAAATATTTAAAATATCCTTAAAATATTTATGTTGGTTTATAAATAACGATATAATTGCTGTTTTTCTCTGAATTGCGTAAATAGCTGAAAAGCATAATCAATAATTTAGTTAAATCAAATCGTTCTTCAAATATCTATCGTGTAAAATGAATCATTTTGATCTTACTGTATAGGGGCCCCTATGTACCCTGGCAATAACGCAAACACGCACTTAATTTTCGCAACTCCACGCATAACGCAGTAAAAATTTCAATTCTCACGTATTCAGCCAATAACCCTTGATGACGATTTAATTTAGACCATTCGGATTTGAAACATTTTCGCGCTTCAGTGGCGAAATTATTATAGCCGAAAGATATGTGTTTTACAGAAATTGAAAAGTGTAAACCGCAAGTATGCAAATGAGGTCCAGGGGTGCACCTCCGGGAAATATTTTCAAAATGTGATGTCAAAACACATGAAAACCCCTATGCTATAACTCAAAAGTCCTCAAAAGCTTTTTAAATAGGTTTATATTTAGTATAACGCAGAAACTTTCATTCGCGTAATAAGGCGTATAAAAATTGCCTTTTCACGAATTCACGCTCAAAATATAGACCAATACCGCGTCACGAATAAATATGGGGGGGGGGGGCTGTATCGTATTAGCGGATAAAGTACATACCGCATTGCACACGCATTTTTTATCATCATCATTTATTCTGGGCATTCTCATTGTTGAAAATTTTATGCAGTAAATAAATATTTGAGAATTGATTGACAAAGTCAATTTCTTACATTAAGAATGCTTGAAGGAAAGTTAATAAATACAGCTAATATTTAATATCTCCAGTAAAATGTATAACAGTCTATTATATAATTGCAGACATCTGTTTTAGGGTTGAGACGATGATGAAATTTACCGATGTTCGATGCCGATTAGTTTGCCGCCGATCAGTCATATCAATCAGTCGATTAATCGGATTTTGCCGATTGTTTCCCATCCAAGCAAATGAAAACAAAAGATCAGGAGGCTAAACATAATCGTAAATCATGAGTATATTATGTAGTCGTCAAGTTGCATGGCGAATGATTCGATTCGAACGTTGATTTTAAATAGGTTTTGAATTACAAAATGATGTAAACAAAACAGAGCGACTGCACTGGGCGATATCAACTTTAAATTAAGATATCAAAACATTGAATTAATAAATTTTCGAATAAAAAACATCATTTTGAATTTCATTCCCTATTATATTGTATTTAGTATAATCTACTAAACATACAATCATAAACAAATCATTGGATTCAATCCTAAATGAATGATGAAAGATAAATGCATGAGCGGAAATAGCCCAATTGATAAATAAACAATAGAACTGAATGTCAGTCGGGTGTGAAATACGAAGCGTGACGAACATGAGAATGTAATTCGTTCTTTCTGTGGACCCGCAAGAGAAATCCTACGAAAAAAATACGCTTCGGACCGTCAATTGAAGGAATATAAAGATACGGACACGAAACATGGCCTATGTTGTGACAAATAATTATATGATACCCCACGAAAAGTTTGGTTTTGATACGTTTACCAGGAGAAGCGTGAATCTCGAATACTGTTAATACAGACAGACATACATCGACGTTTATATAGTAGATAAAAGTATTTTGATCAGTTGTATAATGCTGCATATATCGTAAATATTTTTCCTTAAACTTTATTAGAAATCAGCATTTTTATACCCTTCCGTCTGTTGATTTTTTCTTTAAACTAATGTTAATGAAGCAAAGGCATAATTCAAAAGTGATGATAAACATAATGGGGGTACTAAGACGTTTTTCAGTTATGGAACAGAATGAGCTCTAACATGAAGTTTTATACTTCTCAAATTTTACTATGGCTACTTGAAACGAATTTTAAAAATTTTTGTCACAACATGTGACATAAACATACATTGTTCTGGGAACATATTGAGGGTACGTTACTTCTATTTCAAAGTCATGTCATACTGTTCCAACCTCCTTAATGCAAACATTTGGGAGAAAAATTCAACAAAACAACACTATTGAAACGTATAACCCATTCGAATTTTAATAAATTTTTGCAAGCCAAGACTATTACGAAGCTCCTTTCTTCAGATCTTTTACTAAATCATTGTATGAATCCTACATTATATTCAATTTGAAGGGCACTAATTACCAACAATGCGCAATACTAAACTCGTCTGAGGTCAGTAAATCAGCGTGAAATAATCTCACGGGTTTATCAAGTTCTAGTCCATCATTCCACGTTCTTTAGAAAGATTGGATCTCTCCGTATCATCAACTGGCATGCATACTTCAATTGCAGGCTTTGTACAATAATCCCATTGGGCGTGATACCATATCCCACGCGTTGTGCTTGTACCAACATATCCATATCCTTCACGTCTGCTGTGATATTTGTCATCTGTCTTCTTAAAGATTCGATTGTCAAAACACCACCTCCCAGAACTACCAAAAAATTCACAGGGCAAAGCACAATCTCCGCCACTATTTCTGGAGCCATAACATGCCTGTGGGTAAGGGAAATTGATGTCATCATCGGTAATACTCTCTAGTAAAACCTTTTGGCAAGCATTTCCATGGATCTTCGGATCGATCAATTCATTGTAGTCATCGATGAATAACTTGATCAACTTTTTCGTTTCAGTTTGAATACCATTAAACGTGTGCGATTTAGTATTTATAATCCACGTTTTGTGCTTTTTATTAGTTGTTGTATCGACAAAGTATACAAATGTTTTGCCAGATTCGCCTAATTGTCCGTTCACACATTTCGTTCCTTTAAGTTCTTTGTAACGCAATTGAAATAGTTTCTTGGCTGCATTAATCATATCTGGCCTCATCTTTTTCAACTCTCTCGCAAAAGCACATCTATCTAATATCTTTTGTTTCATAATATTCAAGTATCCTGACGAGAGGTAAAACATATATGCCCTTATGATAGAGATGTAAG
This sequence comes from Haliclystus octoradiatus, assembly GCA_916610825.1. Classification (NCBI taxonomy): domain Eukaryota; kingdom Metazoa; phylum Cnidaria; class Staurozoa; order Stauromedusae; family Haliclystidae; genus Haliclystus; species Haliclystus octoradiatus. The sequence goes on from OU744450.1 coordinate 7,605,738, forward strand.
ATTGTGAGAATGTTGAAGTGCTATGATCTTGAGGAAAGATTGCTGGGAGTTTAGAAACAATGAAATCAAGATCATCTCTTGTAAAATGATATTTCTTTAAGATTTTGAGGTTCATCAATCTGAAATCATCCTTTACATCATCCATCTTTTGCTTGGTAAACTCTTTTTTAATCTTTATATCTATCTTTGCTTCTAATTGTTCCCATAATGATTTCTTGTTTCCATTCATGAGTTTCATAAGGAGGTCAGTAAATATGCCACCTGCAGGTCCAAGGAATGCAGCTCCTTTGTCAAGAAAAGCTTTGATGATTAAGTTTTTGTAATGGTTATATATTGGCTCGGCACTCTTACTGTCAAGTAAGCCATACTTAGTTTTCATGACTGAGTTTGATCCTGAGTAAGTAGATTCATCTGGTGCACTCTTAAGACGTTGCTTTACATCAGCACTGCCTTCGTCTCCACTATAGCCATCATCATCATCTGTAGAAGTGTCTGCCAAATTATCTTTGGCAGATAGTAAAGCTACTGGATGAAGCAGGACTATAAGAATTACACCAAGTGCAAACATCAGGTGCATTATTTTCATCTGAAATTGGAATAATACATTGACATTGTTCACCCTCTTATCAGTCAAATTGATATGTTCCAATACTGTATTAATTATGAGCGATTACTTTGGGCTCAAACGAAATATCACAAAGGCATAAATGAGTGCCACGTAAAGAAATATAAACAACCTTTCAAACATGTTGAAATTAGTTTAAGAAAAATCCTCATGGATGGGTCAAATTTAATATTTCGATCAACTCTGAATCAGGGTCCGAAAAAAGGTTCAGTCTTCTGGAATCCTAGAGGCATTTCAATATTTTCTTCTGAATTTTTTTGTTAATGTTTGAGCAATAAATCATTAAAAACATTAATTTTCTTCTGAATTTTGTCCGGCATTCCAGGATCTAGGATCCCAGGATCCCCACTTTTGTCAGACCATGCTCTAAATTCCTTCAAAAGTTTTGCATCAATCCACTAATTTCACGTGCATTTGGAAATAATGCTAATATATAGTAAGAACATTGGAATTATTTGGACAGCTACTTATTTTTTTTTTTTGAAACATAATTCTTTAAACCTGATGTTTTTGTTTTTATTTGATTCTACTGAACAATTCAACGGTCTTTAGTTAAATAATGGTATATTATATAATAGAAAACACGCTGTTTTGGCATTTCGTTTGCCTTTTCCTATCCATGTACTGCACAGCTATATTTATTTCATTCGTTTCGATATAGTATTACCTAACTGTAATATCACATTAACTATTATATTTGACAGAATAAATGAAATAAGGATGGATAATTAATATCGATAACGGTATCATAATTTTATTCTGCGAAAGACCCTTCTTGTGCCCACTTGCCCCTTCTTCAAGGGCAGGAAAGACAATCATCTCCGTTGCCCCACTTCTTCAGCGTGTCGCTTCTTCATTGTTATCAGTTATACAGTAACTATTAACTAGTTTTCAATTGGCTTATATGTGAAAATAATAATGTTAGGAAAAGAGTAATCTTACGGAGAAAAGACAAATCTCCTTCTCAAGGAAGAATCATGTTGCAAGTCTTGCACATCAGGATTTATTTTTAAACATAGCAATAATGAAAAAGAAAATTCCTAGCATGCCTGCTTTCTAGTGACAGCTTTAAGAAAAATAAATGAAATTTATGCAGTTATCCGCATACTGTCCAGAATCTACAGTCTTATACAAGTAAACACATCAGCTCATTAAAAACGAGTATTCCTTTACCACATTTCAAATCCACAATCATGTTCCGTTTAATTATCTTATGATCCCTTAACTTCAAAATTTAGAAATAATTGAATAATTGAATATACTTAATCTAGAGCTTTGGATTCGAAAGATGATGATTACATAAATTAATGAGGAAATTGAATTCCAGAATTAAGAGCCAGCATCTGCTATTAGGGCTCTCACTGTAGATAATATTTTGGGTAACTTTTTGGGTAATTTTTGGGTTATTTTAAATAGTAAATTATTTACAGCCATTGCAGTGTGTATTGTTGTTTTTGTTGACACGAAATAAGTTTAACAGGAGCAACATTTATGCACCTATATTTGAAATCACAAGAAACAGAAAGTGCATCAACTCAACAGAACTGTCCAGCCATATTTGGCAACTTAACTACAAAGATAATCAAATTAACTACAACATCAAATGGTCAATACTTTCTACTGCCGTGGCATACAACAATCAAGCAAAAAAATGCAACTTATGTCTTACAGAAAAGTATCATATAATTTTCTCTAATAAAAACATTCTTAATAAAAAAAACGAAATGACATCAAAATGTAGACATGAAAACAAATTTTACCTGTCAAAATTTAAAACATGATATATTATCACAGCATCGCCGGAATAAAGAACAATAGAATAACCTATATCCATAAAATTAACAATAGCCTTAAGAACAATAGCACCCTAGTTTGTATGTATCTAGAAGGTATAGTGTTTTTTATCATTGAATAGATTGCCTGATGATCGCTTCGGCGTGAAACTTCAAGTAGCAAACATGACTGTCTGATTCTCTGACTTTTATTATAGCTCTATATAAATTAATAAGTCAAACTCTTTGACTTATATATTTATTTTTATAACTCTGTCAACTGACATCGAGCACTGTTTTACTGCTATTTTATAATACCTAATAATATATAGGTCTATGTATACACACAATTCACTCACGAAACTGTTTTATTTTAATGAAAGAGGTTCTATGAAGCTGTTCACCATATGAAAATACATTGCAATTATATTCGCATCTTTTTCTTGCTCGCTCGTGTATGGATCCTAAAAGCTTTTATATCCGTGGTAAATATTTTACATTTATTTGACTTACCTTCAAAAGCCTGTAAACGCTTTTCAACCTTTCCACCTCCTGGACATTAGCGATAGTCTGTTACTTTAACAATGAAGCGTTTTATAGATGTTTTGCAAGTGAAAAAACCTGCCGACATTCGAATCCATTAGCTGTGACAGGTATGTCATTAACTATGATTCGAAACGTTGAATAGATCTGTCATTTGGGAACTGATCCATAGCTCTTGTATACTTGACATTTGGATCACGTGACCACGCTTGATGAATTATACTCCCGTCTTTTTCTTGCTTGTTTCGTGTATGGATCCTAAAAGCTTTTACATCTGTAGTAAACATTTTACATTTATTTGACTTACTTTCAAAACACTTATCAATCTTTCCACTTCCTGGACATTGGCGATAGTCTGTTACTTTAACAATGAAGCGTTTTATAGATGTTTTGCAAGTGAAAAAACCTGTCGACATTCGAATCCATTAGCTGTGACAGGTATGTCATTAACTATGATTCGAAACGTTGAATAGATCTGTCATTTGGGAACTGATCCATAGCTCTTGTATACTTGACATTTGGATCACGTGACCACGCTTGGTGAATTATACTCCCGTCTTTTTCTTGCTTGTTTCGTGTATGGATCCTAAAAGCTTTTACATCTGTAGTAAACATTTTACATTTATTTGACTTACTTTCAAAACACTTATCAATCTTTCCACTTCCTGGACATTGGCGATAATCTGTTACTTTATTAATGTAGCATTTTATAGATATCTTGCAAACGAAAATACCTGTTGACATTCGAATCCATTAGCTGTTACAGGTAGGTCATTAACTCTAAATTCGAAACGTTGAATACATATTTCATTGAGAACTGATCCATAGGTATTTTATTTTCATAAGAAAGATGATCCATTAGCTAAGTAATATCTCTAATAACGTTTCAAAATCAATGATGCTGTAGACATCAGTTTAGCCCCTTTTCACTTTTATATCACCAGTTGTATATTGTAAGACGTATATTGTATTTTCTGTAATCTATAAGATATCGTAATAAAAAAATTCAAGAAAATTGCATTTCACGTAATTTTAATAGTTACAACGTGGATCTAATATAGATATTTTGACCAGTGCAAAATGCCAAAACATTTCAATCACGCAAATCATTTACATTAAAGAATAAGAAGGATTAGAAGAATTTAAGTGGCATTATTTTTCAACGTACCATTTTAATTCCATTTCAAGTTATATAACCTATGTAAGAACATATTTAGAAGATGTAATAAATGATGCGAGCTCCCCTCTTCTTACGGGCGAGTGATTTAGAAGATGTAAAAAATGATGCGAGCTCCCCTCTTCTTACGGGCGAGTGATTTAGAAGATGTAATAAATGATGCGAGCTCCCCTCTTCTTACGGGCGAGTGCCGCTTCGCTATTCAATACTATCTATACGATCTCTAGAAAAGTCGATATCGGAAAAAGGTGTTTAATTCCAATGCAAAGGAGTGGATGCAGACTGTCGCAGCTGTTCGTATTATATAAATATATATAAAAATAGTTTTATTTTCATATGATTGAGCCTCAACATTTGTTGGGATTTTATTTGTATTGTATTCCCTATATTGGCAAATATCGTATTAACCATTTTCCCGTTTATTCCATTGAGTTTCGGTATTCAATGCAATCAAAAATGTGCAACTGCCGACCATTTGCCTTTTGCGTTTAACCCTACAGTATTACAAGCGTGCCCCCTGTGAAAATGTGTTGGTAATGTCCACAGGGCAGCCAGACAAATTCTCTTCATATACTTGAGTGATACTGCTTACGGTTTTTTTTTTATGAAGCAGAATTCAAGCGGAACTGCTTTAAACCAATCAAATTACTAGATAAGGGTTTGGAATTTGAAATATGCTGCCTGCGATGATCGCTACTCAGCACTATGCCTCCACAGCTAAAATCGATCACTAAAAAACGAAAATCATGCTCCAACAATATAAATCAGTACTACTTTAGATCAGTACTACATTTTTTATTTAATTTAGAATACTTAATACGCCTTTTACGTAATAAATACGTAGTATCTAGAGTCCTCGATTTTCTAGAGATAGAGATGAGTGACCGAGGAGAGTACTTAGAATTGATCTTTTGCTCATTCAGTTTCAACACTCTTCCGTTTAAGGTATGGAATACACTTAGGAACAAAATTACATGCTTCTATTTCTGTACGTCTATTTGCTACGAACGGATTTTCATCCGTTCTCGTTGTTTTGAAAATCACGGATAAAATTTACGCGAGATTATTTAGATCCTATAAACATTAGGCCTATAATTTATATAAAGAAGTCGGTCATTATTAATTATAGTGCAATTTAAAAAATCTTCAGGGTACCATACACCATACGTTGAACATTTATTTAATAGATAGGAAGTCTCTGTAGAAATAGATGTGGAATTTGATAAAACTCCAGTCCACATTTTGAAATCCTCCAAGCTGACAATCATCTCAAGTTTGTCACTGGCAACCAGTAGCAGGGATATAATTGTGTGAAAGGACCCTTACGGGTCCTTCCATAGGATACTCGCATAATCCATAGTCCAGTTCCGAAGCATATCTCTCTATTCAACACGATTAAACAACTTTATTTGAAGAAAAACTTCGTTTAAATGCCATTTTTTCAATCAAGTTTGTGCTTGCGTACGGAAAAATCAGTAAAGTAACTTCATTATAAGAATGTCACACAGCAATATAAGCCCACAAAGTTATAACCTGATAAGTATTTAGTAAAATAACTGTTCAAAGACTGGGTTGACCTGATAGCTTGATTGAATTGATCACGATGTATTTATGTATTTATTGATGCAGAGCACAAGCTCTCTGAAATGCTAGCTGGCGATGTTAATGTTCCCTAATCTTATCAGCCCCACCACCCCATAGAATTTTGGTCTTTTCAGGGAGGCTTTAAGCAGGATTGTCAAGAATAAAATTAACGTTGAATTAAACAAACGCAAAGAAAGAAACGAACAGCAGAAATCTTTTCCCATCCGTCAGGAAGCTCTTTGAACCCGAAAAAGGTATTTTACAGTCAATAGTTGGTGTCAAACATGCAGTCCAGTAGGCACAACTCTCTAGTTTAAAGTCCACTTCCTTATAACCGCCTTTTAGTGCAAAAAAGGCCTAACTATCGGCCTAACAGAATGATTCCATACTTAGGCAGAAACAATCTCGTCCAATGTTGATTGAAATCACTACTTCCTTGTACATAAAATAATTAAACTTGACGAATTTAACAGAGCATAACATAGTGAATAAAAAACAACAATAGGTGCCATCAGCAAGCAACGACAATGAGGGTAACAATTAACAACCATGTGTAAACGTGACAGCGCTAGAACTACGTGCCCGGAAGCACAACACACCAGCGAGCGGACAAAATCGCAAGACCATGTGACTGTAAAAAACTGTGAAAGACAAAACAGTAGAACAAAGGGTTTCAAAGGAAAAGTTTAAAAATTCATATAAAATATCATCGATCTTGATAAAAACAGAACCACGATACTAATAACTAGTGGAACATTCTTGTGACACAGACATCATCTTTGTAAAGCGCGCAAGAGAAACTATCGGCTGAAATTTGGGTCTCCAGTATCCTTCGTTGAATTTTGACTCCGTGTGCGCGGATCTGGGCTGGCTGTCGTGGCCGCTTCGCGGTCCCTTGCCTGAGCTCGGGCATCTAGTACATATACTGATCGATTGACGTCTAAACAATCAAAATTACCCAACAGTGAACCTTTGCATGTTACTCCTCCAGAAAAGTGTACAAGTTTAATGCGGTAGATTCCAGACGGCAAATGGAAATGAATTATTCCTGGCTTTTCATTTTGTGCTTGAAAAAACAGACAGGGTTGCTTGAACGAACTGAAAGGCTGCAAAATAAATCATTTTAAAATTCAGTGAAAATTGTGTAACCTCGTCATTAAATCTCGTTAAAATTAAATAAGCATTTTAACAAGTTCCATACTCAAGGAAAGTATACAAAAAGCCAAGCAACAAGCCATTAAAACATTACGCTATCCAATGATTTATTAACTTGTCAACTTTTCAAAACAATAAGGTGCCTACATGATGGGTGTAATAGACATCATCTACAGTACTAATGATTGTATAATGCTACCTGACATGCACGGAACAAATGGAAGTGTCAAGACGGTAGCTTTTCAACAACGAAAAGTGGTCGTCTGCGAAATGATTCATAATGGCTGCTGTGGGCAAAAAACGTTAACAACATACAAAACATACGCCCATTTTTCTTCAACCTTGCCATCATAGAGAACGTATAATTCTGTAAGGCTATAATTCTGTCACTATAGTTTACTAGCCTACTTGCCCAGTAAAATGAATTATTTCTGAAATACAGAACAAGTTGTATCAAAATAAAGCTCTGTCAGTGGCAATAAAAGGACACGTTATCTGATTTAATCATTTAGATCTTATATTCAATCTTATATCTGATTTCAATGTTGCTTGATATGACAATGTTATTATATCAATGAAGCGACACACTGCTGCAGTGTTGTATGCTCTTTTTCTCTTTGATATCACATGAATTATGAAATCAGAAGCAAGCATATTGTCTTCAATACATACTGTTAAGTTCAATACATAACATACTGTTAAAGTCCGAAATGAGTCCAATATTGAAGAATTAAATTATACAGTATTAGACCCATATGGAAGCAGTATAGGTTACAAAATAGATAACAGAATTAGCGATAAAATTAAATTAGCTACAGATCAAACTTGTAATACGATGTAATTGCAGGCCAAAATCTAGAAAGTCTACAAATATTGCAGTGCTTTCGGCAACAACTGGCAGCCTTGTTTGTGGATTTGTTGCTCTTGTTCAATTCCCTTTATGCCTTACATATAGTTAACAAGCTAACCTGAAAATATTATGTTATGGATTCTATGTACTGATGATCATCGAGCATGATATGAATGATACAGATTATACAGGAACATGTTTCTTACCCGGGATTCCTTACAAGAGCAAAACATCATACATGCTATATGTCATTAACGAGTTGTACAGTATAGGCCTATATGATTTTACAATCAGAAATTATACAGTCATCATCAATAATCAATGAGTTTGCCCTCTGACGATGCAAATTCAACTCGCAAACTTCTACATCGTTCAAATAAAATGACGCCTTGAAATAATCTCCTTGGAGTATATGTTTTCGAACTGCTTCAGTTTTATTAGATGTTTATCTTGAGAAAGATCGACATTTAAATGCTTTTAACTTCCAACAATGATTATGAATTTAATCCTTCGCTAAGCGCCATTGTGATTAAGTTAACAAAAGAAGGCTAGATGACGATGGCTGATTCTAGAGTTTAAAAATAACAAAAAGAGAAAAGAAAGTACAAACAGGACTGTAAGCAAGAACAAGCTTTGTTATTCACGGGTGCAGAGGGGGGTGAACTATGTCAGGAATGTGAAATAGAGCATTATCATTGGTTCTTAGCTAAATTCAAATTCTTTGAATTCTACAGGTCATCTGAGGGGAGCGAAATCAAAACAATCTATTGGATGCTCTACTTCCGCGGTAACGAAATCAGTGTCGTTGATTGGTAGAATTAAGTTGACTTCCTTCTAGTCCGGTGTCCAATCATACGATTATTATAACAATCGTAATGCTACTTCCAATCTGCTATAAAAAATATGAGGTACGCAAGATGAAATTTAATTTACAAGTCGTTTTCTCAGTTATTGTTTTCGTAAAGAATAAAAGCAAAACAGCAGCCGCGGCGCCCCCATCAAACAGTTTAAAATTCTGACGGGTGCGCTTGCCCCTATTGCACCCCCTGGATCCGCCCCTGAAAAGCCAGAGTAAATTGCCATAAAACATTGCAAAGGTGCTGATCTTTTCACCGCAGCTAACACTGAAATTAATATTTTTCCCCTCGGGTATCCCACAATGCAACGGAAACAGCGCGAAAGTTTGAGCCCCCAAAATCGACCTCATGTCACTTTCATTTGTTCCGTGCCTAACATGAAAATGATAAATACAAATGTGTAAAAACAATTATGTTTAATAAAAATAAAAATTGTAAATATTTCTTTGAGGGACGTATCATTGCATTGTACAATGGTCCCATGATACATGAATAGTACATAATCAAATGATGAGTGACACATGGAATCCTATAATAGATCATAAAAATATATATTCAGACGAATAAGCAATTATTGCAGGAGCATATATGTAATTTCTAATTGATGTGATTATCATCACATAGAGATAAATCTTTGCCCTGTTATATGAATTATTTCCCTTTTGTTTGACATTGTTTTTCATCTACCGGGGTTTTCTAATATTAAAGACTGGGACAAAATATTATATGGGGTATTCATTTTTGACTCTCTAACTATATTTGGAGTACAGAATTTGATGCAGCAGCAACGAAAGAAAAAAATTCCTGTAACAGTTTGTTTCAGCTGCTGTGTTACAACCAGCAGGGTCAGATGATCTCTTAACAAAGAATATATGCACAATAATGCAATGTTTACTCTTGGAAAATGTGAAGCATGGTTCCCATATAGACAATCTGCGACATTGTTTGCGAGCTGCGATATTTGCTTGGGTCACAGCCAGTCACAGCCGTAGACATTTATCGATCATTTTTCTATTGTTTCGAATGGATATTGTTCGTCTTGCCTGGCTGATTTCAAAGTTGAACTCACTCCAACTTTATCCGGTCAAAACAATAGAAAAAAGATCGATAAGTGTCTACGGCTGTGACCACGCAAATGTCGCAGGCAGTGTCACAGGCAATTTGGCTATATGGGAACCAGGCTGACCATGCCACCAGATTTTGATGGAGATTTCGGAGAGCTAGTAGGGTACATACGTTTGAAGAAACTCTCTTTTATATGTTAAGATAGGAATACCACAATAGCATTTTTCAGTAACTTCCATAATACCACCTGCATGCTCCAACAGGTGCACCAGTGTGTATCTGGAAACCCGTGGGCAGGCCATTTCTGATTTCACCGAATGAAAACAGTAAAGACATGCTTTTGCCTAGAATTTATCAAGTCTGCTTTTCAAAGGTATAGAAATGCTCAACATAATCCAATTCAATTTCCCTTTTTACTTAGCTTAATACAATTTATGACTGATAGCTTGTTATTTGAATGAAGAGAGAACTTGGCAATGGCCCACAAGAGAGCCTCTCTCAAATCGCACTCCCAAATATAATCCCATATTCAGCTGCTCGTTAGAGTCTTATGAGCAACGGTATAACAACAAATACAACTGTCCGAAGTCAATTCATTATGTGATATAGCCAAAGCAATTAAACTACATGATTTACTTGTATATAGACTCAAACATCAAAACTCAGCCAATCATCAATTATCATCATCATCATCATTTATTCAGAACTTGAATAAGCTAAAAGCTTTTTTTCACAAGACTGATTTATAAATATATAGATATACATATAATAACAATACAATTTTACAGCAATATACTTTACAGGATAAACATTTGAAGAAAGATTTGATTAACTTAATTATGTTATTCCGTGTAAGTGCTTCCCAAGGAGACGTTTGAAAGTTGGCCTGTTTGATACTTTCTTCATTGTAGACGGTAGATCGTTCCACTTATGAGCACCAGCATGTTGAAATGAGTGGCAATGGCTTGACCTGATGTAAATGTCATTGTGGTAGTGGGATCTTGTTCTCGTGGTATGTGGTCGTTGAAATAATGAAGAAAGCAAAGGAGGAGATTGGTTAAATTTAATTTTGTGTGTGAACATTAGTTGATTTGATGTTATTCGGTCTCTGACAGAAAGCCAGCCAAGCTGACTTTGAATATCAGATACACGAGTTCGATAGTTACAACGGAGCACTGACCTCATTCCTCTGTTCAGCAATCTCTGGAGGCGATCAAGATGTTCAGTTTTACAATTCCCCCATACAATAGCGCAGTAGTCAAAATGTGGCAAAACAATGGTGTTATAAATAATTAATACAGATTGTTGTGGGATGAAACGTCTTACATATTTCAGTACCCCTAAACTTCTATTAATTTTTTTATTCAGAGCAGTAATATGATTATCGAATGTTAAATTAGTATCAGTTAGTACTCCTAGATACTGCATTAAATTAACCTGGTCTATTTCCTGGTGATCTATTTTGATAGAAAATTCAGTTTCTTCTTGCTTTTTTAAATTTGGCTTTGAGCCAATTACCATGCATTTAGTTTTTAATATATTGAGGGTTAGTTTATTTGCACACAGCCAGGCATGAATTTGGTTTAAATCTAAGAGTAAAAGTTGTTATATGTCATTTAATTTTTTGTGAGCTACGTACAAAAGAGTATCATCAGCATATAAGTTAATTAATTTTACAATTATTTACAGACGCGCATATGTCATTGATATAAATAAGAAAAAGTAGAGGCCCAAGGATTGACCCTTGGGGAACTCCATATTTAATTACACCTAAGTTAGAATTTACATTATTTACATTTACTATTTGTTTTCTACCTATTAAATAAGAAATAAAAAAATTTAAACTATTTACATTACTACCATATAATTTCAATTTATCTAATAAAATAAGATGATCTACAGTGTCAAATGCTTTTTTTAGATCTATACTTACCACACCTGCAAGATCGATACAAGTTGATGATGAATTAGTAATACGTGTCGGACATTTAATGTGTTGATCAAAATTATTTTCATTTAGAACTGATGTTAATTTGCGTGTTAATGATGAATTTAAGTTGAGTGTGTTAATATTGAAATCGCCTAAAATTATGCTAGATTTATTATTATGATCTAAATAACCAAGGAAATTTGAAAATTCGTCTAAATAATCTGTATGTGCTTGAGGATGCCTATAAATACATGTTATCAATAAAGTGTTACGTGTGTGTGGAATTGTGAGTTCAATTGTTGTGCTCATCAAATTAAAATTATTATATACTGCCAGGACTTTGAATAGATAACCTAATTTTACATAAATTAAAACCCCTTGTTTACCAACAAATTGACCACTGTTATTGTACCTGATGGGAGAATTGTAGCCATCCAGAGATATGAGGTTGTCTGGTATCTCAGGCGATAGCCAGGTCTCTGTCAGACAGAGGACGTCTGGACAGCGCTCAGCAATGAAATGAATGACTCTATCGAAGTGAGTTAGTACTCCTCCTTGCCCTGAATTGAGATGGCAGATCTTCAAGCCACTGGTGTCAGTGTAGACCTCTCCACCATCCACACATCCAGAATTACCATCAGGACCAGGATTACTTTCAATGTCTCCAGCGAGAAGAAAAATTAAAAAAAGGAAATTTTAATATTTACAATAGTATTTACAACGATGTTTAATTACTAAATTACTATTGAAAGAAACTAAAGAATATGAAATAAAATTATTGTTTTGTATGTACAGAAAATTACAGCCGGTGCGGTGCAACAGCCAACATTGAAGAAGCAAAGAAAGAAAAACACAAGAGCCTCGGACAAGGATATAAATTTCAAGCAATACAGCAGAGACTAGAGGAGACATTGGAGAAAAAGGCAAACACTTTATCGATGAAGTTGGGTAGCTAATCATAAAAAAACGGGTGAAGAGCGTTTCTGTGGCATAGACTATCCATGATCGCAATCAAGAGGGAGAAATGCTATCAGCTTATTAGGAACTCTTCAGGAGAATACTGTAGACCTGACCTGCTATTTAACAAATAATTTTATCACGATATATTTTAGTTTTCAGGAGTTCTGAAGAAATAATTAAAATATGTATAAATAAAGAGTCAACCAAAAACAGAAAAAAAAGTTCCAAGTGATACAGATCTTTACCTGTGAAAGATGATACGGTATTGATCCATTTGGAACAACCAGTCTTCCATTTTTTTGGAACAGAAAACAATCGATTCCTTCTCTAACAAATAGCACATTTCAGCACATTTGACATAACACTGGAATTTCGATATAGATTTTATTGTTATGGTTTCCTTTCCAACCCCACAATTGTTATTAATCTCGCCTGCTGTAATTGATATTCTTGATCGTATAAATTTAATAAGCGATGGCGATGCACATTATATTTTCGTTAAGAAAACGAAGACTGCAATTATTATGGTAGTCTACATATTTGAGTTGAGATTTCATCATCAATTGCAAGGACAATAGACCAAATCGGCTAACGCGTCACGTGACTTGAATGCGGCATTTGGGTTTTTCAACAACAGAACGCAATGGTCTAAACGCATCTATTTTCTCGCTTATTCCTCTTCGTAAATTTGCTCTTAAATTTAGTATTTAAATGATTTGTGAGAATTTCAAGATGGATTCAAGTAGTTCAAGACTCAATAAGATCGCCTGGGACCTTGAAATTTATATATCGGTACTCCATCATCGTCAATTATTCCATCAAAAAGTAGCATTTCTTGATATAATTATTGTGTCTCGCTACAATTTCAATTCAAAAACAATACTATATGATGGTATCCAGCATACTTAATGTAATGAACAAAAATTTTCATTATTTTACGATCAATATGGCATGTACAGTAGAATTATAGAGTTGATCGTAAACATAGCTGATGACGTAGAACACAGAACTCCATGCGTTTTCAAACATTGAGATGTGCCGCGCAGTAAAGAAAAAACTAAAACAACATCAAATTATAACTGTAAATTATAACATAACATTGAAACAAATAAATTCCTAGCTTTTCAAATGAACAATATAAACATACAACAATCATATTTATAGGAAAGGTAATATAAATGGGCAACACAAGTCATTTTATGACTCGATCAAATCAGAGTTTCGTGAAATTTTCATCAAAGTCCATCAAACTCGCTGTTAGTTCTTCGTAAAATATAACTTTTCTGCTAACATATGTAGCCTACATAAGACTTCTATATACCATAAATACACTTTCTAAGTCGTAAATGCTTGGTATTTTATTTAAATAAGCAAAGATTAATATGGTTTCAATGCTTCAAAACATCGCAAATCATAACATTTTTTCATTCCAAATTTCATAGTCCATGTATATGATGTAAGTAATTTTTCACTATAACAAAACAATGTTAAATTCTTTCCAATTCATACTGCATATTCATCTCCAGTTTGGTTTAGCTTGTTTTGTTTTCACTGTAGTTTATCAAATGCTTTCAAATTATGTTTCAAAATCCATAAACATTTCGGTTCCAATTTTACGGTCATCCACAGCGATCAAAGTTGGGGCTTCTTCACTCTAAAATCGACAGAAAATCTTTTCCATACATCGAATAACATCCCTCCAAATACTAAATATTGGATATTTCGATTAAATAGGTAGTTTAAAATGTGTATTATGAGATCAAATAATTGCATGACCTTCTCGTACAACAACAAGGCGCGAAAGGACGTTTGCTCGAAAAAGCGCAAACTGAGTCCCGCATCTGGGTCACGTGGTCAGGAAATTGAAGAATTAGCCGATTTGGTCTATATGCGTAAAGTAAAATGTCGTGTTGATAACATTTAGAGTTACAGCTCTGGCTTTATTTAATTAAAGCAGTAAATAAATTTTCAAAATTGATCATTAAAAAATACTGTTTTACGATGTCAATAACTAAATACTCACCTGTTTGTTGATATTACTGATCACCCACACAATATCCTTCAATCGTCGTATTTTCATTATAGCCAGCCTGAAATTGGTAGTCTATTGATTGCAGATCATCATAGCGTTGGTTGGTTGATAATACACCGAAAATGTTACCAAACTTGCTTGAATCATTCTAAAAGCTTATATTTCGTTCGTTTATTCTGTCATATTGTCAATTTTTAATTATATATTGACGGAGAAATTGAATTTTGAATAAGAGCAATGTTGTATGTTGGAGATCTGATATTCCATTTCAAGTATTTCTTTGATTTTGATTATTTAAATCAAGTTTCAAAGCGATAAAAGTGCTTAAAATTTTCCATCGATTGCGTCATGTTTTCTCCTTTCATTTTGTATTATACGCCCACAAAATGTCTTCATAATCATCACACAGTTCTTCAAAATAATGCAATCTATCATTTCTAATTTTGTTACTCCAATTTGATCCAAAATAATCCCGTAAACATAACATTTTTGGTTTGCTTCGACAGCTTGTTTACAAAATGTTGAAATTCAAAATAGCTGAATCAGCAAATTTTAATTTTTGTTCACACCTCCTTGTATTGTTCTTCGATGGCCTGATCAACCAACACGTAGCGAGTATGTTGGTCTTTAGCTGCAATAAAAACTGTGCTGGAGAAGATAGAAATTCTTCAAAGTCAGCCAATAAATTCCACAGATGGTAGCAAACGTGTACAGTGGTAGGCATTGAAGGTAGAATGTTTTTGCAAATGGAACATCATTGGAAGATAATAATTTGGCGCTTTTGTGAGTGATGAAAGAACATTTGTTTTGAATAACTGTAGGGCATCTTTACAATGTGAAGTTCACTATTCATTTATTCAACACCCAGTGAGATTTCCCATTGTTTATTTGCTGAGGTGTTTTCTGTTTGTATTTCATCTTAGCCAATCAGTGACGCGTATCATTTTCTTGCACATAAAGAAACGATGCGTGCAATCGAGTGCTGCGTTCGATGTTTCTCACGCGTAAGAAAAATTACATGTCTAGTCATAATTCACCTCTTGTCAATCGCACTTTCGCATTTAGAAATTAAATTTGAGACAAATGACAGCGATAAAAGAGACATAATTTAGCAACGTTTCGTTATCTTCTTAATAACATCGTCAGGCGAGTGAGTGATATTGAAAATTTCATAAAATATATAGAGAAAACTAATTGACATAATTCTAATAGAGAAAAATATTAAAAAATGTAAGAACCGTTTTGATTGCCTCATTCATGAAATGCTAGCGATTCGGCAGATCAAGCCTACACTCAACACGCAATTAGACTCTGTTAAATCCCGGCTCTTTGTTTGATCACTGACAGTCTTCCGTATCGATGTCTGTGAATTTAATTTAATTTAATTTAATCGCTCTATTAGAATTATGTCAATTAGTTTTCTCTATATATTTTATGAAATTTTCAATATCACTCACTCGCCTGACGATGTTATTAAGAAGATAACGAAACGTTGCTAAATTATGTCTCTTTTATCGCTGTCATTTGTCTCAAAATTAATAAGTAAAAATTTATTAATCAGAAATTAAATTATTGTTGAAATAAAAAGCAGTTTCATTTCTTCATCAGTCCAACTGAAACTTTCGACATCAGACGATGTAAAAGAAGTGGAAGAAGAACATTGGTGCCCCATCTTTGATCAAAAAAATCACACGCTCCTGTTGCTATGATCACGCTACAAAAGAGGGCATGCACTGTTCAACATAGTGTATATATATAATCCTTCAGTGTAATCGCTAACCTATCCGGTATGATTTTGACTCTGATTGCGCAATACTTATCAAAGGATGATTTTTACCTGGTATAGTATAATCTAGGTCTTAGTGTGATATATTGTGTTTATAATCACGTTTTCTATTCACAATTCTATTTACAAATATTGAAATCTCGCTGGGCATTAAATAAAAAGAAAAATTCATCGAGTCAGTACACATTTTATCCACTCGTTGTTTGCATCATCAAACCAACTCGTTCGAGAACCTCGCTTGTTCGTTTTATAATACTTAACAACTTGTGAATGAAATACGGACGGACGCAATACCCATTAAAGTAATCTCTATATACATCATACTTTTAAACAAAAATTACAATCAATAATTATGTTTACAAAAAATTAAACACATCAAGAAGTAGATGTTTAAATCGTGATAAAGAATAGAATATTACATATAATTAATTGTCCCATTTTTGCCTTTTTTCCTTGGTAGGTAGTTCTTGTATCTCGCTGTCACCGTGTGCAAATTTACATTGTTCACTTTTTAAAGGACATCCATCAGGATGTGACATGAAAAACCAACAGAGCTTTGTTTTGAAACAGATTTTGTTGTTGTCATCAGCTCGTGAGACTTTTTTTCTTTTACCTCGCATTTGAAGTTTAACTTCTTTTTCACGATAGTCTCGAAGTGAAACCATACCTTTCACAACTAAAAAATAACATATTAAATTATATTAACAATATAGTCTACTACATCATGCATGTGAACTGGCATTGCAATCATTAACTAATCATTAATACATCTCTGTCATCAGCACTGCCTAATCATATTATATGTCGGGTTATATGTATGCTTGGTTGGTGTAAAATATTGAGTTAAAGGGGCAAAAATGACCGGTGGGCTCTACGCGCTCAGAGTCACGTGCGTGTTTGTCGTTTCAGCATTGTTTCTGTGCCTGAAAACATACTGAAACTTGAAATTTGAAGACGAGCTAAGAAATGACTGACATTGATCGTCGAATTTACGGTAAGCTTAATTCAAGTTGAGAACCATGAGACTCTAAAGAGGCTTATTTCATCGCATGTATCAATTTCTCAATCCCATTCAACTATGTTTTTACCAACTGTTTAATTAGTTTTTTCTGTTATCTACAACAAAATCCCAGTAAACAATCTCAAAAATTGATCTGAATGGAGAAAACCGTTTGTGCTTGGTTCAGTCTTGGGATTCTGTGGCCGATTGATTATTATTGCTCCAAACAAAAAATGAATTATAGTGGAACAACACTGGAATCGTTCAGTTTATTGGAAGCTGAGATAGCCAGATTAAATCGTAGAGTAATTTTCAATAGAAATTCTAACCAGTATGAACAATTCCAGACACCGTGGTAAGTATATCAAAAGTATTTCATTCAGAAGACTATATGAAATCTGTTAAACATTAAAAGGAAGCTTAATTACCAGCATTACCTTTTAGAATATGCGAATGGTTTCTAAAAAGAGTTTTCAATCCTCCACATTGACATTTCATAGCATTAAGCATTGATGGATCTAATTGTGCAACAACTTCGCCAATGGTTATAACACCTAGAAAGAAAAAATTAAACAATCAATCATACAATGTTTTCAAATTGGGATTTATTGATTGGCCCTTGGCCTGTTTCAATGCTATACATGAGATAATGATGAGTTCCTCATTGGCTTAGAGACGGCGCCTTTGTTTTCGAAAATAATGTGCAAACAACACTGCTACTAGTTTGTGGAGCAACGAAATGAAACAGCTGCAAAAATCGTTAGAGCTGAGCTGAGTCATTTACTACACCAGCAATTTGTTTGTTTTAAATAACTTCTTAAAAATGATATTAAATAGAAAATAGAAGATCATTTGATTAATAAAATATGATAGAAGATGTTGTGTACGGGTTGAAAACTGACACGAAACCATCTAATATGTGCTGCTAACAAAGGTATGCTGTTTAATATATATAATCATCCAAACTCTTCTTTACAGTTTTGGATTACTTTTTGCCTTAAGAACATTCAAAAGCACAAATTGCATTTTGCACTCATCCTAGCAATGTCGATATATTTCGTAAGACAGATTTGATTAGATCAAAACCTTGAATTGAAACTGAAACAAGATGAGTATGTACCTATTGTTATGTGATATCGATAGGCTAGTTGGGCAATCGTAACTTCGGACACGTCATGCGCAAATAAATATACTTTTTACTTATAGAACAAAAATAGTTTGATTTTGCATTATGTGAATGATTTTCAAACGTTTTGGTATGTGGTACAGGCTACCTTATTAATGCCACACAGGAATCACCTGTGCCTAAAAAAATCGTTTGTTTTTTAAATCAACACATTCATGCTTGAAACAAGAACATGCCATGTCCAATAAAGCTAGAAAATATGTTTTCATTTAAGTATACATTTTTTAATGATACTTATTTTGATAAAATAAATCATTGAAGATTTTTGCAAATTCCCAAGCATTTCTATTAATACAGAGAGGAATTTCCTCAGAAAGGCGAATTACTTAACCGAAATATAGAGTTAGCCAATCAATAACTCACCACCGGCATTCCAATCCTTCCATTCTACGCCACTTGTTGTTGTTCGATTATTGTCGTCACATGTTGAACACTCGCCAATGTCTGGGTTCTTTTCTTTTGAATTGAGTAACATTTTTGTAATAGTACTGATAACAGATATTTTAATGGATGGATCGATTCGAGTGCAATTGCGAATTGGTTCATAACTTTGCCGAGGTGCAAAATTTGTATCCTTCTCTTCGACATGTGCTTCTTCGATTTCATTTTCGAATAGTTTTAATGAAATTTTTCTGGATTCAAGAATTGATCTAATCTTTGTGATAACTGTGCTTTGTTCTTCTTTGTCGTATATTCTAGTCTTTCCAATATGACAAACCTTTAAGAGAATTCGAGTATTTATTAGGAAGAATAAACAAACAAACTGGTACAAAAAAAACACTGATGAATTCCACAGAAGTTTGCCTCAGAACAATTTTGTGCACATGAAACATGAAACTAGACAAAAAGGCAATTACTATCTTATATTATCTACTCGATTCTTGGATGCGGACTTACATGGATGGGTTGCCCTGCCTTGCTGCAAAATCTATGCAAGGCTGATGTTAGGAGACATAACGAAGAAATGAGTCAGAGACAACATTATTCTAGTTTCCTGAATGTTCCCCCAGCATTCCCAAGTGCACAAAACATGGAGAAAGGAAAAACCGGCCAATTTCATGTCTTTTTACAAATGAAAATATTTATTTTTTTCAATAAATATTATATCAATTTGGCTTCTATGCTGTCCTAGTGTTCTTCTCATGCTTATATAGAAAACAAAGTATTTTCTCAGGCCAGAACTACTCTAACTTTCGATTTCGTAACTGAATCCTGGCCAAAAGTCAAATCCGACGATTCGATTGCAAGAGTGTCTACTTACCCGTTTGGTTGAAGGTATTCTCAGAGTGTCTTTTTCGACATTGAATCCACATTTCACCCCTACCTCTTCAACAAATGACAAATACGTTTTGTACTGCGCAGCTTTTACACCACTTCTTTGAAACTGAAAAAAAAACACAAGCTTTAATTTTAATACCAAATTTCAGCTAGTTTAATCCGTTAGTATGGTTTTAGTCATGCACAACGATTGCGATAGACTTGGCGTATCATTTAGCTAAGCTAGATCAAGTTATCTAACTTAATGAGGAGATGTCGAACAAAGCATGCTTGAAAATCTGATAATGTTGAAGATAGGATCATACTTACTTTACCGTTGAAATCATGAAAACAGCAAGGTAAAACAAAGTAACGACAACTGTACGAAGATCTAAAATCATAAAATATTAAATTTATTGAATATTTATCGAATATTCAAGAGACAAAATATCACGAATGTTTTTAGTAACATTCACTGACTAGATAGTGTCGTTGGGTTTCAGTTTAAATAGTGGGCAGCATCATTCTATCTAAATGTTAGTAGATGGTGAAGGAGTGTGACGTCATGCTTTTGGACTTTGACCCCTGTCTGAGAGAAAGGATAACAAAGGAGTGATGCATCTGAGCAAAGGTGTGGTATTTTGAACAAAGGAGTGGTATTAATGTATTGTTTCGGTAGAGATGAAGGGTTACCGCATGGAGATGAGAGAAGCCACCCGGGTAATGAAACCAAGAAGTGGTACAATGGTAATTAAATGACTTGTAGGGTATGAGATCAAGAGGTTACCGTCTCGAGAACAAAGAAGTGGTACAGTAACAAATAAGTGGTGCAACCCGAACAAAAAGGTGGTGCATTTGAACAAAGAAGTGGTGCAGTTTGAACAAAGGTGTAGTACAATGGTGATAACCAGAAGGAGAAGTGACAGTGTTACAAAGGGTGGTGCATTTGAACAAAGAAGTGGTAATATAATGAATGGAGCAAATATTCTGTCAATATGCCTCGCAACTCGAGAAACTCACAAGATCCAAGGATGGTGGAATCAGAAAACTCAACTCAACATCAGTCGGTGGTGGCGCTGTCAGCTGGAGATCGCCAATCGCTAATTGACGCTTTGGTACCTGCAGTAATTGCAGCAATATCAGGCCCGACAGATAATACTGCCTCACGGAACGAAACCAATGTATCAGGTCAGTCACCTCAAGACAGTCAAGGTATGTGGCCTTTGCCTTCATTTGTTCCGACATGACTCTATCCAATCAACGGGGGCAGGCGTGACGTCGACCATAATAGCACCGTCATCCATACCATCGTATGTATCTGTAGCTACGTTGCCGATGGTAAATCATCATCATCATCGTCAATTTATTTATTTTACCTCAAATTCTACATTCACAAAAAAAATTGTGAAGTTGCCAAAGGCATGTTTTACAGAATGTCGAGCAATGTATATATGTAAATAATGTAGTTTAAGTTTTGTATATATGTAAATAATGTAGTTTAAGCTATGTGTATATGTATTTGATATTATGCTATTGTTATTGCTAAAAGTTAATTTAAAATGTACTGTACATTTCTGCCAAATTCTTAGATGATAGCCAAGCTTTAAATAAATGTCTGTTGTTAATTTTTAACATTTCAGCATTGGTATCCTTTGAAAGTTCATCGTATAATTTGCCATCAACTCTTACAACTGAGAATTTTTCCCCATGCTAGATTGTATCTTGCAATTTCAAAGTCATGACGTTTCCCAGCCCGTGTGTTGCTACTTTTGAATCGGAATGACTCTTATATATATGCTGGCGCTCAGCTGTGTTGCACTTGCCATGCAATTTGTGTAGCAGAGACGAGGCTTTGCTGCCGTAGTGATTTTATAAGCATCTTCATTTCAGAAAAGCATTCGAATGAGCTGAATGACGGTTTCTTGTGAAGCACTAGCCTGATTGCTTGACAAAAGGATTTATCTATGCGATTTTGAAGTTGTTTCGTAAGGGAGCATAGGAGTGAATAGGCAAAAGTATAATTTGGTACGATAAACACTTTTATAAACGAAAGTTTGCAATTTTCAGGTAAAAATGATTGTAGTCCTGCTATGCAGGATGCTTTGGCGGACACTTTGTTACATATCGCGTCAACATGTTCTTTGTATGTTAGTTTATTTTCAAACATCACTCCCAGAAGTTTTAACTGTTTCTGTGACTTGAGTTCAATGCCGTTAACAAGAATTATGGGTGACATAGAGCCTAATGCCATATACTGTGTCTTCTTGTTGTTCAATAACAGCTTATTACTTTCAAACCATGATACAACATCCTTGACTCCAGTGTCGATGTTTTTCTGAAGAATAGGTTGGCTTTTTGCAGAACAAAATATTGTGGTGTCATCTGCATACTGTCGAATTGAGCATGTCTTGCAGAATAGGAATAGATAATTTGAAAACAGGTTGAAGAGTATTGGCCCCAATATGCTGCCTTGTGGGACACCAGACGGTACATTTTGCCAGTTGGACATTTCTCCACCTATTCTCAAATGGATTCTATGAACAGATGGATGTGATGAATAATCAGCTGATGTGGCTGGATTAGTTTCCATGTGAGCTACAAAGGCATCATTCAATAAACAATCAACCTTTTGTTGTTGGCCCAGGTTGCCCACCCGTATCAATAAAAATTGTCACGCAAGTACTGAAATGGCACATTTGTAGAGCTGGAAGATTTACTATCTTGGAGTGCGATAGACGGTCCACAGGAGCATCACATGGCTATGGATGGCAAGGTGGTGTGCGCGTCGACGACACGTACCCAACGTCGAAAAATTGAGGACATCGCTACTTGGGTGGAGGTGGAGGCTTTTAGTGTGTTGGTTATGATAATGACCAACTATTTCCCGCACCTTTGGAAGGATCGTGCATTCCGTGAGCACACTGCCGCCACCCAATTGAGCGACTGGTCGACTTTAAACAGTCAACTATACAGTTTTTATACGGCAGGCTGTAGTCCTCGCAATTCTCTTGAAACTTTAAGCTACCGTTCTGAAACAACGAAGGTAATACCAACGGAGTTCCCGACGTGCCGAAATTGGAATAAAGGGCGTTGCCAAGCATGTTATCCGAATTGTCGCTACAATCACCATTGTGCTTTATGTACCGGTCCTCATCCAGTCATGGATTATCCGTCCCTTAAGGAAAGAAAACCAACAGACCGCAAACGAACCAATGATGAACAGCAACCAATGTCTTACTACCCTTTGGCTAAACGTCGGTAGAATATTGTAGAATTGTACTGAGATCAATTTTCAGCTGTATTGTTTAACAAGTTCACTATTCCTGATTAATGCAATTACTGTATTCTTTTTCCTATATATAATTTGTTTTCTATTGTTCTATATGTGTTACGAATATCATTTGAAAAAGGTGATTAACTCAGCGTTAATATTGTCTTTGTTCTGTGTCTCATTGGGCTGCGAATGAATGAATGTCTGCATCTATCCGTTGAGAACTAATAGGCCAACAGAGTGATTTATTGCCGTATAAATTCTATGAACTCTATAACGGTGGGCAGTCAGGCAAGCAGCATAGTAAAATCGCGATCCCAAGGCGGAGAGTTCTATATATGCCTAAAAATTGCATGTCTCTTGAGGCTCTATAATGTTCTATTCCATAACAAAACATAAATAATTATAATAATTAAATTGATGGATTACCAGATAGAGCAAACAGCCAAAGTTTTAAAAGGCTACTATTAAGAAAGCTGAATGTTTCGTTAAATGTGCTAGCCTCATCCAAGAACTAATACTGGTCTCGTTTCCACGTAGATAGACTGCATCCACAAGCCTCTTCAGGTTGAGCAAAAAAGCTACGCTATGATTGTCAATAAAAAAATATATATTTTGATTCATTAGTATCCGTATAAGATCGCTATTTTAATCGCAACAAAGCTTTTATATTTGTATTTAAAACAACACACAGATGTTTGTCTTTGGCATTTATTTCGATATTATGGAGAGTCTTAGTTTGATTGCATTCTATGACCCGGAGACTCACCAACGAGTAGGTCTTAGAGCAGGATCCAGATGGAAACCTTTGCCCCCTTGAGGAAGAACGTGAGATTTACCAGCAACAACAAAAAAGAAAAAGAAAATTAGAAACAATAACACACAATGCTTAGGTATGTGTATATCAAAGTATAATAAGCCGGTGTTCACATATTGGCGTCCACGTCCAGGGGATACATAGTTAAGTGAGGGGCGTCCATGTATTGTGTGTACTCTTCAAGAAACTGTTTTCTTCCAAGCACGCTAGTTTTTGAGTCGTTCTTTCCTAGGCTACACAGTTTTAGGATTGGGAAACAGCCATTATTCAGTAGAAATCTACCGTTTGAATCCCTTTTATGGCATGTGAGGCATTACCAGCACCACAATCCGTGCACCAATACTTCATTCATTTCGCGGCCTGATCACATGGAGCAATTATCACTAGGCCCTATTAGCTTTGCTCATCAGTTTTTTCCATTTCATTTGATCTTAGCTATGGGACCGGATGGTTTGCCTACCGTTGCAGCCATTACTCCGCTACAACCTGGCCAATTTGCCCGTGAGTTGCGCTCCTATCCTAACCAATCTTAAGTCTCCTATGTCGTAAATGGTTTGCTAAATGGATTCCACCAGGGTTTTCAAAATAATCGTACATTGAAATCTGCAAAGGGGAATAAGCATTCAGCCGCTGAAAACCCACACACTATTGATGAGTATTTGAAAAAAGAAGTTGATCTGGGGAGGGTCGCTGGGCCCTTTCACTTATTGCCTTTGCCTCACCTTCACATCAGCAGCTTCAGTGTCATACCAAAACGGGGTCAGCCCGGAAAGTGGCGACTCATTGTCGACCTGTCCTCTCCTCATGGCCTTAGTGTTAATGATGGTATTGATCCAGAGGATTATTCTCTTCAATATATCCATGTGGATCAGATTATTCGAATGGTTACTAGACTTGGCCAAGGGTCATTAATGGCCAAATTTGATGTGGAAGCGGCCTACCGGAATATCCTGGTGCATCCGGACGGCCGCTATTTTGCTTGGAATGTCATGTCGGGATCAGCTTTACATTCACCTAGCATTACCTGGGTTGCGCTCTGCCCCATAATTATTCAGTTTTCAGTTTTGTCCACTATTTGGATCATTTTATCCTTGCAGGGCCACCTAATTCCACAAAATGCATTCTCGATTTTCAACAATCGCTCCACAAGTGTGCAAGCTCCTAGGACTACCTTTGCACCCACAGAAATGTGTAAGGCCATCAACAGTCATGGTAGTGTTAGGGATCGAATTAGATTCTGTTCATCGCATTGCTCGGTTACCTAAGGATAAATTTGATGCTCTAAAAAATTTATTGCAATCATGGCAAGGACGTCGCTGGTGCAATAAAAAGCAATTATAATCTCTTATTGGACACCTCCATCATGCAGCTAAGGTGGTATGGCCAGGGAGCACTTTTGTGCGTCGAATGATCGATCTGATATCATGCTTTCGTAAGCAGTCACATGCAGTTCGCCTAAATGTTGAATTTCGGAAAGATTTAGATTGGTGGCATCAGTTTGTTTCATCTTGGAATGGAGTCAGTTTCTGGTTGTATCTGGTGTTCCTGTTATGGCCGATGTAGAAGTTATCACTGACGCTTCAGGCTCTATTGGAAATGGTGCTTATCATAATCACCAATGGTTCAGTGGTACGTGGAATGACATCCACAGCTCGCATTCCATAGCTTTCAAGGAATTGTTTTCATATAGCAGCTGGGAATGTATGGGGACACCAATGGGCACAGCAGCATGTCTTGTTTGTTTCTGACAATGAGGCAGTAGTTCATGTCCTAAACTAACGCACTTCAAAATCACCTCCGGTCATGCATATGCTTAGATAATTGTTGTTTGCCGCTGCAAAAGTCAATTTTTTTTCTTCTTAACACATTCAGGGCATCAATAATCTCATTGCTGATGCTCTTTTTCGTTCCAATTGGCAGGAATTCAAACGAGTGGCGCCACTGGCTCACGCTGTTCCAACCACAATACCACCAGAGGTCATCAAAGCATTGAACGTAGCCTCTTAGAACGGCAATGTCACAAGTACCTACTTAATGGACTGGCTCCATCAACTAGACGAACATATGCTTCTGCTCAGCGCAAGTTCTTGGAATTTTGCACTACCTTTAACTATATTCCTACTTTTCCTGCAAACGAAAACACACTCTGTGGATTTATAACACATTTGGCCAAAACGATTTAACATCCATCGATCAAGGTGCATCTTTCAGCTGTCCGGGCTTTACACATCGAGATAGGCTTTGCAGATCCCTTGCAAAATACTCCTCGTTTGCTGCAAACATTCCGTGGTATCAAGCGACTACAATGCTCTACACCCTCAACACGTCTACCAATCACTGATTCCTTAATGTTAGTTATTTTCCGCTCTCTGACGATGGAAAAACCCGACAATGTGATGTTGTGGGCTGCTTGCAATCTTGCCTACTTTGGTTTCCTTCGTGCAGCAGAATTAACCACACCTAGTCTCACCAGCCTTGATGAAACCATCCATCTGCAATTGTCAGATATGGCTTTTGAGGATAAACCATATCCAACCTGCCTCCGCTTATGGATCAAAGTATCAAAGACTGATCCGTTTCGAAATGGTTGTCACATTCATATCGGTCGTGGCTCATTCCCTCTTTGTGCTGTTACATCAATGGCTAAGTATGTACGTCTTCGTGGTTCTTCCAGTGGCCCTTTCTTTATGCTTGAAAATGGCCAACCTCTAACACGTCAACTATTGATTTCATGGCTTCATTCTATCTTCTCTTCGGCTGGAGTTATTGGGAATTTGTCAAGCCATAGCTTTCCTATTGGAGCTGCTACAGTAGCAGCAGGCAACGGTGTACCGCACCATTCGATTCAAGCTCTAGGCAGGTGGACCAGCAGTGCCTTCATGGGATACACCAGAAGTACTGCAGAGGAATTAGCAAGTATGGCCGGAAAGATAAGCTAGGTAAGCACCAAGACGTTCGCAAGTATAGCCAGTTGTTGGTATTAATTCATTTATAGAATGGTGCTTGAATAGACAATTTGGTGGGGGTCATAATACCCTATCCCTCTCTCCAAGCACCTTGGAGCATACTTTGGGCAGGATAGGGTTCTTAAGGTGAGTGCGCACACCACCAAGCAAATGACTCCCATCAACCAAGCACCTAGGCCAAGTAAGTATAATTCATCTACTGATGATGAGTTTAAATGTGCCTAAAATTGTTAATTTTATGGTAGTTAGAATCAAGCCAGTCGCAAGATGACGCACCTTTTCAGGTGGTTACTATGGCAATTAACTATGAACTCAATATCAAACATCATTTAGTTAATTAATTACTAGCTAGGACAAGTAATTGCAGTCAATGTCCTTCTACTAATTTGTGGTACGTGACAGTATCGTAAGTGATCACTTTTAAAGTTAATTCCCTCATGGGGAATGGTATCTAGAGATCGTACGATCATACAAGCTTGTATGCGCATGTGCAGATTTCAGGTATCATATGGTGAAGGGGTGTTTCCTAATCATTCGCATTGTCACCTCTGCAAGCTAAGCAAGTGCAAACCATCATCCGCAATTTGCAAATATTCTGTCAATATGCCTCGCAACTCGAGAAACTCACAAGATGCAAGGATGGTGGGATCAGAAAATTTAAAATCCAAAATTTAAAATCCTCTTGATAACACTATATAAGGTATTATCTATTTCCACTGTTAATCGGTGTGACTGGTACTTGGTTGGGTCAGGATAGGGTTCTCAAGGTGAGTGCGCACATCACCAAGCAAATGACTCCCACCAACCAAGCACCTAGGCCAAGTAAGTATAATTCATCTACTGGTGATGAGTTTAACATATACATATATATATGATAAATGAACAAGTCTATCGATATAAAGGATGCTTAAAAGATGAATATTAACAATTACACGCTGGTAAGTAATACATGTTTGATTGATATTATCCAGTTATGTGATGTCTTCATCTTTCAATTAGATGGGGGGTTGAGTAGTGCTCGAACCGTTTGATTGATCACGAACTGTTGATCGTCAACTTTTGTTCGTCTGGGACCAGGAAATATTCGATGAACGAAAGTTGTAACCAATTTTTCATTATACTCGGGATTGTTTACGCTGAACTTCGACACAGTCTCTTCTAAGCTGTACCCACGACATAGGTGATAGCCAACAAACACAACAAATTCCGCACATACTGCACTGTAACTGCTTTGCCATTGGACGCTCTCAACCAGGTGCAGTTGGGAACCTAATCTTTTTAATTCCCTTCCGATATTGTAACTTGAACGTTCCCTAGAATGTGAGTCAAAGAACGCCACCAATGTTCCTTTCACGTATACTAATAGCCAATGACTTCCTGGTTTTGTAAAATTTCTGAATTAAAAATGTACAACTTTTCATGCTCAGCACTACCACGTTTGTTTTGTACAGCACTGTAGAATTCATCCAAGGCTAGTACTTCTATTGTTCTTGACTTCATACAAACATCTCGAGATATAATGCATTGCAACTCTTGTGTATTCATCAGTAATCCAGGAAGACGTGTCGTGCTTTGTCATATGTAATCAGATTGTCATACTCGGCATAGAGTAAAACCGTGACTGCTGTAGTCAAGGGGGTGGAAAATTCCATACCAATTCGAATATCACCTCTGTTGATAGGTTGCTGATGACCCCCATTGCAGTCTGTTGGTTGTAAGGAGAATCTAAATAAGCTGTAGCCTTCAGGGTATTTGGATCGTCCTATAGAGAGCCCTTCGTCAACATTGATACATTGAGTTGTGGAAAATATAGATCTATAACCGTCGATTATGTCATTGTTTTGAAAATTAAATTTAAATGTCATAGGCTTTGATTCTCCATTTACGTATAATGCGAGACTGTTAATGTTGAAGTGTTGAAAATTGTAAGAGTTCAGATTAGGTTGTAAGGCTCCAAAGCTATTATTAGTCACAAAAGCAATAAAAACTTTATTCGGTAGTTGACCCACGAGACTGTGTTCCCAGTTGACACTAGTAACGTTTTTGGGGATAGAATAATTCTTCAAGAGGGATCTGTTCACGGGATACAAGCATTTCTTACTGTTGAGTTCTTTCTGAATGTTTAAGAACTGTGACGGTGCTAGAGTGCTCTTTTTCACACAAAAAACATGTTCTGTTAACTTGACAGAATGTTTTTCATTCATACCCGGATCCCCCATGAGAACAAAGGCGTCCTTTTGTCTATGAAAGTTCAACTTTGATGGCAAATTATTCAGTAACAACCTAGGTTGAAAAAACAATTCATGATGTGGTCTTCCCATCAGTTGAATGATCTTGGAGCCTTTTGTAAACATGAATCTTTCATTTAGACCAATGTTTTCTTTCACGGGGTCAATATCTTCCATTTTATCTGCAACATCTTTTGTGTAAAGTCCCATACCCATGTGTGATTTCCTTGCATCATCTGAAAAATTTAACAACACTTCGAACATAGCCGGGTAGCCATACATACGAAATGAGCTTGATATGAGTTTATCTCCCAGCGACACGTCTAGCGCAGACCATAATAAAGCTATGGGGGTAATTAACGAATGTCACCTTTGTCGTGTCAGGTAGAGAAGTGCCATCACTGTTCACAATTTTGAGTTTTACACGAATATAGCTTTGTGCTAGATCTAAAAACTGATCACTCTGTAATGTTAAGACAAACTCGACCATACTTGCATCCTCAAGTGCACTGATGGGGTAGATATCCTCATATTGACTACTCTCCACAGCCGTTTGAACATATGCAGGTTGAAATAAATCCCATCAGAGAGAAGACAGGCTAGACTCGCATTTTTTTGATCACTCGACATGATTGATTAACTTTGTCTTTGAGATAGTGATCATTGAAAAATGATAGTGATCATCGACTTTTTCGATTTCTTCTTCTTCTTTGTTTTCCTTCGACCTGTCTTCGTTAACCCAAGCCTTCTCTTCTTCACGACAGCTGAGGCACTGTTGGAGCCACCAGGTGTTCCTGTATTTATCCGTTGTACAGGTCTGGTGACGTCATTTAGAAATCGACTCATGTTTTGTTTACCTCGCTTTTTGATTGAAGTTTTAAAATCTGCACCGTTTGAATAATCACCAAGGGATTCGATTCCAGTGGAAAGCAGGCTTTTCCCAACATTGGTCAGACCTCTATTAACAACTGGTTGCATTGTTCTTAATAGTCCACAAAATATTCCACCCGATCCATTACCTCCTCTTTGACGTAGGGCACCTCGAAAGTAGGGCATACTACTACCATAAGGAGGAGGAAAGATATGTTTACTTTGTTGACATTGTTTTCAAATTATTGACTCATGAAAAATAAAAGGTTAGAGGTACCCTTTTGAAAATCAAAGTTACCAGTACCTTGCCAGAATGGAATGCCACTAATTCACCAGTGTCATTCCTTATATCTATGTTGATGGTTTGAATCTCGTCTTAATTGAGGCTCTTGAATTGAGGTGTTTGGAAATACACGGATGAATAGTCCCCATGGTTACATTGTATAGGAACAACGCGCAGCAATGGAACCCTTGATTCGCCTACATGCTGGTGTTGATTTACATTGCTGTATACATAGATAGAGTATAAGCCATTGTGGTGAGATGCAATGGTAAAAGATGTAGCTTCTAGAATCTACTTTCAGGTCAGGGGAAAATCCCAGAATTTGAGCAATGCCAGAATTCTCAAATCGAACAGTCATACCAGGTCTTGTCTCCATCATGCATAAACTGGAGTTGATGTTGTATTCTATGTGAACAGGGAGACCAGGCCATCGTATCCCAGCTTTTTGTAGAGCGGAGAGAATGTCCTTGATATCCCCATAATATCCAGGTGGTATCTTTAAGACCATTGCGCCAATTCCATCATGAATTATAGCATGATTATGACCTTCACGTATTTCTTTTATTCTTTTTTCCTCTAGATTTCCTCTAGAGCAACATGCCAAGATCCACGCTTCAAATCCAACGGTTTTGATAGTCTAACTTTAAAACTGGCTGACAATAGTGTCAGATACAACTGCTCTTATGATGAATATCTCTTCACTCCAACCAGCCAAATAGCCTTTCCTAAACAGTTTGCTCTCCTTGCTCACCCTCACCAGATCATCGTTTTGCTCCTTTATCAAATTTCTTCCTGGAATATTTTTCATACAATCTGAACCAAACATGAAGGGAATTACTCTCTGTAACTTGACCTGGTTACATACCGATGCTATTATGAATGGTGTTGTTGTATTGTCACACCACTTCCGGTAGGATATCTATATATTTTCTGGTTGATTTTGCTGTAAAATGTTTGAAAATTTTTTCCTTGATTGATCGATTTAAGCGTTCTACGACCGAGGCCTTGTTCGTTGAAAACGTACATCTTAATCCCACGATCCATCAAAAGTTTCTTAAATGAACGATTGTAGAACTCTGAACCACGATCTGCTGGATTATCATTGGCTTTCTACCCCTTTTAGAATTTTCCTGAATGCTTTTGTCAACTCTACACCAGTTTTCGTTTTCAAAGGTTGGATCCACGCCACGTGACCAGTAGGTATTTCACTCCTTTGTTGTATCTTGAAAGCTTAGCCATATCCACCAAGTCAATATGCCACAGTTCATCGAACTCGTGAACAACAACTCGGCGAGTAGGAAAATTATGCTTGATTGGCTTGTGTGTAGTGTATGTGAGGTGAGAGGATAGCCATTTTTCTACCTCTTTGCGTATGATTCTAGAATCTTTCTTTTTCGCCTCTCGGTAAAGCTTTTCTTTTCCAGAAAACGCAGAGGGTCTCTTCCATTGATAATAAAGTTCATGGAGCAATTGCTCAGTGCTTTCTGATTTAATTAAATTAATGGTATGATGTCGTAACATTCCCCATCCACTAGGTTACATAGAGACATGTTATAATCATCAGTGTCACTGTTGTTTATGTCTGATAATTTTCCACTTGTCTGAGAACCTGTCTTCATTACATCAGCGGAGCAGCAGATACATAGACATTTTAATTTCTTTAGCAAATCCTGAAGCGGTAATCTGAGTGGCATGCCTCAAGTGTTCCTTCTTCCGTCATGTCACAAGACAAATGATCAATATTATTTCCAATCACTTTATATCAGTTGTATACTATGGTAAGTTTCTCATTTAATATATTCAAACCAATCTAGATGTGGAGAACATCAAATACCAAATCGGTTATGTTGCTACGAGGAACTGTTCTACCTTCATAGGTAAATTTACATGTAGAATTCCAGCCTGTAATCTCTGGTCTACTTTTCATATGAGAAAGCAGTCGTTGACCCTGTTCTCTCAAAGACTTCGGAAGTGCTTCTAATGTCTTTGCTATCATTGGAGCCATAATTTCACTTGTACCACCCTTGTCCTGCTTTTCCTAAAGATTGACACCACTACTTTCAATAGAGTCTGATGCTACCATGGAAGCATCTTCTAGTGCTCTTCCTTGCCTAATGGAAAGCTGAATGGGCTTGGGTTTCAATACCTTATCTCGTTGTCATTGAAATATATTCAGATTTTGAATGTATCGTCGTACTTTTTCACTATCAGAAATATCATCACTTTGTATTGTTTGAGATAAATGTGCCTCTGTAGCTAGTAAAGCGGCTTTATCAGGCTGGAGTGTAGGATTTGTCTCGAGTTTATCCATCATAACATCATAGAGCTCCTAAGGGACAAGAACTTGTCTCTTATATGCTGGTTGCATACTCATGATAGACGTTTTGATGGCAGATTGTGTGATGTTTCTCAATTTAGAATGGGAGTATAGATACTAGAGTCGAGAGAACAGGTCCTAAGATCGAGTGGATTAAACTTCCTCCTCCTGATTGACTCACCAATAGTTTTTTTCGATATGCAGTGGAACGTTTAGGTTGGGAGAGGGCTCTTAACACTTTCTTCTTCCTTGCCAGCTTGCGCTTTTGTTTCTTTTGTTAGTGGTACGTTTCCTTTTAGCATGTTGAGAAAACAATCTATAAGACAGTTGATCAAACCAGGACTGGCCGTCTTCAGGAGTTGCCGTTACTGTGTTGCAGAGCAGTGGTGAAGAGCTTTTAGCATACGAAGGTTCTTTTTCACTCTTTGAGTCATGCTGAGTAGTTTACATACCAGAGATGATACATCCACCCCATTCCACAGTTGTTAGAAATGAGGCTGTTTGATTAAAATCCAACTATTAATAATGTCTCTTTGAAGATTGATAGAAGTAATGGGGACCATCATCGGGCAGAATTCCTGATCTAACTCTGTGCTCATCCAACGTTGAAGGCTTGTGATCGAGATTGCCATGTAGTCCGAATTCAAGCTTATGCTTCTCTGTTCTTATGGAAGAGATTTTTGTTGAGGTAAATGACGCTGACATTGTCATGACGACTAGTGCAAAACAACTTTGCAACGGAATTATTTTGACAGCACTGCTCCATCAAGTCATCAAGTACAACAGGGGATTGAATGTGACGATCAAACATCGTGTTGATATTAGCGGGTATTCCTTTTATATATTCTAGACCGGGGAAGTAGCCTACAAACTCTTTCAGTAAATCCGGTTGATGCTTGGAATAACACCATACTATCCTCTCAGGAGGCTTATCAATTACTGAGTTTCGATATTTTATAAGTCGTTTTGTGAACACCGACTTACCTTCACCTCGAGGCCCGAGCGGAGCGGCCCCGACAGTCAGCCCAGATCCGCGCATACGGAGTCAAAATTCAGCCAAGGATAGTGGAGACCCAAATTTCAGTCGAAAGTTTCTCCTGCGCGCTTTACAAAGATGATGTCTGTGTGGCAAGAATGTTCCACTAGTTTTTAGCATCGTGGTTCTGTTTATATCAAGATCGATCAAGTATTTTATTTTATATGAATCTTTTAACTCGACCTTTTCTGTGATACCCATTGTTCTACTCTTTTGTCTTTTACAGTTTTTTACAGTCACGTGGTCTCGCGATTTTGTCTGCTCGCTGGTGTGTTGTGCTTCAGGGCACGTAGCTGTAGTGCTGTCACGTTTACACATGGTTGTTAATTGTTACCGTCATTGTTGTCGTATTCAAAGTTGTATTCGTGAATGGTCGTTCGTGTCGCTATTATGATTGACTATTATGATTGCTTGCTGATTGCTCCTATTGTTGTTTCTTATTCACTATGTTATGCTCTGTTAAATTCGTCAAGTTTACTTATTTTATGCGCGGGGAAGTAATGCATTCAATCACCATTGGACGAGATTGTTTTTGCCCAAGTATGGAATCATTCTGTTAGGCCGATAGTGATTCTTCGCTGCAAAGGCGGTTATGAGGAAATCGACTTTTCACTAGAGAGTTGTGCCCACTGGCCTGTATGTTTGACAACAACTATTGACTGTAAAAAATACTTTCTGGGGTTCAGAGCTTTCCAGACAGATGGGAAAAGATCTGTGCTGTTTCTTTCTTTCTTTGCGTTTGTTTGATTCAACGTTAATTTTATTCTTAACAATCCTGCTTAAAGCCTTCCTGAAAAGACCACAATTCTATGGGGTGGTGGGGCTGATAAGGTTAGGGAACAGTGACATCGTCAGCTAGCATTCCAGAAAGCGTGTGCTCTGCACCAATAAATACATAAATACATCGTGATCAATCCAATCAAGCTACCAGGTCAACCCAGTCTGTGAACAGTTATTTTACTAAATACTTATCAGGTCACACCATAACTTTTTGGGCATATATTGCTGTGTGACATTTTTATAACAGAGTTACTTTACTGATTTTTCCGTACCCAAGCACAAATTTAATTGAAAATATGGCATTTAAACGAAGTTTTTCTTCAAATAAAGTTGTTTCATTTCATCCTGTTGAATAGAGAGATATGCTTCGGAACTGGATTATGGATTATGAGAGTATCCTGTGGAAGGACCCGTAAGGGTCCATCCACAAAATTATATCACTGCTACTGGACCACCCAAAGTTAGAAGCGTATACGGAGAAACCAATCTAGCATCCATGATTGAAGACTGCCTTGTTTAACGTCTATCTAGATGCGTCCACACCTTAATCTATATTGCACATGCCCCTACAATAGTTGATTTTAACTTACTTACTAGTTAAAAGGTATAATAGGCTAAAACAATGGCTGATTAAACAATGTTTGGCTGATTAAATAATGAAGTCACATGCTTGTTTGGACATGCCTGTCATTCAATTTATCTGATTGGGTTCAATGTTACTTCGCATACATACTGATTCGTCAGCTAGTTAACGATTTTTATTTCTTTCTTTGGCTCTGATCAATGACATGGATAATTTTCAATGTGAAATATGCTGCAAGACGCTGTGTAACAGTTCATCCTTGACTAGGCATTATAACAGTCATTTCAACAACCATCGCTTTGAATGTGAACTTCGTCGCACCACCTTCACCAGAAAGGATGTACTACATAAACATTTTTTACATTGTACTGTCATTTCTAATCAAAGCACACTTCCAATAACAACAAGCGATTCAAATGTCAATCCGCTATTAGACTCATTACACGCATTATTAGAAGAAGGGTTTCCCATCTTATGCAATTACGAAGGAGGAGATGATTGGTATGATGCTATAGAAGACAACCAAGTATACGAGGAAGATCATAACCATGATGACAGTGATGACAGCGAAAAAGAAAGCGATGGATATGAAGAAGATGATGATGATGATGATGACTTTGGTGATGATGATGATGATGGCGATGAATGTGATGATATGGATGATAATTGTGATTATGATGCTTCCAACGGTTTATCAGACAGTTTAATGGACATCAGCTTAGATCAGTTAGATGATGAGAATGTAAATGATGAAGTTGATGACTCTTTGATGACGAATGCTCAACCTCACAGGCATTCTCTGGATGATTTATTGAATTGCCGCTTCTGTCATAGAATATTCTTACTTCCAGAGAATCTGGACCGCCACAAGAACCAACACAATGAGACATTTGAGAGCTTTCAATGTTGTGGCTGTTTAAAAGAATTTAGACGATTCGATTCAAAATGTCTTCACGAACGCACATGTGATGTTATCCGAGGTCAAACTACATCAGTCAATCCCATCATCCAGGTTGGTGGTTTCCAAGGTCAAGATGACAATGATGGTAATGTCAATGAGAGTAATTACAGAGTTGAATCCCCTCATCCAACATTACCAGGACATAATCCAACGTCAACAATATATGTAATGGCGTGTCATAGAACAAGCAAGAATATGTTGTTGGAGAGGTTACAATTGGCAGTGCGATCCTTCCTAGAAAGTCTAGAAGAGGAGGTGCATCAAAAGAAAGGCATAAAATTTGTATTCACCCTCAAGCTTCATTTTAAAAAGTCAACCGATTTTAAAGTGCTGACTGATCCCCCTATTTTTCTGAGGAGTGAACCATTCCCATTATTCAAAGGGGAAAAAGATCGTCCTGATTTCATTTTAAGTGGGGTCGTCCAACAGCTAACCAACGAAATTGATGGCTTTGAGCACAACGGCTCCGGCAGGAGTAATTCACTACGACCCACTTAGAGCATCGTCATTTATTCCACTCCCTCAGGAGCTATCGAGAAAGAATGCACTTGTCAATATAATTAATGACGATGAAAGATGCTTCCTCATCGTTACACCCAACTGATTTCGATGCGGATCATATGAGTAGTTACACTTGGTACGAAAGTACATTAAACTTGGAAGGTGTAAGCTTCCCAATGAAGATTCCAGATATTGATAAATTTGAAAAGAAGAACAATCTATCAATACATGTATTTGGCTACGAGGAGAAAAAGGTGTTTCCATTTCGACTAAGTCAACAGTTCGTTGAAAATTTTCCTGTAATCGATCTTTTATACTTATCAAATGAGAATGGGAGTCATTATGTGATGATATCTTCAATGAGCCGTTTATTATCCCTCCAAATTACGTGTCATAAAGGAACCACATACATCTGTCGTCGATGTCTTCATGGTTGTAGCACTCAAGAGGTCCTAAATCGTCATCAAGAACATTGTCAGGAGCACATCATTCAAAGAACAAAGTTACCATCAAACAATTATGATAAGAAAAAAGACAAAGTATTCTTCAAAAACATTGGTGCACAGCTGCGGAAGCCATATACGCAGATTTTGAGTGATTACTGGTGCCGCATATACCTGATGAACAATCTACTTCTGGTAGCACACACTACACCGTTATACAAGATGATCACATTGCGTGTGGGTATGCTTTACAAGCAGTGTCGATAGACAAAAACGAGCCATACGGCAAGCTGATTTTATATAGAGGAGATAATGCCACTACTGTGTTTCTTGACAAGATAGAGAGGCTGGCAGGAAAAATCCTAAAAAATTGAAGGTGATCACACCGATGAAACTATTAACCTCACAACAACAATAGGATTTAATAACGCCACCATATGTTGGTTATGCTTAAAAGGGGGTTTCACATCACCCTCTGAGACAGATATGAAGAAAAGAGAGAACATCAAATGCCGTGACCACGATCACGTCAATGGATAAGGCCCAAGTCACGCACGTTGCAACCTTCAATACAGAATCAAAACACAGACCATGAAGATACCCTACTTTTTCACAACTTGAAACGTTATGATGCGAACTTGATATTGTCTGCTGTTGAGGAAAAACATGGTAGAATAAAATGCATCCATTTCAGCATGGAAACATATATCTCCTTCTCCATTGGCAGAGCTCAATTCCTCGATTCTCTGCAATTTATGCCTAGCTCTTTGCTTTGAATTCATTAGCAAAGAATTTACAAATGCAGCAGAAGAAAGTTACTGCAGCATATTTTAACGGAAATTATAAGAGTACCACTTGAAAAAAAATGGAGCTTGCTTCTAAAAAGGGGGATTACCCGTATTCTTACATGGATTCCTGGGATCGATTTGGAGAAACAAAACTCCCAATCAAAGATGATTTTTATAGTTCGTTAACAGAAGAAGGTATATCCGATGATGACTATACAAATGCAAAATGAGTCTGGAATACTTTCAAACACAAATGCATGGGAGATTACCACGACTTTTACTTATTAACCGACGTTCTCCTTTTAGCCGATGTTTTCGAAGCATTCAGGGATACATGTCTAGAAAATTATCAACTAGACCCGTGCTACGTCTTCACAACACCTGGCTTAGCCTGGGAGGCAGCTTTAAAACTTACTGGAGTTGAGCTACAGTTGATAACTAACATGGAGCAATATCTCTTTGTGGAGGAAGGTGTTGCTATGATATCGTTGAGACATGCTCTAGCAAACATACCTGGAAGTGTTGATCATAATCCTGAACTCCCAACACAACATCTTATATATTGGGATGCCAATAATCTGTATGACTGGGCAATGAGCGAACCACTCCCAACATGTGATTTTAGATGGATCAACCACGAAGATCTACAATAAGTTGATATTCTTAGCACCCCAAGTGACAATTCTATAGGTTATATTGTGGAGTGCGACTTGGAATACCCAGAAGAGCTACACGATCATCACAGCGACTTTCCCCTTGCACCATAAAGAATGGCTGTGACAGCAGACATGCTTCCCAGCCACCAAGTAAAGTTAATTCAAAATCAAACGTCATCATCAATCACAGGTTCAATTTCCGAAACTTTCAAAGTAGTAACACCTATATCAATTAAAAAGCTCATTCCAAATTTAAAGGATAAGAACAAATACATCTTGCACTATCGGAGCTTACAATTGCATGTGCAATTAGGATTAGTTGTACAAAATATTCATCGTGTCTTGGCATTTTCCCAGTCAAGCTGGCTAGCAGCCTACATCCTATACAACACAGAGAAAAGAGCAAAGGCAACAAACGAGTTTAACAAGAATCAGTTCAAGTTGATGAATAATAGTGTATTCGGAAAGACCATGGAAAACATAAGAAAAAGAAGAACAATCGAATTAGTTCAGAATGATAAAAAATTGAAAAAGATTGTTGCCAAACCAATGTTTAAATCATTCCTCCAGTTACACGAGCATTTAACAGCAGTCGAGAGAAGAAGCACGTAGCCCTTTCCTGTTACGACGATAAAAGATTTTTGCAGGATGACGGAGTACATACAATTCCACATGCAGCAATACCAAACAACTGCACTGAGACGAGTGAGCCATAGGAAAAAAACACATAGATAGCAGGTATATAATTAGTACTAATGAGTAATTATCAATTGTAGATAGAGTGGTACACAAGAAAAACATTTAAGCATAATTAATCATTTCTCAGTTTGTATTTGAATAAAGTAAAAAAAAAATTAAAATTTAACATTTTGAAGTCAGATTTTTACAGCATTCATGTCTTGTTTTAGTAACACAGATTTCAACTGTCTTTTAGTTCTAGCTACCCACAACACATCTGGGGTAAGAGAGGATTTCTTCACATATTCCTTTCCGGTGTTCTGGGTAACCCACTGGTTTGAGATAACCATTCGAAGAATATGGCATTAACAACTTCTTCATTCACATCAATTAGTAGCTCTTCAAAACAGACAGCTAGTTTTCCTGACAAATCTTGCCATAAGCATAATTCATGACTAAGTTGTCCCAGTGCATTTACCTGACAACCAGGGCATTTTTCTGTGACTTTTTTCATCAAATTGCTTTGCCATTGCATCTGCATAAAGCTCTACCATCTTTTCCCACTTCAATGTGTCGGAACAACTAAAATAATTATTGTCTACTTTGATTTGATAATTAGAGCAATCCGAAAGATCGGTTTGCTCCCTCTCAATGGAGAGTGATTGAAGACCTGTCTTCACCAAGGGAATTTCTTTAACATCCTTCTCGTGTCGAACGAACTGCTTCTTAGCATGACATAGAAAAGTGAAAACTCTGATATCTTGTCCCAGTGAACTAAGACTACGTCAGGATTAGAAGTGGAGGAGGTCTCATTCAGATTCTGTTGAAGACTAACAAGGTATCCCCTTTTCATATCGCCATCTAAGTGTGCACTGACAATCAGTCCCACATTTTTTACAATCACCAATCTTCCACTGTTTGGTCTTTTGTTTGAACAACTCATTTCCTGGTTGTCTTCTCGAGAGCCATTGATCTCCTTTGGGAATTGGAGGATTGTCCTTTTTTCCTATTGCTTTCTTCTTTACGCATCCAGCATCTACTTTCCTTCTTCCACCTTTCGCAATCTTCTTTACCGTGTGCTTTTTATCAGATGTCCTTGCTCGTCCTTTATTCATTTGTTTTTCTACCGGTTTTTTTGAATTCCCTTAAACAGAGGAACCTATGTCACTGAATATCAGATCAAAATTCACAGTTTTAGTCTTTCTCCAGAGACAGTAGAAACAAATAAATCTGAAATAGCTGTGAAGCACAATACAGCAGAATGACCAGATCAAATCCAATAAACATCAGCAATAAATGATCATCACATTCAACAAACCCATACTTATACTCTAAACACAGAACAATACCCCTTGCTTCTCTGCCCTCGCGCCCACCCAGACACCACTCCTTTGTCATCTGCACCATCGCTTTCTTCTAGGATACCACTTCTTCGTTCAAATGCACCACCCTTTTGTAACCCTGTCACTCCTCCTTCTGGTTATCACCATTGTACCGCACCTTTGTTCGAACTGCACCACTTCTTTGTTCAAATGCACCACCTCTTTGTTCGGGTTGCACCACCTCTTTGTTCGGGTTGCATCACTTCTTTGTTACTCTACCATTCTTTGTTCTCGAAACGGTAACCTCTTGATCTCATACCTTACAATACACTTTAAGTACCATTGTACCATTTCTTTGTTCAAATGCACCACCTCTTTGTTCGGGCTGCACCACTTCTTTGTTACACTACCACTTCTTTGTTCTCGAGACGGTAACCTCTTCATCTCATACCCTACAATACATTTTAATTGCCATTGTACCATTTCTTTGTTTCATTACTCAGGCAGCTTCACTCATCTCCATGCGGTAACCCTTCATCTCTACCGAAACAATACATTGATACCACACCTTTGTTATCTTTTGTCTCAGACAGGGCTCAAAGTCCAAAAACATGACGTCACACTTCTTTTACCATCTACTCAGTACAGTAATTAATCAGTAAGTCATTGGCTAGTACCAGTGCCATTCGGAGGAGCGGCAATTTGTAATATATCATAACAAAGCCTCAAAATATATACAAACTCGACCATTTAGCATCAATTAAAACACCTATTGCCAGATCTGCTCTGTGCCACATCCCATTGACAGCAAAACGAAACAATAATGTCAGTTGTCAGCTGTTGTCAGCCATGACCTCAATGAATAATGAATAGTTGTGATGTGTCCTTCATTACATAATTACATTTATATTGTAATTATATATTATGTAGTTGAGGTTAAAATCCAGACTCCGGGGGTTCGAAGAACGTCCTACGTACAATTGTTATGCTGAAATTGCCTCGTTTGAATGTATGCCATCAGATGCCACGAGGCAGTAGCGCACTGCATTACCTGGAATCATGTGATCTTGGTCAGTCTCTTCTCCACGGCAGAGAGTAAGTCTCGTGATACTGTAAGGGTGTAGTCATTGTTACATGTGCTAGCTTGCTAGCAGGTCGATAATGAACGTGCGAATTCGTATTTATTCGCCCTCTCCATTACTGTCTTTGCTGATTATACTTCAGATAAGTTAGAAGGTATTTAGTCTCATATAGGCTAGGCTTTGTTCAACACTATAGTGACTGCTATTAGCCGAAATAATGTAGAGTCTATGTTTGAGTTAATATTTCTGTATAGAATGTAGAATGTCTAACCTTTATTTCAACAGGGTAGTTTTAATTTCTCCACTGAATATCAGTGTAACAGTGCTTGGTTCGAGTGGCGGAGACAGGTTAGCACGAGTTTAGCTGCCTAACGAACGAATGAGTAACTCTCACCAACCAAGCACCAATCCCAAAACCCCACAAAAGGTTGAAATTATTAACATAGGTTAACAAACACATGTAAGAAATTTCAACTTGTTTAACGAAATTGTAAAAGATTATCCGTTGTTTCCGTTATAAAAATTACCTAGAAGTCTTATTTTCATGTGTGTTTTTTATGATCATCTATTCAGGTATAGAATCCATGCATATCAAAATCAGTGAGCAAATGTGGCTCCATTTCACGAAACACCTTGTACTTTCTGCATTTTGAAATTATAAATGCTTTCTGCTCTATTAACTGGTCCACTATCTTTTTTAAATCATTTAACAGTGACTGTGCGGAATTTTTTCCAGATCTTTTCATGATATTTACCATGCTGTCAAAATTATCCATAATTGACTTGTTGAAAGTCAAAGCATTACAATACCGATCAATGGCTGTTTCATTCAAAGAATTTGGCCCTAATCGCTGTAATATAGACTTTAACATATTGTTATAATGCTCTAAAGCTAAATAAATGGGAATGTTCCCGCCTAAACCAAACTTTGTCTTGTTGAACCGATTCCAGATCAATTGGTGAGCACTTCTAGGTGACAGGACGCAATAATACTGGGTCATCATGTATAATGCCTCCAAAGCATACTTCCGTGATCCGGCCCCATCATGCTTCAAATGAGGCAGCATAAATTTCCAACATCTGATTATTCTCTCTCCACCTCCTTCTGAAACAGCATCATAGAAGTTGAGGACCAACAAGTCCATAGTTGAGAAGGGAGCACTGATAGTTGAACATATCATCTGTAGGTATTACTTTATCATATTCAGCATGATAGCCATGATCATTTTGTTCATGTCTCATTTTCAACACCCCATTATTTTTAAATGTTGCAATACATGATTTAGATCTACAACAGAGCCAACCATTCGAATCTTTTTTGTTTGATTGCATTAGCCATTCTTCATTCTCCACTTTTTTCATCATTTCATTAATGCTTCCAGTTCTAACGACAAAGTCATCAATAACTTGTTGACATAAGTTATCGAGAATTTTTTTATAATTGATTGGTTGATGAAGACAAATTGTCTGACATAATATCTGTGCTTGGGTTTTGATCGATTTGAGATATTTTCAATTTGGTCATAACAGCTGGCACAATTCTTGCTTCAATTTCGAGTATGGAAAAGCGTTTGCTGGCATTTACTCTTTCGCTAACATCTGTTCCAACGCTATATTAACAACAATAAATATGTAATGATTCATTAACTAAAGTTACAGATAGATATACAAGTAAGATATGGGTTGGAGTTGAATTTGATTGCTATAAATAGTGATTAATCGTGCCACGGTAGTTCCTTTCAACATCATAACATGTAATAGCTAAAACAGGGTTTGATGAAATCAAGCAAAAACAGAATTGAGTTAGTCCGATTCAATCCGAAGCTTAAACTCAATGCGACCAGATTTACACAACTTTGTGGACAATACTTGATTTAAGAAATTGCACTGTAAATAACTTTATATTGCGCTGTAAATATCAGTCAGTTCAAAGGAAAATCAAGCCAATGTAGTAATTGAAATTGTTATACGTCTACCTAGAATGTCGTCATAGCTTTTGAATGATATTTCAATATAAAAGTCTCACCGTTGCAGTTTTTCTGGCAGTTTCTTTTGTGTATCTATGACGTATGTGCTTCTTATTTACATCATGAAGAAGGCAAAACATGGCATATTTGATGTAGCTATTCTAGCAATGATAGCTGCATAATTTTTGAGCTGAGCAGCATTTTCTTGTTCATTAGGTAGACAGTCAGTGTTTTTCATCAAAAGAATGTTTTCAGATGGTGGTTTTTCCGAAGAAAGGTGATTTTCAGAAATTCGATTTTCCACTGCCATCACTGTAACCTGTTGAAAACAGACATTTGCATCAAAGCAATACAAAAATAGGAAATTTTGTATCCTTTTTCTGCTTTGAGAAAGTATTTTATGGAGCTAGCTGTGAGATGGGTGTTTTAGTTCATAGTCATCACCGTTCTTTGTTCACGTCACCCACAAGTTCATTGTGACTAGAATTTAATCATGTGTTTTCCTCGACACGTGTTTCACTTGACCATTGCTTGGTTAGGAACCTGCTGGTAAGTTAGGTTCAATATCATGTGATACAATCCAGTCGTGTTTATCTACTAAGGTGTAACCTAGACCTTCACTGAGCATAGTGCAAATGCAATGGCTACGACAGAGACTAGTTAACTCAAACGTTCTAATTCAATTCTACTTCAGAGAATTATTCATTTAAATTTATTAATTGATTTCCGTTTCTGAAAACACTGCGAGGTTGGAAATGGTTGCTATAAGCATGCGTTTCCAAAGAGAAATGTGATCGATGGAACAGTAGAGACAGGCCCTTATAGGATCGATGTTGACTATGAACTAATGCCGAACCTGTGAGATGACTAACACATTGGTATATTTGCGCTAATAAAGTATGATATTCT
Organism: Haliclystus octoradiatus; assembly: GCA_916610825.1. Taxonomy (NCBI): domain Eukaryota; kingdom Metazoa; phylum Cnidaria; class Staurozoa; order Stauromedusae; family Haliclystidae; genus Haliclystus; species Haliclystus octoradiatus. The sequence continues at coordinate 7,649,975 of OU744450.1, forward strand.
GACCCACATTATCTTACGATAACATTACCTACAAGTGATAACCATGGTAACCTATAGCACATTTTAATACCATTTGTACATAAGGTAGTATAGTGACACTTGAATAGCTGATATTATATGTAGCACATACCCAATGTGTATCTGCATTTTGATGATCCTCAGTCAATTGAATGCACAGTGGTTCTATGATCTATATTGTCAAATGAGATCTTGCGTCCAAAGTTATTATCTTGAAAACAATAACATCAATGGTTAACTGCCTGATTGCAAGAGAATTACAGTCAAACTTGGTTATATCCCATTTTTAATGTCCCACCTTGCTTCCAGCTTGCTTGATATCCACACATTAAATTGATTCTATTTTCCATTCTCCATAAAAACTCTCATGTCCCCGCTTAATATCCCACTTTACATCAATAGCCAGAAGCGGGATAGTAACCAAGTTCAACTGTACAATTAATTAATGCAAAGGCCATATATTTTGCTGAAAGTTAGGACTGAAATGCTGCAGCAGTAGATATAACAAATTAATAATATTTTATACCGTCATCGGGATCAGCCATTGGTTTAACAACTGCTTCCTCAGTATGCAGAGTAGAGCCATGAATGGTTCCTGCAGAGACTAAAACAGGCACAATAATCTTGCATTAAGTTATAAATAGCAGATTTCCTTGAAATTTTATTATAAAATTAACAATATCTACCTTATCTAACAGGATTCACTGGATTGACTGGATTCAGCATGGCAAGAGCCTTCCTTACCCATAGCCATAAGCAAGGATTCATGGGCAACTCGGTCTTTTTGCAGCAAATCATAACCTATTCCATATTCATCTAGTTTCTTATACATGTATGTATTGGAGGTTGTTAATCTCATTGCGCTCAGTCGTAAAAGAGTTGCCTACATAGAAAATAGAAGAAATAAATATCACAGTTATAAAGAAGTCAAATGCTTTATATTCAGATATAAAAAATAATGCAAACAAACAGTTAGGCAACTTACTGTCAATCCAGATAATTGTCAGAAGTAGCTGCATTGCAGTCATGCGAGGAGAACGGTTTTTCAAACAAATTGAAGCAGCCATACATGTCGCAGGGAGCCAATACGAATCTTTGCCTATCTTACATTTGGTCCGGAAAGATGCTGCCTGCAATACCATTCTAAATAATGGGGCCCTTTCCTCTAATTCCTCATCCACAGTCTTAAAATTCAATTCTCTGATATCTTCCTTTTTTGTTTTTCTTACACATGCTGGTTGCTTTTAGAACACATGTCGTTGCACTCTCTGTCAACTTGCTTAACAACAAAACGGAGTATCTCCTCTCGTAATGTTTTCTGTTTCCAAAAAGCACTAGCAATTTGTTTATACGTCCCACGACATAACATCTTTCCTAGCGGCTCAAGATCTGCATTAAGTTCTTTAACACAAAATGAGTTTGACCATTCCACTTTCACAAACACTCTTTCTTTTCATTGGTTGTTTGTCGGTTGTCGATGTGGAACTTTCTCTGACGCCCGGTGTTAATACTGACCACAACGACTTCCTTGAGAGGCAAAGGCACAGTTTGTCTTGGTGTGCTGGTTGTCTGAGCATCACGTTCGAAGTTAAATTGAATAGGCGATTCACAAGTTAAATTATCATCAGCAACCGCCTTTGAAGGAATCAACGCATAAATTTTTGATTCCAATAACTCTAATTTGTTGCTTGGGTTTCTCCTGTTTCGCAGAAGACTTTTAAGTTATAAGAAAACATTATAATCAACAATAATCAAAAGCCATTTCCTCTAGACCTTACGAACTTCGCATGCAAATGAACAGGACCTTGCGTTGGCCTTGGGCATGAACTGAATCGACTATGAGAACGAGGCAGCCGATTTTCACGCCCCATGCTGACTCAGCAAAGGCAAGCTTTTTGTCGTCGAGTTAGCAGACTCTACTGTTTACCAAGTTTACATTTTGACAGTGAGTCTGCGAGCAGGCTAGTGTCGTTGGTTTCAGATTAAATAGTGGGCAGCATCATTATATCTAAATGTTGATTTGCATCATCTGCGTTACAAGCTAGTGGTTTATTACTGCATCCCTATATATAGATAATGCTAGTCTATGCAGAGCAGCTGGATTAAATCGTCAGAAAATCGTTAGGGTGGTATAAGTGAACAGGATGGAATTCAAGCTATAGCCCTCTAGTAAAAAATTCCAGGAAGGGGGGGGGGGTTACTTCATGCATCTTTTGACAGGGCTGTGCCATTTTCAAAAATAGAGAAAAACCTTGAAATTCACAGCAAATGAGAATGAAGACCCTAAAAGTCTATGTTTTTACGCGCAAACCAAAGGAAAAGTTCTGAAATTTTTGAAAATCTGTAAATTGATACAGTAAAATCCCACATGAATTTGGAAAAGGCACCCCTCACGTCCCAGTACAACCGATGTATGGGAATCCCCCGGGGCATTGTACAGCATAGAGCGCTTATATATAAGTGATATATCCCCAAACAATAGTATTCTTGCCAGGGATTGAGTCAGCCACGTTATAGGTAATGACTCAACGCCCTTATATATTTGAAATTTAAAATTTAAAATTTTTACAATAAAATTGAGACTACATCAATTTTCAAGACAACCGATTAATGATTCTAGCTCCAAGCTGTAAAACAATAATAAAAGCTGGGCTATATTGAAATGTAGTTTTGCTGGAATGCATATGTATCTCTGTACTTGTATCTCAAAACATCCAACACCGTTCGACTTTGCATACGACACATGCAGTCACTCAGTCAAGCCAACAGATTTGGATCGTTTGCTTGGGTCTTGAGAGTAATATTAAATATAAGCCTACCTTGCAGCTATGAATGGTATCCATGGTGTTAATTCATCCGAATGATTACCAATTAACCAATCACAGTCCGGTGCAGTGAATAAATTAGGGTGAAGAGATGTTTCCTGTTTGTGGAGAGACACAAATAAATAGCCTAACAACTTCAAATAATCATAACAAAAGCTTTCTATCGTAACAAAATCGTAACCACAACAAAGATCATAAATTATATTTGGAACTTTAATTTCTTTTAAAATGGTAATATCCTGTAAAGCATTGCTATAAAGCATTGCTAAATGTTCCTAACTGTACATTTTGCATTTCTTGACAAACTGCAACTTCTCAACCATACAGAATGGAAGAATATGTAAGTGAAAGATTTTGAGTGGAATGAGGATGTGGATGAAGCGGAAATGTTGTCAATGAAAGCTATGAGCATAATAACTTTGATGTCTGTTCTGAAGAAATAGCCGATGAAAATGAATTAGAGAAAGAAAATCCCTGTGATAATGTACCAGAAATAATTATTGACGAGTCAAATAGTAGTCACAATAAAAATAAGAGAAATAATAGCAAGGATAAAGATACATTTAGACGTACATACAAATGGCTAAAAAAGAACCTTGTGCTGTAGATGACACATTTAGTGGGCAGCCTTTTACAATGCCCGAAGAATTAAAATCTCCTATATCATACTTTAAAATGTTTTAGGATGATGAACTCATAAATACATTAGTTACTCAAACTAATTTATATTCTGTGCAAAAAGAGGGTAAATCAATCAATGTTTCGGTGATAGAAATGGAACAATTTTATCGTTTTTAATGGAACGATTGCATCCATCATGCCTATAAAGAGGTATAAGAAAATTAGGCAGTTCCTTCATGCTTCTGACAATTCTGAAGCACCAAACTGTGTAGAAAGTGACAGACTGTATAAAATCAGGCCTGTTTTAGATTCTGTCCGAAATAATTGTTTGCCCATAGAGCGATAACTGATACAGTTCATCGACGAACAGATCATCCCTGCTAAAACCAAGTACAGTGGCATACAACAGTATAATCCCAAGAAACCTGTGAAATGGGGATTCAAAAATTTTGTGAGGGCAGGGCAGAGTGGTATCATTTACGACTTTTTTTGTATACTGGTGCAAGTACTGCAGTAAATCAAAAATGTAATGGAAAATATGTAGTTTTGCGTCTATGTGAAAACCTACCCAAAATGCTCAATTACAAAATGATCTTCGGCAATTGGTTTCCTAGTGCGGATTTATGCCTAGAACTGCGAGATCAAGGGATTTGGAGTACGGCGACTGTTCGGAAAGACCGCCTTAATGGATGTTCACTAATGCCTGAAAAAGACATGAAGAAGAGTGGTAGAGGCACATTAGATTATCGAACAGACAAAGATTCCGAGCTACATATGATCCGTTGGCTTGATAATAACTGTGTGCATCTGATATCAACCCACACAGGTGTGAAATCGACTAAAACTGTTAAGAGATGGGACAGAAATACCAAATCATACATTGATGCGCCATGCCCTGACATGGTCATGGCCTACAACAAATGTATGGGTGGCGTTGACCTAGCAGATATGTTAATTTCCTTATACCGCACAAACATCAAAGCTAAACGTTGGCATCTAAAAGTTATTTTCCACTGTGTTGATATCTCAAAAGTTAATGACTGGCTTCTTTACAGGAGACATTGTGAGCAACTTGGAATATCAAAACAAAATCAGGAGAAGCTGTTAGAATTCACTACTGAAATAAGTGAGGCATTGTTGAAAGGCAACAAATCACCAGTGAGACCATCCCTTGGCAGGCCAAAAAAGCAAATACACAAATTCCAGACAAGTCCAACAATCGTGGTAAAAATGCGACTGTACAATTACCAATTACAGATGTCCGTCTAGATGCTGTTGGTCATTGGCCGCAAAACAGGATCACGAAAAACAAATGCAGGCTCTGCAAAGTTGGCTTTAGCCAAATTTATTGCGAAAAATGTGGTGTTTGTTTATGTTTCAACAATAGGAACAACTGTTTTCGATCTTTTCATGTAAATAGATAATGACTAGCCTGATAAATACGTGATAAATTATTTTATAATTGCTCCTTCACAAAATATTTACATCATAATTACAGCCTAACAACTATCAAATAAGATGTTGTTGCATAGTCATTTTCGTAAAGATTTTTCAGTGTTTTTGTAGATAACTTTCGATATCGGATGTTATGTAAATGATGTCTTTATACGTACATTCTAGAAATTAAAACCCCCTATTGCTTATGTTCTGTTTTTATGAGTCCTGAGCCCATTATCAGCATAAAAAAATCGAAAAAAGCGTGATGCAAAAATTGACCCTTGTAGGGCAAAGTTGCCAATTGGCAACTAACTAAAGCAGCAACGCTGTTACACACAATAATATTCTGTTGAAGCGTTTCGATTCTCAAAAGAAGTAAAAAAAATCATCCCAAAAGCAAAACTTTTATAATTTACTAAGTTAGCATTAAGATTCTTATTTTGAGAACGACGAATTTGACCAAGATTGTAAAAAATCCTGATTAATCAATAGTAATTTTTCCATGGCAGATCTTGGCACCAGGACATTCATCTGCTGATTTGCATCTCGGAAGTGGGCTGTTGTCAGCGGCTTGCAGATACGATTTACACACGATGAATCACAAGGTCAGAAAGAAGACGTAGCCAATCAGTGATATGAAATAGGTCAATTGTTAAGCAGACCAGGTCAATTGTTATTTAGTTTTTGGGTAGAAAGTCTATCAACAAATTATCTTTGAGTTCTGCAGCCACGCCACGTTTTCATTATTCCCATTTCTTTAACAAAATGGTGTCGTCGGATATTTGCAGTGCTCTGAAAAGCAATGATTTTGATGCCAAAGTGTTTTGCAAAAGTTTAAAGCTGAATTGAGAACTGTTATAGTTTCTTGTCGTACAATTTCTTACCACGAACACAATAACCAGCTTGACAAATCCCAATTTCGCGATCATTTTGCTGAGAGCAATGTCCCTTCGGCATTAAAAATTGGCAAAAACAAGAATTCCACTAGGCCAATTCCTCTCAAGTAAGTTTAATCTATCAAATTATTATAGTCCAGGCAGAAATGGCAAAAAAAGTCGCAACCTAGAACAAATTGCAACAGAATATATTTTTGAATAAACAAAAAGAAAAAAACAATTTAAGGGGAGTACAAAAAGTATACTCTGCTTGGATTTGGATTTCTCTGTTTGATCTTCGAGAGAAACTTGCCTCTGAGAGTCTTCATTGATCCTTGTCCACCATTGTAAATTGACAAAAAGTCTCATTTGAAATTATCAGAATTCGTGAAAAAGAGGGTTAACAAATAGGGCCCCCGGGATCTTTTTTTTCTGTGTGATCTCGAAAACTGTTTTGTAGACCTAGTCTAGCACTACTACGCTGTTTTAATCGTTGTTTGCAAGTAATCTTCTCTACTTTCTGGATTTTTTACTAATCCATTATCAATTATTTTACCTGTTTGCCTGTTTTTGTTGGAAATTTGGTATGGAGGAAGAGGTATGTGTTATTTGTAAGAGGTCTTTCACCACGAAAGGCAAAGATGTATTTTGTGTTTTACGAGAGAAAGGAAGTGCCAGTATCAACAATGCTAGCTTGTTACGGGGAAATGTTAACTTAAATTCATTTCCAGGCCAAAAAGTTCACCCTCATTACAGAAAAAAGTATTGCAATATTCGCGAAATTGAGCTTTATAACAAAACTAGAAATGCCAGGTCTCCCTCGGACATTGCTGTTAATATTCAGCAAGTTTCTAGCAGGCGCTCTTAACAAAAAATGATAGAAATTTGTATAAAGAGAGGTGATGGGCTGGAGTAGTTTGTCACAGGGTAGAAAATGTAATTGATTTCTTTGCAGCTGATGCAATGTATCATCAGGTCTGCAGTGTGAATTTCCGAACAGGCAGAAATATCCCTTTTCAATGAAAATGAAGATGGGGATTTGTCAAAACGTAGAAGGGTGGGTAGGCCTGTCGAGGAAGAGAGATTGAGAGCGTTTGATGATGTTATATCTTTTTGGAAGAAATAGATGACGAAACAGTAACAATTAATGACTTGGTTAAAAAAATGGATCAATTGCTTACCAACTCAGATCTTGTGGAAATCCTCCCGGCTTATTTGTCCAAATAGGCCTAATTGGTCTGGGCTTATGCAACATATTTCTGCTGAAAATAATCCTGGTCAATCATCGTTTGTATTTTTACCAATGATTGACATGAGTTCAACCAATGAGACCTGTATATAATCCACTCTCAAATTTATTTCATATCATACATCCCTCCATGGTTCATTACCAGTAATTACTTTTGACCAACCCCCCTGGTGGAAATGAATGAATATTGCTCTATCAGAATCTACTGAGAGTCATCTTCATGATATCGTTTTTAGCCTGACATATTTCATTTTTGGCAATTTCATACTATATTAACAAGAATAATTAATAAAATAATAGTTATAATTAAAATCAATATAATCAACTCTTCTACAGACAACATGGAAACCAGCTACAGTCATATACGAGAGATAAATTATAAATGCAAAATGCAAACCTTTTTATGTTGAAAGTAGCAGACCATTGAACTTTTTCATCTTCTCATGATACTATATCAGTTTCTAATACTAAATAATAATAATATCACACTTTTCAATCATTTTCATATATTTATGATCGATAGTTACTCCATAAGCACAAGTTCTTGTTTATTTGGAGAACATAAACAAATTTACAGACATTCAAATGACATGTGTGTACTGACTCTAGGAATCGAACCCTGTATCACTGAGCTACCAGTGCAAATATCGTTGTTATTAATATAAACAGTGCCTGACAGAATCCTAGAACATTTTCAAATTTTTGATTCTAATTTTTTGTTGGTGTTGTTTGGCCTGTAAACTCGAAAAATATCAATTTTCTTCTGAATTTTCTCTAGCCTTCCACAATCTAGGATCGCATGGATTCCATTTTTTGTAAGACCATGAATATAACATGTTTTTCTAATTTCAATTGTGGTAACAGGCCATTGTATTTTTTATGGATGATTCACATGTATGTACATCATCATTTATTAAGAAAAGGTTGATAGATCTTGATAGTTTATATAATATCTGGTCACATTTTCCTTCTTGGCAGAACTGAAAGCTAAATATAAGAACAAGTATCTGTCTGCTGCTATTATTAGCCATTTTGGGCTAACCTACTATTACTATCATCTCACACTAAATTTCATGATTGATGAGCACTGAGCAGCACTGATGACGGCTAAAAGCCAGAAACAGGTACTAATAAAAATACTGGTTTGATATATATAAATATGTGAAGGCATGAGAAAACACAGGTCTAAGGTATCCTTTGAAATTGATGAATCCATCCGTATGCAATTTCATTATTATTTAAAGCAGAATATTGAAAAATATTGTCCCAAACTTCAGAATAAAAAGCTGAAAGGTGCCTGCACAACAAGATGGGTTGAGCGCATTGATGCGATTAAATTATTTCAGGAAATGTTTATTCCAATCTTTTTTTTCTTTGCGGGACATGGCTGAAAACACAAACAAACAATTTAATCGGAATACTGTTAGTAGAGCAGCTTCTCTTTTTGCTCTTATGTCTACATTCCAGTTTGTTGTGACATTAGTTATCACACGGAATGTGCTTGGAATCATTGAAGACGCTATTGTTCTTCTCCAATCTAAAACTATTGATATCATGAACGCCACTGAAATCATGCAATCAACAAGTAACTTGGCAGTAAAAACCAGAAAGCAAGTTGATATATATCATTGCCGGTGGTATAAGGAGGCTATGGTGATTGCTGCCAAGTGTAATATTAATGAATTCTTGAAAAGAATAGTTGATAGACAGGCTGGGCGTAGCAATCCAGAACACTCTAGTAAGTCTGACTATTTCAAGTATTCGTTAACAATAACCTTGCTTGATTATTTGATCCAGCACATCCATGAAATGTTTTATTTTAAAGACTCTCCAGGCTATGCTGGTCTTGCTATTTACCTCACCGAATGATAGTCCTTTCAAAAAGTAAGGTTAAAACATCGTTGACTTGGATGCAATCAGATTTCAAGTTTATTGATTTTTATGAATCAGATCTCCACAGCACGCTTGCAGAGTTGGAGTTGTGGCATGAGTATTGATAGATAGATATATATATATTTCAACCACATAGAAGATAATTGATACAGGTGATAATTTTAAGTAATTACAATTAGTTGTATTCTATGGTTGCTGTAACCCTGTAAGCACTAATGCTTGTTTATTTAGGGCACAGTCTAATATAGGTAATATAGGTAACATTGTTTATGGTTTGAAGTAAAATGAGAGAAATCTATGTCAGCTGGAATTTTCAATCAGAGTCGGAGAAGCATAGAGTGGAAAGTGATAGGAGTGTGCTGTAGTTAGAAGCAGTTGACATTATAATAAGCAGGATTTCCAAGCTTTGCAATAAATGATATTCATGGTACGAAATAAAATTAAAAATCTGATTAAAGTGATATGAGATTGAAAGAGTTGTTATAGGTGAGATAATTATGGGTGTTATTTTTGCGAAGGATATGCATTTGGAGGATGATAGGCTATTAATTTGTGTGTTTTATTGTAAATGAGAAAAATTGATGGGGTTTATGATTAATTTTATTACTTGTTTTGCTATATATGATTGGTATTGTTATTATTATTACTATTATTATTATCATTATTATTATTTCTATTATTTCAATGTTTGACTATTTTTTTTTCAATGAGCACTTTTGGCTGCTGATACGTTTGTTTACAGCATATGTAGCAACTTTTCAGTGTACATTCACTGTAATATTTGGAAAGGATCATGGATTTCAAATGATTCACGAATCGTGCTCTTGAAATTGGAATTTCTGGTAGATTGACTACCTGATTCCAGATCGATGGAAATTTGTAAGCTGGTAAGTTTTGAAGGTATGTAGAACGTGCAAAAGGTACTTCAAAAATATTACTTTGACGCTTTTGGTATGGTATAAAAAAGACATTTTCTTGCATAAGTGCAGGGCACTTTTCTAAAATAACTTTGTGTAAAAACGATGCAATACTGGTCAAATGTAGGTCTGGTAATTTTAAAATCCCCAATTGCTTTAGCAAAGGTTCGGTGTGTGTGTTCCAGGGCATGTTTGTAACTATTCTTATACATTTTTTGAAAAGCTTGTTGAGGATGGTCATACTATTGCTGTGTCCCCATATGGGTATACAGTAATCAACATGTGGTTTAATTATTGCATTGTAAATTTTCAGTTTATATTTAGTCGATAGGAACTTTTTGAGTTTAATTAGTGTATATACATGTCTCCTGACTTTCATACAAACGAAATTGATATGATCCTTCCACTTCAACTTCTCGTCTATTAGTAATCCAAGGAATTTTATATTCTTTGCTTTGAGTATTGGAAAGGTTATAAATGATCCTTGCCCGACAATCTTATTTCTGCATTGCAGCACATAAATTTCGATTCTTTCAAGAACATCAACATTATATTGAGGATTCTTGCAACCTTGCCCATCACTTCTTGTGAGTGCGAAAGATCATTTTCAATGATGCGTCGTCTCAAAAGCTACACAAGAACCACCATGACTGCGGAGCGTCTCAATGGTCTTGCAATGATGCACGTACATCAGCACATCATTTTGAAACCAATTGAGGTGTTCACAGAATTTGCCAAAACAAAACAGGAGGATTGATCTTGTTTTTTGTGACAACAACAGTATGGAAGAAGGTTTCTCATTATAAACACCATACTTTCTTCAGTTTAGAAAATTCTGTAAGGATTTTCTGTAACATGCCTTCCCATTAGACTGGTAAAAAAAAAACGAAAATTCGAAATGTTAAGGGCACGATCCATTATATTGTTAGACTTGCTCTAAAAGTAAGTTATTGAAACTTTAAAATCCATCCGACATCGGGAAGTGGACTCTCATGACCCCTCTAGATTAATACGTAAAGTTAATGGGGAAAACGCTAATATATTTAAAACGGATGTATCTCAAATTTGCCAAAGACTTTTTACAGATTGGAACACATGGACAGGAAGGTGATGATCTCAATAATTCAATTTGTTCCATTAAAACGTTCAAATATTTATCATTCAAATAAAAACTACGAGTTTACAACGATGCATAATTAAACATGGACTCCACTGTGAAAACACAGTATCAGACAAGTGTGTGACTTCAATCTGTCAAACTGTGCACAACTTGCAAGTTGAAATGCTCCATCTGCGGTATCTGTGGATACGGATGTTGTCGTGGTTGCTATGTGGTTCTTTTACTATAGAAAAATATAAAATATGACTGTACTTTGCTTTCGGGGTTGAAAAAATTATTGATTAATTAAATTGAATGAAAGACAAATAATCCATTATAATCGTACTGCACAGAATTGAAAACCTTTAGGGATAATGTTGTAGTACATGACGCAAGGTCAAATCGATAGAAAGAACAAGGATCTATAATAGAAATTGGAAAAAACTACAACGAGATTACCACGTAAAAATGGTCATCGGGTACAAGCTCTCTCATTCCGTAATAAAGGGAAATCCTAATAATCGATCTAGATAAACGTGATAAGTATTGCCACTATGGCTAAATAAATATGCTTATTTATTGTTTGGAACCATGTAATGGAGATCCAATATGTGTGCTTCCATACCAGAAGAACCAATAGCTTGAAACGAAAGAAGGGAAATTCTACACTGAAAAAGCTTTTTGGAAAGCTGTTTAAGCACTTCAATTGGAAAATGCTTAATGATATTTACTACTGGAGCGAAAGCTGAGCAATTGGATGTAATGTGACATGTCAATTATTTGAAAAGAAAGTTACAGAAGATCTCGAAAGAGAAGGGATTTTGATTGAGAAAGAGGACGCTATTCATGTAATTATATAGTCAGTGCAATATACGATTATGAAGCACGGTGATATACGTACAAGTAGTAACGTACTACAGAAAACAAGCTGTATAAAATAAACAAACAGTTAAACGAAACTGCGTCAAATAGCAATAACATTTTACCTTCAAACATTTCCAATAGCAAAATCAAAAATACAGAAGCCTTTACCCCCAACTAACACGCCCCTAATTAGAGGAATGCCATTGCTAAAAGTTATGAAACAAAAATTCAGTTGATACACTCAAGTCTAGAAACACTCATTCATTATTAATTATTTTATTCCTCATGTATCATGCTTGTTTAGCAAATCAATGCATTTAAATACTGTAATTCTCAATTCTCCCCCCTAACCAAATTGTTTCAACATCTCTGGAATTTAAACACGTTCGAAAGAGTAAAAACTTTTTAACCTATACTAAAAATTATAATATTGTAAAATCATTTGGTAAACTGCATTTGTAAAAAGCACAGTACAGTAAAATGCATATATGGTATACACATGGTTTCAACAAAGTAAAAAAGGATTGATTATTGTTATTCTTTATTATATAGGGATGCACCAAATCTTCTGTTAGCCGGTAAAAGTGTGAACACCAAACTCAATATAAAAATTTAAAAACAAAGTTACGAGGCTTTCATTTTTTATGAGATGCAAACAATATCTTTAATAATAGACTAAAGATGGTATTGTCAAAGAGAATATAGAATTATGGTGCACATGATTATCATGATCACGCTACCTACAGAATAAGATGGAAATCCATATAGATTTATCGTTGAGAACGATCGAAATAAATCCTTACAACACTTCATATTAGATAAGTTTACTCTTATCAAAGTTGAATCAAAAGATGATAAACCAAGAATTTTTAATTTGCAAACTGGATTATATAAAATCAAGTTGAATCATTTGAATGGTGAGTTAATAAGAAGATTACCTTTTGAGATGGTCATGAGTACTACTGATGGAAAATCGATTTGATGAATGCGCCATCGAGTTGGACATTATTGGTGCAATTCCCCGGACAGATTTTACACTCAATAACAAACGAAGCAACGTTTAACATGTTGCTTTTCACAGTGCACTGGCAGGATATGGAAACGGAAAGCTAAAAACTGCGCAATGTGTGGTGAGTTATTTCATAAATCCTGCAAAATTTAAGCAGGCAACCAATATAGGGGACAGGAAACGATGAATATAGTTATGTGAGCTGTTTGACAAAAACGTGAAAATCGCAACAAAACAACGAGTGATTATTACTAACGGATGTCAGAACAACCATCGACTGCTTTTTCTTCAAAAATCTGCTTAGATCCGTCACCAGTTCAAATTGAAACACCTGTTGGAAATAGGATTATTAGTATTAATAATATTCTTCTGTTTATTCAATCTTTTTGCTGAGTAACTTGTGGCGAACATTTCCAACAGCAAGATCAAAAATACAGAAGCCTTTACCCCCAATTAACACGCCCCTAATTAGAGGAATGCCATTGCTAAAAGTTTTGAAACAAAAATTCAGTTGATACACTCAAGTCTAGAAACACTCATTCATTATTAATTATTTTATTCCTCATGTATCATGCTTGTTTAGCAAATCAATGCCTTTAAATACTGTAATTCTCAATTCTCCCCCCTAACCAAATTGTTTCAACATCTCTGGAATTTAAACACGTTCGAAAGAGTAAAAACTTTTTAACCTATACTAATAATTATAATATTGTAAAATCATTTGGTAAACTGCATTTGTAAAAAGCACAGTACAGTAAAATGCATATATGGTATACACATGGTTTCAACAAAGTAAAAAAGGATTGATTATTGTTATTCTTTATTATATAGGGATGCACCAAATCTTCTGTTAGCCGGTAAAAGTGTGAACACCAAACTCAATATAAAAATTTAAAAACAAAGTTACGAGGCTTTCATTTTTTATGAGATGCAAACAATATCTTTAATAATAGACTAAAGATGGTGTTGTCAAAGAGAATATAGAATTATGGTGCACATGATTATCATGATCACGCTACAGAATAAGATGGAAATCCATATAGATTTATCGTTGAGAACGATCGAAATAAATCCTTACAACACTTCATATTAGATAAGTTTACTATTATCAAAGTTGAATCGAAAGATGATAAACCAAGAATTTTTAATTTGCAAACTGGATTATATAAAATCAAGTTGAATCATTTGAATGGTGAGTTAATAAGAAGATTACCTTTTGAGATGGTCATGAGTACTACTGATGGAAAATCGATTTGATATGAATGCGCCATTGAGTTGGACATTATTGGTGTAATTCCCCGGACAGATTTTACACTCAACAACAAACGAAGCAACGTTTAACCTGTTGCTTTTCACAGTGCACTGGAAGGATATGGAAACGGAAAGCTAAAAACTGCGCAATGTGTGGTGAGTTATTTCATAAATCCTGCAAAATTAGAGCAGGCAACCAATATAGGGGACAGGAAACGATGAATATAGTTATGTGAGCTGTTTGACAAAAACGTGAAAATCGCAACAAAACAACGAGTGATTATTACTAACGGATGTCAGAACAACCATTGACTGCTTTTTCTTCAAAAATCTGCTTAGATCCGTCACCAGTTCAAATTGAAACTCCTGTTGGAAATAGGTTTATTAGTATGAATAATATTCTTCTGTTTATTCAATCTTTTTGCTGAGTAACTTGTGGCGAACATTTCCAATAGCAAAATCAAAAATACAGAAGCCTTTACCCCCAACTAACACGCCCCTAATTAGAGGAATGCCATTGCTAAAAGTTATGAAACAAAAATTCAATTGATACACTCAATTCTAGAAACACTCATTCATTATTAATTATTTTATTCCTCATGTATCATGCTTGTTTAGCAAATCAATGCCTTTAAATACTGTAATTCTCAATTCTACCCCTAACCAAATTGTTTCAACATCTCTGGAATTTAAACACGTTCGAAAGAGTAAAAACTGTTTAACCTATACTAATAATTATAATATTGTAAAATCATTTGGTAAACTGCATTTGTAAAAAGCACAGTACAGTAAAATGCATATATGGTATACACATGGTTTCAACAAAGTAAGAAAGGATTGATTATTGTTATTCTTTATTATATAGGGATGCACCAAATCTTCTGTTAGCCGGTAAAAGTGTGAACACCAAACTCAATATAAAAATTTAAAAACAAAGTTACGAGGCTTTCATTTTTTATGAGATGCAAACAATATCTTTAATAATAGACTAAAGATGGTGTTGTCAAAGAGAATATAGAATTATGGTGCACATAATTATCATGATCACGCTACAGAATAAGATGGAAATCCATATAGATTTATCGTTGAGAACGATCGAAATAAATCCTTACAACACTTCATATTAGATAAGTTTACTCTTATCAAAGTTGAATCGAAAGATGATAAACCAAGAATTTTTAATTTCCAATTGCAAACTGGATTATATAAAATCAAGTTGAATCATTTGAATGGTGAGTTAATAAGAAGATTACCTTTTGAGATGGTCATGAGTACTACTGATGGAAAATCGATTTGATGAATGCGCCATCGAGTTGGACATTATTGGTGCAATTCCCCGGACAGATTTTACACTCAATAACAAACGAAGCAACGTTTAACATGTTGCTTTTCACAGTGCACTGGTAGGATATGGAAACGGAAAGCTAAAAACTGCGCAATGTGTGGTGAGTTATTTCATAAATCCTGCAAAATTTAAGCAGGCAACCAATATAGGGGACAGGAAACGATGAATATAGTTATGTGAGCTGTTTGACAAAAACGTGAAAATCGCAACAAAACAACGAGTGATTATTACTAACGGATGTCAGAACAACCATCGACTGCTTTTTCTTCAAAAATCTGCTTAGATCCGTCACCAGTTCAAATTGAAACACCTGTTGGAAATAGGATTATTAGTATTAATAATATTCTTCTGTTTATTCAATCTTTTTGCTGAGTAACTTGTGGCGAACATTTCCAACAGCAAAATCAAAAATACAGAAGCCTTTACCCCCAACTAACACGCCCCTAATTAGAGGAATGCCATTGCTAAAAGTTTTGAAACAAAAATTCAGTTGATACACGCAAGTCTAGAAACACTCATTCATTATTAATTATTTTATTCCTCATGTATCATGCTTGTTTAGCAAATCAATGCCTTTAAATACTGTAATTCTCAATTCTCCCCCCTAACCAAATTGTTTCAACATCTCTGGAATTTAAACACGTTCGAAAGAGTAAAAACTTTTTAACCTATACTAATAATTATAATATAGTAAAATCATTTGGTAAACTGCATTTGTAAAAAGCACAGTACAGTAAAATGCATATATGGTATACACATGGTTTCAACAAAGTAAAAAAGGATTGATTATTGTTATTCTTTATTATATAGGGATGCACCAAATCTTCTGTTAGCCGGTAAAAGTGTGAACACCAAACTCAATATAAAAATTTAAAAACAAAGTTACGAGGCTTTCATTTTTTATGAGATGCAAACAATATCTTTAATAATAGACTAAAGATGGTGTTGTCAAAGAGAATATAGAATTATGGTGCACATGATTATCATGATCACGCTACAGAATAAGATGGAAATCCATATAGATTTATCGTTGAGAACGATCGAAATAAATCCTTACAACACTTCATATTAGATAAGTTTACTCTTATCAAAGTTGAATCGAAAGATGATAAACCAAGAATTTTTAATTTCCAATTGCAAACTGGATTATATAAAATCAAGTTGAATCATTTGAATGGTGAGTTAATAAGAAGATTACCTTTTGAGATGGTCATGAGTACTACTGATGGAAAATCGATTTGATGAATGCGCCATCGAGTTGGACATTATTGGTGCAATTCCCCGGACAGATTTTACACTCAATAACAAACGAAGCAACGTTTAACATGTTGCTTTTCACAGTGCACTGGCAGGATATGGAAACGGAAAGCTAAAAACTGCGCAATGTGTGGTGAGTTATTTCATAAATCCTGCAAAATTTAAGCAGGCAACCAATATAGGGGACAGGAAACGATGAATATAGTTATGTGAGCTGTTTGACAAAAACGTGTAAATCGCAACAAAACAACGAGTGATTATTACTAACGGCTGTCAGAACAACCATCGACTGCTTTTTCTTCAAAAATCTGCTTAGATCCGTCACCAGTTCAAATTGAAACACCTGTTGGAAATAGGATTATTAGTATTAATAATATTCTTCTGTTTATTCAATCTTTTTGCTGAGTAACTTGTGGCGAACATTTCCAACAGCAAAATCAAAAATACAGAAGCCTTTACCCCCAACTAACACGCCCCTAATTAGAGGAATGCCATTGCTAAAAGTTTTGAAACAAAAATTCAGTTGATACACTCAAGTCTAGAAACACTCATTCATTATTAATTATTTTATTCCTCATGTATCATGCTTGTTTAGCAAATCAATGCCTTTAAATACTGTAATTCTCAATTCTCCCCCCTAACCAAATTGTTTCAACATCTCTGGAATTTAAACACGTTCGAAAGAGTAAAAACTTTTTAACCTATACTAATAATTATAATATAGTAAAATCATTTGGTAAACTGCATTTGTAAAAAGCACAGTACAGTAAAATGCATATATGGTATACACATGGTTTCAACAAAGTAAAAAAGGATTGATTATTGTTATTCTTTATTATATAGGGATGCACCAAATCTTCTGTTAGCCGGTAAAAGTGTGAACACCAAACTCAATATAAAAATTTAAAAACAAAGTTACGAGGCTTTCATTTTTTATGAGATGCAAATAATATCTTTAATAATAGACTAAAGATGGTGTTGTCAAAGAGAATATAGAATTATGGTGCACATGATTATCATGATCACGCTACAGAATAAGATGGAAATCCATATAGATTTATCGTTGAGAACGATCGAAATAAATCCTTACAACACTTCATATTAGATAAGTTTACTCTTATCAAAGTTGAATCAAAAGATGATAAACCAAGAATTTTTAATTTCCAATTGCAAACTGGATTATACAAAATCAAGTTGAATCATTTGAATGGTGAGTTAATAAGAAGATTACCTTTTGAGATGGTCATGAGTACTACTGATGGAAAATCGATTTGATGAATGCGCCATCGAGTTGGACATTATTGGTGCAATTCCCCGGACAGATTTTACACTCAACAACAAACGAAGCAACGTTTAACATGTTGCTTTTCACAGTGCACTGGCAGGATATGGAAACGGAAAGCTAAAAACTGCGCAATGTGTGGTGAGTTATTTCATAAATCCTGAAAATTAAAGCAGGCAACCAATATAGGGGACAGGAAACGATGAATATAGTTATGTGAGCTGTTTGACAAAAACGTGAAAATCGCAACAAAACAACAAGTGATTATTACTAACGGATGTCAGAACAACCATCGACTGCTTTTTCTTCAAAAGTCTGCTTAGATCCGTCACCAGTTCAAATTGAAACTCCTGTTGGAAATAGGATTATTAGTATTAATAATATTCTTCTGTTTATTCAATCTTTTTGCTGAGTAACTTGTGGCGAACATTTGCTTCTGACATCAGAAAAGCAACAAGGTCAATCATCATCCATACCAATCACATGTTCATGCCCTGATTTACATACTCTAAAGACATCGTCATTGTCATTGGGGTCAAGAAGAAAACAAGTCAATGATAGACTTCAGGTTGCCTCATATGAAGTCAGAATGCAATTAGAAGGAGCAAAACGGTTATGTGCTTCCATGGACTTACCACTGCCAGTAAAAGCCCCAGAGTGGAATAAAAATAAGACTAGACTTATGCACCCATTCAAACGAACTGCTGCTGAGAGTATGTCAAGGGCTGCCGAAATAATTTATGAAGGAAAAAGGCAAAGACATAACTGTCTCCCGTGATGGGACCTGGCAAAAGCAGGGATTTGTTAGCATAAATGGGGTAATGAACACTGCAACCGTGAATGGATTGGCATCGAAAGTTATTGATTACGAAGTCTTATCAAATTATTGTGGTATTTTTTCCGGAAAAACCTATGATGGTGGAGCTCATGCGTGCAAGTAGAACCATGAGGGATCTGCCGGCCCTATGGAGCATGTTGGCATTGGTAGAATCTTTCGACGCTCTGAAGACAAGTATGATCTCAGATGCACTGACTACTTGGGAGGATGGTGATTCGAAAGGCTTCAATAAATTAGCTGAATCTGATCCGCCAGTTTACCAAGATCAACCAATCGCCAAGCTAGAATGCATCGGCCACATACAAAAGTGAATGGGAAGAAGACTAATGACGTTGGTATCCGATTCCAAAAAGAAAAATTTACGGTATCTAAAGGGAAAAAACAACAGGGATTGGGGGCAAAGGAAAGCTTACTCAAAGCTATACATCGAATACAGGGACAATATGGTGCTGCCATTCGAAAACATTGCAGTTCTGATGTAAAGGCAATGCAGGATGCAATCTGGGCAATATACCATCACCGTGCTGGTAAGCATACTGAATGTGGAGATTGGTGCCCAGTAAAATCATAAAAGAAAGACTCAGTACCAATTATGCTAGTATTTGTCATGACAGCTACGAAGCCAGTATTTACAGCTCTTACGAATGTAGGGCTGCTTGAGAAATGTACTCATGGTGGAGCTCAACATGTTAACGAGTAGTTCCATAATGTGATATGGACTTTTTGCCCAAAGGAAGTTTTTGTTGGTGGGAGCGTTCGAACTTGGCTGCCACATCTGCAACCATTCAATATAATGATGGGATGGGAGCTAAATCTAAAATCCTTCAAACACTTGGCGTAAAGATTACACCAAAGAATATTATTCAGGAAGTGATAAGAAGAGACTAAAGAGCTCAGTTGTATCCGAGCAACAGAAAAAAGATCGTAAAAAATAACAGGAAAAGGTGTCAAAAAGTCGTGGTGACAATGATTACGCTGCCGGGCTATTAGGTGATGAGGATTAATTAATTTAATTAATTTAATTACTTTATATGACTAATTATCCTGTTTATTTATATTGTGAATATAACCTTTTTAATGGCAGTTATGAGATTATATATACTACCAAATTTGTTTCCTGCTTTTTCTTAATTTATGTTTTTGCTACATTTACTACGCATAATTTAGAACATCTCAGGAACAACTTGATAAAAAGTCTTCTAATTTGGCCAACATGCTCATTATCATGGGTTACTTAATTTGAACTAAAATAATTAGTGTCCTGTTGCAGGTAAAAAGTTATATTCAAAAAGGTAAAGTGCTGTGCTATATTTTTTTTCAAAACGGTCAAAATAATGATAATTCAGAAGTTTGGTATGCTATCAAAGTGATTCTAGTTCAGAATGTTTGACATGCAGGCAATCAAAATCCAAAGTTTGAGGAACATTGCTTGAACAATTTTCAGACAGTCCTACCGGGAAAGTGTTGCATATTCGCAACATCCACCATCCTTGCTGACGACAGCAATCCGAAAATTGAAAAAAAATCTTCTATGTATACATCATTTTTTAACCCACTATTTAATGATCAAGAAATTTTTGAAATTGAGAATTAAGAATTACAGAATCTAGTTTGGAAGATAATCCTGCCCTACAATTGCATGTAAGCCTGGTAGGCTAGAATTCCAGCAATCCAAAATACTTAATTTGATTGAGAGGAAATACTACTTGTATGGCCAATGTATGGACAAATACTAGTCAAGGTAATTTAATGTACAAAGAAAAACGTTACTCGATATAGTTCTTATGCCCTACGGAGATCAGTCAAACTGCTGCATTACATGACGTGGATTAAATTACGTAACAGAAGTGACAGTTTAAACAGGATTGCCTACTGCTGTTCATGGTGAATGCAAGTACAGATCTTATCCGGAAGAAAGGCAGCAGCAGAGAAATCAAAGGCAGCCATCAATATCTTTATATTATGGTTATCTAAAATTGTTGGATCAATTATTATTGTTGCTCATAATTGCTAGTCATTTGTCATGAAGGTGTTGCTAAATGCTCCTGAAGAATGTAATATTCTGACTGATTTGGAAAAGAAATATAGTTGTTTGATTTTCAGATAGTTTGATATTCGTCAGAACGTTTCTCCGAGGTAAGTAAGCGATCAGCTTTCTGAATTATATAAATATGGAATTGGAATCAATTTTGCGGTGCACAGTTTAAATAAAGATGAAAAAGCCATGAATGATATGCTTATAAAAACTGATGGATATATTCTAGAAGGTGAAGTCACTCTTTCATTCGCTGTGGGTTGCTTGTCTTTTGACAAAGGTCTGCATATAGACAAGTAGCAGCACTTCGAGTCTTTAGTCTGATGTAATGATATATCTCAATGTATAGGGCTACTAAATTGCAGCCAGTGGAATGAGCCTTCAGCATTTACATCTTGGCAAAAGCGAATAAGTAAAGTGAAGGGCAATTCATCAAACATGTTGGGAAGCAATATATGATCAAAGCAGTAAATTATCAGTTCTGTTTGTAAATATTATACTGGTATGGAATCATGTTTATATTATTATTCCTGGATTAATAATCTCCTCCGAACCAATCATGTTTTCTGTTGTTGGTATTTTGGTCAGTTTAGCCAATGAAATTGAAACTAAGCTGGTAACCGCTTAATTTTGTTTGAAATTTGAATTTGTTATTATTATGCTATAGGTGTTCTGAAAAATTAAACCTCAAGATGAATGAGCGTGAATAAGTCTGTACTTGGTTCGACATGAATCAACATCTTAACATCGAATCATTTCATTTGAATGTCAGAAAGACCCACTGTATTATTTGACTCATCAAACTTTTTATTGAAAAACAACAGTTTATCATTTTAAAAAGAAATTAAACTTTCTGGTGCCACAATTGACAGAAAACTGACATTCAAGTATTTTGTCATTCAAAAATGTAAAATTGTCACAATAAACAAAGGATTAAAGAATTCAAATGGATTGACAAATGTCGGATAGCCTCAACTTAGCAAGCCATAGGAAAAAAGATTACACACAAGAATTCGACCTGATAAACGTAGACATAAACTCATTACGCCCACGTAATATAATGTACCTAATGAAAATTTGCCAACACAATGAAATAATGGCAATGCTCCCTTTGGCATTCAACAGATTCTCGAAAAAACTAAAAGAAAAACAAGATCTCACCTTCAGGAAACGACTTGTAAATTCAATGAATAAAATGGAAGCAATCAACAAACTATATAAGCAAGTCTTAGCAGTAACATACTCATTCAGTAATTCACGATCATACATTGGAGAATCGAAAATTTGAAAAGATTAGATGAAGAAAAAGAGAAAACTGATGATGAACCACCAATCTAAGATCTCAAATATTTCAATAAAATGGAAGAGATTAGAATTGTTTAATTAAATCGATTTGTTTGGTCAGGTCCACCGAAAGTGTAGGGAAAAGTTGGGCGGGAAATTGCTCCTACGTCTGGGCAATCTATGGGGCACAAAAGTATCTTCTGCTACATCTGGATTGTTTGTGAATGCTGGTTGAAGATATACAGTCAAACCTGTTATAACGGTCACCTCTATACAGCGGCCACCTGTCTATAGTGGCCACTTTTGCAATGTCTAAAATAGCATTTTCTATTGAATCAAACCTGTATATAAAGGCCACCTGTCTAGAGTGGTCAATTTATCTACCTCTAGTAGCTGGCCGTTATATACAGGTTTCACTGTATATGGAAAGCAAATCCAAGAGCTAAAAGAATATTTTCAGTGCAATGTTTGCAAAAATGTTCAGGACCCAACATTCCTCTGAGTCTTGATGACCCTCTGTTTGGTCAACGGTTATTGCTAGATGATCTCTTAGACAAATACAACCATATGATGATCCTATGTAAGTCCAATGCTATATTGTGGCACATTCTTTAGAAAAACAGTACATGAATGCTATGATAAATAAGCTTACCTCAAGAATAATTGTTTCATCGTAGCAGTCCCATATCTTACGATTTCTAATATCGATACCCTTTCCTGGATGCTAAAAATGAGAATAAAAATAGCAGAATATTACTACTAATGATTTCCCGCAACTTCCTTGCCAACAATGTTATGCATGGATATTATGCAGACGGTGAATAGCAGGCAGAGGTGGTTTTTAAAAGTAGGCACTAAAGGCTTGACTACGGTCATCCTCTGAAGATTGTCTCTCTTGAAAATTTGAAGAAAAAAGTGTTTAGATTTATAATAATTTTCCAAACCATTCATAAGAGAGCTCTGAATGGATAGCATAACGTATTTTGTAACCCAACTATACTATATACTTTCCGCAACATTCGCATACAACGTATAACAGAATAGTAAATAATATAATACATGGAATATTGTGTAGTTGTAAATACGCTAAATATGATCTAGATATTAAATACTTAACAAAAGGGGAAAGGTTTACATTATCTAGGCCTCTTTTGAAAGAATTAAAGCTATTGGAAGATACCAATAGCTCAGACAATGTGTTCCACCATGGAATTACTCTGCAGCAAAACTGAATTTTTACACTATCTAATGTTGATAGGTATAACGGAGTAAGTGAAAATGAATGTGATCTTAAAGAGTATTTACTCTTAACAAATTTGAAGAGTAAATTAACATGAACATCGACACATCCATGTACAATTTTAAACCATGTGCATAAATCTGCTTTAACATGGCAACTTTTAAGAGAACAAATGTTTAATTTCATCAATCTGTCATCATAGTCAGAATATTTCATGCTAGCCTTAGAGAAAACCCTACGCATAAATGACCTTTGAACACGTTCAATCACATAAATTAGAATAATAGAAAAACCAAATCAATGTATAGGGTATACCCAACTAATTTACTATTCAATGATATGCATTCTGATCAGTTGCTTGACTTTTTGATAGACTACGCTTTGTCGGCTTTGATTGGCCTTTGAAGGTGACATTGATTGATAGTTCACATCATAATTTAAACGAATGTGTTTAATTCCCTTTGCTTGAACAATTAATCAATTACTCCTAAAACAATTGGATGCCTTATCCACATTGTCTACAGTCTCTATTAGCCAATATGACAGGTTTCATTGACTATTAGATGGTAGACATCTTAGTCTCCAATTGTTGTATAGAAATAGGGTATACAAAGATATCATTGAGGAACATAAAATCAACTCCCCTGGAGGCCTTAGCTTTATCTGACTTAGCCTTGACTTCATCTGTACATCAAATGAGTACAATAATGTCATAATGAATTGAATAATCCAATCATCTGGACGGAATTATATTATAAAAAGGGGCATTATAAAGAGCTGCAGCGTACTGCTGCGTCTTGTCGATCAAATGCCATTCTAGCCATAACATTTCTGAAATTGATGTGATTTGTCTAAGGTATCATGATTCTATTAATTTCTACATTTTTGGTCACACAATCTTAATCTCGAGAGATTTGAATCAAAACAAACAGAAACATCTAATGTTTTGCTCAATTTTCTTTTTGTTAGAATACAAGGAAATGGCAAATTACTAATGTTTTCTTTGCTTTATAATGTCAACAGGTAAGCAAATCGTATAAAACATACCCCTTCTTTTACAAGTAGATAAACTAGTAGACCATTGCCACACCCCATATCAATGAAACTCTGTTTTGATTCAAGACCTTTCACTTCTCTCTCCTTTTCCCACAAAACCTGATAAGTTACACGAATAATGAAATAAGCGACAGTCATCTAATATATATAATAATACTGATCGATTGAATAACAGAAACTGCCATGAACCTATCAGCTAATGAGCAAGAAATTTATGAATTATTGACCAATATACATAAAAACAGTTCATGAACTGGTCTGTCTGTTCATGATATACATATAAGCAGTTCATGAAGTTTTGTGAATATACATAGCAGTTCATGAACAACGATGGACGGTTTTCATGGACCTTTTCATGAATCATTCATGAACTGTTTATAAATTGCTCTTGAAAATTAGGCCATTTGTTGACTTGGACAATAGAGTTTATTTGAGCAGTGATCATATAAAAAATATCTAATCATTCTAATTATAGACACAGTATATAATTATTACTGTATTGGATTATATGATTGCAATTTAACGAAAATATTAACAACCTCAAAATAAACATTGGGAATGACAAAATTTGAAGGAAAAAAAATGATTTGAAACTGATTTCTAGGAACAGAAAAGCGCAAGAGAGCCAAGATTAATGTTTGATCATTATAAGGTAGGTACCGGTATATAGCAACCTACCAAAAGGTATGAAGCAATAGCGATGTCTTCATAAACATATTTCTTTGGGTCAGTTCTTTCTGGCCATTTCTAAGACATAAAATACAGACAACATCATGTAAGTACTATGCAATCACCCGTATACAGAAAAATATTACATAACAGATCTGATAACAATGAAATGGTAAAAACAGTTAATGAACGTCAAAATGCCTGCTTTGCATGAACTGGTCATGGAAAAGTTCATGGAAAACAGACCATTTAACGCTTATCAGTAAGATGTTTACTGTTCATGAACAGTTTTTTCACATTTAATTTTTCACATGATAATTAGGCCCAAGGACCTAATTAAAGTACCCATCTAGCTAACAGTTGCGGTTACAGTATGCATGTCTGGATCCTTACAATGTGATAAAATGCCTTTCTAACACTATTGAAAATAGGAAAACCTACTGAAAAACATACAGAAAACTTACTGGAGGCTACACTGAATTGGGTATTTTTCAGTAGCTTCCAAATGTTAAGGTGTGTTTCAGTATCTTTTCAGTAGAATGAGTAGAATCTAGATTAAAATGTCTGGTGGATTTCAGTACCCAATCTCAATTCCCTATAGTTTCAGTGGCGATCCAGTGTCTGTAGTATAACAATAGGCCTAACAGGTATGAACTTGCATAGATTATGACCACAGCTAGTAGTGAATTGTACATTAAATTACCTTGACTAGTTCTTCACCATATTTGTATTTCAATTTAACATACCAATCATTGTATCGTTCCAAAGATACTAATGATAATGATTGTGGCATGAATGATTTATCATTTTTATCTAGTGTCGTTTTGCATGCTCCATTCAACTTATTTATCAATACACCCAATAACCATGATTTATTAGTTGTTAGAACATGTCTCTCGGTAGGATTATCGGGAAATTTATCATATAAATGAAGATCAAGCCTATAATGAGAAGAAATAAATATATGTGTATATATAATAAAAGGAGTCAAAGACTACACATTCATAATTGTTACTAATAGTTTCATGCTTACGCAATCATCAGACAAATAATGACTATGAATAAAACCGTCTGAAGAGCGCTACAGCGCGAAACTTCGAGTAACGGAGAAAACGTCTCATTTCTTATTTTATATCTATATATAGCTCTACTTTCCAGTATTGAGCACTATATTGATGTTTTGCTCTTAATAAATAAATTTATTTATTTATTAAATCAACATTATTATTATTATATATATTAATAGTATATTCTGTCTGATGATCGCATAAAGCGAGAAACTTTAAGTAACAGTAAAAGAATGTTTAGTCTTTGACTTCATTTCATTATTATTATATATATATATATATAATTATAATAAGTATAGGTTTATCTAATAGCAGACAAAATAGTGCTCAATGTCAACATTTGGCAGAGCGGTAAATAATAATAATGGTGATAGATAGAATAAAAAACTGTCTGATGATCGCAGTAGCGTGAAACTTGGAGTTACAGTAAAGAATGTGTTTTCTTTGATCTATCACCATTATTATTATTATATATATATATATAATTATAAATGTGTGGGGCAAAACATCAATGAGAGTGCTCAATGCCAAAAGCAGAGCAATATAGAAATTATGACTCAAAGATTACGAGTTCGGTCTGTTACTCTGAGTTTCGCGTAAAGACGCTCTTCAGACGGTTTATTCATAATTCATTATGAATAAACCGTCTGAAGAGCGTCTTTACGCAAAACTCAGAGTAACGGACCGAACTCGTAATCTTTGAGTCATAATTTCTATATATATATATATATATAATAATAATAATGGAGTCAAAGACTACGCATTCATTTTCTGTAACTTAAAGTTTCTCGCTTTATGCGATCATCAGACAGATACTATTACTATAGTATCTTAGTATCTTACTATACTATAGTATCTGTCTGATGATCGCATAAAGCGAGAAACTTTAAGTTACAGAAAATGAATGCGTAGTCTTTGACTCCATTATTATTATTATTCACGCTCTGTCAAATGACATCGAGCACTATATCAACTGCTGTTAGATACCATATCATCATTATTATTATTACATTATATATATATATATATATATATAATAAAGTAATTGTGTGGGCAAAACATCAATTTGAGTGCTCAATGCTAAAAGCAGAGCAATATAAATAGTAGATCAAAGATCACGAGTTTATTCCGTTACTCTGAGTTTCGCGTAAAGACGCTCTTCAGACGGTTTTATTAAATGAAAAATCATTACGGTGTACTCAAGTATATACATGACTTAATGAAGCGTTTCTATTGTTTAAATATATTTATTACATTCTTATGTATTATCGATGCTATTGTTAAATATCTACTTGTTATTCTTATAGTTTCTTAAATAATATTTGTTCTCGTGGCGGCACTTAGAAATGAGTTCCGTTCTTTTATTTAGTAAATTGTCATGTTTATAATAAATTATATGGAATTTCTCCGTTAGGCATAGGTTACATTTTTTAGTTTTGTTACTATAGGCAGCCGCTGTGGCTAGTATTGACCATTTTATGCTGTAATTGATATGCTTCTCCTTGAGCTTCCAAATGTGTTTGGATAACTCTGTGCTGTTTGCATATTTCTTTGTTTAGAAGGACATCTTATGTTGGGCTGCGCGCTGCTTGAAAGTGCCTTCCGTCAAACCGATGTAGTTTTGGCCTACGCTGTCATGTGTCGTTGTGACGTTGGCCTTGTAAACGAGACTTGAGGATAGGCATTTTTTGTCCAATGGGCAATTGTCTTTGTTGCGGCAGTTGCAAGTCTTTTTAGGTTTAGTGCTGCCATTGTCACTTAGGACTTTATTGTTACGGCTTCTAATTATAGTTTCGACATTAGCCATACAGCTGTAGGATACCTTGACATTATTTCTATTAAAAATTTTGTGGAGTCTATGGGCCTTCGGAAAGTGTTTGTCAATCATCGCTAAAAATTTCTTTGCAATGTTGGTATCCACATTTTGGCTGAACGACGGATTAAACCAGATTATATTCCTTTTTCTGTTAATGGCCGGCGTTGTTGAAGGGCTGCGTTGCTTGTAGGTGAACTCTGGGTTATGCCCGCTGGATTTCAATGCAGATACGAATGGGCCTTTACAATTATCGAAGACATCCTGATTGATGGATAGATCGGAGATTCTTTGACTTACTGCTATCGGTATCTGCTTGATAATGCTCCGGGGATGATTAGATTCTGCGTTAATGTAGGACGGATGGTTGTTTGGTTTTGTGTAGGGTTTGTAAGATCCATTACTCAAGTCGAGGGTAACATCTAAAAAATCTATTGTTTTCAAGTTTGTGTGGATAGTAATGCCTAGTCCGTTACTTTTGAAGATTTTCACAATACCTTTTCTAGTTCTTTCCGCTTGTGGTCCTGACGTATTCTTTAATAATGCAATACCGTCATCTCTGTATAGGCCAACGTTTTTTATGCCATACTTTTTCGCAATTTTTTCTAATAAGAAGAGGCCAACTAGTTCGCAGATTTCAGCCCCATCGTAGCTACCCATTGTAACGTCAAATAAATTGCCATTATTTTTCTTCATCCAGGCAGTGTTGTTGTCAAATAGCAGTGACTTTCTCGCGTGCATTATAGTTTTTATATCCTCGGTGGTGATGTGGCGGGCATAACCCAGAGTTCACCTACAAGCAACGCAGCCCTTCAACAACGCCGGCCATTAACAGAAAAAGGAATATAATCTGGTTTAACACGCCGTTCAGCCAAAATGTGGATACCAACATTGCAAAGAAATTTTTAGCGATGATTGACAAACACTTTCCGAAGGCCCATAGACTCCACAAAATTTTTAATAGAAATAATGTCAAGGTATCCTACAGCTGTATGGCTAATGTCGAAACTATAATTAGAAGCCATAACAATAAAGTCCTAAGTGACAATGGCAGCACTAAACCTAAAAAGACTTGCAACTGCCGCAACAAAGACAATTGCCCATTGGACAAAAAATGCCTATCCTCAAGTCTCGTTTACAAGACCAACGTCACAACGACACATGACAGCGTAGGCCAAAACTACATCGGTTTGACGGAAGGCACTTTCAAGCAGCGCGCAGCCCAACATAAGATTTCCTTCAAAACAAAGAAATATGCAAACAGCACAGAGTTATCCAAACACATTTGGAAGCTCAAGGAGAAGCATATCAATTACAGCATAAAATGGTCAATACTAGCCACAGCGGCTGCCTATAGTAACAAAACTAAAAAATGTAACCTATGCCTAACGGAGAAATTCCATATAATTTATTATAAACATGACAATTTACTAAATAAAAGAACGGAACTCATTTCTAAGTGCCGCCACGAGAACAAATATTATTTAAGAAACTATAAGAATAACAAGTAGATATTTAACAATAGCATCGATAATACATAAGAATGTAATAAATATATTTAAACAATAGAAACGCTTCATTAAGTCATGTATATACTTGAGCACACCGTAATGATTTTTCATTTAATAAAACCGTCTGAAGAGCGTCTTTACGCGAAACTCAGAGTAACGGAATAAACTTGTGATCTTTGATCTACTATTTATATATATATATATGTTTATTTCACATTTTAACAATATAGTACAAACATTTTATATAAAATATATTTCATATAATATTAAATATGAGTAAAAAGAGAGACATAAAGCGTAATAAGTTGCAATTATTCTTGCAAAAATTTGTGTTTATTTTTTTGACTCATATTACTTATTTGTCCAAGCTCTGATAATTATCATTGAGCATTGCTGTACCTATGCATATGTGGACAGCTTCACCGCACTATTTTCATCTATACAGTGAAACATGTATAAAATAATAAGAATAACAAACAGAACAACAATAAAATAACAATTAGATAATAGAACCATTGTAATTAATTAACAATAGAAACTGCTATTAGATTATTGTTCTAACTATGTGTTAATGTGTATCTTTGTAATTGTATTTAGCATTTGTTGTCTGATGTTTGTGTAATAGCGTGAAACTAGGAGACAGAAAACTAATTGAAAATTTGAATTAATCCTACATTCAATAATCAAATAAAACAAAATACCAACATTTGATTACAATGTTGATTCTGATACTACGAACCGTCACATATTATAAAGTAATTGTATGGGCAAAACATCAATCTGAGTGCCCAATGCTAAATCTAAAGAACAACTTCAAAATACTTACTGGTAAAATTCAGATTCAAAGTTTGATAGTAAAACATAAGAAGACAATGAACAATCTGTTTCAGTGTTGCTTTCTCTAATTAACTGGTCATTGACAATCTCACCAAGTGGGATAAATAGCCAACCATCTCTCAGGTCATCTGAAGACAAAAATTAAGCAGGATGCAAAGTTGAATTTTGCACTTTCTAACGCTACTACGCAAGCAAATTTAATTTACGTCTTCTATCCAAATACATTGAGCCTTAATGCATAACCATGATTTAATGAAATTAATAAATTGACTGAACCAAGGAAAAGCAGAGACTGCATTTGAATTTCTATTAGGTAAAAGTAGTCACTGTTTAGTGAAAAAGGCTACATTACATTCAACTCCAATAATTGTGCAGATATGGCCATTAAATTGACCATGAATGTACTTGGGTTGACTTGCAAACGGTTTCATCAGGCATATTCAAAGATATAAGGAGTTTGGTTTTAGGCTAGGCTAGTCTATTTTGTATGATAACAAAAATGATCTAGTCAGTTTAATTGGTTTGGAGATTTGATGCCGAATCGCTATATCAACATAACCCAAAGTCCGGTTTGAAAACGCAATCGATCCTAAAAATCAATCTTGCGTCTTGATGGATAATTTTGAATTTTATCAAGGATTTTCAAAACTTCAAAATTACGCATGTGTGTAAGAAAGTCAGCAAAAGTTCATAAAGTCTGCAGTTATATCACAAGCAATAATTGCAAATTGCATGGTGTCCCATGAGCCATATGCTTTATGGCCCACTCTGGACACTCCAGGAGAAA
Source organism: Haliclystus octoradiatus (assembly GCA_916610825.1). Classification (NCBI taxonomy): domain Eukaryota; kingdom Metazoa; phylum Cnidaria; class Staurozoa; order Stauromedusae; family Haliclystidae; genus Haliclystus; species Haliclystus octoradiatus. The sequence goes on from OU744450.1 coordinate 7,681,054, forward strand.
TTGGAAGTTAAGAAAAACCATTCTCCGTAGCAGATTGTGATTTTCTGATACCTTATTTTCTCCTCATGTGCAATAAATCTATAGATTACTGGAAACTGTGTGCCAATTGCTTACTGTAGCATATATATTGGTAATTCATATTGCAAAATAAAGTAGTTTTGGCAATGTTGCAGAAGGGACAAGAACAAAATAGACATGGATCAAACATGTAATGCAACATTTGGCAATATTCACAATTGATTTGCATACTTTGAATGTTTGACAAGCGGATATGATTTAGCCTGCGAGCAGACTTTACTTGAAAATCTTACTTCCTTGTTAGTGAGTCTGCGCATCCGAGCGAAATCTGTTGTTCTGATAGGAAGTGCTGAGACGACCAAAAGATGGACACACTCTGTGTGAAACGCATACCTTTGCAATGTTGACCACTGACCATTTGCGCGAAAACAACACATCCAGAAGGAAGAAAATATACTTTTTATTAAAAAAGGTTTTAATCTATTTGTTTTTATATACACAGCTCCACTTTTATGGAACTTTTCCAATTTCTTTTAGTGAAATTATCAGGAATTAATTTATCAAGAATTGGTTTTGTTAGACATTCAGTTGAGTTCAGTAGGTTTAGATATTAAATAAGCAAAATCCAAGTTTTATTGGTGATACTATGGCGTTTCTGTCTCTAAATAATGTTTCTCGACTCAAATATTCATTCATTTTGAATCATATTCATCAATAAGGTCACTGAATCATCAATAAGGTCAGTGATTTAGGCATACTGTTTTATTAATCAGTTGCTTTCAAGTCAATTCTTTGAAATATTTGTAAACAGTAAACACGGCAGTCCAAATAAAATTAAGCTTAAGAAAACTTTCTTATATTTAATAATTATGTAAACCAACGATAACACGATAACATCTTTGTTGTAAAATCAAAATTTGACATGTTAATCCCGTTCCGTAAACTGCGTAGATTGTTTATCATCGATCGATTACACGTTTGATGTAAAAATACTTGCTAAACAATAGCTGAAAACATCAACCAATCACTGACCAGTACAATATATTCATGTTGTACTGCTTTTAACTATGACATTTTCTCTCAGAACAAGAGATTTCGCTCGGATGCGCAGACCTTACTACCGAGAAAGTAAGATTTTTAAGTAAGGTCTGCGTGTGGGCTAGATATGATTAGTCCTGGGCTAATTTGCTGAGTAATGGCAATTTTTTGCTGAAATCTTGTGTGCGCCAGAACTTTGAATACTTCAAGTGCAAATATTCACTGGGACTAAAAGTCTCGTCGACAGGGTACCAAAAATAAGGGAAATCTGCGCAGGTGGCTCAAAGCCAGAGAAAAACTTGAGCAAATTCAGAAGAATTCGGATTTCCGAAGGCATAGAAAACTCAAAATTAATTAAGATATAAATAAAATGATGAAAGGAATTTTATTATCTTTTGAAAAATTCATCGAAAAAAGTTAGGGGCAGGGGGTCAACTGATCGAAATTGACTTCATTGGAGCCAAAATGCATCATTTCAGTAAAAATTGTGAGAAAATGACAAAAATATCACTTTTAAAGGGGAAAAATTGACCGGTGGGCTCTACGCGCTTAGAGTCACGTGCGTGTTTGTTGTTTGTATTGTTTCTGTACCTGAAACCATGCTGAAACTTGAAATTTGAAGTCATGCTTAGCCATAACTGACATTGATCGATGAATTTATGATTAGCTTAATTCAAGTTGAGCTTGTAGCGACCACCGGTCAATGTTGCTCCTTTAACGTTTCATTTTCAACGAAAACTGTAGCTTCAGGGGCGGCAATCACAAGAAAAAAGCGCAACTAACATGCTTTGCAGACCGGCTGCAGTGCTTCACAAGCTTTCCCCATTAAGCCAGATTTTAAAATTCCTCATTTCTGTATTTAAGTTTATTATTAAATCGAGGCAAATTGATTATCAAGACTGTGTTGGACGGCATCTACCTGTGAATTGCAAAATAACTTCAAGAAGTACATTATATATGTTTGGTTGCCTCGGTATCAACTTCCTTAGGCACAGTGAAACACTTGATAATGACCATTGGTGATGAATCCATTCTAAAACTTTTTCCACTTGATTAGGAATTGAGTCTTCGACAAAATATTGTACGTTTAATAGTTCATTTCCATGGTGAGTTGCATCATCAACGCCATCGAATTGTTCTTCTTCTTGAGATAGGAGCTGTCGGCAACCTTCTTTAAAAGCACTCCACGTTAACTCTCCAGTTAAAGAAATTTCACTTGAATATACAGCACCCTTTAAACGTCGATTAAAGACATGTGGACGGGTTTTCCATAATGAAATAGCTTCGTGTATAGGAGAATTACTATCTCCGTGTGAAAGGATATTTTCAGCGTGTGTTGCAGTTTCAGCGGCCATTTCGAGGATGCCTCCTCAAATGACCAATATGCAATGTGGCCTGGGCCTATCGGCTAATCGGATTACTGTAGATTCGAGTACTTCTTAGAACTATGAGTATGAGCCGACAAATAAAAGTCGAATTATTGCAACTAACACACAGCTAAGGCCTGGATTATACAGCGCGCTTTCGAGCGTGCCGTGCTTTCGTTTACAGTAAATTGAAAGTTGGCTCGCTGCCGGCGCGCCCGTCTAACTTCACACGGCTCGCTGTCATTAGCACAGCGCGCTCCAAATCGAAAGCTCGCATAAGGAAGAGCGTGCTTTCACTTGAAGGCGAACTTTCATTTCGACATTCCAGGGATTCCACTTACCATATATGGTAAAAACCGGGGGTTGATGTCGAGAAAGAAATGTCTAGCCTCTTTTTCTCGGCCGTTGCCTAGATACAGTTCCGTTTTGCAAATAAACAGATGAATAAACATTGATTTTCTTTCGAATTATAATCGAAATCCACAAAATAATAATAGGGAAACTACTCAGAGCATCTGTACTTCTCAATTGAAGAGGAGAAAACTTTCAAATAGTATTAATTAGACAAGGTTATATATATATGCTCTGCAGATTAGATATAAGCCACTGTCTTATATTTGTAGGACCATGGTAGGTTAAAAAACTATCATTGTACGATAATCACAACTATTTGATGGCGAATTGTGATAAAAATCACTTTTTGAAGCAATAAATTTATTTCACGAAAAGCGTATACTTGTCAATCAAAAGTCTTGTGAGATATTTTCTTACACGTCATCATGTAATTCAAAGGAAGTTTTTACACAACTTTTGAGGACGGCTCGCTGTATAACTAGACATTTTCAAAAGCGCGCGCCTTCAAATGAAAGCGCGCTCGAAAGCACGGCACGCTCGAAAGCGCGCTGTATAATCCAGGCCTAACAGGTCCTAACATAGTATCTAGGATATATTTACCTTCAAAATTGCTACGAAAATTTGTATTCCAGGTGTATGTACGGGATGAAATTCTTTCACGAATGGACGTTGTTTGTGTAAAATATTCAAATAGGGTATATGTAGTTGTTCCTGTGGGAATATAATTAAGACTTCCTCGGGGAATTGATATTTACACAAGTGCAACCCAGAGCAACCTGCATCAAAGAACTGACCGAAGAAGTAATTGGGTTCAGAATTCGTTGTCAAAACAATGAATTATTTATGCCCGAACTTAAACTTCTTGATATGATACCTACACTGTTTGTCTAATTTAATCAAATAAGATTTATAAATGGTGTAAATTGTAATAGTGTAAAATAGACACGAGACTTACTTTTTCAGTTCCTTTTTTGTTTCTTATTCAAAACAATCTGTGCTAAACACTAAACAGGGTTTACATTCCAGCTGCTTTCGGACTTTTCTTAGTTGTTGTTCATCCTCTCTACCAATCAAATTTAGAATTCATTGTTTGCATCATTTTTGTACTGTTTTCAAAATCACTTCGAGAATGATAGCTTTATATCAATAACCAAGCAGAATCGAGTGATTTTTTATGTACGAAATGAAACGCACAGAAATTATGCTATTTTAATTAAAAGTATGGACGATTAAATGTCTTGAAATATATCATCAAATAAATAACATTGGGTTATAGCATATAGTCGACTCACTATATGGTTATACTACCGATTTTACCCCCAGGGGGAGGGGTAACACCAGCTCTGCATAAACGGGAGGTGCCACTTTGAAAAAAAAAAGAAGTATACCCAAAAAGTTCCGAATATCTTGTACTTGTTTGAAACAGTAAATGCTACCCACAAAGTTCCAACAATTTAAAAAGCTCTTCCCCGTATAAAAGTCATATGGGAGGGAGCTACAACCCGGGCTTTTACGTGAAATGAATTCTGTATCATAATTATCTCCGTACGCCCGTACCTATCTAACAGACGTATAATGTATCTAATACTTTTATCTAATTTTAGACGTATCTAAAATTTAATATTATCTTGACTTGAATATTCTGGCCATGGTCCATAGATCATCTACAGTATATCCTTTGAGTGTTATATTTTTGTGAAGGTAATCAATGAAATGAAAAGAGATGTATAATATCGCCAGACCGATATTTTCTTTAGATAGGATCAGTGAAACAGTTACAATCAGCCAATTTGTCGGTCACCTAATTATGCGGTCACCTGTATATAGTGGCCATTTTCGTATTATTCAAATATGAGAAGAATCATTTATGAATTAATTAACCGTGTATAGAAACATCACACATACACAGTGTGCTCAATTTATCTAGATAATATATATGGATAGTGTGTTCTATATAGGTTTTACTGTATCCAGCTTCATTCGTCGATTAATTGTCAAGGAACTACAGATAAATGACATTGACAATCTCATAGAGGCAATTATCGATTGTTGATAACATATATGAAAGGCAAGGTTGTAGCAAAAATCAAAACCCACAATTATCTGACCATTCCATGATAATAATATTTGACAAAAATTATTACAATAATACAGCTTTATGAAGCAATAAATTACAGATAGTATAGAAAATATTATTGAATTGTGGAATACATTGAAAATTCAATAAATCAATTGGAATATTAAAACTAATATAATATTTTAGACAATAATTATGACGACAACAACAACAACAATAAACCTCTCAAAGAAGTTATGCAAATTAGTTTATGAATGAAATGGCAAAATTATATAATTAAACGAAAAACCTAACGTCATGGGCTATCGATAAGAGGTGAAAAACAAGGTATAACGGTGGTCGAATAAATAACGTAAATCTCTAATTATAAGACATAGATGAACATAAATATGTCACTTTTGTTTGTGGTTATAGTAATATTTGTTGATAAGTTAATATTAGAGTGACATTTTTTTGTTATTAAAATAAAAACAGAACCTTACGTATTTTGAAAAGCAAAGTTATAAGAGATTTGTAGCGTTTAAAATCATATAGTACATTTAAATAGCCCATGTTTATATTTTAACGTAATTAATTACAGACTTGATTTTTAATTAAGCCATAATTTAATGTAATAATCTAATACTTTTGCGTTTTGTTGACATTATATGCCATTTCCGAAGAACAAAAATTACGGAACAATTCACAAATACATTTATTTCTTTTGCCAAGGCACGTGTGTTTTTTTTTCATTTTAGCGAATAAAATAATATTTCATAACATTACTGGGGTAAATTAATTAATGATATAAAGAATAATTAGTAAAATAAAACTATAACAATTCTATGTGTCCATAGTTTTATTTGATTTAAGTAAATATTACGTAATGTGACATTTTGAATGTCTTTGGCAAATTCGTACAAAATAAATTACAAATTAAACGGGAAAATGCAGGAATTTGAGAAGAAAAACGTGGAGGATTTAAAAATTAAACACTGTGAACTGCTAAGATCAATATTGCCAAAAAAATAAAATTTTTATATAACTTTTCCTATAAATCATTCAAAAAATAACGCTGAATCGGAAAGACTATTATTTGGTAGAATATTCTAGATTCATTGTATTGCTTGACTGATAAAAGTTTAAAGTTTCTGTTTAAATCGAGAAGTAAAAAGCTTAAAAGTTCACAGTGCTTACTAAACATATCGATGATAATAACGACATACACACAAACGTGAAACAATATTATTTAAAATCCAGATAACGTGATGGTCAACTAACTTTTTGAGTTGCTTGGATGTTAACCATGTTGTTGTATATTTTTCTCGTAGAATTGTTTCACGAATAATCAACAAATTTTATAATATCGATAAGTTATATTGGGGGTTTCTTTCGGAAGTTAAATGTGCACAGCAAATTCTTCATCAAAATAAATCAAATATCTTTAATATGAAACTGAAAAAAGAAATCAAAGGTTATTCTAGTATAAAGTATTAAATAATAATAATAATAATAATAATCTTTATTTCAATCACATTTAATATTGTATACTTCACCTTGTAAGCACACATGTTTGTCTATTCGAGGGTCGTGCTATTTCAATTTAACTACGACTCTACGAGTTAGAATTACAATTGGTAATTAAGAAATATTATTGTGTAAAGGACGAGGAATTTATGCAGTCTGACAGCTGTGATGCAGGTCAGGCACTCTACATTACAACTGAGAGACCACTGTACAAATGTAATGTAACCTGTTATAACGACCTGGAGGCTTGCACATTTAAATTCAATATTATATTTGCCTAAAGAGAACATGTTCGACCGAAATCTTGTCCTGTGTCTACTTTCCATAGGCGACGTGGCGCGAATTCAGAGAGACAGTTTCAATACCAATGTTTGCAAACAATTCATTGCTCAATACTAATGTCAAATGGGTACAAACGTCATTGGGCGAATGATGAATTTCTGATTTACCTCTGATAGTGACCATTACTGTAAATATCGACATGTAAACTTTAACAAAATCGACGGCATGAAGGATAGCTAACTTTGAAATTGAATCTCTGAATTTACTTCCAATGGGATCAGCATGACGAGAAATATATTCTCGCAGCCCCGTTACAACTTTCTACTAAAATTATCTGTTAGTATTTGCAGCAGAGGTGTAAAGGAGCCGGAGTTGAACTCCGATTTTGACCAAATTTTGAGCAACCGGACTGGAGTTAAATTTGTTGCAAGACAGGAGCAGGAGCCGGAATCTACAATGAAATCCTGGTAATCTTTTTATACGTATTTCAAAGTTGAAAATTGGCTGGACATTAAGATTATGTTAAATTATTTTGTACCCTCCTATGTTCAAGTCCCCTATGTAAAAATTTACTATGTTCATGAACTGTTTATAAAACTTGGCCCATTCAGTGTTCATAAATTTTTTACACAGGGGTGGATTATCCTAGAGCTTCAAACATCATGTTTTTCAATATGCCAAAGTCAGTCATGCTTCTCGATAAATAATGAAATGTTACTAACCTTTGGAAATATTTAATGGCGAAGTGAGATCTGTGAAGAAATAGAAACTCAACATCAAACACAACTTAATACAACATAAGAAAGATCTAAGGAAAAAAGTATTGCATATTCATTTTGTAGTAGTTTGGAGTTTAATTTTTATATACTGATAATAATTAATAATCATCTACTAGATATACTTTAGGAACAATCTCATTTCAATATAAACGGTGACAATTTTGCAAACTGTAAAGCCATCAAATACACTTGATTGTGTACATTAGTTTTTAAAGACATAAATTAAACGTAGGGGAGAACGCACATATACCATTCAGGAGGAATATGGTGGAGAATATATGTACAGTTAAACCTGTTATAACGGTCACCTCTATACAGCCCTAACCTGTATATAATGGTCGACTTATCTACCTCTAATAGCTGGCTGTTATATACAGGTTTCACTGTAATTTTCAAAACCAACTCTGCTATTCGGAACATCTATATACAGTGATAGGCTGTACGTATAATGGTAAAGCAAAACAGTATATGGCTACATTCTATAGAATGAACTTTCTTTTGAGGCTAAACGCTATACCGATTCAAAGGTTATATCAATCAGGTCATTGACTTATACATACACACCTCAGCAGTGGTCTAAGGTATGTATATTAAGGATCTCAATTCAGCTCCAGCTGCCTACCGAATAAATCCAAACAAACTAAGATGCAGAAGGAAGCAGTAACATAACAATAAAATTGAGCTAATTTATTAATTTGCAATCAGATAATGCCTTGAAGATGAATCAGATTAAACTAGATGGGCTTACTTGAGGCAGACCTGGACCAGGTCCAAATGATGTCGGTTGTGTCGTATTGACTGGATAAGCAGATATTTCATGATGTCCAGATGAGCCCTGTCTTGTCCCTGATGGCATAAAACTCAATTCAGTTGTGCCAGAACCAGCTTGAGTAAAACCATGTTGATTCAATGGTGATCCAGGACCTAGGCTTCCTTGTTGGTTGCTGTATTGCCCTGTAACAAAACAACGCAATGATGAATAAAGAGTTTAATAACAGGAAAACAATAGCATGCCTTCATTATTATACGTTAGTGAATGTTTATAAGTTCAAGTGAGATAGTAGAGTCGCTTGGTTGGCTTCCAAACAAGAGGAATCCTGGAAACTTGGTTTGAAGATCGCAAGCAAAATGGCTTCCTCTTTCAGTTAACCTTTTCATCACTGGTTATTTATTTCGGTTAACCAGTCGTGAATTGCAAAACCGTCTCAATCCTACTTCCTGGTCACAGTAAAATCTGTATATCTAACATCACGTTATGTGTTGTAGTACAATTGTGACAGTTCATTGACTAATTTACATCGCATGCATGTTCCATAAACAATTTATGAGCTCTAAATTTCTATCTGGTTCAAAGGTAAACTCAGCCTTGACTTTATCTAAAACATTAAATGAAAACCATCCAAGGATAGTGGATGGAATGGTCCAGATGGAATTGAATTTTGAGTAGCTGCAAGCTTTAGATTGATCTGCAGTGTCGCGGCTGAGACGACTCAGCGAAAAGAGCCATCCCTCTAGAAATAGAAGAGTGGTACGGGTGCATCTGGTGGAGCAATACTGTCTCAGTTACTATTACTATGATGATGCTGAAAATTCTTATGTCTGAAATTCAGTCAAACACTTACGCACTTACCAGAATATTCGTATTCATGAGGTACGTTATTAGACGATACATTATGTGGGGTTGGTTGTGGTGTATGATCTTGTCTACTTCTGGCAGACTGTGGTAGATTGAATACATCTTGATAAAAATAATTTGAACTACGACGATGTTCAGGAATTCCAACAAAATTACCTGCACCAGATGGGAAATTGGGATAGCCTGCAAGAAAATAACGATTTAACTTCAAAGCAAGATATGTGGGAGACAGCCGATTTGATAAGTAGACAATCTTCTGTTGATAGACAAGACACTCCAAAAGTTGTATATACGTAGCAGAACTCTTCACAAATCGTGCTTACTTTTTTGGTATTTTTTAATAATATTGGAAATAATAATAATCAAAATGATAAAAACATTCAAATGACTACCTGGATTAAAAATAATAATAATACACCCCTGTGAAAAACAGGAGTTCATGAACAGTTCGTGAGCGTTAAATGGCCCCAAAATAGATGAACTGTTCATGAGCTGCCCGCAAAGGTTCATGAACTGTTCATGAAAATTGGGGCCATTTAACGTTCACAAACTGTTCATGAAGTGTTCGTGAACTCCTGCACTGTTTTTGGCAGGAGCAGCAGCAAAAATAATCATAAGCCTCCCCAGACCTAGAATGATAATACTATTCAAAGGCGTATATTAACCAAATAGCAGTAAGAATCACAGACCTACCTGGATTTGGATATGTTATCATTGGTGCACCACTCCTGGCTCTTGCCCTGCCTCTAGCGAAAGCTGCACAAAATAAACAATATCAACACTGGTAATTCGTATACATTTGTAATTAGCTTAGAGTTTAAACATTGGTGACAAAAATTACATGTCTCGTATTTCTGACATTCAAGAACAAGAAGAAAACATTTGCATTATGAATTTTATTAGACAACTCGATCAATAAATACTGATGGCCTACATGAATTATTATTTTGATTGGCTTTATAGCGAATGTGAATTTATCATTGGTTATAGAACACCAAAAATGTAGAACAATTAATCATAGAAACTCTGCTGTGCATTTGATCCATAGGCTATCGGTTGAATTTTCTTATTAGGTTTAAATGATCAACAGCTTGGTAGAGAATGTTGGTTATATAATAATTACATCTATCAGAGGGCCAACCCTAGCGATCCCCTGCGAAAACAGTTTGATATTCACAGGGTTCATAAACAGATCATGAACTTTTGTGCACCTGATGAACAATTCATGAATCTCACTACAGTAACCGTTTACAAATGGCTTATGGAAAGCTAATTGAACTCCATGGGCAATTGGGCATTCAAAAACTGTTCTAAAATGACAAAGGAATTCCTAGCAATTTGATTGGTTGTTGAGTGTGCACACTTCTGCTGGTGAAGTAGCCGTAATTTTGAACCATTGTTTAAATGAGATACAGTAAAACAAACAAAATTTTGTAGAAGCAGCCTAACTTTGGTTTTGATTTAGAAGCAAGTACACATAATAATACACATCCTAAATCAAGCAATTGCCATTTGAAAATGTCCATTTGACCTTGCAACAAGTGGCTGTAAAATCGTTGTTTAGTAGCTGCACAATTTGCTCCGTTAACTGTAAATTATAATAATTAGAAATCTTCAGACTTGTATTATATGTTGATATTTTGAATCGTCATTTAATATTTGTTTGAGTTAAATTATCCTGTTGAATTCAATAAAATTCAAAAACTGCTTCTTTGATTGCCTCCATCGTGATCCTTTCCTTAAAATGGCGCTACACATATTTTGTGATCACGCAGACTTTGATGCAGAGAATCATGTGATCACAACCATAATTGTGATTGGACGGAATTGTTTCGACGCCTTTGTTGATCAAAAAGTTGACGGTTTTGTAGAGAAAATAAATCAAATCAGTAAATTAATGACTTAAATTTGCATATATCCTTTTAGAAAAGGTTGATGCACGGGTGGCCGTGCTTCATCGCCGTTTACCTGCACTCGGGATGTTAGGAGACATTCAGGAAGCTAGTTGATTACGCTTCACTTGTGTCTCCTTGCATCACTCATGCAGGTAAATCGCGATGAAGCACAGTCACCCGTGCATCAACCCTTAATTCATGGACATCTCATAGATAATACATGGGTTGTTCATGAACATCATTAATGCAATTTTCAAGTAAAAAAATCAAATTTTTTCCACATGACTGATAATGGACAGTTTCAGTTCTGGGTAACATTTCGGTGAAGGCTCAAAATTTGGTGTAGCAATGCTCTACTGTGAACTAGTAAATCAATACAGAATCAAACTCTAAAGCTTGTAAATTTTTTGTGTTATCATAAACTCCTGCACCGTACATATTAAATATTAAAAATAGACGGTGCAGGGTAAATATTCCTAAACTTACCATCATATTTCATTAATTGATAAAATTGAGGATCAACAGATGACCAATCTAAAAGAGATGAAACATGAAAACAATCATTTTTTGCAGCGCATTTTAGTTGCACGCAGTCAACCATATTATATAAGCGTGATATAGTAATAGAATAATAATATGTTTATTTATTTTTATAGTGCTATTTGCAAAAGAAGTGTGTTGCTCAATAGCGCTTTACAACAAACTAGCTTGCTCTTTTTTAAATCTACAGTACAGTATATACATACTTCTAATAGAGATATATACACATGTTTAAAACCTTACGTCAATTACTGAATGAAAGGTTAGCTTGAAGAGAAAAATGTTGATATTTTCTTTAGAAATAATAATACTTCAGCCTGTAATGAATTCCATAAGTAAGGGGCTTGATATGATCTATAGCCATGGTTGTGTAACTTGCACATCAGTTGTATCAATTGAATAGTGCCATTTGATCTGAGGCTTCGACGTGGCTTGTAACTTTGGATCATGTCAGTGATATAGCTCAAGATTATTCAGTACTTTGTAACTCAAAAGTAATATTTTGTATTCTATTCTCTTGTATTCTGTTCTCAGTCTACAGAAAATGAATTAAGCAGAAAAAAACAGGCGGATTCTACGAGAAATGATCAGTTCGATACAAAAGTAGGGATAAAAAAGAGATAAAAAAGTTAGTTAGGTTGAGATCGTTTATTGTTTACATTTTGCTTTCATTGACAAAATTGTTAGAATTTATGGGCATAATATAATAGACTTATTTAACTGTTGTATTAGTATATGCAGTATCAAATCACAGTTTGAAAACCTGATGTTTCATGGTCTTGAACCTTCGATTTAAGCTTCAGAGTTTATGTCTGAATATTAGTATAAGGATTGGATTCCAATATCCAAATATTAATCATACGGATAGGTATTGCACAATCAGACTTACAATCATGATTGATTGTTGAAATCCATTAGTGGAAGTCTAACCAAAGCACAAATCAGATAGTTTTGTTATGATTCACTAGATGCTGATTGGCTCTTATGTAGTAGGGGTATCAACAAAATCTGAGCAGTATGGAAATCTTTTACCCATAAGGTGACATTTTTCAACTGCCCTATTTCGGAATCAAGTAGATCAAATTTAAAGCCAATGTATTCCAGAAATTATGCAAAAATACGCACTGGAACAAGTTTCAGGCACTTTTGTCAAGATTTAGAAGTAGCTCATCTTGAAATGCCAACATGTAAATTCGGTTTCAACTGATTTTCGAAATTGTTTTTGATTCCTGTACCTTTGTACATGTACCATAAATCTACTTAATAGTACCATAAACCGTACAAATAGCTCAAGCTTGTTAGAAAGTTGAAGAAATAAAGAAGCAGTTCAATTTTGAAACTAAACATCATGAAAAATGTTTTTGTTTTGGGTAAAATAAAAAAGTTTTGACAACTATGCTTGGCGCTCTACAGAAAAGACGCAAATAATTACTTTTTTCCCCACATCCATATAACTTTTGTAAATTGTGTAATCAAATAATTTTGAAAACGTTTGCCCACTTACGAACAACACCAAAATCATAAAAAACAGACACATACATCAGAATAACAGCCTCTAGCAAACATGTAACTGGTATGAAACGAAGCATACAGTCATACAGTAGCAATAGTAAAACTATTAACACCATTACCTGGTAAACCATAGCCATACGTTGATGGAATTCCAACACTAAAGCCCCGGTTATCTAAGAAACTACCTGAAATGATGAATAAAAAGATATGATATAGTAACCAAGATAAAGACAATAAGAGAATACCAACACCAAAAACAATAAAATGCTGTAAAAGGGTAGTGAAAACATCATGAAAACGATAAATTTTTCAAGTAATGAGAGGTTTGAAAGTTATTACAACATCCTTACTCCCGCTATTCAAATGTGAAAATGCCATAAAAATGCCATGACATGACAGAAAAATATTAGCCTTCTGGTGAGCAAGCTGTTAAATAAAAACTAAAAACATGTGATCCAATGTTCTAATAGCGTTATTCATAATTAATGACATTTGTTCGAGCGAAAACAGTATGATTATAGCGATATTATAGTAGGTTTTTGTGTTGTCTCGTATTTGTATTAATTAGCCTCCTTTTCATGTAGAACAAATTGAAACAAGCGGTTTACAAATTTACAAATTTAATTTTATATTTCTCACTTACTTCTTATTCTTATTATATAGTAAATACATTTTACAAATAATAATATAGTAATATCAAGGTACTTATGTTGTCTTTGCTGTTTCAATAGTGCTCGATGCCATAAATGCAGAGCTGTTTAATAAGGGATTACATAACTCTTGTGAGTGGGTTATCGGAATTTAGATCCACAAGTTCACTAACAACAAACGAGAAATCCATATCGTAAACGAGGCGGCCAAGTTTACGATATGGATTTCGAGTTTGTTGTTAGAGAACGAGTGGGTCTAAATTTCGATGGCCCACGAACAAAGAGTGATGTAATCATTTTAATAATCATGTAACATAACCTTTGTCTGGAACATCAATTATCTCTCATCAATTTCAAAACAACAATGATTTGTTTTCTAATTCAATGGGTCATTGGTTTTTCATTAAATAGAATTTTAATGAAATTTGTTACGAATATCATTTATATTAACATATTTTAAAATATAACGCTAAGAATTCAACATGTTTGCAATATTAGAAATATATAGTAAAAGTTACATCTAAATATAGCAAATCCCAAGCTGTTACTTTTTTAATTTCTCAATTGAAGTTTCAATTACAGAATATACATTTAAGTTGATTTTATGAAAAAATATTCAATCTGTCGCAGCTCAACGCCATTTTCAAAACATATGTTCTAGTTGTTTGGTTAAAATCGTGCAGGTATAGGTCTATAACCGCACAAGTGCGGGTATAGACCTATACCTGCACGCTTTTAGGGGTTGCCATGGAATTTCGTGGGTTGTCTTGACATAACTGCTAAACACGTGGTACAAATCCACCAATCATGATACAAGTTTTTTCAAGTGATTATTAATAATGATTAAACAAAAAAATCAGACATTCATATTTGCTACCATTAGATTCACGCCAAGGAGATCATCAGGCAATTTAATCTGATCTGATCTGAATTTAATCAATTTAGACAGATTAAATTGCCTGATGATTGCATAGGCGTGAAACTAATAGTAGCAAATATGAATGTCTGATTTTTTCGTTTGTTCAATATTAAATAATAATATATATATGTTAATCGTATTAACTGTCGGGTTTCGGGTTTAGCACCGACAGTATAGAAATGCAATACTGTCGACAGATTAATGACGCTTGGTTTTACTAGATACACGCTTTTTCTTGTAGTTTTTTTTAGTTTCAATAAGGATGTCGTCGAGTACAGCGACTATCCAAGATTCGGTTGTTGACCAATCAATTATTTGAATGTTTTATAATATAAGATACTTTATGAATTTATCAAGTTGTCATTATTTAATATACGACCTCTCTGGTTATATCGGGTACAACAATCGAGGACCCACTCGAACTCTGTGACAGCCAGGACTTCTATACCTTCAAAATGATTGTTGGAATATTGAACATTGTATAAAATATCTTACCGTAGCCTCTGCCCATTATACCAGGCCTTGTTCTTGAGTGATAAGCACTCATTACTTCTTTCGGTTGAGCAGGTTTACATTCTACCTGAAATAGAAATTTTGACAATAAACAAAATATTAATAAAATGTCACACTCAATTCTTTATTGGGAAAGACATGATTTTGCTTCGTTTTCTCAAATATTTTTTCAAGAATGAAATGGGTCTGTCAGGCTATCATAATTCCAAATGACATGTCAATATACATACATGTCTCACAAGTGGAATTGCATAATTAATTAGGGTCAGATATAGTCTCGAATCCTCAAAGGCTAGGAAATATTGGTCATATAAATTTCTCAATCTTACGCTCTCAAGTATTAAAATATTTTTCCATGTAAAATTTGTGTCTTGCAGAAGGGGATACCTTTATGACGAAGACAAGTTTGCAGAAGACCATTATACAGGAATTAATAATATTAATATTCTTTAAACAAAAGCAGATCAATACCGGGATAACTTTTAAATTTGGATTACATTTTGCTAGACAAACATTTTATAATTACTTGTGTGTATACATTGTAGTATATGATTTCCTTTGCAGATGAGACTCAATCAAAAACTTGCATAGACTGCTGACAAAAATCATAACTCTAAACAATATGTTCTTACTGTCGTAGAACGATACGTTAACTAGGATTTTCCAGTCTGCGAAGAGAGAGATTTATTCGTAGGATCACAATCATTTTCGAAAACATTTGTGAGTAATTTAAAATCACACAGAGAGACAAGGAAATTTAAAATTAGAAAAGAAATATTATTTATATTCAAGTATGATTAAAAAACTGATATTTTAACTCATGAATGATGCAATTTGAGACTGGAAGTCATTAATAAATCTCCTATCAGGGAAAAATATGTTTTATTTACAAAAACTGCTCAAAACATGGCTTTAAATTTTGCGGGTTTTCAAGCCGTTGTTTTGGTCCTTTGCGTCATCCATTATGGATACCTATGGTCGCTACGTGTTTTTTATGAAGTATGTCAATGGAATCAGTAGTCTGTGTAAGTCTATGGTCTCAACGGCAATAAACAACAAAAACCAGACATAAACAATGTGAACAGTGAACCCCTACGGTTTGCTAGGGTGTCATCATTGAAACCAACTCAACCAAAAAAAAAAAGTTTCCCTTTCTTCATAACAATAAATTGAATTTGAAAAACAGAATACAGAGGAAATTGTGAAAATAGTGAATACAAACATCTCTTAAAAGGGACACATTATAACTACCGGTAAAACAATAATTCTATAGTATGGACTTTCATATTGAGTAAGGTTTCACATTTCCTGCCATGTTGTCAGATTATATTCAAGTTTCAACATTGCACATAGCTTTGTATTATTCAAGACTGACATTTAATGCACAAAATGAAATGTTACATTCCAAGACTGAAGGGAGTAATGCTGATTAAATGTAAGACTAGACATTATGACAGATGTTCTATAGATTAAAAGAATATTGAGCTGCTGTCAATATAAAAATGTAAACTTGTGAAATCACAAAAATATAAAACATTATTGATATACGTTCATTGTAATGACACAGGATAAAATATAGAACATAAAATAATTCTAAACCAGGAAGGATCTAACCTAAGATGATCATCGTTAACAAAATATGATAAAAGGAAATACTTCCTGGATTTCATATTACAACTTGGAATATAATACGATAAATATAGAAATTAAGTGATATATCCTTCCAGCAGTAGCTTAAACTTGAACTTAAACTTTGTAAATGAAACCCACTGTTTATAAATATTGCCATAGGAACAAAACAGAGATATTTTTATATTGATACGAAAATAATAATTACTTTGATAAATTAATTTAGATGCTAAGCTTAAAACATATCAAAAATTTAATAAGGACATTATGGCGACTGTTTGTGTTTGATCGTTGCAATCAGGATTAAACTCTTCAGGATTTGACAAAATGTTGCCAAAATTTCAAACAAAAAGTTAAGTGCATTATCATTTGAAAAAATGAATCTACTTCTACACTTTAATCCTAGTTAGTTGGTTAGAAAAACGAATATAAATGATTGCTATTATTAATTTATAACAAAAGTGGGAATCAGACAACCTTAGATTCCGGAAGGTTGAAGCAAATTCAGAAGAAAATTGATATTTTACAATTTATAGGCAAATTTTCCAAAAACTTTAGAAAGCTAAAGATTTTATCAGACCCTGGCCAGTGTAATCAGAAGCTGACAGTGTTGCGTCTCCATTACCAGAGCACAAGCATATAACCGCTGACCAAAGATATGTCTAGACAGCAGCTGCTTGTTATGAGACAACACGATGCGGTCACAATCGTGCTGTGGTACATGTACCCACTGATTCAACAAAATAATAGGTATACACACAATAATAATTGTTACATTGTGACTTACATTTTTACTTTTAATAGTGTGAAAAGCATCTTCACAAACTTGTTTAGCAACAGAATCTGATTCGAATGTCACAAAACCAAATCCTGTGATTTTGATAGAAAAAATAAATAAATTAATATGTAAAAATTAATTAATTGTGGACAATAGTAGTAGGTTATAATAATATCAAGTATATCCTATGGATATTATCTGGACATCAATTATGCCACAAGCTCTATAATTAATTTGTATAGGGAATAAAATATGAACAGACATTGATAAGATTTCCAGACAGTAACCCGAGCGTATAGAAAGGGAAATATCTGAAAACAACAGCCAAATATATAATCCTAAGACTTGCTACAACAAAAGATCCAGGCTTGACCTTAAGTATGAAACACTATACTAACTCAAGCGCAAAGGATTAAAACAATGAAGAGACAATGAATTACGACATGCCTATATGAATAAGAAAGAGATCAGACGAAACTCAAATAGGGAAAAGGAAATTGTAAATCTATGATACTTTTAAATTAATCAATAATAAGTATCAATGACAAACCTCTTAAACGCTGTGTAGATTTATCGTACATTAATAAAACTTCTGTTACCTACAGAAAACATTAAACACAATTAAATGAGTTGTTTCAGAAAATATATTATTGACATTTTAATGAGCAAACCAATTACACATCTTGAGTCAATCAAATAAATATATGTATCATATAATTTCTGGTAGCAAAATAAAACTGTCACACAATTAGTTTTACATCGGATATTCATGTTGATTATCACTTCATGAGAAGATTAACTGACAAAAGCATTACTATACATGCAAATTTATCTAAAACAGTTTATCAGTATCATTAGCTCTGGATTTTGAGTTTAACAACGCTTATTAATGTTCTAAAATACGTACTAGGAAGAATTTTATTGCTAGCATTCAGTGGCGAGACATCAACACAGATATTAAAGTCTTCTATATGAGAACTCAGAATTTACATAGTTATAGGAACATATAGGAAACTAAGATGAGACATACTGGTTAGCTAATTATAACTATACTAACAGCTGGCTATCACCTGACTGTTTATTTCGAATTAAAATATTAAAATCCTTTTTTATCCTATATAATAGGCATATACAGTATCTACTATATTTATTATAATTTCATTCATAATCATTATCATATTTTGTCTTTATTGGAACAACTTTGAGTCTGACAAACAATGTTTTTTTGAATATATTTTACTAGAACGAAGATGTCAGCATGGTTGTGTTTGAACTATTGGCATGACAGCAAGAAGAACATCGATCTGAGAATTAATCTGGAGCATGCATTATAATGCATTTGTATAAAGGATGACGACAACAAAATTGTTGTGATAGATGACAGGGGAACATTGTATGTTCAAACAACACATGCGACATCCATTCAAACAAATTTCTTGAGAAAAGCTGCTGTGCGTGTGCTTGCTTTTGTTTTATTATTCTGGCCGCATGTTGCTTTTATTGTAAAATAGTTCAAATTAACAAATCAAAATCACAATCTGGTAGCTATATTAAGTACTGTGATCTCATCCTTTTATCAAATCACTATTTGATTGAGAGTATAAAAACTAATATCCAGATATGGTTGTAAATAGATTGATTTATCCAACAAAAAGCAAAAAAAAAGGCAAGAAAGAAATTGTCAAAATCAGCCTCAGATCTTAAGTACATCGTTCAAACCGACTTGAGAACTGTTGAAGATACAAGCTGTCTTGCACGCAATAGTATAAATAACAAAACATATATTATATAGACTTGAATGAACTTGTTCTCATTTTAAATTTCACAAGTACGTTAAATCATTTGAGATCAGAGTCAATGTCATCAATCAAGTTGGCGAATTTCAATTATTGTTTAATATTTCAACTTTCATTATCAAGCTAAGTCCTTCGCTTTATTGACATCTTGTATCAACTAGAGTTTTCATGTCTGTTTCTGTTTTTGAAGTAACTAACGATAATTCCATAAAACGTGCAAGCTAACAAAGCAATTAAAGTAAATATAACCAAAGTTTAAGAAAAAATATACACAAAGCAAACCACTATGCTAATCGTCAAGCTCACCGCTTCAAATATTTCTTCCTGTCACATGTTTTGAATTATTTATTCAAAACAATAGAATTTAGACGAGGCCAACTAATGTATCAAAACGAGTGGTTGAATTTGGTAAGAATTGAGCACACAATGTTCCCAGGTCAGTATTCTCGTTTTAACTCAAGAGCTCTCTTGTAAGCGTACAATTTAATAACTTTTTGTTAGGTATAAATTTAAAAATTGGAATGACTAATAGTGAAATACACCATACACCATATACATATATTGGTGACTATACATCATAATACTGCTTTATGAGTTGAAAAACAAAACTGATGTATTATTGAGTAAATCTATGTATGCCTACAATCTGTGCAGTAGTATAATGCGACAGTAAAATTAATATAGGGACACTTTGAAGACAATCAGATAGTTATTGGAAATAGTCTATAATCACTCACAATGATATTCTGACTAATTAGAGTCAAACAATGTTTTTAAATGTGCACCAGAATTAGTTATCTCCAGGTTCTTTTCATTTTAATTCGAGTTAACAAAAACAGTCTGGCACTAGTGGTTTAATATGAAAACTAGCTGACTTTTTAACAGTTTCTCTGTAACTTAATTGTTTAAATATGTACTCAACTAAGGGTTGTCAAACTATTTCATATCAATGCATGCCCCATACAAGTATTAAATGAAACAAATAATTAAATCTTTATGAATTATAGAGACATATCAAAAGAATTTTAGATTTTAACCAAATGCTTCATGACCGAAGTAAAATTCAAATATAATTAAATTATAGTATCATCTAAGTGATAGTAGGCCTACAAATATACTATATACTGTAGAAATTGTTTACATAACGTCACCTTTTTTATAACGGATTACTGATTATGGCGTATTGAATTTTACTGATTTTCCTGGTGAAAATTGGTATCTTTCTTGTTATGAAAGTTGGCTATAACGCCACATCGCTTACAGCATACTAGGGGTGCCGCTATAAACAGTTTCCACTGTACAGAGTTTATGATCATTGTTTATTGGCACTCACTATTATTATGCCATCAAAGATTATAAAAGATGCGTTTTAAATAAAGTTAAACAGATTAATTTTGGCTAACACTGACATCAGCTTCCATACCAATATCATGTTCCAAACAAATACAGGTGCAAACATCAAATGAAAATGCACAAAAATGTGATGAAATATTACGAGCGGTCACGCCCAAAGTGATTGACTTTACCTCTTCGAGTGTCTGCAGCAGGTTGAGAGCTTTCCTGTTCTATATCACATATAAATAATGCTCTAAACTCTTACAAATGGCACGCATTGAAAACAAATATTTGGCATATTTATCATAAATCGTTTATACTTACTTTCCCATAAGATTCAAAATATTCTCTAAGATCTGATGCTGAAGTGCTACCTAATAATCCACCAACAAATACTTTACGCATCTAAAATGCAATAAAACAAAAATACTGATTAAAAAATCAGCATGAATTTAAAGCAAATGCAATATAAGAATTTCAATTTCATTTATATAATCTTGAACAAACCATGATTTTTATTAGAAAATAATAATAATAATAATAATAATAATAATAACAATAACAATAACCATAACAATAATAATAATAATAATAATAATAATAATAATAATAATAATAATAATAATAATAATAATAATAATAATAATAATAATAATAATAATAATAATAATAATAATAATAATAATAATAATAATAATAATAATAATAATAATAATAATAATAATAATAATAATAATAATAATAATAATAATAATAATAATAATAATAATAATAATAATAATAATAATAATAATAATAATAATAATAATAATAATAATAATAATAACAATAACAATAATAATAATAATAATAATAATAATAATAATAATAATAATAATAATAATAATAATAATAATAATAATAATAATAATAATAATAATAATAATAATAATAATAATAATAATAATAATAATAATAATAATAATAATAATAATAATAATAATAATAATAATAATAATAATAATAATAATAATAATAATAATAATAATAATAATAATAATAATAATAATAATAATAATAATAATAATAATAATAATATTTCCTGAATTCCCGTTGGCGCATTTACTGGTGATGGACACCCTTTTGCATGCTCAAGGGAATGGCTGTTTATTGTTTTTGATAGTGTTGTGTGCAATGTATTTAATCATTATTGCATGTTAGCTGTATTAGTAAACTACATTTTACAATATTTTGAATTTTACATCACCTGACTGAAACTCATTATTATCTAAATTATGGATTGTTATGGGAGGTTAATTGATCTATGTTACGATTATGACAGTTCACAACCAATTGGAAATATTCTCTTACTGATACTATCGGAATTTGCAAATTTTTATACCAGTTGAATTAAGCAGCCATTATTTGATCTATGATCAGTTGTATATTACCTATTACAATAGAAGCTTTCCGGACATAATCGAGCCAACTTTAAAATCATGATTTGTAGATTAAGCTTTTTATAATTCCATACAAAGAATGGCAATATAAAACAGGCAAGTTTGAAAATATAGATCATTCCATCAAAGCTTTGATTAGTATATTGAAGGCTCCAATAAACAAAGAAGAGTTTAATCCTTTCAAACAAATCACGCAAATTATTATTGCAAAGAAATATACCTTGTAGCTTGTTGGGAAAGAGAACTATATACTGTATAATAAATCAAATATAATATAGGATTCCCTCCTTATGGAAAGTAATACACTCAACGTACTCAGTAAGATCCTCGGAAGTGTAACGAAGTATGAATTGCGTATTATTTTTCCATAAAGATCTCGGGCCTGTTTTATATTTTATAATGAACATGAAAACCTAGAGAAAGCATTTGATATAAAACTTTGAGAATTATTTTGAAGGCTCTAATAATTTCAAATGCAAATCACACAAAATAAATTTATAAAGAAAACTTTCTTATTTTGCAAAATATTTGGATTACAAGGGCTCACTCTAGTGACATAGTCTAGTGCAGCCCTGCAATGCAATCCATTAAAACACTACAGTCTAGCCATCTGTAACAGTCACCTCTGTACATCGACTACCTCTCTATAGTGGTAACTGTTGGTAGATCTAAATACTATTTTTACTGAAACAACCCTGTATATAATACCACCTGTCAATAGTGGTCAAGAGTCAATTTATCTACTTCTTATTGGCTGTTAGATAAAGGTTTCATTGTATAATAGATTGATGTCAAAATACTGAGGTTCTGTGAATCATAGATAAAGCTAAACATCACTTGCTGAAGAGGTTGTGATTTAATGTCTTGTGATTCATTACGCCAGATTCATCCCCGGTGGGAGGGCTGTAGCCCCCTCCCCCCTCTGGTGCCACCCCTGCATTACGCACCACTTGTATCAATAAAATGCTATCACAAGGAACAGCATATCACTTTAAATATGAACAAGGAAGAAGTAATCGAATTTGACTTAAAAACTAGTTTTAAAATATCAATGATATTTAGCGATTTGTGATACCCTTATATTAGATAAAAGATAATAACTTAACTTTGAAAATTGTATCTGAAATGAAGAATATCTACATTAGATTTCAAAGGTATGTTAACTAGAATTTTACAGAAATAGTAATAGTCTGAAATCTGCTGAAAGTTTGGAAACTTTTATGTCTGGAGATTAAAAGTTTAGCTAACCTGTACAGAATACATGATATAAACAGGTAGTAGATATTCAAAGTACAGTATAGGGATATTAACAGGGGATAGGCTACACTGTCTAGCACATGTGACTGCACATCTGTAACGCTATAATATGAATGAAAGATGTGCACTTCAAATCATGTAGATTTGTCTTAAATTATAAATAAATAAAATTTCAAAAAAATAGCAAATAATGTGAAATAATGAGAAAAAAATCTGACTGGAACATAAATTTATAACTATATAAAAATCTTTTCAAATACAATTAAACCACTGAAAGAATTAATTGGGCTAACAACTTTTTCAAAACATAATGTGAAGCAAAGTAATACACATATTGGGAAATCTTTAGAAAGAAATTACAATGAAACACAGCTGAATTCAATTTCGAATATAATAGATAGTTACCATGGAGACGAAATGATAACAATGGCTTCGTGGGCGTGTCCCCACGACGCTTGTCATTGTGATAAATAGTAACAAAAAATTCGCGCTCAAAAAATCAAATATCGAAATTTATTAAAGAATAACACCAACCTGCCGCCATTATCAAAGCGACGGTGGGTTTATTTCATTGAAAGATTATTTCATCAATAGAAATGTAACAGCTAAACAATGACTAGCATATTAACAGAAAATATAATAGGACATTCAAACAGCAGTAGATTATTTAAAATTGAACTGGGGATCTCCCAACCGATCAGACAGTTCATTGTTTGGAAGTAACAAAAAAAAGTCAAAAATAAAGGAATGCAAAATACAGCTATATAGGTTTTGTCAACAAGTTTTCAGAAGCGCGCGAAAACTTGATGTGCTTAGTTTTTATAGTAAAATGTAATTATAAATTATATAAATATATGTTTCAATGCAAATAAAGTAGCTTGGTTGTATTAGTCTTCTAATAAAATGAAAAAAAACGCTGTTATCGTCTACTTTAAACTCAATTAAAGAACCAGCTAAGGTTGGTTTCTCACGACCGTTAAACCTGTTAAGATTACGAACTCCCAAATCATAAACGAGTAAACAGTATGACCTCTTAAGTTGACATTTAACGGTTAAAACAAAAACAGTTCAAATACCATAATTTCTGTTTTATAACATGTGAAATAAAATAATAACAGTTGCTCATATTTGTTCTTATCGCTTTCATATATATTATCATGATGTACAACAAAAATAATGTCTATTTATTCTTCTAAGATCCTACCTGCGGTGAGCTTGAAGTCGGTCGTTTAGGAATTGCTCTTTTCGGATCGACCTGAATGAACAGAATCGAAAACAGCTGTTTAGAGGGCATTTGTAAAAATCTTAAAATAGCCGCGTCGATCTGTTAATTATATATCTATTTTTGAAATATATGGAATTAGTCCATAACTATTAGCAAACAATTTCGAATCAACAAAATTTGATCGGTATAGTTCCACAACTTCAAAATGGATTACATAGTCCTATAAATACCTTTTTACTATCGATAATATGAGTTTGATTAAGTACATCTTCCACGCTTTTAGTATTAACAAATGTGACAAAGCCAAAACCTCTGGAAATTAAATAGAGATAAACATTGAATAACATCTTGATATCACAGCTCATGTTGATTAAGAAATTTCTCCGATTATCGTACAGAAATCGGATAAATACAATGTAGCCATGTGAAATAAATCCATTCGACGGTATCTAAAAATGTAATACAGTTTCATAATACCTTGACCTCTTCGTCATTGGATCTCTCATGACGACACTTTCTTTCATTTCACCAAAAACAGAAAAATGCTTCTCCAGACCATCTGTAATGTAGGCATACAATAAAATATTAAGAGATAGATCATTGGTGTGAAAGTAAATAGAAATGATGATGTATAAGTTAATCAAAACTTCACAGATAAGTTCTGGCTGAGAGGACAATGTCCAGACTACGGCCAGACAACAGACACATGCCTGGAAAACACAACACCGCAGAGATGGGGGATTTTCAAAATAACTAACCAACTTTAAAAGTGTCCTAAACTAGCTATCAAATAGAACTAATTGATACTTAACTACTTTCTTAGAAAGTAAATATTCTAAAATATGTGATTATAAATCAAAATACCATGATATCTTCATTTGAAGCAATAATAAAACATTGTACCTGCAGTAGTTTGACTGTGTAGGCCTCCGATGAACATTTTCCTATGACAGAATATTCAAAATCATTTTAAAAATGAAAACTGGTGACCGATCATTCTGATCAATATTAGGATAATAATCGTCTGAGATTAATTTGAATGATTTGATTCAACTATGATGCATAACATGCATAATTATTCAAATACTGATGTATCTACATATAGTGTGGCATTACTGTATAGTTCTATGATATTAGTAGCTAGCTTACTTCAAAATAGAAAAGTGCATTGAAGTTTCTAGAAGAAATCAAAGCAGACATACCCTGGATCACTTTGCGTCTCTGTAGAAGAGCTTCCAGCCACAGATTGCTTCTCGTCGTCCATGGTGCAGTCTATCTATGAATACGCCTACACCCTACACTAAATTCGACAGCGGTGCGTCGTTGGCCGAAACCCCGATCGGCAACAGACATTGGCAACTGGGTTTTCGTTGTCTGTTTCTGTCTGAGTGCAGCAGACACGACGGAATCAACCGACACGTGTATTGTGCGCTTCATCAAATCGACATGGCGCCGGGCACCTTATAGCTACTTGGTCCCATAACAAACAATCTGATTGGTTCGTTGTATTGATAACAAAACAATCGATTTTAGCAATTCTACTGTTGTGTCTGAAAACCCACGTTTTCTGTGTAAAAGCGTCCAGAAAATATTCCGCTTTTACTCTCTTGAGAGAACGAGAAAACGAGTGCTCTGTTGTATCTGTTGAATAAATGCTCTTTCAACAGAAGAGAAATGCAATTTTCTTTCAAATGGACAGTTGATGATTGTATATTTCAAATATCACATGACCTTTTTTTGAAAAAAATGTGTATATTATTTTGATTCCAGATTTTTTAATCTGAACTTATGAGTTTCGAAGTGATGTTTCCATTGAAGATTCTAACGTATAGTTCACACGAAACAAAAGAAAAATGGGATTACATAATCAAAGACATCAAATAGATAATTGGAATATCGAAATCGTGAATATCGAATTTTGAATAAGTTATTACGTATACCACAGTACCGGATAATATAACATTTACTTGAGAGTTAATAAAGGAATAAAACTAAAAGGCCTCTTAGCTCCCTCAATTCCAACATTAACTATACAGCTACGTGCATAATAATTAAGAAAAACAAATACAATATTGTATGTACATATAATATATATATATATATGATGAAGTTTTATTTCAATTCCAATTACATGGTACTATAAGCTAAAATATTTACTTGACGATATGTTGAAAAACTTTATATAAAAAATTAATGCTATCAGGAATTAAAAATACAATATGCAGTAATTGGAATTTAAAAAATGAACTATCTAATGTTATTAGAGCTCTTTGAAATTAGTTCATAGAAAGGCAAGAACTTTAATTGTATTTATGCAGCTATTTGGATATTCTCTATGAATACAATTGTTACAGTATTAGTATGTAACACAATATGCTAGCAAATCTAATACACAATATATTTAGTACATTCGGGAGCATTAATTTTATTCGCAAAATCCTCAAACCAGCAAATATATGGTTGCAAGTATCACTTTGCCTATAAACAATATGACAGCAACACCGATATATGTACGACATGTATATCTCTCTATCTATAGCTACGTCTGTTATATTATACATTATGCATAAATTATAGCTAGATCCAAAGAGAGCATCCGCCAATGAGTTTTAATATGTTCCTCCTCACTCGAGTTCGACAGATTATTTTATATAGCTCAATCATAGATTTTCGAAACAGAAAGAATGAAGTGAATATAATCAATAACGTTACATTTACATAATTTGTCGCGCATACGTAACAAATAGAGCGGGAAATATAGGGCGACGATAAAAACTAGGCGAGGCCGTAATAAATAGTCAAATGTAATCCACACCGTAATCGAGATAGAGGAATTTATGAGAAAAAATAATACCAGAGCTGTGTAATTATGAATACATTCAGAAGAAGAGAAAAACGGGGAAATGTAAATCAAGGTTCGTAAAGGAAAGAAGCTACTAAGTCGGTCCAATCTCTACAGCACCAGTAATGTTTCTACGGGTATGTGCAGAGTTTATTTTGTCAAAGAAACAACAAATTAGTGAAGCGATTTTGTTTATAATTCAAGTGAGGCCAACTACCAGAAATATGTTTATTGAATTCCATCTACATCGATAAAAGTAACATTTTAGATCCGTTGAATATATACGCATGTGAATGAATTAGGGTTTCATTTCAAAATACGATTTCATCACATTACGACTTAACAAACGTATCCCGCCCGGCCTTATAAAAAAATTGCAAAAAAATGTAACAGTAGTACTTTATAAATCTTTTTCATAGTATTGAATGTAATAGAAAATGATGACGTGACTCACAGTTCAATTATCGCTTAAATGATATATACGGTAATAAAACGAGAAGATTAATTTGGGAAAAAATTAAGCACTTATGCGTGAGCTACTTCTCTGATATACAAAAATTGTAATAATAGAGGATTTTCAAGTTATCTGCTTTAGTAATTTTTAATTATTAGAGGCATTGACTGAAACGATACTTGCACAGTGCACAGCCATGATTTCGAATGAATACCTTACAAATTGTCACGCGATTGCAACTCTTCTGTTGAAATTAGATTCGAAATTGATCAGAAAGCAAGTAACTGAATTCTGAGCAACTCAGTTGCAAATTTTGTTGGGGCTTGAAAAAAGTGGTATATGTGTGACATGTATATTAACAAAAATGTTCTAGATAGTTGGAAAACTGGCTCGCCCTATAACGGCAGAAGACTAGAGAGAGAGCTGCTGCATATTGCTAAACTGGCGTATAACCAATGGATAGAAACCAGGCGAAAAGAATACGATCATTCTTAACGCCTGAAATACGCCCAGGGCATTTTGAGAGGTTGAAAGTGCTACAATGCTAGGATATATAGACATATTTTAAACGGAGACACACCCGTAGCCTATCTGTAACCAGGGCTTGGAATATTTTGACTGTCGCAAGTCCTTCGATATACTTAGCTGAACGTTTTGGCAGTCCTTATGGTTCTCACCATTAAGATCGGCGAGATCACAAAAAGTTAACATCAAAGATACAACTTTTAATAAATATTTCACAAAAACTCATGAAATTCATAAGGCACAAATATATTCACATTATTTTAACTTCGTGTATTGAAACATTTCGTATAAGGGATTATTAAAATGTAGAGAATTTTATGCATTGCAAATAAATATTTCATCCAGGCCTGCAGCTGTATACTTGCAACTATATCATCGTAAAGCGAGATAACAAGCGTGGAATTATTCATCTTATTCATCATCATCATCATCATCATCATTTATTCAGAACCTGATAAGCTACAGGAGCTTTTTTTCACATGACTGATTGAAACAAATATAATATATATGTGTACATGTGTACACGATAAGTATAAAAGGTAAGGTTTATAGTTGGTATATAGATAATATTTACAATAAAGTCTATGGCTAAAAAAAGAAAATTTGTCACGATTTGCTATGCAATTGCTTCTTGAGAAGATGCTTAAAACTGGTTCCACTAGCAACAATCTTCATCTCAGACGGAAGGTCATTCCACTTATGAGCACCAGCATACTTGAATGAGTGTCTATGGCTTGACTCAATGTAGATGTCATTGTGGGAATGTGCACGTGTTCTAATGGAGTGTGGTTTTTGAAACAAATTGGAGAGCAAGGGAGGAGCTAAATTGAATTTTAGTTTATGTGTGAATATTAGCTGTTGTGTAGTTAGTCTGTCTCTGACTGGTAGCCAACCAAGTTGGTTGAGCATGTCTGAGACATGAGTTCGATAATTACAGCGGAGAATGACCCTCATTCCTCTGTTTTGTAGTCTCTGGAGGCGATCGATGTGTTGTTTTTTACAATTCCCCCATACGACAGCGCAGTAGTCGAAATGTGGCAAGACTATGGTGTTGAAGATCATCTCTGCTGTATATTGTGGGATAAACTTCCGTGCAAATTTTAGTACTGCTAGGCCTCTATTTATTTTCTTTATCATTGCTTCATTGCTTTATCATCATTTCTTATTTTAGTACTTTTGTACGATTTTCAAACTCAGTCCTTCAACTTCCTCTAATTTGAAGTATATTAACGGAAATCAATCAGAAAGAAATAATATTAAAAAAAAACAATGGATTTTGTACCAAAAACGAAGTGGATTTTGTTAATACAGCTTTATTTATATTTAAATATTGCAACATGCAGTTATAGACATAAATAGAATGTTAAGCATACAAAAAAAAAATGTGGTTCTTGGAAGAGAAATTTGTATATTAATATTACATTTTAATACACTAATAAGAACACGAGACTCAAATTTAAGTGAAATCAAGGAAAATTTGTTGAATTTGACCGTAATAAATTAAGAAAAAAAGAGTTTCAGCAAAGTTTTATTGATTCTTGTAAAGAAAAGTGCATGCTATTTGATTCAGTGTCTATTTTAATTATGTTAAACTGAAACATCTTGTTGAATAATGTTCAATTTAAAAAATATATATATATATATATTCTTTTGCAAGACTTTTACATGGATTTAAAAGCTCAAAATGCCTTTGACAGTTGGATATTAATTTCACTTTTCAAATAGTATTTTTACATTAGTTTACGTATTGCACACATATAGTTCCCGGGTACAATAATAAGCTTCCTCGGTCTTGGCTTTTAATTTTCAAATGTTACTTTTTATCAGTTTTATTGTACACCAATGTGAATTGTTCAAATTATGAAAGTTAAGAATTCCAATTTAAAATAGCAAAACAGAAGCAAAACATTTCAAATAGCAGAGAGGCACATGCAATGCAACAAGCATGGGAATCACGGCCGTAAATCTAGAGGTATAGGGGGGGGGTGACATCCGCCTAAACAAAATTGAGTTAAACTTTGGGCAATTTTGAGAGGAAAAACTGCAAAAATCGTACAATTTCGAAGGTATTACAGAGCTAAAGCTCCCAAATATGCAAATGCGAAGCTTTTTTTCTGGAAAATTGACAAATACCCCCTCACCGGCCAGAAGCAGGCAGCGATGGAAGCCCAGAACAACATGGATCATTGCAATCAAAACATGTATATAGTTCCTTATACAATTAGCTAAACATTTGTATATTATAAGAAGAAAGTAAGGTTTTATAGGTCTATGTTTAATAGTTGTTAAGTAAGCAAATTTTAGCATGTCTTTGAAAAGTCATCAAAAACACCAAGACTTTAAAACAGTAAAAAAAATTATTTTCTTTTTTCTCACCAGGGATCAGGGAATACATTTCACAAGATTCAACATAGCCTGCAAATTATATTCCATAAATTTGTTCCTATTTAAACTCATAACTATATATATATATATATATATATATATATATATATATATATATATGTTACTGCAGGTCCACAAATCCTGATAAATATTTGCTTTACAACTAATGATCTCACTGATCTAACATACATTTTATAAATATAAAATTTCTATACAGCGTTCTGCACATGTGTATATACGACTAATTCAAATACTTTTACAGGTTTAAAACACTTAAATATTAAACATGCATTGTTTAGTTGAGTTCAGATTTTAAACAAATTTTGGACAAAACTAATATCTTCAAGGGCCTTGCAAAAACAATTAAAAATGATGTATATATATATATACACACATTTACAAATTTACAAATATTTATAGAATATGCGTTAATTACATCAATTAGGTAACACACATAATATCCTAATCTAACTATAACCAAATTAATAGTTTTTTGATTTACAATCATTTGATTGGTTGGCAGAAAGTATGGAAAATATAGATGCATCAAGAGAAATTGATTCAATGTATTTCTATAAATTATTAGAACCATTGAAACATCAAAGGATAATAAATAGAGAGCTCTCCATTTCAAAGCAGGCATTTTGAATCATCTCTTTGTTTTGAGAAACAGGTACACCAGACAATCATTTATACATGTAGAAATTGCCAAACATGACTGGTAACAGTTTACAGACTTACTTCAGAACTGGCAAAGCTGCTCGTGCTTCAAGCAATCTTTTTCTAGCTTTCTGAAAAGCATCTGAAAAAGAGATGATAAATAGTGAAAGTTAAAACTAAAACTAAATAATTTAGATAAAATCAAATTTAAAGTTCTAGCAGGGTTTGAAAAAAGCAGGTATACTGGAATCCTAGCTTCCGGAAGGTTGGAGAGAAATCATAACAAAATTGATATTTTTAATGATTTATTAGTCAAACTTTTGTCGGATCCGGCATTTATATTTTATAAGAGTCTATCTGAGCTTGATCGCAGACTCTCTGTAAAATGTAAACTAGAACAAACAACAGATCTCATAAATGTACTGAGAACCTGTGAGCAGGCAAATACAAAACCCGTTTATAAGAAACTTAGCATGAGTGAGCATTAAAAAAAAAACATTTTTTAAACTTTAGTACTTCTTCGAATAAAAGTATTTATGAAATCAATATTTTCTAGAAATGTATTCAATATGCCAGTGAAATTGATAGACATAAAGACATAATATTCCATTTGAATCAGCGCAAAAAAGTTCTACAATATGGATTCTAAGCATCATGGTGGTAAAATTCCACTTAATGTGCCCTATAAGAATAAGTTAAGAAAATTCTGCTTCCAAAATCCTTCAAAATTTGAGAAACTTTTAGTACTAACAGCCTTAATTTGCTTGGTTTCTTATTAAATAAAAACGGGTATTGGATTATCAGAGTTAAACAAGAACAAGTACGATTCTTCTAGGTTGTAAACATTTTTCCTTTTATCCTGGTGACAGTGTCTATAAATTTTGGAAATGTCAAGAGATCAAACAAATCTAATTTCAGCATAGCAAATTTTACTTGTATAATTGGAAGATCATAATCAATATTTTTACTTGTCAGGATTGCATGCACATTAATTGAATTTCAATTACATTCGATTTAATAACATATTAATAGAAGATTTATAATTTGAAATGAAGCTGAGTGAGAGGATTAAGAAAACATTTTAGAAAACGTTTACGGAGCATCAAATATCAAATCATGGCAAAATATAAATGTATATTATTGTGATTGATTCATGTGTGATTTAGCTAACTCTCATCTGGGCCCATCTGTATTGCTAAATTTTAATATATACAGTAAAAACACCTGAATAGATCATTTTAGCTTCCTTTAATGTAGCCTATAGAGTCTAATCTGTTTAAATAACCAGCTGAGCTTGGTTTGAACAAAATTCAGGTGCTATGTTTCTGAAATTCTCTTGCGCCGAAAACCGTTGCAGTTGCACAGGAAGTATGTTGCACCGAATGACGATTCTGCTACTGTATGACCTTTCGGTCCAATGGACTTTTGGCGCAAAGCAGGGAGCCAGGAGGCCTTTCATTTATACCATTATCGTGTACATATTATATTGTGAGTGGGTTACCGGAATCTAGAGAACGAGTGGGTCTAAATTTTCGGTGACCCACGAACAATAGTGATGTAATCATTTTAATAGCCATGTAGCATAACCTTGATCTGGAACATCTATTATATCTCATTAACTTCAAGACAACAATTATTTGTTTTCTAATTTATTGGGTCATTGATTTTTCATTAAAATCAACGTGAACGAAATCCGTACAAATATCAGCTCAAAAAAGAACGCGAATAATCCAACACAATGGTTTTTCAAGTCCTTAACATGTTTGCATTATTAAAAATATAGTAATAGTTACATCTGAATGTCGCACCCCTAAGCTGTTACTTTTTCGGATTTTCTGAGTTGAATGTTTAATTACAGAGTATATTTGATTTGATTTTATGAAAAGTTATTCAATTTGTCGTAGCTTTTCGCCATTTTCAAAACATTGTAGTCATTCAAACATTTCCATATTCTAGCTGTTGGATTGAAACCGTGCGACCTATGCCTGCACGGTCTATACCCGACATAGCAAGAAAATCCATATACCTTTAGTGGTTGCCATGGAATGCCATCTTGACATAACTGAAAATCACGTGGTTGAAATCCGCCAATCATGACTCGCGCTTTTTTCAAGTGATTATTAACATAAATTACATCATACATTACGTGGAAACATTTGATTCATTAACTTTTCATAATTGAATCAATTAAATATAAACCAAAACATTATGAAACATCAACATTATGTTAGAAACAACTCTAAATATATAATCACTGTTTTATGATAGGGTATACATTGTGATAAATCATGTTAATCTGAGATTTGATTATACGCTAATTGGGATATTATTTGGATAGAGAGAAACTATTTATCACGGGAAGGAAATCAGTTTGATCACAAATGAACTGATAACGCCCATTAATTTTTTTGGCAGAAACACTATTACACTAAGAATAAATTTTTAAAAATGAAAGGGTTTGTGAATGAGGTATCAGTAAGCATTAACAGACGCGGGGCTTTGTTTTCAGCACGACAAAAGCTTTTAATGAATTGATTTTGAATTAATATTTATGGTTTCTTCTTATAAAACTGTATTGAATGTAAACGATACGCAATCCAATGGCCCCTTGGTATTCTCTGTTCGTAATCCCTTTATTTTAATAATGATTATTTTATCAACGAATAGGTCGCATATAAGCAGATTATTCTTAAAACGATAAAAAAAGTTTATAACAAACGATAACTTAATTTATTTACATTTAATCTATAACCAGCCGAAAGATTTGTCAGTACGAAACCGTGAACATATTTTCACGGCCGAAACTATATGCTTCTGACAAAGAAATGTTTGTCAATTTTGCTCGAAATTGGTGTGGCATTTGCATATTTGTTAGCTGCAGTACTGTAATACCTTCAAAAATGCAATATTTTCTTTCAATTGAAAACGAGGTTTTGCCTTTGAACAAAAAGTTTTTCGAATTTATGATACTATACTATACTTTGACTTGCTCAAGTCCCACTTCTGTGTTATGCCCGTATTGATGGATTGGGAAGTGAATTGCCCATTTTCCAATCATGAAAATGAGGCAGCAAAAAGAAAGCAGAACTTGAGCCAGTCAATACTATACTATTTTCGAAGGCTTTGCTCAAATTTCGCTAGGTTGAGATGCATAGATGGCTCTGGGGGTCACACCCCGTGTTATTCCGTGTCTGCTTTACGTTGATACAGTGTTCCGTCTACAATTCTTATAGCCAAATATTGTCTTCTTTGTAGCACTTAGAGTTGGGAAATTCTGAGACATAAAATTGAAAATTCGTGCAATTTTTAAGCTTCACGCCCATTTTGTCGGGCAAAATTAGAAACACCACCCTAGTCAGAAGGAGGTAGTTATAAGGTAGTTACTGCCAAAGAAACTGTTATATAATAATTTCTCATAACAAAACAAGAGCGAGGATAATTATCCCGAGGAATTATCCAATATTCCATCCTTTTAATTCGCATAATATATCAATATTACTGAATTTATATATAAGGCCAGTAAGTTCAGTGAAATCAAAAGACGGCAATGATTTTGAAACTTCAAGTTTGAGAGTGTTTTATTCCCACTTTGAGAGATGATCTACTCGATAAGTGAAATTAACTGATACTGCTAGTCAGTGATAAACTTGATTGCAATTATTCAACTGTTCAAATCCAAATATCAGATCGACAGGTATCGTACTGTGAATAGTATCGTATTGAGGTGATTCGTTGTTTTGTACCATGCATAAAATGTCTACGTTACGTACAGGATTATTTGCACTAAAGTTCGTGTGGTCTAAAACAAGTTGTGGTTTAGATGTAAGCACTATTAATAGAAACCAATTATCCTATCTTATAGCTGTGCCCTACAGTACATTCTGATTCGTTTGCAAAGCCTTTCAGAAAACAAATTAAAAAGGGCGCAAAAATAAGTGATTAACATATATAATTAGATTCGAAAATACAAGTAATCGTATACCCTAAATCCAGGTTGAAGTGCTGTTTATTTCTGCAGTATATTCCGTATAGCTTGTTTTGATGTTCAAATATACCTCAGTTTAACGTCAAGGCGCAGCACAGCAGAATGTAAATCAGACGTGCTCGGGCACAATGCAGGTTTGAAATTACCTACCTAGTACGCTAGCAAGTCCATCAGCTGGGCCAAACACACTAAAAATGATACGAAAGAATAAATTCATAAAATCTGTATTCATCCCTGAAATTATTTTTTAGGATTTAAATTTTTGAAAGCAAACTTTTCGAATAAAAGTACGAATAAAAAAAACTTTTTTTGTATCTAAAGATGCAATATCCCAATATCTGAGATATAAATTTTGGGAAAGTTGGACTGCAATACCAAATTCATTATGTTTAAGATATAAAATTGGCAATGAGCTGAGTTCACGTGGTTCCTATTTTATAATGGAAATGAGCAGAGTTCACACACTCTGTATGGGCAATTGGCAATCAACTTTTGTCAATATTAACTGTAGCTAATCTTAAACGCATCAACACAAACATAAACCTTAAAGATACGATCTCAGGCTGTCATTTCAATATAAACGAACAAATTGGTTAATTACGGTTAATCTTGTCAGATTATCTTAAAAAAGAAGCTGAGTGCGGATAAACATTAGTCTCAAAATAATGAAACATTTATAGCCGTGTAGGTCATCTTCTTTTGTTTCTAGGTAGCAGATTGAAGTCGAGAAATTCAGATAGATCCTAGCCTGCACGCAAACTCACTATCAAAATGTTAGTAGACCAAGCTTTTTACTGTTCTACCAAGTTTACATTTTTACAGTGAGTCTAGGAGAAGACTAGATATAGCCTAGTTTTAAATATTGTGATTGGCATGGTCAACATTTGAAAAAATCTAAAAATTTGGACTCATAATGTGGAGTGATAAACACGAACAAACACTTGATATGAAGAGACGAGAAGGAACAATAACATTTGAAGGGACAATTTGAACAATTAATTGTTGGCTTATTGGATGCCACAATAAGCTTTGCCACAAAACTTAACACCTTTTATTTATGAGAACCAGACAATTTTTGTGAGCATCCAGTCCTCTACTTTTCATACTGTTCCTTAGAAAATTCAGCCTTGAATATTGTCTCTTTCAAAGCATACATTTTTTGAGCTTCATTGTTTGATTTCAATCTCTTGTAAAAAGAATCTCATGAATTAAAATTTATGATTATCATGAATTAACATTAGCTTTCCGTTAATTGACAATGGAATCATATTAATAGACTATAATTTCAAATCTGAGTCCTGGAGGTCATTGATTGATTTTGTTTAAATATTTACATGTAAAGAATGTGATAATCCAAGCATGTAGACATCTCGTATTTTATGTTTAACATAATAATGACTCTTGTTAAATTCGGAAAACATTGATAATGTTCTCTGCTTATTCTTCAGTTTTTATGAATATAATTAAGCCTAACAGTGTTCGAAATTGTATTCAAAGTTTTTGGTGCCAAAACAACATTTTATCTGAATATAATGTAGCATGGTTAAGTCAAAGGGGTGACTCCCGCTAAAAAAATATAATTAAAATGGTACATCGAAACTGGTCTAAAATCTAATTGGCCATCATAAAAACACAACGTAAAAAATTGCTTTGTATAAATTTTGCTGATCGATAAAACTTGCTACATTTGCTTGGATTATACTGAGATTTTTGATTGAATGAGTAAAGAGAATGATACTTAGAGAAAACGTTTAGTAATAATCAGAAGTAGCAGGAGGGACTGCCACATAAAACTATATGGCGACCATATAGTTGTTTCATATCATTAGATTGAACAGTCCAAGCTCAAATACTTGGAAGACTTATACACCTCATTTTTGCATCAAAATATTTGAACATTATATGATGTGTTCCTATAAATTGTTCTCTAGAAAAGATCAGAGTTCATGGGTACAGGGACGCGAAGTTATGATTTTTTGATATTTACTTTGACCAGAGGGGGATTTCTACACATCGGGTGTACGGGGATGCACCGGCCATTTTAAGGGGTGTCTTGTCAATTTAGAGATTTTCAAAAGTTTTAGAATGTTTCCTTTGTTTTGCTCGTAAAAACATGAAATTTTAGGGTCTGCATTTATTTTTCAAAATGTCACAACCCGTCAAAAATTAGAATGGGAACAAAATTGAGATTTTTCTCACGTTGAATGCTCTGCAAATAATAAGATATATAATATAAATGTTATGATATCCAAATTAACATTAACAATAATAATACATAATTGAAATTCTTTTTTTTTGACATACACGAAATATGTTTTCTGATATTTAGATACAATTCGTATTGATCTGGAGTTTCAAACATAAAATGGCAGATCGCAGAGTTACAAATGATAGCTTTGTTCTGAGCCAATTGGTTTCGGTGCTCATGTTTGCTTTATTTATCAAAGCCAATTTCGTTGCCAATTGAAAAAAAATCTTTCTGTTTCTGGGCTGCAACTGCCATTGACGGAAAATATGATAGATGTGAAGGAGCCGTGTTCGACCTCACCTAAACCTACTAATAATGATATATAACGCCTTTTATAATGACATATTCTGGATAGCTTGTGCAGAAATACCCCATGCGTATGAAACTGTGACCATTACCAATGTGCATTTCTATAGCATGGAATACATTAGTAAATTAAAAAAAACATACCCAAATTTATCTTGAAGTTGTTTTAATGCTTGCCCTTTCGTTGATTTTTGTGTCGAGTTCCTGCATGAAGTAGTGAATCAGTTTCAAGTAGATTAAAAAAATCAATAAAGTAGGCTCATTATATTTCCAGCGATATAATTTTGATTATCTGATCAATAGATTATAATATTTTGTATAAATAGCCAATCTGTATTATAATTTCTTCTCAACTTGAAAACGGCAGAAGTGTTAAAACTCGAAACGTCGAATCGTTAACAAGATTAATTTACCTATGACTCTTGTATTGAAATGTTTCAAGAAGAAGATTTTTTTTTCAAATGTTTATTCTACCAGAATATTTATAGATGAACCAAAGTCGGCTATTCTTGGATTGAGCTACAAAGTCTTACTGGTGTCAAACTTGCAATGATTTTTATGCATTCTTAGTAATACTACACGAAAAATTACACTTAAACAAGACAATATGTTCTTAAAGCTAACAGAGTTTTTCTTGAAACAACTGAATATATACACATTTGTTCTTATTTTAGGTATAAATTTTCTTAAACTCTTGTTACTTTGACCTGAAAGATTCTCATATGAAGTATATTCTCGTATGAAATATATCTTCCCCATAAACAACAACTTTTTATGTGCACTATATATCACATTTCTATTGGATTTTTGTAAATCAACTAGTATTAAAAATAATATTAATCACAGAAGAATTTAATTATCAAATAACAATATAAATTTATTTTAAAGACTTCAATAAATTTCATCAACATTTGCTCTAATCATTTTCTACAACAAGCAAGATTCAAATTGTTGGGCAAAAAGCCCTAGCAGAACACACAAACATATGTTGTGCTTATAACAAGACAATAATTTTCT
Organism: Haliclystus octoradiatus; assembly: GCA_916610825.1. NCBI lineage: Eukaryota > Metazoa > Cnidaria > Staurozoa > Stauromedusae > Haliclystidae > Haliclystus > Haliclystus octoradiatus. The sequence goes on from OU744450.1 coordinate 7,720,021, forward strand.
AAACACAAATCCATGTTTGCCTAAAAGAAGAATATATAAACTTGTCCAGCTAGAAACAGATTCTTATTTTAAGTACAAAATTTAAAATTTAATTACAATAAGTTAAACCCTATTATCTTAACCTGAAAAATTCTCTAATGAAGAAAATATATTCACCAATTCAACAAAAGATTGAATTGTGTACGACAAAAGATTTAGCCTTTCAGACTTAAAACATTTTCAACAGCGTCTAGAGCTTTTTCACTGATAGGCTCTGGTACATCAATATTCAAAAAGTCCCTCGAGAATGGATTGGAAAAAAGATTAATGACCCGGGTGATGTATTTGGTAAAGATCTTGACCCCAATGTAGATTTCAATGTATTGTTATGGAACACAAACATGGCAGATGTGAAAAAGCCCTCTTCTGAAATTTTTTGAGGTTTGGCCTAAAAATCAGAAAATTATCCATTTTCTTCAGATTTTTTTCTATTCTTCTGGGACCCCAGAAGCCGACTTTTGGCGTACCGTGTCTACCGTATAGACCATTGATGTTTTTGTTTATCGTCATTGTACATCATGGTTAAATCAAAATTGAGTCTTACCTGTATTGAAAGAGTGAATGGAAACGAATTTGCACAGAACCAGAAGCAACCGTTCTAAAGTAGAATTTACTAAGTACTTTTCCCTAGAAATGCAAACATAAATCTAACATAAGAGGCATTTTAACATGAAGACTCATTCGAGAAGCTCAAAGGACTTCCCAACAATAGCAAAGAGGAATGGTCAGTTTTTATGGTAATATTTAATGAATTAAATTTTGGAAAATTTGAAAATTGTCACAGGAACCACCTTTTTGTAAAATAACAAGGGGGAATTTGAAGTAAATTTTTCCAAATTGTTTAAAATCGTGAGTCTCAACTCTCGTATTCTATGAAAATTCAAAAAAGTGTAGAAACGATTAAGACCTATTGAAAGTCATGTCATAATAAATAAAATAGTTTTCTGAACAATCCCCCTAAGTATTGATGATATTTGGGAGGGCGGGAGGAATGACTGGAAGCAGTATATTTTCGAAAGTACATTATGTCCAGCATTAATGAATTTGTAAACCATCAACAATAAACAATTATAGTGCTGTTTTGGTACAATTTAATTAACGTTGAATTAATTATTGAAATGAGAGACATAAAGCACTCTCGACCACTATGCAGGACTTGCAATACGATAGGTAATCGCATAATTACGAAACAAGGCCATCTAGTGGGGGAGGGGGAAAAAGTGATTGTGCATTTCATGATAGTCGCGAGAAAAATTGGCAGATATGCTGACAATGGTGATAGCAATTGATTGAGAAATAAGGCCACTTGAAATTTCAACAAGAAGTGGGCATGGTCAAAAATTGCTGATTGTCAGCAAAATCGATATTTTTCATTTTCAATCACATAAATTAACAAACATTGCTTTGTTTCGGCTTATGCTGCCTTGTATACTTCCATTTAATTCAGGAATCACGGTCACCAATCTTCTGTAAGCGATCATTAGATAAACCTACCCAGGAATCCATATGCAATTATGTATGGCAGCTATAGACTTCCATTACGAGAAAACGTGAACAGAAAATTCCAAAGTTTAACTATAAATTATTGATCTCACGTAAACAGTGGAAATGACATAAGAAGATATCGGGTAAAAAGATATCAGACAACACGATATCGACTGTACCTCTGTTCCAGCCGGAATTTTAACATAAGTTGTATCGTCTAATTCAGCCCCACCACCAGTGAAAAATCGTTTCATTTCTGATGTAGGACCATCACCAAGAGGTCGCCATGTATTAATATCAATATCGTGTGATCCTGGAATATAAAGACATAACTGAATGTATCTAAATTTGAATTATAATTTGCGTCTCAACTGTATGAATCAAACCGATTCATTAATAGTCCTAGCTCTATGTACCTTTAATCCATTTTTGTCTCAGAACAGCCACGAACAAAACACTGACGAGGAATTCCGAACTGGCTTTGCAAGATTGCATGAGACATAAGACCCTATATGTACGGCAAAATAGGAAGGTTTATGTTTTATGGGGGGGGGGGGGTAACTTCCATACTTTTGGTATACGGGGACGTTCAATTATTAAAAGGCACCATTTTAAAAATCCAGAAAAAAATTTTAGAGTATGCCTTTACTGTAGTATTCTTATATAATTACACATAAATTATCTTGTCACTATTAGTCCATTACCAGACCTTTTACAACTAAATCATTAGACACACTAAGATGGCTGACTAACAACACGTGTCTCGTGGCTCTGTCTTCTACTCACCTCGTACTAAATAACATAAGAACATTACATTTACCAGAAAAAGTATCGAGGTATTATTTTGACACTTTTCCATTGTTTCATCTTGCAAAACAAATTTTGCCTATTAATTTTTTATTTTTCTTTATTTTTGGTTGAATCTGTCATTCATAAAAATATATTTTGGTACCTTTTTCATCATGTGAAAAATTTTATGGTCATTCTACCAAAGTTCCATTTGAACAATCCCATCGAATCGCAATGTAAGTTACCCCCCTGGGTTAATGTTGTTCTGATATACATAGTATGTGCCACGCAACGATATCAGGCCTGGTTCACACACCGTTCTGTATGAACCAGTTCAGGCAATCCTATTATGCTCCGACCAAAAATCAAAGATCTAATCCAGAAAAAGCGGATGAAACAAGTAAGAACGCCTTCAATGAATGAATTTTGTCAAGGAGCTTGGACGCCTTATATACCGTTCCGAACGCCTTCATCAGATGGGAATTCATACATGAAACGGCGTCTGAAACCAAACTATTCGTGCAGTCGATCTGACAGCGTTATCAACGGGAATAAGACTGAGGCCGTTGGCACAAAACGGCGTATGAACAAGGCCTCGGTTACTGATAAAATATATTATATTCATTCTTCAACTTATCAATGTCAATTTGTAGTAAGTGACTAAATTCGCTTAAAAACTCCAAGGGGATCAACCCCAAATGAAAGCAACACAGAGGTGTGACACTTTTTAAGCTTAACTTTTTCAAGTTTGTAAAGCTGTAGTTTTAGGGCATCAAATTCTAAGAGAATTAATGGTTTCTTCTTAAATTTTCAAAATGTTTACCAATAGTTTGCTGGAGATTGCAATAAAACCAAGCAATAGACAGAAATTGGTGATTAAATAGAAGATGTAATATTTTTAGCGGTCAAGAGTCAGTTAATCTCAGTTTATGAATGATATGAAGGGGGCGGACTAACTTTTAAAGATTAAACATTAACCAAAGGATATTGAACATTTATTTGAACAGCATGAACTATACTCTGAAAAATTTCATACCCCACACCACTTCTAAATTTAATTTTAAAAAGATTCAGCATCATACAGTTGGATAATTATTTTAGTCGTATTTTAAAACTATGAAAAAGTAAACATGTTTGTAAAAATGCTTAATGAATTCCATACCATCTTCTAATTGGTCGAAAAGGTTTCGTACCCCTCCAAACGTTATATAGCCCACTTCCTGTCGTATTTATAATCTTTATAAAACTTTATTGGTATGCTTTTTAAAAATGACACACCCCTGTCAACGTAAAGGGACTAACACCCGTCGGATTAAAAGTGCAATGCGCCCGTTAATACCTTTGTCCTGGTGATGCCGAAAACGGCGGTAATAAGCAGGGCTCAATGAAATGGGTACCGCTGGGACAGGCGATCGCAGGGACATTTTGGTAACAATACAATGACTGCAGGCACAACTATCAAGATTGCACACATTTCTACTTTTCGAGTGATTTTTCCAGACTTTTCTGAATTAGAAATTGTTATAAATTCTAGAAATATTTCAATCTATGTTTCTCTCACTGAAATAATGTCCTTTCATGGGTACAGTAACCTACTTAACTTGTAGGCACTTTGGAAGGCAAAAATTTGATGGCAGGCACAAACATACTTTGTATAAACCTCTGATAATAAGCGGGTAATGGTATTAACCAGAGCGAAATATTTGAGTTTGAAAGGAATCAGTTCTGAAAAATCAGTAATAATGAACATTGCTTATGGGATGACGTCAGCCACTGAATTATCGTTATTCTTAAAATGTCAATATTATTATGTCTGCATGCGGCTTAAATAGAGATTCTATTCTATTATTAAGCAGCGGGTCATGATATTAACAGTAGTCATATTAACGTGGTTACACTGTAGTAGACCGTATTACAGGCTTAATATATTGGTTATGAATGCTTTTCATATCGATGATTTAACACCAGACAGCCAATGGTTAATGAATAACTAACCTACTGTCTTTGGTAATGAAGTGTAACCGTATCCTTCTGTTCGGCCACGTAGCCAAGAGTCCAGTGAACAAACTTCAACATAAATTGTTGGCCATTCAATAAATGGTACTGCAATTAAAACATATCGTCTAATATAATCGATCAATTAACAGAAGTTTGTTCTAATCAGCATAACAGCATAAGTTTGTTCTACACTTCGTGAAGTAGACTCTTAATAACTTTGAATTCGCTAAATGATAAAATTCGAAGTGAATGATTTAATTATAAAACATTTGGAAATATTCAAAAAAGACTTTCCATCGATTGGCAATGTGAAATAGCAATGTGTAGATGTTGACGGATTGTAGGAGAAAATCTTTACATCAGAGAAGATTAATAAGTATTTGGCACTAAAAAGTTTGCTTCATTTTAAAGATGAGTCCTAAATGGCAGTAGTGCTTGGATCGCCTTATCCAAATAAGCAAGATGTTGGCAGACATGGCTCGGAAAACTGAAAACACACGCCCTACGATCTCATGTCTCCGTCTCCCAACATCCTGCGTGTTGGTATCAGAGGACTCAAACACGGCTGCCGTGCGGCAAACCTCTGATGTACGAAAGCCCAACCTCCGATCCGGCTTCAATTTGAAATTATCAGACTAGATCAAAGTTAGCCTCGTAATAGCCCTCTTTGAAGCATTGAATCGCCATGCGAAAATGAGAGCTGTGACAAAATGTGGCCACCGCCTGTGGATTTGAAAATGAGGCTTCAAATGTTTAATGTTTTCATTTCTATTCGCTAATTGTGTGTTAACTTGCCTCGGTTAGCTTTCACATGTATATGCCCTATCGATGGAAAGCATTGGTCTATTTTCCATAGAATTAGATGTTAACGCCATCAGTTGATGCCTCTCATTACCCCAGGCAGTGAATCGCCCCCGACATTACCCGTTGTTTGTCCCAGATAACCTTACCTTCGTCTCTGTCAGAACATGTGTATAAAAGTTGACATTCGAATGGAAAGCAAAGGTGGGCAACAGAATCCTGGAGAAATAAATAACATATTACTGTAGAGTCTATATATGGCAAACTATGGTTTATAAATTTCTGAATCTATTCAGGAATCTAATAGGTGAAATTTTATTCTTAAAAACCAAGCGAAAACAGAAATTTCCATAGAAGGATAATATAGATGTTCAAATTTCTTTCAGCCTCGTTCGAACACATTCGAAAATAAATTCCTGATGGCAAAGTTTCGTAAAAACCGAAACTTACGTCGTGAGAATAGGAGAATATGCGCTTGATCTGAATCAAAATATTTTAAAACCAATAATTTAGACAAGATGAAAACGTGCTAGTGTGGTTCGATATTAGCTCAAACAGTCAATACATTGAAAATACTGTCATTAAAATAAGCATGCCAGAAAGGGTGCTGCAGTGGAGAATGGCGATACATACCTTTTGTTTACATCTTTGTGTGACACCCATTAAAGAACTAGTACAGTCACTTGACCAGTCTGAAACAAAACAAAGAAATATCATTTGAACTGTATAGTGTGGAGATTAGCAGGGGCCATAGAGGAGAAAGCGGGTAAAAAGGGATATTTTCTCAGAAACAAGGCGCAAGGGGGGTTTATAAGACCCGCAAAGTTTTCCTTCTGCATTTGTATTGTAAATATGTCGTTAGTGAAGCAGATATACCTGTAAACTAAATAAATAAAATAAAATAAATAGTCTTTTTTCTAGATCTGCTCACGCATGCATAACGTTTGCGACAACATACAACATACAACATATTAACCAACAAATCGTCTTAGATTTGATTACTACTAGTACCAGTATTCTAGGCATACAGCCTCATTCACAACCATTACAAACATACTCACACTGCATCAAGGGCTATTGACCTTTCCTATGAAGGACGTTGAGAGTTAAAAATGTAGTACTGATGTTAGCGGAACGAACATTCCAATATCAATAACTACACAGACGTGCTTAAATTTGGCTCATTCATGACTTATCGTACTCAGTTGTGGGGGCGGGGGGTCATACTAAGCGTACATCTGCGAACATGTGGGAGGGGGTGGCAATCATCAAAGTATGTACGAATCTTGACTGCCTCTGGAGCACTTTTTGAAATATTATAATGCAATTGATTACCAGTTTATCGTTGATTAGATCGATAATTTTATTGTAGAAAAATTTAACTATAAATTCACTATTAACCGTGAAAATCTGCATTTTTCTAAAATATTTTACACCTGTATACTTTCGGGAACACAAAGACAAAAATCGGGGGGGTATAAAACTGTCATTACGTACGCAGAAGAGGGGATGATCCAAAAGCGTGAAGCTGCGTACAAGGGAGGAGTGAAAGATATAGTTGGACATTTACTGGGTATGTAGTTTATGTATGGCCCTTGAAGTTTTCGCGGTATCCCGGATTTCATCTTACCTTGTGGCAAATCAATAAAATATTGTACGTAAACATCATCATATTCAAAACCTTTGGCTGATACTGAAAAATTAACGAATAATGCATTACATGTGACTAATATATATGCATTGGGAAGCTAGCTATTATGTCTAACTATATAGCCATTGGAAAGGCGTTCTTCTGACTGATAATCACGATAGCTGTATATAGAGTACTGCCAATAAGGTTCCCTCGTTGCTGGGTTACTTTGAGCAGAGTTAAAGGAGCAGAATTGACCGGCGGCCTCTACGCGCTTAGAGTCACGTGCTTGTTTGTCGTTCGTATTGTTTATATCGAAAGAGAGATAACCCGCAAGGCTTCACAGCTGTAATCAGTGTCCAAAAAAGTAGGAATCCTGGGATCATATAGAATCCGGAAGGCTGAAGAAAATTCAGAAGAAATTTGATATTTTTAATTATTCATCAGTCAAACATGATCAATAAAAAAATTCAAAAGAAAATGTTGACATGCCTCTAGCATTCAAGATGGCTGAACCTTTCGTCTGACCCTGGTTGTACAGTAACAGACATGTTTACTTTTCAAATAGTTTGGAAATCTGCGCAGGTACTCTTCATAACACCAGTATATAGATTTACGTGAAGTTTAATTGTCAAAATACATGTGCTGTCTTTATCGATATTTATTATTTTCTATTAACTCAATCTAATTTATACTTACTGTTATAATGTTAGATCTGATTATATTTAGTGCTGAATCTCGATCGTCTTAGAAGGCCTCATTGTAATTCATTTATACTTCAAATTATTAGGCCACCTTGTATTAAGACCATGTGGCATATGAGAATAAGGAGAATAGAGAAGTCATCTTGAATGCATGAACTATCTGACTAGTCTTTGCATATATCTTACGAGAGTTGCTTCAAACGTATGTACCCTGATAACTCTCCGAATTCTCCATCAAAGTATATGAAAGTAGTATCATTCAAATCCCCGTGTTTTGATCTGTGTTTTCGTGTCCCTTTCTGTTTTATTTTCGTTTTTTACTCTTCCTATCGAAACAAATTATATCTTTTTCATTTTTGCGATCTTTGCGGCTTTGCGTTATAACTGCTATGAGATTAGAAAAAGATGTTTGGTTTATGTGTAAAATGTAAATATTGCGTCTTCTTTTTCGCGAAGATAAAACACATTAGCACCAGCATAAAAATGATCCATCACTGTGCCCCCCCCCCCCCCCCCCTGTCATCATCATCCATCCTAACGCGAACAAAATTCTGGGCAAACCAGAAGGTGAACAACTATGAGTTCCAAAAGTCTCGGTGACTAATTGCTTTAAGTCAATTTCAGTAAAAATGTATATATTCTAAAATATACATGGCTAGATTCAAAACCAACAGTAGTACATTTCATAATTATATAAAGTGGAAATATTATAAAGAAAGACTGTTCAAATGTTTGCCTTTCGGAACAAACACAGCTCAAAATAGCTTAACAATTGTCTCTAACAATGGCAACCTTTGAAATAAATAGACAAGTACAGTATAACTCTATTTTTGCCAGAATCATTACACAAATATGTAATTATTTACGAGTAGTTTTTAATGGTAACATAACAGGTAACAAATTACTGGAATTCAAAGAAACATCTGCATGTTATATTGTTTAATAAAGACCAACAAATAAACGTAGAATTGTATTGAGCACATTGATTTCAGGTGTATATTTTTTATATAATATCCTAATATTGCATTACTGCCAAACAGCTGTCTTCATATATTGCCTATGTTTGAAAATAATCTATTTTGCAATATACAATAACAGAATTTGCCATAGCAATAATAGGTCATATGAAGTGATAGGAAACAGTAATAAATATATCGCTTGAATAATATAACTACAATAAATTTACGACACATCATTACAGTATCTAATCATGTTCAAATTAATTCTCATCCATTTTTGTTACATTGTCATAACTTGTGGTGGTATATCAAGAATGTCAGTACGATTTACAACAAACACGAATACCACTAAGAACTTAATTCAGTCAAACGTATTAAAAGAGAAATCTATCAATTGGTTACATCACTGTTTGAGAGAAGAGGATAAATGCAAAATAGATAAAAGATTGGTAATAAATGAGTTAAAAATCGAATCAAATCTTCTTTTGAATATTCATGAACCTATCGGTCATGTTATAACAGCGGTTAGTATATACGTTTACGCTTTTTTTATACCATCTATACCAAGTGTGAACCATATATCGGATCGCTATCCATAATGAATTGGTACTCAAGTCGAACTTACTAGCAAAATTCAGTGTAGACCGTTTAATATAAGTGTAAGTCAAAATTGCCAACGATTTTTATTGCATTTATCCGGATTTGAACTTATTCAAAATTGTTTAACAATTATAGGACTTGACCACTTTATAAAGGGTTGCTAACCCACTTTGTAAAGTGTGACAAGCGGGAGTTCCACTTTACCGAAATGCATGCTTATTAAGGGATTATACTATATCATCATAATAGACAAGGCAGGTGAAAGTGGGACATTAAGAGAAGTAGAATAACAGAGTTTATATATCTATATATAATAATAGAAATAAAAAAGAATCAGAGACCACACATTCTTATACTGTTACTTTAACTATAGTTTATTTCTGTCTGATGATTGCTATAAAAAAGCATGAAACTTTAAGTAACAGTATAAGAATGTGTGGTCTCTGACTCCTTTCTATTTCTATTATTATTATTTACAGCTCTGCCATTTATGACATTGAGCACTATATTCTTTGCTATTAGATAACATCTATTAGATAGATAAAGAATATAGAAACTATCAATCAGTTTTATGTGAGGGTATTATATAGATTATAAAAGTTTTGAAGAAAAGCTTCTTGGTAAAACATTGATCAAAAAGGTCAGTGGCAATAATGAAATTTATTTTTAACAATGTTTCGCCTACATTCGCTAGCCATTTTCAAGTTGTGGTTTACAAAAATTAATTAAAAAATAATAATTTTTGTAAACCATAACTTGAAAATGGCAAACAAAAGTAGCCGAAACGTTGTTAAAAATAAAAACTCACTATTGTCACTAAAGTTTTTGATCAAATATTATATATTATATACAAGTTGCGAAATTAAAAGAAAGGGTAAAAAAAATTCAATTTGAAAGGCCCACTCCTATACATCACTTGGAAAGATCATATTTACTGTATAGCGTATAGCGTATAGCGCTTATTCAAGCTGTCACTTTTGCATTGATTAAATAATTATTATTGATACGATATCTAATGTAAGGAGTTTTTAATCTTTGCTTTTAGTCTATGATTGAGCAAAACCCAAAAAAGTTTCAATACAAGCTTTTGTATTAGGTTTAAATTAGCCAATGTTATTTAAACATGTTTCAATTTTTTTCAGGGTTTGAATGTTATTACCGGTGAGTGCTTTCAATATAATTATATATATTATATATATATATATATAGTCTTTGACTCCTTTTATTATATTTAGCTCTGTCAAATGATATCGAGCACTATTTTTTGCTATTAGATAATATCTAATTTTGCTGCTATATATATATATATATATATATATATATATATATATATATATATATAATAATTTAAGTAAGCAATAGTCGTCAAGAAATTAAGCAGTTATGGAATAAGGCTTGCGCAAATTATTGAAAATTATTCAGGCCTATGACGAAGTTATTAAGCCTATACGACTTCGGCAGATAAATTTGACCGAGGTCTGAATGATTCTCAATATTACGCTCAGCCTCATTCAATAATTTCTTATTATTTTAATCACAAAAGATCAAAAGCAAATCGTAAGAAAACAAGCGTCAGAGAGAAGAGTAATCTTGAAAATCTATTATTCCAATATTGTAGAACTTGAAAACTATAATAAAATGCAGGCTTTCACCAATGAAAACATTTCAAGACATACAATCATGATTAGTTAACTAATTTGTTGTCAATTTAGTTTACTTACATTTTTATCATTATAGTTTCATGTTCCATTATCGTTCTTTTGTTTGTTCATTTGCGTGTTTGTTAGTTTATTCGTTCGTTCGTTCTTTCCTTTGATTATTTATTTGTTTGTTTGCTTGTTTTTATGTCTGTTTGCTTGTTTGCTTGTTTTTATGTCTGTTTGCTTGTTTGCTTGTTTTTATGTCTGTTTGCTTGTTTGCTTGTTTTTATGTCTGTTTGCTTGTTTTCTTGTTTGCTTTTTTGTTTATTTGTTTGTTTGCTTGTTTTTATGTCTGTTTGCTTGTTTGCTTGTTTGCTTTTTTGTTTATTTGTTTGTTCGCTTGTTTTTATGTCTGTTTGCTTGTTTGCTTTTGTGTTTACTAGTTTGTTTGCTTGTTTGGTTTGTTTGTTTGTTTAGTTGGTTGTTTGTTTCTCTCTGTTTGATGATGATACCGATAAAATACTTTGTTGATTTGATTGCCTTTACATTATACAGAAATGCCTCCACTAGGGAGAGTTTGCATTGGCAGCAAAGATGATAAACCTGGTGCGTTCATATTCTCCCTGCCAACCGGTATGTACAAAATTAAACTGGTTCATGTTAGTGGGGAGTTATATTGTGCTATTGAAGATAACAAATCATCTCCCTTTGGCTGTTACGAACTAAATCGAATTAACAGTTTGGAGATCACTGAATACAACAGTCGTAATTTAATCATCACTTATGATAAATTTGATGAGTACGATGGTACTGTGAGAGACACAACCTACGTAGCTACGTCATTGTATACGCAATTTAATAGCGAAACATTATATTGGATTTGGTTTTATCAAGATTTACATAATCATTATGAAAACAATAACGGAGGACAATCATGTGTTGATGTCTACGTTAGTACCAGTAATTTATTTGAGAAAAAACTAAGACCATTGGAGGTGGCTGAAAATACAATCGATAAAATACAATACTTGGCGCAAATGGGATTTTAAAAGAAATAAAAACACCACGATTAACATCCAAACATCGTCCCAAAGAAACCAATGATAAAACTATATATATCTGAGGAGCGCTACAGCGCGAAACTTCGAGTAACGGAGAAAACGTCTCTTTTCTTATTTTATATCTATATATATATATATCTATACGAAAAACAAGTAGATATTACTCGACAAACATCTCTCCAAATTCTTCAAAACAAATTAGCGATAAGCCTTGACTTATGCAGATACATATAAACATATAAACAATCCTGCATTAGTTTTATAACTTACATTATTGCAATTTTAACCGATAAAATAACATTTCCAAAGATCACTTAATTCTTGGTGATTCATAAAGTACGTACTCGGGAGTCAAAGGAGAGGGGGGACACCAAAACAGTGCAACTTTAACTATAACACTAATATATACTTTTAGTTTACGTATATAGTATACCCGGTTAGTGTATACGGTTAATTAGGTAATACCAATATAAGCAACAGGGGCAAACATGGCAGACTTAGTCATCCAAAATGACAATCAGATAGCTCACAGCGAGCACCGTTATCGTTCATAAATATTTCTTGCCGAATAACACATGGTAACGTAGATTATAAGAATCAAACCTTATTACGAATGATAATAGCCACGCTCTATAGACAAAATCTATTTACGCCACAAATTTCAAATTTAACTAAAAGTTTTGATAAATTGCCGTACACCAATAATAAACTCTGCAATATACCGAGCAGTTTTGTTTTTCGGATCATGAACAACTATAGACCAATTAAACCTTAGATGCCGACATATCCTGAATAAACTTGTTTGAAATAGCCTTTCTTTTGAAAATATTCTTATAGTATCAATTATTGTTATTAAAGCTAATGTATTTATAGTTACATATACCTCTTCATAATCATGTATGAGCTTTTAAATGTTGTTGAAGTTGCTAGATACGTTAAACTTAGATTATTTACGTTACAGTTCATGAACGTTAAATGGGCAAACCTTCATGAACACCAAATCATGAAAAAGTAAATGAAAACTGGGCCATTTAACCAAGGGTCGAAAACATTTTTCAGTGCCTGCGACCACATAATTTTGCCTTAAAAATGCCTGCAAATCTGGGAATTTTCCTAGACGAGCAATTTAAACAGACCTTATTTATACATAGAGTAATTAATTTCATCTTTATGCATCTCTTATTCAGTTTCATTGATAAGCTTTATGAATTATTTAGATTAAGAATACTTTTAAATTTTACAAAAATGTGCCTGTAGGAATTCTATTGTCCAATAATTGTGCCTGCAATCATCGGTCCCAGTGGTCCCAACATTTTCTACCTCTGCATTTAACGTTCATGAACTATTCATGAACTGTTCATGAACTCCTGAACTGTTTTTTACAGGTGTATTTCAATGTCATACATTCTAAAAACAATGATGACGCGTATGGTGCAAAGTAATAGGTTCCCAGTCAATTTACACGATGCTTACCTTGATACAGTTTCTGTAAATAACTGATGATGATGATACATAAATGATATCAAGAAATTAATCAACTACGACATACATAGGCGTGCGTGTTGACATTAATAATTCCCAGTAAAACAATATAGGTACAAACATTTCAATATTTGAATAATGTGACTTACCGATTTCCCCAAAAAGATACACAATTAATTCGTTTTCTTGTGGCTTAAATGAAGAAACGTGAATCAAAATGTTAAAAACATTTGAATATTTGAAGTGGGAAAACCTTTGAAACAATAATTTAATACATGATGTATTTGAGTCTGAAAATTAAAATTGTGTAATTTTCTTTCCGATTTGGAATTTCCTTGTTTGTGTAAACTGCCATTAAAGGGGTGTTTTAGGTTAAATCTCGCTGGTTTTTCCCACTTTAATTATTGTGAAATCTACCTCACATAACTGTGAAGGTAAGAGAACAAAGGGGGGTAATTAGGGGTGTACACTGTAACCCATTTTATAGAATATTGCAAATATACAGTACAGCAGAGGACCAGGGTTTGATGAAATGGGGTTTCTGAGACTGTGAGTCGCGGAAGGCTAGCACTAATTCAGAAGAAAGGGGAGCAAAACCTGTATCCCAAGATTTTATAATCAGAAGAAAAATGATTTGCTTTCATCTCTTTGGAATATTTACATGACAATAACTCCTAAAATAAAAATCTGAAATCGTTTATATGATGTAATCACCGGAAAAAATTTTGAAGGCAAAAATTAGAATCCCGGGAAGCGAAGATATTTTATCGGACCCTGCATAAGACAAGTAAAACGATGCATGTTTTGAAGCTCGTCTAGGAGACAATAGTGCGGATATGATAACCTCATAGAACATCCAAGAAAACATATTTCTACCGGGATTTCTACTAACGTAGAGCAAGGGCTATCTATTAAACTTATCAGAGCAAGTCTTTAGCTTGTAAAAAAGGAATAACAATTCAGCTACAAAGAACAGGGAGTATTGTTATGAAGTGATTGTGGTATAAATCGTTCTACTTCAACGTGCACCCATGATTTTAGAGAAATTCAAATATAATTAACGATGTGCTTGTGAATAAACAGCAAACTATAATGTTAGGATCCAACGAAAGAGGGCCTTCTGTAATCCGAGATTGAAGAAAGATATATAAATTCAGAAAAAGTTTATACTTCTCTAATTTATATATCAAATCTTATCACAACCTTCTGAAAAAAAAGGTTGAAAAATATACTAGAATTTCAGCTGAAGAAAGACTGAACTTTTTGTTAGACACTGCATGAGGGAAAACTCACACAACGTGTTGTTGACCATCCTTTCCATTTTATATAAGCATATCTAGAATGTTAAGATGCCTTACCATTGGTTTAAGCTCATGTCCAATCTTTGATGACATTATTTCAGCATGTCGACTGTATAACTAAATAAATAATGACACATATGCATCATCATCATCATCATCATCATCAGGGGTTTACAAAAATATGTTTGTACCTACCATCAAATTTTTCCCTTCCATAGTGCCTACAAGTTGAGTAGGTTACTGTACTCATGAAAGGACATTATATTAGTGAGAGGAACGTAGATTGAAACATGTAGATTGAATTTATGAATCAGTTTCTAATTCAGAAAAGTCTGCAAAAGTCATTCGAAAAGTAGAAATGTGTGCAATCTTGATAGTTGTGCCTGCATCCATTGTATTGTTACCAAAATGTGCCTGCGATCGCCGGTCCCAGCGGTACCCATTTTATTGAGCCCTCAATTCATCATCATATTTTCAGGCTACAATTACACATGCCACAGTCTAGAATTATTTTAAAAGGATTGATAATCAATGATTAAGGACAAATTGTTATCAGTTTATCGGCATATAGTTTATCCATTGACAATTGAATTCCAGGTCATCATTATCATCATAGTCCATTATTCAAAAACTTTAACGTTCACACAAAACTTTTTACTAAGTAGGCTAATGAGAAATTAAAAATTATTTCCAAGAAAATGGAGAAGAGTTTGTGTTATATAGGCTATAGTTACAGACTGAGTTTCAAGCAGACCCTATAGATAATGGAAAATAGCCTTAGAAAAATACATGAGACATGCAAATAATGTTGTGATTGGATAGACAAACCCGTACACAGGGTCCAACGATGGTAGGAATCCTGGTATCCTAGAATTCGGAATTTTATAGCAAATTCAGAAGAAAATTGATATTTTGAATGATTTATTGATCAAACATCAACAACAAAAAATCAGAAGAAAATGTTGACATGCCTATAGGACTCCAGAAGGCTGAACCTTTTTTCGGACCCTGCCCGTACATATACTTTGGTATGATTTACATAGTCATACATACGGATATAAACGTGGCACACTAATAATATTCAAACATTGAATAATTCATGAAAGCACTGATGTTATTGTTTATGACATTCTTGGCATTAGACATATTCAATTATTTTTGTCTATAAAGCCGACAAGGTTTCCCCTGGGTTTCCCTATCACATTTTGCTTCTGAATTGTAAGTTGTTTGCAGATATAACTGGTAAAAAAATTTACAGCGTATCGAGAAAACAAATTTCAGGGCTGTATTTCCAAGGTCAGAAATTTCTCTCGGCAGCAACCCTGTGTAAATCATAAAAATTAGTAATATAGACACTTTCCTACCTGCTGATAAATTTTCTCTTCCTTCAATTGCTCTTCTCTGTTAGACAAAAGAGTAGAGGAATATATAACTGTGTTTTACATTTACACTGTGGTAAAGATTCGTTACGGTATGCCTAGAAGCAGTCTAGGGGTTGATATCTGGGTAAATATGAAGGGAAAGATGGTTATTCTCCTCAGGCTTCCATATCTGAAATCAGGAACTAAGGTATTACATTACAGTTGAACATGTCCTTTCGGACACCTGCCTTAAGCGGACACCTACCCTAACCGGACACTTCAAGATCTGCTGTTGACAATTTCAACAATTTTCAACTCTGTTCAACAGGTTTACCACTGCCGTAAGCGGACACTGTCCTTGCACTAGGAAAGACCATTAGCTTCAAAAAGTTTGATCTGTGATCAAATACAGAAAATATGATTTTCCGATAACAATCCAATACATATCTCAATTGTGGCAACGATTTACAGAATGATATTTAGCTTATATTTATGAATTATATATTAATGAATGATGATGTTTATATTTATTGAAAAACGTGGTAACTGAGTTAAACCTAAAACTTAAATAACAATTGGTACATTAATTTCCTAGAAAACAATGGTACAATTTATATATCGCTTTGTTAATTGAGATATTTATTGGATTGTTATTGAAAAGTTACAATTTCTGTACATTATCACAGATCAAACTTTTTGAGGCTAGCGATTTTTTCATTTTTACCGGTTTTCGGAGCCATATGCCATATTTTACCCTAGGATTTTGTGCACGCTCATTTGACCGATTAGATTGCAGAAAACTGTTATGATATTTTAGAAAAACAGTTCATGAGGTTCATGAATATAGTTCATGAACAGTTCATGAGCTCAATAAGGTATTAAGCAGAGGTAATCATGATCCCAATACCATGTAAAAAGTTTAACAAAACTTACATTCCAGGCATAGCAGAACAATGCTCAAGAGTATACTCATAGATACCTATCAAAACATAACAAACAATAACATTTAATGACAAAAAATCAGTAATCCACATTGACCATTGGGCCAATGCAAACAATCAATGATGAATTGTGCCATCCTATCTCAAGGAACAACAATGATCATATTATTTCATGTTCATGGACGTTAAATGACCCCAAATTTTCTTGAACTGTTAATGAACTGTCCGTGGAGGTTCATGAAACTTGGGGTGAAATCGTACAATCCTAGATTCCGAAAGGTTTCATGCAAAAACTAACCAATCAAATTTTCAAAAGAGTAGAAAAAGTAGAAAATATTCTAGGATATTGGAAGGCTAAACGTCTTGTTGGACACTAATAAGGATACAGTATCAAGTTAGAAAGTTCAAGGTTTGCTCAATAGATAATCTGTATTAACTGTATTTATTTTTAACTTTTGTAGGCTGTATGTAAGTGGAGGTTGTCTATTACCTAAGTCCCCCTTTATTTGCCTGTCAGATGGAATTGACAAATACATCATATCATATCATATCATATCATATCATATCATATCATATCATATCAAATATCAATAAATAAATAGACAACAAACAGTACCGCACAAAATCAATGAAGTAAGCTACAAACTTTTATTCAGTGCATCATGGATTAGCATATAGGCATACATGACTACAATCATCAAATAAGTAAAATATTTTCTTTCACTTTCATACTAAATCAATACATAATTATATGAGCTCCCGGGCCTGAGCTTTGTTTGTGATATCAATGTTTTAATGAACCATGCTTAGAAAGAGCGACTTTTAATGAGAACAGATATGAAAGATTACCGAGAAGAATAAATTTTGTTAAAATATATGATCTTATATGCTTTGAACAGCCCTACATTAATACACAAATTGATAATCTCAACCTACCTTGACCACCATACGGCATTTCAATACGATAAGGTTTATTATGATTGAAATCAGGTTTCATCGTCATCTGTCCGTTAGCATCAAGCTACAATTATAAGAATGAAATTACATTATAAATATAAATTATTTTTGAATAATAAAAAGCAATTTTCAAGACCTTGTCAGTGCAATAGTCTGTGGGTTGAAATCCCTCAAGGTCCAATCAACATCCATGTTGCCTGGACATCACATTACAGGAACTTGTGACGACTTGTCGAACTGTCCCTAGGGAATTACATTATATAGCGACGCACTGCTAGGCTTTGACGCTCAAGCATATTTGCCATGAGATATTGGCAAATCAGCCTGCAGTGTAGCCTAGCGCTTGATGTCAATTCAGTAATGGGCCTTTGCAATCAATACCCATTAGACCCTGTGAAATAAGAGAAATTCTAACAGGAATAGAATATTAGTACAGTCTGCATTATGTTTTAATAAGCAGTAAGTAGGACTCGTAGCTGTAAGCCTAATAGATAAGATTGTTTGATAGAATAACATTTTGGAGGATTACCTTGATGCTACATATGATAACTTCGTTATCAGCTGAATACACCCTGAGTTATTTAAAAGAAAAATCAATGACAGATGAAATATATGAATCATTTAAGTGAAGTTGATAATTACCGTTGATATGCAAATAGGTTCTCTAATCTATTCTATATTGTGTTACAGTATTGCACGCAATTATCATGTTATCACAGAAAGCTTAAAGGTTCAATCAACCAATCAAAACTACTCAAATGAAAAGTTTCTTCATGTGTGCAACAAATTCTAACAACAATGGGGATATGTTTAGATCCCTGAATTGCAGAAAAGGTACACAGCAAATTCAAGAAAAAAATTATATTTTCTGCTTTATAGGTCATACCTTAACAAAAAAAAAAGTTGAAATGTTTCAGGATTCTGGAAGGCTAAATGATTGGTCAGACATCGAATAAAATAGTGATACAGTATAATATAATCAAAAACTTTTGTCGGATTCTGGTAGGCCTGTCGTTGAAAATTTTGAAAAAAGAATATTCCTTACCCATCATTGTCATTTAGATCTAACATGATTTGCATTGAACGGCTTGGTGTTGTTAAAACATGTGATTGCTTCATTGCTTCACTTGGATGTTCAACAATTACATTACCACGACGTTGACCAATATTTGAAATCTGCTTTGACCTACAAGGAAAGTTTCGGAGGTGAGAAGTCTGCATACCAGCTCAAAGATTTTTCGGTCTATGATCAAGGTCAGACAAAGTAGAAATTCTGGAATGTTAGATTTTGGAAGGTTAGAGTAAACTCAGAAGAAAATTGATATTTGTATGATTTATTAGTCAAACTTCAATAACAAAATTCAGAAGAAAATGTTGAAAAAGATTCCAGAAGGCCGGACCTTTTGTTGGACCTTGTCTGTTTATTAAAAGTGTGATTTTCTGTCCAGCAATTTCCAGAGATTTGAGAATGAGCTACTTTATAATTATTCAGTTCATCTTGGAGACTGCTAATCATAGCGTGTTGGAAATATGTTTCATTTCATTACAGTGTGCGTATGATTTACTACATCTTTTTTTAAGTATTAGAAAATCTGCTGAATAGAAAATCCAATGTTGATTCACAGACAGTATGGATTACTCAAAAACGTATGACTGATAAATAGGTTTAAGAGTTAACTTGTGTTATCATAAGGTATCATTTGGGATCATTCTAGTACACTTTAGGATTCAGTGCCTGATAATAGGTATACTCAAGAGTCATCTATTTACAAGAGTTGGGACACCCTTTCACGTGCCGCTCTCGGCTTGCTCCCATTGGGCATATGCCATTCACATGATTTTATGGACACCATTTTCGTTCTATCAAACTCAGGCTTGCGATATTTGAACAAAGGTCGTGAAAAAATATCATGAATTCAAAAAACTATTTGTTCAAAAGTGAAGCCTTGTTTTCAATGGAGCTAAAATGGTGATTTCCAAGATAAAAACTTGCGTGTCCCAACTCTTATAAATAGATGGCTCTGGACATACAGGTTTATGTCATGGGGAGCATCTGCCTGTGAAAACTGTTCATGAAAAGTTCAGAAAAATTCTGAGAAAACAGGCCTTATTCACGCTGTTCATGAAAATACATGAGCAGTCCATGAACTCAGTGAATTTTTTCACAGAGTGCTCACTAGAAAATCTTTTTACGCTTCAAAATGAAGAGCCTTAGATTCAAACTGATTTACATCTTACTCTGGCTAAAAAATAGTAACAAAATAATAGGCCTACAGATTACGATTCAAGTACAATTTGGGGAAGGTTTATTGTTAAATAAACAACATTTTATTGATTGTTCTTCAAATCAGCCAGAGTATTGAGAAAACTGTATCAAGATTTTGTGTTCACCTACGTAAGTCAGAACAAAAATCTGCAGCTTAATATAGACAGAGATATATATGAGATATGTTCCAAAATAATATAAAGTACAGTAAAACTTGAGAATACAAACACTTTCAACAAGCAACATGGATTTACTAGATTATATGTGCAAGCTCAAAAATATAAAGCACATCGTAACAACAGTTTTCTCCCACACCTTTGATTATAATGATTTAATTTCACTTCAGCCATTTTCTGAACAAGATATGAAGGTTTTTCAGTTGAACTTAAAGTCATTGATCCGATCTAGTCAAATCAAAAACAAAACAAATTTACAATGAAACCAACATTTCAAATTTTATAGGCATATAAATGATTCAAAGTAAAACATCATATACATCAAGCCTATTAATTTTTAAGACCAGCCGCTTTATCAATTGATTAATCAATCATGTTGTTAATCAACCGGCACTGTGCATATGATATGCACTGAGGTTGTCACCATCTCTACAATTTGTTAGCGGGACTTCAGGCACGATGACTGACAGGCTTCGACCTACCTCATCTAGGAATGCAAAACTGTCTGCATCTAAATATGTGAATATTCGCTCATTTGGAAATCTGTCTCTTTCCCTGAAAGTATTTGAAAATAGAACTCAACAGTTTAGTAGGTTATTGTCAATGTTATTCAATTATCCTATTTGCAAAGATGATACACGATATGACGCGGCTAATAGGGTTGTATAGTACTCTATCAACACTAGCGGTGCATAGGGAATAACAAGAAAAGTATTAAAAACCCTATCAGGGTCTGTAAAATTTGTTTCCTTCCCGGATTCCAGTTTTTCCTTCAAAACTTCTTCAACTGATTTCATCATGCACACGTTTTCAAAACGTTTTATTTTACGATCATAAATATTTTTTTTTTAAATTGCACAGTTTAATTTCTGGAAAAAAAATTGATTTTTCTTCTGATCGAAAAAAATTGAATACAACTAATTCTTCCCCCTTCCTTCTGGATTTGTGCTGGCCTTCAGGGACTCTCAGTCCCAGAATCCATCATTTTATCAAACACTAACCAATATTATTAAGTTACATATCGCATTTATGAAATTAAATGCCTCAACCATAATTGTTTAAACAAATTGAAGTAAATTAGCTCATTAGTTTTTTAAAGTCAGTGTCACCATGTAGCTAATTTGTTATCTGCCAAAAATCAATGTGAGTAGCCCAAAATTAATTAGCATGGGCCCAAAAATATTCTGTATATCATTATTGAAATGGCACTTAACCTGGCAAAATTTGTGAAAAATTTGGAAATTTCATAATGTAAAATGTATGTCTATATCTAGATGTTATATGTACAATACGTCTCACTTAATTGATCCAAAGTGTAGAGTTCCGTATTAACTCTAGCCAGAGAATGGCAACAACAATAAGAAGTCAAAGTATAATGTTCAATGAATATAATTAATGATACAATGCAGCATTCAGGACTGCTTGAATAACACTCAGTCTTAATGATATTTAACAAAGCTATTTATACTTAACGATGACGAGGTTACATGACAAAGAGGTTAATAACTAATTATGCTAATTAACACAAATACTAGAAAAGGGATAGTAAGCATGTCATCAACAGGCTTCAATCAGTTTTTCAGAATTTCAAGGTTCACATCCCCTGCAAAAACAGTTCAGGAGTTCATGAACAGTTCATGAACAGTTCATTAACATTAAATTGAACCAAATTTTCATGAACTGTTCATGAAATGTTTTTGGCAGGGGCTGTACTGTTTCAACCAGCAGGGCGTTCCGCTATTCTCCGTAACCTTTTTAAACAGTAGCCTACTATGAAACACTTTCTTTCTTCTTCGAAATTGAATTTAAAAGATAAAGTTTGTATTACACTCTACAAGGTCTCTATTGTACAAAAATTGTATAATTATCCTAACAAACATAAAGTTTCTAGAACAGTGGAAACATTTTCAAATCAAAATCTTCTTTCTTGGCAATTTCTATGAAACCATGACCCTATATTGATATTACAATATTTATGAGCAATTCTAATTTCAAAATAAACACAATCAAAAATGACTCATTGCAGACAATCATATTTTTGGCTAAGTTGCTTAGTACTAATGCGTGACAAATCTTTTTGTTCAAGACACTTTCAGTATTGCCAGCGTGGTCATATTAAATTGCGTCTTTCATATAAAGGTTTTATTTGCTCACTTTAAATTATACTGTTCTATTAGCTTATAATTTTTGATCCTTGGATAAAGACAGCCCCTGCAGAATACAGTTCATGAACTCCTGAAGTATTGTTTTTTTACAGGGGAGAAGATGATAATGTGTTTCCCTTAAAGAAACAAGTAAATGTGCCTACAAGCCTTGATAAGGTTTAGTTCCAAGGACACGTGTATAAAAGGTGACTTTTCAAATTAGAGTCAAACCTGTTATAACGGTGACCGTTATGCAGTGACCGTTATACGGTGACCTCTATGCAGAGGCAACCTGTTTATAGTGGTCACTCTTGCAATGTCTATAATAGTGTTTTCTATTGAATCAAACTTGTATATAAAGGCTGCCTGTCTATAGTGGTCAATTTCTCTAGCTCCCGTAGCTGGCTGTTATAAACAGGATTCAATGTAATATGAATAGATTTTGAATTGCATCGATCAAATTCATGTTTAAGTAAAGGGCTTACCTCATTTGAACAATGTCATTGTGATAGGTTTCTTCCACGGACGTCAAACAATTATCTTGATTGCCGTAAAAGTCATATTCTTTCTGCAATATATGAACAAATCATTTTTAAAACTACAAAATAAGATTAAAATTTGAAAGATAGGACTCTTTGGATACGTATATTATTGCTAGGTAGTCTACTGTATTGAAATTAACTCTCAACATACCAGGTGCGCCGGAACCATACCAGAGCGACATGGTCAGACCCTACATCACAGGGGGCCAATTTTCAGAAATTCCAATTATAAGAAAAAAATGTTCACCGTACACTTGTCATCCTTATTTAGAATGTGGGTGAACTCATAATTAAGCTATAGTCTAGCTGTAAGATTGGAATCTGGATCTTGAAATAGCTTTTGATTGAATACTGGCCAAACTTCATTAAAATCGAAAATACTGATATCGATAGTGTCAGACATACCAAGCAAAATGTAAAAGGAAGAAGAGCATAATAGTATAAGATAATTATTAATATTTTGTTCTTTCGTCTTAACGATAACTTTCTGTTCAACAAAGCATGAAAATTAACTGTCATCCTGCTTGATATTGCTTTCAAGGACATTATAATGGTCACTGATCTATATAAAAGACTGGATAAATCGTTCCATTAAGAATTGCGTCAAATTTTGAAGCCACAACATCTGGCGTTTGTGCTCATTTTAACAAAACAGAGTCTATTTAACTACAAAAGTCAACAGCAAATCTAACATTTCAACCTTATCGAACATTTTATGCGTACTGAAACAGCAGCCATGGAAGCTGCACTTTTGTCTAGAAAAACGCTCTATTCAGTCTTTTATATAGACTAGAATACCAGTTACACGCAATGCGTGTTGTAGAGGCTACATGCATGGAGGGCTATAACGTCACTTAATACATTGTTCAAAGATTATTGATCGATGTATGAGGACCTATGATTAAAACGGTAAAATCTATATACATTCAAGCCATGCTAGGTCTACATAATTCGAATAAGAAACAAAAATATCATAAAACTGATTAATAGCAGATTATATGAGATACATTATTTACACATTTATGTGGCAAAATTATTTTATTGTACATTATTTCTTGTTCTTTAACTGTGAGACTTGGTGATGGCAATTTATATATTTACTGGATACCTATATGGATAACCCTGGAGCATGCTACATATAGCTGTCATGACCATGAGTTATAAAACTGAATTTCATAAGGCCTTTGATATGCTTGCAATTCCTTCTTTTTATTATCGTCAAGAAATAATTTCATAGCGGTCCGAGATAAGTCGGATAATGATAGGCGAATCAGATTCAACGCATTTGAAGCGGATTATGTAAGTAGTTTAATTTATAATAACATCGTTGTGTTGTAGAATCATCATCATCAAAATCATCACGTGTTCGGTAAATTGAGTTTAATAACGCGAATGTTCTTTTAAAGTTGTAATAAGGAAGCAAAGCATTCCTAAATGCTACTTCTAAGTAATCTGAATTTGAAAAGGATATTAAGTGAGATTCTATTGCCCTTTATTCTCTTTCACTAACTCAATCAGATCACATTTAGTTGGTCACTATTGACCACTGGGCGGCACCGGTACCAGCGATTTGTGACATTTGTAACCTGAATGCAACCTGAAAACTATTTCACTTGAAACTTGAATGATGATAATATCATGATTAACATTTATGGTGCTGGCTGCTTTATGAATGTGTGTATTTCACTCGGGGTTTAATTTACAGTTTTACACTTTGTTCGAGCTATACGTATCAACTGTAAATCCTCATTTGTGCCTGTTTACATGTTTTAACTCGTCTTGCTCCTGTCGTGCTAATATAATATGCTCACGCAATTGCTGGACATACTTGACATGTGATACATGAATAAGCAGGACAAAGCAAATGGCTAGTTTGCATTGATGACATTGATTATTGATATTTCTTGTTCTCAACACAATCCTGGGTACTTTTTGCGCAGCTCATGTGTGTGTTAGTAAATGTGAACTTTCGCTCCACTTAGCACTATGCTTGTAGACATGAATAGTCGACAAAGATCATTGAAATTTGACACTGAGAAGTAAATAGACGGTTCCTTGTCAATCGTAAACTCCTCGCAAAGTCCAGTTAAATTAAAAAACTTGGATTCAGCAGAATAAACTCCTGAACAATAAGTCCACTGTAGCTGTGCAATTTCTAAACATTTTAACTAACATTTTATTATTTCCAAGGCCCTTTATATAAATACATCCATGTCATTCTAAACCTGTTTACATTAAAACAATAGCAGCGGCGACGATCGTCGGAACACCATGACAACAGAGAAACGGACACCTACTTGACAAAAAGAACGACACTGGCGTTGTATATATCCTACTTTTTTGTAGATAATCGTTAATATCTCTTCATACAATAAAAATCTAGGATAAATTATAAGCGCAGCTCGCTGTTTGGATAACGACGATCATTTTAAGCTATAGTTTGTCACATTTCATAGATTAATAAACGCGTGAAAAGAACACATACATACACACAGGCACGCACGGATCTCTATTTGTATATAGATCAGTGATAATTGTGGATGGCATCGTAATATGATTGAAGCTCGTTTCGGACACTACAGAATTTGCATTACGAACTAACAAAGTTGGATCGCTTGCACTCGCCTTGAGTAACAGCTTATGAAAATTATAATAGTGGGCACCTTGGGCACCTTAGGCACCTTTCCTTGCGATCCTGCCACATACCTTACTAAAAAACTTCTCCTGCCATCTGATAGTCAAATCTTCTTTATAGCATTTATCTGAAAATCAAAACATAATAAATTATCCATTCACAAATAATTACAGACTTACAGGATTTTTTATAGAACAAACAATTGGTATTAACATATTTAATATTTTTATTTTGCACGCATTTCAATCATGACTTGTGATCATTCTCAAGTGAACTAAAAAATTTAATGAAAACCTAAACTTATTATAGGCCGCCTACCTATGTTGAAAACTTTAAAAATGTGGAAACAATGGATGCAGAACAATAAAATTCTACAAATCAAATACATTTTTAAGTCAAAATTAAGTCAAATACAAACTAAGTCTTTTTGTGTGTTCAATGTAGGTTTCAATTGGAAACTGAACTCAGAAACTGGAGTTTTGAGCAACTATGGTTTTGAGGAAAATCCCAGCTCCAAATTCCATTTTGTCACCCTTTCGAATTGCAAAATAGGAAATGATAATGGTGTGAACAATGTCGTATGATTGACACTGATTGTTCTTGCTTGAATGAAAGGCGTAATTGCTCTCAAAATAGATCAAATGTACAAAAAATTGTGTCAACAACACTCATTAATCTCGTGTTTACAAAAAGCGATAGCGTCTATGCAAAAACGTTTCTTTGTTAGGTAAAGATATATTATAAATGCTTTTAGTTTCCCATAGCTTTGTTGAATCAAACAACAAATCAATTGCAAAGTTCTTTTGGGTAACCAGAAAAAGGCCTATTTTTGCTTGGGTCTAAGATTGGTGCTTGTTGTGCTTACGCCTAAATCGGGCCCTGTACTTGGATGATGGGAGGAAAGAAATCCCCACATCCTTCTGATTCATGATTGAGATTGATATTAGTGATACAGTTGAACAGATTGTATGAACTATTGTTTGAAAGCTTGCAAACAAGCAGTCACCGACATCAAGATGTCAGGAATAGCAACAACTGTGAGAGTATGACACATGTGAATATCCCATGCGAAAACAGTTCAGGAGTTCATGAACAGTTCATGAACAGTTCATGAACGTTAAATGGCCCCAAATGTTCATGAACTGTTCATGAACCGTTCATGAACTGTTCATGAACTGTCTGTGAGGGTTTAAGAACTGTTCATGAACAGTTCATGAACAGTTCATGAACAGTTCAGGAAAATTGGAGCCATTTAACGTTCATGAACTGTTCATGAACTGTTCATGAACTCCTGAACTGTTTTTCGCAGGGGATGAGATGAAGATCTCGAGAATATTGATGAATTGGTGCAGGCGTGGCTGACCAGAGACGATTTGACTGACGCTGAGGTCGAGCCGTATGATGACATGCAAATGATTGCACAAGATATGCTTGACGCTTAGGTCAGAGCAGTATGATGATACGCAAATGGTTGCACAAGATTTGCTTGACACTGAGGTCA
The DNA here is from genome assembly GCA_916610825.1 of Haliclystus octoradiatus. Taxonomy (NCBI): domain Eukaryota; kingdom Metazoa; phylum Cnidaria; class Staurozoa; order Stauromedusae; family Haliclystidae; genus Haliclystus; species Haliclystus octoradiatus. The sequence continues at coordinate 7,747,033 of OU744450.1, forward strand.
GAGCAGTATATGATGATATGACATAAAATGATTATGATGAGAATGCTGTTAGTAATAAATAATGAGATAAACCAATCAATGTTAGATTAAAAAGTAATGTGGACGGTGTCGCCCTACCGAAGGCACCCGTACCACTCATCTATTTCTAGAAGAGTGGCTCTTTTCGCTAAGAGAAATGATGTTAAACGCTCCTTAGATCTCAGCCGCGACACTGCAGATCAATTTCAACAGATTTCATGGCAGATAGGCCTTGATTGTCAATGCGCAACAATGCGCCGCAGCTACTCACAATGCAATTCCTTCTGAACCATTCCGTCCGCCATCCTTAGATTGTACTCATTTGATGTTTCAGATAAAGTCAAGGCTGAGTTGACCTGAGAGGGATTTGAACCACAGTCGATGAGATATGATACGATGTGAAGTTCGGTTGCTCTGCCAACTGAGCTAATCACCCCCAGATTAAGAGATAGATTAAGAGATTAAGTTAGATTAAGAGATAGTGAACTTGGATATACCATACCAGCCCTAGGTGAACTAGACAGCATGTGCAAGAATGAGGTCTCTGGATCTTAGGCGTGCCCAATTGAGGATTTCATCATGTGACCTGTCTGATACCTATTCCCAGGCCCTTACCATGATTGACAGGTGTCCTGTCAATCACCAGAGATTCCTTAGTGCATCTAAGTTTAATATCATCTGAACTACATTCAACAACATTTAATTCCATAAATATTTTCATAGTATTAAATAGGTTTTCACAAGATCGGCGGGTGCACTCAGTCGCACAAACACCAACATTAGGGGCATTTGATCTGACATTGGTTCAAGTTGAACTGATTAAAAAAGGACGTGGATAGAGTCCCAGTAACCGGGTCTTTGGTTGAAAAAAGCAAGAGTCCCGTTAGTCCAATTCGCATGCGCAGAACGCTTTTCTGTCTTCGAAATGTGTAGCCTAAATAAAACTTTCAATTTTCTTAAACTTTAAAGTTATATCTATTTTAAAAGTTATTAAAAGATATCACATTTATTTGATAATGACATTGAGGCAAATAGGATAACTTGTGAAACGGATTCAACATTTTTGGAACTACAGTAAATGCTTGATTTAGCAGAAACAGAAAATTATTTAATCTACGTCGCGTTTTTCACGATGGCCGACGGATACATTCAAGACGTTCAACAAGCTGAAATCAGATCTCACATTTGTAGAATGAATATAATATTTTACTGCCTAAACACAGTGGATCAACCATTTGTAATTGTTTTCTGTCAATAAAATCAGCAACGACATAGTTTCACAATCATGAAAGCGGCTAGCCTAGCTAAAGAATCGCTGTTTTCACTTTGTTCCACAATATTAAGAATGTGGAAAACTTTGAAGAAAACATCTGAAGCAGTGCTTCCTTAAATTTATCGAATATATATATAGATGTATATCAGCATATCAGATTATAAATTGATCAATGTAGTTTAATTTTCACAAAAGAATTTTCAATCCCATTGCATCGAAAAGCCGTGACAGAAATGAAAATACGATATTGATGTTTCACGCTTTGACGCTTGGCGTTGTGCGCGTGCGCATTTGACTGCCGGGACTTTAGTTTTTTTCAACCAAAGACCCGGTTACCGGGACTATATCCACTTCGATTAAAAAACACTAAAAGAGAATTAAACTATAGACCAATTGGATGAGATATTGAACATTGTGAAAATTGTACTAGAAAATGTGTGGCCCCGGATAAAAGTTGAAATCTTGCAAAAAATAAAAAATACATAGGCTACCATTTGAGCCTGGTATCGTCAAGCATCTTTAGAATTTACCCACACGTAAAATATTCTGCAGGGGGACACATTAGTTTGTGTATTAGGCTCTATTAGCCTAGTTAATGTAAGTGATAGTGATTGATATTGAGCTACCTTTGGGTCTATCAAAGCGTGACATTTCGATCCCTTCTTGTCCATCGCCATTTGTACGTTGAGGTGACGAAATTGGTGTTGGAGGCAGTAGCCCAGAATCAACTACTTTTCTAACAATTATCCTAGGAAAAGAAAAACAAATGAACTATCTTCAAAGCATTCTTTAATCATTATCAAGGTTAAATCAGGATGAATTTAATAAACTGAGCAACAGCTCATTGTTGGAATTTGCTGTGGTGACCTAGTCTTTTCGCTATCCAGCTTGTCGCTGGCGGCAGTAGCAAAGGAGTAGGCTAGCCTATGCCTATCATTTCCTTTAAGGAAAATTATCAAGTCATAAATCTCACCTTACGCGAAAGTTCTTCGGCGGATCATGAGTCCGATACTGTCCTAAACCTTGTATTGAATGCTCCATCGGATAACGATATTATTTTACGCTGCATCAATCATTACGTGTATTTCAAACATGTTTCTAAGATTTAAAAACTAATGCTGAAGAAGAGTTGTTGTTGGAAATCTATCTTAAATTTCGTGGGAAGCTTGAAAGAGGTACTTATTTGGTGTACCATTTATGAAATCAACAGGGTTTTCAAATAGACATGTTCAACTTGTCCCCAATCTACTCAAGTAATTCACAAATCAAATAAGCAAAATAAAATTTGAACATCTATCTCAAATTTAATAAGTAAGAATTTATTAATCAAAATTTGAACATGACTTGAATTTGGAATGAATCTTAAAATCTGTGAATCAAATAACATAATTAAATTTTTAAGGAAAATAATGTTTCAAAGACTAAGGATAACTTTCCTTTTAAAATCCAACGAAGTCCAGTGAATTCAATTTGATCTGATTCGAAGGCCAAACATCTTGATCCGATCGAGTCCGATTGGGTCGGAATCGGATGGGTCCACTGATTGCTGTATTATGAATATTGAATAATTATGAGATATTTTCTTAATAGAAATTGACTGGTAGATAAAGAGTAAGAAAGACTTAATCAAATTAAAGGCCTCTTACAGGCCTTACATACAGCCAGCAATAAACACTAAAAATATTGAATTAATACTATAAGTATGACATAATTATTATTGAGCATGCGCATATGAACAACCGGACCTTTACCGAAAATAATCAAGTGTCCGGCGACTGGACATCTAGCCACTTCATTAATCATAACTGACTTATTTATACAAATTGCATGAAGAGATGAAACGTCTGCTTTATTTTAATGGTGATTGAATGTCTCTAATGTTTTTAACAGTCAACGTCTACTAGTCTACAACATGCTCTTCTGACGAATTCCAGTGCATGATGTCACCATTGGATGGTACGAAAGGTAAGTCATCATCATCATCATCAACGTAATGATGACAGTCATTATAGTTAACTATCTCTACAAATTATTCAAGCATTTATGCATCTACAAGACACCTGTATTAAGGTACATCGGTATTATTATAATAAACAAACAAACAAACATCATTTATTCAGTTACATGACGATGAAGAGGACGATATATTGTACCCGGCAATGTCAACTCGGCCTTGATATTACTATTTGTCAGACGTCAATTAAAGCGCCGCAATAATGATTGATTTCCATATTCGTATACTTCATGACCGACGGATGGGATAGTCTGCACGCAGGCTACGGATGGGACGGTCCAGAGGCATTTGCATTCAAAAGAGATATGGTGCATCACTGTGCTTCCCGGGGGCGATTTGACAAACAGATAGAAGTTGTGACCACATGCGCGCGCATGTGCCGTAACATATCCAAAGCGGTCAATTTGCTCTAATTGTGCGACCAAAGCCTAAACAAGCAAGTTATCTTTACAAAATGGCGATCAGAAGCAGACGTGAAACGAAGGAAACCTCTGACTTATATTTAGATTACACACTTGAGTACACTTCACAATAACAAATTTACGATTAAATGGATTGAGAAAAACGTTTATTATCAAATGAAATTGTCGACGGCATAGGCTAAATCTTAATTTCTGAATGTCATTATTATTTGATTATTCTATGGTTCTAGACACACTGTATTCGAGAATCTATATCGCTAAAAAGGTAAGCACACAATGAACTATGGCTTATCTAAGTTTGAAACTGTTGACGCTATTTGATAATGAGTCAACAAACAGCAGCATGACATTTATTTCGCACAAACACGACAATCGAGTTCAACGAAGTCTAGAAAACCATCTATACGATGCCAATAAAAACTGTTTGGTTCTTCTAAAAGCGCACACTAATTTATCTCAAACTGGTTGCACATTTAAAATAAATAATAAACTACCATGATTCTAAGTTTCACTATAATTGCTTGACTCGTTTATACCAAAGTTATTTAGCTTGCAAAATACGAAATATACTATACCCTTACCGTTTTGTTGACAAAGTCTCAAAGCCATTTTTTTAGTTTTTAATTATAAGTTCTCTCAATTCAAAGCAAGGTATGCCGATGACTACATATCACTCAACATGTACTACATGCATAGACATGTATCGACGTAAATTCAAAATATTTCTCGAAAATGGATCGAGTTTATATTTAGATACAGGCACTTAAGTTGACAAAGGGTTCATTTGGGGTTTATCAAAATGCCGGGTTTTCACTTTCTCTAACTTCTAGGTCCCTCTAATTAAAACGAGGGATGACGATGACTAGATATCATCAGATATTACTTGTAAACAACGCCATGTGGAGTTTAATTTGTATACAGTTTGTATATTTGTTTAACTATGAGAACGTGAGAAACAAATGAAATTGTAAGAACATTGAAACAACATAACACTAAACACATGAATACCTTTGCTATTAAATTGAACTATTTCAAATTAATAATTCCGTCGCCGTAGAAGACCCAAACACCTGACAAACAACTTTCACAAATTGAGGTGATGTGTACGTAAAACAGCAGGTGCACAGTCGAAACTGTAGGCCGCTGAGGATGATTGCCACAATTTTGACAGATAAAGTAAATCCAACAGCTAAAACCCTTGTATTTCATGTATTTCTTAATAAATTATATTTATTTCAAGCATAAAAAATGATCGAAAATAGGATAGATTCAACATTAAATATCTCTGCTTGTACCGTTTCAAACTAAGAAATCATTGTCAGCATTATTCATCATTTAGCTGCAGCTACTCGAATCTGTGTAAAAAATTTGTTGTGTCATGTGCTATTTGAACTGTCTTACCTATTTATCCAAAATATCTAATTTATGTAATTGCTCAGCATTCTAAAATAGTGTTACATTATGATTGAATATAGTGCTCTCAAAACAATCCCGAATTAGCATTACGTTATAAGTTAAAGATATGACATGTGATATCATCTATTACATTCAAATAACGACATCATAATCAAACTTGGGTATAATTCAAAACACATATTCATGCAGCTTCGTCATCCAAGTTCAACATTTGTAATTAAACAATCATGTAATATTATAAAAAGAGGCCGATAAAATAGGAATTCCATTATCTAATTAACTGAATAAAAAGCACAAATTTCGTGAAAAAATATTAATTTAATATATAAAACATATTGACTGATCTATAATTCCCGCTTTGATATGTCGTAATTTGACGAGTGGTAAGCGGGACTTATTCCTTTCGTACAGCGTTGGATTCTGCACAACGGCATTCTGCTTGATCGTATTGTTCTGACAAATTATCACGCATTTGATGTACAGTCAAACCTAATATAACGGTCACCTCTATACAGTGGCCACCAGTCATAGTGGTCATTTTTGCAATGTCTAAAACAGTATTTTCTATTGAATCAAACTTGTATATAAAGGCCACCTGTCGATAGTGGTCAATTTATCTACCTCTCGTATTTGGCCGTTATATACAGGTTTCACTGTACGGTGAAAGACGGGGTCCAACATTACGTAAATCAATGAAAACTTCAATGAAAGATTCAACATGCAAATCAAAATAAAATGAGTTAAATCTATTTGGAAACTTATGGTTTTTAAATAAAGTCGATTAACTGATGCTTCGGGTTAGGATTGTTTAATAATGTATCATTTTGAATGCTTTGGGTTACCATCAAAAATTCAGAAGTTCCACGTCGTGTACAAGAGCAAGGAAAAGATTTATTCAGAATATTTCAACCTTTAAATGTAATGTTTATCATTTCCACAATGAATAATATTTCAACCTGTATTTCGATCTCCAACGAGCGCTCAAAATGTTTGCAGTTTCCAGTTTAATTAGCTCCAATACCCTGAAATATATATACAAAAAGTGACCCAAGTCACTATAACTGTAAAATAATTTAACAGCTTTTAAAATTTCAGGCTCTCATATATTTTACGATTCGTTCGCTGTTGACTGTTGACATCCTAGAATACTCAGATAAAACTAGGTCATCGACGAGATTTTGTTGGCGGTTTCTATGTTTCTAAAACAATAGAATTGCCAAAGGACACAAGTCTCATTTACCAACATATCAAAATCGTCATCGTAAAAAGTGAGACTTGGGCAAAGTCAATAAAATATATAGTCTTAAATTGATGTATCTAAATATACACAAATAATAACATAAAAGTGATTATGTAGTCTTTGCTGTTTTAATATTATTTGATACCATAAATGCAGAGCTGTTTGATAATAAATAAATGCAAAAAATGAGACATTCATATTTGCTACTAATAGTTTCGCCTTGAGCGATCATGATGCAATTTAATCTATAGATATGAATGTCTGATTTTTGCGTTTATTTATTATTAGATATGATCTAGATATTTTTTCAAGAAATGTTTTGCTAGAAATCGGAAAAAGTGTAAATCCAGCATTTTGAAAAAACCCAAAGGCCCTTTGTCAACTTAAATGGCTCTATCTAAATATAAACTAGATATTTTGTCAAGAAATGTTTACAATTTTCTTCAATACTTTTCAAAAAATAATCTCTAATGATATCTAGTCATCGCCACCCCTCGTTTATTTTGAGGAACCTACAAGTTGAAGAAAGTGTAAACCCAGCTTTTTGAAAAAACCCAAAATGCACCCTTTGTCAACTTAAATGGCTCTATCTAAATATAAACTAGATATTTTGTCAAGAAATGTTTGAACTTACTTCAATACTTGTCAAAGGGTAATCTCTAATGATATCTAATCTTCTGCACCCCTCGTTTTAATTTGAGGAGCCTACAAGTTGGAGAGAGTGTAAACCCAGCTTTTTGAAAAACCCCAAATGTCCCTTTTGTCAACTTAAATGCCTCTATCAAAATATGAATTAGATATTTTTTCAAGAAATATTTTGAATTTACTTCCATACATGTCTAAGCGTACTATCTAGTGATATTTAGTCATCTGCTTGTCTTAATTTATTTGGAGAGACCTACAAGTCGAAGTAAGTGAAAGACCGGCATTTTGACCCCCTCCCCCTAAAAAACCGTTATCAACTTGGATTTGTTATATATCTAAACATATTCAACTTGATACTTTTTCAAGAAATTTTATCAATTTACGTCCATCTATGTCTATGCATGTAATACATGTTGAATGATATGTAGTCATCGGCATACCTTGTTTTAATTTGAGAGACCTAATATAATTCAAAAAGTAAAAAAATGGCTTTGAGACTTTGTCAACAAAAGCGGAAAGAGTATAGTATAGTATATATATATTTCTTGTATATGCAACCAGTCTGAGATGAATTAGTGTGCGCTTTTAGAACAACCAAAATGTTTTTATTGCCAACGTATAGAAGGCTTTCTAAACTTCGTTGAACTCGACTGTCGTGTTTTAGCGAAATAAATGTCATGCTGCTGTTTGTTGACTCATTATCAAATAGCGTCAACAGTTTCAAACTTAGATAAGTCATAGTTCATTGTGTGCTTACCTTTTTAGCGATATAGATTCTCGAATACAGTGTGTCTAGAACCATAGAATAATCAAATAATAATGACATTCAGAAATTAAGATTTAGCCTATGCCGTCGACAATTTCATTTGATAATAAACGTTTTTCTAAATCCATTTAATCGTAAATTTGTTATTGTGAAGTGTACTCAAGTGTGTAATCTAAATATAAGTCAGATGTTTCCTTCGTGTTACGTCTGCTTCTAATCGCCATTTTGTAAAGATAACTTGCGTGTTATAGGCTTTGGCCGCACAATTAGAGCAAGTTGACCTGGTGGCGATTTGACAAACAGATAGAAGTTGTGACCACCTGCGCGCGCATGTGCCGTAACATATCCAAAGCGGTCAATTTGCTCTAATTGTGCGGCCAAAGCCTAACACGTAAGTTATCTTTACAAAATGGCGATCAGATGCAGACCTTAAACGAAGGAAACCTATGACTTATATTTAGATTACACTTTATATTTCTTAATGAAAATTGAATACTTGTTTACACTTCACAATAAAAAAGTTACGATTAAATGGATTCAGAAAACTTTTATTATCATGTCAAATAGTCGTCGGCATAAATCTTAATTCCTGAATGTCATGGCCTATTATTTGATTATTCTATGGTTCTAGACACACTGTAGTCGAGAATCTATATCGCTAAATAGGTAAGCACATAATAAACTATGACTTATCTAAGTTTAAAACTGTTGACGGTATTTGATAATGCTTCAACGAACAGCAGCTCGATATTTATTCTGCAAAAACACGACAGTCGAGTTAAACAAAGTCTAGAAACCTTCTATCCATAGTGGAAAAGTGGCATGTTGCGCCGAAGATCTTCGGCGCAGCGCCACGATGCTGCGCCAGCATTTCGGCGCAAATTTTGCTGATTTGTTGGCGCAGTCTGTTTTGGCGTGGCGCAAAATAATGTTTTTGAAAGGAAAATTGTTGGCGCAGCTCAAATCATTGACTTGATGAAAAGGAAGAATATTTCTATGATTTTATCATAAAATCAAATCCTCCTCACCTTGAAATGTCAATATAGTGCGTTGGACTCTTGGAGCAGACTGCAGCTGTCGTGTAAGCCCAGTGTCCATTGTGTACGCCTTATTGACTGACACCTTAGACCTCTCCTCTTTCGAGGCTCCGTATGCGCAAGCACGGAATGAAATATTTTGTAAACAAAGCAGTGATGTTAGACGTCTGCGCACAGGGTTGATGCAGCGTAATCGATCTATTAACCCTTTGGGAGCTGAATAATTACAATGAATATCATGTATTTTTCATGGTGATGTGGTAAAATGCCTGACTGCATTTTTGTCGTGCATGGGGAATATATTCCCCGAGCAACAATGCAGTCAAGGTCAAATGTCAATAGGAAAACGTTCCAAAGGAGAATACTGCAGAAACATTTATTACAATCAACATTTGATAAATTTAGATTATCTAAATTGTGATTCAATTTCAAATTTAATAACCATACATAAAAAGAAATGAAGAAAACATGTTGATTGGTGTGGGGATTGAACCGCGATCCTCTGCAAAACGGTTACACGTGATAACCACTGGGCCACACATTCTTCAATAAAGTTGACTTTCATTAAATTTATTGAATAACCTCATGAACAGCTAAAACTCAAAATATGGTCAGTCGAAATCAAGCATAAAATTCAGTACATAAAATTTTAGTACAAACATAACAAGCCAGCAAGGTTCACGCTGCACTGTTCAACGCTGATTCAACGTCTTGAAGAAGGCAAATGCATGGGCAAATGTACAAAATGAGCAAGAGCAACAATCGAATGAAAATGAGACCAAATAAATATGACGTCATTGAAAAATTTTGGATATTTGATTTTTGGCGCAAAAGATGGAAAAATGGCTTCAAACAATGCAAATTCTGCTGGCGTAATCTTCGGCGCACAAAAAACAGGTATTCCAGTATGGCCTTCTATACGTTGGCAATGAAAATGTAGTGGATTAATTTATCAGCCTCTCTATCAGGCAGCTGATATTAGCTTATCCTCCTTTTGAGGTAACCTCGTATATAATCATATAAAAACCAATGTAAAGTATATTATTAATTAGATTCACTTTGACAAGCACTGGTATTAGTTTATCATTACAATTATATTCAACATATATTATCTTGTGGGAGTTCTTAATTCAATATGAATACAAGGAGTCAGATTACCATAACACCTAGAAGATCACCCATTAGAGTGATAAGATCTCCTACAATTGGTGACCCCGCAACCAACATCGCAGCCGCTAATAACTCAATGTCAGTTGCAGCAGATGAGGAATCTCAAAATCAAACCAGTCAACAAATCAAACAACACAATCACTTCATATCGCTGAAATTACCACCATTTCTACCGCTACAAATACTATTCTGGTTTATGCAAGTGGAGTGCTTATTTGATCTAAAAAAAATCACAGATGAATTGACACAATTTCGATACGTGGTGGCTGAACTGCCGTCAAATATTGGCCCACTGGTCGTCAGCACGGAGCTCTTCACCTCAGCCACACCCTTCACTGATTTAAAGAATAAACTACTACAGATATTACAAAAGACTGATCAAGAGAAATTAGAAGAAGCTCTTGGCACAATTTCGCTGGAGGGTTTGAAACCATCAATCTGCAGTATGAAGATACAACAGTCGCTGTCTGCTTCAGGTATCGCGCCCACTGATAATCTTGTAAGACATCGTTTATTAAATGCTTTGCCTATTAATATTCGTCAGCTTTTGATAAGCCATACAGAATTGCCCATGCCACAATTTTTGAAAGTAGCTGACACTGTTTGGGGCGCTTTCCGTAATGACAACTCCTATTCTAATAATCTTGGTGTTTTCCCTATTACACCACCCTTAGATCAACATTTTTTTCAACAGGCTCCAGCATCAGTTCAGGCAGTTCGGTATCAACAACCGAATTCTTCTGCTCAGTATACGCGCAATAACGATCAATACACGGTTATTACAAGCTACTCAAAAGGTCAACGCGCTAAAATATGCCGCTCTCACATTTTTTTTGGTGAAAAAGCTCACTATTGTCGTCCTCCTTGTCAATGGCCTGGTCCAAAACTGCCAACAATTTTAAACAATAATCAGGCAACACCAAACAATTCCCGTCCTGTCTCGCCTGCTCCAATTAATTCTGTCTCCGCCATCCAGGCCCCGGAAAACTTTTGAGCCGTGTTGAACCTATGACGCCTCAGCATGGCTTATTTATGTATGTCACTGTTATTTTACCAAACATGCCTGCGGTAGCATTTCTCATTGATACTGGTTCTGCCGTATCTATTATTCCAATTTCTCTTGCGCAAAAATACAAAATCAATTCAAACTTTTCCAATTTATCTTTAGTTTCTGCCTCCGGAAAGGGCATCAATGTTCTAGGTGAAATCGCAACAACAGCCACGTTGCCTAGACTACGACGTTCTTTTTCGCATTCATTCATCCTTGCCGAAGTCACTCAACCGATTTTAGGCATAGATTTTTTACACAAACACAAAATAACCCTTGATTGTTCCAAACAAATTTTAATTGACGACACAACAACTGTTTCTGTCCCGTTAAAATCCTGTTCTGTTTCCGTCGAGTCTGTCGTATTTCCTTTTCCCAAAAATCTTTCTTCGAACGTGCGTAACATTTTAAATTCTCATGCCGAATTATTTACACCTTTTTCCTTCAAAAACACACCGCCACACGATGTCGTACACCGCATCGAAACTGTCGGAGATCCCGTTTTTTGTCAACCTCGCCGACTACACCCCCGCAAATTAGCCGTGGCCAAGGCAGAGTTTGATAAATTATTAGATGCAGGTATAATTAAACCTTCGACTTCTCCTTGGGCTAGTCCGTTGCATATGGTTCCAAAATCTGAACCTGACACTTTTCGACCTGTAGGAGATTATCAGGCACTTAATCGAATCACTAAACCCGATCGCTATCCTCTCCCTAATTTACAATCTTTTAACAATGAACTTTTTGGCTCTAAAATTTTTTCTCGTCTCGATTTATCTAAAGCCTATCATCAAATTCCAATACATCCTGATGACATAAACAAAACAACCATCACTACTCCTTTCGGTGCCTTTTGTTATCAAACAATGCCATTTGGGCTTCGCAATAGTGCCGCGACTTTTTCACGCTTTATTAATTCTGTTTTGCGTTCAATACCTTGTTTTTCATACATCGATGATATTTTAATTTATGGAAGCAGTCAAGCAGAGCATGATGCCCGTTTACAACTTGTTCTCGCTAGACTTGTTGAATATGGTCTACGCGTTAATCTATCAAAATGTATTTTTTCAGTTGCGTCTGTCGATTTTTTAGGATATGAAGTCACTTCCAAAGGCATTTCACCAAAATCAAAATCAAAATTAGACTTACTAGAACTGCCTTCTCCTATTGATTATTCTTCTTTACGTCGTTCACTTGGTATGTTTGGGTTTTATCGTAAATTTGTTCCACATTACGCAGACATTGTTCAACCTCTGCAAGCACTGGCTAATGCCACTCAGCCTCGTTCCAAAAACCAACGTAACTCACATGTTTCTGCACCTTTTGTATGGCAATCAGCTCGCTTTCGACAATCTTAAATCTTCTATCAACAATGCAGTTATTTTAGCACATCCTGATCCTTCCATTTCTGACTATACTATCACTACAGATGCCTCAGCTTTTGCTATTGGTGCTGTCTTACACGAACAAAAACAAAACCCTCAACCATTAAGTTTTTATTCACGCAAATTATCGACAACTGAACTATCGTATTCTACTTTTGATCGTGAATTACTAGCTATTTTTTCAGCCGTTAGACGGTTCCGTCCAATTATTGAAAACACTAAAGTTACAATTTTTACTGATCATAAACCAATTTCTGCTGCTTGGCATTCTCGCTCCGCTCATAATCATTCTCCTCGTCAAGAACGGCAATTTTCATTTTTGTCTGAATTTGTCCATGATATTATTTACATTCCCGGTGAGAGTAATGTTGTAGCTGACACATTATCTCGTGATTTATCTGTTGAGCCTACCGATTGTTCTTCAGTTTCAGCCGTCTCTTTTAATTTTATTAACCTTGAAGAAATTATTAAAGCACAACAGCACATACCTTTTGATACTTCAAATTTGAATATGATTGATTTTATAGAAGGCTCGGTATGGTGTGAAACATCCGAACAATTACCACGCCCTTACGTCCCATTGTCTTACCGTTCTACAGTTTTCACAAATTTTCATAATTTAGGTCACTATGGCCGTTCAGCTACTTTTCAATTAATTAATGACAGATTTTATTGGCCTAAAATGCGCAAAGACATCAATATTTGGGTTCAACAATGTTTACAATGCCAACAAACAAAAATTACTCGTCACACTGTTAATCCTTCTTTGCCTTACAATTTGCCAGCTGATCGCTTACAAACAGTGCATCTTGATATAATAACAGTACCTGCCTCAACTTGTTCACTAACAAATATAACCACTACTTGTAGATATGTATTAACTATGATTGATCGTTGCACGCGCTGGGTTGAAGCCATTCCGATTGTTGACCAGACTGCTCCTGTTGTAGCTGAAGCTTTTGTAAGAGAATGGGTATCTAGGTATTCCGCACCCCTTTATGTCATTACGGATCGTGGCTCAAACTTTGAAAGTGAACTCATGCATGAGGTCGGCAAACTAATTGGATTTCTTAAGCTGCGAACTACTGCCTACCATCCCCAAACCAACGGCTTGGTAGAGCGTATGCATCGCACTCTAAAATCAATTTTAAAAACAGCTAGTATTTCTTGGTATGATACCTTGCCGTCCGCACTGTTGGCTCTTCGAATCTGGCCAGATGATGATGGTATTTCTCCATATGAACTTATCACCGGTTTAAAACCACTAATACCTCGTGTATGTATCGAAGACAAAGAATTATTAACATCGCATCATTTATTACAAACATTGCAGGAACATTTTAAAACTATTAAATTTAAGCCGCCTGCCAATAAAAGAACTATACCATCGTATGTACCTCCTGAATTAAATACATGTCAGAGAGTATGGATTCGTGTAGACCGTCCACGTCGTCCCTTAGAAGCACCTTATACTGGCCCATATGAAGTCGTGTCACGTCACGAAAGATATTACGTAATAAAAAGGGGAAACACAACAGACACTGTTGCTATCAATCGTTTAAAACCAGTTATTGAATCTTTACCGTCGACAACACCTGATGATATTATCAATGATGCATCTATTACAGCTGATCCCAATATTGTTACAACACGCTCAGGAAGAAGAGTAACATTTAAACCTAACCCTTTTTGTATATATTATTGAACTGCATTATATAACATATTAAGTAGTTACTAATCATAGCGATGAATCGCAATTAGCCTTAAATAAAAAAAAAAATTAATAAAAAAATCAAATAAAAAAAAAATCAAATAAATAAATAAATCAAAATACATAAATAAATAATAATAATACAATAATTTACTTAATAAATAGTTTAGCAATATTATAGAATTATTAAATAGAATAATAGTACTATCACCATGTTAGAAATCGATACCTATACTACTACTATAACATTCATACATATTCATGTAATACTATATAGTCCTGTAAAATTCCCTCGGACTCCGTCTCGGAGGGGGGGACATCTGTAGTGGATTAATTTATCAGCCTCTCTATCAGGCAGCTGATATTAGCTTATCCTCCTTTTGAGGTAACCTCGTATATAATCATATAAAAACCAATGTAAAGTATATTATTAATTAGATTCACTTTGACAAGCACTGGTATTAGTTTATCATTACAATTATATTCAACATATATTATCTTGTGGGAGTTCTTAATTCAATATGAATACAAGGAGTCAGATTACCATAACACCTAGAAGATCACCCATTAGAGTGATAAGATCTCCTACAAAAACTGTCTGGTTCTTTTAAAAGCGCGCACTAATTTATCTAAAACTGGTTGCACATTTAAAATAAAAAATAAACTACTATGATTCTAAGTTTGACTATCATTGCTTGACTCTTTGATACCAAAGTTATTTAGTTTGCAAAATATGAATTATACTATACTCATTCCGCTTTGACAAAGTCTCAAAGCCATCTTTTTCTTTTTGAATTATAAGGTCTCTCAAATCAAAGCAAGATATGCCGATGACTACATATCACTCAACATGTATCACATGCATAGACATGTATCGACGTAAATTGATAAAATTTCATGAAAAAGCTCTATCAAATTTATTATGTTTAGATATATAACCGTCCAGGTTGACAAAGGTTTTTTGGGGGGAGGGGGGTCAAAATGCTGGTCTTTCACTTAAACTTGTAGGTCTATCCAAATAAATTGAGACATGCAGATGACTAGATATCACTAGATACTACTCTTAGACATGTATCGAAGTAAATTCAAAATATTTCTCGAAAAAGGATCCAGTTTATATTTAGATATAGCCGCTTAAGTTGACAAAGGGGACATTTGGGGTTTTTCAAAAAGCTGGGCTTACACCTTCTCCAACTTGTAGGTCCCTCAAAGTGAAACAAGGGGTGCTGATGATTAAGTATCATTAGAGATTACTCTTTGACAAATTATATTGAAGTAGGTTCAAAACATTTCTTGACAAAATATCAAGTTTATATTCAGATTGAGCCATTTAAGTTATCAAAGGGGGCATTTGTGTCTTTTCAAAAAGCCGGATTTATACTTTTTCCAATTTCATGAAATTTGTGCTTTTTATTTAGTTAATTAATTAATGGAATTCCTAATTTATCGTCCTCTTTTTATATTATTACATGATTGTTTAATTACAAATGTTAAACTTGGATGACGTAGCTACATGAATAGGTATTCTGAATTATGCCTAAGTTTGATTATGGTGTCGTTATTTGAATGTAATAGATGATAGCATGTCATATCTTTAACTTATAACTTAATGTTACTTCGGGATTGTTTTGAGAGTTTTGATTGTCAATGCGCAACGATGCGCCGCAGCTACTCACAATGCAATTCCCTCTGGACCAATCCATCCGCCTCCTCAGATGGTCCTCATTTGATGTTTCAGATAAAGTCAAGGCTGAGTTGACCTTATGACAGTCGATCAGATATGATCCGATCTGAAGTTCGGTTGCTCTGCCATCTGAGCTAATCCACCCATTTTAACCGGAGCCGAACTGAAGTGAAATTTTTGCCAGTCAGGAGCGGGAGTGGGATGCCGAGGTCTAGAATTCAGTCATGTTAATTTCCTAAAGCATTGCAAAGTTGAAAATTGCCTAGATAATTCCACATAGAAGTTGGATTGACTACAAACCTTAGATTACGTTAATAAATTATGTTTGCTTAAATTGGGGTAGTGATCAATTAATCCATTTTTGGACTTTTTACAGGAGTTTGTCTGAAATATTTTGGAGCTGGATTCGGAGTTGGACACTACCTTTCTTACATTTTCGGCGCTGAACTCGGAGTCAAACGCTTCTGTCGGGACTTTTTTCGGATTCAGAGTCTGAAAATTTCCACTCCGTACACGGCCTCTAGTATGGAGAGTTTCAATGATACACAGGACGACGATAAAATATTTTCTGACCTTTTGATGAAGTTCTGATCAAGATAAAAAGTAAGAGAGGGAAAAGTAACTGTTATTGGTGACATACAAATATTAAGCGAAAGGAAAGGAAAGATACCAGCAGCAGTAGTAATCCAATAAAATACTTTTTCTATTCAGATTGTTTGTCGTCACCGATTATCGTCGTGTTATTGTGACTGACTGTCGTCATGCTCACTGAACCGACCAAAATCCTACCCCTCAGTAATAATAATTGTTTACCCGTTTGACACTCTGTCCTTAGAACACAGGACATGAGAAAAAGCACAGAACTTTGTAGGAATGTTCGATGGCAAATGTTCCGCCATTATTTGGCCCTATAGCTTGAAAGCCCTATTTTTTTTTAATTACATACAAAATTGATGGATTAAGTGAATTTCCAGGATGATCTCAATTGTAATATTTTCCATGCTTTCCCAAGGTTTACATCTGTCAATTTGTCATATTTATATTGCAATCAAAAATATATAGATGTCCTGTTCAATGTTCATTTTACCATAAAATAACTTTTGCAATTAATCTCTCGGTAAGCCCTCAAAAGTCTTGTGTTTATCTTTACTCATTTATTATTATAATATTTAAAGTCTACAAGATTGATCTGTATAAATATATTGGATATTTCATTTGTTCAATCTGATCTTTATCAATCTTTCCTGTGTTTCACAGTTGTGAATTTCAACTTCAATCACATATATAAAAATTGAATAATTTTGTGATTGATGCCTGTGATATCTTTTTTGTAAAGGTCAAGAATAACATTGTAATAACTTGAAATAAGTGAAAGGCGGTATTATTCTAATCATATACGAAAGAGAAAGACTGTTACACACAAGCGAACCATATGTCTCTCCCGCTCTTGTAACTGTGGTTTTATTCTTATCCGTGTAAGTAATTCTCATAAAAGCTAATCGTGTTAGTCTTACTTAACTGTCTAACTAACTTGGCTTAATGAATGAGACTACAGTGTTTTAATTACAGTACAGTTTTTTTACTTTCACAAACACGTTTATATATTTTCATTTGCCAGTAGACTGCAATAATACATCGTACCTCTATAATAATCAAGAAATATTGGAGTTGGATATTTTATTTAAAGCGCAAATAAGTACAATCTCGAAGATCATTTATCTAAAGGTTATAGCAATGGTGTTATATAAATCTGAGCTCAAATTATTCAATTATCCAATCAGAAATTATTCCATTGGTTTATATTTGTTACCTCGGATTATTCCAAAGATATATCGATCTCAATTGGTTCATTTTCCCGAAGGAAATAATTCAAGGTTACGTCAAATGTTCTTTACCAATTCTATATATTTTGTGAGAAAGTTCATGACAGTAGAACATGGTGTGAGTCATTCTATTGAAGGAAACGTGGATTTGAAAAAACATGCATCTGGTATAACAGTTTATCCAAAGTTAAAAAGAGGTTTCTTGTCCAAAACATGAAAAGATTGAGCATATATGCCAATCAAACAATTAAGAGTATTGGCTGGCTGTGATGATAAACTTTCAATTACAATTTTCGTAGCTATAAAAATAAAAATTCTCTTTATTTTTCTTATATTCAAATGAAGAGCATTATATCATATAATCACTTAGTTCTCATTTTATTTTATTTCTAATTCATCTTGCATTTTATAACATACTCCAAAAGGTTCAATTTTTAACCTTAAATACAACTTAAAATCATGTTAAATTGAATAGCGTGTTAAAAAAAGCATTTGAGAGTGTGGCCAACAAAGTTTAGATTATTATCAAATGTTATTTGTTTCCTATTGATTATTATTCTTGGTTATGATTTGTAGGCGTTACAAATGGTTTATCTCAAAGTATTTGTTATGATTTCACGAATTATTATCTCAACATTTTAATCAATTGCGGTGAAAAACTGTTGTTTTTGAGGTTCTGTAATACTTTTCTTGAACTGGACATTTTTGTGGTTTTCTTTACCGCTTTGTTTATAAATCAAATAGATTTATCTTGAAATCCACGAGAAGTATTCATGTACTGTATTGCCTCATGTATAAAGATATCTAAGTATATACAATTCTATTTGAAGTGTGTTTGAACTTGAATGAGGCTATATATAATTCCTGTGACTTCCTTTGTCATATATTCACCATGCAGATGCTGATATATGATATAACACATACCTGCTTGCTTATAGAATACGACATATGCATTATTTTATTTTTGACTCTCAGCCCTTATACTTTTACATATGATGTATTTAGTTAGGCAATTACTGGGTGGCATAACTAAGCTATTTGTTTTTCTTTAATGTTTATATATGGTACATAGAAAAGATGTAATTCTTACAAGAAGTTGTTTGTTTCATGTCAGACAGTCAGTTTATCTTGTTTCAAGCCAAAAACTCTTGTTTTGAGCAAAGGTGGCTTGTTTTAATATATTTAAGCAAAATATATTAAACATGTCCAACTTTTTAGCTTTTCACTTGCAAGGATGAAATTTTTCCTGTGTAATGTTTGGTAGCTAAGAATAATTAAGAGCAGCAATTGTGAAGAATGTTCCTTTAAATATGAATACTTAGAAAATATATCATACATATACAGGCAAACGTAACGTAGTCCAATTATATATGTGTGTCTTATTCTTGGCAGAACATACCATCTTAAAATAAACGTAGTCCAATTATATGTATTAAAACTTCTATGTGTATCATTTTTGAAGGACAAAGAAGACGCAACTAAATCTGTGTATTCTTCTCTATTTTCCATGCATTTTTACTTTCCAAATAAACTTTTATTCTATAAACTTCATATATAATAAGAGACAAAGATGAGGCAAAGCCTTTTCCCAATATTCGGAGTTTCACAGATTTAATTGTGATCTTCAGACGGATTATAATACTTTGTTTTACCCAACATTGAGCACTTTCACATTATATGTATATCTGAGTTTACACTCATTATAATTAATTTTTTTAATTTATTATTATAAACTTGATATATAATGAATGGGAAATTGAATTATAGCTACCAAATATAAAATACCAATATTAAATCCTTTGTTAGCAGTATATGATTATAAATTAAAAAAAGTTACCAAAAATCATTAAAATTTGATTCTTTGAAAGGTATAAATTTGATCATCGGCAGCTTTGTCCGCGAGCTTCAAATAAGGTGTGTGATACACTGTTCAACTACATTACTTTTGTTGGCTTGAGAAAAGGCATTCACTTTTCAAAACTTTGAGCCCTCAAGGCACGGTGGTTTCTGGCGGTGGTCAATTGTATGCCTTCAAAGCTTCTAAATGCGTCTAGCATTTCGTGTCCTTATATAGGTTGCTTCGACAAATAATAGAATGCTGCTTTATTCATGTGACTTAGCTTATTTATCTCAAATGTATACGATTACGTGCTTATACGAAGTTGTTTGTTAACTATTTCATATCCTGATGTTTGTATACACTGATACAGGAAGTATATATAGTCTTTAATAAATCACTGTAGTGTACAGTCTCACATAAATAATCCATAATAAACCACTGATCCTTATTTAGGTAGATTAAATGTGTTCTTCAAAACACGCCTAAGGATAAGATAATGTATTGTATTATTATTTTTAAGTACAGTAACACAATATAGCACACTCATTCTATCTGTGACACAAACTTATGATTTTAGTAAAATGGATTAGAATTGATGAAAAGAAAGTAGATTAGAATTTAGAAATAGTCAATGCGTATCGAATGTGTAGCTAGTATGTAAATAAATAAAACGAGTCAATGAAGAGACATACTGTTATCGCTACTCCGAGTTTCATGCCATACGGCGACCATCAGGCAAGTATTAGCCTGCTCGCAGACTCATTGTGTAAAGACAAAATGTAAATTTGGTAAACAGTAGATTTAATTATTTTTATTACTCATTTTATTTATTTATTAAAGCTCTGATATTTATCATTGAGCACTATACCTACACAAGTGTGGACAACTTTACATTACTTATCTATAGTAGATATCTATATACCCTAAAGGTCCGTCTAAGGTAACTCAAAATGGAATTACCCAGATGAGAGAATAATAAAAATATATGACCTCGACGTGATTTGAACACGCAGCCTTCTGATCTGGAGTCAGACGCGCTACCATTGCGCCACGAAGCCTTGAATGACAAGAGATAAAAGCAGAAGTATTTCTTGTCGAAGCTGCTAATATTGCAGTGCTTCTTTGTTCCGTGGCCTTGTACAAGGTCAATCTCTTTATCAGCAAACCTCTTTTTCATTCATATCAATGTTTAGTCATTCAAGGAAGTTATTTATCATAATTAAGAAGTCAATTGTAATACATAAATCTCACATCGACACTGTCACGTTTATGTGTACAATATTTTCTGTCTGGTTTTGGTAACGATTTATCTTAACATCATCTTCCAACATGAACAATAAACTCAATCTGTTTTAAAATTATCGCGTTCCTCTTTGCACGGACAAATGGATTTCTCAAGTTAACTTTTAGTGACTTTAGTCTGGGTACAATGTAATCATGTAAATCTAGACAAAAAAATTCATATTGGTGAATAAAACCTTAAAAAATTTAAATGACCTCGACGTGATTTGAACACGCAGCCTTCTGATCTGGAGTCAGACGCGCTACCATTGCGCCACGAAGCCTTGACGTTTTAGAGACAATTCTTATTTCAGTACTTTAATTGTACCTGCTGGAACTTATGTCCAATCGAATTCCACGATTTAACTTTCAATAATTCCACGTTTTTATTTAATGAACACAAATGATTGGTTCAGATGGCATGCCCGTTGGCAAACTCAGTTACTGGCATGTTTTTGCTACGTCGTCGATCTTGTGGTTGCTTAATTTATTAGGACAGGCATGTTCAACAGTTTTTATAATATTTGTTGAACTTATACCCCCGGGAAGGCCAACACTACTGAGCTTATAGTTGCATAAACGGTAACTGCCTATAATGAGATGGGAAGAAACTATAAGCGCGCTAACAACACAGAAAATGTGAAAAAGATTACACATTATTTCAATGCTTGTATACGTCCCATACGTTGGTATAATATTAGCCAGCCTCATATATATACATATGCGCTTACAGATTATATCTGATACTATGGCGACAAGAAACAGCCTACACTATATTACGAGTTCCGAATATAGAGTACTGATCAAGATTATATACAATTATTACGCTTTACTAGCAATCAATTGAGATAAGAACGCCTACTTCTACAAATAGAATGGTCATCTACACATTTTATGTCTCTCTATGGAGTCTATGCTATTCTGGTTTGTACATTCTGAAAGTCAATTAATAAAATTTAATTAACAAAGATATTTAATATGTAGACCTTTTGAGCTGAATATGAGTATATGAATTTTAAGCGAAGATTAAATCACAACCTATAGAGTAATATTTAAAAGCAAATAATTTCACAGCATTTTAGCAAATAATTTCAATATAGCTTATCAAACAACTTCAATAGACCTCGTGTGATCTTCTATAACTTCTGGTGTTACCATGTTTTGAACATCTGTCTCATTTCGGCACGCCTCGTCATCGATGACTATTTCTATAGTATCAGCAGGCGTAACTTGGATTTGATTCTTATTGTCATGACAACATAACAAAGCTTGATTGTTCATATCACGTGGCTCAAAAATCTCATTTTCCTTGTCTTTATCAGATAGTTCCGAAGAAGAACTTTGTTTCATTTCTGATTTTTCGACCTCTTCCTGTGTAGCATGCCCATTTATCATATTATTTTCATCTGGAATAATTTCATCTCCATTTTTATGATTTCGTTGACGAAATTTTGATAATCTTAGCAAAATCCAATTTCGTTTTGTTTTATCTAATGGCTTGCTCATTTCTTCTTGACTTCTACTTTGATTATTTAAACTGGATAGGCTACCTTCGTTTTTCTCCTGTTGGCGTTTAAGCTTACGTTTCTTTGTGTCAGCACTACCTAATGAAAAAGCTCTTCTTGGTTTACTTTTTGAACGGTTTTCTTTTGCTGGCAAAGATGTTTGTTTGTTAATAGATTTCTTTGTCTTTTTACTATTCTTTTTTAGAATATTTTCTTTTTCTATATTATCCGTCTCTGTGGTTGTTGTTATTAATTGGCTTTTATTATCATCTGATTTCGTCTTTTCATTAGTTTGATCATCATTCTGTTGATCTTGTGGTTGTATTTCAGTTGTGACAGAATTTTCAACATCATTTTCATCACCTGCCTTTTCTTTCAGATTATCTTCAGATTTAATAATTCCACCATTTACTTCCTTCACAGTTTTATTTTCATCATCCTCAATATTTGATTCATCTTCTTCTTTAATGTTTTCTTCCAAAGTTTTCACAGGTAATTTACGTTTCCAAGCACTTAGAAATCTCTTATAAAAACTTCTTCTTTTTCTTATGGTATTCTTATCATCAACATTATCTTCATCAACAATAGATACCTCAATCTCTTGACATGCATTGTCATCATCATTAACTAATACGTCAGTTGTATCACCTTCTTTTGATGCCATTTTTTTGTGAATAATATCTTGACAATTATTCTCTTCTTCTTCTGAACAATTGTCATCACCAAGAATTAATTCGTTGTTTTCTGTATTATCATCTCGTACAACAGCCATATTGATTTTAATTGATTTTCACACAGATAAATAGTAACTCAATTAACGATACCGGTCGCCTTACTTTTAAAGCGTACTCAACGATTGAACTATACACATTAACTGTATACACCGCACCTATATTTTAAAGATCTGTATTTAACAGTGTACTGTAATTCCTATTGTTTAAGAAACATGCTGACACCTGTCTATGTCAAACACTATTGTTATGGTCAGCGGTGTTTATAAGTATTCAATGTGCAGATGTTAAAAATACAAAAATTCGATGATTTTTAATAAGTTTAAATGGAGATAGGACATACTCAAACGTTGTTACTGTTTTCTGTTATTGATATATCATTTGGGTATCGATCAAACCAAGCACATATTCGCTCAACTAACAAATTAAATAAATTAAAGTTGTATACATAGCTGTCTAACCTCGGTTTCATAGTACATTGATTTAGAGGCTAATCTCATCTCATTGATAGTCATTGACTTGGATTGGAATACTTTGTGAGTCAATTGATTAATAGTATTTAAACGGATTTAAAAAATGACACCAGCTGTAAAATTTATGTCGTTCAATATATAAACAATGTATAATACAGTTAGTTTTGATATTCCACAACCGCATGAACATCCAAATAACTTTAACGTGAATTGTTAAAAATTGCACATTGGGTTTTGCCAATTTACTTTTGTTTATCATTTCAATATTGTAGTTTTACCCAATCTTTTCAAATCCTTCCATTAGTTCAGATTAATTATGCATGTTTCTTTATAAGGAACGTGAATACGTGATTAGTGATTAGAAACTTAATACTAACTCAGCAAACAGTGGACGATCACGGAGCGTTCCATAAACGTTCATCATTATCGATCCTTCTTCGGAACGTTCACAGTTTGCTGGGAAGCCTTCTTTGAGATTATTTACACGTTTAACTGCGCAAGTACTGACGTGCGATATTGTATTTAAATAAATTTGAGATCCTTTTTGTTTATTTACAGAGTTACAGCTCTGAATATTAACAAACTTATACGTGTATACAGAATTCAAAAAGCTTGCAAGAAATTGGAAGGCAGGCATGGCGGGACCTGCGAGGTCGATAGCATTCTACATGAAATATGTATGCCATAAATATTTGAAATGTTGCCTATCATTATTGGTACAGCTGACTGAGTGCAGTATTAAAGAATATAGATATATTAGATATATTTAAATAATTTGTTTATAATATTCCTGCTCCATTCCAAATCAGGTCTCATTGTCTCATGGGGTGACTCTCAGACCCGGGGGTAACTTCCATACTTTGGGTATACGGGGACGTTCAAGTATTAAAGGGTACCTTTCTCAAAATCCATAAACATTTTTTTGGGGTATGGTTATAGTCAGAATTTTTTTTTGAGGTATCCTTTTGACGCCTTTGCAAGTTTTTCATGGAGAAGAAATTTTGCATATGAAATTTTTTGGTCGATTCTGCCATTCATAAAATTATATTTGGGGTATCTTTTTCATCATGTGAAATTTTTTTATGGTCATTCTGCCAAAGTTCCATTTGAACGTTCCAGTTCCCCGGGCTCTTAGGCTAAGATTACACTAAACCGGTTTATCCGAGCTGAGTCATTTCCATACCTGTTATGCCTCTCAATTACACTACACGGCATTTGCTAACCGGTACACTCCACTCGCTTTTGCAGAGTCAAAATGCATTCACATCATTCACATTGGAAGTGGGATGAAAAGCGCCCGGATGTGACTCCAGAGCATAGCGTGTAATCATGTAATCAGTAGACTCTGCCTGATCCGATTTTAATCTATGAAGCGGAATCGGGGTCATAATTCCAAACGTTCGTGCCGTCGTTGGATTTCCGTGTCGTCGTTGAATTTCATTCCGTGTTTCCATGTCGTCGTCATCTGCGCTGCCGTCTGCGCAATTAATTTCGCGCGGAATCGGGGTCAATATTCTGAGCTGCGGAGTCGTCGTTGGATCTTGCTTCGTTGTTGAACTTCATCCCGTCGTCTGCGCTTCCGTCTGCGCTGCCGTCTGCGTCGCCATCTGCGCAACTATCAAATTGTCTCTCACTTTTGACCAAGGTGTTTTATTACCAAGAGGAAGGTTTTCGATTTATGTTTGATATTATCTACACTGGATTTTAATTACTGTCAGATTCAGGCTTAGCATTCATTACTTACTTTATTGTTCGTTTTCAAATAGTTGTTATAAATTCTATCAGAGGTCTGGATTGTGGAATACTCACGCTTATATGACGGAAAAACAATGGAAATGTTTGCAGTTTATTAATTTATTAATATCATTTATGTCATTAATTGAGAAAGATTTATAGCTATTATTATTAAAGCTATTATGTAGTAAAATGTAACTGCCACATCAAAATGAAAATGCAACATCATCTTCATCAAAATCCATGAAATACTGATAACACCGATGCACCCTAACACCATGTGAAGTATTTATGTTGTTTTTAAACGTTGTCTCGAATACTTTTCTTCGGAAAATCTAAGAATCTAGGACAATATGATTGATGTCATTGATCAGAATGAAAAAGTCCCACTACTGCAAGACTACAAAACGTCCAATATTTTGAATATGCGTCTGCTGCTTCTATATTTCATGGATTTTGATTTTGCTTTTCCCGAGTCTGTCTGTCAACCTTCAATCACATGTTCCGATAATAATTATATGTTTCTCAATAATAAACTGCAAACATTAATGCCATCGTTTTCCATATCCATATAAGCTTCAATATTTTACAATCCAGACCTCTTATAAGTCGTATAAAACTAAATAGTCATTGTATTTCCAGAAATTATCCCGTTAAACTAAAGCTATTTAAAATTTGACCTGAAGAGCCTTGAAATTTATTCTTTGTGATGTTTTCAAATTGATGCGCAGATGGCAGCGCAGATGAAAACGGAATAGAAACATGGAATGAAATTCAACGACGACGCGGAAATCCAACGACGGCACGAAAGTCGGAATTATGACCCCGATTCCGCTTCATATTAATCGAATGATATCGTCAGCTTCATGTTTCTAATACAACGGGACTAAACATGTGCTGCATTATTCGTCGTAGGTAATAAAATATTCCTATTTTCAACACGTTTCAAGTTTTGCTCCTCTTTTTATAGATTTCAAGATACTTTCCATGAATGGAATTCCGTACCCGTGAGACACCACGGAGGTCTGCACGCAGGCTAGAATCCCATAGAAGCGAGACAATAATGGTACTATCTGTTTTCGTTTTGAGGGAGAGTCAGGAGACATAAAACTTAAAATATTGCATCATTTTCATTATTTGTTACAGAATTGGATTGTTTTCCCAATAAAATAATGATTATCCCTATTGCTTATGGGTGTTTACTTTGGAATTGGATACATCATACATGCAAATGTTCCTAAATCTGAGTTTAGGGTTTGCCAAGGAAGGCCGCTCGACATTTTTAATAAATTATGGAGAATAGTGAATTGGACATTTTACAAGATGTCTTGAACTCAATTGTCACAGAACAGGTAAACAAAAAATAAACAACTGAGTGAGTCATGTGACACAGTGACAGCAGAAAATTTATTTATTGACTGGCTCAAAGTATTTCATTTTATCTCGATACGAAAAGGATAAACCAAAAATAGAAACAAAACTTGGTCCATATCCTGGTTTAATTTAGCCTGCTTCACAGACCAAAACATTTTGAGAACGTTATAAATTACGATACCATTTACAAACATTTTGGTTGACGAATGTCGAACTCAAACTGGTTGATGAGCTTACGATTTTGAAACTCTCTTTGATATGTTAAGATACATATACCATACCGCTATATGAATAATCAATCCTTATCTCTCCTATTGTATCAAATAAATCGTATTTGTGATCTTACGGTTCGGTAATGGGAACCATCATGGAGATGTATTTTCCCAACGCATTGAAGAAATTTTTTGCAAAAATGCTCCGAAGTCTAGCTCGCCCTCTGGCCTAGGCTGCTTCCGGCGTCTTTCCAGCGTCTGTGGGCATCTCGCCTGAAATCCCGCTAACAAATAGTATAGACACGGCCAAGGACACGGCAGTGGCTAGGCTACATATTTCTGACTGATGGAGGGGGTATCTGTAGTTTTGCCCACAAAGTGGGCGTGGCATATGACCATGCGGAAGCTTCAATATCAGAATACCTTCAAAATTGCACAATGGTTTACAATTGTACGTCTAAAATTGCCAAACATTTGTCTCAGCATCTTTATTGGGGGGTGCTTCATCACCCCCAATGATTTACGGCTGTGGATAGTATAGCATATTTACAACTTAGCCTTTTCTATTTTGTAGAAGCATGTCACTGGTTCAATATTTTATGAGGACATTGCGGAATGCCTGTTGATGCAGGAAGATGAATTGATTGTGCTAAAGTCAATATTTGAACATGATTTTCAAGCATACAAGGAAGGCGACCATTGCTTCAGCCTCAGAGTCAAAGCAAATTATGACGATGAAACATATACCAATGAAAATGATGTTCTCCTATGGTTTAGGTAATATTAGCTTTGGTCTGGATAGTTGCAGAGTTGCACTATAGGATGATACCCAAATACAACTGATGTTGTTTGTTGAACATGGGTAAAGAATTCCTAAGTTTTAGCCATACAATAGCCACCTGTCTACAGTGGTCACTCTTGTGGCGTCTAAATTTCTAATTTCTATTCAATTAACCCTTTATATAAAGGTCACCTGTATATAACAGCCAGCTACGAGAGGTAGATAAATTGACCACTGTATACAGGTGGCCTTTATATACAGGTTTGATTCAATAGAAAATGCTATTTAAGACATAGCAAGAGTGACCACTATGGACGGGTGGCCGCTGTATAGAGGTGACAGTTATAACAGATTTGAAAATTCTAAAATTCTAATTTCTATTCAATTAACCCTTTATATAAAGGTCACCTGTATATAGTGGTCAATTCAATTACCTCTTCTAGCTACAGTACTTCAATGAGTTGCTAGATTTACAATCAATAAAGTTGATAGAGCAAGATAGGGAAACAGTGTCTCCCCAAAGAAAAATAACTGTTATACCTCAAATGAGAAGGAGCACACAACATAGACAAATTCAATAATATTTAAATTGTGAGAATGTATTTCTTAATACTTGTTGTCACTTCAATGCCCTCTCTAACTCTGAGAGAACCTAGATTGGGTACTTAATGCTGCGCAATAGCTAACAGCCAATCGTATTATAGTTATTGTTAAGGTTATTGTTATAGGTAAGCACTAGGTTGCAGCACTGATGAAGGCTAATGGCCAGAAACATGTACTTGTCTGCTGCTATATATATATATAGCATAAATGAGCTGAGCACAACATAACGAGGGAACACGGTGTCCCAGTTTACCATTGCTGGCTATATCTCTACTATTATATAAAAATGACCTTCAAAACTTTGTACGCGCTAATCTCAAAAACCATGCGAAGAAATCCTGAACATCATACATCATTCGGAAGCTCTCTTTCGTGGTCTGAACATAGGCTATATTTAATTTTGAAAGATCATCATCATCATCATCATCATCATCATCATCATTTATTCAGAACCTTTAAGTTATACAAACTTTTTTTCAAAGGACTGATACATAGCTAAGTTGACAGGAAAACAGACATTAAGTAAAAAAACAGGCATAAATAACAGGAAAGAGTGGTAAGTGTAAAGTATACTAAGAAGGTAAGTGCTTCTCAAGGAGACGTTTGAAAGTAGGCCTGCTTTGGACTTCCTTCATTGCAGACGGTAGATCGTTCCACTTATGCGCACCAGCGTCTTGAAATGAATGACGATGGCTTGACTTGATGTAAATGTCATTGTGGGCGTGAGATCTTGTTCTGGTGGAATACGGCAGTTGGAAAAAGTCGGAAAGCAAAGGAGGAGCTAGTTTGAAACTGAATTGAAACTGATCAACTGAATTCGGAGTAAAATTGAAAAATGAAGTTTTCCGTAAAAGATCAAAGCCGCCATCTAGAGCAAAGCCGTATAGGCGATGAACCGTGAATATGATCAAGTGTTTTGAAATCTCGAACAAAACCAAAAACATAAATTGGGATGATGACAAAAACTACTTTCTAATTTGTGATTATTTATGTTTAATTAACTGTCAATTAAATTGTACTTTTCCAGGCGTAGCTCTTAGCTAAAGATCATTTTTAAATTTCACTTAAAAATTAAAAAAAACCTATGAATTTTAAACAATATTTGGTTACAACTGTTTGAATTGTAAAAACATCCCCAAACATCTGCCGTATCAAATTATCTATTAAAAGTATTTAGTAACAGCGACAAGGAAAATCATGATGAAATGTAAACATAAATAAATCTCTAATTTCTAAAGGCTCCTGGTCCCAAGGATAATTTCAACATTTAATCAAAAAAATTCAAGCCAACAATCAGGCAAATGCAACGAAGGTGTGCCGTGGACAGTGGTAGGATGTTTGGTAAACGGTCCACGCAATAGTATTAGGTTAGAGTTCCCACTTGACACACCAATGTTGGATCAACGTTGATCCAACGTTGGTCAGTTGGATACGTGTTATATGGAGATATAATTATGAAGATGAATGTAATATGTGTATTATTACTTCATCTAGCTATCCAATGAAGAAATTAAATTAAAACATTTTTAACGTATTCTTTTGATAAAACCGTATTGACATATTTTTTTTATATAGTTCATATTGAATTAGATATCTACACTAAAGATTTATTAATACCAAACTGCAGTTGGAACACTTGAAAATCGTTTGGCAAAGTCTTACTACAATTAACACTTTCAAATCATGAAATATTATCGGTATATATAGTACTGGTATGGAAGGATCAGGACATCATAATTAACACACTTTCATTAGCTATTAATAATTACATCTCAATTTTCTTTACGACATTTTATGGATTTTTATGGCGATGAATAAATCTTTTTGAATAAGACGGTATCGAAACATTATTTTATATCTTTCACATTGTTAGAAATATCTGCAGAAAGATTGTTAATATCAAACTGCAACTGAAAGTCTTAAGGTTACTTGGCAGAATTTTGCTTTAATTAATACTTCTAAATCATGAAAATTTATTAGTTTAAGCAGGACTGGTATGGAAGGATTATGACATTTTAATTAACACACTTTCATTACCTTTTAATAATTACGTTTCAATTTTCTTATGTCGTTTTATGTTTGACGTATTTTCTATATGGTTCATATTGAGCTAGATATCTGTAGTAGATCATTAATATCAAACTGCAACTGGAAGTCTTGAGAATATTTGGCAAAATCTTACTTTAATTCATACTGTACTTTCATTTTCAAATCATGAACTACTAGGCCTACTATACTGGCATGGGCGGATTTCTTTTAAACTGTGAAATGCTATTATAATATACAGTACTGGAATACGGGGGGATTACGAAATTTTAGTTTTAAGCGTATATAGGCCTACATACTGTATATGCTACATAAATTTATGTCTTCAATGCTTCTTTGACTTTAATAAACATTACTCATTTTGATAACTGCATGGATTTGAAACGTAATTTTTAAAGTTATGTTCAATGTTGTTACTACTTATATATTGAAATGGCAAATAGTGTAATTGAAATCAGTACCATGTTTAGTTTAAAATTTTCCAAAACGCTTCAGTAATCATTGCAAGATTGTAGTCATTTTAACTTTAGCAAAATATTTTTCAACATGATATTAACTAACTGAAATCGAATAATGCTTTCGAAATCTTATAACGCTTAAATTGTAAGAGTCAATTCTTTATTATATACCGTTCATGTTACCAATAGATTTTTGATTCTGAAATCTATACTATGTAGGCATATAGAGCAAAACCAGCTCCTTAGTGAATAAAATCAAATACAGCTTCTCAACCATAACAACATTGGACCGAAGGCCCGCAAGGCCCTCCGCAGGAGCTAGAAAAACCTGCCGGAGGCAGCCTTTTTTTCTAGTCAATTATATAGAATTGTAAAATAACTGAGGATAGAATAGAAGGTAGGAATTCAGATTAATACTTTGAGGTTGGTAATTAATATCACTTTTGATTTTCTTGATTTTTAGTATTCCTTCAACATATCCAAATGTCATTCCAATCATTGAAATTGAAGGACCACTTAGTTATGACAATGCTGATAAATTATATGATGAATTGTTAGATAAAGCCAATACTCATCTGGGTACTACTATGCTCTATGATTTGTTTTTGATAGCCAAAGATTTTGTCCAATCACATTTTGAAATGCTCAAGGTAAGTGCCTAGCTATCAAATATGTGATTTAAATTTTTGGATTTTTAGATCTTGTAGCACTACTGATACCAAGACCATGAAAAATCGTGACATTTCATGCTGTTTTCATGGTATTTTCAAGGCGTTTTCACATTTTAATATCGTGAATATGGATGTTTTCATGGTTTTCAAACTTTTTAATGACTTAAAAATTTGTTGTTTTCACTTTTTTACAATTTAATGATGTTTTCACAACACTTTCGTGCCATTTTCATGGCTTTGGTGTTGGTAGTGTTGCAGTCATATGAGCATGATCTTAATGTTAACAAAACAATAACAAAACAATAACCGGTTGCTCAGTCGATTATAGGCCTACTTTATAATCGACCGATTACCGATATGTTAAAACAAGCCGGTTAATCGGTAAAACCGATTATTTCCGATTAATCGGCTTCTCTATGTATTAGCTTAAACTACCTTGCCTTACTAACACTGTTCCTTGGATCAGATTTACTGAAAATCGATTATGAGGATGATGCTGCTGTGATCCAACACAATTTGATTTGAAGTAATAATTATGTATTCAATTTGATCTGTAAAAAAGCTTTGAAATTTATCTGAATACATTCAAAGTTTTTGCATGAAATCAGAGACTCTCAATTAATCCTAATCAATACAGGCCACTAGAAATTTCATCCAACCTGATCGGAAAATAAAAATATCAATCTTATCTGATCCAATCAGATCAGGTTCGGACCTGTACCTGATGTACATAAGGGTCATTTCATGAGCGCAATTGGTACACTAATCCATGAAATTTTCATGAATAATCCATGAACGCTTCATGAATGCTTCATTAAATTTCCATGAACTGGGTTAATAAAAAATGTGTCATTTTAAGTTAATGAATTTACCTTGCATGTGCTTTTCTAATTATCAAACGCAACGCATGCCTGAGATCTTTATGGAAAAATAATATACCTAACGTACTTAGTGAGACAAAAGAGAAAAGTAAAAAAACACAAGCCTATGAATGTATTATCTTCCATAAGGCTCAAGTGCCTGTGTTATATTTGATTTATAAAAGATATATAGTTTACTTTCCCCAACAAGGTATTTTTCTTTACTTTACATGATATTTTTGATGTTTGAAACTCGTCCTTGCTTATCAGAGCCTTCTATGTACTAGTCAAAGCTTAGATGGAATACTCCTTGCTTTCGAACGTATCCATTTTATATTGCCATTTTTTGTGCGAAAATATTCAAAGCTCAATCAGCCAATGACGATAGGGAAGCTGGTGTGATTATTTCTGCAATTTTTGTTCAATCTTATATGTGCTTCAGTCATTTCAAATACTTTTGAAATATCTTCATCACTCTATTGCTATCCATTGTGAAAGCATTTCACAAACGTTAAATGACCCAAGTTTCATGAACTGTTCATGAAAAAGCCCCATGGAAATTGAGGCATTTAACACTCAAGATGTACTTCATGAACTGCTCCTGACATTTTCTTGAACTGTTTAGAAATGTTTACGGACAGTTCATGAAAGTGATGAAGCTTCTGAATAGTTCAGGAAGTTCATGAACAGTTCATGAACTCAACACATTTTTGCATGGGATACTATACCATACCCCAGTTGCTATTTTGATTTAATTCCCCATTTATTCTCAGAAGCAACAAAATGCAGAAAACATACAAAATATAGATCAATCTGAATGTGAAAATATCAATGAGGATAGTGAGGATTTGGAAGGACCGTCCACTGTTCCTATATTTGGAAGGAGTATTTCAACTTTAACACCGTCTAACTTTACTGGACCACTTCATAAAATACTGCAAACGATTCCAACCGACTATCAAGTTGTTTCAGTAAGTAGAAACAAAGTCTTTTTTCTTTTTGTAACTTGTGTAAGTGTGAAACTGTGAATAGAGACTACAATGTACAATGTACCCTACAATGTAATATGAATCTTGGAAATACTGAATCGCTACTGAAACCCATTGAAAACATACTGGAATGGTATTGGTTACTGAAATGGTACCGAATTCACCAGACACTTTAAACTAATCTAGCTTCTTCCTTTTTATCCAAAAAAAATTACTTTAAGGCTGGAAAGCACCTTAAAATTCATCAGCAACCTATTCAGTAAGTTTTCTGTACAACTACAATTTTTCTAGGCTCTTTATGAATGTGTGCTTCGATTTTTCTACAATAGCTTTCTGTAGATAGCTTACAATAGCTTTTTTGTAACTTGAGTGCGACTGTAACAATGCTTAGCAAAATATTTAATTTTCAGAAGCCCTAGAGCATTCTTCATTCTGGATTTTTGTTGTTGAGGTTTGCCTATAAATCAGAACTTTATCAATGTTTTTCTGAATTTTCTCCACTCTTGCACGATTTAGGATCCCTATTTTTGCTAAACCCTAGACTACATAAAACACTAAATTATATGTTATAGTCAAATCCCTTTAGTTAAGTCAAATCTTTTTTTTGTCTCATTACATACTGCTTCTGTTAATAAATTATCATAGAATGCCATATAGTGATCCAGGGTTCGATAAAAGTAAGATCCTAGATTCCAGAAGGTAAGAAAAATTCAAAAGAAAATTGAAATATTATGTTTTATTGGTCAAACTTCAACAAAAAAATTCAGAAGAAAATGTTGAAATGCCTCCACGATTCAAGAAGGCTAAACCTTTTGTCGGACCCTGCAGTTTTTTTCAGCCATTCTATATCTCAAAAATCTAACATTGAAAAATATTGATTGTAAATCAATCCTATTTAAATTCATACCATATTTCAGGTTGAAAATGTGATGAGGCAGGATCTGTGTGATGCATTCAATATGAAATTGGCGTTATTTAATAGCAAATATTTCCAATTAGCAAGAGACAACCCACTTGAGTGTTGCATCACACCAACGTTTGTCTTTCATGGAACAATGGCTGTGAACGTTCCGAAAATTAGTATGTACTAATAATTCACATTGATTGATAAATATTATAGAAATAAGAAATATTGTAGAAAACTTTGAATATCTAGTAATGAATAAGGATATAAACACACCCAGGGTCCGTCAAAAGTAGGAATCCTGGAATCCTGGACTACGGAAGGCTAGAGCAAATCCAGAAGAAAATTGATATTTTTATGATTTATTGCTCAAGCTTCAACAAAAGCATTCAGAAGAGAATGTTGAAATGTCTCTAGGATTCCAGAAGGCTGAACTTTTTGTTGGACCCTGAACACACCTGTGACACACTTGTGAAAATAATTCATGAATGCCAAAATAGCTCAATTTCCATGACATGTTTGTGAACATGAGCAGTTCATGGATTGTTCATGTTAAGCAGGTCACTTAATGTTCACAACTGTACATGAACAAGATTCACAAACTATTTATAAGGTATTCATATGAACAGTTCATAAATTACATTAAGATTATTAAACTAATTAAAATGTTTTTCAAGGGCATTGGATGTCAATCACTTAATTTTGTTTTAGTTAGTTACAAAATTTCTTTCCAATTTTAATAAATGCGTCATCAGTCAATAGTCATCAATCAACTGAGAAAACCTGATTGTTGATTTGTTGCCATTGTAAAAACCTGGAAATCATTAAATAATTATATGACCTGTTAAGACAGTGAAACCTGTGTATAAAGGTCACCCTACAGAGCACCTACATCTCTAGATAATGGTCACTTTATGAAGTGACACATGTATTAATTTCTATCAAATATAACATCTATAGAAAGGTCAAAGGAAAGGATTAATCCTTCAGAGACAGTCAAATCTGTTATAACGGCCACTTCTATACAACGGCCACCTGTCTATAGTGGTCATTCTTGCAATGTCTAAAATAGTATTTTCTATTGAATCAAACCTGTATTTAAAGGCCATCTACCTCTCGTAGCTGGCCGTTATATACAGGTTTCACTGTATTATAATTTATTGCCACTATGTTAATTGCTGAAATATTGAACACTGTTTATTACAAAAGTAAATCTAATATTAAAGTTGCAATGTGCTTTTATATTGTAGTTCAAACAGGGTTGAAGGTACCAGGAGAGGAAAGTGGTGTCAAAGTTGTCAACGGATCATCACTTGGGGTTGGGATATATCTATCAAGAGATCCAATGTTGAGTATGAAGTAAGAAAACATACATCTGGTAGCTATGGATAATATACAGTCAAACCTGTCATAACGGTCATCTCTCTATAGCGGCCACCTGTCTATTATAGTGGTCACTCTTGAAATGTCTTAGGTAGTATATTATATTGAATCAACCCTATATATAAAGGCAACCTGTACATAGTGGTCAATTTATATAGCTCTCACAGCTGGCTGCTATAAACAGGTTTCACTGTAATTTGATATTTACTACTTTAAACGTTGGCAAAATTGAAACAGTTTCTTAATGGGATTTAAATAAATAACTAACAGTTGGGCATTCACCTCTTTTGCTGACTGGAGTATATGTTAAGGAATATCTGCTGACTGACCAAATTGTCAGGTACTAAAGACACCCAAACCATGAAAAGCGTGAAATTTCATTGTGTTTTCATGGCATTTTTCACATGGGGAATATGAATGTTTTCATGGTTTTCAAACTTTTCATGGCTTGAAAAAATTAATTGATTCAATGTTTTACATTTTCATGGTGTTTTCACAACACTTTTGTCACATTTTCATGATTTTGGTTTTGGTAGAGAGGGAAGCTTTCACTGTCCAGATGCCTTCATACTAATGAAAACCCTATGTGCAATTGCATCTCCTTGTATCATAAGAAAAATCTCAATTGTAACTGTTGGATATCTGAAATCAAGGTATCATTACATTAGATACTATATTTCTCCGTCTGTGTGATATGTTTTCTTCTTTACAATTTATTTCAGCTATTGCGAAGACTCAGAAAATGCTATTCTGTTGGTCTGCAGTGTTCTTCCTGGAAGAATGTTTAGAATATCAGATAAAAGTCAATCAGCAAGACATCAGAATTATAACCCACGTATGTCACGTTTGAATTTTATGAACAATTTGTTGTACATCAAATTTGTTACAATGTTGCCCAGTCATAAGCATTTGTCAAGTTTAATATTAATTTTGCTATGTATGTACAATTTATAGTATATCCATTATCTATCAGGATGCTCTTGAATACAATTTTTGTTATTATTAATCAAGATTTCGAACTCCAGAATGATCTTAACTAATAGAATGCAGATAATTCCTAATGTTCGATGCTGTGAAGCAGCAACTCAGGATAATAAGTTGGATATGACTTCATGATGGGATAATAGCTTCGATCAAACCTATTATGTCACACCGACGTCAATCATCAGCAATCATCACAATGACTTCCTGACATGGATATTTGTTTACAATTGTTTGGGTTTGCTTACTAATTTGAAAATAGAAGAATCTGATACATGAGATATTTGTTAGGTAATTTATTTGAAGTAGAGAATTTGTAGGATAGATTGGAATACAAAAACCACATGAAACAGATATGAAAGACAAACTTTTAATCAAGTTTTGCTACGTTTAAACTGTTGTTTCCTTTCATAATTAATGTGATGAATAATAAAACAATTATCAAACTTGTTATTTTGCGACATTGTAAATTATCAGACGTCGAGGCTCTATTATCTACCTCTGCCTACAGCTTCGGTAGATAATAGAGCCCTCAGTCTGATAATTCTCAATGTTGTGCCCAAACTCGTTCGATAATAAGAAAATGTGGAATTCCATCAAGGCTTAGCATCTGAATAATTGAGAACAATTCACAAACCATCTTGTGAAACACATGACATCACATAATAGTTCCTTTTATCAATAGGTTAATAAGAAATTTCTATTACTACAGACAGTCATGTTATTTCATGAATCCCCTGTGAAAAAACCGGACTTTATGAACTAAGTACCTATGTGAACATTTTTTGGCGAGTTCATGAAAACTTCATGAACCGATTCACGAAATCATGCATGGACATGAAATTGCTCAAAAGTTCATGAACACTTCATAAACGTTTGGGCAATTTCATATTCATGAACGTTTGATCTTTTTTTGTTTTATTCACTATTTGAGCTTTATGCCCTGATTATATACCTATACGACATATGCCAGTCGATATTGTTCTTGCCAGCAAAAGAACAAGCAAGACCTTTCATTTATGTTTGCTTACTGCCAATTATCTAATTTTAATATTTTTTAGATCGTTACGATTCAGTCAACTGTGATTGTGTTTATGTTGTATTCAATGCATCTCAGGTAATTACAGAACAAAGGATTACTAACACATACAGTGGAACCTGTATATATATCCGCTAGCTATGAGAGGTAGATAAATTGATAACTATATGCAGGCGACCTTTTATACAGGGCTGATTCAATAGAAAATATTTTGTTAGGCATTCCAAAGTGACCACTATATGCAGGTGACCTTTATATACATGGCTGACTCAATAGAAAATACTATTTTTTGACATTACTAGTTACTACAGTGGCCACTATAGACAAATGACTAATACATAGAAACCTAGTTAAATGAATTAGCTCTTCTTGAATTATTAATGAAAGGTTTATGAACAGATCATGAAAAAGTTCATAAAAAACAGAAATAAAAATCCATGGAAGTTTTGCAGGAGTTGTATATTATTGGCTCCTTATGAATAAAATAATGAACATTTGATAACATTATTGTTTTTTATAATCACTCTTAGAACTTAATAAGATATTTTGCTGTTGTTGAGACTTACAAGTTTGATTGTATTCGTAATTCTACTACAGATTGATCTCATTTATATATCTATTTTTGTCAAGGTGATGCCATGCTATGCAATTAGAGTTGTATCAAAACGAAAACTTGATCAAAAGTTAGTTACTGAATCATTAAAATTGAACAAAGCTTTGCGCGATAAAGCCAGGGAAAGTGAAACATTGGATGAAAAACGTAAAAGATTGGCTGAAAGGGTAATAATAAAACGTTTTGATATTGATGTTTGATCAAGCAAATTCAGATTCATAATAGAATTGATGTGATGTGAAGATTCATTGAGGTGTTTTGGTCTAATTTTCATTGTTTTCATGAACATTTCACAAACAGTTCATGAAAATTATTCACGAACGTCATTGGTGTTGTCCACAAATCACATACAATCGAAACACATGTACGATTTTAGTCAATGAAATTGTTGAATTTTATCCATTGAACAAAGTTTGAGTATTAATCCTCAGTAACATACATGAATAAATATTTGATTATCTGTGACTTAGGGTATTTATGCTTGTTTGCTAATCTTTGCATTGCAACATTGTTTTGTTGAGTGCATAAATATTTAATTGAGGAGCAGTAGTTATGACTCACTAAAAATTGAATCAAATGTTGTAACAGCCAATCAAAACAATCTAGTTGCAACAAACCAATTGATTGAGCAATTAAACTAGAAGCAGAGTTTGAAAGACATGAAAAGTCTGTGCCAACTCAAGGGCACTCTAAAGTAGCAATTGTGAAAAAAATTCATGAGTTCATGAACAGTTCATTCATTTCACAAACAATTCATAAACAACTCCTCTTGAGTTCATGAACACTTCATGAACATGTACTTTCCAAAGTTTTCATGAACATTTCACAAACATTTCATGAACTGGTCATGAAAAGATCACAGACAATTGGGCAATTTGACACTCATGAACTCATTAACATTTTCACAGGGTTTTGTCTATTGCTTGATTTTGACTTTACAGCAAATAAAGTCTGGCTATTATATAATCAGGAAGATTTCATTAATTAGTAACTTATATGTTTTTGGAATGTTTGATTTGAAAGTTGAAGCCGAAATTTATAATTTTGAGAAGTGGTGATTCAGAGAATGGAGCTGCTTTATCAGATCTTGATTATAACAATTAATAAAATTGTCAATGATTCTTTTCAATGTTTTTTTCAAAAGTATTACTTAAACGTAATAGTAATGATGTTCTAATCCAAATTAATACCATGTGTGAGTTTTTCAAAAAAATTAAATTGCACTCTTCTATTTGTTCTTAAATTTAATATTTTGTTGAGTATTTATTTATTTCATTTTAATTATACATTTTGCAATTGTTAACAAATTTCAACTTGAATTGAATTATTTAAGGCTAAAAAATTCTTACCATATGGTTATGGGGCATGTTCAAATAAAGGACGAGAAATGGTCATTATTGATGCCGCAGATTCAAGTGATGAAGATAACGAAAGAGATGGTGATTATCAGGTAAAATAATTGGAAGATAAAATTTGTTTTGATAGAAAATCAAAAAGACATACAGTACAAACTTCCTACTGCTATGAAACATTTGTTAAGTTCATGAATAGTTCATAAACTTTACGTACATCCATGGACACCTTTACAGGCAATCCTTTCCCTGCGAAAAAATTAGTTGAGTTCATGAACTGTTCATGAACTAATCATGAACCTCCTGAACTGTTCATTACCAATTCATGAATTTAACAAGTTTTTATGAATTGTTCATGGACACCTTCTAAACAGTTCATGAACAGTTCACAAACAGTTCATGAAAGTTAGGTCATTTAACGTTCATGAACTGTTTTCACAAGGTAATTGAACTAGTTTGTGAACATCAAACTGTATTTTTTTCATAAGCTGTTTCACAGGGGTAGTATTATCAAGTGTGACACAGAGATGCTATTTGAATAACAACTACTCGAATGTTACTCGAATAGTTTTCAAAAGCTAACTATTCAAATCATTTTTCAAATATTCAACCTTGTTTCGAATAGTGAAAAGTTATTATAAATAGTATAAAAACGGCATAACAAAATGATTAAAGAAAAAAATACAGTACTTTGTTTCTTTTAACCTTTTAAATTCTTTGTAAATACTTCAAAACCATCATTCTAACACTGCAGTAACACATTTATTTTTCCGTGAATCCTTTTTCTTCGTCCGAAAACAAAACGGCAAGTATGAAAATTCAAAATGAGATTTGCCTACTGATAACTTGTGAGCAAGGCTGATCCTATTGTTTTTGAACAATAAACCATAATGTTTTTGTAAACAATAGGATTATTCAAATACTATTCGAATACTAGAATTTGAAATATCCGAATAGCGATTTTGACGTCGAATAGCATCCCTAATGTGACATGAAAATGATTAAACTCAGAGCGCAGAAATCACTGTACTACACAGTGTTATTGATTAATCATTTGTATTTATTTCTGACTTTTAGGAATTCAGAAAATAGAAAGATTATTAATTAGAGAAACCCTTTGCGTGATCTGTCATTAAACCTTCATCGCAATTGGTTTGATTTGATATAGAAATTTCCAATCAAATATATTTTCTAGAATAATCAACTTCTGCCAAAACAGAAAGATCGAAACAAGGCCTTCAAAGGTCTACACTGTATAGAAGTCACAAAAGTACATGCACGCACAATATAAATCAACACCTTAATATATCAAGACGAAAAACGACGGCCTCAAATCCTCAATATTCCGAAACTCATTTAATTGTATGAAGAATATAGATTGTATATACCATTTATTATTGTATTAATTTTATAAATTGAATCCATAATTCAAGATGAATAATTTTTTTAAATTAATTTTTATAACTGAATGAATTTGTGTTTGTATGAATGTTGTATATATACAGTTGAGACATTTATCAGCATAATGAATTTGTCTTAATAATATCTACATCAATTCCAAAGAATATTTGAAGAAAATAAATGTATTTTCGATATAACGAGATCATGGTATATCAATTTCTCATATCGTAAACTGAAAATTGACTTAAGAAGCAGTGATCTTTCTGCAGCGAAATTTGTTTATATTGTATCAGTATATGTAGCAGGGTCCGATAAAGGTCCAGCCTGCTGGAATCCTAGAGGTATTTCAACATTTTCTTTTGAAATAGTTTGTTGAGATTTTTCCAATAAATCATAAAAATATCTACTATTGTAAAACGAACGTTGTCTTACTAATCATACAAAGGGCGCAATGCAATAAATAAATAGCAGAGCTTAGATAATAATAATAGTCACATAATCAGACAGTCATATTTGCTACTTCAAGTTTCACGCCGGAGCATCATCAGACAATAATCTATTCAATGAAAAAACAACCTATACCTTCTTGATACATACAAAGGGTACTATTTGTATTTAAATGTATTGTTAACTTTTATTATTATTATTTGCTAGTCGATTGTGTATTTTCTATTAAAAATGTCTGTGATTTTAGTCTTCTTCTTATTATTAAATGTTATTACAAGTGCAGGATTACATAATTATTTTCCAATTAAGTGTTTGCGTCTCTACCCGCAGCATCTGGACATCAAGTGCACACAAGCTTCAAAATACTACTCAATAAACCAGTCACTCTTGCGGAAAATTGCTCACCTTGTCCGTACGTGTTAAAGGAGAAATCCAAAAACAAAAATACAATTTCTGAAGTTTTGACTTGTTGCAATTTATACTGAAGTATCACAAATTTTTGTCAAATCATCATTTTAATTTTGGTTATTATTACAATTTAATACTTTGAAATAATTTTGTTAAGAAACTACCTATAAACCGTAGGACTATAGTACGAAAACGTCTGTGAAAACAACCATGATTATATGCATACTTGTACGATATTTCTGTAAAAAATGTAATTTCTTATTATGAAAACAAGCAAAACTCAATAATAATAATGTTATAAAGGAATGCCTACTACACTTATATTTCAAATTTAATGACAATTCATTTAATGGGTTGTACTTTAAATACCTATACGCAGACAGTTTCTCATTTGTTCAAGAAATAATTGCTTTCCAGCCATCCACCAGAAAGATAATCAGTAATAATTGTCTAAATGCTACCAAGAAAGTTTAAATTCTTTTTCATTAATTGACATATTTCTTCTAATGATTGTTGATAACTTGATTGAACATTTTGCCAAACAGTTAAAACTGTTTCAGAATTTGTCTGTTCACATAAACACAAACAAAGCAAAATATAAGAAACTAAAAAATTTGGGATGATTTAACCGCATCTTGATTGCCAAAGCAAACAGTATTTGAAACGTGAAGTACAATGAGTTATGGCATCGAGCCGCCGCAGTGTGCGGTAAAGTACAACAATATTTCCCAAAGTAAAGTATTCTTGTCACTCTTCTCAGGGCTCTACAAAATATATTTCTGTCTGCAATCAAACGTTTTTCAGGCTACTGATTCATTGAAAGAACATCATTTTAAAGGGAAAAATTTAAACATGTTTAGAATTTATAACAGCTAAGTAGCCTACTAAAGAATTTATATCTTCAATTATCGCTCAAAATGCATAAATGTTGTATAGCTTTGAAAGTTGTGCTTGCAGTAATTATATTGCTTTCAAAATGAATCAGCTGAATGTTAAATGGTCTAACTCTGAAAATTTCATTACAAACTCAACCGGTTTTCAAATATTAGGATATTAAGTTGACTTGCCCAAGTCTCATTTTACTTTGACAATTTTGATATGTTGGTAATTGGGACTTCTTGTGTCCTTTGGTAATTCTATTGTTTTCGAAAACAAAGAAACCGCCAACAAAATTTCGTCAGTGATGTAGATTTATTTGAGTATTTCAGGGTGTCAACAGTCAACAACGAACGAATTGTAAATTATATTAGCGCCTGAAATTTTCAATGCGCCTAAATTAATTGATGGAAAAAGTGTCTTTGGTACAATATTATAGCTATAAACGTATAAATATAATTTGTATGGCAGTCAAGATTTAATTTGTAAGTGATTTATCTATTTTTGGTAGATAAAAGAATTCCTCTGTCTTTTACAATAATTCACTATAATATCATTTGTGTCTCTTTGTATATAAATTATTTCGAAATTTGCTGTCTGTTCATGACTTATGTACATCTCAATGGCAAAATACAGACAATCCGTTGTTAGGAAATTATGCAAACGTTTGTGTCGAGATAGCATTCTAGAGTAGCAGAACTGCAGTGGTATGAAAATCATGAATTCTCACGTAGTTAAAACCAAATAAACCTCCGTTGATATATTATTTGATATCGTTGTATTAACAAATTTTGAAAATTTTCACATTTCAATAGTTGATAATCTAGAGGGCAGTCGACTTATCGATTCGAAGGCAAACTGAAATCTTGTAGGAAATGGTTTGTTTTGAAAGTAAGCTGTGAAATAATTGTTGCATCTACCAAAAATTTATAATTTTGAGAAGTGGTGATTCAGAGAATGGAGCTGCTTTATCAGATCTTGATTATAACAATTAATAAAATTGTCAATGATTCTTTTCAATGTTTTTTTCAAAAGTATTACTTAAACGTAATAGTAATGATGTTCTAATCCAAATTAATACCATGTGTGAGTTTTTCAAAAAAATTAAATTGCACTCTTCTATTTGTTCTTAAATTTAATATTTTGTTGAGTATTTATTTATTTCATTTTAATTATACATTTTGCAATTGTTAACAAATTTCAACTTGAATTGAATTATTTAAGGCTAAAAAATTCTTACCATATGGTTATGGGGCATGTTCAAATAAAGGACGAGAAATGGTCATTATTGATGCCGCA
Source organism: Haliclystus octoradiatus (assembly GCA_916610825.1). NCBI lineage: Eukaryota > Metazoa > Cnidaria > Staurozoa > Stauromedusae > Haliclystidae > Haliclystus > Haliclystus octoradiatus. The sequence continues at coordinate 7,790,946 of OU744450.1, forward strand.
GATTCAAGTGATGAAGATAACGAAAGAGATGGTGATTATCAGGTAAAATAATTGGAAGATAAAATTTGTTTTGATAGAAAATCAAAAAGACATACAGTACAAACTTCCTACTGCTATGAAACATTTGTTAAGTTCATGAATAGTTCATAAACTTTACGTACATCCATGGACACCTTTACAGGCAATCCTTTCCCTGCGAAAAAATTAGTTGAGTTCATGAACTGTTCATGAACTAATCATGAACCTCCTGAACTGTTCATTACCAATTCATGAATTTAACAAGTTTTTATGAATTGTTCATGGACACCTTCTAAACAGTTCATGAACAGTTCACAAACAGTTCATGAAAGTTAGGTCATTTAACGTTCATGAACTGTTTTCACAAGGTAATTGAACTAGTTTGTGAACATCAAACTGTATTTTTTTCATAAGCTGTTTCACAGGGGTAGTATTATCAAGTGTGACACAGAGATGCTATTTGAATAACAACTACTCGAATGTTACTCGAATAGTTTTCAAAAGCTAACTATTCAAATCATTTTTCAAATATTCAACCTTGTTTCGAATAGTGAAAAGTTATTATAAATAGTATAAAAACGGCATAACAAAATGATTAAAGAAAAAAATACAGTACTTTGTTTCTTTTAACCTTTTAAATTCTTTGTAAATACTTCAAAACCATCATTCTAACACTGCAGTAACACATTTATTTTTCCGTGAATCCTTTTTCTTCGTCCGAAAACAAAACGGCAAGTATGAAAATTCAAAATGAGATTTGCCTACTGATAACTTGTGAGCAAGGCTGATCCTATTGTTTTTGAACAATAAACCATAATGTTTTTGTAAACAATAGGATTATTCAAATACTATTCGAATACTAGAATTTGAAATATCCGAATAGCGATTTTGACGTCGAATAGCATCCCTAATGTGACATGAAAATGATTAAACTCAGAGCGCAGAAATCACTGTACTACACAGTGTTATTGATTAATCATTTGTATTTATTTCTGACTTTTAGGAATTCAGAAAATAGAAAGATTATTAATTAGAGAAACCCTTTGCGTGATCTGTCATTAAACCTTCATCGCAATTGGTTTGATTTGATATAGAAATTTCCAATCAAATATATTTTCTAGAATAATCAACTTCTGCCAAAACAGAAAGATCGAAACAAGGCCTTCAAAGGTCTACACTGTATAGAAGTCACAAAAGTACATGCACGCACAATATAAATCAACACCTTAATATATCAAGACGAAAAACGACGGCCTCAAATCCTCAATATTCCGAAACTCATTTAATTGTATGAAGAATATAGATTGTATATACCATTTATTATTGTATTAATTTTATAAATTGAATCCATAATTCAAGATGAATAATTTTTTTAAATTAATTTTTATAACTGAATGAATTTGTGTTTGTATGAATGTTGTATATATACAGTTGAGACATTTATCAGCATAATGAATTTGTCTTAATAATATCTACATCAATTCCAAAGAATATTTGAAGAAAATAAATGTATTTTCGATATAACGAGATCATGGTATATCAATTTCTCATATCGTAAACTGAAAATTGACTTAAGAAGCAGTGATCTTTCTGCAGCGAAATTTGTTTATATTGTATCAGTATATGTAGCAGGGTCCGATAAAGGTCCAGCCTGCTGGAATCCTAGAGGTATTTCAACATTTTCTTTTGAAATAGTTTGTTGAGATTTTTCCAATAAATCATAAAAATATCTACTATTGTAAAACGAACGTTGTCTTACTAATCATACAAAGGGCGCAATGCAATAAATAAATAGCAGAGCTTAGATAATAATAATAGTCACATAATCAGACAGTCATATTTGCTACTTCAAGTTTCACGCCGGAGCATCATCAGACAATAATCTATTCAATGAAAAAACAACCTATACCTTCTTGATACATACAAAGGGTACTATTTGTATTTAAATGTATTGTTAACTTTTATTATTATTATTTGCTAGTCGATTGTGTATTTTCTATTAAAAATGTCTGTGATTTTAGTCTTCTTCTTATTATTAAATGTTATTACAAGTGCAGGATTACATAATTATTTTCCAATTAAGTGTTTGCGTCTCTACCCGCAGCATCTGGACATCAAGTGCACACAAGCTTCAAAATACTACTCAATAAACCAGTCACTCTTGCGGAAAATTGCTCACCTTGTCCGTACGTGTTAAAGGAGAAATCCAAAAACAAAAATACAATTTCTGAAGTTTTGACTTGTTGCAATTTATACTGAAGTATCACAAATTTTTGTCAAATCATCATTTTAATTTTGGTTATTATTACAATTTAATACTTTGAAATAATTTTGTTAAGAAACTACCTATAAACCGTAGGACTATAGTACGAAAACGTCTGTGAAAACAACCATGATTATATGCATACTTGTACGATATTTCTGTAAAAAATGTAATTTCTTATTATGAAAACAAGCAAAACTCAATAATAATAATGTTATAAAGGAATGCCTACTACACTTATATTTCAAATTTAATGACAATTCATTTAATGGGTTGTACTTTAAATACCTATACGCAGACAGTTTCTCATTTGTTCAAGAAATAATTGCTTTCCAGCCATCCACCAGAAAGATAATCAGTAATAATTGTCTAAATGCTACCAAGAAAGTTTAAATTCTTTTTCATTAATTGACATATTTCTTCTAATGATTGTTGATAACTTGATTGAACATTTTGCCAAACAGTTAAAACTGTTTCAGAATTTGTCTGTTCACATAAACACAAACAAAGCAAAATATAAGAAACTAAAAAATTTGGGATGATTTAACCGCATCTTGATTGCCAAAGCAAACAGTATTTGAAACGTGAAGTACAATGAGTTATGGCATCGAGCCGCCGCAGTGTGCGGTAAAGTACAACAATATTTCCCAAAGTAAAGTTTTCTTGTCACTCTTCTCAGGGCTCTACAAAATATATTTCTGTCTGCAATCAAACGTTTTTCAGGCTACTGATTCATTGAAAGAACATCATTTTAAAGGGAAAAATTTAAACATGTTTAGAATTTATAACAGCTAAGTAGCCTACTAAAGAATTTATATCTTCAATTATCGCTCAAAATGCATAAATGTTGTATAGCTTTGAAAGTTGTGCTTGCAGTAATTATATTGCTTTCAAAATGAATCAGCTGAATGTTAAATGGTCTAACTCTGAAAATTTCATTACAAACTCTGAAAATCGCAACATGTTGAACAAACTTAAAGGGAAATAGATGAAATGATCAGTGTTTCTTAGCAAATTAAGAATGCAATGCAACCCTGTTAATACCACTGTCTTGGTGTGATAGTAACTGGAGTGAATTGGTTGAGTTTGATAGAAACCGGTTTTCAAATATTAGGATATTAAGTTGACTTGCCCAAGTCTCACTTTACTTTGACAATTTTGATATGTTGGTAAGTGAGACTTGTGTCCTTTGGTAATTCTATCGTTTTCGAAAACAAAGAAACCGTCAACAAAATTTCGTCAGTGATGTAGATTTATTTGAGTATTCCAGGGTGTCAACAGTCAACAGCGACGAACAAATCGTAAAATATATCAGCGCCTGAAATTTTCAATGCTCCTAAAGTAATTGACAGAAAAAGTGTCGTCAGTGTTGTTATAAATCAGTCAAAATATTAAGCGGATTGTGACATTAAAAGTAATGATATTAACGAGGGAAAAACAAATATTTATTACAACATTAATTCTACTTCTAAAATCAAAACTTACCCGTTCATAAAGCTTCGTAATTTCCATCTCTTCTAATTCGTGTATAACAATATTTTCATTCACAATAATCAATGCATCGGAAAGACTTGAAAGTAATTCTCGCAATTCATCAATCACATGGATCATGTGACGTAATAATAATTCACCAGCCTATGTATCATTAAAAACAACAATGTTATACTATGTTAGAAACTACAAAATCCAAAACAATATAAATATTATACAATTAATAATCATATATGGTGAAAGAGTCAAAAGATACACATTCTTTACTGTTACTCAAGTTTCACGCATTTCACTGCGATCTTCAGACCGATTATTTTGCCCAATTTACTCAATTTATTATACAATTAACTATGATATCATGATAAATTGGTTAACAAGTATTCTGGCGCAAAATGAGCTGAGAGTTTAACATATTCAGTATCTGAAGAAGTTTACCACTTCAAAATCTTCATCTTAGAACAATTTCAATATTTTTCTTGAGGATTTTTGCTGGAGTTCGGATAGTAATATAAATGAAAAAAACATCAATGTTGTTATGAATTTGTTCTAGCAATCCCAGGGAATTATAATTCATAATTGTAGAATTTTCTGCAACACATGATGTAGTTTTGTATTCATTCCATCCGCCTTCAGAAGATGGTACTCATTTGATGTGTTAGATAAACTCATGATTGAGTTGAACTTTGAGCGATTTGAACGCAGAAGTCAACCAAATATGATCAGAAATGAAAGTCTGGCTGCTCTGCCATATGAGCTAATCATCCCTAGGAAAGCCAGACCAATTGATCAAATCAAGGATAATAAAAGTTGTTTCATAGCTTACAGTTTCATTAGCACCAGTTTTTTTCTTGCGGCTTTTCTTTGATAGCTTGGCATCTTTACGTGTCGACAGACCAGCAGTTAGCACAATACCAAGATATAAAGATAACTAGTAAAATTAAATTGTAAATAGATAAATAGTAACAATTTTCAATAGTTACGGAATGAAAATCACAGGACAGTTACAGAAATCATCTATTTCTATAGTCACACATAGATATGTCAGTTAGATTGCCAATGTGGTGATTATTTCTTCTTTACAGAATCAATGTTTCAGTTTCCAATTAGCAAGCAAATCAGCCAATGTGTGTTTGAGTGGGATTCTATTAGTAGTAGTAGAGACTGTCATGTTAGTGACATTATAGACTTAAAACCTCCATCCACAAGGTTACAGACCCAATCCCCTGAAGAATCCCTATTTGTTGGCGCCAGTAATGGCATCCGACAACTAAGCACTGATGCTTCAAATACTCATCAATTAACCTGTCACACTCTGCATATAAAAGCTACAATATAGGGTTGATGTAATATTATTTTACACACCAAGTCCCTTTATCCAGCATATTTGCTATACCGAGCATGATTCTAAGGGACTAAGTGGGAATTATTGGACAATTTTGTTCTATTGGACAGTGTTACTTACTTCTAAGAGTGCAACAACATCTTCAAGAATAGAACCATTAAAAACGCGTTTGCCATTGTCATCGGATGAAAGTTCACCTTCACATTGGGAGAATGAATCTGAAATAAATAAGGAAAGATTAGCTACATCATTTAGTAAAACAGTACATCCCAAAATACATAACAATTCTTCTTAATTAATACTAGTAAACTGGAAACATAATTTACTCTTATAAAATATATGTAACTTGTATTCCTGTTTCATAAATGCTATCCTAATTTATCATAAATTTGTATTATTGCATTTTCAATTGCCGTAGCAAGCAAAGGTAGATCTGTTAATGTGCTCAGTAGTAGTAAATTACAATCATTGTTCGGAGAAATGAGCTCCACTCCTCCTATATGTAGAAGAATGATATGGGCCCTTTCGGTAGGGTAGTAAGCAACTTCCCAAATTATGTTATTACTTTAAACGTTTGTAGCCTATACATTAACCAATTCTAGAAATGTAGAATTATAAAAATACCTTTCATCGTTGTAATTGCAGTTTCACAGAATGATTTCACATCACTTTCACATTTTGAAGCATCTATAGATAAGAAAATATTTGTTTGTATAATTGGTATAATTGTTCAATACCCAAAGATAAAACTGCAATATCATTGCTAGAAGTATTATACATTTATTCAGAAAGCCCTCAAGTTACAGATAATTCTTTCTCAAAGGTCTGATAGTAGTAAAACTAAAAGCACACGTATTTTGTTCAACTGTTCGGACAAGACACAAGGCGTCAAAAGAAAATATTTTTTTTTGATAAAGTGTTTTATTGTCCTACATGCAGTTTAATTAGTTTATTGGGTTTCTTGTGTTACCTTTCACCAAATGAAATAAATTAATAAGAAATTATCTAGACTCTTTCGTAATTCAATTGTTGTTTAAGTCATTGTAGAATATATAGATATATTTTTTTTATTTTTGATGCAAAATGTACATGGATCTAATTTTTAGTGGCTACAAACCTTCACAGGAAGCAGAGGCAGCAACAGCAAGCAACGCTGATTGGAGTATAGCAAAATATTTCACTCTTTCGTAAGGGATAAATCTGGATGGGAATGGACCATCAATGGACAACTGTAAAATGAGAATGAATAATAATGTAAATAAATTCAGACTTGCGAGCGTGGTCCAATTGTCTACAGTTTTCCCAGTAATATCTCATGCAAGATAGTTAAATAGCTATATCATTGAGACTATTGTTTTCCAATTGTCGTTCTGAAATACTTCTTTTAATTTCCATTTCATTTGCTGGTTTGTAAAGTGAAATAAAATATATATTTTCAGCTGTATGTTGTGGCCCCTCCCTTTAAATAAACATCAAATTTCATGGTGGACGAAAGTTCAAGCATGTATTAAAGCAGAAACATTAATCATGCTCTCTGTCTTGTGTTATCCCTAGAATTGGATTGACTGTAGCAATTTCTGATGTAATTTCATCTGGTTCATTTTAACCCAGCATTGTTGGGACACTCATTGCTAATGCATTACTATAATCAATATCATCCATGAGGTATGTAACAGGTAAGAGGGATATTTAGCTTTGTATTAACATGGATGATGCACAATGAGTTCATGATCACAAGTTGCTGCGGTGAGCAAATTTTAGCTTCTTCCGTGATTCATAGCAAAATACATACGGTAATAATAATAATAATAATTTTTATTTCAATCATTTGAATGCTATTACAACACACACACACATATGACTGACTTACACGTCTTCAGCACATATACTTGTCTATTTGAGGGGCTTGTTCATTTCAAATAACAACAAGATGAATTTACAATTGAAAATTAGAAAAAAAAGCGTGTGCATTGATCCTCTCGCACAGAGTGCGGCCCACGCACATAGTGCAATCATTCTCCAATGGAGCTACCAGTGCACAATTTGCACAATATCACATCATCATTTGATTTGAATCACAGCATCATAAAACGTATGGTTATTGTGAGCAAAGATAAATCTGAAAAATACATACTGAATTAGCAGGTGAACATGTATCTCTTGCATGGCTAACAGCAGACATCAAACTTTTGACACATAATCCCAAAGTTTCACCGGTGTGTGACAATTCATTTGTTCCATTTGTAACTAGTGGTGAAGTCTTTGCATGAAAATTGCTCAATATGCCAAAACATCGTAATGTCAAACGGCGAATCTTCAACCAACAAACCTATCAATTTACAACAAATCCATTCATGAATTACCATAGTATCTAGCACGACATCTTTGTTGCACAAATATCAATTTTAATTTTTTAATTTAATTTTAATTTTTTAAATTAAAATTAATTTCAACTGTTATGTATGAACAGATCATTAGTCATTCACATTTTATATTTTTTTTTCTTCATATCCGCATTTTTTATTTTATTTTCCTATGCAATAATGTTAACAAGATCTCTCTCGTTTGCTCTACTCAGACCTTCATTTTTCACTGATTCTTAACTCTTTATGTCTTAACAACTTTGTCCATTTTCCTATCCATACTTTCCTTCAACCTTTTTACAATATTTCACTAAATAAAATACTCACACTATCACTCAGCTTATTTGAATTATTTCTATTGTTTGTAAAAAATACTTATATAATAACTATAATATTTTACATTACCTGCTACAGACTCTAAATATGTAATAAATAATAATGAACAAATAATGTCCCCCAAATAAGCAAGCACATTGTGCTTAAGGCACATTGTGCTTAAGGGGTGACTCCAGTCATATTTGTATTTTCATATATTTATGATTGAAATATATATTCATTCATTCATTCATTCAATTTTATTGGTATCAATTATTTTCAGTAACTGTACAGTATACCGGTAAGTTGATATATAGTCAGACTTAACATACAGGTCACATATAAATACGGCTACCAAGCCTACCTGTCTGTATAGTGGTAACTCCTGCAATACAAAATAGTTTGATATTCTAGTCAATTAAATGTGTCTATAAATGTCACCTGTCCATAGTGGTCAATTTATAGATTGATAATTTACAGGTTTCCCTGAACAGTATTGTTATTGTATAGTTTAGTAACATTGTATACAGTAGTAGCGTCACACTTTCAAGTGAAATATTGCTTTTCTGGAAAGTAAGTGTTCATTTATGCAAATCAGCAATGCAAGGAAAGCCTGCAAATTGCGAGTCAATAATGAGGTCTAGCCTTGATAAGATCATATTTTCTCCCATTAAAATAATTTTAATAAAATAATTCGTATTATAGTACCTCGTCTTTGAATGATTGTTCCTGCTCTTTTTTCATATTCTGTCTAGAAGTAAATAATAAATTTAAAACAAATCTTACAGATTTCAAGTTTTATATAAAAAACATTATTCGCATTATCTACAAAAATAATAATCTTCTAAGATCATACATACTATTCATGATCTTCTACATGTGTCTTCTTACGTGAATTGTGGTCAGGGTATGATAACAAGATATTCAGATACAGTAAGATGATGATACTATACAGTCCAACCTGTTATAACGGTCACCTCTATACAGCAGCCATCTGTCTATAGTGGTCATTTTTGTAATGTCTAAAATTGCATTTTCTATTGAATCGAACCTGTATATAAAGGCCACCTGTCTATAATGATCAATTTATCTACCTCTCATAGCTGGCCGTTATATACAGGTTTCACTGTAATTACTTACCCTTGAGAAGTGTATCTATCAAAAACATCAAAGTCTCGATTGTCTCTTAATTTGTTGAGCGATTCATCTGCAAAAAATTTTATATCAATGGTCAGCATCCTCTCAACCCTATATTATATACTAACATCTGCCATCAGTCAGTCGGTCGGTCGTTCTGTCAGTCAGTCAGTCAGTCAGTCAGTCAGTCAGTCAGTCAGTCAGTCAGTCAGTCAGTCAGTCAGTCAGTCAGTCAGTCAGTCAGTCAGTCAGTCAGTCAGTCAGTCAGTCAGTCAGTCAGTCAGTCAGTCAGTCAGTCAGTCAGTCAGTCAGTCAGTCAGTCAGTCAGTCAGTCAGTCAGTCAGTCAGTCAGTCAGTCAGTCAGTCAGTCAGTCAGTCAATCAATCAATCAATCAATAATCCAGCACTTGGCACGACAAAGGCTGAGTATTCAATTGTACTATGGTTATATTTGCTTATAAGTTATTATTATTAATTGGCCTCAAATATCCGATTAATGAATTCGAATGAAACATAATCCACTGATGGGTTTTGCGTGCAAATAATCATGTGACTGTACACTCTCTATTATCTATCCATGTAACCAAAAAACCCTAATACTTCCATTGTCAATGTTCTTAAAGTGTTTTCTCACCTTCTAATGGTATTGTATCAAGCAGTCGCATGTCATGAATGAAATTCAATAGTTTGTCAAGGCTAAAAAAGAATATTGACATAAAAAACATAGATAGTTTACATTACTGTATTACTGTATAAGTATCTCAAAAATCTTGGTGCTTTAATAAAAAGTCACAAACAAAAGCGATTTAATTATTTTAATCTTTAATTTGAGAAAATATTTCAAGATTTATTTAGCCGGTAGTTGTCATCTTATACTGGGTTTTCTTGTCACAACCATGCGTCACACGGTACAAATAAACCAATCAGATGTTGTAGACAAAATAAGAAGTTCTCAGACATTGAAGAATAATTTCAAATCTATTGAAATCCAAGAAACAAGCATTAGATAAGTTAAGTATTAAGATTATTACAAAAGTATTACATAAGTTAATTTATAAAGAACAAACTTAGAAGTAGTAAATAGCATTGGTTGTTGACTTGTTGAGCTTTAAAGATGCACGTACTGATTGTTCTCTCCACTACCACTTTTTAGTAGTATGTTGTGATTGGTTAATAAAATATATGAACGATTGGCAAATATTTTAAAATAATGAAAATTGAGCAATAACAGAAATCACACTACTTAAATATGTATTTAATATGAAATTAGTACAAAAACTTGGTACGCGATACTTTGCACCGATATGCAGAAGGAATATACAAAGAAAAAGTCTGTCTGCACGGGATATACTTTGTAGATCTGTATGTTTCCTGATCAGATGAGTTTTAAGTGGATTAGCATCCTGGGCTCTACATCTGATGGTTCAATCTACTCCCTGAAAGTCAATTCAACTTTATCGGAATATCAAATGAGTACTGTTATGTAGGTAATAAGCTAGCCTGCTCGCAGACTCACGGTCAAATGTAAACTTGGTAGAACAGTAGAACAGCAGGCTAGTAATGAGCATGAACGGCACGCATGGAATGGCATGAAACTATCAAGACCTAACTGCCATAAAATACATTGAAACTATATGTAGTGTCACGCCGCCTTGAATCAATAACTGGAATTTACAGTCATAGTTTTTAGTGAAACTAGCGACTAAATCCCTATTGAAAACCCACTGAAAACATACTGGCACGGTATGAAGTATTGCAATGGTACTAGTTATTCACAAGAACAATTATTCTAGATCTGGTTCACTCTACTGAAGAGTAGGCATTGACATTTAAAATCCGCTTTACCCTATTCAATACGTTTTCAGTAGATTTTCAGTAAGATTCCGGTGTTTCATAATTCGCAATAAAACAGCAAGATCCATCAATAAGATAACACCCATTGGATCTAAGCATACCTTGTGCATTGTGTTAGGATATCTAAATGCATTTTTTCTGTCAGACACAGAGAGAATTGAAACGATTTGTCTAATCGAGTTTTGAAAGCGATAATCTCTTCAACCTGAAATCATGTGAAAATACGACACCTATATTAAGTAATGACTAAATTAGTTGTTTTGTCCCTATTCTGTATGTTTAATGTAGGTCTATTGTAAAATGATGAGGGTTTAGGGAGCAGTTGTAGTTCTATTAGGGTCGACTCATAGAAAATTCAAATTCAAATTTTACCTGAAATTGTTTACTAATTGCCTTGATTTTTAGTATGACGTAATGTAACTTCCATTCACTGTTTTTCAAGATTTGAAACTCAAAAAACACTTCTCCGCTTATCGAAAAAACTTGGCTAAGTAATCAAGGCACATAGTACAACAAGTTAAAGTAGAAAAACAAGTTGAGTTTTAACTTTTTAGCAGTCGACCCTGTTGTAATCAAACACAAATCAATTTTATAACTAGAATGAGAAAAACAAGCAATAACTTGTATTATTCTAGGATTATTGAGTCATCCAACTGCACTATTCAATCAACAACTTAACACATATAAACATCTCTATTGTGTTGTGGCCACAGAGGTAGAACAACCTTTTGTAGTAGGATGTTAGAATCATTCCGTATTTTGCATGTTTACATTCTCATGATAATCTACTGTTAAATGAATCTCCAGAAGTGGATTTGACAAATGGCAATAGGTTTACAGCAGCAGTGATAGCATAATTATGCTGCTTCATTAAAGAATTGTTGACATATAACAAGGTGTAAACTATTCCACACATTGGAAATTGAAATTAATTATTTATGAGATCATAAAGCCCTTGTGAAGACGCTGTAGGTGGACGTTATATGGCTCAATTTCAATGAACCGTTTAAGAAAATTTTGTGAGCAATTCATGAAAAATTCAATGTAAAACAAGCCTTTTAACATTCATAATCACCCCTGCAAAAAAAATTCACGAGTTCATGAACGTGAAATTGCTCAAAAGTTCATGAACTCTTCATGAACTCTTCGCTTCACTGTTCATGAACTAATGGACGTTTTCACAGGGGAAGTTTAGGAGGTCATGAGCTCAACAATTTTTCTGTGGGGGTGTATTAAAAATGTGCTGTGTCAATGCTTGACACAGCAAATCTAATAATCTATTACCTTGTGAAATGATCCATACTTGTAGGCAGAGATGATTTGCTCTGGAGTCTATCAGAAATGAAATGCATAAACAGAGTAAGTACAAAATTAGAATGTGGACAACTTCCAAGTTTACAAGCTTAATTATTGGCCCCTGTGAAAAAGTTAAATAGTTTGTGAACGTGAACTGCCCACTTTTTCATAAAAATTTCACGCAATTTCAAGTTTATGAACTGGTTTATGAACTATAGCTATGCATGAATTGTTTACAAATTGTTGTTGGCAGCTCTTAAAGTGTTCATGAAAAATATGGTAATTTCATGGCACAGTGTGAAAAACAATTATCATTTTTGCATTCCTGTGAAATTGACATAACATGATCACTGAAACCCATTGTCAAAGCATGGTACTGGAACTCAGAAACAGGCATAAATACGGAATTCCAATGGTATTGTTCATTTCTAATTACAAAGTCTTAAAATTGAGAATGCAAGACAGTTAAATCCAATTAGCATCACAAACAAAACATTGGGATCTAGCTTCAGAATCGGAAGAGGTTTTTGAAAGTCAGAATGTCTATATAAATCATACAAAATTTGTTTTACAAAAATTACAAACTTCTGATTTATGATCAATTTAGATTAGACCGTCGGATCCCGGAATCCCAACTGTTCTCGTGAATTGTACAGAAAAGTGGAAATGGAAATTAGCTATTTCATCATTAATCTCTTGAAAATTTACGTAAACAGACACCACATTGCATACAGTTCATGAATGTGAAATATCACATTTGCTATGAAATGGTTTTCAAAAGATGGAAACAGTCTCATTCATATTTATGAATAAATAGTGATCTTTCACAAATTATTAATTTTTTTATTAAAATCATAAGTTTTTCAGCTTGAGAGGATTTTAGCCAATTGGATATCCCTATAGTGTATATACAATGTAAAGTTCAATAAAAGCTATAGAGATGTTTACTCACTTCTCTTTGATTTCCATGAAAAAACTTGATAGTTGATGATAGAACACTTTTTGCTGATTGGAAATGACCAACAGGACCAGAGTATCGTGTCAAATAATATCTATAAATAATAACAAAAGGAATATAAACATTTGTGTCAAAGTAAATTTTGAATGTTGATTGAGTCAATTTAAAAATATAAGAAAAAGCCTTTGGCTTGCGGTCTGTACCCAGGCCATTTCGCTTTGCTCCAACAAGATTGCTTTGCAATTTGTGTGACTCACAGTAGCATTTTTCTGATCGATTATTCTGTATTAGGCACCCTGATAATGGAGATATACTATCATCCTCCTAAAGTAATAAGACGATATTGCCCTACCCACTACCTTATTTCTAGAGGAGTGGCTCTTGAGAGCAATGATTTTAAACCCTCTTTATTTTATCTCATCTGCAGCAATGCAGATCAATATTAACAGATTTCATGGTAGCTAGGCCTCGATTGTTAATGCGCAGCGATACGCCACAGCTACTCACAATGCAACTCCACCTAGACCATTCCACCCACCATCCTCAGATTTGGTACTTATTTGATGTTTTAGATAGAGTCAAGGCTGAGTTGACAATCGATGGGTTTGAACCACAGATCTGAAGTTCGGTTGCTCTGCCATTTGTGCTAATCCTCCTACCCAATAGCAGTTCTCTATTATTTTATTGTCGTTTCACCCTTGTGAACACCTTCAAGGGAAGATAATCCTTGTAGCAGGCACAACTTTTTATGGTACCCAGATCCTTTTACACTCAATGCAAATTTCATTTTGCTGCGCTGGCGTGTAAAGCTATTCCTCCCCCTAAAATAAATCCCATTATCGTCCTACTTGTAAACAGGGCCCTAGAAACATGCATGGCTTATTTCTAGTTCATAATATAGGCTACCATTACACTGATTACATAATCATACTATGGTACATAGGAAAAAACCATATCCAATCAATCATAGAGATTGGATTATTACAAGAATGTAAAGCACGCTGAGATATTGTATAGAAGGATTTGTATAACATTTCTCACCCTAATGTGTCTAGCATAATATGTTTGATTTCTACTTCATCTAGCAATGATTGCGGTCGAGAAAAAACACCTGTGATAATAAAAAGTAGAAATCAAATACTTATTTTTACTACATACAAATTACATGATGAGAGTTGTGTAATAAGATAAGATTGCTATGTATTGCATTTTTTATTTTACTGTATTCCTTAACATCCTGTTGTTATCTTAGTTTTATATATGAAGCTGTAATTAATTAGCTTACCGTATATATAATTGAAAATATTTCATAATTTTGAAACTTTTTTGATCTACTATTTTTGCAACCTTCTTTTCATTTTATTTTCGTATTATTGTGTATACCTTAATCCTCATTAAATATCCAATCGAATCAATTTATAACCAGTTTAAACTGTTAACCAATAATTCTTATTAAAAAATAGTATGTAATAAAATGCCTTAAACACGCATTCCAAACAAACAAGCTCTTGTGCTCCAGGAGTCACGCCAAAGATATCATATCATCATTGTAATTAAAGTGTATATCCCGGATATTGGGAGATTGCTTCTTTAGATAGAGAAAATTTTCTACCAGTACATGTTCTTCTTGTATTTTTACTTTACGTAAGCATTTCCCCCTCAAAAATGCAATCAAAGTTACAATTTTGTGTCTCATTCTTTTTCCTTGAACAGGAACCCATTTATTTTCAACAAGAGAGTTTACACGGGAAAAAACACCAAACTTTTTACTTATTTGTCTATAAATAACAAACCGCTAAACCAAATGACAATCTGCTTTCGGAATGAAATTTTCAGCATAGTCGGCATAGTTGATGCGTATTAAAAATAGTCACACACCTTCAATAACCAACAGCGATAACCTGCTTAGATGAAGTCGTAAAGAGGTGCTAATCGCGTGAGCACTTGAGTGAGAAAAATCCAAAACTAAATCTTTTGACTTTAGAGGCTTATATCTCTTTACCTGGATCTTGAATATTGATGAAATATAGCTCGAAATCTTCAGCTGAACGTTGAAAATTTCATTCCGAAAGCAGATTGTCATTTGGTTTAGCAGTTTTTTATTTAGAGACAAAAAAGTAAAAAGTTTAGTGCTTTTTCCGGTGTAAACTCTCTTGTTGAAAATAAACGGGTTCCTGTTCAAGGAAAAGGAGTGAGACACAAAATCAACCCAAAATCGTCACTTTGACTGCAATTTTGAAGGAGAAATGATCGCGCAAAGTAAAAACACAAGAAGATCATGTATGAATAGAACATTTTTCTCTATCTAAAGAAGCAATCTCCCAATATCCGGGATATACACTTTAACTAGACTAATATCATGTACAGTAGATGACATATTTGGCTCAATGTTATCATTTGCAATCTTGTAACTTTCTTTAATATGTTTGAAATATTTGATCTATCTATCTATCTATTTGATATATAGCTATTTTGCTTATGAAAAAACTGTTGTCCTGGCATGAATTATATCAATCACACCGATAACATTTTTCTTTTCGGATTCATGATGAATATTTCAAGATCAAATTAGATATTATTCTCAAACTTTAAACTAGAGCTTGATCCGGGATACAGATTGTTTGTACCGTGGTTTAAGTGTTACCGATGCACACCTTTAATAGTATTGCACGTCTGAATAGGTACAAGGTGATTCTTGAAATAATATTTTGATCTATCCAAATATTGAGCATTAATATTACCTAATTTAAAATAAACGCGTGCTAATAATAATTTGATATGATGATTTGATTCACTGTCTTTTAATGCATCTTCTAAAATTAATAAGACATGCCAACATGTTGATCGGATTTCTACAAGAAAACACAAAAAGAATACAATATATAGGAATTATGAATTCAAAGAATAAAAACGATTAGTTTCAAGCCCCGAAATTTGTGCAATTCTTAAAGTCGTGCTTGCAGTCGCCATTTACAAAACCATCGACTAATACTATTCCACTTTCAAAGTCACTAAAAGTTTTGAAAAATCAAAAATTGAGACCTCTAGTGAATTGGAAATTTCGTTCCCGGAAGGCCAGCATAAATTCAGAAGGTTTCAAAAGATTAATATTGTTTTCTTATCAAAATATCAACTGCTAGATTCTAAAATTGTTTTAATTTCAAAACTCAATGCCATCCTGCTTCAAAATGAATCACATCTAATCAAGATTTTTATTCTTCATTACTTTCAGAAGGTATTTTCCTGTGAAAACAGTTTGTCATTGCTAAATGGCCCAATTTTCATGAACCGTTTATTTCAAGTTCATGAAGAAGTATCATGCAAAGTGGGCTATTTAAAATTCATTAATTAGTTCATGAACTGCTCATGTCTACTGTTTAAAGGTGTTTATCAACAGTTCATGAAATTCATAAAGTTCATGAACTGTTCATCATATATAAAAGTATAAATGAGGAAAATAAACTGGAAATAGACTGAAACTAATGATAAAGATAATTCTTCCTCGATTTTAAGAGACAAATAGACACATTCTACAGTTTAACGGTAGAAAACAAATGTTCTGAAGGTTCACAAATAAGTTATACAGTTGAATCCGGCAATAACGATACACTAGGGAGACAAACTATTTTACCGGTTTAGTCTGAATCCGTTGTTAGCGGTTAGTATTTAGCAAAGTTTGACAGTAAATTACTCATTCTCTGAATTTGTTGGCTTACTGTTATTGACATAATACCGTTAAATCCAGAACGGTTATTGCCGAATTTTACTGTAATTGCTATGTAGAGATTATCCAACAATCTTGTTTCAGGAACGCTACAACCTTTGCAATTACAAAAAGCGATAGCGTCTATGCAAAAACGTTTCTCTGTTTGGTAAAGATCTATTATTAATGCTTTTAGTTTTTGGTAAACAGAAAAAGGCTTGTTGTGCTTACGCCTAAATCCGGCCCTGATCATGATTATGAGTATGATTAGCAAAGGAATATGTACCTGTTTTGCAATTTTGATTCGACAGTAACAAATAAGATGCCAAAAGAACGTATGGATCGCTTGGTTGAATATCAGTTGATATTAAATTAGCACCAAGAGAAAGACCCTGTTTATGTTTTGATAATAAATCTTTGGCTTTTGCTAGTTTATCAGCAGCAGATAAATTATTATGAATACCAAGTCTATGTGCAATACATTCTACACAAATGTCACGACTCAAATCGCCAAGCTGAAATAAGCAAAAACAGAAAATAATGAATACAAATTATAGAAAACCTGACTTTCTACTATACAAAAGTAATGATTATTGTTTATTGACATAAAAGCAGACAGGGTGTCACAAAGGTTTGAGTCTTCCGGGAACCATGTTGTGAAATTGAAAATCTTCCGGATCAAACTTGGAATGTTTTGTAAATCTGAAGAAATGTTTCCAAAATTTGACTTACTTTGAAGCATGATGAAACAGAATTCAAAAATTATAATTTTAAATAAAAAACACAAAAGAAAATAATTGAAAACATTCTGATTTTGAGCTGGCCTTCCGGGAATCAGGATCCCAGGATTCTGCACTTTGTGAGAAGCAGAGAATGGTAGAATTCTTTTCAACAACATTCTTTTACCTCTTGAAAAAGACTCCTCTGAATAATTATCAAACAGTAATTATTCAAATGCTTTTCAAATTATTCTAAAATTGGAAAAGTACATAATTATTTTTATTTTTCACTTCATTTGCAAAATGCCTTCACCAGAGAAAAAAGGAAAGAGTAATGGTTATTGCTATAAAGCTATGAGCTTATTAGTCCAGTCAATCTAGATCGAAAAAACACGGAACCCAGGACAAATTGCAACACAAGCTTTTTTTACAGATTCTAGAACAGAATTTAACGCTTAACAACATACTGAAAATCGAGAAAAATCGAGGTGGCGGAACATTACTTTATTTGCATTTAAAGTCACAAATTATTAACCCTTTCTAAAACGCCATTATGACTCCATCTAAACGTCTGCGCACAGGCTGAGCGCGACATGTTTTCGGAAAACTGTCAAATTTTGATCGAAAGACAATACAACAAGATGGTAGACATCGTTCGCGTATCGTTCAGGTTTGCGTATGATTTTTTATGGTTTAATGGTGAAATGGTACACTTTCCTCCTAATTTTGGTACTCAAAGATATTTGATTCGAAGAAACTCTCTCACGAATTAATTCATAATGGAATGTTATCAGTTCGAAAAGTCTCCCAGTGTTATGTTGCAGAGGAAAACGAAGGATGACAGGCATTATCAAGGACAAGGTTCAAAGCAAAATCTGTAGATATTCAATAGGGCCTAACACTTATTGTATTGGCTTTCTATTTTCCAAAATCAAGGTCAGTATTTTAATTAAAAGTAAGTGAAACATATTTTTAATGAATTATATTCAATTATTCTAATGTTTGTTCGATATGACGATATGTAGCATGATCATGAATTCATGATGTGAAAATAAAAATGATCATAAGGATTCAGTTCTCAGTTGTTTGTTAAGACATAGTGGTTTAGACAGGATGCAAGACTCCCAGATATTTGGATGTAAATGCATGTACAATTGCCAATTCCTATGGGCTCTGCTGTAACAGTATTACACATGATAGCATCAATTCTGCTGAGTGATCCAAATCAGGACCAATAACATTTGTTGGCCTATTATCTTTATTTCTGACATAGTTTGGCAGCATATTAATGCACCCCGTATAACAGTGCACACAACTGTTGGCCCCCTATATGCCATGGCAATAACGTATTTACGTACTCAATCTGCACAATTTCACGCATAGCATAATGAAAGTTTCAAATTTCATGCATTCAAACGAAAGAGCTTTCTTGAAATTGATTCAATTCAGACCTATCTGCTTTTAAATCGTATTATTAATATTTAGCTGAACATGCAAAGTTTGAATGGTGAACAAGGTGTTTGCAAATAATAAAAATTTTGCATGATAAAAATAGGAAAACAGGGTTGAAGTCTTAAAATGGGGTCTGGAGATTCACCCCCTTGAGAACTTTTTGAATGCTGGCGTCTCAAATAGGGAATTTTGCTATGATTTTATCTGAAATATTCTGTAAAACTTCATGTTTTTGTTTTTATATAACGCAAAAATCATCGATAACGCAATAACGTAGATAAGAATGCCTATTCACGATTTCACAGACAAAATTTAGGGCAATAACACGTCCTGATGAGCCGTAAAAGGCCCCAACTGTTGCTCAACCCCTAATTTACAAACATTGCATGTCTGGTATCGTGCAACCTAGATATCTTTTGAGCAATTGAGGATGTTCTTGTTATCTTCTGTGGACCCCTAGACCACACATGTTAATTATCGCAACAATGGTTGAATGTCTCTTCAATCTATTTTGAATGGTTTTATTAGAAATATACATCCATTGTATTCAACATCTATATTATTTTATAATCATAGATAAAGTTTATGATGGTGAAAGTTATGGACTCTTGGACCACATCTATTATACTACTGAGGGTGATGAGATGTAACTATAATGCCTATGAGATGGTCTACTTGATTTATATATATATATATAAAATGTACCTGTAATGCCTATGGGATGGTTTACTTGAATTATATATACATTCTATGTAACGTAGATATCATTTTATGATGTCAGCAGAAATGTTCCTGTTCTTGATATTGGAATCTTGGACCACACCTATTATACTACTGAGGGTGATAAGATGTGTCTGATATGCATATGGGATTGTCTACTCGATTTATATTTATATTCTATACAACCTAGATAGGATTTTATGATGTCAGAAATGTTCCTGTTCTTGATATTGGACTCTTGGACAACACCTATTATACTACTGAGGGTGATTAGATGTATCTATAATGCGTATGGGATGGTCTACTCGATTTATATATATATATATTCTATGCAACCTAGATATGATTTTATGATGTCAGAAATGTTCCTGTTATTTGTATTGGACTCTTGGACCTCACCTATTATACTACTGAGGGTGATTAGATGTACCTGTCATGCCTATGGGATGGTCTGCTCGATTTATATTTATATTCTATACAACCTAGATAGGATTTTATGATGTCAGAAATGTTCCTGTTCTTGATATTGGACTCTTGGACCACACCTATTATACTACTGAGGGTGATTAGATGTATCTATAATGCATATGGGATGGTCTACTCAATTTATATATATATTCTATGCAACCTAGATATGATTTTATGATGTCAGAAATGTTCCTGTTATTGGTACTAGACGCTTGGACCTCACCTATTATACTACTGAGGGTGATTAGATGTACCTGTCATACCTATGGGATGGTCTACTC
The DNA here is from genome assembly GCA_916610825.1 of Haliclystus octoradiatus. Lineage (NCBI taxonomy): Eukaryota > Metazoa > Cnidaria > Staurozoa > Stauromedusae > Haliclystidae > Haliclystus > Haliclystus octoradiatus. The sequence goes on from OU744450.1 coordinate 7,811,326, forward strand.
GATTTATATTTATATTCTATACAACCTAGATAGGATTTTATGATGTCAGAAATGTTCCTGTTCTTGATATTGGACTCTTGGACTACACCTATTACACTACTGAGGGTGATTAGATGTATCTATAATGCATATGGGATGGTCTACTCGATTTATATTTATATTCTATACAACCTAGATATGATTTTATGATGTCCGAAATGTTCCTGTTCTTGGTATTGGACTCTTTGACCACACCTATTATTCCATTGAGGGTGATAAGATGTATCTAATATGCATATGGGATAGTCTACTCGATTTATATTTATATTCTATACAACCTAGATAGGATTTTACGATGTCAGAAAGGTTCCTGTTCTTGATATTGGACTCTTGGACCACACCTATTATACTATTGAGGGGGTTAGATGTATCTGTGATTCCTATGGGATGGTCTACTTAATTTATATATACGTTCTATCTAACCTAGATATGATTTTATGATGTCAGGAATGTTCCTGTTATTGGTATTGGACTCTTGGACCACACCTATTATACTACTCAGGGTGATAAGATGTATCTAATATGCATATGGAATGGTCTACTTGATTTATATATATATTCTATGCAACCTAGATAGGATTTTATGATGTCAGAAAGGTTCCTGTTCTTGATATTGGACTCTTGGACCACACCTATTATACTATTGAGGGGGTTAGATGTATCTGTGATTCCTATGGGATGGTCTACTTAATTTATATATACGTTCTATCTAACCTAGATATGATTTTATGATGTCAGGAATGTTCCTATTATTGGTATTGGACTCTTGGACCATACCCATTTCACTACTGAGGGTGATTAGACGCATCCTTATTTTGTTACAGGATGGTCTACTTGATTTATATATGATTTATTTTGATTTTGCCTGGTAGTTAATTAATATAATCGTTAGGTACATCGATTTGCCTCTATTTGCAAGGAGCTAATGCGTGTTCTTATGCCAAGCCTCTTTTAATGCGCATTTGTTATTAGTGATAGTACAGTAAAAGTTCAGTAAATTCCCTAATATAATTTTTAGCCTCGTTATGGTTTTTTCTGTTATAATAATCAACTTATGATTTTTTTCTGTAATTATATTGTGTCACTGAGTGTGTTTTTCTTGATTGCGTACATTCTCTTATTTTTTTAAATATCGCTCAGTTTTTAGCCCTAAATGACACAGCCTCGCTTTCATGCCGACCGTAACTAATTTCTATAAAATTGAGCACCTTCCGCCACTTCGATTTTTCTCAATTTTTGATATGTTGTTCAGCATAAAATTCTACCCTATATTCCATAAAAAAAGCTTGTGTTGTAATTTGTCCTTGGTCAAATTTTAGATTGACTGGACTATATAGCTATGAGAGGTAGATAAATTGACCACTATATCCAGGTGGCCTTTATATGAAGGTTCAATTCAATAAAAAAAAATATATTTTAGACATACCAGAGTGACTACTACGGACAGGTGACTGCTGTATATAGTTGACAGGTTTGATTGAAGTATTAATTTTGAGGATGCTAATTTCGTTACCGTAATGATCCCAAACTTTTCTCAATAAATACACAATGTTGGCATCTTAGTCAAAGGTCATTATTTTGGGTGAACATTTACTGAAACCTAGAATTTCTAGAAAACCTGGATTTCTAGAACCGATCCAATCAAATATAATAATTTCAATATTGTAGTTTTCTAGCCCAATCGGATAAAAACTTAAATTGTTCGCCAAAAATAAATGCTTCTACAAGGGATACTACAACAAGTAGTGATCTAATGTCAGAGATTGACTCTTTGCATTGAATAGGTCAGAGATTGACTCTTTGCATTGAATATGTCAGCGATTGACTTTTCGCATTGAATAAGTTCCAATTTGCTGAAAATGTGCTTCGTGACGCCACTGAAAATCTTCTATTGAAAATTGTCAAAACCTTATGCTGATATATTGACGTTCTGATGGATCGAAAAGGAGTTGCAGTGTCAGACACCAACAGTTGGGTCCTACCCAATCAAACAAAATAATTGAATGACAGCATAAATAGAACAATTGTACCTTTTCTTTCTCGCATTTTTCATTATTTATCTGTAAATCAGTTTTAAATGACCCATCGAGAAACTAAAAAATAATAAAAGATCTATATCAATACTCAGTACATTTAATAATCAAACCCAAGATTTATCTCCCACAAAGTTAAATACTTATTTAATTTACTAATTAAGAGCAATAAAGCAATACAGACTATGCTAAGGTACATGTTACAATAATGAATTATTGTACTTAATTGCTTCTGTTGTCGATTGTTAATAATTCATACATGAAAATTAACAATAATAACTACCTGTAGTGTTATAAAATAATAGCAATAATGGCAAGTATTTGGAAATTTTTTCTTGCTTCTGATTGATAAACAAACACTGACAATTCGTAGAGTTATAATCAGAGACACTAAGGTGGATCTTAAGATAAATAGGTTGCAACAATATGTTGAGACAATAGCATCACTAACGTTTCAAAACTAACGTGATAAAAAAATTCTGTTTTACAATTGTTTACTTTTCACAATAAAGATTTACTACAACAGAAGCAGAGCTATCAACTTTATCAGATAAAAAGATGAGAAAAATACAAAAAGGACAACCAAATACAAACAATTCTTTGAACATCTACAACGTTAAAGTCTATCAATTATGAACAAATTGTACGATACTGTAATATTTCTCATAATGCGGCTGTTCTTGAATAATTCATGAGATTAATCAAGGTATGGATTAATAATTAAACAATTATTAAATTCGATTTTGCATGACACTGAGAATTTATCAGACTTCAGTGTGTATTATTATGCATGTTAAGCCCACGCCTTTGGTGGATAACACGTGCTTCGGCCTGATAATTCTCAGTGTCACGCTCAATCTTGTTCGATAATTGCCAATTGTTTAGTTTCAAGTAGAAGGTCAGCCATTAGCAGAATTTCCACAATTTTACACTTACTATTTTTCTGTTTTTGCTTTTTTAGATTGGAGATTTTAGCAAACAATTAGGACAGAAAATCGGGACATTTAAACGTAATTAAAAAAAAACAATCCTAATTTGAGAAACATATGATTACAGTGATCAGTGAAAGTAGCCAAATGATTAATGTCCATCAAACTACAAGGATAACTGCCAGCATAACAGCCTGATTAACTGATTAATTGATTGATTGCAGACTTTCAACCTAACATTTTTCTTCTTGACATTCAGCTTAACATTTATTATGGAGAACCATTTTCTTACTTTCTATTACACACTACACTACAAACTCAAAGTCACTACAAATTGTGTAAAAATCACACAAGAATCACATAAAAAAGATTGCATAACAATCGCATACAAAGCACATAATTTACGCGGTTTTCATAGAGTAGAGAAATCACTCAACATTGGGTAATACTTAGATGTATTCCGTGTTAATGGGTAAATGAATTGCAATGTGCAAAGGGATTTGTTCACTTATCATCTTTGTCAGGTTAATAATTGCCATAAGGATTGCAATAATATTGATTGCAGAAAATCAAACTACCATAACTTAAACATTCAACTTAACGTTAATAACTGAGGTACATTTGTCTTGCCTTCTATTACACATAAACACTATCTGAAAACTGTGAGTTATATTTCTCACCTTTTCTTTTTCACCAACAGCTACATTTTTCAAGTAACCACTGATGTCAGTAAAGCAGCAATTTTTATTACCAAATCGTTCAAAATATAATTTTAAATTATCTTGCAATTTCTCTTGAAAATCGGGACATCCTGCAAAGATAGAAGGAACCAGTCAGTCATTTACTAACTTTATATTCTTGGACCTAATAGATAACCTATCACTAATATCTCTGTGGCATTAAACACTACTGCCATGCACAATTTAAATCCATAATACTGCAGTTAATTTACCATTTAATTTGTCACAGATGAGTTTGATCTGAGCAAGATATGGTTCACGAATTGTATTTCCCTTTTCAAGGGTTTTCAAATATTCTAAGCATGTTGAGAATTCTCTGAAATAAAAATAAAGAAAGATGATATTAATAATTCTTCCTTGAATAATATACATTTGATAGACAAAGTGTTGGAAATTTTGGGTTCAAAACCATTTATTAAACTTGCTTTCTTCTCTACACATATTGGTTGGCATTTTGGTGCTTGGATGGTGGTCTCTGCTTGTTTTGATTTGTATTTGATAGGACCTAATCTGCCATCCCTCTCATTCCTATACTGTCTGTTACCCGAAATATAATGTCTACAATTTTATTTGATCACACATTGTCATCTGGCAAACACAAGGTCTAAACGAGTCTCGATCAAACCTCGACCCGTATCTAAGCTTGGCTGTTTCCTACTGAGGTTGTGTTTGCAGCCGGTATGTATATTGTTACTACTTGTTTGGCACACAAATCTATTTGCAGAGAATCATAAACCCTAATCTCAGTTAAATATTCAGTTAATCGTCAATTGATATATTATCATCAAAGAGAAAAGAGAGTCTAATTTGCCTTTTGTCAATAATAAACTAATTTACCATGTCTTTTAAAAATGACAGAAATAAAATATTGACATAGTCAGACTGTCCGGGTAGTCTTCCCAACCTCCACAATCAAGTTTACATACTTACATTTGATTTTCTTTGTGTAGTTCATTAAATTTAGAAACGGCTTCGAAATAACCTTCATAATTCTTCCATTCATCAGGACTGTAGGCAAATAAAAAACAAATAAAGTAATACAGCGAAACCTGTATATAGCAGCCAGCTACAAGAGGTGGATAAATTGACCACTATAGACAGGTGGCCTTTATATACAGGTTTGATTCAATAGAAAGTACTATTTCAGACTTTACAGGAGTGACCACTATACACAAGTGACTGTTATAAGAGGTTTGACTGTATCGAATATGTTGGTTTAGATTTGTAATTTGATAAATTCAGTTTGAAGTTCCCATTCGCATTCAGTCCAGTCATTAGTAGGTCTATGCTGGGCTGGCCAGACAGCAGATTTGCCCAAGTCAATTTCAAAAATATTCAAATAAATTCTAGGAGAATTGGAGAATAAACGCTTAATCTGGACCAGGGTCCGATGAATGGCTAAGCCTTCTGGATCCTAGAAGCATTTCAACATTTTCTTCTGAATGTTTTTGTTGATATTTCATCAATAAATTGTAAATTTCCAATTTAAATCGTAAAGTTGCTCTAGCCCTCCGGAATCTAGGATTGCAGGATTCCTACTTTTGTTGGACTCTGCATGTGAAATTTATGTAGCCCTTTTACAATTGAATAAGTTGGAAACATACTTTTTGGCTACCATATCTTTGTATTTCTCAACTACAACATCCCATTTACCAAGTGCTTTATTAAACTCAATAGTTTTCTGTGCTTTATACCCAGGAAAACAACTTTCTAAAGAAGCAACGAAAATCAATGTAAAATGAGGGAATTAAAGGTGTGACTTACTTGTTGGCAAACCCAACAATAATGAGTGTGTTGAGTTTTGAATTAACTCTAGCCAGAGAATGGCAACAACAATAAGAAATTAAAGTATAACGTTCAATGGATATAACTAATAATACAATGCAGCATTCAAGACTGCTTGAATTAACACTCAGTTTAAATTATATTTAGCAAGGCTACTTTACTAATACGAGGTTAAATGGTAAAAAGGTTAATAACAAATTATGCTAATTAATATCAATGCTACAGTGTGAACAATAATTTTGCATTAAACTCCACTGCCAAAAATTTGTGGGGTTGACATCGAAAATTAGGAGGAGAGTCTACTTCATGTGTTCCAGCACCCTTGTGGTTAACTTGTTGTCTTTGGTGAATGACAAGTGGCGAATAGTTCGATATGGCAAATTGACAGTGGAAACAGCTTTACATGAGACAGAGTGTATCATCGCAGTTATAATAAGTCAATGAAGTTTTGAATCCGGAGTCAAGTAGCTGATATTGAAAAGAAAATTGAGATATTCAATTTATTAAATACCCTATTAACAATTTCCCAAAACTCGGAACAAGAGTTGGAATGACCTCATACAAGAAAATACTGTGAAAAATGATACAAAATTGTGTGAAAGTAAAATTACCATAATTCTCACAAACAAGTCAAGAACATTTACAAAGAGTTCATACAATGCGGGCAATTTCATGTTCATCAAGTCATTATTGAGGCATTAAATATTTTGTTTTAAACATGCAAGACAAGACAATAGACATCAATGCTTACCTTGAGATTCCTGTTCTAGAAGGCCCAGAGCTTCATCATATTCACCTAATTGTTCAAGGATCATCAGATAAAGCTGTGTCTCTGAAACCAATAAGAAGATATTATAATCTACGTTAACAATAATGTGTTTGATACACAAAGAACAACAAGCATTTCATTTTCATTCTGAAATTTTGCTCAAAGCTCTTACAGTTCATCAAAGTTCCTGAATCACATATTACAGTTCATTGAGCCCTGCACCAGGCGATGCAATTTTTGTTTTTTTATTCCTTAAAGTTGCCCTGTTCTTTGTGTTTGTGTAACAATAATAATATAAAGACAGCTACTACGGTTACAATACAACATCACATTACAAACAACTGCTATTCAAAACAAACTAGGTGGCTGCTGTATATCAGTTTATAGAGTAGAATGAGTGAAACTTTCATTGAAACCCTAATTTCGAAATGCTGCCAATAAAACGTCACACAAAACACTCTTCTATTTGCAGTTCCTCCTCTGCTATCCACATTCTTCTCTTCTCCATTCACCACCAAAACACGATCCTCGACCAATAACAATATATACATCAAACAAAGCCATTGTGACTCTTTCAAGTCAGCTGGTGCTTGTTTGTGGAGCGATCTGCCATCCTCGATGAAAGTGACCGCTCACAGTTCGACTTATAGCAAAATGTGTAAAAATATCTTATTGAAAATAGACTAATTATTTAATCTTGGTATTTTTAAAAAAACATTACATTGTATTTTATCTTTTTATAATGAGCCCTCTGTAAAAAAGCCTGTCTAGGCCTAAAGGTTTAACTCAATAAATGATGATGATGATGATGATGATGATGATGATGATGATAATGATGATGATGATGATGTGATTCAAAAAATGAATTTGAATGTCATAATTCGACTATAACGAACGGTAACCTTGGTAAACAAAAACATTGCATTGAATCGGGGTTTAGCAATTCAAGCTTTTCTCATATTGATAACATATTAGTGATCATTTAAGACCGCAGTGCACTATGGTATGGCAGATTAAATGGTTCTCTTACATTTTCCTCATGTCTCATGACGCAGCACCCATGTTTATATAAACCATACTGAATGTTTAATTATACGCTACTTCAAGTTTCTCATCATAAGGTGATACACAGGCAATATATTTCACTGTACCAAGAACTGGTGTGAACAATTAATGACACTATAATTATTATTATAATATTTATATTAAAAATCATATTGTACAGAAAGTGTTTAATAATTTGCTTACTGTAAGTTTAACTGTATCAATAATTAATAATTCTTACCAGCTTCAGCTTCCAATTTGCTTTTAGTTAATAATTTCTTAATCATTTTATTGGCAAGTGTCAGTAATGTTTTCCTTCTCGAATCGTTTGCACAGGTAACAGCCTTCAAAGAAAACAATCATATTGGATTATATAGAGTGCACTAGCAATTACGATAGCACTATCCGATGCCACATCCTTGAAAAGGCAAGAAGACTGCCTGATAGCAGCAAATGCCAGAAATAAATAACCCTACGCAATTGAATAAGAGAAAAAAGGTGTTTTGAATCATAAAAATTCTAATTTAATTTGAATTTGTTGCTGAACTTTTATCATGATAGACTCTATAATATCAGTTTTTAACATATTTTGTGGAGCTAATAACACTCACCCACAGTGATACATAACAAATTTATCTAACATCCCTTGATTCTATTGATCATTTTCAATAATATCTCCAAGATGATATTAAATAAAAATAAAAATTCCTAATAAGAATTTAATTTCAATACATTTGACATTGTTAAAAATTGCATCTCAATTTCTAAGTTTCGGAGTTCTGTGGCTGTTAATTCAAATGCTCAGTTATATATATATATATAAATATATATAAAATTAGTAAAATACCATTGAATTCGAAAAACCAACATAATGAGTTAATAAACAAACCTGCATGTAGATGCTCATCACTGCCCAGAAGTAATACGGATTTTTGCTGTGAACTTTATGAAGATTCATCGCTACCTACCGAATTGAAATAACATTATGTGAAACTTTCCATTCAGATGATAGGCCTACTGATAAAAAGGTAAATTGGGCTAATAGTAACATGTCTTGTGTTCTATGGCGAAGAAACATTTGTTTGATATGTTTGTTACTGTAATATGTTTCTCTACGGATTAACTTTAACTTGGTCATTCATCTAGCTATAATGCTTGAAAGAGTCAATCTTAAGCTAGGGAAAGACATCATATATTAAGGAATAATGACATTACCCATATGTCCCACAGTTTTAACTTGCCTAATTTTCCCACAACAAACATTCCATGGTAGATAAGCCTCGATTGTCAACAGAGAATAATATAATATTTCAAACTTGATCTGACATTATTTTTATTGCTGATATTTTATGTGAAGAATCCGAACAGGGTGCAAAAGGCTTTCAATAGAATATTATAACATTATAATTTACAATGCACAACGATGAGCTGCAGCTACTCACAATGCAATTCCCTCTGGACTATTCCAGCGTCATCCTTATAGATGGAATTCATTTGATGTTTTAAATAAAGTCAAGGCCGAGTTGAAATTTGGGGGATTCGAGCCACAGTCGATCAGATATGATCAGATCTGAAGTTAGATTGCTCTGCCATCTGAGCTAATCCCCCAAAAAACATTATAACAGGCAATAAAGGTAATGTAAAACACGAAGTTTGTGTGGGAAAGGAATATGGAAACCAACCAACTAATGATGTGCAGATATTAGCCAGAGTGAAAGAGGGTATGTGTGAGTTTTGACAGTTTTATTATTATTAACAAGCTTCTCTATCATATACAAACAATATGGAACACTATGACTCAAACTGTATCATTAAATAATAGGATTATTCAAATATTTTATGAATAAGAAACCATCAGGAATTTTATAGTTAGAGATTACCTGTTGTTGTTTGGCATAATTTCCAACACGGACATAAGACATAAATAGATGACTCAAGAATTCTTCATGTTTAGGATCTTGCTTTACAGCAATCTCATAAACCTCTGCTATTTTTTCAGCTAAATAAAAAGACGAAAAAGTAAATTTTGAATGTTATTAGGCCTACAAATTTTATAACATCTTATTTTTGAACGTTACAGTTTAATGGATCTATTGATTGCAATCAGACGTCTGCATTGGATTGGACATGAGTAATATTAATGTTCAGAATGCAAAAAAGTTTAATCCGAATTAGAATCAATACAGTCAAACCTGTTATAATGGTCACCTCTATAAAGCGGCCACCTGTCTATAGTGGTCACTCTTGCAATGTCTAAAATAGTATTTTCTATTGAATAAAACCTGCATATAAAGACCACCTGTCTATAATGGTCAATTGATATACCTCTCGTAGCTGGCTGTTATATACAGGATTCACTGTATTATTATTTTTGTGCGTATTTGTCATTTATCCACAAACCAGGTAAGCTTTGAAGATTATTTTCAACGGGGCGACTGGTTAATTGATTACTGTTTTCAAGTATTTGTGCATTTTATAGCAGGATTGTATAGTGCTTCTGCAAGAGATTGAACCCAAGACTCTGGAGGCTGAGGTCCAAAGCCGTAACCATTACAATAAGGCTGCTAATATGATCCTATATATGCCTTTATTCAAAATGTTTGGATTCAACATTAAACATCCGATCTGACGTAATCTGAATGATGTATAATCCTCTACTCCATTTATGATCATACTGATTAAAAATATTAAAAAGTTTTGAAAATTTCAAAATTAATAGTCAAATAACTCAGCAACTATTGATATCAAGGAAAATGAAATCCATTTGCGCATTCCTCCTAGAAAAGCTTAATGTGATTCGATCAGAAAATAAACTATCCAATTTGAATCTGACAAAAATCTGGCCAGAACCGATCAGATCTGCTTTATGACACAAATACTGGCTACGACCTTTATGAACAGTTCATGAACATTAATTGGCCCAATTTTCATGAACTGTTAATTATTAGTTTATAAAGTGTTAAGATTAAAAATCATGAATTGTTTATGACCTCAAAAAAATATTTTTACAGGGGAATGTCCGCTATGAATATACCATGGCTCTCCTTAGTGGGGGATGGGGGTTAGCTGTATAACTTATATCCGAGAAAGATTTATTGAGCTATAACAAAAATATTTAAAAATATAACTAAAATGCCCACCGTTTTGCATCTCTTTGTAGCATATTGTCATTGCTTGTAATGTGGTATCATCATAGACATTTTGGTTACGAACTTCACTCAAAAGTTTGGTACATTCCTCTGATCTCCCCATTCTCAAAAGGGCAACAGCCTTCAAAGCCTAACAAATAAGATAAATAAAACAATAACAGTTAGCAAAGAGTAGTTAAGAGCAGTTCCAGAGAGTAGTTAAGGTAGAGAAAATTCAGAAGAAAATTGATATTTTTAATGATTAATTGGCCAAACTTCAACACAAAATATCAGAAGAAAATAATGACATGCATCTAGGATTCCAGAGGGCTGAAGTATGCAGCAGCTTACATTATTATATCTTCAATTTGGATGCTGCTATAAAAAGTTCATATTGTATTATTTAAAAAAAATGATTCCCTGTCATGTTACAATGTCAGCCCCATGAAAAAAGCCTGAAATTTGGCCTATGGCGCTCTGAGTAAATGATGATGATGATGATGATGATGATGATGATGATGATGATGATGATGATGATGATGATGATCAACCTACCTTGGCATAGCTGCAGTCCTTTTGCTTCTTGAGAATTTTATCAACAAGTTGAACAGCTTGTTTATTATTGGAGTTGTCCAATGCATCTACAAAAACATTGAAAGTGATATAAACGAGTTCATTTTCAAATTCAAATTGAACAGGACATTTTGTTAGGCCAATCACATAAACAGGTCATTCACGCAAAATCAATAGGCCTACACTGATTAATTTAAAAACAAAATTCACCCAAATCTGGAGTAGACATCAAGCCTAGGAGCTTTTTACACTATAGGCTACTGAAATGAGGTCTGTTCATGAAATTTTCCAAATTTTAAGGTGCGTTTCATTAGTTTTTCAGTGAATGAGAAAAATCTAAATTCAAGTGTCTGGTCAATTTCAGTAAGGTTTCAGTACTCAATCCCATTCCAGTAGGTTTTCAGTTGCGATTCAGTATATCCAAGATTGATAGTGTCACACAGAGTGACTCAACTCTTTCTGGTGCTGTATAGCATTTCAGTGGGTGTCCTGATCTGAAAAGATTTCCTTTGTTTCTGGAATTTGGATATATATAAATGGTTATTAACCCACTGAGCCGACACCTCATCTGGCAATCGGTGGGAATTCACTAAGTGAGTTGCAGAGATCTGAAAAGTTTTCATGTAAATGAGATTAGCGCACCCGTAAGAACCAAGTAATCGATTTGCACAATAGTTCTCTTCTTTTAATTGTAATATTTAAAAAAATAAATGATTTCATTCTTTTTTTACATTCCATTTTACACGTCAGATTCTTATAAAAAAAATATCCGTAAGATAATTAACTTCTGGCAATTAGATATTGTTAACGAAGTAAGAACCAAATGTTAAGTTAAAGAATACACTATGTCGTCGTAAAATCAGATAGGAATGATCGACTGAGAAGCAACGTTTTCAACTTTACCAGGGCAACTTTCACGGAGAAGGTTTATTTGCCTACATCATTCATTGAACCATGTACTTATGAGATTGCATTCAAGTTAGTTGTAGACCTACATGAGTTGCTAACTGTTGTAAATTCCTAATTTGCATGACATGCATTTGATTTTCCTAGAATTTCTCAGCTACGAAAAATAAACCAACTTGAACTGTGCAAAAAATAAAAACAAGTGATATACTGTAATATTTTATGTAGAATTAGATAACCAAGCAACTTTATCAAGGCAAGTTAAACTCAAAATGTTAACAAGAATGTAAGATTATGGTCGATGTGAGGGATACATAAACGACACAGTAATAGTTTCAAGTGAACAACATATCACGCTGTTCTGTCGAAGCACTCAAGACAAGAGTCACTTGACAAGACTTCAAACTCTGTTTATATAATAACAATCACTGCTGACCTGCAATCCCCCAGTCAGCTGGCAGACTTTACAAGTTTCCATTACATCATAAATTACATTACAGCTATGATCACAGGAAGGGACAACATGCAATATATCTAAACATAAATCACGCAAAGAAAAAGGTTTTTCCACTTCCAATTCCAACTTAGATTCCGTCTGAATCACCAAGCCGTAATTAAACTGTTCACAAAGCAATCAACAACATGAAGTGATAAACTTGAACAACTAGTTTGTTTATTGATTAAAAACCAAGAAGAATATTGCTACAACATAGCCAGGGCATTGATATTTTGAATTTATAAGATAACCATCTCATAAGTTTTTAATTTTCAATTCCGTCAATTCTGTAAAAGCTAGCAGCAATCGAAAGACCATGGAAGTCAACAAACAAAGGCATTGATAACGTGTGTATGCACGCTTGGTGTACATAGTTTTAGTTCTACAGGCTAAAGTTATGGCAACCGTGGCTTTAGCCACGTCGATAAATAAATATGTGATGGAAATGGGTTTCCGGGTAGCGTCAATTTCCTCAAGGCAATTATCTGAGGCAAATGAGTTGAAACCAGCAAGAAACAATGAGTTAATTACTTACCCATAATAACGCTTAAAGGGTCAAACAAGACCGGCAGCCTTTGTATGGAATTTTTTGAAATCTGATCTAGTTGCTTTTTTACTTACGTCATGTTATTTCAGTGAGGTAATGATATTTGAGCTGTGAATTCTGGAACGCAACTTCTAATATTGTAACATTTTTTGAAATACACAAGCAAAGCAATATGAGTTGAATATAAAGATGATGACAATCAGGGTTTCAAATACGACATATATATAGTACTGATGAAGGCTAATGGCCAGAAACATGTACTTGTTTGCTGCTATATATATATATATATATATATATATATATATATATATATATATATATATATATATATATATATATATATATATAGATATAAAATAAGAAAAGAGACGTTTTCTCCGTTACTCGAAGTTTCGCGCTGTAGCGCTCCTCAGACGGTTTTATTCATATGAATAAAACCATCTGAGGAGCGCTACAGCGCGAAACTTCGAGTAACGGAGAAAACGTCTCTTTTCTTATTTTATATCTATACAGCTCTGCTTACCGGTATTGAGCACTATATTGATGTGTTGCTCTTAATAAATAAATTTATTTATTTATTAAATCAACATTATTATTCAAACACCCAGAAATCACACATGATGTTTATGTTGTTTCTTTTGGGTTCAGTAATGTCAGTGTAATAAATAACAGAAACATAAGCCATTAACTTGATCATTGATGTTGTCAAAATGAAGCTAGATTCGTTATGTTTCTTCTTTGTATGGAGCGCCGAACGTTGAAATATTAAATCCATCTTATTCAATTCAATACACAAATAAAATTCAATCCGAAAATATTCGATTCAATCCAAAACATATTCAATTCAATCCGAAATAATTATATTTACAATTCAGTGTAGGCCTACACTCAGCTTAATGTAACAGCTTAAATAGAAGACGCATTCAATGCAAAACAATATAATTCTGAAAAAGGCGTATTTAATTTAATAGTAAATGTCTAAAGCTATTACAATGTTAAATAACAAAAAAAGATATGTACATGAGAGAAAATGGTGGCAATGATAAACTTTAAGTAGGCCTATGTGTATTTATTGTATAATTATGGTTACTTTTTTTCCAAAGTATTCATTTGCGAAAGCAAAATCGTACAAATCAAATAGATCCTGTCCGGCCGGCCTTTCGATCAAGATGTTTCTGTTGGAAGAACTAGAATATTGGCACATGTCCTAGCCATCGGAGTGTAGCCCCAAATTGACATATGTTCATCCTGGAATAAAAGTAGCATATGATTACATGATTAACATATGGTGTAAATCATCAAATTAATATAAGAGACATATGCGTAAATTCAAATACTATTATGTCAGTGTTGGCAATTTCGATGGAAAGACTAATCATAAACGTGTAGGCCTATTGCACTTATACGGAAAATGAAAATACTGAGTAAAACTTTTGCAAAATATGACACATTCTGAAAAACCAATCTTATAGAAGACTAACACGGCAACTGAGAAGGATTGCTTATACAATCCCTTACATCATGCTAAACGTTTTTGGCTATTCTAATTTCCAAGTAGTAAAAATTTGTGTCACAATATCAAATCTTATATTTACCTCTTTACCAGTTCTTTCCCATAAAGATCTTCATTAAATTTTACAAATTCTATAGTCGGACGGGTATGGAAACCTAGTACCGGTTCGTCGACACTACCAGTTGTGAAAGATAATATCTGTCCAATTCCATTTAAACTTCGCTCTTTTTGGTCTCGACAGATCGCTCTTACATACTTGACAAAACGCAAATACGCTTTTTTTCCAGGCTGTTTTCATCTTCGCTGAAGACTGGACGCAAAAAATGGGTTAAATTGGTTGAGACCAATTTCCTTTCAGATTTCTGAAGTAAATGTCGTAGAACAGGGCGTTCGTAGAATAGCTGCTGCATCCCGCCAATGCTGTTTAACCCTTTAGATAAATTTCTTAGGCACAAACTCGAAGACAGCTTTGATTTGTCGAACATGTGATCCAGTACAAAATCTGGGAAAATGGCTGGAAGCTGCCCGTTTTGAAGTAACGCAATTACGATCATTTGACCGACGAGGATGTATTCTTTTGCACGATAGATGTTTAGGGATTCATCTAAAAAATAAGTAAAATACAGAAATTATTATATATTACCTACCCATCACAGTGTATCTTGAATAGAGCTTATGTAAGATTCTTTCCTGCAACTTATGGGTCTCTTTCTAGGTCTATTTTAGCTTTTTTATATTTGTTAGAAAATTTAGTAACAATTGAACATGAAAAACATTTCAACGAAAACACGAATATCCTGGAGGGTTTTCAAACTATTGTAAAACTCATTAAACAGTTAAACAGAAGCCTTGCGTTTTTTCAACGAATGCTACTCACCAGCAAAAAATGTGTCTTCTGTTTGCTTATTCATGAGGCAAATCCACTCTAGCCATGGACCTCCTAGGTCAGTCGCAAGCTCCCCCATGAAAATTATTTTGAATGTTAGTCTTTTGTCTTCGACATATCCCATCTCCAAGAATATGGACTGTAAACTACTTCATCTGTCCACAATAATCATGTTGGTGTCCATACTTGACGTCTCATTGGCAGTATCTCAGCATCGACCTCAAGCAGGTGTTTCTGTGCAACAGACAATATCTTTATTGGATCTGTTATATTTTGTGCCTCCAGTTCATCAACTATCTGTTGCACTTCTGGCTGTAATGGCTCAATGGCTGCATCTGTAAAGTGAACAATTATGCTATTAAAATGCTGTAGCAATGTTTTTCACTAATTTCCTAAATTCAATTAATAATGAATAATGTACAAAATTTTGCTGATCAAGTAGAATATATATGTAATACTCACATATCGTAAGCAAATTAAATGTCCGGTTAATGATCAGAATACACTATATGATGACGAGATCAGGTTGCTGATGTAGATTGCATTTGAGATCCACCTCTTTCTTCTTGCTGCTCCGTCGAATTTGGAGGACCATCACCATAATACATTAATTGGCGAAAATTCCACGTATGTCGCGATTCGATTGCAACAGCCGAGACAGATTGAGACTTGGTGATGTACAATTAAAATAAAATAAAAATAGACTGTGTTCGGGCGAAAACAGCATGATGTAGCGATATTATAGTAGTTTTTGTAGTCTCACATTTGCATTTAATTAGCCTCATTTTCATGTAATTAGACTCAATATATTTAAATATTAGCCTTGTATGACATAATTTAGTTTAGTATTTAAATAGTTTGTTTTGTAATTTATAAGTTAGTGCGTTGTTGGAAGGCGTTATGAGTTCATCAGCTCTTTGAACCCAACCCTAAACAAATTGAACTTGATTGCATTCAGGGTAGTCTTTTTGCTAATTGACTAATAAAACCAACGGCATAACTCAATATTATAAATATTATACAGTCCTCATTTTGGCCAGAACAGACTACCTTGTTGAGTAGTCGATAATGAAATACTGCGGCTATATTCATGGTTAAATCAGATACGTAATTCTAGTAATTGCTGACTGCTCCTATACAAATTGATGTCTGCCAAAGCTTCTATATATTCCACTCTGCATTCAATTTGCAAATCAATGAAAATAAATGTTTTAATGTTAGTACTAATCTTATACTCTTCCAAAAGTTAGCCATTCCCTCCCCATAACGATGGACCCTTAAAAATAGCTCCGCTACGCTCGGACTCATGGTGAATGATGTAATAATCAACATAAACAAATTGAAATCAAATTCAATAGAATATCAAATCATCATGCAAAGAAAAATCAAATCAAATCAACTTCAATAAAATAAACAATCAAATAAAATAAAATAAATTAAAATAAGAAAATCAAAGCAGAAGAAAATTAATCAAACTAATATAATAATTATTGTATAAGTGACATTAATAAAATAAATAAAAAATTTGAGAGAGATACTGTATTAAGAATGGAATAATAAAATAAAAGTTGAAAAAAGTAAAAAGAAAGTTCAATATATATCCAAATAATAAGTCAAATATAAAAAGGAAAAATAGCTCCGCTACGCTCGGACTCATGGTGAATGATATATTAATCAAAATAAACCAATTGAAATCAAATTCCATAGAATATCAAATCAATCAAATCATCATGCAATGAAAAATCAAATCAAATCAAATTCAAAAAAATAAATCAATCCAATTGAATGATATAAAATCAGATCAAATGGAAAAATCAACTTCAATAAAATAAAATAAAATAAATTAAAGCAATATCCAAATAATATAATAATATAAAGAAAAATATATCCAAATAATAAATCAAATAAAAAAAGGAAAAAATGTTAATGTACACCAATGGGATTGAACTCCAAACCCCATGCGCCTGATGCAGACGCTCCACCGCTAGACCATACTAAGATAGAACATTGAAATGATTTTCACTACTTATAATAGGCCTACAGGTGTGAGTTGTAAATGACGTGCGAAATTGTCTCATCTTTAAGCTGATGTCGCAGCAGAATTAAAACATTTTAATAAACAACAAATAACCATGAAAACTATTACCAGAAGAATATTTATTTCTCACTAAAATTATACTAGGGGCCTAGCGCAATTTTTTGACCTACAGTAAATGATGTCAAATTTTCCGTTCGGAGTATTGCCTTGTTATTGTTGTGGCATGGACAAGCTGGTTTAAATAGTCTTTAGAATTTATTCCAAATAAAACCATGACGACTGGCTTAGCAGTTTAATGTTATAAATAACTTCAGACAACAATACAAACAATAAATATATAATACTGTCTTGTCTAAGCCCCTAAACAAATGATGAATTGTCGGTGAAGTTCTCATGGTCAGTGTTTTGGATTGAATTGAACAGGGCTTGGAATAACGTTCGCTAGGTCGCCGGACACGTAGACTGACATAGTCTCATTTTGGCCGGACATACGGTGATCTTTGCCGGACAAATTTTCATTGTTAAATATTGATATAAAGTTTTTTTTGGGTCTAATATATTGTGTACCCTCAATGCCATCTCTCCTTTTAGCTGATGATTATAGTTGTAAAGAGCCTGCCTAGAATTTGATTAAATCAAAATAAAATTTATCATGGTTTCATATTTCTTGGTGCAGGGGCCATGTTTTTGGGCTCGATTTTCAAGGTTTTAAATTATCTCCGCTGTATATTAAAGGTTCTTCAAATATTCTTAAATTATAGTTCATATTTCTCAAAATGTTTTGAATCGATTTTATTTTTGTTTGTTTATAAATAATATGTTTACATATCTCCGTAAAAACATCTAGGAAATTTATGGCTTTTCGGTTCTGATTTGATTTGATTTTGTTTTGTTTTAAAAAATCAATTTTTAAAACTAGTAAGATCTAGTTATGATGGGATGTGTAGCTCTGCTAAATTTGTCACATTAGTTCGTAAATTAAATAAATTATTCAGAGTTTTATAATATAAATAATCTCTCAATGTTGGTCAAGTCTTTTACTCGCAGTAGCTTTGTATTCATTCAAACTGCTCGCGTGTTATTGACATTCACACTCAGGTCTTGACCTTTCACACTTGAACAAACAAAAGAATTCAGCATAATTTGATCACTTCAGCTTTGAATTACATAAACTATTCATACAAAATTGCAAACCATTGTTTTGAGATCGCTTGTCTTGCCTACACAATCATAATATTACTTTAAAAGAAATACGGACAAAGTGGAAAAACTGGTATGAGACTTTTGAGTCATTTATAGCTTGTTGCTGGGATTTTGGTTTTGGATTTATGGTATCAGTTTTCTAGAATATATAAACAGAACTTCCTTTATCGCAGTTCACAAAGTTTTAAACATTTAAAACAGGAAGTAGCCTAGAATTTTGAATGATGCGGCTGTAAATCAACTGTGAATAGGGCGTTTGAGTGATTAACAACCATTTGCGAGCGCAAAACAAAGAAACCGCACAGATAACGATAACGCTATTTAAACAGGCCCTTGAAACAACACTAGCTAGACTACGCAAAAAATTTACATAGCATGGAGTTGCAGACCCATACTTAAAATGTGAGAATTCATTCCTTTTATATATTATTAAAGTAATTAATTATTCTACTTTTTGATTTATTTAATCATTAAATAAAACTCAGAATTATTTCAAAAGATTGACGGACAACTTTGACCATTGACTGACTGACTTTGCCGGACAAAATGCAATTTATGCCGAACATTGTCCGATTTGGATTGAATTGAATGTTTTTTGGATTGAATTGAACAATTTTGGACTGAATTGAATAATATTTGGATTGAATTTAATATTTTTCGGATTGAATTGAATATGTTTTGGATTGAATTGAATGTTTTTTGGATTGAATTGAATGTTTTTTGGATTGAATTGAATGTTTTTTGGATTGAATTGAACAATTTTGGACTGAACTGAATAATATTTGGATTGAATTGAATATTTTTCGGATTGAAGTGAATATGTTTTGGATTGAATTGAATGTTTTTTGGATTGAATTGAATGTTTTTTGGATTGAATTGAACAACTTTTGACTGAATTGAATTGAACAACTTTTGACTGAATTGAATAATATTTGGATTGAATTTAATATTTTTCGGATTGAATTGAATATGTTTTGGATTGAATTGAATGTTTTTTAGAATTGAATTGAATGTTTTTTGGATTGAATTGAATAACTTTTGGATTGAATTGAACAATTTTGAACTGAATTGAATAATATTTGGATTGAATTTAATAAAATTTGGATTGAATTGAATATGTTTTGGATTGAATTGAACGTTTTTTGGATTGAATTGAATAATATTTGGGTTGAATTGAATATTTTTCGGATTGAATTGAATTATTATTCATTGAATTGAAAAGTTGCCGGATTGAATTGAATTGCTTTGCATTGAATTTTAATTGTGTATGGAATTGAATATTGCAACGTTCGGCGCACCATACCTTTGCAAGAAATATCACATTCATACATTTGTAAACAAAAATATAGTATCAAATGTGCAGAATTATCTACATTACACTTTCTTTCAACAAAATTCTTTATTCCATATTACATCTTTGGTAAACGGTCTTAGCAAATCACAAACACTTCTTTGTAGTTTTACTGTTCTAGTTATAAATTCCAGTTACCAGATTTCATCTCTATGAAAACTCAAAACCGAGTTGATGATATCACAACTGGTGTTTGAAAATGAAGTTTTAAAAGAAATGTATTTTTTTTCAAAACAATTATTGCCGGTCAATAATGCCCCTTTAATATTTTTTACACAGAGCATTGCAATGCAGCACAAGGTCGAGTTGACCCACTCCTTGTAAACAGCCTTTAAACTCTGAAAGATAATGAAGGTGTGCCTTAGTGGAATCATTGTACTTGGAACGCCAGATATTTACGCAAATTTCAAGCCACACCAAAACATGTTTCACGCCAAAATACGCCAACAATTAGTTTAAAAACTATATAGAAAAATCCTAGCCAGGATTTGACAATCTGTTGTATGCCATATATCCGATACATCTGGCGTAATATACATGAAATCCGACTTTGAAAGTTGCGATTATTTAAAGTTGGCCGTGTCACATTGTCACTGTTGTTTATCTTGACTTTATCGTGTGAATACAGTGAATTTATGGTGTCAGTTTCACCCAGTTTGCAGAGTACGGCAGAGCCATCCCCGAGATAATATTTGCAGCATTTCTAGCCGCCGTGAAATTCTTTCAGGAAGCCTTATTACTTCTATTTTCTATAGAATATTGAGATTCCGCCCGCGGAGAAGGCAAAAATTTGTTAAAGCGCCCGCGCATGCAGTCCTGAGAATATTACATGGCCGCCCTCGAAATCTCGTCGAAAATCGCCCTTCTCTGCAAACTGGAGTATCAATAACTCCCGGTCTGCAAAGCATGGCAGCTGCGTCCCTGAGATGAAATTTTTCTCGTTATTGTCGCTCCTGAAGCTGCAGTCTTCATCGAAAATTGATAGTTAAACATTATTATTTTCTCATTTTCTTTGCAATTTTTGCTGAAATGATGGATTTTGCCGCCCCCGAAATCAAATTTGATTAGTTGCTAGTGTCCTTCCTTATCCTATCTGTTAGTCTGTTATACTGTTACTCTTTGCAATCTTTGGTCTGTTTACTAATTCGCTGGTTTTAATATTTCCAGGAAATCGTTAAATTATAAAACATTTTACTTGATAATTCAATGACTCAGTTAGTGATAAATTATGAAAATGATTACAATTATCATTGTTTACGTACCATAAATCGGTCTTAATCTTCGTTCAGTGACATCAACGTGATTCTTGTTAGCGGCCATGTTGTCAGACAGCCTCATAGACTAGTCTCACTTTCATCATACCTGTAGTAAAATGGCGGAATCTCAGCAAGAAGAGGAAAGAGAAGTTCTCTTATGTATTTTTGAAGGAGACGAGAATTTTAAGCAAATAAACGAAACTCGATTTCAATACAAGTACACTTTAGAATCTGATAATAGTAAATCATTAATAGTGGAGTTATCATGGCCATATAATTACCCAGAAGAGCTAGCAGTCATTAATTTAGATACTTTTTATAATAATTCAATTCCTGATGATATCAAAAATGATATTAAAGAACAATTGACTGAGCAAGCTACTCCTATGTTTGGAGAAGCTATGACTTATAGTATTTTCGATTGGATGAAAGAAAATTTCTCAGCCTTTTTAGAAAAGATTCCCGAATCATCAACGAAGGTAGGCCTATTAAAGTTCTTAAATCAATCTTAAAGTTCCAATGTCCAAGCATGTTTCTCTGTTGCTTCGGAATTTTCAGACTCAAGATAATGACTTCGAATCCTGGGATGGTACCAGGGATTAGGAAATTACTTCTTAAAAAACTATTACAGCTACTCCAGACTGAAAAGTTTGTTGTGCTCGCCTGCAGATCTCAGGCGCGCAGCAGACTTTCGTACGTAGGATTTCAACTAACTTAATTAAATCTCAAGCGCGCAAATTGCAATATTTTCAATCTGGCAGCTACTGTTCCTTTAACAAATAAGTATCCAGAATTTCAAAAACTGACGATCGCCTATCCAACCACAAACAAAGAAGGAACTGATAGCTTGATGATTAAATAATTCCAGCTTTGGAAGGATTCATCCAAACTGTGACAATGAAATACTTGCATCCAGGGTCCAACAAAATGCGGGAACTTGGAAACCTGGTTTGCGTAAGCCTGGCAAAATTCAGAAGGAAAAGGCAAAATGCTAGATATCGGCCTAGGCCTAAAGCTAAAATAATTAGAAAAATATGAAGAATAAAATTTTGATTTTACGTTTTTGTGTCTATAAAATAATTGAACGTTAATCTAAACAGTTAATGTTTGGGGAAGGTGAAAACTTTTGTCGGACCCTGCTTGCGTCAACAGTTTTAGAAGATATTTTGAACTAATCTATGCTACAATATACGGTTTCTTTAAAGGGCCATTATTGACCGAAAACTAGAGATCATTTTAAAAAAAATATATGTTTTTCAAAGCCTTATTTTCAAAGATCAGTATGACATCGCCAAATCGATTTTGAGTTTTCACAGCGATAAAATCTGGCAGTAAACTACAAAAAAGAGTTTTATGATTGCTAAGACCATTTGCCAAGATAATAAATTTGTGGAATAAAGAATTTTAATAAAAAAGCAAGCTGAAGGTAGCTTTGCATATATTTGATACTGTTTTCCTGTTTGCGAATCTATGATATTTCTTGCAAAACAATTTATATATTGAACATATAGGCTACCTTCATTTTTGATCATTTTGACAAGCTGAATCAATCTATATCTATAAATGGCAAAGTCTGTGTGTGTGTGTACGTGTGCTGTAGCAACCATGGATTTTGTTTTTCGTTTTTCTCTGTCAGTTGTTATGTAAAAATTTCGAAAAACATATCATTAGAATCAATGTCATTCCGCGAGTTTAATGACGCTTTTAGTTTTTTATATTCAATTCCCTATTTCCTGCATCGAAAGAAAACATATCTTTATTTTGTAATCCAACTTTGCATGACAACAAGAAAGCAATTTGTCCTTCTCAATTTCACATGCATTATTGACCATTCTCTATTGTTCACACAATTATTCTATTGTTCTATTGATGAAATCTGTCAATCAAATTCTAAATCTAAGTAACGGAAACAGTCTTAAAAATGAATGGATCAACCCCGCAGCGCGGGTCACTCATTGCTAGTAGCTTATAATTCTGTGTTTCAATTACACTGATATTATTGAAACTCGATCGAAACAAAACAAACATCATGTTTGGTGTCTGGATGTTTAGAGTATTGAATGGTTTGCTACAGCAAAATTGATCCAAACTGTATTTTATTTCTGAATCGGATACTGGCTGTTGCCCATGTTGTGCGTTTCTCAACGAAAGTGTAACATAGGTTTTAGTCTGCACACAGGTTAATGAGGTGCCTCTTTTATTATTTCCAGGTTCAATCAGAAGCAGGTAATGATTCAAAAGGTTCAAAAGTCAAGAAAGAACAATTATCAAAAGCGCAAAAACGTAAAATTACTGAACGGACTAATTTCAAAGGTGAACGTGAACGTGGATGGGATTGGATTGATGTGGTTAAACATTTATGTCAAACTGGTGGCGGTCAAATTAAATAGGCTAATAATTAAAATGTTACATATCCTCATCATAATTTATAATTATATATTTAATGTAATTTAGATTTGTAAAAATCTGTTCTTAAATATTTGACTTTTATTATCAGATTGGCATCTTGATAGAAAGCCACCTCAACTCAAGGAATTATCTGATAATTTAATCTCTTTTCAAACACAACACAACCCTCTTGTTGAGGGGTTTGACAATGATATTTTTATTATTACAATAACATCAACAAAAGTATATTGAATGGAATAATAAAGAAATTCTATTAAAAATTTATGACGAATATTAATGCTGTAATCAAGTATCTTATAATAGCACTTTCATATCTAACATTTACAGAAGGGTAAACATCATAAACATAAAATATTTTTTTGCTTTCAAAGAAATGCTTATTTCATAATTTGTGCATTGGTCTTAACAGTTCAAAAGCAGAGCTGAGCTTAAATCTAGATCCTAGGATTAGGATGGATCTTCACGTTTTGACTGGAGCAGGATTGGATCTAGATTTGAATCCTTGCATTGAGACCTTGGATTCGTATCAAAATCCTAAAAAAGAAGTGTTTTTGTTACTATTATTATTTTGGTACATTATGTATTTACAGGGATTTCTAGGTCAAGAGGATTCCCCGTGAGATTCCCTTGGAAATGTTTCCCCTCGTCTTCATTGAGAGGCAGCAGCTTCAGTCCATTTGTACTACAAAATGGCAACCGTCGTCAAGAATGAAGTGAAGAAAATATATAAACGAAAGAAGGGTGATGACGATGAAGAAGAAAAGGAAGTCGTTACGAACCGAACGACAATAGATTATCAAAGACAGCATTTGGAAAAATTAATGAAAGATCCAGTAAGTTAGGAAAACAGGCCTAGAAAACTGAACTGATAGACTCAGGCTGTGCAATATTGGATTGGGTCATTTGGATTTTGGATTACAATTATACCAATTACTGACAGAAAACTGACTGACTAAGACTGAGTAGCCTAACTAAAAAGTAAAAACTAAACTAGCCTAATAACCTAGCTCGACGCTCTACTGATTTTATAGGAAGTCCCGGCATATTTTAGTAGGTTTTTATAATAATTATAGGCTATATCGTCTGATCGTCACTGTTTATTATTGATTATCTCTCATAACGCACATTTTGCATTCCGTGAAATAAGAAGTTATAAAATTGTTTATAGCGTCTCATTTGCAACAAACTTTTGTGTTCATTATCTAACAATGAGATGAGAAAGTAAGATGAAAAGTTACACTTTGCTATATGAATTATGTAAGCATGCAATATTAAAATATAACAATGAAGCTTTTTTTAGCAATTGAAATAAAAACATTTGCGTCACTATTTGTATAACATCCAAGTCAAATTTCAAATTAAATAAATTCGATATTGTGTACAACAAAACAAATCAAATCCGAATATTTTCGATCATTATAAATTATAATAAAAACCATTTAATTTAGTTTAAACTGTATATCATTTTGAAACACATTTGTATATTGCGGAATGAACATAAAAATCTAAATAAATAAATTAAGTAAGAAGAGCTTGACTCATTAGCCTGCTCGCAGACTCAAAAATCTTACATAGACTGCCAATCCCATTGACAGACTTTAGAGAAAATCGGGTTCACCATGGGGATCCATAATGGCTAACGATTCCGACTAAAACATGAAAAGTTGCGCGAATTTTGGAAATTAGTCGATGATTTACTATTAGTTGAAACAATTTTTTTTCAAAACTAAGGAAAATGGTGACAGGATTTTTTTACATAAAAATTATCCTGTATTTATTCATTTGTTATTGTTTTATTGATTGTATATGTTGGAGTAATTGCTTATGACTTGTGTAAGACAGCAACAAACGTCAAAATGAATCATTTTATGTAATTAATACCACTGTAGCGAATTGTATATGTGATTTGTGTAGTGAAAAACCTCAGATCTGTTCTTCAGCGCCAGACAGAGCACGCGATATTAGAAATATATTTAAATTTTTGTTATATATCAAACGTCGTATATTTCTGAACTAGCTGATATCAGAACATCACATACACACAGTCCTCTAAAATCCAAATAATGTTTGTTAGTTCAACTAACAAAATAACTTTGAATAGATGGGAAAATATTAACTCCGTTAACTATTTGCCACGCCATTTGACACCATTTTGGATATTTCTATTTTTATCATGAAGAGGTCATCACTTTTCCAGTGTTATGATAAAAACATATCCGAAAACACGCGAGGGTAAGAAGAGTTTATCTTAATTCAAATCATTCAAATGTATGCTCTTAATTCTACACATAAATGCAGTTTATTTTGGTATAATTTAAATTTGATTCAATATTGGCATGTTATTCTATTATTTTCAATGAAGAAACTGGCATCTAAATATAGGCCTACTAGCGTTTTATACAGAAAACAAAACACCCGACTGAAAAATACATTGAAATACAAAATAGCATAATAAAATTCTCATAAACATATTTGAAAGGAATTAATTTTATTTATTTGATTGAGAAAACGCCATTGATGTAAACCTTATAATGAATAATTTCCGAAGAAATGAATACAAAAGCCGTAAAACGTTTTTCAAACTTTCAGTCGCTGATGACGTAAAAAACTCGGGAAACAATAGGACTATTGTTCTATTACGATTAATCAATTCTTAATCGATTCTTCTCTTCGATTCATCGATCCCAAAAAAACTGGATCGACCCATCACTAATCAAACCTGTATATTAAGGCCATCTGTCTATAGTGGTCAATTATCTACCTCTCGTAGCTGGCTGTTATGTACAGGTTTCACTGTAGTGCACAGTAAAGAATAACCAGTAGTTTGATACGATCAGAGCGATAAAACTTTCTTTGTGTATAAAATCAGCATCGAAATAAAAAGGGAGACACATACACAATGTCCACATTTTTATAAAATATGACTTTTTTTGAAAATACGACGACTTCAATTTGGAAGCTGTATTGCTTGCACGACTACAAATTATTCAAATGTTTCTGCTCAGAAGACGTAGAGTTTATGCAGGAAAATACAGTAAACCATTCTGGGTCCGGAAATTATTTGAAGAGAGGAAAGAGAAAGGAGAGTTTCATATACTCGTAAAGGAAATGAAGCTCTACGACATCGAATATTTTTACCGTTCTCTTCGAACATATGTCATTCGACATTTGAACAATTTTATGTAATGACTGGTCTAAAAATTGAAAAGAACGATACTCACATGAGAAAACCATGTGTTTGTTTGCGTTATTTGGTGACTGGAGAATGTAGATTCACAATTGACAAAATACAGGCTACAAATTTCATCCCGCCATCTTGTTTGCTGAATATGTCATGACAACATCAGTTTCAGATGATTTGCATTGGCTTGATTCACTTTTCGCTTCAGCGAAACTTGCAGCGAAACTTGCGTGGTCCAAACTCGTGTTCAACGTCACACAACGCATGCGTACTCGGCTTTTTAGCCGCGAAATTTTCGCTGCAGCGAATTTTTCGTCAAGTGGAAACCGGGCTTAATGAAGTGGGTTAGGCCTACAGCTGTATCACTAAAACTTGAATTTTCACCTTTTAGGATAAGCCCGTATTCATTCCTGAACCACCCAAGTCAAAGAAATGGCGTGATGCTCCAGAATTTGTAAGGCATGTAATGGGTAAGTGAGCCCACATGACATATTCAGCAATGGTTTGAAGGTAATAATAGCATACCGTAATAATGATGTGGATTATGCAGTTATGAAACATATTTTCACAAAAAAATATATCAGTCTGGTTCTCCTATTTCTTTTGGAAAAAACTATTTTTCAAAACCATTATCAATGGGCAGAATTTGATACTTATGCCTACAATTAGGGTTCACCAAAATCCGGCAACCTGGCGAATAGGTTCAGGAAGATTGGCCAACATTCTGAAGAAAATCAATTTGTTTTCGTGGTTCTTCGCACTTGAACACTATAATTTGAGAACCATTTGGTTTGAAAACTTTCATAATATTTCTTTATAACAATGTCCCTATTTACCACTCTTCTCTTACATACCTATACTCAAATTTGTTGTATTACCAGAGTCCAATATAAAAAATTCATTCTTGGGGTCATTGTCGAAATGTGATAAAAAATGCACCTTTCTAATTATCTTCCAAATTATGGAAAGCGTCAAAGCAAACAATCTTTCAATTGATTATACAAACTTAAAATACACAACTATTTCCCCCTTTAGTTCTGAGTTTGTGCTAGCCTTCCAGGATTTTTAAGTTCCGAAATGCCCAATTTTATCGAACCTTATAGGCTACAGTGTACATTATCTTCAATTTGTTTGATATCTCAGATCAATTTTGAAATTTTTTATAATTTAGGCTCAAGTGCTGGTGCAGGAAGTGGTGAGTTTCATATATACAGAGGATTACGGAGAAGAGAGGAAAACCGTGTGACCTTTATGGAACGAGAAGCAGTAGCAGTAAGTTGTTCCTATTCTATTTTCTATTGTGTATAATTGCATCTTCACGAAATTCTAAACTGTATATATTCGTAAATGATAAACAAATTTATATCATACAAATATAAAAAAGTTATAACAATTATACCACGAGCCTGAGTTTTCTATCGTCGAATAGCCACAAATGTCCCTCGAAGAAACTTTGACGGTAGACAACAACTTGGGCGAGTTGTCTAATTGTTTCAGTAGAAGCCATTAGTGGAGTGGTCCAAGCAAACATAATCAAGAGTAATAAATTCAAACTATTGATTAGCCTGCGTCACAGACCAAAACACTTTGAGAACGAACGTAACGTTCTCAAAATGTTTTGGTCTGTGACGCAGGCTAAGTATTTATTGACTTATTGAATAATTAATGTTGAATACATGAATACAGCCGTCAATCAAATGCATGTATGACGACTGCAACATCCAATCAAGGATAACATTCAAAACTCCCAAATATTTGCGGAACAATGATTCCATCGTCGGGGCAATTTTCAAATAATTGCTCTTCTTAGGACAAGCGCGACATTGTTTTCCCGTTTACAAATACATTGAATACATGGACACAGCTTGGATATTTGCAATCAAACTGTTGAAACCATGCGAGGTTCTGGTACAAAAATTTACGAATCTTAATTCATTATCATCTTTCGAAAATTGATGAACAGAATAGGCCTTCAACGTCATTTGAGTACATCAGAAATAGCAAGGGTTTATATGCAATGGATTTAGTGGTCGAGGAAGAGATTGCGGGACTGCCCTTCCAATTCCAAATAACCTGCACTAATTTTGGAGTATTGAAAAAACAAATCAACATCAAATTTGACAATTTGACGTCACAGCGAAGTTTCACGTCCCGAACGTCATGCAAAATATTCAAACGTATAGTAATACTGCAGGTGACGAGGCATGTACGAACAAGAATGCATGACGATAGATGACGCAAATATTGCACGGCTTTCAACCTACTTTCTTTCTACTATGCAGGTACGCAAGTAGGCAATTTACAGACACCATATTCGTCTTCACTCGGGCACAGAATTTGGAACTCTCATATAAATTTGATTCAAAAACATTTGTGAATCACTTGTTTACTATTTGAAATTTGCGAGGGAACGTGCCCTCGTTCACTATGAGAAAACGATTCACGATTGAGCAACCAATAAGAATGCAGATCATTGAATAGTACCCTAGCTGGTTGAGAGAAGTAAAATAGAGCATGCATTCCTATTAATCATATATCGTAACACATCATTTCTAAACAGAGTATGTTTTGCATGATAATGCTTTTTTATTAGGTTATGAGCACTTTACAATTAATATTATTCCACACAATAACAAAGGCATACAGACATCAATAAATGTTTTGATACCCAGTGTTAATTGAAGCCAGCAGCAAAAATCTACAAAAATATATATATATATTTGAATCAAGTCGAACTTGCTTAATATCCCCCCTCTGGTACAGATGAAAAGTGGGACATTAAGCGAGGTAGGATTATGAGAGTTTGTATGGAGAATGGAAAATAGAAATCAGTTTTATGTGAGGATATTAAGCAAGATGGGATATTAAAAGAGGTGATATTAACCGAGTTCGACTGTAGTACAGTATCATTTATTTGGTAATTAATTAATTAATTTTTACAGTATTCAGCCTTGTGACTGGTACCTAAGTATTTGAATATTTTTTAAGGATGAAGAAAATGATGCTTTCCATCAGAAACTTGCTGAAAATAAAGCAAAAGCAGATGACAAAACCGCAAAGAAAAGAGCCAAAAGGTAAACAGTAGACCTAGGCCTACTTATCAATTAACTCCTTAAGAAATCAATTCTTATATTCTTGGTATTGTTATATTCTTTATGATCGCAGTGTTCTAAAAGCAGCTCGTTAAGTTAAGAGGATATAGATATCAATTTTACTCCAGGCTGAATGAATAAAGACCAAGATAAGATAAAGAACAAATCAATTTTGATTGATTGTGCTGAGCAGTTGATGCCTTAAGAACTTAATTCTTATATTCTTGATGTCATCATCTTTTGACATTGCAAAGTATACAGTAGTTAAAAAATATTTCAAATCTTGGAAAGAAGTTAATATGTCGAAATTAATCTGGATTAAATATATTGAATCCTCAAAGTTTGCCACTAGAATAATTATGAAAAAATTTATAAGCAATCATTCAATTAGTTGATACCATTCAGCAAGTAATTTATTTTGATGGTGCAAAAAATATTCATCCTTGACTCTTCCATAAAATCTTTCTTTTTTGAATTCCTCTAGGCAAAAGCAAAAAGAAAGACAGCGTTTGGCAAAAAAGCTAGAACAATCAAAAGCAAAAGATGACACCAAGAAAACTGGTATGTCAATGTTGTCAAGGAAACCAATATGTAACAATCATAAGCAGGGGATGATCAAATGGGGGCATTCGGGGATTGAGAGTTCAGGGAAGCTTGCACAAATTCAGAAGGAAGGGGAAGAAGTAGATGTATTTGGTTTCCGGTAGTTTAATTTTGACGCGTTCAAAAATGTTGGTTTCACTTTGTGTGGAATCACCCCCAAGACTGTTTGAGATGATTTGTTGAATTATGTGACCATTTAGCCTATTCTATATTAGGAGTTACGGTTATGTCTCTATAATATTCTGTATTTCATTTCAGATGATGATAAAACGGTTGCTCTGACCAAGGGAGAAAGTGACCCAGAAGAAGAGGAAACTGATGAACCTCATTTCATTGTCGGAGGGAAGTAATTAAAATCTTTATTTCAAGGTAAATTTATGCTGTGTCAAAAGAGTTTTACGAAAACAAAGATAAAATCCGTGCCAAGCAAGTGATGATATATTATGGTGTGATTTCGACTAGATGTTTTATCTATCTGGATTTTTCAAGCTACTAATATTGTAGTATGTGCCAAACATGATTTGAAATAAGGCAGACAACATTTCGCAGTAGCCTACCTTTTTGTATTGTATATTTATAACTATGCTACTATTTTTTTGTTACCCGTACATTATCAACAACTTAGATTGCAGTACTAAACAACGACAGGTAACTGATTTATAAAAATAACAAAATAAATGTATACAGATTAGAGTTACTGTATTTATATACAAATCTGTTTAAAAAAAATTAAAAACAACTATCTAAACTATCTCATAAATTATATAAATAAATGTTTTTGTATAAAACATAAAAATGTAAATAAAATATTTTAAATCTAATGTGGACTTTGCGACTCAATGTTTATGTGTACGAGGTTTCTAAATTATTTATATAAAAATGTGTATGATAGCTAGGCTAAGCTAAATTATATTGATATTCAAACTTCGTATACAGTATAATACTGTTTAGTTCAATCAAAAGCGTAATGATAATGTAGTCAAGGTATGTAACGTATGGATCATGATATAAGAAATGATTCTGAAGTTTCGGACACAATCAGAATGAATTCAGCAGACGTTTCAGCATTCTTGTTTGTGAGATTGTTCTCTTGGTATTTATTTTAGATTCATTTCTTCAAATCAAAATTCATTTTTCTGTGCCCTATGCGCATTGCCCACTAACAAAAATTTTCCCATTAAGAACTCATTGAGAATTTTTTTCCATATCCAAACAATACAATTATTTAATCCAGTCAACCTTAACCAAACCATTGTCAGTTATTCAATGAACACAATTTTTCCATATCCAATTATTACAAATTACTGTACTCATTAGCGTAATGCAGTCTTTCTAGGTATTGATGAAGATGTTTTCCAATAAGCAATTGCTCCTAATCCCAAGAAGATAACTATTATGACAATAGCAACTATTATTACCGCCATGCTGGTCTTGTTAGAATCTGTTTGGTAAAAAATCAAATCCAATATTAATATTCAGTTACAATATATTAATACATAATTAAAATTATTATTAATGGCAAGTTTTTTTTTAACTTTTTCTTGCTTCCGAAGCTCCTATTGATAAATTGAACCCTGACAATTCAGTAGGGTAATAGGGTGGAACACGAAACAATTACGTAGGAACAATAGAATCTCCAAGGTTTCAAGACTGACCTGATAGTAAAAAATCTTTTTACAAATTTTCGCTTTTCACAATCAAGACTTTAAGACCACATCAAAAATTATGAACACATATTTAAAGAAACTGGTTGCGATGAATTTGTAATATTTTTTATAACACAGCTGTTCTAGCCTGCGCGCAGACCTTACCTAAAGATTTTCATGTAAGGTCTGCGCGCAGGCTAGGCTGTTCTTGAATACCGTAATTCATGGTATTAATCAAGGCGTGGATTAATAATAAAATAATTATCAAACTCGATTTTGCATAATAACGGATAAATAGACAACTTTTATATTCACTTGTATGACTTCAAGACCATATCAAAAATTATGAACACATATTTAAAGAAACTGGTTGCGATGAATTTGTAATATTTCTCATGACACAACTGTTCTTGAATACCGTAATTCATGGTATTAATCAAGGCATTGATTAATAATAAAACAGTTATCAAACTTGATTTTGCATAATAACTGATAAATATACAACTTTTTTTATATTCACTTGTATGATCATTCAAATGGCTTTACCTTCAATTTCAAAGAGAATATCGTGGACATGATCCCCAAAAGGCCGTCCATCAGACATTCTACTCAAATCGTTGAATCCTGCATTCCATAACATAAAGCCACCAAATGTTGAATGAGTTTTAGCCCTCTGTGAAATTAAAAAGAAATGATACAGTGAAGTTTGTATACAGGCAGGCAGTCAGCAACAAAATATGAAAAATATGAAAAATTACTGTTATAAAAAGGTCCAACAAAATTAGGAATCCTGGATTCCTAGATTCCGGAAGGCTGGAGACAAATCCAGAAGAAAATTGATATTTTGATGATTTATTGGTCAAACTTCAACAAAAAATTCAGAAGAAAATGTTGAAATGTATCTATGATTCTAGGAGGCTGAAACATTTGTCAGACCCCAGTGTATATATATGTAAGGTGTATGTTGTCTGTAGTCTATTTATGTAGGGTGAATCAATATTAGAACATGATTTTTCTATTTTGAACATTGAGCTGTATTTGAGAACACAGTGATGCTATTGATTTAAACATGCGTTGCTGGATTGAATGGGTTTAATGTGGGCTGAGTAGGATTGGGGAGATCCCTTGTGAACAATAGCAAGTTGTCACGTAAAGCTGCAATGACCGCAACATTTTGTTTGGATATACAAAAAGAAAATGAAACAGCAGGCCAAATAAAAACATGGATCAAGTGATTCTAATGATTCTAATTGATTGACACAGTGATTCTAATGACATGCCTAGGCTTACTAATTTCATACATTTTGACGGAGACGGAGAGTTGTTAGCATAGGCTTAAATACGTTTGAAGGAAATCTCTTTTATATGCTAAGATTTTTTAGTCAATTACATAAATTGTGATTAATAGTCAAATGCTTGTTGATTTGAAGTACACAACAAATGTACAAACAGATACACATAACAGAATTATGTATGCGCACCGACAAGGAATCGAACCCCCATCTCCCGCATGATTGTCCCACGCATCGTGCCCCGCACGATTGTCCCACACATCGTGCGGGCACTCTGCAACTGAGCTATCATTACACAAATATATTTAACTTTTAACAATTAGACACTGAGACTGCGTTGCCTTCAGTCGAATCATTGAATAGTCAAATAGCGAAATACTCCAGTATCTCAACCATGAAGTCTCTTCAGATGTTCAAACCGCAAGTTCTTTAAAAAACTTTTTTTTTAACGCAAATCTTCGGGTTAATTAATAATGAATTAATTGAATTTGTAATTTAACTTTTCTGCAATAAAAATCGATTTGCTGATCAATAAACTTATAATTAACAACAATATAATCTTTCAAAAAGTGCTACAGAGACAGTCAGGATGTGTATATAATTTATTGATTAACACCCCCTCCCACCATGTACGTAGATGTATGCTGTTGGTATGACCTCCGCTCCCCCTAAACAGACTACATTCTTTATGGATAGTCCCTACGTTCATGAGCTTTACCATGAAAACAGGTCATGTAACGTTGAAGAAAAGTTTACATGAATTAAGTGGCCTGTCTTCATCGATTTTCAGTACAATGTTTTCACGGGATTAGCTTACCTCATAAACAGCTTTTATATCAGAAAGTGATCGATAATAAACTTCTCCACCAGGTATTCCACTAGCAAGTGGATGTGCTGCTAATCCAATATACACTTTGGGCCCAACACCACTATGATTCCCAGTCACATGTTTAGCAAATTCATTCCATTTTTCAAACCGATACCAAAATATATCACTACCAGGTACACACGTACAACAATAAAATTGTATATAAATATCAGTAAATAATTCTCCATGTAAAGTGAAGGCAGTGTCTGTATTTGCAGTTGTATTTGGTCCAAGATAAATATCTGGAAACGGACACCCAGGTGGTGCAGTAAGTTTATAATGTTTCGTTAAATCACTAGACATGAGATCATGAAGTCTTTTTATAAATGCTGCATAACCAAGCGGTGTGCCTTTTTCAATGTCTAAATCGATTCCATCCAAGACAGCACTATCAAATAAACATCGAATGATACAAATCAACAGGGCTCAATAAAATGGGGACTACTGGTGAACTACAGCTGGTTGCATGCATATTTTGAGAACAATACAATCAGGCTACTTAATGAGCATTTTTCAAAATTGCAGAATTTGGAAGGATTATTTTTCTGGATTAATAAATTATAACTTGATTGATTTTGATCGATAGTGATTATAGGCCAACTTTCAATGTCACCACAACCTTGTGTAGCTATGTTAAAATCCGGGAGGACGCAGTCCGATCCCTCGTCGATAGACTACATGCTAAATATTATTTGTAATTGTCTGTAAATGTTATATGCATGGCTCAGCATGAGCATAGTGCTGCCAGGGTCATGACATGATCATACAAATCTGCATAATGACTACAATGACCAAATTGACGATACTTTCAGTATCATGAATATCCCAATGATTTTACTACTTTCACAACACTGATTTGGTGATCTGAGGCTTCTTAGGAAATTTAATTATCACAAAATTTATGATTGCAATAAAATTGATTGATAAGAAGTTTCTTAGAATAACATTTTATGACAAAAGATAACGATAAAAACTGCAAGTAGTTGTGGACAACGTTTCGGATATATTCATGATATTCATCATCAGGTCAAATTAAAGAAGTAAGTTATTTACAAACTATATAATAATGTATATGGTAGCCTACTAATCTTATAAAATTCTATTCTTATAAATCTGTAAAAGAAGTTTCAAATGGGTGGAATCGGTCTGAGTGTTGAGAGTCGGTCTTCTCTTGCGAATCTCAAGCATTTCATGCACTAGAAACAATCAAACCAATTTTCGCATTTCCTCACAACAAAATTAAAAACAATAAAATTGAGTGATATTAAATATTAACAACATTGCACTGTATACACATTTTACATACTGTGCCACACCCTTGTTAAATAAAGATGACAAAATATCAATTAATTAACTGTTTACATAACATACCTTCCAAATGGCCTTAATTCTGGGTTTGATTGTCCGTTCAAAAACATATTCCATATTGTTACAGCAAACGTATGAGCTTGAGTATTAGAAACAAAACTATAATTTCCTAAAAATCCCCCCAAAGATAAAATGACCTTTTTGCTTCTTGATTGACATATCTTGATACCTTCTTCAATACCATAGCAACGTGGAAGATTAGGATATTCTGGACCAACAGTTGAATTGCAACCAGCTGAGAATGACAATCCTGGGAGTAGATCTACGGAATAGAAACATTATAAATTAATCTTATTACTTGATTAGTCTAAAACAATTATATAATGTAGCTGTAGCTCTAGTGTACTGAATATTACAGCTCTGTGCTATTGCTAATTTTATATTGTAACTTCCGGTTATTAATCACTTATTCTCTGCCTTGTAATAATAATGTATTATCTGTATTCATCCCCTTACACTTGAACCGTCATCGTGTGAACATAATTAACTTGTATAGCTGGTTCACCGTCATAGAGGCTCTGTTACTACAGTCATATGATACTCATTCTTCATCCTCTCCCTGTCGGTGGCCAGCTACTTATATAGGCCTACAAATATATTATTTCATCTATAGATTTATGTGGTGTTCTATTAGTCTCAAATTAGAATACTACACTAGCTTGTATATAACATACACGTAATGGATGTCCCCAATACTTGTTTAAAATTGATTTTAAAGGGGACATTGAGTCAGATGTGGCCCCAACGAGCTTAATTTTGAATAAAGCAATGTCAGTCAGGCTTCTGCATGGCTTCAAATTCCAAGTTTCGGCATAGTTTCCGACACAGGAACAATACAAACGTCAACCCAATTGATGCAGACACACATGTGACTCTAAGCGCATAAATCCCTGTATATAACAGCCAGGTGGCTTCTATGAACAGGTTTGATTCGATTGAAAATAATAATTTAGATATTGCAAGAGTGACCATTATAGACAGGTGGTTGCTGTACATAGGTGCCCGTTATAAAGATAAACAAATATGGCAGTCTTTAATTAATTATGGGCTGAACGTACCTTTATTTCTATAATCAAAAAAGTTTTGTAAGAATGCGAGAACAATTGTATCGTAGTTTGTATGCTGGCATAAAGATTGAAGTTCAATTGGATTTTTCCAATCTTGTCCCCAATAGATCACCATTTCTCTTGATTCTAGAACAACAAAATCAGATTGAATTACTGGAACAACATACCTAAGATTAAAAAAGAGTACTAGTAATGATCATATGTACCAAACTCAATAAAGTAGGCTAGCTTGACTTGATCCTGCATTGGGCATTTCATGCCATCTGGCTATATATTTTGATCTAATCAGGTTATGTTATTAAATACCGTAGTTATATACAGCACGGTTTTTGAAAATCTACTGAAAACTTACTGCCAATACTGAATTGGGCACTTTTCAGTAGCTTTCAAATTTAGTATTTCAGCAGTTTTTCAGTAGAATGAGAAGAATCTAGATTTATATGCCTGGTGAATTTCCAAGATTCATAGGCCTAGTGATAACTATATGTATGATTGATGTGTCCTCTCTCAACTAATTATAGCAATCGTATTATGATTTCTGTTGCATTATATATTTATGCTTTCGGTTTACCTGTTTGCTGTATCAACAAATTAGCCATGAGAAAAGTGTTTCCTAGAAATGCCACTATAATTAGTTTGATCATGATGATTGATGTTGAGTGATACTGACCAGAAACTATCTAGCGCAAATAAGTAGTCAACAAAGTCCAAATACGTGATTAGGTATAATAAATCAATAATCCTCC
Source organism: Haliclystus octoradiatus (assembly GCA_916610825.1). Lineage (NCBI taxonomy): Eukaryota > Metazoa > Cnidaria > Staurozoa > Stauromedusae > Haliclystidae > Haliclystus > Haliclystus octoradiatus. The sequence goes on from OU744450.1 coordinate 7,848,834, forward strand.
GTACAGATTTCCTTTAAAGAGCAAGGATAAAAACTGGATAAAATGTTCTTCGTTATTTCATCATAATTAAGGAAGAATCATCAAATAGAGAGGAAATTCCTTGAATCATAAAATTTTAAATTTCTTGCAGTTCCTCGTGTTCATGAGATTGGTATGACGCCTGCTGTGTCATTCAGACTTTTATTTTCTTTGCGTCACAAAAGACAAATGAATTGAAACCGATAATGGTCTAATTAAGTTCTATTGTTTTGTTTTTTTCTGGAATAATGGTTTCCATAACAGCTTATTGTTATGAAATAAGGGCTGGATTTCCTCAGTGTTTTGTCACTATTTCTGCTGACAAAATTGCTGATTAACATGGCCTAGAGGCTCCACAGATTGATTTGATTTGATTTAGACCTGTTCCACATGCCCCTGTACTTCACTTTACCCGTGGCCTTGTGGAGCTAGGCTCGATTTGATGATTTGATTGATGAACCACCTTGGATGAAGCATTTTTAAGTTTTTGAATGACGATATTATTGAACATAGAATATTCAATATCCGAGAGTCTGCATTGTAAAGATCAATTTTCGGAGAGTAAAGTTTTTGTCTACTTTCTATCTATTTATGCGAGTGGTCGCCCACATTCCCTTCTCCTCAAAGACAAGTCATAGTCACGTCAGAAAATGGTTTGGTTTGGCAAAGTGAAACAATGCACACGAATTATTATGCCATCGTTACCATTCTTCTCATCTGGAATAAAAGTCACCGCAATAAAGAGTCAATTATGCTACAGAAGGCCTATCCTACAGGTAGCTCGGTCAGATTTTTATAACTGTGATATAATTTCTCGTTTGAAATTTCAAAGCAGAAACTTCTGTGACGCATCAGACATCAGGCCTATGCCTAAAATTTGCCAGGACGTCGAGATTACCCTCAATGAAGATGATTTAGAGGAAAAATTTGTGAAAGGTAGTGGCCCTGGTGGACAAAAAGTAAACAAGACAAATAATTGTGTTTTTCTTCGGCATGTACCAACTGGAATAGTGATCAAGGTAATTACAATAATTATTGATAGAAAGTAAAAGCGACAAATCGTCCTGCTGGAGCACCCGTACCACTCTTCTATTTGTAGAGGAGTGACTCTTTTCGCTGAGAGCAATGATTGTAAATGTTCTTTATGCCTACTCGTCTTGCAGCCGCAACACTGCAGATCAATGTCAACAGATTGTCATGGAAGATAGACATCAATTCATAATCATCATCATCATCATCATTTATTCAGAAATACCTGATAAGTGTGCATAAACTGATAACAGATTAATACACTTTTTTCACAGACATAATTGTCATGGGCAATGATACGCCACAACTACTCACACTGTTTGTTTAGAAAAATTTGAAAAAGTCAAGGCTGAATTGACCTTCGGTGAGATTTGGACCACAGCTAATCAGATATGATCACATCTGAGTTTAGGTTGGGTTGCTCTGCTATCTGATTCTGAGCTACTTCTTTTTTTTTGATAGTCGATCTAGTACACAGTACTGTACAATAGCATTGACGTATAGAGTAACCAGGCTACATGGCTGCACCTGTAGTACACATCATGTGCAGTGCCCACGCATGCATAACACAAAGTGTAGACCAGAGCAAATTAAGAAGAAAATTGATATCTTTATAATTTATAGGCGAAACTTCAACAAAATTTCAGAAGAATATGCTGAAATATTCTATAACTTTTCTCCGGAAGACTAAACCTTTCATCATGTCACTCAGTTTTACGAATTTTCAACTGTGAATGAATTGATCATGCATGTAGGCCTAGTCTATTCCTCTTCGAAAATCAGTTGAATTCTTTACTATAAAACTTTAAAAATACGGTTCATGAAAATTTCCTAAAAAAATTCATGAAAGTGGGGCCATTTAACATGCATGAACTCTTGAACTGTTTTCCCAAGATGGGATTTCAAGTTCAAATCTTAAGATTTTAATGTCCAATGCTCTGCCTTCTGAACTATTCACACCAACATTCATATAATATATAGTATTTGAGACGGTAGTCGGTATCGCCTTACTGCAGGTGCCCGTACCACTCATCCATTTCTAGAGGAGTGGCTCTTTTCGCTAAGAGCAGTGATTGTAAATACTCTTTAATGATCTCAGTCGCGACACTGCATATCAATTTCAACAGATTTCATGGTAGATTGGCCTCAATTGTCAATGCACAACGATGCGCCACATCTACTCACAATGCAATTCCTTCTGAACCATTCCATCTGCCATCAGAAGATGGTACTCATTTGATGTTTTAGATAAAGTCAAGGCTGAGTTGACCTTCGGGGGACTTGAACCATGCAGTCGATCAGATTTGATAATATCCTACGTTCGGTTGCTCTTCCATCTGAGCTAACCCTGTCATTCAAATGATGGCATGTTTGAGTGAGAGGAAATGTTGTAATTTCTTTGCCTATGCTGTCATATTGCTGGTATCTGTTCAGTGCATGGACTAATACAATGTGCCGATATGTGCACTGCATAGAGCTATGATATAAAAGAGATTAATATTGACAAAACTCAAGACTGATCTTTACTACGGGATGTGTTTTATTCTTTCAAAGTTAGACTTCTCTCAAGAAGGATGATCATCTGCATCCTTGAGTCAATGTCATATTTTTGTTGTTGCAGTTTCCTGTGTCCCTACCCCTGCAAAACAGTTCAGCAGTTCATGAACAGTTCTTGAACGTTTAATGGTCTAACATTTTCATGAACAATTCATGAACTGTCTATGAAGTTTTACGAGCTGCTCGTGAGCGGTTCATGTAAATTGGGGCTATTTAATTATGGAACTATTCATGAACTCGGTTTTTCGCAGTGGTATGAACTCATCTATCTTACTTTTGTATTTATTTATACTATATATAGTGTCATCAATCTCGCTTTCTATCAAGAAACAGAGCAATAGCACGGCAAATCATGGTTCAACGTTTGGATCATTTACTAAACAAAGAGAATAGTTTGGATGAAAAAAATAAAGAAAAAGTTAGGAAAAGACAATCAAAGTATGACCGTGTGAGAAGATTGAAACTAGAAGCATCTATCAAGAGGAATAATGATGCCAATGATACGTGATTCTGCTTGAAAACATATCACTGAGGTAAGACAATAAAGCAGATATAGATTATACAAATTTCAATTCCCTTGTGGATATGCTTTAACCAGGGTTTGACAAAGTCCAGAACCTTGGAAACCTGGTTTGCGGAAAGCTAGCAAAATTCAGAACGAAAAGGAAAAATGCTGGGAATATCATGCTAAAATATTTAGAAAATTTTTTTAAATGTTTCAATTTTGCGTTTTTATGTCAGTAAAATTACTTAAACGTTTATCTGAAAAGTTGAGGTTTGCGGTTAAGATAAAACAGTTTGTCGTACCCTGGCTCTAGCCTTATATAATCCAGGATTTCAACTTTGTCAGATCGTATGAGAGTGTGTTTGAGTAATACAGACTGTGCAAGACCCTCATTAATGTATTTTTAATTTATTTTCAATAATGTCTTCTAATTTATTTTCAAAGATGTATATTATTTTCAAGTCAAACCCTCTATGGCTCCCACCTCTATAAAATGGTCACCCGCTATAGTGGCCACTTGATAATTTCAAATAGCAATTTTCTTTCAAATCAGTCAGTCACCTGTCTATTCTTGTCACTTTCTCTCTAAACTCATGACTGACCAGGAATATATAGTGGTATATTATGATATGATCCGAGGTTTTAAACCATTATTTTGTTGTTATTTACGAGTCAGATCATCCACTTACTGATGCCATACTTGACTCTATGTGGCATTCCAGCAGTATCCATCCAAAGACTCCAACCAGGGTCCGACAAAAGTGGTGATTTTGGGATCCTAGATCCCGGAAGACTAGTAGCAGTGGTGGTAGTAGTATAGACAGTCACATTATAGGAATGTGTTATCCTCATAAGCCTAACATATTTGCTACACAAAGAACGCCACAAATCACGGTCAGACGTAGATGACACAGAACTTGTGAATAACACAATTTGCGAAACAAAACATTATGAAAAGATACTACTTTCCCATAGCTCCGTCAATAGTATATTCTTCGGTTGCCGGTGAAAGATGTCATGCAGGGGTTGAGGGGCATACCTCTTTGTTCTCTCAAAATGACCTAAAAAAGACATCTGACGTTAATGAGCAATAGCAGAGGCAGAAGAGGACAGTTTCCTAAGTGTAGCAGTAGATAGTAAGTTGGGCCAATGTATTCCTAAAGCACCCAAATCATGCCGTCATGAGCTGAGACAAATCGAGTCATTAATGTGGTTGATAGAACCCACGTTTCAGATGCATATAATGGAACATGTTCTACCGTGTGTATCTGAGCAGTCGTAGCTTAACATCAATGTTGACATCGGATGCCCAAGTCTATTGTTTACGTTGGGTTAAATCATCTGAAGAAGATGGTACTTGAACGGTTCTGCACTATATGCCACCATTTTATGTAGCAAGGTGAGCCTGTTTTATGCCTTAAGCAATAAATTTTGTCTTAGTTGTGTTAAATGTCAAGTCTATGTTGAAAATGTTCTAAATAGTTCCTGGATATGTTTAGAATAAAATTAAGGGTACCGGTACTTAAAACAACATAACTCAAATCAGTTAGTATAGTTAGTCAAATTAAATTAATATTTTAAATTCAAAGTAAATCTAATGAAAAGTGAGTATGTATTGGAACATGCAGCAGACAAGTAATGATTTCAGACCATGGTCTCATTAGGCCTACTGCTCAGTGAACAAGGGACTGACTTCAGTATATACCTAAGTCAATAAGAGTTGATCAATGCGATGAGAAAATTCATAACATCATCCGTATTATACCAGAATGCTTAAACTACCGAAGACAACAGCACAGACTTGGATTTCTTATTGAATATCAATCCTATTTAAAATAGCCAATTAGTTACACTTCTTGCAATACTATATAGATGTGATTGTTGTCCATCAGTGACATGTGCGACACTCCTTGGCAATGATAGCAATATATATTTTGAAGATAATCAAATATGCGTCAGTAGATAGGACGACATTACATTGCTAAGCTTTAGCAGCTTTAAAATTTGATAGGTCAAACTTAATTGAGTACAGCAAAACCTGTATATAGCAGCCAGCTATGAGGGGTAGATAAATTGACCACTATATGCAGGTGACCTTTATATACAGGGTTATTTCAATAGCGAATAACATTTTAGACATTGCTAGAGTGGCCGTCATAGACAGGTGGCCGCTGTTTAGAGGTGACTGTTATAAGAGCTTTGACTGTATATATACTCTTAGTGAATGGGACAGAACATGGGATGATACAAAGAATACGCAGTAGAGGAACGAGTGAGATGTTGTCCATTCACAACCATCTACACTCTCCATCGGCTCTCACAGCAACTGCCAGGAGACTACATATTTCATGCATGATAATAGTACGATATTGGCACCATAGAAATCAGCCAATCATTGGAAAGGGAGCACTTACTGGCATATAACATATACACCAAGATCATTTTTATAATCAATACATATTGGTAGAATGATTTGCCAATGAGTTACTAGAAAATTGGAGCCATTGAAGCACTCAGAAACCTATACAGTCAAACCTGTACTATAAGTATTGAGGTAATTGATGTAATTGAACTATTTACTCTGACGTGTGATTGTGATCACAATGCCATTGATTTTTCACTCAGCATCCTGTCTCATTGTACATCAAACACCCCCCGCACTCAATTTAATTTTAGGAAAGTTGATTATTCCAAGAAATCAAAAACTATATACAGAACATTGATTGGTTTTCAGCTCTGGAAAGTTGTAATGGTGACGTTGAAAGTTTTTGGAAGAGCTTGACTTCTATTCTCGATTATTGTATAGAACAATTTGTACCGAAATATAAAAATCGGCGGCATAAATCAAAATATCCTAAAAACATACGATGTCTGGCCTTTAAAAGCGTTGTGCCTATTGACACCATAAATCAACCCCAAATAGTGGTACAAAAGCAAACTTTATTAAACTTTTTAAAGATTATTATGCTGCAATAAAAGGCTTCAATACTCAGCGTGAGCAAAGATGAGCCTTCTCTTGCAAAATTTTATTCAATCATAAATTCTAAGTTACAAAGTCATGCTACTACGCCGTCTATGAAAGATCAGAATGGTAACATCATTACATCAGCGAAAGAGAAGGCTGACGTTTTCAATCATTATTTTTCTACGGTTTTTACAAAAGATGATGGTTTTACTCCTGATATACCACAGCAAGGTGATGACAATTCATTTTTATCGCATATTAATTTTTCTTATACTAATGTTTTACATGCATTATTGGATTTACCCAATAAAACTTTAAGATCACCAGATGGTTATCCTGCGTATTTCTTAAAGAACATTGTCCACGTTATTGCTTTACCTTTATCTGTTTTATTCGAACTGTCATTAATGCAAGGTTACATTCCTGAAGTCTGGAAACAGCTTTTGTCCTGCCGATATTCAAGATGGGAAAATAATCTGTATGTCAAAATTATCGTCCAGTTTCTCTAACATTCATATCATGTAAAGTCATGGAAGCCGTGATTGTCTGTCAAATGCTAGACTATATTCGTAAGAACAATTTATTTACAAAAGAATAGCATGTTTTTTTATCTCGCCGCTCAACTACAACTCAGCTACTAGATACTTTGCAAACCTGGAGCGATGCGGTTAATAAAAGACTTAGAGTTGACACAATCTCTGTCGATTTTAGCAAGGCCTTCGACACTGTATCTCACAGCAAACTATTAATAAAGTTGAAAGCATATGGTATAGATTACGAGCTTTTGAACTGGATATATACATTCTTGCATGGACGCACCCAAGTTGTATATATTGACGATGAAATTTCAAATCCATTAGATGTCGTAAGCGGTGTACCACAAGGCTCAGTTATAGGACCGTTTACTCTTCATTATTTTTATAAATGACATTATTATTTGCTTAGAGGATGAATGCCAAATCAAACTATTCGCTGATGACGCCAAAATATTTAGTTGCCGCAAAGATTCCAACAATGATGATTTATCCCGTACCTTAGACAATCTCTGTTTATGGGCAGATAAGTGTAGCGGGTGGAATGAACGAAGTATTGATTAATACCACCACACATACATAGGCGTTGATAAGAAATATATTTGTGTAATTGTAATAATAATAACTGTAGCTGGCCACCAACAGGGAGAGGATGAATGAGGGTTAATATGACCGTTGATAAACAGAGCCTCTGTGAAGGTGGACCAGCTTTGCTAATATAGGTGTTGTCGCCACGAAGGGCAGACGAGAAGAGGGTTGATATATTACATACAGTGATTTACATTACAAGGTATACGTGATTACAAACGGAAGCTTTACATTTAACAAAGGAAATACATTATGGATAAGACAATAGATATAAAATAATCCACTACATAACTTTCCCCCACGGAGACGGAGTCCCGTCTGTGAGTGAAAGATACGAAATAATATATACAGGACGAATGAATGAATAAAAATACGTATAATAAAATAGAATATGATTTAAAATAAGTTAATAATAATGTTTCGATTGAGTTAGATGAATTAGATTGTTTGTTTTCTTTCATGTTGTATAGTTGGTTAAGTATGTGTTGTATGGTTGTAGCGACAAAATCTTGTAAAAATTTAATAATTCTTTGTGGTGGGCCTTTGTGCAAGTCATGATTGTATATAGCCTATCTTTTTGATCTTCTGTTTTTGATGGTGTTATGTATCTATGTTGGTAATGTTGTTTTGTTGTTACAATTCTTTGTGCTCAAGCCTGGCAATCTTTATTTTCTTGTCGGGTTAAGCCCTAATAATTTTCGTGGTTCCTGCCAGAACTTGGCTTGTGACGGCGTGAGTGCATTCAATTATTTTCTTCTTTTTTTTTCTTCATGATAACACTCACCCAGGAGCGAATTTCAACTAAAACGTTACCAGATATGACCATATACTAGCCAGGGTTTACGACGCGTAATATTCGGCTGCGTTTTTCAGATCACGTCGGTAGTCACCAATATGTAGCGGGTGGAATGAACGAAGTATTGATTAATACCACCACACATACATAGGCGTTAATAAGAAATATATTTGTGTAATTGTAATAATAATAACTGTAGCTGGCCACCAACAGGGAGAGGATGAATGAGGGTTAATATGACCGTTGATAAACAGAGCCTCTGTGAAGGTGGACCAGCTTTGCTAATATAGATGTTGTCGCCACGAAGGGCAGACGTGAAGAGGGTTGATATATTACATACAGTGATTTACATTACAAGGTATACGTGATTACAAACGGAAGCTTTACAGTTAACAAAGGAAATACATCATGGATAAGACAATAGACATAAAATAATCCACTACATAAGTGGCAATTACGCATAACCTTTACAGTTGGTAACATGAAAGTGTCTTCGTGTCAATATTATTTATCTGGGTATCAACTCCAATCTGTTGATCGAGTAAAGGACCTTGGGGTGATCCTAACATCAAAATTGAAAACCTCGTCACATTGTTCTATGATGTCTGCCAAAGCTTACAGTAGGTCCTATTTAATTTTGAAATGTTTTTCTTCTCGCGATCCTGAGTTACTGATCAAGGCATTCAAAGTTTATATGAGACCAATTCTTGAAAATGTTTCACCAGCCTGGAATCCACGTTTTACAGAAAGACATTAATATCTTAAAAAAGTTCAAAGATATTTCACTAGAAGGTTGTCTTTTCCAAGATCGTACTACTGCGAGGAGACGTATCCAGAACGCCTTCAAACTTTCAATTTAGAATCATTAGAAACATGTAGGATAAAAAATGACCTAATAATTATGTTCAAAATAACTCACAATATGCTAGATCTTGATATCAATAAATTTGGGACTTTTGATAGTAGTAAATACAATATGCGTTGTAACTCTTTAAAGTTGAAACAATTAACAATTCCAAAACTAGACGTAGTAAAAAATCAGTTTTCTCACCGTGTTATACCCTGGTGGAACACTCTACCTGATGCATGTGTAACTTCAAAAGGTGTGTCTTCTTTTAAACGGCATCTTAATAATATTGAATTAAAACATTATTGTATCCTAAGTAGATAATTATTGAATATTGGTTTGTATATAAAAATGAATATTATTATTGTAAACGGTTGTACGTAAGTGGCAGTTTTGAACATTTCCTGTATTTGTCAGCCAATTGTTTTTAATTGACAAAAATACATATAAACAAGTATGGTCACCTCTCTACATTGGCCACCTGTATATAGTGGTCACTTTTGCAGTGTCAAGAGTAGTATGTTCTATTGAATCAACTCTGTATGTAAAAGCTGCCTGCATGTTTCTAATTATTTGCCTGTCATAACTGGCCTTATATACAAATTACACATATTTTTATACTGAACACAGTTTATGTAAAGCCCTTGCTAAATGAAGCCAATATTTTGCCGAATATTTTTCTGATACTTGCAAATTAATGTTGGCTTCATTTGGCCATCATTTTCATAAAATCTCTATCGATGTTGTGAAAAAGCTGACAAAATGTTGACTTCATTTGGCCACTCCAGTCAGCAATGATCAATTGTTCATGTGTCGGTGTTCGATTCTGTTGGTTGGCACTTTGAAGATGATTAAAACATTTGCCAACTTTCTATTGTTTTCCTCGATGCTGTCAAAATACTGGCTTCATTTTGCCATCCCAGCCATCATTTTCACTAACATTTATATATTGAATTTCAAGAATGAAAGCACGTCTGAATCCGATTGGTCAATGATTACGTAATGATTATATACTTTGCTGCCATGATTTCTCTTTAAAATTATGATTCATGATTTCATAGAGTGGAGAGATACATTGTACAAATAATAAAGTTTGTCATTATCTTTCGTCTTCATTTTGCACTTTGTATTGGAAATTTTCAAGTGGATTTTTTATTTCTACGATGGAAGACACAGCTACGACAGTTCATGTGACGATAAAATACTCATTATTCAGCAGAGAGTGGTTGCAGATCTACCAAAACATCACAGGCACAGGGTCAACAACTTTTTGATTTATGCAGAAAATTTTACAATGATGTGTATACGGTGTCTAACGAATGTAGAACTACTGCTATCCTAGATTACAGAAGGCTAAAGAAAACTTCGAAATAAATCGATAGTTTTGATTATATAGATATTATTTTTATAATGTTTTTGAAAATGTTGAGAACAAATCAAAAATAAGTCAGTCACATGCTGTCAGAAAATTAACAATATTTCATAGTTTATCATAAAAATCTTAAAAAATTTCATAGCTTTTAATCCAGACTGCAAACTTCAACAACAGAAAATTCAAACGATATTGTTGGAATGTTCTAGAATTCCAGAAGACTAAAGCTTTTGTCAGGATGTGTCCTAAAAACCTTTATGATAGGATTATAATTGTTTGGTTATTTCTTGATATCTTCAACTCTTCCTTCAAGAACAATTGTATATAGAAATACAATTTAACCTATGATACTCGTGTTCTTTTTTCAAGTGAAAATCAACTGTTTGTATTTTGGTATACACCTCAATTATGTGGGAGTATTTAGATATTGAAGTTGCGGTCCTCGATAAGTTTGCTCCGGTAGACGTATAAAGAGTTCATAAAATAATACATGATTCATAACTTTGTCTCTATGTTTATGTGACATACAAACAACTATAAATATATGAGATGATGAGTGATAGAATTGACAGAACTGTCATATATTCTGAAATATGATACATTAAATCTGTCTGTAAATGTTATATGGGCTTACAAAGTTGGCATAAAAAGCTATTACTTGGTGAACAGTATATGATATTATAGGACATTAAAACATTTGTCATAATCATACAAGATTGTTATAAGGAAATGGCAATAAGATTTGTTTTATATTTATTGGTGACTTTGCTGTCAGTAAATACGTGCGTTACTGAACTGCTACAGTCTGGTGAGTTAACAGAGTTTATACAAATAATATATATTTTTCTTCACAAGTCACAATTTCTGAATATCAGTCGATTTTTATTGCTATGTTTGCTGGATTTTTTTCAAGTGTTATAAATTGTTGATGTTATGGAGTCCAACATTTTTATGATATGTTCTTGAGTATGTTGTGTCATTGTTCTTGTAGAATGAATTTAAATACCAATTAAATAATTTTATTCCAAAAAGTGAAATTATAACCAAAAAATGGAAATAGATTAACATAAGTTTGTCATTAGTGTCGTTCACTGCGAAAATCGTCTCTTGCACTCGCTTCGTCAGCGTGTTTGCTTTTTATCCAAATAAATTATTATAATATGTAATTATGTTGCATTGTTTCCACATTGGCGATTCCGAATTCGAGAGTTTCTATATATGTGATTACATTTAAAATCCGTACATTTCTGATAAAATAGATTCAATATTATTTTAACCAAAGGCGGAATTACAAATAGATAGTTTTCATTATAATGAGAATAAACGCATTTTACCTGTTCCTATATAGTTTATTCTAAAATTTTCAATTTGAGGATTTAATGTATTCAAATTGAAAAGTTTTGCTTTAAGCTTAGTAGATAACAAATTAAATTGAGTATTATTAATCTTTTCTGATTAACAGTCATTCTGTTTTACTCTCGACAGCTGTATATTTTTATAAGTATTTTCGGAATTGGGAAGCTTCAGTATTCTAAAGTGGGATCATTCAAGAGGTTTTACCTACTTCTGATGGTTTAGTTAGGGAATTTATACGTTATGATGTGACATCGCTAAGGAACTCCAAACATGTTGACATGTTTTTCCTGGATATATTGATTGATTGATTGTTTTTTTTTTTTTTTTTTATATAAATTGATAATATAAATATAGTATTAATGTATAAAATACGCAGAAGTTATAATATATATGTAAATGGCAAGTATTAGTATGCCTTTACATGATCAGAGGCAGCAGTTATACATAAAGACGGTTGGAGATGTAATGATGTATTTTGCAATAATTACTTAAATTAAAATTTGAAAGTTGACTTTTGAAAGTAATAAATGATTTAGTTATCACGAGATCTTCAGGAAGAGCGTTCCAAATAAATATGACTCTTTTGCTGAAATAATGTTGACGATAGTCAAGACTCAAGAGAGTTTGTCTTTACATTTTTTTAGATTAGGTGAGATTTTAGATTTGAAATTGTGCTTTAAGGTACAAATATCTTAGTAACTTCAATATTAACTTCATAATTGTATAGAGCGAAAAAAAATTGCCGCGGTTTTGATTTAATTTTAATTCATCTTCAGGCAATGTAAAAATACAGGAAATTAAATAGTTAACATTAATATTTATGTTAAAATATAATGTATAAATCTATTGCATTTTCATCAGAACTCTCTCTATGTGTCTATATACTTGTCTGAAGCTGATTTTTTATCGCTATTATAACGATAAGTTACAAATGAAAATGATTGCATCAAAACGCATATAATATTGGAAAAATGTCCGATAAGAAAAGAATAAAATTGGCCTAAGGATATATTTGCTACATCGTCATGCATCAACAGAAAAAACGACGTGTTTTTCAACTATGCTCATTTATGCTACTTTGGTCTACCAGACACTATAAATACTATACACTAACTAAAATTCCGAATTCTAAAATTACCAAGAAGACTTCAGGTTGTTATATTTTCAGTTGCTTGAAAATTAAACAATTTTGTTATAATATTTTGTCTCCTCGTAAGAATGTTTAGTATGATTCTTTATTTCATTTCGCAATATTAAATGTAATCATTTGCATTATGTGATTTTCATTTTAATAATTATCTTGAAACAACCCATTATTAAGCTGATATTAAGCTGTTGAACCCGTCAAAGCGTGGTTAAATTTTGGCGCCGTATTGCTGTCCAATGACATCACTCATAAAACGTATCTATCAAGCATATGATTTTAATCATATATCTACAAATGCCTAACAAAATGATCAAAGTTAGTTCCTACATGATCAAAAAATGCCACATAAAAGAATAGAGTTTAGTATAAACACAATAGTAGATATTTTGGGTTTGAGAAAGTTGAATATTTGAATTTAGAAAGCTAGCTTTTCTTTTTCTGTTCTGTACGCTGTAAACTGGCCAAAAAGAAATGTTGAAATTTGATCAGATGATAAGCTTAAATTCAAACCAAGCAATGGCTATACTACTAAAAGTTTCTGTAATTTCATGGGATTTTGTTACATAAAGTTTCATAATTTATTTTTGTTTTATTCAAAGCTGCTATAAAATATGAAGAGATATATTTTGTTTAGAAAAGATTTCGGTTTCCCCAACGCCAGCTGTATAACCCATAACCTGGTTATGCCTTATATATTTCGAACTTGGTGCTGATGAAAGTTTAATATTAAGTTTCTTATAAAAGAAAAAACATGTATGTGTGTCATTACATTGATACGTTTGAAATGTTGTCAATAATACAAATGGATGTTGATAATATGTTTTGAAATTGAATTGACAATTGAGAGCTACTCAAATATAGATTACTTAACCACTTAAATACTATAAACATGATAGAATAAACATTTCTGTTTATTATAAAGAATTTATTAGATATTGTCTCTTATGCAATAATATCCGTCATAAAGACTTGGAATTTAAATATTTACGGTATCAATAGAATTTATTATTACAGAATAAAGCTTTAGTATAGATTTTTTGACATTCGACTTTCTCAAATGTCAGCACATCCTACACTCTCTCAACATCACGCCTTTTATTGATACTTAAGTCAAGTGTTTTGAAATGTTGTAGTCAAGACAGATTGATTGATTGATTGATTGATTGATTGATTGATTGATAGAAGATATGCAAAATTAGAGGTCTTTGATGCAAACGATGATGATGATAATGATAATGATAATGATAATAATAATAATAATAATAATAATAATAATAATAATAATAATAATAATAATAATAATAATAATAATAATAATAATAATAATAATAATAATAATAATAATAATAATAATAATAATAATAATAATAATAATAATAATAATAATAATAATAATAATAATAATAATAATAATAATAATAATAATAATAATAATAATAATAATAATAATAATAATAATAATAATAATAATAATAATAATAATAATAATAATAATAATAATAATAATAATAATAATAATAATAATAATAATAATAATAATAATAATATAATAAAATAATGTTATCTGATAGCAGTTGAGATAGTGCTCAATGTCATTTGACAGAGCGGTGAATAATAATAATGAAATGAAGTCAAAGACGAAACATTCTTTTACTGTTACTTAAAGTTTCTCGCTTTATGCCAGAATGAATATATGACAGAATATTATGTCTGATGATCGCATAAAGCGAGAAACTTTAAGTAACAGTAAAAGAATGTTTAGTCTTTGACTTCATTTCATTATTATTATTAATAATAATAATAATAATAATAATATATGGTGAAAGAAGAATACACATTCTTTTCTGTAATTTTTTACATTAATGAATGTGTAATTGTGTATTCTAGTAATAATAAAATGATACGTTACGTTAAATATTGAAAGTCAAGAAAATCATGTTATTTGGCTTGCTTCGCGTTTTGACATCATCTCTGCCAGATAGTCAATCTCATCAACTGAATGAAATCATATCGTATTATATCTGATATTAAACCAACTGATGTCCATGTCTAGAGTTTCTTGATATCGATGGATATCTTTCAAGGGTATTGCCCTTTGAACCAATATAACATTAAAAGTTTTGGATTAATGTGAGATTAAAATGACGCAGAAAAAGATAATATGAGTTACAAATCCTGCTTGTAAAGTTAAGATTATAACCCGGTGTCGATTCGCCAACGTATTTAATAGGTTGATAAACGTAATTCGAACTAGAAAATGATTATTTCGAAATATTCTCAGTTATCATTATTTATTTTCCAATTATTGTGCTAGAAAACGCAAATCTACAATCCGTGTAGTAGTATAATCCCATAGAAAACTCAAACTATCATATGGACACTTATTATTGTTATTATTATTTTATTTTTATCTTTCCATACCGACCAAATCTCCTATATATATCAGTTTGAGCAAAAAAAAGACAACAAATATCTGTTTATACATAGATTATAGAATATTCTATAATCTATATTCTATAATCTATGGTTTATATGATCTCAAATACCTATTACACAGCTAACTGCACAGTTGGCAAGTTTCTACTCTGCTCCATGGAGGGGTAACTTCCATTGCGCCTATTGGGGGTTGTTCAAATGGAACCTGGTAGAATATAATTAGATTATGACTAAAAAATGAGAGAAAAAGAATTAAGTAAAAAAAGTTAAATTTAAAGACAGTTAAAAATTGGCAAAAAGTCAAAAACCTCAAAAAATGTTCATGGTAAAGAAATACCCTAAAAATGTTTTATAAATTTTGAAAAAGGTACCACTTTTTATTTGAACATTCCCCTATCTTTAAGTTTGTGTTATGGTGGTATCTTGGTTAATACATATATATGTACCATTTTTTGTTTTAGATTATGTACCACCTGATATTGTGTTTGTTGGTGGAATAATTCAGCCATATCATGAATCATTGATGTCTGTATTAAATAATATATTTCAAAGTCAAGGATTTGAAAGCTACAGAGGAGGACGTCAACTTAAAATCACTGAATCAACATTAGATTTATCTGAAACAAAAAACATATCATTTTCTTATTCCAAATTCTTACCATGTAAAGAAATGAAACTTCAATTGAAATATCTTCCACTTTATCTTGGTGTTTTAATCAAAGGAGGGCCAACAAAATCAAAACAATTATTTATACCAATATGGAATGCATCAGACGAGGCATTGTGTTTTGCAGTTATTCAAGTGAAAGGTATAATCTCGTAACAGCACCGAATATCAATACTACAAGTTTGTCACAACGTTTCGACATGTTCTTGTGCCATTATCAAGGGAATATTTTATTAGTTATAAAATTACATATTTATAGTAAAAATTGTTTGCGATCCCTCATGGGATGGTGTACATGCGATAGTAAATAAAATACTGAATATTGAAGGAAATAAAATCCAAGGTATAGTACATACAAAACCAAGAAATTGAACAAATTGATTTTTGAATATGTTAAAATCCATATAAGGGGAAATCTGAAAAACTATAATTAAATCGGACTTGAACACTTACTGTTGGTTTGAGCTCACGAATGGCAAGCATTTTATGAACTAAACAGCAAATTTTACGTCAATAATAATACATGCTATAAAAACGATAATTTTTCGAAGAAAGACACAAAAACAGATTAATAGTCACATATTCCAATAAAGCAACACAAACAGTGGAAGATAACAGTAATTACAATATTATCAGTTCGAAAGCATTTGGCAATTTTTAGAGGAGTGGCTCTTTTTGCTGAGAGCAATGATGTTAAATACTCTTTATACTGATCTCAGCCATGACACTGCGGATCAATTTCGACAGATTTCGTAGTAGATAGATCTCTATTGTCTATGCGTACCTACTCGCAACGCAATTCCCTCCAGCCATTCCATCCACCATCATTAGGTGGTACTCATTTGATGTTTTAGATCAAGTCAAGGGTGAGTTGACCTTCGGTGGATTTGAACCACAGTCGATCAGATATGATTAAATTCTGAAGTTCGGTTGCTCTAATCCTCCTCCTGAATTTGCTATAGCCTTCTCTTATCGCAGGATGCCCACTTTTGTTGGGTCCTTGTTTGAAGAAGGGGTGTAGCCCGACTGGCATCTCTAATGTCATCCCTACATACCACTCCTACATCCTACACCAAAATGCGGATCTATATATTGATTCAATTAATATGTTATCTATATCTATAGGTGGCCCATGGAATACTGATGTACGTCGTAAAAGACAAAACAGATCGAAAAGAATTTAGTGAAACGTTTATATGTAAGATTCAGCATGCTATATTTTGCTAATATCAAATAATAATCATACCATAATTATGCTCAATTAATATTCTTTATAAAATATACTTATGATAATTATAAGGCTTGAATAATTTATCATTATTATTAATGCTGCTTACAATACCATCGTATTATGATAATCTGCTTTGTATATAGAATCCAAATTTTGTATAAAAAAAAACTCAATTATGCTTTTTGTATCGATTGAATTTTTAATTTTCGCAATTTTGATGCAAGATGTCTAGTTGTATATCCATCATACCCTACGAATCTACGATGCTGTTTACTAAAGCCTGTGTTGGTTGTGAACGTTTTTGATGTTTTGTATTGGAGCACTCAGATTATCAAATTGTAAATATTCGAGTCACTTCAGGAGAAAACTCGAATGCGAAAAGTGTATTATAACCAGCACAACTTTCACGGGGATCGTCAGCATCTACATCATGTTTATAATGCATATAATGTTTTTGAAAAGTCCTGATTAAATTGGAAATTCTCATTCGTGATATCAAGTTCGAATTGTAAGATTGATTGTTTTTTCGAACCCAGTTTTGCTATGATGCATGAGTAAGTTCAAAAAGTGTATCTTTTTTTAAACGGCACGTTAACAATATAGATTTTAAACCTTACTGTACCATAAATACATGGTTATTATTAGCCTACTATATCTCCGATATCATATGTAGATACAAAATAAATATTAATGGTGTAAACGACGGTTGTACATAGAGCTTAGAACCTCTCCTGTGTTTGCCAGTCAATCTTTTCATGGACAAATAAATATACAAACATGATATATACATACAAGATGTTCTTGCATATCAATATTGCTCAACATGCAATAATGAAATAATGGTAGTCTATGTAACTGTAATGGTAGTCTATGTAACTGTAATGGTAGTCTATGTAACTGTAATGGTAGTCTATGTAACTGTAATGGTAGTCTATGTACTGTAATGGTAGTCTATGTAACTGTAATGTAAATGCAATTTATAATTTATCCTCATACAGTGACTCTCATTTTTATAATTTATCCTCCTAAATTATTTTAATGATTTCCCTCCATGGTTGATGCTACATGAAAATGATTTTAGTTTTGCACAAATGCTGCTCTATAGATATGTTTTTGCCCTTGCATCTCTAACACTCAATCAAAACTGTCCGAAACAGGGCAACTCTAACCTTTAACTGTTGCATCCTATATCGTAGTATATCGCGAATCTCTTGAAACATTTGATATACCGTTTGTATCTGCTGGAAGTCCATGCAAACAGAATGCGTCTTTGTTTATATAAGGAACTGAACCCCCACAAGTGGCTTTGATTACAGGGAAACAATTACTCCAGTTACACTGCAGTAGGAGGATCAAATCAACTGGTAAACAATGGAAATCAATTGAAACAATCTATTGTTCATCGGCGTAGCATTATGAATCTTGGATATACTGAAAACCTACTAAAAACATACTGGAAAATATTAAGTACTGAAACCACACTGAAATCCCGGACTGAAATTCACCAGATACTTGAATCTAGATTTTTCTCATTCTACTGAAAAACTACTTAAACGCTGAAATACTGAAGTTTGAAAAGAGCCTAATTCAGTATAGTCTATTCAGTAAGCTTCAGTAGATTTCTAGATTTTCAATATTCATAGTGCTTTTATACAGTACATATAGACTTTCATAGATTGAGACCATACTAGCTTCTGATGCCCTTGTTTTTTTTTAATTTTCATTTATAAAAAACCCGGGTAAGCCTGAAGCTTCTTTTTATCTAGCCTGCTCGCAGACTCACTGTCAAAATGTAAATTTGGTAAACAGTAGACCACTGTTTACCACTGTCTACTGTTTACCAAGTTTACATTTTGACAGTGAGTCTGCGAGCAGGCTACTTTTTATCGGTTTTGATTATTATTTTTGAAGCGCATGTGCATATCTCCAGGTCGGCTGCCCTTCCTAACACCAATCCATAGTGCTTCTGATAAGGATTGAAACCCAATACCCTGATGGTAAAAGTTCTAACCACCAAATTCCAAATTCTAATCTATTTTGACCTGACCACCTGAGCAAACGTAAAACGAGTGTAACAAATATTACAGAATCCTTTGAAATTATGACTGAAATTTATTATTTCTGTAAAACAACAATGGTTGGTTTATATAGAAAATTTAAAGCAGTAGTAATATAACAGTTAAATTATAAATTAGCTATACCTAAGAAATTTTGATAAATTTTCAGAACTTCAATTTAGATTTAAAAGTATGTACAGAATTGGAAGAGCGAATAATTAGAGGTATTAATTGGTTGTAAATATGTATGCAACGTAACCCAAATGAGTTACAAGACACGAAGTAGGCATTAGTAATCGTCCATGACTGGAAATTTGAAATATTGAATTGTCATCAGTTTCTACTATTGATAATTTTAAAGTAAAGAATTAAATCAAAATGTTAATGTCTCTTTTGCAAGCTATCAAGATTTAAATCTATACTAGACGTTCATGAAGCTCATCATCAAGGTCTTCAAGGATCGTGATCGCTAGAAACCTATAGACTTATATGCATTCGGCACAATGTGATTACAAACCATTGTGCACATACCCCCACAAACTGTTGAATGGAGGAGCTGCACATTTTTGTTGGTTCAATCACGATTATCTGTAATAGAAATAAAGAAGGAGTCATGCGTTTAAATAAAGTAAATGAGTAATGATTTCCCAATTTTTAACATTTTGTATATGTATTATTGTAATCAATTATTTTGTGTTTATTCCCTAGTTTATTACGTAAATCAGTCCTGTGAAAAAAATTTATTGTAAAACTTATCAGGTTTCTGAATAAATGATGAAATGATAATGATGATTCCTACAATAATGAATAAATACGATGTATATATGGCCCGGGGGGACTTCCATACATTGGCTATACGGGGACGTGCCATAAGGGGTGCCTTTTTCCAAATTCTTGTGAAATTTTAGGATGTCAATTTAGAGATTTTCGAAATTTTTAGAACTTTACCTTTGTTTTACTCGTAAAAACATGAAATTTTAGGGTCTCCGTTATCATTTGTTGTGAAATTTTAGGTGTTTCCTCAAATTTTGAAAATGACACACCCCCGTCTGAAGAATATCGAAGCCCCCCCCGGATAATATGTCAGACAGACGTGAAAATTCCTACCTTCTAACCAAAGAGACTTCATAAAGTCCAAGTGAACATTGTTGTTCTTTAAGAAAGGATCTGCTAGAGTGTTTCCAATTTGACTGAACGGACTACCTTCACAGTCCAGCACAGCACAAAATGCAGGGAACCCAAGCTCTCCTAATTTTACCAACTAAAAAAATATAAAATAAACTGTAATTAAAATTGACTCTAATTAATCTTAACAGCATACGTAATAAACAAAGGTTTGTGTCGGATCGGATTTAAAGAAAATTGATTATGGGTACGAATGCGATAGTGATCCGAATCCGATCCGATCCGAAGCAATAATCATAAATATATCCGATCCGATCTGAAATTAAAATTTCTAAATAAATCCGATCTAGTCCGAATTATTTTCATGAAACCCAAAAATCTGACTTCCACAGGGCATCAAAGAGATGTAAATCATGTCAACATCCAATAGACGTACATTTAGCAAACAATTTAAAAAGGCAGTGGCATCGACTCGGACTCGGGTTCGGGTTCGATTCGCACATCTTTATTAGTAACAACCCACCTTGGTTCTTAAATCATTGACAAATCGTCCTGCAAGATTTTTTTTCTCTTTATCTGTTAACATTTGCATTTGTTCCGTCGTTGGATTGGCCAATGAGAAAGCTGAGCTACAAAGATCTTTCTTAGTTTCACTAGACATCGCCGCAAACTCTACAGAGGCAATGTTGACTTTTTCTTTAAACGTTTTACCCTGTAATTCCCCTGAAATGAAACATTGGGTATGCAACATTGTAAATATATAATTATTCAATGAATAATTAACAAACGCAAAAATAAGACATTCATATTATGTAGTCATATATGTACATAACTGCAAATATGAATCTTTGAACTTTGCGTCTATTTATTATTAAATAGCTCAGATACATTTATGGCAAAGAGCACTATTAAAACAGCAAAGACTACATAAGTACTTTTATATTATAATAATTTAATTATATCGTCGTTCCTAGAATTGATTATTATCTTGCCATTCATAGGAACTGGACGAAACAAGGCATTTAGTTTGGATGATATTCCTATATGATCTGCGGACAACGAATTGCAGCTACAGTATTAGAAAGGGATAAGAATGAGTGAGTTCTAAAGCCCCGACCAAATGAAGCCAACATTTTCACAACATTTGATAAAATTTCGCATGAATTTTTTGAAAATTCTGGCTTCAATTGGCCACCCCAGCCAGCATTTCCACAACATTGGTGTTGCGAAAAAGCTGGCAAAATGTTGGCTTCATTAGGCCGGGGCTTAAGATTATAAAATAAATTACAAAAGAAATGAAAGTGAGAGCTCATTGAAGTTATACTATTTTATCACATTGATATTTCCTTAATTAAAGTCTGTTGAGATATATTTAGTAACTTACCTCTCTTGAACACCTTCGAGCAGTGTACATTGTACGAAGAAAGCCTTTTCCCAAATTTATCAGACACTTTGCGTACACAGGGACCTCTAGCTGTTCTTCGCCTGTTTATGATCCATGTCTTTATTATCATAAAGAAAGACAAAATTACGTAGATAAGGTTTAACAGTCATGATGGCTATGATGTAGGCCTACACATTTACACTAATTATATAGCTCCATCTTTTTGGAATTTCTACAGGAGGATTAGCTCAGATGGCAGTGCAACCAAACTTCAGATCGGATCATATCTGATCGACTGTGGTTCAAATCCCCAAAGGTCAACTCAGCTTTGACTTTATCTAAAACATCAAATGAGTAGCCTACTATCTGAGGATGGCGAATTGCATTGTGAGTAGCTTGGGCGCATCGTTGCGCATTGAAAATCGAGACCTGCCTGCCATGAAATCTGTTGAAATTGATCTGGAGTGTGAAGGCTGAGATCATTAAAGAGCGTTTAAAATCATCGCTCTTAGCGAAAAGAGCCACTCCTTTAGAAATAGAGGAATGGTACGGGTGCATTAGGTAAGACGACACCGTCTACATTACTTATTACTTACTAAACTTCTACAGTTAAAACCAACCTTTGTTTGATTCACAGATATTCCACAATCAGCAGCCAATTTTTCAATCTGCAATTTACATTTAGCAGCAATGCATTGTAGTCCATTGTCATAAGCATGATTTAATAGGTCTTTTTGATGCTGTGAATATTTAATTTTGGCTGTAACGACAATCATATAATATAAGTAGTTGTCATATTTGAAGGCCTAACATCTACTTATTGATTATCAGCAATGCGTATCATGCGATTTGGGTGATCTGCAGAAAATTATCTCCAATTTTACTGTGAATTCTATATAGTGAAGGGTGAGTTTAACAAATTTTGTTAAATACATGTCTAAGAGAAATTGATATTGCATTTATACAAGTCAAGTATTACTTAAATTAATGATGATGCTCTCAGTGTCAATCATGGCTATAACTTAATCGAATTGAGGAAAACCGTTGTTTTGCTAGTTTGAGTACAGGAGCTGCAAAAGAAAGCTATGGAAAATTTTTATTTTGTTTTGCTACAAAAGGGAGAAACTGAAATTAGAAACAAAACTTCTGCTGCATCCTGATTTAAAAATCAGCTGTTCTGATAATACTACAGTGTAACCTGCTTAGGCCTATGTGCAATTCCTGCTTATCTGCAACCTGGCTTTGAAACCCGTTAAACAATTTTCTGGTCAAGTCCTTGTTAAGCAAAATCGGATAACTGCAAATTCGGATAAATGCAATTAAAACCGTTGGCAATTTTGACTTGCACTTAAGCAGGTTGCACTGTATTAGAAAATTTGGTTAAAAAATGACGATTTGATGGATGAACAAACAATTTTAGAAGCTCTCACTTATATGTTAAGATAGATCATATAGGCATACCTAAGAAATTAAAGCGCCATATTAATTTGATCTGATCTTAGCATTTCAAAGATACGGCATGCCTAAACAATTTAAGCATCCAACATTTTCCTAATTTGTACCTAAGGACAGGCTAGACGGCTAGGCCTAAGAAGTAACTACAGTGAAACCTGTATATAACAGCCAGCTACAAGAGGTAGATAAATTGACCATTATATACCTGTGGCCTTAATATACAGGTTTAATTCAATAGAAAATACTATTTTAGACATAGCAAGAGTGACCACTATAGATAGGTGGCCGCTTTATAGAGGTGACTGTTATAACAGGTTTGACTGTATTTGAAGTTTTATAAAATAATCAGATTCTGTAAGATATAATTGATTGATAGAAAGATGCCTAGTTGCCTACATGCATCATGCATTTCGCATCTTAATTTAAATTAATTATTTTGAAGTTGAACTTACAGGTTTGTGACACATTCTTTTGCTTCGATAATAATAAATTTGCCATTATGGTAGGTAAATACTCAGATAAAACTAGATGAAAAAGAATTCTCTGGAAGAAAAAACAAATCCAACTAATGTCAATTACACAGTCTACAATGTCTATTTTTATATTGAGTTATAAAAGGTGTAGTATAATACAGTAATCATTAGTAGAACAACTAGGTGAGGATTAGAACAGATGGCAGAGCAACCGAACTTCAGATTGGATCATATCTGATTGACTGTGGCTCAAATCCCACGAAGGTCTACTCAGCCTAAAACATCAAATGAGTACCATCTGAGAATGGCGGATGGAATGGTTTAGAGGGAGTTGCATTGTGCGTAGCTGCGGCGCATTGTTGCGTATTGACAATCGAGACCTATCTGCCATGAAATCTGTTGAAATTGATCTGCAGTGTCGCGGCTGAGATCAGTAAAGAGCGTTTAAAACCATTGCTCTGAGCGAAAAGAGCCACTCCTCTAGAAATAGAAGAGCGGTAAGGGTTCCTTCGGTAGGGCGACACTGTCTACATTATTTTTATTTAGTAGAACAACTAATATACTATTCTATAACATGCATTCTGATTGGTTGCTCAAACATTCACTTTATTTATAGACAATGTTTGGCAAGCTGGGATTGAATTGATAATGATTGAATACTTCACATGTTAAAGTTAGTTCTGTAATAATTTGTGCTTAGATTTGTTTGTATGTTAGCCGATTTGTGACAAAATGACATTGACCATGTTGCCCAGGGTTCGATAAAAATAGGAACCCTGGAATCTTAGATTCCGAAAGGTTAGAGCAAATTCAGAAGAAAATTGATATTTTTATGATTTATTAGATAGATAGATAATATATTTGCATGACAATAAAATTGCCATGTCAGGCAGATACAGGATAAAACATTAAATATTAATTCTACCGCTTATGTACAGCCTATAATACATACATATGTATATATAAATGTATATGT
This sequence comes from Haliclystus octoradiatus, assembly GCA_916610825.1. Lineage (NCBI taxonomy): Eukaryota > Metazoa > Cnidaria > Staurozoa > Stauromedusae > Haliclystidae > Haliclystus > Haliclystus octoradiatus. Next base: position 7,873,351 of record OU744450.1, read on the forward strand.
TATGTAGAGACAGAGTTTTTAGAAATAAGCTAAATAATATACTAAGATGTACATCTACAAAATTTTGACAAATCTATTTTTGATAATTTTCTCTTGAAAATTGAAAGGGATTTGGAAGAGACAACTTCAATTGGAAGATCATTCCACCACGGGACAACGCGATTACAGAAATAGTTATTTACAAAGTCGTTGGCATGACTTATTGTTCTTAGTTTAGATGAATGACTGCGTGTATTGTATGTGTTGCTATCAAAGGTGAATAGTTCGTCTTTTGGTAGGTCTACTACATCATTTAAAATTTGATATAATAAATACAGATCGAATTTTATCCTCCGGACTTCTAGTGACTCTAGATTGAGGCAGTTTAAACGTTCTTTTTAATCAGTGGTTTTGATACCTACCAGTGCGCACACTTTTTTCGTGAACCTACGTTGCACTTTCTCGATAAGATTAATTTGCCTTAGTCTGAACGGGCTCCATGCAGGTGTACTTGACTCTACAATAGGGCGAATATATATATAATACGCTGATAATAATAATTTTGGGTTGCGTGAAGTAAAACACTTGAATATAAGGTAAGATCTTGCTAATGCTTTTGATGCTAGATATGAGCAATGTTTGTTCCACTTCATGTCTGATTTCAAGTATACACCAATATCTCGCACCTCCTTAACTTCAGTTAATGCATGATCTAATAAAGTAAATTGCCATGATGGAATATTTGGATTACCCAATGAAATTGAGCAGCATTTTTCAAGTGAGATGCGGAGTTGCCAAATATCAGCCCAGGAACAAAAAGTATCTAAGGTTCCAGCCAATGGCTGATTAGACAAGGATAGACGTGAGGAATAAAATTTTGCATCATCAGCAAAAAGTTTCATGGAACAGTTTGGTGATAGGCAATCAACAATGTCATTAATAAATAGTAGAAATAGCAGTGGGCCAATAACAGAACCTTGCGGAACACCACTCTTGACGGGTAATGGAGTGGACATCGCGCCACCAACGGATACTTGTTGAGTTCGGCCAAACAAAAAAGAAGATAACAATTTTAACAGTTCATTATTTATGCCAAATGACTTTAGCTTCAAAATTAGCTTTTCATGTGAGACGGTATCAAAAGCTTTGCTGAAGTCAACGTACACAGTGTCAACTTTCCGCCGAGAATTAAATGCATTGCCCCAATCGTTTAAAGTCATAATGAGTTGCGTGCAGGTCGAGCGGCGAGAAAGAAATCCATATTGGTCTTTTGTAATTAAATTGTTATGACGTAAATGTAGGATCATATCTTGATATATAATTCTTTCCATGACTTTGCAAATAATACTGGTGAGTGAAATAGGTCTGAAATTTTTTTTACAAGAAGCTTTGCCTTTTTTGAAGATTGGACTAATAATGGCAGTTTTCCATATAGCTGGAATATCTCCAGTTCTCATAGACAAGTCGTAAAGTAAGAACAGAGGAAAAGCAATTTCAGTAGATATGGATTTCAACAATAAGGAAGGGAATGAGTCTGGAGATGTAGACGTCTTTGAAGGTAAACGTTGTATCGCATTTACCACCTTAACATAAGAAAATTCGATAAAATCCAGGGAAACGGAATCAGGAACATTTTTGCAAATATCAGGGACAATACCATTATCTTCCGGAAACACAGATGAAAAATGTTGATTGAAAGTGTTAGCTTTATCTATATCTTCGATGATTAAGGAACCATTGTCATCTTGCAAGGCAGGAATACTTTGTTTTGAATGAAGTTTGTTATTTACAAACTTATAGAAATCATTGAGAGAGCCATTCTTAATTAGTAATTGCTCGCGAATAATGTTAATACTTTTAACAGCATCTTGATACTGGCGGCATAAGTCTTGATATCGCAATTTACTTTCAGGTGATGATTTAGATCTTCTGTATTCCTTGTTTTTTGACCAAGCAATTTTTCGGAGCTTTTTAGGATATCGTGGCCGATTGGGGCCCGATGATTTAAACTTTGGCACAAATTTATCAACGCAATCGTCAAGTATATCGGTAATGCATTTCCAAACACCTTCAACATTATTACCAAGCTCTGAAAATAACGTAAGCCAATTAACAGTGGAAAGAAAAGATTTCATACCATCATAGTCAGCTTTCCGGTAGTTGTAATAAATACGTTTGTGTCCACTTTCAGAAGGTGTAGAGTCGGATGGTGCATGAACACGGAAAGTAATTGATTTGTGATCGCAAGTGTCTGTAAAAGGAGGTGTGATTTCAGCGTAATAAATCAAGAATATTGTTGCTTCTTGTTGGTTGGGAAATGATTTTCTTAAAGCCATTTTTGAGTACACAGTTGACAAATTTTTTGCATGATGCTGTAGTAGGAGCTATACATGTTGGGGTCATAGACCAATCAATGTTCGGAAAATTGAAATCTCCAATAATTATAGATGGGAATTGCGATGAATTATTGCAGTAGTTTAAGAAGGAGCATAGCAGCTCTGTATGATGATCATCAATTGCAGCACAGGGGGGATTATAAACACAGGAAAGTCTGTAAGGGAATTGTTTTAACAAAATGTCAATGACTATGCATTCAAGCTGCACGAATGTAGAAGGAAGATCAATAATAGCTACTTTTAGCGTAGATTTTATAAAGATTGCAACACCTCCACCATGAGATGAAGATGATCGATCCTTACGCATGACGTCATAGCCAGAATTTCGAGTAAGTAGTTGATCGGGAGTAGTAGAATTAAGCCAAGTTTCTGATACAGCAATGACATCATATTCATTAGATAGAAGGATAGAATGGAGAATATCTAGTTTAGTCATAATTGAGCGAGCATTGAAATAAAATATCTTTAAATAGGGGACGGCAATACTGGGGTTTGATGATGATATGGTTGTGTGTGATGTTGTTGACTGAGAGAGATTATTATTTTGCCCAGTTGATTTATCTGTGCTTCCATTCGTGCAAGGCGAAAATCCGACCCCGGAGGTACCGGAGGCGGTCTCACCGAGTACAAAAAAGGTTGCTGTTGAGTTGTGATTTCAGTTTGCGTCAGATTATTTTGATGTGGGATGGTTCTGTAAGGCTGTGTCGTTGACACATTAACATTTCGTGAAAATTCTGGTCTCCTTTGACAATTGACACATTAACATTTCCTGAAAATTCCGGTCTCCTTTGACGATTGACACGCAACCTTCCTTTCAAATGCAATGATTGGCAGTCTGCATCATAGCAAGATCTTGTTTGGTAAGAGGAGCGACATATAAATAGATGAAGTTTTGGGCAGGCCTCTTTGGCTAACTTACATCCCCCACGAAAGTGACTTTTTTTTAGATGCCGTGAGCAAACTTTTGGATGGAAATGTAAACAACCACCGTCTTTCCGTCTTATTGATATAGCTTCAACAAAAAAACTCAGAAGAAAATGTTGAAATGCCTCTAGGATTCCAGAAGGCTGAATTTTTGTCGAACATTCTTGAATAGCCAATTTGATGGTCCTTGTTGACTATCTAAATGATATAACGAATGTTCTGAATATATAATATTATCATACTTACTAATCCCCCTACTATTTCATTCTATATTTAATGTTACTTTGAGCTGTTTTGTGTTAACTTAAAAGTATATGAAAACATGTAGGCTACCAGTCCTTTGAAGATCAAGTTATCTCTAACTTAAAGGTTTACTGAATAAACAACGATACTGTCATCAATGATAATGAATATCTAAACAGAAGTTGAAATCTTTACCACGATAATGAAGTCAATTATACACAGCAGTTTCTGTTTATAATCAATTGATATTAGCAGGACAAATTGTTTAACAAAATTTTTTAACTGATTGGGGTCTAGAGAATCCCTAGATTTTTTAATGAACATTGCTACTGTTGTTGGTCATGAATCAACATTTCTGAGGTAAGGTTATCATCTCTATAGGCCTATAATTCCTGGCATAAAGTTCTAATATTTTAAAATGTAGGGAAGAAAACCAGACGCCTTTACAGACATGAGTGTCAAAAGTGAGGAGGATCAATATCATGTTTTGAAAATGTAGGTATACATAATTTGTAATAATGTAGGCATATTATTCTGCTAACTCATCATTACGAGTTTTGAAATCTGAAAACCTACTGAAGACCATAGTGAAAAACTTATTGAGTAGGCTACTGAATTCACAAATTGGGCTCTTTTCATCAGTAGCTTTTCAAAGGTATGTTCTAGAAGTCTTTCAGTAAAATGAGAAAAATCTAGATATAAGAGTCTGATGAGTTCCAGTATGGTTTCAGTAGGTTTTCAGTAGCGAGTCAGTATTTCTAAGATTTATAGTGACATTAGACAGACAGTAGTCGAATCACGCATGTGGCACTGTGGCAGCCCAATGTGTTGCTGAGATGACATTTGAAATGGTATTACAAGTCTCTTTGTCCCTGGTGATCAGCTTTATTACAAATCAGAATTCCTGAAGGGAAATAGTCGAAACTTGAAATGAAAAGAATGAGACAGGAAAAAGAGAAAACAATGAGGATGAAAATGTTAAATATGAATTGTGAACAGTAAAAGCCAATGTGACGTGTGTGAAGTAAATATAGTCTTTGTATTATATATGCTATTGATGCTGTTACAGGCAAGATTTTGGAAGAAATTCCAGCTGCGCATTTTGCAATATCAATATATTATGTCAAATGCACATAGATTCAAGTCAATATAGCATCATCATTGAGATATCTTTAATTCTAAATAGTTTAAACTTTGCCGCGCACAATGCAATATCTTGGGTGACCTAGTACAGTCCTCCATCAGCAACGAGTACTACGCCCAGACTAGAAAATTTGCTGCTTGTGGTCTAGGACTTGGCTGTGCAATCATTTGCGCGGCTGAAATTCAAGCCACACATTTCATAATTTTATCTGTGTTTTATATAAGCAAATGATTATTTAAATAATTCTTCCATGATTATTTAGATTTTATATATCTAAAATGTGCAGAAGTATGTGATCTACTCACGTAAAATTGCATCAGAATTTGGCTTACAGCAGCACATTTTCCGAGAAAAATACGACCTGGACCGCGCACAGGGCAGTTCCTAGTATGGGGGTATTGGGGGCATGAGGGCATGACACCCCACCTGGTGATTTGGTCAGTCGGTAAATCTTCCTTGAAATGTCTCCAGTCGGCAAAAGAGGGAATAAATAGAAAAGGAATATTGTGATGTTCGCTTTCTAAGAGTAGAAAGAAGTGAGAAATTTCTTTTAATATTATGTCCACACATATCATGAGTATTGTAGGCTATATGTAGAGACAATTATCTTCAACCTTTGATGTTTGATCAGGACAGACGAGATATGTTGGACCCGATGGGAGCTCTGAAAAACATGGCCCGAAAGTATTCCGATGATGACCTAGGTCAATTTAGCCTAAATTTAAAGATGTGTGGCAAACCTTTGTGTGGCGGATCATTAAACTCCAGATATCGCACCTTAACTTGTCTCCAATTTTTCAATTTACGGTTATGGTAGGCCTACATATCCGGATCGGACTCTGGTGGAGTTGGCAAATTTATTACTTGACAACCCCTCAAAGAAAATTTCTTGGGAAGGCCCTGGCTGCGCACAATGCATTCTTTCCGATCTGGCACTAGGCCTCTATTGTATAGTATAAATTTCAATCATTGAAAACTCGAGGGCAAATTCAAAATGAGATGGTCATTGTAGCTGTGGGTGGAAGCTGCCAAGCTGCTAGCCTAGCTCCACAAGGCCCACTATTCCGCTACGTACCTGCGCTCATCTGGCTGGTAGCTGGTAATGGCTGCTGGTAGCCATTATTAAAAAAGGCAGCAAGGCTATATTAAAGCCTAGCAACAGCAGGTTCAGTTGCAAGTAGTTAATAGTAGCTAATAGTAGCTACTGATTGATTTCAAGTAGTTGTGTTTTTGTAGGAGGCAATAATTAAGGTAGAATATAGCTGTCGTCAGGCATCAGGCTATATTATAATAATAATCTTTAAACAATTATGACATGCCAATAACATAATATTCAGGATAGCTCCTGAGCTATTCCTGAGCTGGGTTTATAGAATGTTCAAATTCCTAAATGAAAGAGGACTTACCTTTGGATGTATAAAGTATATTACTTCAGTTCAATTCAAATGTTTAGATCATATAGGCCTATGGTGATTTGATCATTTATGATCAATCATTTGAACAATTTAATGATAAATTAAATATGTGAAGACTAGGAACGAGACAGTTGTCAAAATCCATGTGGTAATTTAATAAGGCCCTTCAATGGTCTGCCATTTTGAAGAAGGAAATTCTGGTTGATACCGAAAAGTTCGAAAACTACTGTTCATACCTCTTGAAGACAGAAACAAATATATCGCTAATTAAAATGCCTCCTGTACATGCAACGGAATCGTCTCCTTCGAATACTTCATCATCTTCTTCTAGTCAAAAGTCATCTAGTTCTAGTGGAGTTGCTTCCTCGTCGTCTTCCAACGAAACTACTTGTTCTGCTCACTCTACGCAAGATGTTGTTGATGGTGATATCGAAGAAGAAACAGCCAATCGACCTGAAGTGTGGGGTCGATTATTTTCTCTTAAGCAGCCCTACGAAACAAGAGGTAAGATTTTATACTAGTATGGACAGAAACAGAACATTGCAGGCCAAGAGAATGTGGACAGTGGCCAGTGGGCAGGCAGGCCTGGGCCAGCTTTTGCTAATAAGTTGTTTGCATTTATATGAATTGATTGATCATAAATTGTTGTGCAAATGAGCTTGGAGAAAAATCATGCCAGCCTGCTGTAAATCCAAACAGAGCCGGTGCAAGCTAATATCGCGTGTGTGAAAATAGAAAAGCCAATGGAATTGGAATATTGATATTATTGTTAGCCTATGTTGAAATCAATAAATAAGTATTTACTAAATATCTCTCGTGATTTATTGATATGGAACTAACGAATATTACTTGGATTTCATAGGCCTGTAATGATGTGATGTTTTGATATGCGATAGTTCAGAAATTAACAACGTTTGATATATAACAAAAGTTGTGTATATATTTCCACTATCGCATGGTGCATGCTCTGTCTGGTGCTGCAGAACAAATCTGACGTTTTCACTACGCAAATGACATGACATCAAAAATACGTTTACAATTCGCTTCGGTTACCAGTCGTATCGTCCATTTGGGGCATCGTCCATTTACAAGAATGTCCATTCATAGGTCATAACGTCCAGTCCTAGGTTATAGCGTCCAGTCCTATGTTATAACTTCCAATCCTTGGCTATGACGTTAAGTTTATTAATATACTTTGGTAATGCCTTGTGTCCTTCCCTATTAAGAAGTATATCCCAGACCTGCCAACTCTCCTGGTTTGACCAGGAGACTCATAATATTGAGGGTAGGCCTAGCCTAATCTCCCGTTCTCCCGGTCGACCGCCATTTTCTCACTGTTTTCCTTTTGTTCGATTTTTTTAAATGAAACAAAATTAATTTATGTATGAAATAGCATTATGAGTATATAACAATAATAGTTTGAATTATGAATATAAAATTTAATTTTGGCAGTTGAATAGTACTCAATGCTAGTGAATGGCAGAGTGTAAATAATAAAATAGCATTATGTACTATGTATTCATACTGATGCACATGTAATTTAATTTTTTTCTTTTGACAATTTCATGCTTTAACTTTCAAATGACTAGAGTCAAGTATAACATTATTGAATGCGCTGATTGATCTTATGCACTTGAATGCACTGATTACCTCATTAGCTCCTTCAACTTTTCTGTTGTTGCCAATGCTTCAAGCCTGGTGAAAGCCGCAGTGATGTGTTCATGTGGCAAATAAGGCAGAGCAAGGATCTTTTTGCATAGTTTTTTGTGCCAATGTCATGCCTGTATGCAGATGCCAGACCAATTGCTTGAATTTTACGCCAGATAAACTGACTCCAGTGAAGTACTTTCACAATTTGCCAGTCAACTTGCATTCTTTAAGAGGCTTTACCCATAACTGATCGACGACAGATGCCGGTTCAGATCCTACTGTTGATCAAAGTAATTCGACATTTACTAACTCAGCAGCAAGTTCGTCTAGGAGCCCATCACCAGATGACTTAGACGCAATTGAGCCCAATCAGCTGGTTGGTCATTTTCATTATCATCTTGATCAATGTTGACTACTTGTTCACCTTCATCTCGTAATCAACAGTTTGTTGTTGCTATAATCATCATCAACACTACTGAAATCTTCACCATTGAAGATACCTGGTGTAAGATACACAAATATGGTTATGCTCATCACATTGCTCTGGAATGCCACCAAAAACCAACCAACTTCCAGAGCTTCTCCCAAGACGCTCTCACATGGAATATGATCTGATTGTTTACAGAACAGCTTATGAACCAGGCATAAGAGTCTGTGAAAAACATGCCATTTAAATGTTATGAATTTCGTTCACTGTTCTGTTTATAAGATGTTCGTGAACAACTGATAAATGTTGATAAAGTTCATGAACTGTTTATGAACATAACAAATTTTAACAGAGTATTTTCTCGTACCCCTTTACTTCTTTTTGAACTTTGCTTGCCTCCAAATAATTAAGCAACTGTACTGCAAAAATTGAGTGATATTGAAAACTGGGTTTACATTTTGATTTGACTTTCAAGCATTTTTTAACATGCCAGTTATAGTTCTCCTTTCAATAGTCTACTTTTGTAATTTAAAGTCAAGAGGTAAAAATGTAATATACATGCATAAAAGAGTTTCTAGGAGAAGCTGATTCCTTGTTTTCTATCAGTTTCAAACCATGAGAAATTCATGTAAAACACATTGTTTTGCTATTGTTTATCATTTTTCTATGGGGTTTATCCTCTCCTTGGACTGAGCTTGACTGTCATGCCTGTGTATATTTTATGTTATGTATTATATCCATGTATAACTATGACTATTATAAACATTGAATAGTTCAGTATTTGAAATGGATACTGTATTATTTAAAATAGGATGCCCTTCATTGTGTTGATTTTGTTGGGTTTGATAACATTTCAAGATAAGAAATAACATTTTGTGTTTCGATTATATTAAATTTGCATTCTTGAATTCTTGAAATTTCTTCTTTAAATTCGATTGATTTCTTGTTGGGAAATTGTGGCAAATAGTTACCATTGCAATATAATAACGGTACACGGTGAAATTATGTTTTTACTTTCTTTGCAGATATTGTAACTAATACATTCCTTGTTGGAAGAGGTTCAGACTGTGCATATCAGTTGATACGCGGCTCCTTCCGAAACGAGTCCATTTTCCAGTCTTTCTCGAATCACCATTTTGAGGTGTTTAGGGTAGGTACATTGATCTGTTTTTATCCTCTGTAGTATTCTTAATTAATTTAGAGCTAACACATATTTTAAAATGTAGATAGATATTAGTATATTTCAAGACATATAAACAACTTGATAGTTGATACAGTAAAATGCTATGCGGTTTAGAGTAGAGTATTAGTTAAAGTTAAATTACATAAAAGCTATTGCTTCTTGATGTCTGGCAAATTCGTTAAAAAGATTAATATTATTTATTTCATTTATGTTTTAAGCTATTTCTAATTTGTTCTTTGTATTTGATTTTATCATAATGTTCTAAATGACAGTATTTATTTAGTAATTCAGATCCTAGAAAAGAGTACAGCCGAATCCCTCGGTCTGTATAGACTCATGGAAGAGAGTATAACTGTTTGTGTGTGTCATGAGATACATTTGGTTTTCTGAATAATGAGGTCAACGTTAATCCATTTGATCCGCTAGCAAACTGACTGACGAGCTGTGACGTAATTCAGCAATGTCTTTGATTGGAAGCCAATCAATTTCATCTAGTAGATTTCCCATCTCCTCAAATTTCCTTTTGCCAGCAAGTAATTTTGCTTAATGTGCTTAATTTTAATTTAATTTAATCTTAATTTTAATTAATTAATGACAGCGGAACTTGAGTTCTAGGCTCTCCTCATTGAAACTCAGAGAGAAATGAGTTTTAAATTCAGCAACTAATTCAATACTGGGATTATGATGTGTGTACTTAGCATTAATTAGAATAGATTTGTACTTAAAGTGTTTGGTGTTTCAATTTAATTTCCAGTTTTATGTAGACATTGATTGTGCGACTGTGTGTAAATTATTTGATTTTTTTTTTCTTCTGTTCAACTAGGAGTTTTCAGAAGACAAATCATATTTCACAACGTATTTGAAAGATTGCAGGTATTGTAAACCGTAAAACATGTGCATACTTGCAAACTGAGAAATCTTTAATTTATTTTTTTGTTTTGGTAATAATCTTGGTTGTTCGATTTTGTGTTTAATTATCTACTTGTGTGTTTGAATTATTATGCAAGAATTAATCAAATCAGATTGGTTGTTGTTCATAAATGCTTGGGCTCTGGCCCGAAACTCTATTTAATCAAGGCTAAACACTTGCTTAGATTGTGTATTTGCTTGAAATCATAGAAATTTTAATCTTGTGATTGCGTAGTACCATTCAACCAACGATGGAACCATTCAAGTGTTATTTGCTTAACAAATAGATTTACACCTACTCTATAATTTCGTTGTTAACATTTCAAAACTGTTGATCTAGTTTGCTCGTTTTGGAATCTACTATAGCCTACAAATATTTTATTGTTGTTGTATAAAAGGAAGCCATTCGTAAGTTAAGGTAGAAGACTGTTTTAACTATATATTTTATTTAGTTTCCTAATTTTATTTCAATTAATCTTGTTTAATATCGTTTATTCAATCCATGTTTAATCTGGCAAGCTGCCTCTCTATAGAAATGTCAAATAACCTAAAGAGAGGCTGTGGTGGACATAAAGGAACCACGTGGAAAAAGTTTTTAGTTTTATTCATGATTGCGTGAAACTATATTGTATTTGCAATAGTTAAATGCTGTATTACTGTTTTAAAATATATAGAGCTTTGCTGTTAAAATTTAAATCTAATTATATTACAGTTTGGTTAATATTTGCTTTGTTTCTCTTTGGTTTTGTGTCTGATTTGATGGTTAAAACATTTAAATTTTAACACATGGCGGAGATGTTATAACAATAATAAGAGTTCTCAAACACAGCCAAGATTTGGTTTGACAAAGGAATATTACTGTATTGGTTCTTTATTTACAGCACCTATAGCTTTTCAAAATGATGACTAGAGGAAAATTAATGGAAGGATGGAACACTATAAAAGGAACAACAGTCGACTTAGATATAGAAGGAGAACACATTTTCTACTTACCAATGCCCAGTGCTTCTGAGTTAACAAAACATATTCTGCTAACAGAAGAGTTAGTTGCACAACTGGTCACAGGGGACAATGAGAGTGGGATTAATTTAAAAGATGTAAAATGCTTTTTAACAAGATTATACATTAGAAGAGAACAAATTGAGACGAAGGATGTTATTTTATACGAGGTTAATCATATTAAAACACTTTGTATTCCTGATATGTTAAATCAATTATTGAGAGAAAACCCAAACCCTATTGGGAAGACTAAAGCTAACATATTCGAAAAAAGGCTTCGTAACTGGAAGGCAAATTTAAAACTACACGTAGATATATTACTAAAAGCAATGTCTAAACTTTCAGAAATTTCGGATGACAAAGAATGGAAGGAAAATGACAGTCTTATAGATGTTCTAAGTTCTGATGAACAATATTGTGCTGAACCAGTTTATACATGGTCCATATGTGGGAACAATTTTATTAACGAAGAAGTATTAGAGGGTTTAGAACAGAACATAATTGCTGTGTGCCTTCTGGACCAAATTGATTTAGTGCATAAGCATATTGAGCGTTTGAAATGTGATAGCGAAAGATGCGAATGTATAATAAACGAATTTAAGAAAGGAAGCAGTTCTGATCATAGTGACGAAAGTAGACAACAAACACCACAACAAGGGAAATTGGTTACCAGCACTAGATTTTTAAATGAATCGATACCACCTCCTCTAGAAGAAGTGAACAGACTTTCGCTAGCAACAAACGATTTCTCTAGAGGCATAGAGCTCTTGAATGCCAACATTGAGAACGATACCACTTCTCTCCACAGCTCTAGTCTGAACACAAATGAGCTGGATCGACTACCAGAAGAATCCAGAAAGTTGGCCTTGAAAGTCAGAGGTATTGTTAAGTCACTGAAAAGGTATAATAAGTTAGCGGAAAGCAACCCAGCAAACGCTATGGATCAGTTTTTTAGAAATAGCATTCGGAAAATGAATGAAGAAGTCACTAATTGTGAATTAGAAATGAACTCAATAGAATATCCACCAGCAGAAATTGAGAAATGGATGGAGGAATGTTTTGACATAATCAATAAGCTTTCGGAAAAATGCAGAGTTGGAGACGATAATAAAAGACAAAATGAACGTGATTCGAAAGAAGTAGAGCTTAGCAGCAAAAACTTGGCTGAATTTGATGGAAGCAGTGGTAACTACATCACATGGAGGAGACAGATACTAGAAACACTACATTGTTCAAATAAGCCGAAGCGATTATGGAAGATGATTGTGTCAAATTCAGCATTCAGAAAAGCAAATGGGAATGCACAAGTTATGATCAATCGGGCAATAACAGAGACAAAGGAGTGGGATGACTTCATTGACGAATTAGATTCCTACTTTGGCGAGCCAAGCATGATCGCAAATGATATGTCAAAGAGAATTGGAAAAATCAAGAAACCTTTTGGAAATGGAGATCCCATTGCTGTGGAGATGATGAGAAACGTTTTTGCGATCAATACTGATCTCAACGCAAGTAATATAAAAGAAATGGTGATACAAAAAGACGTAGTCGAAGAACTTTTTGACAAACTTCCTCCTGTAATTAAGGACTATGTTTCAGAAAGAAAGTATCAAAAACGGCCAATTGAAATCTGGGACCACATTATTGAAGGATTCAAACAAAAAAAATATTATTTAATGGCCAACAGAGATACCTTTTACACATTAAAGAGAGGTAAAGATGATTCTACAAAGAGAAATGTCAATGTAAAACTGTCAACAAATGTTTATGAGGAAGAAGATGATGTCTCGGATGTTTCAATGTATAAGATGGTTACTGTCAATGTTAAACCAGGGTGTTACCTTTGTGATGGACCACATGCTCTTTGGTCTAGAGATTGCCAGATGACAGGTACTTACCTTACACAAAAAACAATAAACGATCTTGGGGATATGCACATATGCTTACGTTGTGCAAGAAAGGAAGATGATTGTAAGGGAAAATGTAATGGAAAATTTAAACTCCGTGATGGAAAAACAAAATCCTCAGATTGTGGAAAGTGCAATAGTAAGCACCACTATCGCCTTTGTAAATGCAACTTTGAAAACGAATCTACTGGATATTCAGAGAACAAATGTGTGGAAATCAAGAATGACAACGGATTTTATGCAGTAGCTCAAGTTGAAGATGTTACTATCATCGACCCAGACACAAACCAATCTATCAGTGCAAAATTGCAGTATGACAACGGTTCTCAAAGATCTTGGATCCAAGCAAACTTTGAATTGTGTGGTGAATTTGAGAGGTCTGAACATTTACGTGTTCAAGGATTTGCTGGAACAACATCTGAAGAGAAGGACTTTGATGTATTCTCGTTTATCGTTGAAGTTGATGGATCAAAGAAAAAAATTGAACTAACACGATTTGATGGATTGACAGGTGTAGCTGGAGGTAGTATTGTAATTCCTAAAGCCTGGCAAGAGAGAATGAATGCAACAACCTACAGAGTCAAAGCCACTAAAATTGACATTTTACTTGGAGCTGATTATCAAGGTCTCCACCCCAAACAAATCATGAATGATGGAAATATTGTCTTGTTCAAGAGTAAAATAACAAACAACTATTTGATAGGAGGATCCAATACAAAGATCGAAACAGTTACATGCAAATACGTTAAAGCGTTATCAACTACAGAAAAACATAAACAATTCATGGATGTTCTGACCTGTGAGAATTTGGATTTCTCCGATAAAAAACACACAAAGCAGATGGAAAAGGAGGATGCAGATCTATACGCTTCACTTGTACATAAAGACGGAAAGTGGTTTGCTAACTATAACTATTATGATAACTTGGAAAAATTGCAAGAAAATCAGGCGTCAGTAGAAAGAATGATGGGTGGTTTACTGGCAAAATTGAAGAAAAAACCACACTTGCAGCCACAAGTAATAGAGCAAGTTCAAGGAAACTTGGAGAGGAAACACTGGATTCCTGTTTCAGAATTGAGCCTAAAAGAAGGATTGCAAAAGCATTATTTACCCTGGAACATTGTGATAAACGAAAGAAGTACTTCAACGCCAATCAGATTAGTCACGAATAATTCAAACAAAGATGTCAATGGATTAAGTTTAAATGATTGTCAAGTTCAGGGTTCCTCTGAAATCGGCGATTTGCGGAAGGTTTTATTAACGTTGAGGACTGCACAGAACATTGCGATTGGGGACTTATCAAAATACTTTAACAGTTTCCAATTGCCAGAAGAAGATGTCAGCCTAAGAAGATTACTTATACCAGATGTTCTTGTACCTGCAAATTGGAAGCATGTAATTACCCCTAGCAGCATGTTCTTGGAAGTGGTTGAAGCTAGTATGCCTTTTGGTGACAGTGCTGCAGCTTGGCTTGCAGTTCTTGAAAGAGTTAAAAATGCAGAAGAATTTTCCAATTTAGTTCCCGAGTATGAAGAAAGACTCCTTTCAATATATGTGCACCAAAGTTATGTTGACGACTGTGTTGTTACTGGAAAATGGAAGGAGGACATTCAACCATTGATGGAAGCAATGAAAAAAGTAGCAGAAGCTGGAGGTTTCACATTCAAAGAATTTCATGTCCTTGGAGAAGAAAAAGTGGAAAAAGTTCTAGGGTATATGTGGAACTCAGAAAAAGACATTCTGTCATTAAAAAACTGGTTCAATTTAGGACAAAAAGAGCGGGGGAAGAAACTAGAAGAAGATTTGACATCTGAAAATGTGCAATCGTTAGTAATGGAGAAGTTTACCAAAAATAATGCAATTTCTTGTCAAGCCCAGATGTTTGACCCAATGAGACTCTACCTACCTATGACTATAAAGCTACGGCTATTTTATGGAGAAGTGTGTTTGCAGTATCCTGGTCAGAACAAAGAATCCTGGAATACAGAATTGGATGAGGATTTCAAGAAAAAGTTTATTGCTATTTTTCTAGAAATTTGGAAAGCAAAAGAGGTGTCATTTCCTAGAACAACTATCCCTTGTGATGTGATAGAAGGAGAAAAAGTGGATGTTATGCTTGCAACATTTTGCGATGGTGGAGAAAAAGCTTATGCGGCCTGCATTTATATTGTCACCAAAACTGAAAATGGATCTGAATCACGTCTTCTACAAGCAATTGCAAAAACAGCTGGAACAAAAAGAATATCTATACCTCGTTTGGAGCTCCTAGGAGCTGAGATAGGCGTTAAGCTGTGGAAAAAGACAATAGAAAGCTTACCAAAGGAAATCAATGTGGTTACTAGCATGTTTTTCTCTGATTCAACAACTGTACTGAGGCAATTACACTCCCATTCAGGAACTTTCAATGTGTTTGTCGGGACTAGAGTCCAGTATATCCAGTCTCACACAAATATTGAAGATTGGAAGTACATCCCAAGTGAGCAAAACCCAGCAGATTTGGCTACAAAAAACAAAGCAACTGCAGAAGACCTGAAATCTACCAAATGGATGAATGGCCAATTTCTGATGAAACCAGAAGATACCTGGCCTGTAAGTTCATTTGACAATTTACCAGGAAAATATGAGCCACTCACAGATCTTGCAAAAGGCTACAGCACAGCAAAACAAGGAACAGATGCTAACAAGATCGCTATGAAGAAAATCACTTCTAGCATGATTGTAAACAAAGGAGAAAGTAAAGATATATTTATCGCCACCATTGCAAGCAATGCACCAACATGGGATGCTGCTATAAGAATATGTGCGCTTGTTTTGAAAGCAGTAGGGAAATTCAAATCTTTCATACAGAATGATGAGGATTCTGCATTGGCCTCAGCCCCTGTGAGATTTCATCAAGCAAAGAAAATGCTTCTGCAATCCACAATGCAAGATACAAAAAACATGTTGAAAGTTTCCAAACTATCATCCTGTGAAATTGTGGAAGGACACGACAAGATCATATATGCTGTTGGGAGAACGTTTGAATCAATTGGGGAAAGGAAGGTGCCAGTGATATGTGGAGCGTCAAGAGTTGGAACATTAATTCTAAACCAGTGGCATAATTTATGGGGACACGGCCACTCAATTCGTCGTGTTGAATCAAAGCTGCGAGAAAAGTTCTACATTCCCTTCTCACAGAAAAGGCTTAAAAAGATCAGAGAATCATGTTTCACATGCAAAAAGCTGGATGCAAAAAGCCTACCACAGAAGATGGGGCCACTTCCTGAATCAAGATTCAGTTTTACAAAACCATTCTACTCTGTCCAAGTTGATATTGCTGGTCCTTTTCTGGTCAGAGACTCAGTAAAGCTAAGAATTTCTCTAAAGCATTGGCTTCTTTGTGTAACGTGTGAGAGCACAAGAGCAACCTTTGCATGTGCAATGGAAGATTACGGGGCAGCAAGTGTTCTACGAGGATTGGAAAATCTGAAGAGTCAACATGGAGTCTTCAAATTTGTCCATTCTGACCTTGGTTCTAACCTTGTCAAATCAGGCAAAGTTTTAGAAAATCAATTCCAAGAAATCCAGTTGGCAGTGACAAGAAAATACCCTGAGGTAGAATGGCACTTTGGTCCTGCAAAGGCACCGTGGGTGCAAGGTACTGTAGAAGCTATTATCAAGCTGATCAAAGTTGAGAGGAGACGTGAACAACTTCTTACAGGGCAAAAAGTTCTTACAAGCCTACAATTTGACCAGGTGGTGAGAGGATGGGCAAACATGGTAAACGAACGCCCACTTATTTATAATCCTGAAATTGGGCAAGCAATTACACCAAATCACCTACTTCATGGAAGAAATAACGAAAGTCAAGAGGACAAGCAACTGGAAGTATCAGGAAAACTGTTGACAAAATTCAAAGATGTTCAGGACCAAATGAGACATTGGTGGGAGGTTTATAATGAATCTGTGGGAAGAGACAGAATCCAAAAATGGAAAAAAGAAAAGACGAATCTAGAGGAAAATGACATTGTCTGGTTATTGGATACACCTTCAAGAACAGGATTTTACAAGCTAGGAAAGATTACGAAGACGTCACCAGGTTCTGACGGCCTAGTCAGAAGAGTTACAGTCAGATATTTCAATTCCACTGACAAACAATGTCGAGCAGAGACAGTGCAAAGACATGCAAACACTCTTGTTCTTGTCCAGAAAAGTGAAGGCAACCAAGATTGAAGTTCCTTTGAAATCAATTTTATGAAATCAGAAAGGACAATATTTTATCAATATTTAAAAGTGTTGGTATAATGCGGTTTATTATATCCCAACACCTTGTGTGTTGTGAGTGTTTTAACTATATATTTTATTTAGTTTCCTAATTTTATTTCAATTAATCTTGTTTAATATCGTTTATTCAATCCATGTTTAATCTGGCAAGCTGCCTCTCTATAGAAATGTCAAATAACCTAAAGAGAGGCTGTGGTGGACATAAAGGAACCACGTGGAAAAAGTTTTTAGTTTTATTCATGATGGCGTGAAACTATATTGTATTTGCAATAGTTAAATGCTGTATTACTGTTTTAAAATATATAGAGCTTTGCTGTTAAAATTTAAATCTAATTATATTACAGTTTGGTTAATATTTGCTTTGTTTCTCTTTGGTTTTGTGTCTGATTTGATGGTTAAAACAAAGACATATGAAAACAGTATCGCCCTACAAAAAGAGGCTCCCGTACCACTCCAATTTCTGAGTGTGAGGCTATGTAATCTAAAAGTAATCATAATAGCGGCAAATTAGGATCTCAGGAACATCACGCAAGAAAATTTTCAGGAGATTCCATGGCACTGATGGCAGATTGTTTAGGGGGAGCAGTACATACGCAGCATCTTTTCATAACGCAATTCCCTCTGGACAAGGATCCAGCAGAAGCAGGAATCCTGCATTCCTAGATTCCCGAAGGCAAGAGGAAATTCAGAAGAAATTTGATATTTTTATGATTTATTTGTCAAGCCTCAACAAACATTCAGAAGAAAATGTTGAAATGTCTGTAGTATTCCAGAGGGCTGAACCTTTTGTGCTCATTTGATGTTCAAATAAATCCAAGGCTGAGTTAGCCTTTGGGGTTTTTGAACCACAGTTTATCAGATCTAACGTCTGTTTTCTTTATCATTTGAGTTGATGTCCCATAAGATTACCTGTTTATAGCTGTCACCTATTGTTGGAGGGCAAACATACCATACATTCAAACAACAGGGACTGACAAAGGTGGGGATCCTGGCATCCTAGATCGCGAAAGGGTAGAAAAGATTTTGAAAAAATGAATAAGTTTGTGTTTTATAGGCCAAACCTCAACAAAAAAAGTTGGAAGGAAATTTTTGAAAATGCTCTAGGCTAGGCTGAATCTGACACTACAATCAAGCATAAATTTAGAATATATTTGATAGAACAATAATCTATTTGAATTAAAATGTAATCTTTACTAAATTATGTTCACAGTTCAAATGGTACATTTATTAACGAAGAAAAAATGGGTAAGTTTTTGTTAGACACTCGCAGGATCTAATGGCAAACAATCTGATGCCGAATTGGATTACTGTCATCCCCTAGTTTCTAATCAATCAAAAAATTATTCCTTTTAATTATTTTAGTATTTTGAAACCAGCAAACAGTTGCATTGCATAGGTTTCAGTTAGTTTACAGATCGGTTAATCATTTCACTTAAATAATAACTAGCAAATCAAATCTTACCGATGTCAAGTGTTATAATTCAGTGCTCTATCTTATCTATAAAATAACCAGCAGACTTGATATA
Source organism: Haliclystus octoradiatus (assembly GCA_916610825.1). NCBI lineage: Eukaryota > Metazoa > Cnidaria > Staurozoa > Stauromedusae > Haliclystidae > Haliclystus > Haliclystus octoradiatus. Next base: position 7,892,316 of record OU744450.1, read on the forward strand.
TACAAATATTAAACACTTCCTGTGCAATATGGGTTATATAAACACAAGTGTTAGGTTATGAGGCACGAGAAATGCGTAAGAAATCAAGAGCCATTTCGGCGAGTGGTTTTCTGAAGCCTTTTGTTTGCCTCATGGCAACCTGAGTGTTTATGTAACCCATATTGCACAAGACTGTGTTTCATACTTGATTTATAAAATAGAAATATCTCATATTCTTATATGTTTTCAACAAATATTTCCTGCGTGCATCCATGATCACGCGTATCGTTTAATATGGTCGTAAATTATCAATCATAATCGTTCAATATTGGTCGTATCACACATATTTTTCAATATTTTTTGAAAAGCTTGAATCGTCTAACCATAATTTGAAGCAATGATCTTGTTTACCCTGGTTACTGTTCGTCATAGCCAAATCATGACATTCAAATTCATTTCGAATCACAAATTGTGAAGAGTGTTTGTGTGGCGTTTCTTGACAGCGTTTCAATATTAGGTTTTTAATGAAAGTTTCACTCGTTCTATATATTTTTATAAGATCTCTTATTTGAAAATAACTAATAAGTTTCTATGTCTGTTTTCACATTCTCAAGTCCGTCAAAATCTGGATATCTTGTCTGCAGAAGGAAATGGAGATTTTGATTCTGAATTCTGAATATAGAGTTATAGTCAATAAAAATAGAAGCGTTAAAATTTCAATCGTTTTCATGTAATTACTTCACAATCATTTGTCAATGAAAATCCTGATAAATTCTCACTGTCATGTGAAATCGAGTTTGGTAATTGTTTTATTATAAATCCATACCATGATTCATAACATAAATTAATCAAGAACAGCTGTATTATGAGAAATATTACAAACTCATTGCAAGAAGTTTGTTTAAACATGTGTTCATAATTTAGAGACTTTAATGGTATCGATTTGATTAGATGAAGAAGTCTCTGTAATTTGTTTTCTCTTTGTATGTTTTGCATCTCTTTTGTCTAATAGCGTTGATAGCTCTGCATCTATTAATGCGGTAACCCCTGTGAAACACAGTTCTGGAGTTCATGAACAATTCTTGAACATTCCATGAACATTAAATGGCCCTAAAATTCCATGAACTGTTCATGAGCTGTCCGTGAGGTTGATGAATAGTTCATAAACAGTTCATCAACAGTTCATGAAAATTGGGCCATTTGTCGTTCATGAGCTGTTAATGAATTGTTTGTGAATTCCTGAACTGTTTTTCACTGAGAAAATCTTTACTTTTAGAAGTCAAACATTTGTAAAACTATCATGTCTGGCCGTCTGTCTTGAGACATGAACAGCAGTTACATACGATAACAGCATCATATTAATTTTATTACAGGAAAGAACTCGAAACGAATGCTGAATGATGGCGATGAAATTGCTCTATCTCTGAAAAGGGAGAAAGGTAAACACAACTGCAATGCTTTTTTGTTTGTTTGTTTGTGTATTTAATTTTGTAACTCATTTATTACAAAGGATTTATACAAAAGGTGTTATCACTACATAGAGTATTTATATTTGAGTTGAAAAAGTTGACAACTACTAGTTACCTTTACTCACATTCAGTATCACATCCCCTGCGAAAAACGGTCCAGGAGTTCATGAAACAGTTCATTAGCAGTTCATGAACGTTAAATGACAACCAATTTTCATGAACTGTTCATGAACAGTTTATGGACAGTTTGTGAAAATTTGGGGCCTCTTAACGTTAATGAACTCCTGGACTGTTTTTCGCAGGGGTTATGTAAAGCAAATGAAATGTTCATGAACGTTAATCACAAGTTATTAATTTCTCTTTTTGTTCATAATCAATCAAATTTATTTAAAAATACATGAGATAACAGGTGTTTTAGTACCAATAATTGAAGGTTACCTTTTTCTGTCAAAAATGTGTCAATCATCGTCCACGGCATGCCATCGGAAGTATGCTCCCGCTGTTTCACATACAAGTCGCTGTCTCCATTCGTGATGCTCATGTGTTTCATGTATTTGATAATACATTGTATTCATTTCAAGCTAAAATGGTGTCCCAAAGATGTAGATATGTCTAACTTTGATGATGGAAAATTTGTATTTTTCACAAAAGAAGATACAATCTTATAATTCTAAATTCACAATTTGTCTATAGTAATCCCCTTGTCAGTCCCACTGTCGTTCCAAGTTGTGAAAAAATGAATGATAGAAAATATCACACTTTCTATATTGAATGTCTCTGCTTATAGTCCAAATTAAAAAAATCCTTTTTTCCATCCTTCCTCATTTAACATCATGTACCGGTATCAGACTCTCTGTATTATTTTCTGGCGTTATGTGCAAACTAGATGCGGTTATAATGCATCCTTTATTTTTCTTACAGCATTCTACTTTCAAGATCTGATCTCCGCTAATTCTGACAGGAAATCTTTGCCGAAGGTGTAATAACATGTTTAGTAGTAGAAAGTAGAAAGTTTATCATGTGTATTACTTAGTACAGTATTTGCAATAATGAGACCTTAGTGTAGTGGTTTGGGCGTTGGACTAGGCCCGCAGGGTCTTGGTTTCAGTCCCTGGCAGGAGCACTATTGGTTGGCGTCAGGAAAGGCAACCTGGCCATTAAAGCTCCCACACACATGCTTCAAAAAAACATTAACAAACTAACCAACCACTCCTGTGATAAAATGCTAATAGCTTGCCCGGTTTGTGGTAAATGATAAATGGAAAAAAATTAAGTCCTGAGCAATTGATTTTGTTAAGTCAGAATATTGCAAATGCTCGATTTGATGAAAGAATCATGTTCACTAAATACAGTTAACTGTTCATAGCATAGCAAGTACTGAATAGATCAATATGAACAATCCTATAGAATCAACCCGCGAGGAATGTTAGAAGACACAAATGAAAGTGTTGAAGGCTTGAGTCTCCCAGACGAATGCGTTCAACACTTTCAATATGTCTTCCAACTTTCAACGTCTCAGTCTAAGTAAATATGAATAGAAGCATTTGCAAGCATATGGTAACCCTTTTCTAAAATAAAACAAATTTCAGAACCAAGTTTTTTTATGCTGTAGAATGTTGTTCCAATTTTGAATTAATGATTTAGAATTCAATTTTAGTTCAATGTTTTTACATGCTAAAACGTTCTTGGAATCAATGAAAACTTCATAATGTTAGTATTTCTTATATTAGAAACAGCTTTTGTTGATATTATTTCTTTAATAATACATTGTAGTTTGTTATTCAGCTTTGAGCCTATGACTAAATATTATCATCAAATTTTGAAAAATGTTTATCCTAGAATTTCCAAACATATGACTGAACCATCAAAGTGCTGAATTATATTTGAATATGATGTCATATTTAAAAAAAGATTATTACAACAAATTGAAACCATACAATTGTGTGTTGAAGATTTTTTCGAATTAGATGCTCTAGGGGCCTACTCTTTGTTTAAAGACACCATCCCATGGCAAAAACATATGCCAAATAAAGCCCAAGCAACATATGGTTTTCAATTTTCAAGACATTTTTAAGCAGCTCAAAAAGCAATATAAAACAGTAATCCGTGCCGCCCCCACCTTCCATTAATTCTACTGAAAATTAATTATCCAGGAGTATTTCTTGTAAATGACCTCAACCTCAAATTTATGTATCAAATTCAACAAACTTGTTAAAGATTGGACTACAATAGAAAATGTCTTTGTTTCCCCTAAGGGGATGTTTGAAAAGTATGCTATAGGCATTGTGCTGTTTTTGCCAATTATATTTATAAAAAGAAAGATACCAAATTTCATTAGGAACATCAACTGAAATTCAGTACATAAAACAATCCGTTATAAAAAGTGACGTTATAAATAGTTTCTACTTTGTATCTACATGTTGCAGCTCTTTATAATTTAATGTAAATGAGCAATTCTCAAACGCTCATGAGCGTTGAATAGCCTTTTTCATTTTAATAAATCATTTAAAGTTTTCATTGAATGTGCTTCACATTACATACATTATACTTTCAAATCTGTGTTTTGATAATTTTGTAATGATTTTGATAGGAAGTGCAAGAAAAATATATTTTATCGAAAGTAATTGGAACGTAAGTAATGAGTTCAAATTCAATGATTTTCTCAATTCATCATTATCAGCTACACATTATTCAACATTAATTATTGCAATATGGAAGAAGAGCGTAACTGGGAAAGATTCTTAGCTACTTGAAATTATATATCAAAAACAATTGTATTCGCTGCGACAAAGTTCATGAATAGTTCATGAACTGTTCATGAACTTTCAATTATATTTACATTATATCCAATTGCACTTATTAGTTAGAAGGAAGGTTCGGCAATGCAGTACTTTTTTCTTTGGAAAATACTAAATACTGTTTACTACCTGTAGATAGATTTTTCATGTTGTGCAAAAGGTCATTTGTGTCTGCGTGCAGGCTATCAAATATAGAACTTAGTCAATTTTTCTTTCATTGATTGGCAGTGGTGCATGTGGCCAAGTCCGTCTAGCTTTTAGAAAAGAAGATAGCAAAAGATTTGCAATGAAAATAATCACAAAGAAGACGTTTAGCATTTCGGTAAGTAATTTTATAATTCATATCAGATGAGACCAAACATGCTGGATTTGATAAAACAATGCAGAGAAATTATTGAGAATCAACTTTATTCGAGTCACAAAATTTTGACGCAGCAAAATATCCCGAAGTGTTCACAAAACAGGGCAAATTCAACACCTAATGTATAGCTTATCTGAATACAATTTTGTATCAATCCACCGGGTTGATTTTGCATAATTAATATTATTCTCGCCATATCGATAGAAACAAAAAACTTTTGTATTTGCAGCACTTTTGCACCTTCAGTGGACACTAAATCCAAAAAATTGTTCGTTTTCAATTCTCTAGTTTTAAACGTCAACAAACAAACTTCCACAGAGCAGAAGATATGAATTATGCTCCTTAGAAAATGACTGGAAAACTGTTACTGTTTTCCAAAGTCGATAATGTTAGTTGTACAACATCGCACTGTATTCTTAATCTGTGGCTAATAAGAATTGTGTTTACGTGTTTTGTCGTCATAATGATATCATATGTTCCAAGAAAATGTTGTGTTGCTCAAATGCTTAGTCAGTCGATCCGATGTTTCCTAGAGCGTAATTTACAGGCTACGGTATATAAATAGCTACAAAATTAGTGACTATTTATTATTCTGCATTATGATTGACTGAGCTACATCTGTCTATTTTCTATATGTTTTAGTGATGATGTGATTTATTTCAGCTAATACGTGGCTCAAATTTTGCCATGAGTGTTTTTTGCAATTCCTGCCAATACTAGTAAATTGAGTTTAATTAGAAAATTATTTGTTTAATAAGTTCGATGGAAAGACAAGCGATCAACAAGACTTAATTTTGCAAAGTTTCAGTATTGCACTGATTTTACATTTCAAGCAAGTATAGAATTAAAGGAATTGCGGCCTTGGTGTAGTGGCTAGGGCGTTGGACCTGCAAGCTTACCCGGTTTGTGGATAAATGATAAATCCAAAAAAAAGTATAGAATATGGAAGAGAAATTTAATTTGTATGCCATTTTCACTGTTTTGATTTTTGTTTGAGTCCGGCTTTTGCGTGTTCCTTCATCTATATTTCTTGTACGCTCAATACAACCTAACAACTTAGTATGAATCACATGATAGTTTTAAAATAGTTTTTGAATGTCATTCAATGTCAATGCATTTCAGAGTAAATTAGCAACTTCGACAATGGATGAGGTCAAGATTCTTCAAGAAATTGATCATGTGAGTTTTATTATTATTATTATGCTTATTATTCAGATTATCTTGTTTTTAAAATCTAATTTATTATGATTATGTTTACTGTTGAAATAGTTAAGCAAAATATGGCCATATCATCGCCATTAAATGAATTATATTGACTTAACCTATTGTGCTTGGTAGATGGAGGTTCCTCTTATCTGCATTTGCCACTACTTTAGAACCGTATCCTTTCCTTATGTATAACTGAACTGTGCTTAATTACGGTAATAAATGTTACGATTATTCATGCAGAACATAAAATGATTGATATACTGTTTGTGGAATTTGAACAAAAAGTAATGATCAAAATGTGTTAATTAAACCTATTTCAAACTATTTGTATCTGAGTATTGTTTTACTTTCTAGCCATGCATGATAAAAATTGAAGATGTATTCGATTGCAATGAAGCTCTTTACATTGTCCTTGAATTGTGAGTACAATAGAAACCGTTTATAACGGCACCCCTGGGGAATCCGAAAAAAGTACGTTATAGGCGATGTGCCTTTATAGCCGATATTACGCCATAACAATAGATATAGCTATGCAGTACCTCAACAAGACATATTTTTGGTACATCTAAATCTTCATACTACTTTTCATATTTAATACATCAGTAGAAGTGATGCATTTTTAGCTTTCATTTTCATTTAAACCAGCGATTTGGCTGTTATGTTGAGACAAGAACTTCCATATACTTGTTTAAAGAGTATCAAAAACAAAGCACCACGATATTTTACTTATGGTTGGGTAAAAAAAATTGGCGTTCTTTATGGTTGGGTAAATGGAATATATAGTGTAAAATTTGGAGCTCTTCAGCCCCAACCCCGGTCATAAATAATGAGCAGTCCCTTACTCAACAGATTGTAACTCATACCCAGGTTAACTATCATGTTTTGTAAAATCGTTGGATATGATACTGATTGTTGATCGATTGTTGTTGTGTAATGTTTGTGTCAAGCTATGTAAAAGTAGCGCTTTTTGGTTTGAAGCCCCAACAATTAAAAAACAAAATAGCAACAGAAAAAAATTACAAAATAATCTCTTTGCAATTGCTTTCAATCTATTTTGTAACTTGTTATTACTTTTCTCAGAAAATACAGCATGTTCATATTGAAAATTCGCTGAAGTTAAAAGTAAAACGTTAGATATTTTTACATTTTGCTTCACTCAAATCACTTTGCTCAGAGCTGTTTGACTCACATAACTTGCCAGTCAAAAGTATCTTGTTTTCAAGTTTACCAGTTCTTTTTTCTTCAAATTGACATCAAATTGACATTATGCTGTGCGCAAATCTACAATATGTGTAGTAATACAGTATAGAATCCCATCGAAAAAATCGACCAATCATATGGACACTTTGACTATCAGATTGTTATTGGAAATAGTATATAGTTATTCAACATGAACCCTTCATTATGATTAATAAACCAATTAGAATCAAAAACTAGTGTAAAATGTGCACCGGAACTAATTCCCTCGCTAGTTCAAGGCTCTTATTGCTAAAACTGATAATCAAGTGAATATTTTGAAATATTTTTTCTCTAATTAGTTCAGAATATCATTTGTGAATAATTCTAAACTATTTCCAATAATTATCTGATAGCCAAAGTGTCCATATGATTTTTTTTTTTATGGGACTATACTATTACAATGATTGTAGATTTGCATTGTAGAGCCTTCAGTCTATTTCGCCTTTGTTAAAGAGCCTTCAGTCAGACCGATGTAAGTTGGCTGAATTATCCTGGACCGATGTGGCATTTGCATCGTAAATGAGGCTGGTAGCCAGGCATCTATTATCTACTGGGCATTTGGCTTTCGAAGGCAATTGCACATCTCTGTTCCTTGCTTTGTTTATGCGTTTAGGATTTTGTTATTGTCGCTTCTGATAATTGCTTCAATGTTGGTCATAGAGCTATAGCTTGTGACAGAACGTAACATGTCATTCAAACCAAAACGTACGGCAATAGCACTTACAACAACAAGCAGAAAAAGTAATCTTGGCCTCATTGAAAAATTTCATACCATTTACTACAAAAAGAATAATTTATTAAACAAAAGAACAGAGCTAATTTCAAAGTTCCGCCACAAAAAGAAATTTTGTTTAAAGAATTATAAGGAAGCTAATTTAATATTGTTAACAAATTCAATAGACAAGTTTACTTAATTAATGAAACTATAGAAAAATGATGATGATGTTGTAGACGGTGTCGCCCTACCGAAGACACCCGTACCACTCGTCTATTTCTAGATGAGTGGATTTTTTCGCTGAGAGCAATGATTTTAAACGCTCTTTGTTGATCTCAGCCGCGACACTGCCGATCAATTTCAACATATTTCATGGCAGATAGGTCTCGATTGTCAATGCGCAACGATGCGCCGCAGCTACTCACAATGCAATTCCATCTGGACCATTCCATCCGCCATCTTCAGATGGTACTCATTTGATGTTTCAGATAAAGTCAAGGCTGAGTTGACCTTCGGGGGATTTGAACCACAGTCGATCAGATATGATCCGATCTGAAGTTCGGTTGCTCTGCCATCTGAGCTAATCCTCCTTTAGAGAAAAATTAATGAAACTATAGAAATGGTTTTAGTAAGGTATATACTTGGTATCACCATTTTGTTCTTTCATTATGAACAAAGTCGTCTGATGAGCATTTACACACGAAGTAACGAAGACAACTTGTATTCTTTAAATATCTATTTATTCTTTGTCTGAATTCTAGAGCTGAAGGAGGAGAATTATTTGACCGTGTTTTAGCGGTTCAAAAATTCCCAGAGCCAATTGCTAAATTATTGTTTTATCAAATGGCGTTAGGAGTAAAGGTATGAAATATTTGTTTTTCCCAGCTCAAACATGTTTTTATTGTTGTTTCTTAACCTTGCTTTTTTCACAATGATAAATTATAAACCTATCCAATACAGTTTTTTTTTGTCGTAATAAGCATGTTGTTTATTTGCCTTGTTACGGATAAAGTACGGTATTACAAATTTTGAAATGCTGAAATCTTACTGGATATGATGCCAAATTTAGTAGCTTTAGAAATTTCATCTTTTCTAAGTGCCTTTCACTAGAATTATTAAGTGGAATGAACTAGAATAAAATTTTTCGTGAATCTCAGTACGCAATGCCATTCCTGTATAGTTTCAGTAGGTTTTCAGTAGATCCAATATATTCAGCAGCAATTATTACCATCATAAGCTCTTTATCTAAGGTTTACTTAAAGAAAGGATTCCTTTTGAAGTGTTTGCACCCAACCTCCATGTAGACTGTTCTTGTGATTCTAGGCATTTTTCACTATTCGTTTGAAACAGTCCTTGAACAATAAATGGTCCAATTTTCATAAACAGTGCATGTACTGAAGAACTGAATTCATGAAAAAGTCCATGAAAAATATACTGCTTATCTTTCATGGACTAGTAACTGTTCACAAAAAAAATAAAGTAATGCAGACGGTGTCGCCCTAACCGAAGGCACCCGTACCACTCCTTTATTTCTAGATGAGCAGCTTTTTTCGCTGAGAACAATGATTTTGAGCGCTCTTTGTTGATCTCAGCCGCGACACTGCAGATCAATTTCAACATATTTCATGGCAGATAGGTCTCGATTGTCAATGCGCTACGATGCACCGTAGCTAGTCACAATGCAATTCCCTCTGGGCCATTCCTTCCGCCATCCTCCGATGGTACTCATTTGATGTATCAGATAAAGTCAAGGGAATCAAGGGAAGGGAATTTGAACCACAGTCAATCAGATATGATCCGATCTGAAGTTCGGTTGCTCTGCCATCTGAGCTAATCCTCCTAACTGTTCACAGACTGTTGAAGTGTTCATAAACTCAAACAAGAAAAATTGAATGAGAAGTTCTGAGCCCCAAGGTGTTTCACATTGCTTTACTGAGGGGCTGTGTGTTTCAAGTGGGTTGATATCTGAATTTGGTTGAATTTGGTTGGGGCCTATTGAATATATTTTACAGCCTATTTCATGTTTCGTTTTCATTATATTTTCAGTATCTTCATGATAAAAGTATTACTCATCGAGATTTAAAGGTAAATAGATGACATTTAATATTACTGTAATAATACTGGACATTTATTGTAAAACGAACGTTGTCTTACTGATCATACATAAGGCTCAATGCAATAAATAAATAGCAGACCTCGGATAATAATAATAATCAGACAATCAGACAATCATATTTGCTGTTTCAAGTTTCACGCCGGAGCGATCATCGTTGAACATTTATGTATTTGATTGAACGTTTCTTTTTAAAATTGTTATCAGCGGAAGTAAATTACAACAGTTTTTTAATCCCTGGAGGATGCTCAATCTTCTGTTTCAACTAGAAGGAGAATTATTGCGAGTTTTATTGCGAGTTTTTGCTGGTATAGGTATATGATTAAAAAGGGATCATACGGTTTGTTGTTCAATTCGGGATTAATTTACATTTGTTTATTTCTCAAAAAAATTAAATTGCAGTTGCCCATGATCCTTTTCATGAATCTCTCATAAACTGTTTATGAATTATTCATCAATCGCTCTACCCTGCATGCAGATAGACTTTTTCTTCGTATAGTCCGTCTTCGCATTAACAGAGAATTTAGCCTATTGATTGTTCTTTCCACGTCGAAAAATTGGGTAATGATAGGAAACCACCCTACATAAATATTTATTTAATATGTAATTCAGTACAAACACTTGGTACGCAATACTCGGTGCCAATACACAAACTGACTATACAAAGGAAAAAGTTGGTCTGCATGCATGCTAGAATTGTTCATGGACAATGTGCAATTTCATGTTCATGAATTTTTATGGTCAAGTGACTGCAACATATGCAATCGCAGTTACACTATGATATTTTTAGTATAATTAATACAAACTAAATATATTCTTTTATGTTTTTTGTTTATATCTAGCCAGAAAATATATTGTTATCTAGCAAAGATAATGAAACACTAGTCAAAGTAAGTATGAGATGTACGTGATGAAAAGAAAATATTTTTCTTGTGAAATTTTAACAGGATTTATTAACATGATTCATTAATAAATGAGATTCTTATACACAATAGTAGAAAACGTTTGAAAATCTTACCCAAGTGTTTCTTATACGATATTCAAGGCAAGGATAACATTATGTATGTCATGAAAAATCATTACCGTAAAAACATTTTTCAGTCATGCATAAATATATAATCATCATATGATCGATGTATTAGCCTGATAGAGTTGTTGAGCCTGTAATGTTCTTACCAGTAATGCTGCAGCTACAAATTGTAATTGGTTTGGTGTTGATGCCAAGTCCCGCAACGATGATGAATGATGATCCTGCCCCTGTGAAAACAGTTTGTGAAAAAATCCATTGAAATTGGACCATTTAACGTTCATGAACTAGCTCATTAACTGAGCTAGTTCAACTGTTTATAAACTGTTTACAAGGTGTTTAATTTCATAAACTGTTCATAAACTGTTTGCAATGTGTTCATGAAAAGTTCATGAAAGTTTGTATAGTTCATGAACTGTTCATAAAGTTCATGAACTGATCATAAACTTTCATAAACTGTTCAGGAGTAGTTCAGGAGGCTCATGAACTCAACAAATTTTTACACAGGTGTGGGACATGACACAATCCACAATATGACAGAATTTTATGTTTCATTTTAGACATAGGTATACGTACTTAAAGTAATGTTTCACTTTTTGCTGTCCAGATTCGATGCATGTTATTTGCTCATTTCCCCTGTGAAAATTTAGTTTGTGAAAAGTTCATAACAAAAATTCTTCATTGTATTTTGAATAGACTGTGACCTTGGGATGTATCGTTATACCACATCAATATGGCCGAGGTGAAAAAGCTCTCTAGAATGCTCGATGTGGATATGCAGTGCAGTATTTGACTTTATTACAGATTTTATATTTTATTCAGATTACTGATTTTGGTCTTTCAAAGTTTGTTGGTGAATGTTCTTTAATGAAGACATTATGTGGTACACCTAATTATGTTGCACCGGAACTATTACTAACACATGGTACAGCAGGATATAGCAAATCAGTGGATTGTTGGAGTCTTGGCTGCATTTTATATATCTGGTATGTTTATTAGGGCTAGGGTTAGGGTTGTTGAATTTATTTTCGTCAACAGTGGTGATACTTTGAGGGATGGTGACTAGTCAATCGATCCGGCCAATCCTGAGTCGAGCTACATCATTGTTGATCAATCAGAAGATGGCTCATATTTCAAAAATCCTACCAATGTTGGCAAAAATGAAATGTCATTTGGCCACTTCGCCAACATCGGTAGGATTTCGTCGATAACAATAGAATATTTGCAGATTGCAGTATCCTACCAATGTTGACGAAATTTTTGAACGCCTTCAAAATCCCAAAAAAGTAAAATTCAACATCAACCAACACCAGACTTTTTATTTCGTCAGCATTGATAGGATTTTGTTTCAAAATCAATATTCCTACCAATGTTGGCGAAATAGAAAGTAATTCGATCGGTGCTTAGTTGGCCTGCGCGTAGACTCAAATCATTTTTGATAGTTATTAGCCACTCTCCCTGATTCAGTCCAGCACAAGCTTTCTGTCAATATTACGCAGACCCTGCTAATCATCAAATAACGATTTGGGTCTGAGCGCAGGCTAGGGTTTAGGTTATATATATCTGGTATGTGTTATTTCGTACAGGGAATATTTAATTGTGTGATCATGAATGTGTGATAAAAATTCCGTTTTTACACTGTAGCACACTGTAATAATGAATCAGCCACGTGAAGTGTACTAACACATATGTTCCACACATATTAACAATGATGATTCGAATCACCACTTGCTCAAATCCCCTGATGGTCAACTCAGTCCGATCTTATCAATTGTGATGGTGGATAGAATAGCAGAGGGAACTGTATCATGAGGAGCTACGGCACCTCAGTGTATTGAAAAGACTTGAAAAGATAGGTCTGTCTGCCATGAACTCCGTTGATTGGATCTGCAGTATCGCACCCGAGATAAATAATTGACCTTATCATGATTTCTCTGGCTAAATAAATCGATCCCACTAGAAATATAATTATATGGATGCCTTTGGAAGGAAAATTCCATCTTAATTACTTTTTTTTTAATTAATGAAGTTCCATCTCTGTAAACCATCACCAAATTATCTATCAGCTGCCATTCTGTGTTTGCCTGATTTGAATGACCAGCATATTTCGGTTAAAGATTTGGATAAAACATTTGTAAATTACTTTATCAATCATTTAATTTTCAAATTCATGTTTCTATTATCGCACCTCACTACTAGAGTACTAGCATTGTATAGTGAAACCTGTATATAACAGCCAGCTACGAGAGGTAGATAAATTGACCATTATAGACAGGTGGCCGCTTTATAGAGATGACCGTTATAACAGATTTGACTGTAGTTCGTATCCACATCTCATGTACCTTTTTGAATAATTAATTGACTCTAAAAATGTGTCAAGCTCTAGTTTGATATCAAACATTTTTTTCAGACGTTCAAATTGATTTTCAGACGATATCGAAAACAAGATCCCCTATCAATATACGCCAATACGACTTAAGCTACTATGAATAATAGAAGGTTGGCTAAAATATGTTGTAACTACGGTACCATATTTCCATGGTATTGATATTTGGTACAGTACTCTAGATGTCGAATGAGAAATGCTCGATGATATTTTATATGTATCATTGAAGCCAGGGTTTTTTTCCAGGATTTGTTTTGGTCTGGTAAACGGATCGAGAAACTCAATATTCAATTTCACTAATTTTTGTTTTTGTTTTCACTTATTCATTCAAAGTCAATAATAAAACTCTAATAATAAAAGTTCCTAGCTTCTCTCTCATTACGACTATCCCAAATTTATTTATTGGCTATTTTACTAAAATTCCCCATTGAGTTATAATCGCCATTGCGTTCCAGTTATAAAAATGAAGCATCGTTTGTCCGTGTCATCGGATCATCTGAAAATAAAAATCGCCAACGGTCCAACGGTAGACTTTTTCTTAAAAATATTTATAAAGAAATTTATATTTATAACTTTTTACGGTAGTGGTTAGTATAATCTTTGCGAGTTTATTTGAGTTTTGAACATTTGAAAGAAAAAACATCTGCGCATAGCAACATCGCATTTCACACGATAGCTTGCGCACTTGATTCAAATTCGTTTTCTTTTAGTAACAACACCAAGACACCAGTGTTTTTATCACAGATGTGGTCAGTATTGACCCTACACTCTTTGCTAGCATCCGTCTAGCTGTAAATACCATGAATCAGCTGAAGCATTAAGAGCATGTTGAATCATTGAAAGAAAATCTAAAGAAATACCATGATATAAAACAAAATAAAACTAAAGATATACCGCCATTTACACAGCTGTAATAATTCATATCTATACGGAATAGTATTTTGTTTTGCAATAGAATACTGTTGTCTAAACGCAATAACTCTAAATACAGCCTCCTTCGATTTCACTCATGGAACATGGTTTGACACCATTACTGCATCTGACTAGGGGAAAAATAACGTACTCAATTAAAAAGGAGGATGTCGGATCATACGAAAAGCATACAGCTACGTACAGAACACTACCAAAGTGAAATCATGGAAATGCCATGAAAGTGTTGTGAAAACACCATAATCATGTAATAAAGTAGTAAAAAAGTGAAAACCACAAATTTTTTAAACTATGAAAACATCCATATTCACGATATTAAAATGTAGAAACGCAATGAAATTTCACGGTTTTGGTGTCAGTAGTGGAAGGAAGGGGTGTCAATCATAGCATTTTTTGAAATAATGTAATGCTATTAATTGTCAGTTTATTGATGTCAGTTTGTTTATCGATATTTTATCAGAAGAGTTAAACTACTGTATAAATTATAATTATTAACTGCAAAAATGTTGCGTTTTTCCAAATAAGGTTGCACTTGTCTTCTTTGAGAAACAAAAAAACAAAATTCGTAAAAATGTGGGGAATTGAAGAATTTTCAGTTCGTACGCGAAAGGGAAGGGGTGATCTAAAAGCGTACAGTTGCTTACAGAGTTAGGGGGTGTCAAATATTGGAACAACTATTGCGTACGTATTTCATTGATGGCACCCTATATAGTGTGCGACTGTGCAGTGTAAGCTTCATCCTATAAAAGCCTCCTAAAAATGCAGTAAAATTAATATTGTGTGAGCTGCTATTTGAGGGATCAATATATTTAATGTGATCCGCCGAGTTTGCTATTGAGAGTAGACAACAAAGTCTGATTGTTTTAGTAGTAATCAACTATAGAATAACCTACAGTAGTATTAAAAGATACGGCATATATACAAGACACACAGAACAATACTAAATATTAATAACAATTGAAATAATCTCGGTCTTTAATCGATGTCAAAGAAATGTTGCCAACCAGTTTGTATGAAAATATGGAATCGGAGTGCATTATTAGTATTTAGCCTATATCATAGACTATAGAAGAAAAAATTTATTTTGCTATTTACTATGCCTATATGTGCACTTGTTAACTTGTTTCGGGCCTTTAATATGTTTTTCATGAATCTCTTTAATAAAACAAGTGCTTCTTATCTCGCATATTAATTAAGACCAATCTTACACACCCGCTTACAAATACAGTCAAATGTAGATGTGGCTGTGTAAATAGAGGGTCGTGTAGCGCTTGTTTTCGAACACGGACTGACTGCATTTTTGACGGCTACATTATAGATATAATAATTGTTATTTATTTAGGTCCAGGTCGTATATTTCACACATTAAAGTTTCAATTTCAAAATACTGATTGAATATGTTCAAATTAGTTTTAGTGCAATCACCTGTCATCATATTTCGATTGTATACGGTCGGTCTCTAGAAACTTTCTGAAGTAAGGGAGGAGAGCGAAAATGCCAAGGATTACCCGTTCATTTGTAATTGAAACATATAGCTAAAATCGTTCTGTTAATTATATAGAAATTTATCACAAATGCTATGTTGAGTAACTTTGATAGATGTCGAAGGTCAGTAAAATCATTGACGCTTTTCACTGTTTCGCCTTTTTGTGAAATTTTTTTTTTCAAATATCAAATTAGCTTTTGTGGATAACAATCTCTTGTGGATAGTAAACTATTATCTTTGGTCAGGAGCCTCAAACTTCAAACCTTTGCGCCATTCCATTTCGAGTTTGAAATATGAAACATGTTTGAAACTTCGAGGCATTCTGAATTTCAAGTATACAAATCATAAATCGATATTTATCATGGTACCCAGCCACACATGGTAAAAAAAACTGGTTATACCGATGCTGTTTCAAGTTCATGTTTAGTCGATATGAGGACTGGAATATAACGGTCCTTGTACTGTCAAAAAAAGACGTTTAGATTCAACAAAATAAACCTCAGTTTCTGTTTTCTAGGTAAATAGAAAATTCTGACATTTATTCAGCATGTATTTTTATTTTTATTACGAAATTTTATAGCGACAACATAATTTTATTCAAAAAAGCCAATGAGTAAAACCAAAACAAACCAAAACCACGAAATCAAGACATGGTTCATGTTTCCCGCCGAATGGGGTCCCGAGACAAGGAGGTCAGTCCAGGTCTCAAAGCAAAGGGACTTCTCCAATGCACAGTAGTAATGCGCAACGAGAAAGCTGTACTCGAACCGGTACCAGTTCTGAATCTATACATCCCTTCTACTCGAGCTCTTGGCTAACTTCTCACTATGACGATGTTGATATGTTTGTAAGTGACAATTCGCCAAAATGAGGCATACCAGAGTAAACTGAACACATTCATTACAGTCTACCCTTGGGCGTCACTGTACAGATGGTAAATTAATCTAGCCGCAAAACCTTAAATCAATAATCTTGAACAGTCGCTGATACTATAATCGCTGTAATATTTAGTTTGTTGGTTGCAAACTCTTTTCCATCAATGATTTAATAAATGTATTTTACTACTACAGCATAGTATCGTTTTATTCAGCTTTATTATGTTCTCTTTTCTGATTGGTTGATCAAATGAACAAAACATGTTCCACGTTTCTGAATTCTTTTCAGAATTTTGCTGGGAGTGGCACCAGGATTTCCTTGACAAGGGGGCTAGTTCCCTCCGACGAGGAAGCTGGTGGAAAATATAGGATGTTACAAAATCGTTACATGAGATTATTATCGTAACAATGTAAACGAGAAGTATTTCTCATTTTGAAAAACGATGTTAAATAAAATTGCACACATACACATTATGACTATTGGATTACCAAATTTCAAATTTTTCATTGTGTTCTATTGATAAGATTACATCAATTAAATCTCCAACGCAATCATTTCATTCTATACAGAGCCATCTAATTAACAAGAGTTATGACACTCTTTCATGTGCTGTTCTCTCTCGGCTCCCATTGGACAGATGACAATCTCATTATTTTATGGACGCCATTTTTTTCCGTCAAACCCAGGCTTGCGAAATTTGAACAAAGCGTGCAATCGTAATATCATGTTAAAATGTTTTGTTTTGAAAAGCAAAACCTCGTTTTCAATGGAACGAAAATGATGATTTTTGAGCCTCAAAAAAGCGTGTCTTAGTCTTAGAGATGGCTCTGATTCTATGGCCTTCTTTTAAATCGTGAGTGACGGTACACTTAGAAATTGAACGAGTTAATAAAACAATTAATTGAAACATATGAATATTTTATGTGCTGAATGTATAAGGGATACTGAGATTCCAAATCAAAGTATCTTGCTTGTTCTAATATTTGTAGGAAGGTTGACTGCAGTCAAACTTGTTATAATGGTCTATACAGCGACCACCTGTCTATATTGGCCAGTCGCGACATGTCTACCATGGTATTTTTATTGAACCAACCGTGTATATAAAGACCACCTGTTTGTGGTGGTCTATTTACGTACCTCCAATAACTGGCTGTATACGGGTTTCACTTGATCTATTAATATTAATAATAATTTTATGTTTTATTCTCTCCACAGTCTCAGTGGTAGTCCACCATTTTCAGACGAATATAAGCATAAGACCATTGAACAACAAATTCTTACTGGGTCGTATTCATTCCCCAAACAACAATGGTCCACAGTATCAGATAACGGTAAGTAATTAATGCCACAAAAATATCTCCCTGATCCCCTCCCCCATGGGATGTATCAATTGATCACCATTCACATTGCATTACTTATTATGCAGACATGAGAATTTCAGACTTTTAGTGGATTTCAGACTATTTTGGACCTTGTGAAACTCTAGTTATTGCTTTTTTTCATTCAATTCCATTGAGATTTATCAAAATATTGTAGATTTCAGACTATTTTTGAAGTTTCAATTCTCATGCCTGAATATGAAGACGTCCCCTGTTGTGTGGATGTTTCACAGTTTGTTAAGGTGTATATACATTGCCATGTGGTTCGACTCCAATGAAAGCAACATGAGTGCTGGCATTTTTTATGGTCCATTTATCAAATTTGTTGAACTCTATAGGTATCCAATTATGAGACATTGGATATTGCTAGCCTCTAGATTTCCAAATTGTTGAATTATGTGACAAGATTTTTCTATGAAGTGCCTAAAAACCAATCATATACACCAACAAGATGATACAAATTACAACTGAAGATGCATATTGTTTTTTTGTTTGTTTTGGGGGGGTATGTGTGTTTTCAGAACATTTTTTTCTAGACGAAGCCGTTCAAATTGACGTGGACTGACCCTCTCATAATTTAAAACTTTTTATTATACCCTGCTTTGACACCCAGGCAGTTGACACAGGAGTTGACATTTACGGAAGGTGACCTGCTTTTATCTGCAATAAATCAGCATAACAATAATTTGACAAATTAATTTTTTCTGGACCACCTTGCTATAGACCATCGACACTACGATACATCATAATAAAAGTCAATCGGTTTATTCGTATTCACTCATGAAAACATTATTCCATTGTAAGTATTGTTCTACTCTATAACCGCTAGTACACTTTGCCCATGGGCGTGCACCCAACGACAAATATATTTGTTCACGTATGATTTAATCCGTATTGATCCGATTTTCAAGAATATCAGTCCAATAACAATTCAGCCGTGTTTTATTTTCAATCATAATACAAGATTAAATAGCTATCATAGACGGCTTAAAAATCTTTATCAAAATTTATCAATATAAGTCAATGATTCGACTGAGAAAATCTGCAGTCAACGCAACGCTCTTATTCAAATATTTGATATTGACTATGAACACAATGGACGAGGGGAATGATCTCAGGTTATCAATTGTTAACTATATAGGTAACCATGACGTGACGGATTCCGGCCTTTTTCATGAAATATTCACAATTTTATCACGAACTGTGAAGGATTGATGAATAGATCAAGTTTTCCATTTGGTGTATTTATTAATTGTTAACTTAGGTAACCATGGCGTGATGAATTCAGGTCCTTTTAATGAAATATTCAAAATTTTATGACGAACTGTAAATGAATGATGAATATAGATCAAATTTTCCAGTTAGTATGTTTTTCAATTGTTAACTTAGGTAACCATGACGTGATGAATTCAGGCCTTTTTCATGAAATATTCACAATAGTATCACGAACTGTAAATGAATGATGAATATAGATCAAATTTTCCAGTTAGTATGTTTTTCAATTGTTAACTTAGGTAACCATGACGTGACGAATTCAGGCCTTTTTCATGAAATATTCACAATAGTATCACGAACTGTAAATGAATGATGAATATACCTAATTTTCTGTTTGATGTGTCATACACTTTTCCAGCCTGCGTCCCAGACCCAGTTTAATTTATGACAATACTGCTCTTTCGTGGATGAATTGGGCCTGTGACGCAGGCTTACGCTTTTTAAAAAGAGTTAGTAACTTTTGGCTGAGGCTCGGTATTTGTAATTTTATTATGAGCTGAGCTTCAAATTATTCTTAGCCTGTTCCTGACCTGTCCTTAACTCAGAATTTAGAGTCAGGGCATTCTCATGTCTCTTGTAATAGCAGTCGAGTGATCTTTGATTGGTTGTTATAAGATTTTTGTCTATTGAGAATATTAAATTCCGGGTTTCAATTACTAACATTGAAAAAACATGGAGCCTGAAATGTTGTTAATTTGTTCTTAAATCTTTAGCAATTCGATTATTCGATCCTCAATATTCTTATTTTCTTATAAAAAATAAATTTTGATAATGTTATTAAGCAGGATTTAGACATTAAAATCCTGATTGGCTCTGGAGAGTTTGTCTTTCATCCATACTGAGTAATATGATTGAATTATGTATTTGCGAGAGAATAAAAAAATTCACAAAATTGCTTGAGAATAATTCACGTGGAAATTATGTGTATGGACCGGATGCCATTTGAATTCAGAAAATTTTCATCCAAAATATTTTTATTCCCAAATTGATACCTTAAATGTCGTATCAGGCCAAAATGTAGACTCCCAAATATTATTTTATCGACGCATAATTGAAAATTGATTATAGCTTCGTAGATTTACATTACCCTTTTTGCTGATTGTAAAACAATACCCCAAATATTATTATAATTCTGATTTATATACCCAAAAAATTTTTCATCAAAGACCATTAACAGATACCCTCGATAACTGATATAGTCCAGTCAATCTAAAATTTGACCAAGGACAAATTGCAACACAAGCTTTTTTTATGGAAGATAGGGTAGAATTTTATGCTGAACAACATATCAAAAATCGAGAAAAATCGAAGTGGCGGAAGGTGCTCAATTTTATAGAAATTAGTTACGGTCGGCATGAAAGCGAGGCTGTGTCATTTAGGGCTTAAAACTGAGCGATATTTCAAAAAATAAGAGAATGTACGCAATCAAGAAGAACACACTCAGTGACACAATATAATTCCAAAAAAAAAATCATAAGTTGATCATTATAACAGAAAAACCATAACGAGGCTAAAAATTATATTAGGGAATTTACTGTACTTTTACTGTACTATCACCAATAACGCCAGATAAAATGCGCATTAAAAGATGCTAGGCATAAGAACACGCATTAGCTCCTTGAAATAGGGGCAAATCGATGTACCTAACGATTATATTAATTAACTACCAGGCAAATATTAAAATATTAAATTCTATTCAAATCAGCAAAATCAAAATAAATCATATATAAATCAAGCAGACCATCCCGTACAAAATAAGGATGCGCCTAATCACCCTCAGTAGTGAAATGGGTATGGTCCAAGAGTCCAATACCAATAACAGGAACATTCCTGACATCATAAAATCATATCTAGATTAGATAGAATGTATATATAAATCCATCCCATAGGCATCACAGATACATCTAACCCTCTCAGTAGTATAATAGGTGTGGTCCAAGAGTCCAATATCAAGAACAGGAACATTTCTGACATCATAAAATCATATCTAGGTTGTATAGAATATAAATATAAATCGAGTAGACTATCCCATATGCATATTAGATACATCTTATCACCCTCAGTGGTATAATAGGTCAGGTCCAAGAGTCCAATACCAATAACAGGAACATTTCGGACATCATAAAATCATAGCTAGGTTGTATAGAATATAAATATAAATCGAGTAGACCATCCCATAGGCATGACAGGTACATCTAATCACCCTCAGTAGTATAATAGGTGAGGTCCAAGAGTCCAATACCAATAACAGGAACATTTCTGACATCATAAAATCCTATCTAGGTTGTATAGAATATAAATATAAATCGAGTAGACTATCCCATATGCATATTAGATACATCTTATCACCCTCAGTGGTATAATAGGTGTGGTCCAAGAGTCCAATACCAATAACAGGAACATTTCTGACATCATAAAATCATATCTAGGTTGTATAGAATATAAATATAAATCGAGTAGACTATCCCATATGCATATTAGATAGATCTTATCACCCTCAGTGGTATAATAGGTCAGGTCCAAGAGTCCAATACCAATAACAGGAACATTTCGGACATCATAAAATCATATCTAGGTTGTATAGAATATAAATATAAATCGAGTAGACCATCCCATAGGCATGACAGGTACATCTAATCACCCTCAGTAGTATAATAGGTGAGGTCCAAAAGTCCAATACCAATAACAGGAACATTTCTGACATCATAAAATCATATCTAGGTTGCATAGAATATATATATAAATCGAGTAGACCATCCCATATGCATTATAGATACATCTAATCACCCTCAGTAGTATAATAGGTGTGGTCCAAGAGTCCAATATCAAGAACAGGGAAATTTCTGATATCATAAAATCCTATCTAGGTTGTATAGAATATAAATATAAACCGAGCAGACCATCCCATAGGCATGACAGGTACATCTAATCACCCTCAGTAGTATAATAGGTGAGGTCCAAGAGTCCAGTACCAATAACAGGAACATTTCTGACATCATAAAATCATATCTAGGTTGCATAGAATATATATATAAATCGAGTAGACCATCCCATATGCATTATAGATACATCTAATCACCCTCAGTAGTATAATAGGTGTGGTCCAAGAGTCCAATATCAAGAACAGGAACATTTCTGACATCATAAAATCCTATCTAGGTTGTATAGAATATAAATATAAATCGAGTACACCATCCCATAGGCATGACAGGTACATCTAATCACCCTCAGTAGTATAATAGGTGAGGTCCAAGAGTCCAATACCAATAACAGGAACATTTCTGACATCATAAAATTATATCTAGGTTGCATAGAATATATATATATAAATCGAATAGACCATCCCATATGCATTATAGATACATCTAATCACCCTCAGTAGTATAATAGGTGTGGTCCAAGAGTACAATATCAAGAACAGGAACATTTCTGACATCATAAAATCCTATCTAGGTTGTATAGAATATAAATATAAATCGAGTAGACCATCCCATATGCATATTAGATACATCTAATCACCCTCAGTAGTATAATAGGTGTGGTCCAAGAGTCCAATATCAAGAACAGGAACATTTCTGACATCATAAAATCCTATCTAGGTTGTATAGAATATAAATATAAATCGAGTACACCATCCCATAGGCATGACAGGTACATCTAATCACCCTCCGTAGTATAATAGGTGAGGTCCAAGAGTCCAATACCAATAACAGGAACAATTCTGACATCATAAAATTATATCTAGGTTGCATAGAATATATATATAAATCGAGTAGACCATCCCATATGCATTATAGATACATCTAATCACCCTCAGTAGTATAATAGGTGTGGTCCAAGAGTACAATATCAAGAACAGGAACATTTCTGACATCACAAAATCCTATCTAGGTTGTATAGAATATAAATATAAATCGAGTAGACCATCCCATAGGCATGACAGGTACATCTAATCACTCTCAGTAGTATAATAGGTGTGGTCCAAGAGTCCAATATCAAGAACAGGAACATTTCTGACATCATAAAACGATATCTACGTTACATAGAATGTATATATAATTCAAGTAAACCATCCCATAGGCATTACAGGTACATCTTATCACCCTCAGTGATATAATAGGTGTGGTCCAAGAGTCACATATCAAGAACAGGAACATTTCTGACATCATAAAATCATATCTAGGTTGCATAGAATATATATATATATATAAATCAAGTAGACCATCTCATAGGCATTATAGTTACATCTCATCACCCTCAGTAGTATAATAGGTGTGGTCCAAGAGTCCATAACTTTCACCATCAAACTTTATCTATGATTATAAAATAACATAGATGTTGAATACAATGGATGTATATTTCTAATAAAACCATTTAAAATAGATTGAAGAGACATTCAACCATTGTTGCGATAATTAACATGTGTGGTCTAGGGGTCCACAGAAGATAACAAGAACATCCTCAATTGCTCAAAAGATATCTAGGTTGCACGATACCAGACATGCAATGTTTGTAAATTAGGGGTTGAGCAACAGTTGGGGCCTTTTACGGCTCATCAGGACGTGTTATTGCCCTAAATTTTGTCTGTGAAATTGTGAAAAGGCATTCTTATCTACGTTATTGCGTTATCGATGATTTTTGCGTTATATAAATACAAAAACATGAAGTTTTACAGAATATTTCACATAAAATCATAGCAAAATTCCCTATTTGGGACGCCAGAATTCATAAAGTTCTCAAGGGGGTGAATCTCCAGACCCTATTTTAAGACTTCAACCCTGTTTTCCTATTTTTATCATGCAAAATTTTTATTATTTGCAAACACCTTGTTCACCATTCAAACTTTGCATGTTCAGCTAAATATTAATAATACGATTTAAAAGCAGATAGGTCTGAATTGAATCAATTTCAAGAAAGCTCTTTCGTTTGAATGCATGAAATTTGAAACTTTCATTATGCTATGCGTGAAATTGTACAGATTGAGTCCGTAAATACGTTATTGCCATGGCATATAGGGGGCCAACAGTTGTGTGCACTGTTATACGGGGTGCATTAATATGCTGCCAAACTATGTCAGAAATAAAGATAATAGGCCAACAAATGTTATTGGTCCTGATTTGGATCACTCAGCAGAATTGATGCTATCATGTGTAATACTGTTACAGCAGAGCCCATAGGAATTGGCAATTGTACATGCATTTACATCCAAATATCTGGGAGTCTTGCATCCTGTCTAAACCACTATGTCTTAACAAACAACTGAGAACTGAATCCTCATGATCATTTTTATTTTCACATCATGAATTCATGATCATGCTAAATATTGAACAAACATTAGAATAATTGAATATAATTCATTAAAAATATGTTTCACTTACTTTTAATTAAAATACTGACCTTGATTTTGGAAAATGGAAAGCCAATACAATAAGTGTTAGGCCCTATTGAATATCTACAGATTTTTGCTTTGAACCTTGTCCTTGATGCCTGTCATTCTATCCTTCGTTTTCCTCATAACACTGGGAGACTTTTCGAACTGATAACATTCCATTATGAATTAAATCGTGAGAGAGTTTCTTCGAATCAAATATCTTTGAGTACCAAAATTAGGAGGAAAGTGTACCATTTCACCATTAAACCATAAAAAATCATACGCAAACCTGAATGATACGCGAACGATGTCTACCATCTTGTTGTATTGTCTTTCGATCAAAATTTGACAGTTTTCCGAAAACATGTCGCGCTCAGCCTGTGCGCAGACGTTTAGATGAAGGCATAATGGCGTTTTAGAAAGGGTTAATAATTTGTGACTTTAAATGCAAATAAAGTAATGTTCCGCCACCTCGATTTTTCTCGATTTTCAGTATGTTGTTAAGCGTTAAATTCTGTTCTACAATCTGTAAAAAAAGCTTGTGTTGCAATTTGTCCTGGGTTCCGTGTTTTTTCGATCTAGATTGACTGGACTAATACGTCCCCGCATACTAACCATATGGGGTTACCCCCCCCCCGCGCACGATTATATTCGATTGGACATGTAACATTATTCAATATAGTATATAATGGCATCCCTTGGACTTGTAATTGGCTCGTCTCCGCCTTATCTCGTCTCTGGTATATACTCCGCTGTATGAACCACAAATCTTATTATTAACAGTTGACCAATATTGTCAGTTATATCTCAATATTATTATTCACAGCAATTGAATTAATACGAAAACTGCTGACAATCGATCCCAAAGAGCGATACTCTATTACTGAGGCTCTAAAGCACCCATGGCTACAGGTGAGAATTATACCGATTAGTGATGTTCGATAATTTTCATACATTGGGGCCCGATATCGTTATTATTCCTTTTTCTCCACTGATATTCTCATTAGAAACCGAGCCCCGGTGAGGGGATTTCTATATTTTTGGACCGGGGTATGCCATTTTCAGATGAGACTCTAAAAATTTATGTTTTTACGACCAAAACAAAGAGAAGTTCTGAATTGATGCAGTAAAATTTCCCAAATATATCGAAAGGCGCATCTTAGAAATGGCACGTCTCCGTTTTTTTACTTTACTTTGTATAGACGATGTATGAAGTGCCCTCCCCCCCGGAAACCAATCTAAACTTGCTTCTTCGATATTACTAGCTTTATAACCAGCTTCTATTACCAGAGATTCTTCGACGGGGCTATGGGAGAGTAGTATCTTTTCATAATGTTTTGTATCGTGAATTGTGCTATTTACAAGTTTCTTTGTCAGCTATGTCTGACTGTGATTTGTGGTGTTCTTTGTGTAGCAAATATATGTAAGGCGTAAGAGGGACGGCACATTCCTATAATGTGACTGTCTATACTACTACTACCAGCTTTTTCGTTAAAATGTCAAACAATGAATCATATTGGGTAGGGATCATTTTCAGATTTTATTATGGATCAGACTCCAAAATTTCATTATCAGACCAGATCAGTTTAGCGGATCTCAACATCGAGGTCACCAAGGTGAAGGTCACTATAGTACCTATAATTTACACTTTATATACCAGAATCATGATAAAAGTTATGCTTTGTAGCTACAGATAGCATAATTTCATCGAAAGTTTTATTGAATAGATAACTAATATTGATCCCTACCAGATAAATGTCAAAGTAAATTTGATATTCAATTCTATCTGACGGTGATTCTAACTATAGGATTTAGACCGGTGATATCCTTCATAAATTGAGTTACGGAAAATGCAATCGTTGAATATGCTCTACTTTTATTTGCATGCAAATGCTTCTCAAAGTCTACAGTGACCGACAAAAGGTTCAGCCTTCTGGATTCCTAGAGACATTTCAACATTTTCTTCTGAATTTCCTCTAACTTTCCGGAATCTAGGATTCCAAGTATTTTTGTCGCACCCTGCTCATAGAGACGTCCCACGAGCGCAACGCTATTTCCTTCATCCACTTGTGAGCACCAATCTGTTAAAATGAGTGACTTGGCTTGATATATAGGTACTTAGAGGAATGAGATATCGTTCCTTGTTATATACTGTATTACTGTAGTTGATATCCGATGGATCGTGGCTATCTTTGTGCATTTTTCACTATATAGGACGATAACATGAAAGCAAAGGCAGAGGTATTAATGACCGGAAAGCGATCACCGATGCAACCCCCTCCAGAGGGTTCGGTATGTATTATTTATTTCATTTGATTATACTGTATACATGTATAGATTTTATACTATAGTGCTAATATTGTTGAATAAACCATTGTTGGTTGTGGCTGCTGGTTGTTGATGACTCCAGGAGACTCTTCATTGGATGTACGTGGTTGTGCGGGGTGACCATTTGTAGTTCATATTGAATTGTAAATGAGACATATGATTGAAGACAACACTACTGTTCTTGAGTTCAGTTTGTAAGAGTCTCATCACAATATCTACAGTTAAGCTATTTATATCAATACAAACGAGGTTATATGAAATCGAGGTAAATCAATGTACTACAATACTGTAGAAATTTCCGAAACACAATCCAATCCAACCAGTGACATCATACTAGGAAAGGGTATCGTCAAAGTAATTGATTGATCAAAATTGTCGGTTATCAGATTAAATAAAAACTTTATGAAGTCATTTGAACATAAATATGATAATATATAGGATTGGCTAACCCAGAGCTATTTATTTATATTTTCTCTGGAGGTAACTCGCTCATGTGCGATTCGGATAAAGGAAGTTTCCTCTTATTCTTCCATGTTATAAAGTTCTTCTCTTGTTAAATAACTTTTGGATAAATGCAAATTGGAATGAATACATTAAAAATCTCTGGCAATTTCGACTTGCGCTTAGGCTACGTTTACATGAGAGAAAACCCGGGTTTTCAAAAGTCTTTCAAAAGTCCACTTTCAAAAAGTTCAGATAGGGTATCAGTTCACACAAGGCAATTTTGTCTAAATAAAACGCTGCAACTCAAATATTTCGTATCCGTTTTTCTTTTAAATTGGATTTTAATACTTCTATGATTCTTTAGCTACATATCGATATGTTTTACGTGGGTTACATCATGATGGGCTGCATCAGAGCCATTTAAAATAGACCATTTATAAGAATTGGGACACGAAAATTTGGGGCTCGAAAATCCCCCTTTTTATGGAACAAAAACATATTTTGCTTTTGAACAAAAGCTTTTCGAATCGGAATTCATGATATTATTTTCGCGCTTTGTTCAAATTTTGCGAACGTATAGCTTTGACGCAATAACAAGACGTCCATAAGATCACGTGACTGTCGTCTGTCTAATCATAGTTTATATAATGGTTTAACTATGGTCTAATGGGAGCCTAGAGCTGCACATGAAAAAGTGTCTCAACTCAGTAGATATTTTTATCAAAGTGTCAGTAACTGTATCTCTAATTAGCTGCAACTTGCATTTGAAATCTTCCTGAACATTCCGCCTTGAATATAGTAATGTAGTTATAGAGATAATTATTTCTAAAACTTCCCTTCTAAGGGATAAAGAAATCTCAACCTTGTTATTTATCTTGGATTTCGAAAAAGGTATGATCCCGTGTTACGTTCCCTTGCATGCATGCGGTGGCCTTTCTACAATATCAAACCATTCTTTAGTTCCAGCTCAAGTGGAAGTGGTGACCCTTAAATTGATGATTTAATTACTATGGTAAAATATTTGAATCAAGTTTAATTGTGTTACTATAGTCTTAATGACATACTGTTACAGTTCGTAAATTATGCTAACTATGTACTCAAAACTTAATTTTGTAAATCTTAATCAAACTGTTTCAAAAGTTGAACTCAATTGATAAATTATGGATGATATTTTCTTGTGCATCTTTTTCTTGCATAAAATTAACCGCACCACAAATTTATTTTTTCGTTTTGTCCCTCGCGTCTCACACTTGAAGAGCATTTGAAAGAATTGAAATTTCGATGTGTTGTGTACCGGCTATTATAAGAGTTGTTTTCAAGGTCGCTTCATCGATTCATGTTTTGTTTATAAAC